>OW387138.1:41554330-42808472 GCA_936440205.1 Lepidonotus clava | reverse complement strand
GATTAGGGGGCCCAATAGGTCTGGGACTACTAGCAAAAGCGACTACGTTGGCGGAGCACAGCGAACTCTGATGATTCACGTGCCCCATGCTCGTGAGGAGGATAGAACAACTGGAGCACCTTTGCGGGATGCTACATGGAACGGAAGTTAGTGTGCTTAGTCGCATGCATTACAACAGATGCGGACTTTTTCATGTCAGAATCCGGACTCCACACCAGTACGGGTTATAAACTGTTCTGCGCTGGATTTGACCCTGCCCCTGGTGGACCAGTGATTGACATCTTCATACAACAATGTTCTACATATCAAGTTGATCTACTAGTACAGGAGGTTGACACACACACACACACACACACACGTCAGATTTGCCTGGAGGGGACTGTCCGCCTCTGGACAATTGGGTTTATTCCACACCATGGGCATTTTGATTGATATGGCTTGACTGTTGACTGTTGCGTATTACTCATGTATGTTTTGTCATGAAAGGTGATTGTTCCCAACGCTGTATCGACGTGCCCCATCCATGGAGCAGCGGGGTAGGCTCGCGAGGCTCCCCCAACGCTGGAGTCGCATGTCGGCAAAATATCACAGGTAAGAGGGATTGTATGGAAAGAAGTTTCTTATGGTCTTTTGTTGAATGCTTTTATATCACTCAATATGTCATGTTCTATATGTGCAATGATTCATCTTTTGTAACTTACATTTGACGTGAAAGAAGAAAATACAGATGTTGTGCTATATTAGCCTAAAGTCAATATATTCTTACAGCCCGAGTGTATTTTTTTATCTTTGCAGTATTGAAATCGTCTTCTAGACTTACGCAATCGTTGCAGCAGTGTAGTCCGGTCCACATAGCAGCAGGGTAGGCATGAGACTTACCCCATCCAAGCCACAGCGGGGAAGGTGCATGGAGCGCCCCCAACGCTGGAGCAGCGGGGTAGGCGTGAGACGCGCCCCATCCATGGAGCAGCGGGGTAGGCTCGCGAAGCTCCCCCAGCGCTGGAGTCGTATATCAACAAAATACCACAGGTAAGGGGAATCGTATTTTGGAACTACACAGAGGAACTTTTTGCAAGATCATGATGTAGCGCACCATTTTGAAGGAGAGTCAAATTGAAATAAGCCTCCTCTTATGTTTCATTGTTGATTGTTTTCATAGCAGTTAATTTATCATATTCTAAATGCAATGATTCATTTTTTGTATCTTACATTTGAAGTCAAAAAAGTAAATACTCATGTTGCAGTATATAGGCCTACTGTTGATCAATTCTTATAGCCCGAGTGTTTTTTGTCTTTGCAGTAACGAAATTGTCTTCTAGACTTGCATAACAGTCGCTGCAGTGTAGTCCTGACCACGTAGCAGCGGGGTAGGCATGAGACTTACCCCATCCAAGCCACAGCGGGGAAGGTGCGTGGCGCGCCCCCAACGCTGGAGCAGCGGGGTAGGCGTGAGACGCGCCCCATCCATGGAGCAGCGGGGTACGCTCGCGAAGCTCCCCCAACGCTGGAGTCGTATGTCAACAAAATACCACAGGTGAGGGGAATTGTATTTTGGAAGTACACAGAGGAACCTTTTGCAAGATCATGATGTAGCACACAATGTTTAAGGAGAGTCGAATGGAAATATGTCTCCTCTTATGGTCTATTGTTGAATACTTTTATATCGGTCAATATGTCATATTCTATATTTGCAATGATTCTTCTTCTGTTTATCTATTCTTATAGCCCGAGTGTCTTTTTTCCTTTGCAGTATTGAAATCACCTTCCCGACTACACAACAGGAGCAGCCAATGGGGTAGTGGAGTAACATGCTTCAGCATGCCCCCACGGTGTGTGAGCATTCACACAAGTAAGTTATGTGTACCAGGTTCACAAGTAAGTTATGTGTGCCAGGTTTCTACAGAGGTTCACAAGTAAGTTATGTGCGCCAGGTATAAAGGTTCGCAAGTAGATGTGGGCCCGAACAAAATTACGACGGTTCGCAAGTAAATGTGGATCAGCAATGCACCGGCAGAAAAATCAAAGGTACCTACATAGTACAGGTGGGACCTATGGATGGTTGGAAGGCTACATTGGACAACCTACACACAGCTGTAGGGCTGCTGGAGTATATCAGTCAATCACTGCAGGGGCAGATGGACAAAAATCCACGTGGACGAGCCGGCAGTCAGCGGTGGACGACCAGGAACTGATTAGGGGGCCCAATAGGTCTGGGACTACTAGCAAAAGCGACTACGTTGGCGGAGCACAGCGAACTCTGATGATTCACGTGCCCCATGCTCGTGAGGAGGATAGAACAACTGGAGCACCTTTGCGGGATGCTACATGGAACGGAAGTTAGTGTGCTTAGTCGCATGCATTACAACAGATGCGGACTTTTTCATGTCAGAATCCGGACTCCACACCAGTACGGGTTATAAACTGTTCTGCGCTGGATTTGACCCTGCCCCTGGTGGACCAGTGATTGACATCTTCATACAACAATGTTCTACATATCAAGTTGATCTACTAGTACAGGAGGTTGACACACACACACACACACACACACGTCAGATTTGCCTGGAGGGGACTGTCCGCCTCTGGACAATTGGGTTTATTCCACACCATGGGCATTTTGATTGATATGGCTTGACTGTTGACTGTTGCGTATTACTCATGTATGTTTTGTCATGAAAGGTGATTGTTCCCAACGCTGTATCGACGTGCCCCATCCATGGAGCAGCGGGGTAGGCTCGCGAGGCTCCCCCAACGCTGGAGTCGCATGTCGGCAAAATATCACAGGTAAGAGGGATTGTATGGAAAGAAGTTTCTTATGGTCTTTTGTTGAATGCTTTTATATCACTCAATATGTCATGTTCTATATGTGCAATGATTCATCTTTTGTAACTTACATTTGACGTGAAAGAAGAAAATACAGATGTTGTGCTATATTAGCCTAAAGTCAATATATTCTTACAGCCCGAGTGTATTTTTTTATCTTTGCAGTATTGAAATCGTCTTCTAGACTTACGCAATCGTTGCAGCAGTGTAGTCCGGTCCACATAGCAGCAGGGTAGGCATGAGACTTACCCCATCCAAGCCACAGCGGGGAAGGTGCATGGAGCGCCCCCAACGCTGGAGCAGCGGGGTAGGCGTGAGACGCGCCCCATCCATGGAGCAGCGGGGTAGGCTCGCGAAGCTCCCCCAGCGCTGGAGTCGTATATCAACAAAATACCACAGGTAAGGGGAATCGTATTTTGGAACTACACAGAGGAACTTTTTGCAAGATCATGATGTAGCGCACCATTTTGAAGGAGAGTCAAATTGAAATAAGCCTCCTCTTATGTTTCATTGTTGATTGTTTTCATAGCAGTTAATTTATCATATTCTAAATGCAATGATTCATTTTTTGTATCTTACATTTGAAGTCAAAAAAGTAAATACTCATGTTGCAGTATATAGGCCTACTGTTGATCAATTCTTATAGCCCGAGTGTTTTTTGTCTTTGCAGTAACGAAATTGTCTTCTAGACTTGCATAACAGTCGCTGCAGTGTAGTCCTGACCACGTAGCAGCGGGGTAGGCATGAGACTTACCCCATCCAAGCCACAGCGGGGAAGGTGCGTGGCGCGCCCCCAACGCTGGAGCAGCGGGGTAGGCGTGAGACGCGCCCCATCCATGGAGCAGCGGGGTACGCTCGCGAAGCTCCCCCAACGCTGGAGTCGTATGTCAACAAAATACCACAGGTGAGGGGAATTGTATTTTGGAAGTACACAGAGGAACCTTTTGCAAGATCATGATGTAGCACACAATGTTTAAGGAGAGTCGAATGGAAATATGTCTCCTCTTATGGTCTATTGTTGAATACTTTTATATCGGTCAATATGTCATATTCTATATTTGCAATGATTCTTCTTCTGTTTATCTATTCTTATAGCCCGAGTGTCTTTTTTCCTTTGCAGTATTGAAATCACCTTCCCGACTACACAACAGGAGCAGCCAATGGGGTAGTGGAGTAACATGCTTCAGCATGCCCCCACGGTGTGTGAGCATTCACACAAGTAAGTTATGTGTACCAGGTTCACAAGTAAGTTATGTGTGCCAGGTTTCTACAGAGGTTCACAAGTAAGTTATGTGCGCCAGGTATAAAGGTTCGCAAGTAGATGTGGGCCCGAACAAAATTACGACGGTTCGCAAGTAAATGTGGATCAGCAATGCACCGGCAGAAAAATCAAAGGTACCTACATAGTACAGGTGGGACCTATGGATGGTTGGAAGGCTACATTGGACAACCTACACACAGCTGTAGGGCTGCTGGAGTATATCAGTCAATCACTGCAGGGGCAGATGGACAAAAATCCACGTGGACGAGCCGGCAGTCAGCGGTGGACGACCAGGAACTGATTAGGGGGCCCAATAGGTCTGGGACTACTAGCAAAAGCGACTACGTTGGCGGAGCACAGCGAACTCTGATGATTCACGTGCCCCATGCTCGTGAGGAGGATAGAACAACTGGAGCACCTTTGCGGGATGCTACATGGAACGGAAGTTAGTGTGCTTAGTCGCATGCATTACAACAGATGCGGACTTTTTCATGTCAGAATCCGGACTCCACACCAGTACGGGTTATAAACTGTTCTGCGCTGGATTTGACCCTGCCCCTGGTGGACCAGTGATTGACATCTTCATACAACAATGTTCTACATATCAAGTTGATCTACTAGTACAGGAGGTTGACACACACACACACACACACACACGTCAGATTTGCCTGGAGGGGACTGTCCGCCTCTGGACAATTGGGTTTATTCCACACCATGGGCATTTTGATTGATATGGCTTGACTGTTGACTGTTGCGTATTACTCATGTATGTTTTGTCATGAAAGGTGATTGTTCCCAACGCTGTATCGACGTGCCCCATCCATGGAGCAGCGGGGTAGGCTCGCGAGGCTCCCCCAACGCTGGAGTCGCATGTCGGCAAAATATCACAGGTAAGAGGGATTGTATGGAAAGAAGTTTCTTATGGTCTTTTGTTGAATGCTTTTATATCACTCAATATGTCATGTTCTATATGTGCAATGATTCATCTTTTGTAACTTACATTTGACGTGAAAGAAGAAAATACAGATGTTGTGCTATATTAGCCTAAAGTCAATATATTCTTACAGCCCGAGTGTATTTTTTTATCTTTGCAGTATTGAAATCGTCTTCTAGACTTACGCAATCGTTGCAGCAGTGTAGTCCGGTCCACATAGCAGCAGGGTAGGCATGAGACTTACCCCATCCAAGCCACAGCGGGGAAGGTGCATGGAGCGCCCCCAACGCTGGAGCAGCGGGGTAGGCGTGAGACGCGCCCCATCCATGGAGCAGCGGGGTAGGCTCGCGAAGCTCCCCCAGCGCTGGAGTCGTATATCAACAAAATACCACAGGTAAGGGGAATCGTATTTTGGAACTACACAGAGGAACTTTTTGCAAGATCATGATGTAGCGCACCATTTTGAAGGAGAGTCAAATTGAAATAAGCCTCCTCTTATGTTTCATTGTTGATTGTTTTCATAGCAGTTAATTTATCATATTCTAAATGCAATGATTCATTTTTTGTATCTTACATTTGAAGTCAAAAAAGTAAATACTCATGTTGCAGTATATAGGCCTACTGTTGATCAATTCTTATAGCCCGAGTGTTTTTTGTCTTTGCAGTAACGAAATTGTCTTCTAGACTTGCATAACAGTCGCTGCAGTGTAGTCCTGACCACGTAGCAGCGGGGTAGGCATGAGACTTACCCCATCCAAGCCACAGCGGGGAAGGTGCGTGGCGCGCCCCCAACGCTGGAGCAGCGGGGTAGGCGTGAGACGCGCCCCATCCATGGAGCAGCGGGGTACGCTCGCGAAGCTCCCCCAACGCTGGAGTCGTATGTCAACAAAATACCACAGGTGAGGGGAATTGTATTTTGGAAGTACACAGAGGAACCTTTTGCAAGATCATGATGTAGCACACAATGTTTAAGGAGAGTCGAATGGAAATATGTCTCCTCTTATGGTCTATTGTTGAATACTTTTATATCGGTCAATATGTCATATTCTATATTTGCAATGATTCTTCTTCTGTTTATCTATTCTTATAGCCCGAGTGTCTTTTTTCCTTTGCAGTATTGAAATCACCTTCCCGACTACACAACAGGAGCAGCCAATGGGGTAGTGGAGTAACATGCTTCAGCATGCCCCCACGGTGTGTGAGCATTCACACAAGTAAGTTATGTGTACCAGGTTCACAAGTAAGTTATGTGTGCCAGGTTTCTACAGAGGTTCACAAGTAAGTTATGTGCGCCAGGTATAAAGGTTCGCAAGTAGATGTGGGCCCGAACAAAATTACGACGGTTCGCAAGTAAATGTGGATCAGCAATGCACCGGCAGAAAAATCAAAGGTACCTACATAGTACAGGTGGGACCTATGGATGGTTGGAAGGCTACATTGGACAACCTACACACAGCTGTAGGGCTGCTGGAGTATATCAGTCAATCACTGCAGGGGCAGATGGACAAAAATCCACGTGGACGAGCCGGCAGTCAGCGGTGGACGACCAGGAACTGATTAGGGGGCCCAATAGGTCTGGGACTACTAGCAAAAGCGACTACGTTGGCGGAGCACAGCGAACTCTGATGATTCACGTGCCCCATGCTCGTGAGGAGGATAGAACAACTGGAGCACCTTTGCGGGATGCTACATGGAACGGAAGTTAGTGTGCTTAGTCGCATGCATTACAACAGATGCGGACTTTTTCATGTCAGAATCCGGACTCCACACCAGTACGGGTTATAAACTGTTCTGCGCTGGATTTGACCCTGCCCCTGGTGGACCAGTGATTGACATCTTCATACAACAATGTTCTACATATCAAGTTGATCTACTAGTACAGGAGGTTGACACACACACACACACACACACACGTCAGATTTGCCTGGAGGGGACTGTCCGCCTCTGGACAATTGGGTTTATTCCACACCATGGGCATTTTGATTGATATGGCTTGACTGTTGACTGTTGCGTATTACTCATGTATGTTTTGTCATGAAAGGTGATTGTTCCCAACGCTGTATCGACGTGCCCCATCCATGGAGCAGCGGGGTAGGCTCGCGAGGCTCCCCCAACGCTGGAGTCGCATGTCGGCAAAATATCACAGGTAAGAGGGATTGTATGGAAAGAAGTTTCTTATGGTCTTTTGTTGAATGCTTTTATATCACTCAATATGTCATGTTCTATATGTGCAATGATTCATCTTTTGTAACTTACATTTGACGTGAAAGAAGAAAATACAGATGTTGTGCTATATTAGCCTAAAGTCAATATATTCTTACAGCCCGAGTGTATTTTTTTATCTTTGCAGTATTGAAATCGTCTTCTAGACTTACGCAATCGTTGCAGCAGTGTAGTCCGGTCCACATAGCAGCAGGGTAGGCATGAGACTTACCCCATCCAAGCCACAGCGGGGAAGGTGCATGGAGCGCCCCCAACGCTGGAGCAGCGGGGTAGGCGTGAGACGCGCCCCATCCATGGAGCAGCGGGGTAGGCTCGCGAAGCTCCCCCAGCGCTGGAGTCGTATATCAACAAAATACCACAGGTAAGGGGAATCGTATTTTGGAACTACACAGAGGAACTTTTTGCAAGATCATGATGTAGCGCACCATTTTGAAGGAGAGTCAAATTGAAATAAGCCTCCTCTTATGTTTCATTGTTGATTGTTTTCATAGCAGTTAATTTATCATATTCTAAATGCAATGATTCATTTTTTGTATCTTACATTTGAAGTCAAAAAAGTAAATACTCATGTTGCAGTATATAGGCCTACTGTTGATCAATTCTTATAGCCCGAGTGTTTTTTGTCTTTGCAGTAACGAAATTGTCTTCTAGACTTGCATAACAGTCGCTGCAGTGTAGTCCTGACCACGTAGCAGCGGGGTAGGCATGAGACTTACCCCATCCAAGCCACAGCGGGGAAGGTGCGTGGCGCGCCCCCAACGCTGGAGCAGCGGGGTAGGCGTGAGACGCGCCCCATCCATGGAGCAGCGGGGTACGCTCGCGAAGCTCCCCCAACGCTGGAGTCGTATGTCAACAAAATACCACAGGTGAGGGGAATTGTATTTTGGAAGTACACAGAGGAACCTTTTGCAAGATCATGATGTAGCACACAATGTTTAAGGAGAGTCGAATGGAAATATGTCTCCTCTTATGGTCTATTGTTGAATACTTTTATATCGGTCAATATGTCATATTCTATATTTGCAATGATTCTTCTTCTGTTTATCTATTCTTATAGCCCGAGTGTCTTTTTTCCTTTGCAGTATTGAAATCACCTTCCCGACTACACAACAGGAGCAGCCAATGGGGTAGTGGAGTAACATGCTTCAGCATGCCCCCACGGTGTGTGAGCATTCACACAAGTAAGTTATGTGTACCAGGTTCACAAGTAAGTTATGTGTGCCAGGTTTCTACAGAGGTTCACAAGTAAGTTATGTGCGCCAGGTATAAAGGTTCGCAAGTAGATGTGGGCCCGAACAAAATTACGACGGTTCGCAAGTAAATGTGGATCAGCAATGCACCGGCAGAAAAATCAAAGGTACCTACATAGTACAGGTGGGACCTATGGATGGTTGGAAGGCTACATTGGACAACCTACACACAGCTGTAGGGCTGCTGGAGTATATCAGTCAATCACTGCAGGGGCAGATGGACAAAAATCCACGTGGACGAGCCGGCAGTCAGCGGTGGACGACCAGGAACTGATTAGGGGGCCCAATAGGTCTGGGACTACTAGCAAAAGCGACTACGTTGGCGGAGCACAGCGAACTCTGATGATTCACGTGCCCCATGCTCGTGAGGAGGATAGAACAACTGGAGCACCTTTGCGGGATGCTACATGGAACGGAAGTTAGTGTGCTTAGTCGCATGCATTACAACAGATGCGGACTTTTTCATGTCAGAATCCGGACTCCACACCAGTACGGGTTATAAACTGTTCTGCGCTGGATTTGACCCTGCCCCTGGTGGACCAGTGATTGACATCTTCATACAACAATGTTCTACATATCAAGTTGATCTACTAGTACAGGAGGTTGACACACACACACACACACACACACGTCAGATTTGCCTGGAGGGGACTGTCCGCCTCTGGACAATTGGGTTTATTCCACACCATGGGCATTTTGATTGATATGGCTTGACTGTTGACTGTTGCGTATTACTCATGTATGTTTTGTCATGAAAGGTGATTGTTCCCAACGCTGTATCGACGTGCCCCATCCATGGAGCAGCGGGGTAGGCTCGCGAGGCTCCCCCAACGCTGGAGTCGCATGTCGGCAAAATATCACAGGTAAGAGGGATTGTATGGAAAGAAGTTTCTTATGGTCTTTTGTTGAATGCTTTTATATCACTCAATATGTCATGTTCTATATGTGCAATGATTCATCTTTTGTAACTTACATTTGACGTGAAAGAAGAAAATACAGATGTTGTGCTATATTAGCCTAAAGTCAATATATTCTTACAGCCCGAGTGTATTTTTTTATCTTTGCAGTATTGAAATCGTCTTCTAGACTTACGCAATCGTTGCAGCAGTGTAGTCCGGTCCACATAGCAGCAGGGTAGGCATGAGACTTACCCCATCCAAGCCACAGCGGGGAAGGTGCATGGAGCGCCCCCAACGCTGGAGCAGCGGGGTAGGCGTGAGACGCGCCCCATCCATGGAGCAGCGGGGTAGGCTCGCGAAGCTCCCCCAGCGCTGGAGTCGTATATCAACAAAATACCACAGGTAAGGGGAATCGTATTTTGGAACTACACAGAGGAACTTTTTGCAAGATCATGATGTAGCGCACCATTTTGAAGGAGAGTCAAATTGAAATAAGCCTCCTCTTATGTTTCATTGTTGATTGTTTTCATAGCAGTTAATTTATCATATTCTAAATGCAATGATTCATTTTTTGTATCTTACATTTGAAGTCAAAAAAGTAAATACTCATGTTGCAGTATATAGGCCTACTGTTGATCAATTCTTATAGCCCGAGTGTTTTTTGTCTTTGCAGTAACGAAATTGTCTTCTAGACTTGCATAACAGTCGCTGCAGTGTAGTCCTGACCACGTAGCAGCGGGGTAGGCATGAGACTTACCCCATCCAAGCCACAGCGGGGAAGGTGCGTGGCGCGCCCCCAACGCTGGAGCAGCGGGGTAGGCGTGAGACGCGCCCCATCCATGGAGCAGCGGGGTACGCTCGCGAAGCTCCCCCAACGCTGGAGTCGTATGTCAACAAAATACCACAGGTGAGGGGAATTGTATTTTGGAAGTACACAGAGGAACCTTTTGCAAGATCATGATGTAGCACACAATGTTTAAGGAGAGTCGAATGGAAATATGTCTCCTCTTATGGTCTATTGTTGAATACTTTTATATCGGTCAATATGTCATATTCTATATTTGCAATGATTCTTCTTCTGTTTATCTATTCTTATAGCCCGAGTGTCTTTTTTCCTTTGCAGTATTGAAATCACCTTCCCGACTACACAACAGGAGCAGCCAATGGGGTAGTGGAGTAACATGCTTCAGCATGCCCCCACGGTGTGTGAGCATTCACACAAGTAAGTTATGTGTACCAGGTTCACAAGTAAGTTATGTGTGCCAGGTTTCTACAGAGGTTCACAAGTAAGTTATGTGCGCCAGGTATAAAGGTTCGCAAGTAGATGTGGGCCCGAACAAAATTACGACGGTTCGCAAGTAAATGTGGATCAGCAATGCACCGGCAGAAAAATCAAAGGTACCTACATAGTACAGGTGGGACCTATGGATGGTTGGAAGGCTACATTGGACAACCTACACACAGCTGTAGGGCTGCTGGAGTATATCAGTCAATCACTGCAGGGGCAGATGGACAAAAATCCACGTGGACGAGCCGGCAGTCAGCGGTGGACGACCAGGAACTGATTAGGGGGCCCAATAGGTCTGGGACTACTAGCAAAAGCGACTACGTTGGCGGAGCACAGCGAACTCTGATGATTCACGTGCCCCATGCTCGTGAGGAGGATAGAACAACTGGAGCACCTTTGCGGGATGCTACATGGAACGGAAGTTAGTGTGCTTAGTCGCATGCATTACAACAGATGCGGACTTTTTCATGTCAGAATCCGGACTCCACACCAGTACGGGTTATAAACTGTTCTGCGCTGGATTTGACCCTGCCCCTGGTGGACCAGTGATTGACATCTTCATACAACAATGTTCTACATATCAAGTTGATCTACTAGTACAGGAGGTTGACACACACACACACACACACACACGTCAGATTTGCCTGGAGGGGACTGTCCGCCTCTGGACAATTGGGTTTATTCCACACCATGGGCATTTTGATTGATATGGCTTGACTGTTGACTGTTGCGTATTACTCATGTATGTTTTGTCATGAAAGGTGATTGTTCCCAACGCTGTATCGACGTGCCCCATCCATGGAGCAGCGGGGTAGGCTCGCGAGGCTCCCCCAACGCTGGAGTCGCATGTCGGCAAAATATCACAGGTAAGAGGGATTGTATGGAAAGAAGTTTCTTATGGTCTTTTGTTGAATGCTTTTATATCACTCAATATGTCATGTTCTATATGTGCAATGATTCATCTTTTGTAACTTACATTTGACGTGAAAGAAGAAAATACAGATGTTGTGCTATATTAGCCTAAAGTCAATATATTCTTACAGCCCGAGTGTATTTTTTTATCTTTGCAGTATTGAAATCGTCTTCTAGACTTACGCAATCGTTGCAGCAGTGTAGTCCGGTCCACATAGCAGCAGGGTAGGCATGAGACTTACCCCATCCAAGCCACAGCGGGGAAGGTGCATGGAGCGCCCCCAACGCTGGAGCAGCGGGGTAGGCGTGAGACGCGCCCCATCCATGGAGCAGCGGGGTAGGCTCGCGAAGCTCCCCCAGCGCTGGAGTCGTATATCAACAAAATACCACAGGTAAGGGGAATCGTATTTTGGAACTACACAGAGGAACTTTTTGCAAGATCATGATGTAGCGCACCATTTTGAAGGAGAGTCAAATTGAAATAAGCCTCCTCTTATGTTTCATTGTTGATTGTTTTCATAGCAGTTAATTTATCATATTCTAAATGCAATGATTCATTTTTTGTATCTTACATTTGAAGTCAAAAAAGTAAATACTCATGTTGCAGTATATAGGCCTACTGTTGATCAATTCTTATAGCCCGAGTGTTTTTTGTCTTTGCAGTAACGAAATTGTCTTCTAGACTTGCATAACAGTCGCTGCAGTGTAGTCCTGACCACGTAGCAGCGGGGTAGGCATGAGACTTACCCCATCCAAGCCACAGCGGGGAAGGTGCATGGAGCGCCCCCAACGCTGGAGCAGCGGGGTAGGCGTGAGACGCGCCCCATCCATGGAGCAGCGGGGTACGCTCGCGAAGCTCCCCCAACGCTGGAGTCGTATGTCAACAAAATACCACAGGTGAGGGGAATTGTATTTTGGAAGTACACAGAGGAACCTTTTGCAAGATCATGATGTAGCACACAATGTTTAAGGAGAGTCGAATGGAAATATGTCTCCTCTTATGGTCTATTGTTGAATACTTTTATATCGGTCAATATGTCATATTCTATATTTGCAATGATTCTTCTTCTGTTTATCTATTCTTATAGCCCGAGTGTCTTTTTTCCTTTGCAGTATTGAAATCACCTTCCCGACTACACAACAGGAGCAGCCAATGGGGTAGTGGAGTAACATGCTTCAGCATGCCCCCACGGTGTGTGAGCATTCACACAAGTAAGTTATGTGTACCAGGTTCACAAGTAAGTTATGTGTGCCAGGTTTCTACAGAGGTTCACAAGTAAGTTATGTGCGCCAGGTATAAAGGTTCGCAAGTAGATGTGGGCCCGAACAAAATTACGACGGTTCGCAAGTAAATGTGGATCAGCAATGCACCGGCAGAAAAATCAAAGGTACCTACATAGTACAGGTGGGACCTATGGATGGTTGGAAGGCTACATTGGACAACCTACACACAGCTGTAGGGCTGCTGGAGTATATCAGTCAATCACTGCAGGGGCAGATGGACAAAAATCCACGTGGACGAGCCGGCAGTCAGCGGTGGACGACCAGGAACTGATTAGGGGGCCCAATAGGTCTGGGACTACTAGCAAAAGCGACTACGTTGGCGGAGCACAGCGAACTCTGATGATTCACGTGCCCCATGCTCGTGAGGAGGATAGAACAACTGGAGCACCTTTGCGGGATGCTACATGGAACGGAAGTTAGTGTGCTTAGTCGCATGCATTACAACAGATGCGGACTTTTTCATGTCAGAATCCGGACTCCACACCAGTACGGGTTATAAACTGTTCTGCGCTGGATTTGACCCTGCCCCTGGTGGACCAGTGATTGACATCTTCATACAACAATGTTCTACATATCAAGTTGATCTACTAGTACAGGAGGTTGACACACACACACACACACACACACGTCAGATTTGCCTGGAGGGGACTGTCCGCCTCTGGACAATTGGGTTTATTCCACACCATGGGCATTTTGATTGATATGGCTTGACTGTTGACTGTTGCGTATTACTCATGTATGTTTTGTCATGAAAGGTGATTGTTCCCAACGCTGTATCGACGTGCCCCATCCATGGAGCAGCGGGGTAGGCTCGCGAGGCTCCCCCAACGCTGGAGTCGCATGTCGGCAAAATATCACAGGTAAGAGGGATTGTATGGAAAGAAGTTTCTTATGGTCTTTTGTTGAATGCTTTTATATCACTCAATATGTCATGTTCTAAAATGTGACCTGCTCTGCAATTTCAGGGCTACTTGACATAATGTTATTATGGTGGGGAAGTGATGTTAAAGGTTACGTTATTATGGCGGGAAAATGATAATGTTACATGTGTTTACTCATTAGAATAATTTAGCTTTGTCAAGCACCTTCCTTTATCCCATTTTGAATACATATGACGAAGATAGAGACTGTTATCCGGTACATGACATAATGTCAATGATTTGTCAGAAGATGGCAGCATGGTTTTATATGACTCACAGTGCTTTGCACCAGGTGGCGGCATTGACACGAATGTTGCAACCTCTAAATTTATGTTATTTTAAATTGTTTATCAATTTAGATAAGAAAATAAGAAAACTGGCATACTGATTTTGAATATAATTACACTTATTGAACCTACTGTGACGAATATTTCAGTCCATTATTGAAGTATAAATCAACTCATCATAAAGAAATCTTGTCATGAGACATGTCTGTGACTGTCCGCCAGAAAACCACAAACAAAGTAAATCACAGAAAGTATAACGGTAAATTAAATCTGTGCTGGAGGTCCAGGGCTGCTGAAACATGTAAATATGGACGGGACATCTGGACATTTCATCCCAAATATGTCTGTTTGTTAGAAATCTTGACATTCTTATGTCATAACTTATAGATTCAAGTCAAGGGCGGCACAAGGCAGGGACGTAGCTAGCGCCAAAACTGAGTCAGTGAGTGTACTCATTAGGTCTCAGGGAACTAAATGTTTTCCTGTATAGTTTAATATAAGGCATCATCCAATAAAAAATATTTCAGAAAGAGTGTTGCCCAAAAATTCAATTCTAAAACTCTAGACAGACTTTTCATACACAACATATCAAAATTTCAGCATAGGTTAACCCTGAAAATCTTGAATATAAGGGCCAAAAATGTGTGCCCACCCTCATTTTGACAGTTCTGCACTGCCAGAATGCACCTAGAATACACCATGTCCTAAAGGCGTTCTCAAAAATGTTAAGTCAGATACCAGAATGTATGATATATAAATCAAATCAGGAATAGTTGGGGAGCATCCTGAATTTTTTCTTTATTTTTCACTAGATTTTTCATTCTAATATAGACCAACCAGAGCCCAGCAAAGTATTCACTGCAGTCCAGAAAGGTATATGACACTACAGATGGCGCCACATTTAGTGTAGATCTACCCAGTTTTGCCATGTTTTGTTGTGTGATTTCATGATATTAACGCCGCCTTCTTGTCCGTTAAGAGGTTCTCATTTCACAGCCCAGATTATCTAACCCATCCATCGTAGCTAGGGCCTGACTGTACCCACTGGAGTCTTTTTTGCACCTGGTACGAGCAGTAGCTACACAAATGCTACGCTGTCCTGCGCCATCCACTCACGCTCTGCTACGCGCCGCTGGTAGTAAAACCTAGCTAAAGGTGCTCGTTACTCTACGCTTGAGGGCTCGGCGTGAGAGTACGCAGGTTCAGGCTAACTGAGTTCGTCAGATTTTGACAAACAGTCCATACTCCTTTCTCACTTCAGATTATTGGAATCCGACGCGACCGGGGAGTATGCAAACAGTCATGCGCACGTGCGAGTTTCGGCCGTGTTTCCCGCCACCTCACATGAGAAATCGTGTAAGTATCATTTTACTTCCAGGCCCGTACCCAGGGTCTGACTGCTGTGTGTGTGTGTGGGGGGTGGCGAGCATCCTTAAGTGTAACTTTTGTTTATAATTTCAATAATTTAAACCTAAAAAGGTGGGTGGCGAAGTTCCCAAAGTGGAACTTTTCAGTATCTTCTCACATTTTTTTTAGGGTTTTACAGTGAATTTTTAAAGGACAGGTGGAACATTTTTCACAAATTTCCTCTGTGGGGGGGTGGCGCGCCATCCCCGCCTCCCCCCTCCCCTCTAGTTACGGGCCTGTCTTCAGTGCTTTGAAAACTTTTCCAACCCATGGAGAAATGTGTACTAGTATATTGAGAAGGGGTTTACACCATAGGGGGGCTTTCAGATTTGTTTTGCGATATGAGAACATCGATTTGACAGACAAGCAGACACTTGTTTAGGTACTACCACGGAAAAATGAAAACTGTTTTTATCACTACAGTTCGAACATAGACGTGAAGAACTTTGCATATGGAATTCAAATCTTTAAACCAGAAGTTTCTATGTTGATTACAAGATGAGATATCCCATTTTTTAGGGCTAAAAAACGCACATAAATTCTGACACCTTAACTATGGATTTTCGAGGTAAAACCTGTGACTTACTAACCCTAGACTAGGGGCAGGAGGTGCGAAATTCGCGGTAACGGTGACGGCGCGTACCTTAACACATCCCGTACAGGCCTCTAGGGGCTAGAGGCGTGAAAGCAGGGCAAATAGGTGACGGGAGGAACCCCAACACCTCCCGTAGGACAAGCTAAAAAGAGCATTTTATGAATGCTAGAAAAACTGCGCACCCAAAATGAAGCCCTGCGCATTTCATTACATTCTTGAAGTTATGATTTTCTTGTATGAAATTACCCAAGGAAGACGTAGGTGTGACTTATTTCCACCTAACTTGATGCGCTCCTAGCTTAAATGCAGCTCAAAGATTGTACTTATATTAAATGATTATTCCAATTTGTCATGGCTGTGCTTTTAAAAAGAAAACTACATCATTATGATGCGCCATATCGTAGCTCTTGGATGGTACCAGTTAAACAAAAATCCGTGCATTAGAGGTGGAGATACAGAGTGTGTTAGATGACAAACTTCTCAGTACTTCTGCAAAGCTAGGTCACAAAACACTGCGCGAAAAGTGGTAAGGTTTTTTAACGCTGCTGTGGTAGTACCTAACTTGTTCAAAAAGTAGCCGCTGCATTTATCAAACACAACAACACGGAAAACATCCTATACAAAAATGCTCATAAACTGATTAATCTAGGATATCACTTGATAAACGCTTTTCTCTACTTTTCTCTGCCCTAATTAACTAATAAACCTTACATTCATTTTATATGATACTGCACAGGCGCTGATTTAGCTGGGGTCGCGCTGGGATTCAAAATGCCATAGCCACTGTGGCGAATTTGCTGCTGGGTGTATTAGCCACATTTGCATATGATTAGCCACTAATTTTCACCATTTTTTTCACATAAAAACATTTATTGTAGGCCTGCATAAAAATTGAATTTGCGAGTGTGACTGAAATTCTGGTTGAATAAGAGATCTTTAATGGCCAACATTTGAAATCGTTAAATATTTCCAAGTGAATTACTCTTTTCTAGAGATTTCTGGTCTCATGGCCTAATGGGAAAAACTATTTCTTATGGTTTTTGGCAATTTCTGGTCATTCGAATGACCAGGTGACCAGAATTTTAGTTAAATCTAATGCAAATAAATATAATATGTCATGTATTACCTGTAATATTTCATGTCCAATTCAAACAAGAATGCAAGTAACTGGACCAGATTCATGCTTTTTTACATAATAATTATTCACCTGGTATACTCCGTAAGCGGATTTGGGGCGTCTGTATGCACGAGGCAAGAATGGCACTCTGCGACGTCACGTAACTTGCGTACATTCGCGTCTGAAAAAAGACGCTCAACGCAGATTGTTCCCCCCAACTTCCGGTCTCTCGTTGCCTCAAAGACACAGACGCCCCAAACCCGTGTGCTCGGTATATGCGTTACAAATATTCTAAATTTCTGACTGAATGCCTACTTTTTACCAAGGAGATAGGGAGCGCTAAAATTTGGGGAAAATACCTACCTATTTTGTGCAGAACCCCCAAGAGAAACCAGTCTTAAGAACCTAAACCTAGGGTGAATGGTTTAGCTGCTGGGTGCAAGGACTTTTGGAGAATGCACAAAATGTAAGCTGAGTGCACATTTTTGTTTAGAACCATGCACATGTTTGGTGCATATAAAGTTTCCGTAATTTGGGAAACTGATTATGATAAAACTAAACTATTAGTGTATATTAATTCTAAGAATTGTCAAATAACAGAAAATTTTAGAATAATGTATTGCAAAAAGATGGGTTTTCTTGCATTTTGGGACATCCAGGATGCCAAGAATAAAGCCCCGGCCACACTTACCAACTCAACTCAACTAGACTGTCGTAGGGTATAGTGGCGCCAGGAGCCCTGAAAGTTTAGTCGTAGCTCATTTTTCCTGCCTGGCCATAGAGTAAATTCTACTGTCGGAGCTGAGGCTTATATAATTTATATATATGCTTATATACCCAATTCGTCCGTCGAGTTGGGTTCAGTTGGTAAGTGGTTTTTTTTTCAGTCGGTAAGTGTGGCTGGGCCTTTAGGGAATCGCAATGTGGCGAATCTAAGGGGCATTTGTCCTCGCCACACAGGGTTAGGACTCGCAAATGCGAGGGTGGCGAGGGGCTAGCTTGAGCCCAGTTTAGGGGGGGGGGGGGGGGCGTGCAGGGCGCATGCCTGGGCCCGGAGGGTCCCGGGAAAATTTTTGCTATAGCACGCCCCCCTTTTGAAAATTCCTGGATCCGCCCCTGCTGCAACTGAATTCATGTTTGAGTTTTCATGGTTCAATTTCAAGGTTTGAATTAAGAAACCATGAAAATCCGTACATCCGTCAACCTGATAAAACCTTAGCCAAACCATTGACGCGACTACTGCTAGAGTAGTGGGGTGTATTATCGTCAGGGGTGTATTATTTACACCCCTAACGCTTATTCTTATATTCCAAATAAATTTCTAGCTTTTTTTGCAATGAGATTTATTTATATATATAGCCTAATATATATATAATATATATATATATATATATTCAAATGAAAATAAGGATTCTATAGAGTAGGCCTATGTACCAGTATATTTGTATAGTAAGGGCTGTTCATAGATAATGGAGCACTAAGAGAATTATTTTTGTACAGATAATGGAGCACTAAGAGAATTATTTTTGTACAATCATCACCCGTTTCAAAATGCTCATTTTATGCTGCTGGATAACACACATAGACCCTGTGCCAGTTCCCAAGTTCCGGTCAATCCTTAAGCATTGCGCCTATGGGCCGGGACTTTGTTTTTCACTACCATTCCGCGCAACCGGCACGGGGTCTATGGCTATAAAGAATACATTTGTTTACCTAAAAATACAGCACTTTTATCCCTGGCAAATGAAAAACTGCATCAAAACTACTCAAAATTCCTTCTGTCTGGTATAAGTAACTGTGGCACAGAAAGCAAGCTAAGAAACTATCAGACTTTCAAAACAACTTTAGGCCTCGAACCATATCTATTTACACTGAAAAACCAGAAGCTACTCATTGCCCTGTCCCGATTCCGGCTATCCTCCAACACCCTGAAAATTGAAATGGGACATCATGCAAAACCAAAAGTCCCAAACCAATCAAGAATATGCAGAATATGCCCCCTAGGCCAGGTGGAAGACGAAATCCACTTCCTCCTCAAATGTACTGGATATGAGGACAGGAGGAACACCTTTTTTACACAGATAGATGGTATTTTTGATTTTGAAAGTATGGACACTTTATGCAAATACAGGGTCAATATGACATCCAAAGAGGAGTGTGTAATAAAGGCACTTGCAGCCTTCATTAAGGATTGCTTCAAACTCAGGTCATACACACTAGGTAATACTGTGACAAACCTCACCTGATATCTTATAGTTCTGACCTATGTCCTATGTATGGCTACTACACAAATCCCCATGCTTGAATATGTACTTATAATGTTTAAATATGTATCTATACTCTGCAATATGCAATACGTCCACACATGTAAGTGTAAACAGGTGCTAGAAACCCTTCTGGATGTATTAGAAAGGTGCTAACGTCCACGCTCTTGATGTGTTAGAAAGGTGCTAAGAGCTTAAATCAAAATCCTAAAAACTGTTTTCTAACAGGAAACAACATAATCTACATAGACAGCTCTGACACTGTACTATGTGCTCTTGAGTTATAAATGTTCCTGCTCATATTGTCTAGTCTTTAGGGCTGTGGGCTGTAATATTATATGTTTATGTGACACATGGATCTTGATCCATGTGTCACATAAACATATCCAAAAAAATAAAGAGAATACTTTTATTTCAATTTTTATGAGCTAAAATATATTCGAACAGAAATTATTATGGGAAAAATGTTTTATAAGTAATTGTAAATGTATAATTACATGGGTGCTGAAAATACACTCCTTTCTATGTGGATGTTGTTGTATTATCGGCAGGGCCACATTATTGCTTTTGATTAAAGGCCAGGAAATTAAAAAAAGACAATTGATACAAATTGAGATTAAATTTGCATCAAATGGCCATACAAAAGTATAGTAAGATACAGGTTTGTTTGAATGATTTTAAATTATTGAAATAATATTCACTATAAACTTTCCTTTTTGACACAACATTTCATAGGATGATGAAAAGACACGACAGATCTTTTGTTTCTGCAGAAATTATAATTCCATTCAATTCACTTGATTATTCATATACTAGGGTGCCGATGATACAAGACAGGTGCCGATAATACACTCCAAAACATGAAAAAAATACTTTACCTATATTTTCCATAACAATATATGAAAATGTTTCACTGCATCTTGAATGGATGTTATAATGTAGAGACTATCATATGGGACCCTTTATATGCCTATTTAACCTAAAATCGAATCATAGTGACACATTATGCCGATAATACATGCCACTACATGTACTCTATTCTCGCAGTCGCTTTGGTTAATTTAGTATTATGCAACTGCCTTCAGGGAATAGGTACAGAGGCAAATTTGAAGATATTACATGATAAACTTTAATGTTTGTGTAAACTGGGATGGGCTTATTGTATGGTCGATACTCTGACAGAAAAAATAATGTTCATGATTTTTTATTTTTCAAATTTCTTTATATTGAATGTATTCGGGTGATGTCTGCTGCATTTAAAATTTTGACCCATCATCACTACATTATAGAAAAACACTTTGCACAAAAATCTCGGTATACAATTTTGGGCGAAATACAATTTGTATTATTTTATTTCGTACTAGACTTGCATAGTTTTGCCTATGTCTAGATAATAAAGCTTTGAAAGAAATAATATAAGCCAATTTGTCCCCCTTCATAACATACATCAAATTTTAATCAAATGATCTGGGGTAATGGAGAATGGGACTTTCACACCTTCCTAAAACATCTCAACACCGTACACAAGTCCATCAAGTTCACCTAGGACATCTCGATGTCCGAAGTGAGCTTTTTGGACACCTAAGTGATCAAAGAGGGTAATTTGTACTGACCTCTATGTCAAACCTACTTATTCAAACAGTTACCTCATGTACACATCAGCACACCCCCATCACTGCAAAGAGAGCATCCCCCATGGACAGTTCCTGCGACTCTGCATGATCTGCTCCAGAAAAGAGGCTTTCATCAAACATAGTATTGAGAAGGGCAGACACGCCACTACTCCATTCCCAGAAAGCGCAATTCAAGAGAAATGCATACCTGGTTGCATCAACCTTTTTTGTTAAATACCAAGAAAGTTATTGCTTTTTGAAAATAAAAAGTAATTATTATTTTCTTTCAACGTATTGACTCGAGGCTCAAATTGCATCAAATTTTCAAACTTTATGAATCATAAAAAGTCATCTATATATGGGAAGTCTAGTTGATAGTAGCAAACTGCACGTTGAATTAACAACTTTGCCAACCAAGAGTCCAAAAATTATTGTCAAGTTTTTTTTTCCAGATCTTACTTATAGTCACACACAACACCTGATGCAGACTTAGTTGCCATGTATACACATCTTAAGGAAAAATATCTGTATGCTTTATGGGAGTCCAAAAAAAAACATTATGCACACACTTGTTGTTGAGAAAAGTAGTTATTTTGCTGTAGATCTTTTAATATTGGTCCAGTCTTTATACTTATCTTTGAAAAAGTATCATTCATTGACCAGGTTGGTTATCAGGCAACTAGCCACTTAAATCTGGCTGCCGGGCACCCTTTTCTGGTTGTCCTGGGCGTCCAAACACCCAATTCGTCAAGCACTGCAAGGAATCCAAAACAGGTCTCAAAATTCTCAAGGAAAGCCTTTTTTTTCCACAATGGTTGGAGAACCCCTTTTAGACACTTTATTCTCAAGATATTAGAGATTTGACTTTTTGTTGTTGGGTTGTCTAAATTGTTTCTGCATGCAGAGGCTTTTGAATTTGAATAACTTGCTGGATATGACACAGGGAAAAATTGCTGTATGACAGGGAAGCCTCAGAGAAAACACCAGGAATTTGAAAATGGAATTTGAGTTGGTACCCTGACTAAAGATAACCATATTTCATATTAAAAAAAATAAGTATTTGTGTAGGAATGTTATAATTATACCTTTATTTCGGAATGATATCTGAAGTATTGGATGAGAATGAGAATTTGGCAAATGTTAAATTTCACTGGCCCCTCCCTATAAGTCTGCTGCACACAAGTACCTACTGTATCTCAGGTCCTCATGGTGTGGGAGCTGGAAAAGGTTTGTTTGTTGGGTTAGTTTAAAGTCCGGCCAACCTTACAGGGTTCGTTCCAGATTACAAAAGGTTAACCTTTTCAGCTAGTTTCATGCCACATGCGTGCTGACCGAATCTGAGATGAGGTGTCTATTTGCAGCAGTGGAACCCTATGCCCTCTTTATAGTGCTGTAACACTGAGTTTGTTTTTTTGTTGGGGTAGTTTAACGTCCGGCCAACCCTTATGAGTTCTAGGAACGATATACATCTGTACTCTCTCAAGCGGCCTTATGGGTTCTTTCCAGACTGCACAAGGTAATGCTTTGCAGCTTACGGATGATTGCACTGCAGTGCAATGTCCCATAGAAAGGACACCACACACCTGGCCTTTGATGACCCTGTTGGGAACACAGGGTGGCCCCTGGATCCCAGACTCTTGGATCATTTCTTAGATTTTATCTATCAGTTGGCATTCTCAAAGGAACACATCTTTCATCGATGTTCTGTTTTGAAGATGCCGCTTGCGACTATCATCCATCTGCTTACACCTCAAAATGATGTGCTCTACCACTGATATGGTGCTACATTGTTGACAAATGGGAGCACCTTCACCTTTCAAGAGGTTGGTTGGTTGGTTATTGGTTGCTTTACACCCTATTAAACTGCCAGGGTCATATCAAGGGTGGTGATGGTGATCGAATCTATGAGAAGATAGAAACCATACCCCTACACTTTTACCGAGGCAGGTGTTCTTTAATGTGCATGGTCCCATAGACAGGGCCACACACACAACAGCCGGTGGTCCTCTAGGGACCTTTGATAACCCTGTCGTTGGCACAGGAGAGACACAAGTGGTGCGGTGCTCCAACTCCACCGGGAGTTGAACCCCGGCCGCCGGCGAGCCAGGCAAACGCCCTAACCACCACACCACCACGCGCCCCCCTTTCAAGAGGTGTTCATCAGCCTGATGTGGCCTATATGAAGACGGGCCAGTTTCACCTGTTCTGACCTTGTCAGGCACTCTCTTTTGCTTTTGTCACTTTTCTCTTCTAATTTGGGTTGGACAGAGTGTAGAAGATTGTTGTAACACTAAGATATTGTGTCATAGGCCCACGTGATTCCCCACTCAGTGACATCATACTGACATTTGCCGACTAGTCATGTTTTGTGGTCTTACTTTATACAGAGTGGCAGGCAAGCAGTGACCACTGCCATTGTTTAAGTCTTTGGTGTGACTTGGCCAGGAATAAATCTCAAGACCTCCCAGACTTGACGCAGGCACTCTACCAACTGAGCTCCCAAGTCTGGTCTCTCCATTTGTCACCTTCGAACAGCAAGGAGCTGCTAGGGACACATTCTTCCCAGGAGGCTTCCGAAGGAACACCCTACCTGGATCCCCACAAGGGATATTACTCTCACATCACCTGCAGAGGACAGTGAAGTGCAGGCAACCCTAAGGGGTTGGCCGGACATTAAACTAACCCAACAAAAAAAAACAAATTAATATCACAATCTTTAGGCCTATTCAATTTTTAAGCAAACAAGTAGCTTCCCAACTTATGCAAGTGGAGACAGGATACCTTGAAATAGAGGTTTTTGGGAAGGTCTTAAGGATAGAGAGTGGTGCAATTTTACTGAAATGCCCGTTAATCACCACTATATCTATCTATACCATTAGATAGAGATCAATCAGCTAGCAATATTGGCAAAATTGGTGCAATCTTACTGAAATGCCCGTTAATCACCAATTTTGCCAATATTGCTAGCTGATTGATCTCTATCTAATGGTATAGATAGATTTTTAATGAAATGGGGATTAGAAATAAAATGTATGAAAAAGTGAATTTTTCACTTTAATTTTTTTGAATGTCAATATCTTCATCAACATCTTCTCAGGGGTAATACAAGAACATTATTGTGGAGGGAACTGTGTCTCAGATTTTTGTTTTAGGTCCTATTTTTATTTTATTGAAAAAAACGGGTAACTTTTTAAAATATTTTTCACATTTATTTTCAATATTTTATCAAAATTTAACTAGGACTTACATAAAAAATGTGAGACACAGTTCCCTGCATAAGAATGTTTTAAATATATATCCAAAGTGTCCAATATTTTCATTGAACAATCTTATTTCATATAACTTTATTTAGAGGACATATTCAAGTGTAAATATGAGAAATATTAAGCAAATATTTCCAAAATTGAATCATTGATGATTCAAAGATGCAGCTACTGCAAAAAACGCCAAAATCACCACTCTCTATCCTTAAGTGTGTCGGGGGAGATTGATCTACATCTACCTTAAAGGAAAACTTGCACATAAATTCACTAAATGATATTTTTTATGTAATTAACGTGAGTTATGTGGTCTAAAAGTATTTCTATAGTCAGAATGTGAAAAAGTTGAGTTTCTAGGGAATTATTCAGGAAAAGAATTTAATTTTGGGAATTCCCTGAATGCTGGGCTTCACAGTACTCCCCTTGCTACGTCACAGCTATGGGAATTCCTATTTAAGTTATTTTGGGATTCTCTGTTTAATTAATGGATGTAGATTGGTATGTATATTAATTTTTAATTTGTTTCATTGGGCCACATATATATAATTTGATTTGGAGAGCATAAATCTTTTTATAAATTCTACAGGGATGGGGATTCCCTTCTAAAGGAAAATGGGATTCCCCAAGAACTCCCCTTGCTACGTCATGAATTAGGGGATTTCCCTTAAAAAATTAAATAAAATACAAGTTTTTTAATGTCCCATAACTGTGTAAAAACTAACAATTTTCCTGCGATTTTGCCTTTATTGATAGTGCAAGTTGTGAACAATATGCTGAATTCAGTTCATTGAAATATAACTATGGTGCGTTTATGTGCAAGCTTTCCTTTAAATACTGATCTAAAACTGGAGAATGCTTCATTAATCCAATAACATGAATGATTCATTGATCCAATAACATCAATATCGTTACTGGGTTCAACTCCCAGCCTGGCTAATTAACATGGTTGTTTACCATGTTTTCAAGACTTTGGTATGGAGCAGATGAGTCAGGGCTCCACAATAGTGATGTTATTGGAAATATAATAAAGCTGTTTTTGTTACTAATAATTAATAATAAAGAAATGCCTTTAGCCACTTAACCTCCCGACCCCTCCCTGGACGTTTGACCCTTCACCACACTGTCTCACCCTTCTTAACCTTTTTCTCACTCCTCATCTCTTCCTGACCTTTTAAAAGAGCTCCCAATTTAATTTAATCTCGTTGTTTTGGTGGTTTGGATGGATTGATTGCCAGCTCCTCATCCACTAATCCACATCTAATGGCAGTGTATTGGTGGGCTAGTTGCTGCACCTTTTGTCAAGATGAATGTAGGTTCCCAGGGAAGGGGCCAATACTCCCCGGGCAAACTCCACCCTGTGTAACTTTGCCCGAGGAGAAACAACTATATGTTTTTTATTGTCATTTCAAAGAACATCTATTTTGAAAAGTTGTTTATTTTGAAAACACATTTAAGTTCCCACAGTTTGTAATGGGGAAAAACTAAATATATCTCTCTCTTCTGATTGATTAGGATTCATGCCTAAACGGCTATCATGCCTAAACGGCTAACTTAATTCCATATTTCACAGTTGGTAATGGGGAAGAAACTAAGGGGAGAACTAGGGAAACTAGGAGAGAACCAACATTTTCCTGGGCAAAGGTTACAGCAACTGGCCCACAGTAAATGGCTGAACATTCAATGCAAGTAAACAAAGGAGGATTAGCTGTGGGCCAGAAGAGCACGGCTTTTGATTAATAATATATGTAGTTGGATTAAAGCCAGGAATTTTGAAACACAAAAAACCTTTAAAGTGATGTACCTAGCTAAGATTTTTTTTTTAAATTTTGGAAAGCCCTGATTAATGGAACACCTTAAAGAAAATAAAATGAGTTTTGAAGTGCCTTGCCTAAAAATGAGGAGAGCCCTACTGCGCAAAGGTAGATAGTAAAACACCTTGTGCATGTAATTAATAGTGTATAGATAAAGTGCAGAAACAGTCACCAGATTGTAGAAGACATATCATAAACGGTATTCAAAATTATACAAATTACTGCGCTATGTAATGTAAATATGGTAGGCGCTTCTAGTAGATGTAATAAACCTGTTTGGCTACGGCAGACAGGCTAAGTCTACCAGTAAGCAGCACTACTCGGGAGAAAATCAATAACTAAACTTATATATCAAGACAATGATCTGCAGTCAAGAGCAGAGCAAGTTGATACACATTTGGACCAATTTGAATCTTAGGGATCCTGGGGTTCGGATAGCTTTATACATGACATCTGGTGGCTATAGAAGGAACTGTACTGTTTGTATCGCCGTATGGAGTCAGGCGGACTTTATTGAGAATGCTTCCCTGGATGGTGTCTGTTTGTGTACAAAGTATTAGGGCATCTTGTAACTACACTGTACACTTGTCTCTCAACCAAGCATTGTCTACATTATGGATATGAACGCCCATCTAGTCTGCCACTTGGCTAGCGAGGATAAAGAGGATTAAATAAAGGCGATTTGAAGAGTGAAGTGATAGCAGTTCCCCATTTAATTGATTATCAACCAAAACAAACTTCAAAGCAGTCTTTCTGAGATGCTTTTCTTTGGTCATCCAGTGGTCATCCAGTGTGAACTCTGGTCATCCAGTGTGAACTCTTTCCACCTTCAACGACCAATGTCTTATTTACACAAATTATATCTTATGTCTTATTTACACAAATGGTCGCCGAGTTTTGAAAAGGTTAATCATAGTTTTTCACATTTGTCGTTCTGTAGAACCCGCCTTAAATGAGAAGAAAAAACTGTTTTAGGGATAGTTCAAGGCTGATTAATGAAAAGATTTTCTTGTCTTATTAGTCAGGTACAAATTAAATTTGTCGGGGAAAAGTCAGGGAATTTTGAGGTCTCTGGTTGGTGGCAACCCTGACTTGACCCTGCAGCAATGAGGATGGTCCCCAATTAGATATGTTACACTGAGCAATGTTTGAAATGAAGCTTTTATTTCATGCACCTGCCGGGCGCACACATTCTGTAACTGTGCACGTGGGACCCTGTATATGCACTTGCCATATAGATATAATAATTTATTGAAAATGTGTGCAAAAACTGGGTGCTCACTAAAAGAAAGTGTGCCTGTTGGCAGAAATGTGCACACAGGGAGCAGGGCACATTGTTAATTTCAAACACAGATAACAGGTGAAGCCGTAGGGTGTTCCTTAACAGCCCCCTAGTGTCCAAAATTAAGCTGTGCCCTGCGCCCGGCACGCACATTTCCGACGACGGGCGCACATTTTCTAGAGATGTGCACCCAGGATGTGCCCAATATTATATATGTTATATAGTAACTATATATCTGGAGGGTGCAAGGGAAAGGGCCCGGGTGCACAATTTCGGGAAGTGTGCACCCAACGAGCGCACACTAAATAAGCTTAATCTGGACACTGGCCCCCTTACAACTTTTTCTGATAATCTGCTCAAGCCCCAAAACCCAAAGACCCAGACAACCTATGAAACCCGAACCTGAAATATCTCGAGGCTCCAGATATAGGTAAAGTCAGCTTAATAAATAGTCAGATATTTGATATCCTATCAGCTGTCAGCACCAGGAGTTCAAAGCTAGAACTGAAGAGTCACTCATATATTTTTTGTTTCTTCCTTTGTTGTGCCTCGTATAATTCGGTTAACTATTATACCTACAAGGAAGAACATTTGTAATGATTCATTACATAAGTCATAAGAGTCATTGACATTTTGAGAGAAAAGAAATGTCAAGCCATATTACTCACCGTATCATTAGAAAATTTTAATAGCCGGAAAAGCCATTCAGGTCTATCTTGGTTTCTTTAATTTGTTCTCAAATCTAACCACAAAAACGTTTTACAAAATATGATGAAATGTTGTAGGTTTAAGATAGTTGTCGTCCTCCCCGTTGTCAGAACTAGAATATTCAAGTCCAGAAGTGAAGAGGCACTCACAATTGAAGATGCAAGTGCTATTTATTTTGGCTATCCATATATGGATGTGTCTTACATACATAATTATGTTATTCATTTAGTCTATCCATATATGAATACATACCACAGTCTTCCTTCTCACTCCACTTGGTGTTTGTATATAATTATATATATATATATATGTGTGTGTGTGTATATATATGTATATATATATATGTATATATATGTATATATATGTATATATGTATATATATATGTGTATATATATGTGTATATATATGTATATATATGTATATATATAGCCACTCAGCTGGCACAATAACCAGCTCTAACCCTCTTCATACTAGTAGTAGAAGTGGTTTTATTGACAACAAAGAGTCATACATTTGATCTCATGTGTCATGCAGAGTTAACTGATACATGGAATAAAAAAACATACAAACACTACATTAGGACATACAACAGGAGGGGGCTCCAGAGAAAATTCCGGATATTGGGCTTTTCCATAATAAAACGGTGACCAACTTTCCATATTAACGCCGTACCCGTTCCAGAGAAATTATGGAAAGTGGGTTCGGCTGGAAAGTTGGTCGCGCATATAATTATGGAAAATAATTATGGAGAACACAATTATGGAGATGAAAAATATGGAGAATCGAATTATCAGCTGTACTTTCTCAAGGTCACTCAAATTTCCCGGTTTTTTTCACATGACGTCACATCCGGTAGAGGTCAAATCGGCTGGTTCTCGGTTGAAGTGCGTAGTTATGGGTTTTTTAAGTTGTGGATAAGCACATCGTCGCTTGTTCCCGCTGTTTCGTTGTTTTAGCAATACAATACCTTGGACATCGGCGACGTGACGTACATCATCACGCCAGCTTCTTCACGGGTTGTTTACCGGTTTCACAGATTATCGACATTTATGTGGCTTTCGTTCGTTCGATCACCATGGTAAGTATTACTCGTATTATTACAACATTCAGGCATCTATTGTAGACAAAATAGATGTATGTGTAGCTACAAAATTTTCAGTATTTGTGTCGATTCGTGTCGATTACTGTCTCCCGCTAAGACCTCAGCACCCAACCGCTCAACCCCCTTCTCGTCAAAATGTATTTCGCGTAGAATTGTTTTTTCAAAGTATATTTAGCACCCACCGACCTCCCTGTGACTCATAATTCTCAAATCTAAATATGGAAATGAATTCCTATACAGTTTCTATAATGTGGAACATAAAATATTGTATATCTTTTAATGATTGGTTTTTTTCTCTTTCAGCCTAAGAAAAAAGAACCCGTCTCATCATCGGAAATAGCCGAGGAAATAGCATCAGTAAGGGAACTCCTGCAAGGTGCACGGAATGAGAAGGAGAAGCGCACATGCCAGAAAATTCTCGATGACCTTTTGGAAAAACATAGAGAAAAGAAATTCGCTTCACTACATGCCAAGTATCCACAGGCCTTTGAGGAGGGAGAGAATGATGACCAAGATGACTCCCTTCTTTATGTGGACTCACCCCTACCGACCATGGTAAAAGAAACCAAAAAAGAGAAGGACAAGGACAAGAAAAAGATATATACCACAATGACAGAGGAGCAATTCACTACCCCAACAACATCAAAAAAAAGGAAAATTCGTGGCAGACGGGCTACCCCCATAGACACTTCGATTGTTATTCCACATATTGAAGATGAGTCTAAGTGTGGCCAGAGCTCATCATCCGAATCTGATCATACCGACACAGATGACACTGAAAGGGGCAAGGGAAAAACCAAGTCCAAGGGTGCGACTAAGTCAAAAGGAAAACGAAAGGATTTATCCTGGTGCTCGTCCACAACCGAGGACGAAAATGAAACATCCAATGTGAAGTGGACGGAGGCAGAACTAGCTGCCGCATACACCACAGCGGCAGACTTCAGGTACGTATGAAAAATAACATAAATACACAATGACCATATCCATATAAATCACTAGATAAATAATTTATAAAACATTTAGGATAAATAAATTTAGGGCAAATGTAATACAAAATATCAAATGGAATCATATAAATATGGCTGATGCTAATTGGAATAATAAAAAATAAAGTACAATACTAAATGGCATAACATAAATTTTGAAAGTAAAGATTCCATAATCTTTCTTATTGTCCATAATTATTAAAAACTAAAAAATAAGTGTTTGTACTTATACAGGGACATAGTGTGTGGACGCTGGAAAGGTGACGATCTTCTGGAAAGGAACCGTCTAAAGAGAGAGGCATACAAGGCAATGATCGATCGAGTGAGGGCCATCGGTGGGCGTAAGAGGAGGAAGAAGCTTCTCTACTACAAGCTGATTAACTACAAATCAGACTGCCGAAAAAGAGTAAGTTCTTTACCTCCATTTCATCCAGTTTCTATTTTTCCATATAAACATATATAATATTCAGTTTATACCATTTTTTTTTACATAAGCATTATCATGGTCACCAGTCTTTATCAGGGTCTTTAGGGGTCATGTATGTGTAACTCCGCAGGTAGAATATATAGATACTCGAATGTATTCAGTAATGTGTCATGCGTTAATGTGTATCACACCTTATAAATTCTGGAATAAATATATTGACGTTAACACCTATTTATGTATGACAGGCGAGAGACTTGGCGAAACTGCAGAAACAGTTGGGTGGTCGGGGGATTACGGAAAAAGACCAACTTACGAGCCTGGAGGTGTTAGTGCTGCAGTTTTACGGGCCAGAGTGCTGTGGAGGTTAGTTTGATTCTTTATATTTATATACACCTTTTTTCAGTTTTTTTCCCCAATATTTTTGTACGGAAAATAAATTTTCTGTACATGTGGCTATATATAATATCTATGTGGCTGAACTGAATGTTGTGATCTTCCATAATGATTTTACTGAAATTCAGGTATATTTCGTAGGTGATAATGTCCACTCTGCCAGTATGTCCATGAGCACTGACATAAAGCAAACCACTGATTATTCCCTAAAAAACAATAACCCATAATAACCCATAATCTAAAGTGAATTAAGAAAGTTATATTATACTTAACTGTCTTGATCTTATATTTAACTGTCTTGATCTTATATTTGATACTACAATACCATGACATACCTTTATGTTTAATACTTTACAGTGATTCCCGGTTCGTGGAAAAGACCAATAGAGTCCGACGACACCTGCAGGATTGTATCCGCCGCCCACAAAATGGTCCAACGTATGGCGGAAGCAGAAAAACAACAGAGAGAGGCGATAAAGGAGTCGAAAGAAGACAGCAAAAGACAGGTCAAGGTGCAGGCAGAGATCTATGGTAAGTTAATAACATAAAAAAAATTGGAGGAACTCAATTAAACACTAATTCTTGCTTCTACGTGTACCTGCTGCAAAGCTATAACTAGTATGTCATCATATCTATATATATATACATGCTCTATATTATCTCATATGTGGGTGTAGGTATTATGTGTAGGTATTATATTCCATAATGTATATTATTCAGTTTATAAGTTATCTACGTAACTTCTCCTGAAACAACTAGAAAGCATAGTGGAACAACATTTTCTTCCCCGCTTTAAAATTTGTCATATTTATATGCTCTCCACATCTTCATTATTAGGAATTACCAAGAAGAGATCACTTCTGAAGGAGGAAGACGAGGGCTCACAAGGGGACGACGAAAGTGAGGAGAAAGAAGACGAGCCGAAGGAAAAGAAGCAGGTGACAAAGAAGACCGGACGGCTGTCCATGAAAAGGAAGAAGCCTAAAGTTGAAAAAGATGATACGGCTATCGTCATCAGTGATGGTAAGTGATAGACTAGGCCTAACTAGAAAGCATAGTGTGTAAGCATAGTGAGTAACCATACATTAAAGAACATAATATAAACATCATCCAGCATCCATAAACCGGTACTGGTAAAAATGTGGTCAATAAATATGTTTCTCAAGGATGCAATAACCTGTTACTTAATAAATGGGGTATGTAACCTCACATGAATGTGGTTATTATTATGTATTATCCATTTACCACTTTAGGGGAAGACAAGAATGGTGAGAGACGGACTTCTCCGCGCATAAAAGCACGAAAAAAGGAGGAGGAGAAGAAGAAGCTGGAAAAGAAAAAGGCGGAAGCGAAGGAGGAGGCCCACGAGTCACCACTCTCACCCACCCCGCCACCAGGGAAACCAGACACCACCATCGGAGCACAACTGTCGCAGATATTCCCTCAAGATTCCGAAACAAAAAGACAGCTGTCTTACGGGGATGGTAAGTGTTCACTTTAATACATTAGCATAACTTTGAATATATTTTTGTCATCATAAAGTAGCAGTTCTATGTCTAACCTAAACTCGAATTATCATTGCTAAGGTAACAAAACAATCCCATAAATAGAATTATGGTGGTACACATTAAAAACACTACATTTATCATGTGGGGTTATAATTATAATGTATGGTCATTGATAAGGGAAGAAAAACATTCCATTAATAGAATTATTGTGGTACACGTTAAGAAAATAAGATTTATCATGTATGGTTAGAATTATAATGTTTGGTCATTGATAAGGGAAGAAAAACATTCCATTAATCGAATTATGGGGGTACACGTGTAAGCAAAATTATTAGAAAACAAATTCCATTCTCAGATTCTCCAGGAAATCTCCCAGATATATCCACCCCTCTGCCGAAGGCGTGTGAAAACATGGCGCAGACAAACGAGTACCGTTTGTCTGCACAACAACCTGCCCAACCAAGTGTGTCTCCAGCACTGATCAGACGTGAGTTAATATTGAATTTATGCAAGTAATGAAGTTACAATATTCCGTCACAGAATTACTTTGACCCAGATAGAAATGCATTCTAACAAATACTATTGGTTATAACATCTCCATATTATCCATTCTGTCTTTATAGGCCTTCTTTATAAATGGTTAAAATAATCCCCTTAAAATGCCCGATCGAACTCTACAAAGAGTGGCGCCCGCCGGGGCCTGCGTTAGGCTAGGCTCAACTCAAGTCTGTAAGTCATAATTTTACAGAATATATAAATATGCTTACACCTACACAGAAAACACAATATTTATAGGCCTGCCATCCCGTCTGCGCCTAAACAAAAAGGCGCGTTTCCATCTCGTCAAGGTTTTGAATATTTACAATACCGATCGAACTCTACAAAGAGAGGCGCCGGGCCTCCCCATATTTTGAATATTTACAATAATATTAACATTATAATCTATGCAATGCGTTGTATTTCAAATATACGAAGCAAAACGCTGACACGATGGTGAGGCGCCAAAAAATATTTATAATATAGTTTATAGTCCACAGTTTAGGCACAGGCCTATAAATATTATCCGGATAAAAATTAAGAGTGCTATGAGATGAGTGGGGTTTCTAACATTCATCTCACAGCACCCAGGTAGCTAGGGGCCTAAGGCCAATTGATTGAGTGCTCTGTACAAATCAAGGTAATGAATTGATTGGATGCACTACCCAGCTACCCGAAAGTACATTCCCATCTCTGAGTATATATACCAGTGCCTCTCTTTCACCCAACAGGAAAGGTGTCTAAACCTCACATGTAAGCAGTTATCCACTACTGCAGCACCAAACTCAGTTTTCGCATGAAAACATAACATTTCTAGGATAAATATAATATAAATAAGTTATTTTTGTAGTGTGAATGCTCTGTAAGTCATAATTTCAGAGAATATTCAGCGAACGTTCGCCGATCGTTCGCTGAAGCTTGTGCCCGGCTTGCTCCTCTCTTTGTAGAGTTCGATCTGGACGTAAGCGCTGTCGAAATACGTAACCGGCTGTTCCCGGCTTGCGCCTCTCTTTGTAGAGTTCGATATCAGGAAAATATTTATAGGCCTGGACGTAAGCGCTGTCGAAATACGTAACCGGCTGTTCCCGGCTTGCGCCTCTCTTTGTAGAGTTCGATATCAGGAAAATATTTATAGGCCTGGACGTAAGCGCTGTCGAAATACGTAACCGGCTGTTCCCGGCTTGCGCCTCTCTTTTTGTAGAGTTCGATATCAGGAAAATATTTATAGGCCTGGACGTAAGCGCTGTCGAAATACGTAACCGGCTGTTCCCGGCTTGCGCCTCTCTCTGTATAGTTCGATCAGTCTGGGGTGGACGTAAGCGCTGTCGAAATACGTAACCGGCTGTCCTCTCTTTGTGGAGTTCGATCTAGACGCAGACGGCGGGTGTAAGCATTTACATATAATTTCTATAATATAACCCATACAGGTTTTGCCTGAAGCTTGTGCCAGCACGGCGTCTCTCTTTGTAGAGTTCGATCGTTTAGGTATTATTTGGGTGAACACAATAGTAATATAATATCAATATATATATGTTTATTACCCGCTGGATGGACGAGCTGGGCGTATTGTGGGGATGGCGTATTGCCAAGCTGTACGTACCGCATCACTAAGCGCTGTCTAAATATGTAACCATATTTGAAGCTTGTGCGGTCTGGGATGTACCTTTAGGCCTAGCCTAACTCAGGCCTAACCTAAAGCAGGCCCCGGCAGGCGCCTCTCTTTGTAGAGTTCGATCGGTCTGGGATATTGCATCTTTCCATAATAAAAGACGTGAATTGTGGGCGGGGTTTAGGTTTTCTACAATATACCACAATTGTATTATGTTAATATTATCTTAAATCATTTGTATTACATTTTCCAGTGGACATTGAATCCGGATTCAAGACGCTGGGGGCTGCGATGCGGAACCTCAAGACGGATACGCGAGTAATAGCTCGAATTGGTGAGGAGACCACTGTCATAGCAACAGATATGAAGTCAGTAGCGCAACAGTTCTACGGGCTCACAGCCGAATACGATAATGTCCACTCGGCCATCTCGTGCATGAAGTCGGATGTTAAGCAAACCAAACAAGATTTAGTCGAAGTCAAGGTGTCTAGTGAGACCGCAAAGAATGATACTCATGTGCTGAAAGGACAACTGGGTATAGTGACATCCGACGTTCAGGACGTTAAGGTTGACGTCGCAGGTTTTTCATCAGATGTTCATGTGCTGCAAGAAGACGTGACCCTGATAAAGAACGACATGCAGGACATCGAAACTGACCTGCGAACAGTCAAGAAAGATGTGCGTAACACCAAAGTCGCTATCTCCATGGTCAGTGGTGACTGTAAGAACATTCAACAAGAGCTAGTACGCCTTCATACCAAGCTTGATATTCTCTTACAGCGATCGCCAGAAGTTCTTGGAGAAGTCACTGTAGATGTAGATGTCAAAGACGAGGATCAACAGAATGACGTCAATGTGTCGGTCTCTTCACCTCTTCCCACATCAATCAGTGTGCCCACAACAGATAGTGTGGAAACAACACATAGTCAAGCTGCTCAGCTGAGTGCGCTTCCTCCTCTGGCGAGGAATGTCGTGTTTCCTGCGCTTGCGAGGGATGTAGCCGCAGCAGTTCTGGCAGAACCTGTTACTACTTTGACTGGATCTTCTTGCGCTACATCGACTACTCGGTCAACACTACAAACACCAGGTGCCACAGCAATGTTTTTTATGACCCCACCTGGGGGCGTCACTAAGGTCAGGAAAGGTGGTACTGATACAGTATCTTCTACAGCAGTTTTGGCAGAACCTTTTAGTGTGACTGGATCTTCTTGCGCTACATCGACTACTCTGTCAACACCACAAACACAAGCTGGGATAGCAAGGTACTTTATGTCCACACCTGTGGGCGTCACTGTTACAGCATCTTCTACAGTCACTACTGAGACTCCACCTTCTATTGTGGCCACATCCACACCTGCTCCTGCAACGGCATGTGGAACTTTCGCAGGATCTTCTCCCGTGACCGCTACAAATGTGACCGCATGTGCTAGTGTGACTGAACCTGCTAGTACATTTGCTAGTGCCACATATCCTCCTCTGACTGAATTTGCCCCATTTGCTCCTCTGACTGCATCTGCAGGTGCATCGACATACCCTCCCACTCATGTTGACAATCCTCTGGTAAAAATTACAGAAGTACCTCCAGATACTGTGGCAGACGTGACGGCCATAATTACAGAACAAGTGGTCGAAGTTGTGGGGGAGATATATGCTGAAACAATTACAGGTAACCCTGATTTGATGGGAGTAGATGGTGGGGCTGATGCTGAGGCGGAGTCGTCAGTTAAGCCTCAGGATGCACAGAACGAGGATCATGCACAGTCTCCAGTTAACCCAAAGAATGCAGAGAACGAGGATGAAGGAATGCCTTGGCCCATACCCCCAGCAATGCAGGTGGCGAGAGAACTGCCACGCCATGTAACACGAAGTGTGGAAACTGACAGTGATGGTAGTACGTGCGGTACACGCCGGTCAAACCGGCCAAGAAAGCCCACCAGAAAGATGAAACGTTAACAAAGTACATAATAGTGAGAGTCAAAAGATAATGAATCTTGAGTGACCCTGATCCAGTCGATGTAGCGCAAGAAGATCCACGTAGTAACAGGTTCTGCCAGAAAACAGTATTTTTTGTATTCACGTTAAATGTGGGCGTTTCTTTGGTATCTGTCTTAGACAAATTACTGAAGATTTCTCTAATTGAACCGCATATTATATATATTTAGAACTTTTGTCTCTTTCTATAATTGAGCCGCACATGCAAGGTGTATGAAGACTATGATTCGAAATATATATTTTGAACTTATGACTGTTTCAACGTAATCAAGGCATTCCTAAATTGTATAGGCTGCTGTTTAGAGTTTACTGTATAGGCACTACTAAGTACTGTATGTCTGACGTCATTGTGTATTTCCTTAATTTTATTTATTTAATTTTTTTCTGTTCTGAAGATTTCGGGGACAATGTGAAATGTGGTTCCCAATAAGTAGTTGTGGTTGGTTGTATGCTTCTCTCTTAAGACTGTTCCCTTCACCTGTGTGGTGCGGTGCTAAGTAGATTAGAAAAAGTAAATTGTATGCATATGAAGCTTTTGAAGTCCATGTGAACGCGATGTATAAATGATCATCACATAGTTGTATATATATTGGAATATATATATATACATTTATAAGCACACATATATATATATTTGTATCCTTCTCTCTTATATATATAGACATAAATATATATATATGTGACCAGCCAAGGGGAAAGGATGCTCCGAGGTTTCTATATTTACTATCCTAAACCTAATATTTAAGGAGATATGAGTAGATTTATGAAAAACAGTGATAATTTTGTCTTAGATCAACTTTTTGTGTAGAATTCATTTATCATACCTAAAACATTCCATCATGATGGAATATTTGCATATTTGGAATGTCAATGGAACGTTTTGAAATGGGAAATTCACCTAATTCATTCTATTTGGTTGCCATGGAAACCAAAATGCATGAGATTTTCAGAAAATAGTGTAAACTGTGAGAAACTATAATTTCCAGGTCTCAACATTGAAAACAGAATGTACTTATCATTTCGAGCTAAAAAATAATGAATAAAAGTATGTTTTTGAATATTTACTTGCAATTATGATAATTCATGGTAATTTATTCAAAATCTCAATAAATACAAGAAAATTAAGCTTTTCCTCATTTTCTGGTATCCTGACAGTGTTATGTATAAGGGCCCATAACTTCTTTAATGATTATCAGATTTGGACATGCTTGGTATCATTTTAAAGCTACAAACCTGCTCTACAACATTGGTTCAATAGGAATCCCGCACGGAGCACCCTTTCCCCTTGTTGAGTCACATATATAATCCAATATACATAATGGTCAGATTATCGCAAACTGTGTTACAGATGTTTTGAAAGGTTACCGTTTCAGAAAGTTACATGTTCGTTTATCGTTTTTTCAGGAAGGTTTGCATGTAAAATCATGTTGTGTATTACAGGGCAGTATCATAATTAACAGCGAAATGTAAAACTAGGGATTTATAGGAAGGACCCATTTATGGGACGATTTATATGGAAAGTTGTGCGTAAAGATATAACACCTTCTCCTGCTTATCTCTGTTCAAAAATCGTCTGTTGAAGAAGAGTGCGTTATTGTCACATTTAGAGCTTTTAGATAATAATAAATAGAGCCTATGTCAATTGAAGCAGATGGTATTTCCTAAAAAATAAAAATAAAACATAACTACAGCCCAATAATTGTCTTAGTCCTAATATTTATGGGAAGGTTAGAATTCTCTAAAGACGTGATAGTAAGAATAAAACAAATTCGAGATTACAGTTTTATGGTGAAAACGTAGCTTTTATTACAAAACATGTATCAAATAACAGTTCATCCAAAGTGAATTAATCATCGCATTGCATAATCACAAAGGAATTCGAAATTGATTGATCTTCATGTCATTTCAATTAGTTCAGCTTTTGATCAATTAAAGATATACTTCACAATCAGTAAATTACGTCATAGATTGGTACTTGTAAGTGGTTAGAAATATTAAATCACACAATCTAATTTCATAGAGTATACCAAAATTCATCTCCATATTTCACTGCATGTATATGCCGGCATAAATCAATACTTGAAAATGGTTACAAATTTTGAATCACACAATCTAACTTGATAGAGTATTCCATAATTCAGATCATTTCACTGTAAAGTACATTCCGACATACAATATTTCATCCATTGAAGAGTTGCTGTGTCAAACTTTCAAATTACACTTGTTTAGAGTATTCCATAATTCACATCGTTGAACTTCAAGTAAATGCCGATCTGAAATATTTCATTAAATCATGATAGGTACATGATTCAAAAATTGGAGAACACACAAACTTCTAACAACCACACAAAGCTTCCATAATAGTTCAAGGTAGTTGATCAAATGCAACAAATTAACTGTAAGTGTAATGTCAGCACGATTTTCTTTGATTTTTTTTTAACGACGGCGTCTTTGACGGAGTGTTGGGCGAGGGCCACCGTAGTTACGGAAGATGTACCGTGCCCTTTTCGCAAACCCTTCACGGTAGAGTGCAGACTTGGTGTTCTGGCGCAACTGTGGATCACCAGATGCCCCTTCTGTCCTTCTTGCGCGTTCAGCCTGCCGCATAGAGAGCAGTATGCGTAGACGTGCCTCCTCTTGTATCAGGTCTTCCATGTCGGGGTCCTTGTTCTCCCCTGGTCTTATGGTGCGCACCCCCCAGTCGATGCAGAGGTTGTGGAGCGTACAACAAGCCTCCACCACCCAAGACGCACGCAGCGGATCGAACTCTAGCACGCCCCCACCCTGTTTCGACAGGCATCTTTGGAAGTAAACAAATGATTTTCTTTTAATTCATGGGGAACAAATAGAAAATAAGATTTTTTTTAATTTATGGGGAAAAGAAAATGGAAGGACAAAGTATAGAGTTGTTTTTTTTTAATTTAGGAAAGAATACTATTCTATTCTATATTAAGTAACAGAAAAAACAATTTATACAAACCTCCAACGCATCTTCAGTTGGCCGATCGCCCTTTCAACTGAGTTGCGGGCGCTGATGTGCTGCATCTGGTACTTCAGCTCGTGCCTCGGTAGAGTCTGAATGGTTTGGTGTTTGAAGGGAGTCAGGACTTGCGGATTCAGACCATACCTATTTTAAAAAAACAAATGTGGAAAAGAATTAATGAAAGCAACTAATAATAGAACTATATATACTATATATATAGAACTTTATTGTAATTTTTTTTTATGTCGGTGGGTTTGATTTAAGTAGAATATGTGTCATATTTAGACAGTACTTTTTTTACATTATACCTAATACATAGCTATATATATATACAAGTTATTGAACGAACCCGCTGTCTCCTAACAGGAAATAATCCCCCAGACGGTCCGTTCCCAGGATCTCGGCGCCGAATGTGGAATGCTCTAGAATGTACTGGTCATGGTTTGAGCCTGCCATAGAGGTTTCCACAAACGTGAAGCGTTGTTCGTGGTCTGTGACCAACTGCAAGAAACATTTATTTTCATTTATGTGAATATATGCTTTCATTTATGGTATTGCGAAGCGTTTCATAGGAAAAAGGCTAATTTGAATTATTATTATTTGTTTGTATTGTAGACTGCTTTTAGAAAGTTTTCACAATTTCAATTCTATTACTTATAGAGGTTTTTTTTTTTTTTTGGGGGGGGGGGGCAAAACATACAAAATAATTATGGAGAACCCACCAAGCAGTTAAGAGAGTGGTAGTAATGGCGGTTCACGTAGCTACCCTCGTTCTTCTCAGGACGTCTTATGGGTACATGAGTGCCGTCCATGCACCCAATACAATCCTCCATATTGAACCTCTGACAGAACCGAATTGCTGACTCGTGTAGGTCATCTTTCTAAGTAAAAAACAAAATAGAATAGTATGGAGTTATTATATATAATAGGAAAGGTTATTTGAGGACACGAAGTATGCATTTAACCTACATTTTATTTCTTTCTCTATATAACATTACTGTATATATTAATTAATACTAATGAAGGTTATTACCTTTGGAAAGGAAATCACCCCGGTCCTGCTCTTGTATACCAGGAACTTCACGAACTGTCTTACGGCCCTTGAAACACTAGATGAGCTGCATCCACCTTGGGTGTCACGTATCACTTTGAAGCTTGCCCCGGTGGCAAGGAACCTGAGTGCGTAGCACACCTGTCAATATATATATAAAAACAGATTTAAAAAAAAGGATGAACAAACAAACTGAGGATTATTTTTTTATATTATATAATATTTTATTATATATATCTATAGCTGTCTATGGTGATTCAAAAAAGCAACTAATGCTATTACTTTTAACATTTTTGGATGGGTAATGCATAGATATGGACTACTACTAACTGCAAGTCTTATATCATATATAAATGCTGATATATATATGCTGATAAGATTGCATGATATACTTTACCTTGTTGAACACTGGTATGGGCCTACCCCTCCCACTGCCTTTGGTGTCGCAGAAGGGGCTTGCCTCAAATTCCTCTGCTAGTTTCTCGACCATATCGGGTGGCAGTCTGTAACGTGCTTCAAAATCACGGGGCCGAGGGAACTCCACCCTAGGGTCGATTCTTTCTTTGTAGATTCGAGTTGATTTACACCGCTTTCTCCCTCTTCCTGGCTTCATTCGCTTTGGAGGCAGTAGGGCTGAAGGCAAAAGCCATACCTTCAACTCCTCACACCGAGCGGACACGGACATCCGATTCTTAACTGGGGCCATTCTGAAAGAAAATAAACGAAAAACTTTGAATATTATATATCATGTGATACCTATAATGTTAGTGGAACCTAAGGATGTTAGTAGGGATTCATGTTTAGATCTACCACCCCTAAAAAAACAATGAATAGCATGTGCTCACCTCACTTGTGTGCTCCAACGTCAGTTGAAAACTAGCGCCAAGAACTGGGGTAACTGTAAAACATTAATTATGAACAAAACAAAAAGTCGAAAAAGAATTATGGAAGAACTATCCATAATTATTTTGAGTTCCCGACACCGATGAGTGATGTCGGCAAAACACGGCTTTTCACAATTATCCGCGGTTTCCATAATGTTTTCCATAATTCGAAAATTTTTCTCTGAAACGGCTTTTCCCAGCCACAATTACCCGGAACTGCTCTCTGACTCGACTTTAATTATGGAAGACGAAATTAAATATCCGGAAATTTCTCTGGAGCCCCCTCCAGTATACAGATCTTTTCATTCACTTTAGCACCAAACGAATTATGAAATTAAAGTTAGCTCTTTTACAAGCAACATCACATATAAATGCTGGTTAAATGCATTTTTTAAGTGATATAACCTAGTACTAGATGGGCTCCTCTCTATCACCGCCTGTACAGTTGTCCAAGCCTTTCTACTTCATTGTAGCCCCAACTGCACAAAATAATGTAGTTAGCAAAAACACCTTGTGCATATAATCAGTGGTACATAAATAAAATAAAGTAACAGTCACCAGATTGTAGGAGAAATATCATAAAAGGTATTCGAAATTATATGGGTTACCACATTACATAATGTAAATTAATTCTTTATGTTCTTTCATCAGTATGTAAATACAGGGGAAAACTGCGATCATATCATCCTCTTCATAACTCCCTGGCCATGGAGTACCGTCCTGTGTAATGATTAATCTGAATACTATTTCTAAGAAGGGATATAGAGTGGTTTTTTGGAATGTCCGAAGCATCTGTAATAAGTTAGACTCTATCAGATTCATGATAGAATCCTCAGACTTTCATTTTATTTGTATTAACGAGACGTGGTTACAAGAAAATACATCATCTGATTTTCTGAATATTCAGGGATGCAGAATGTATAGATCTGACAGAAAAACATTAAACGACCAAGGCTTTGTTAAAAGAGGCGGAGGGTTATTGGTTTACTGTAAAAATTCATTCGATAGTAGACTCTTAAACCCAGAAGAATTATGTATCTCTAATAATCATATTGAATCAATGGTTATCCATTTAGCAGTCAAAGGCATGAGGCCACTATATATTATACATATCTACCGTCCGCCTGACAGGGATATGAATAACTTTATCATTACATTACAACACATAGTGGACCTATTACCCAAAAGGGAACACTGTGAAATTATATTAGGAGGAGACTTTAATGTGGATTTTGCCAAACCTGGACAAGAAAGTACGAAAAACCTTAAAAAATTTGCTAAAAATAATTCTTTTCAACAACTTATCGACACCCCAACCAGGCCCCTATATGGAATTAGCACTGTTGATTTAATTTTTACAAATAGTAGTAGAGTACAATATGCAAGCACATTGGACTGGAGTATTAGCGACCACTTACCCGTGCTGGTTAACCTTAAAAAAGACAAGATACCCGCCCCTAAGTGTGAGTTCATTGGTAGGTCCTATCGTAAACTTAATGTGGAAGAATTTTTAAACTATATTGAGCAAAAAGGCCTTCCTGATATGATAATAGGAGACGATATTAATATGGTCTCAGTCGGTATTACAAAAATTATACGGGATGCCTTAGACCTATATATTCCTTTAGAAATTTTTTCTTTTAAACTTAAAAAAGCAGAATGGCTAACGAACGAGATACTAGAATTTATGAAAGATAGGGATGCTGCATTACGTAGGGCCAGGGTATCGAAAAAAGAGGAGGATAGGCGCACAGCTAGAACTCTTCGAAATATTACAAATTCAATGGTTAAAAAGGCCAGATCTAACTTTATTAAATCTGAACTGACACGACATTATAAAAATCCAAAAAAATTCTGGAAAACATTATCGAACCTGATTTCCCCTCAAAATAATGATATTTTTAACCTTCTGGGTGAAGATGGTGAAGTATTGGATGCAAAAGATAGTGCAGAACTTATAAATAAATATTTTTCGGAAATAGGCACCATTCTGGCAGAAAAGATACCCAATAATCTTAACCCTAATGGTATCATAAACAATGTTGGTCAGCATACGGAGCAAGAGTTTGAGCTAAATCATTTCACTGTCCAGGAAGTAACCAAATGGGTGTCCCATATCGATATTGCCCAATCTAGCGGTACCGATGGTATTTCAAGCCATATATGGAAAATTATTATGGAAAGGTTTACGCCTTTGTTTGTCATTATGTTTAATAAAATGATTGACCAGGGTATATATCCTGATAGCTGGAAGACTGCCAGTTAAAGACCCAAGTGATATGAGACCTATATCCTTGCTTCCCATATTAGGAAAAGTTGTCGAACACCTAATACATACACAATTATTAAGCTTTTTAAATGAAAATAACTTAATTGATGAAAGACAGTTTGGTTTTAGACCTAACCACTCGACTGAGATGGCAATTTTTGCCCTCACAACTGATCTCTATAGAATTCTAAATAATAATAACCATGCAATAGCTGTATATTTCGACCTAAAAAAGGCGTTCGACACTGTCTCACATTAACACTTACTACAAAAACTTGAAGACCTGCATTTTGGTAGAAATACCTTAAAATTATTTTCGAGCTATTTGTCAAATAGGAAAATGTCCACTGTGGTCTCAAACACTAAGTCTTCTATAAAAGATATATGTTATGGCGTTCCACAAGGCAGTGTGATCGGGCCACAGCTTTTCAGTATTTATTTTAACCAGATTGCCAACATTCCTGAGCGAATGAAAGTTATTATGTATGCCGATGACCTTGTACTCTATTCACACTGTACTAATGTAGATAAGGAAACTTTTGATATTTTTAATCATGATGTAAATAAAGTCAAAAAGTGGTGTGATATAAATTGGCTTACTATCAATGTATCCAAGTCTAACGTTCAATTTTTTCCCCGAAATAAGCATTTTGATGTTAATATAGTTAAAAACTAGTATGGTATTAACGTTGGATATGAAAGGCTTGCATACGTAGATTCCTTTAAATACTTAAGGATTGATATTGATTCTAATCTACATATGAAGGCGCATTTAGATAACATCCACAAACTGGCTGGTCACAAACTTTCACTTCTGAGGAGGATCCCTCCATACATAACAATGAATGCTGCTTTGATGATTTTAAAATCAATGTTTATAGGTGTAATCGACTACGGTCTTATTTTCACAACTGTAGTGCCAAAGGCAAAACAAGAAGAGCTTCAGATCTTGCAAAATAATGCCTTGAGATTGTGACGTTCTCTGGTAAGTCGGGGTTGCCGATTCTTACGACAGAGGAACGTGGGGGTTGTTCGGGTCTCGGGGCGGACGGGGAATCCGGGCCAAGAACCGAGATGTGTTTCTAGAGTCGTGCCTCGCGCACGAGGGGGGGCTGAGCGAATCGATCGGCACTCGATGTCGACGGAGGACTGCGGGGGAGGGAAATTATGGTAGGGGTACGGGTCGGCCGGGGGGCGGTCCACCCCTGAGTTCCGGTCCGCGGGGGCGACGGGCCGACGGTCGCCTATTGTTTGGTAGCGTGGGGCCGAGCACGACGCGCCCTCGTCCCCGCGGACTTCGCTCCCTCGTTCCGCTCCCCATGTCTTCGTACCATACTACGCCTCGGTTTCCGGTACTACTTCGGGCCTTCGTGCCCTACTCCGTTCCCTCGTTCCTCGTTCTTCGGGCCTTCGGGCCCCTTACCCTATGTTTCTACTACCTATCTCGGACTTCGGCTGTTTTGTCCTAACTTCGGCTTAATTACTCTATTCGGCTCATCTTTAGTGGTTGTTTCAGGAAAGAGGACACGTCTGGACACCAGGAGAACTGTTAAAGAACTCTGTTTATTCGGGCCTCACCGCCCCTTTATATACTAGAGAGGTCAGCCCTGATTGGCTGCCTTCGGTCACGTGACCTACAACTGACGTCACTTCCGGTTTATATATTCCGTTTCCGGTTTACATTTCACTTCCGGTTTACATATTTCCGGGTTTCGTTCCATTACGTTTTCGTTATTCGTTCTTTACATATTCGTTATTCGTTCTTTACATATTCGTTATTCGTTCTTTACATATTCGTTCTTTACATCTATTTCGTTCTTCGTTCTTTACATATTCGTTCTTTACATCTATTTCTATTATTACCTTATTTCTATTATTTTAACCTCTATGTATTTTGGCTGAATAGCCGTTCATCACAAGATGTTGTTTGAATGTACAGGATCCACAAGAACAGCATGTCTTAGATCTTCATCTAACTACTAATGTGAAGTTTATTAAAGATAGATTAATATGTAAATTACTTGTATTGATTAAATCCTGTATACAGAAAGAAATTATACCTATTGTACATAGAGATGTAAATATCAGAAATAATAATATGGTTACGATTGACCTGCCTGTACCGAGGACGCGCTTCTATAGAAAGACTCCATTTTACTGGGGTTCACAGATTTGGAATACACTGCCAGTGCCTATAAGGCTAGAGCAATCCAATCAACGTTTTAAACAATGTATATATCAGGGTTTACTTGAAAGAACCATCCGCATTGATTTCCCGTTGGAATAATTGAATTTTGTTATTACCTTGTGATATCGTTAACTTTTCTTGAGTACAAATCTCACTATGTGATGTAGATATAACTTTTTTGTAAAAGAAATGAAGACCTTGGCCTGTAATTAATCAACGTGCCATAGAACCACCTTGTCCTACCATATCTATGTTTGTCTTATGCGAGAGTTAAAAGATATAATCATTTGAAGGTTTTACAAGAATCTTTATTTGAATGGCCTTTCATCTACCATCCCCAATGTGATCTCATCATAAAGTATGTTTTATATTTCGATACAAAAGAAAACCTGGATACCGCTGATTGTTTGTTAATTTCTTCCTGACCGAGCACTGGAGCCGGAGGAAGACCAGGCTTAGGCCTGAAATGGTTTCAGTATAAATAAAAATTGTTCAAAAAAAAAAAAAAAAATACAGCAGGGGCTTCTGGTAGGTGTAATATACCTGTTTAGCTATGGCAGACAGGCTGCATCTCCTAGTGAGCACCACTGCTTGGGATAAAATCAATAATCAGACTAGTATATATATATATATATATGTGGGAACCTATGGTTAAAAGGGAGAGCACTATTTGATACCATTTGGAACAGTACAAGTCTTAAGGATTCGGGGGTTTGGATAGCCACATATACAGACATCTGGTGACTAGTGACGGAACTCCACTGTTGCATGATCACATAACGCCAGGCGAGCTCTATGGAAGAAGCTTGCCTTCATGTGATGTTATTTGTGAACCTAGGACTAAGACAGGATATAACAACACTGCCAATTGAAATCGATTGATATATCCACTAATAAACTTGACTCTCTACCAAGCATTGTCTGCGTCATGGATATGAGGGCCCATGTCACGGATCAGTCTACTACTTGGCTAGCAAGGATAAAGGAAGTTTAACTAAGACTAATTGAACGATAAGTAATAGCAGTTCCCCAGTTAATAAGTAAATACCCATAACAACAACTAGCATTCACTACATCATACTTGTCAGCTAAGGTACTACCCGTCACAATGTAATTAGGTAGATCAGGCTACCCTGACGTATGACCAAACGTAAACATAATGTTTCTCTTATCTCGCCAATTATCAAGTAATTGTACAAAACTTCTATCATGAATTCTCCCTACCACGGACAGCTGCATGATTTACGATCTTTTGGCAGCCTACAGGTTAATTTTGACTGATTTTGTAGACAGACACTCTGGAAAAACTATAGAAAATTACAATTATTTGCTATATATCTTTCTGAAATGAATTGATTTTCAAACCAACTTGAAAAATATCTTATATATGTAGGAAAACCACGTCCTTAATTATGTTACAATAATTTTATAGTTGTCAGTTGTACACAAACACTAAGTCCAATCATATATAACAAATGGTGCATTTCTTTTGGCCTAATCAGAAACAGGGAATGGTAGAGTAAAGCATATGAGGTAACACTCACTGCCATAGTTCAGCAATATGAAACAGTAAACAAAGTAGCTTGGCCTTGCTGACCAAACAATAGAAACGGGCCCGGCAAAGTAAAGTACCAGCTTGGGCAGGGGCTCAGATCGGAATGGCTGAGGCTCGATATAGCATGGGAAAACTTGACTGGTGGCAATTAATGGTATTGGTCAGCAAGGATTGGTTTTTGTAAGGCTTTCTAAATTGGAGGTAGGTTAAAGGACCCACACCTTTGGTAATGGGTCTCTCTTATTACCGTTTTGATATTTAGGCATTTTTTAGGCAATGGCCAAATTAGTGATTGATACATTAAGGTATGGTTTGGCTTGGTGAAGTGGCAATACCACAGTACAACTGGCAATGTTGGCCTTTTTATATAGTGGCCTTTTAATATATCATGGTGGTTTAATACATGAATGAGTCTATCTAAATGTTGTACCACAATATATATATATGGTCTTCTACTGACCTTGTCCTGGTGTTTAATAAATATGAACTTAAACTGTTTCTACTGTCTCTGGTATTCATTCAATGCATTACAATAGTAACTGATCATAATGATAATTAGTAATTAATAGAAGCAGAAGATATAATTAGAACAGTTATTATAAGTCACATGAATAAAGACAGATTGATTATATATAAGTAGAAACATAAAGTGGTGAAGACACCAGCCTGTCTTTACATATACAGATACCAAATGGAAAAATAGTCAATGCGTTTTCCATAATATAAGATATGCCATGATTATTGAAAACTTGAAAACTGATTGTAACTTGTCTACACATTTAGCCTAAATCAGGATGCATGCTGGAAGTCTGCAAGTGAACTACAATAAATGAGCAATCCGTGGTGGGGAGAATTGATTATTATGGACTCATGTCTTCAAAAGTTCTATGGCTGTAGACCTTCTGAAAGACTAAAGGTTTAGAGATACGTTGACGTTTCGCAGGGGCGGATCCAGAGACAGTGGACTGGTGGTGGTGGAGATTTACACATATCTTTTAATTTTCAGATACCAAAAAGTCGTCTCCTAGGTCTGGGTGTGGGTGTGGGAGGGGGGGGGGGCAATCACCCCTTTTGTCCACCCCGCCTGGATCTTCCCCAGGTATTGAAATCTGTTGGTGTTGCTTAACCTCCCTCTTCTCTCTCTGATGTGTGCGGTACTGAGTCACGCTTACATAGTAGTATTAGTAGTTTTATTGACAGCAAACATTCATACATATTGATCTCATATGTCATATACATTATAAAAGCAAAACAATACAGAGTCAGAGATTCATATCATGTTTGTGCACATCAGCACATGTAAATTCGCTACTAGACTATGATATCCAATATAAGATCTGCATCTACACTGTTCACAAATTGATAAATGAGGATATTACATGTGTGGTCATGTTTATACTATATAATATAGGCAGCAAGTAGAGCAATCTAAAACTGTCTATTATCTTTATGCACATCAGCACCAGTTAAATAGCTAACAGTCAGTAGTATCTTATATAGGACCTACATCTACACATTCTTACAAAACAGTTGGTATTGAGGTAACCAGGAAAAGGTGGACGGACATATATATATATGTTGTTATGTACATCTCACTATAAGGAAAGAGACTGCATAATAAACACAGAATGTAGTGGTACCATGACAGGGACTAGTCAAGTTATATGAGGTGGACCTTATAATCACAACTATAAAACTAAAGAGCCCAACCCAGTTTATACCAACATTTAGGGGCCTTCCATTAAGTATGTACGCACCAAGGGGGGTGGTGGGGATCTAAAAATCTGCTTATATACCTGTACAAATCCAATGCGTATTTTAGCCAAAAGGGGGTGGGGGGGTCTATTTTTTTTGAAATTTTGTGTACATACTAAATGGAAGGCCCCCTAGGTTTGCTATGAAATATTTTCAAAATTGCCTCCATGCCTGTTCCCTGAGGACAGTTGTATAATACAAAATTAGGCAAAGCAATTTGGTTTGACAGATTTTATTTTGGCCCTTTTCCCATAGGAACCAAAGTTAAAACCTGTCAGCCTAGCTTATAATATCTGACCCTATTTTGCCCTGAAATATGTCATTTTGATGTTCAAGCAGTACTTGAGGATATAGGAAAACATAACTCCAGGCCCATAATCAGGGTCTGTTGGGTGGGGGGGGGGGGGTGAGGTTCCCTAAGTTGAACCTTTTGCCCATAATAGCAATCATTTAAACCTAAAAGAGGGGGGGGGGGGGGGTGTGCGAGGTTCACCAAGTGGAACTTTTCACCATTTTCTTCCAATCTTTTAGTGCTTTTGCAATAGTTTATCAAAGGAAAGGTGGAACTTTTTAAGAAATTCTCTCTGCCACCCCCCTGGGTACGGCCTGAATTCTTGCTTATTTCAGTAACCCCAACTTTTCAAAACAGGTATGGCTTTAACAGTCATTTTGTCCAACCCCTGTGAAACCCTAGGATATAGCTATGTGGGATGGGCTTATTGTCATAGGACTAGCAGATGGGATTAAAAGTCTGCACAGCGTGAGGTGTTCAGTTGCGGATCCAGAGGGGGGGCGCCGGGGCTCGCGCCCCTCCCTTTTTTCGGAGAATTTAGTTTTTTTTCATGTAATTTTTTTCCCCAAAAGTCATTAAGGTAAAATATTTCCAATACTGCGCCCCCCCCCCTTTTCAAAACCCTGGATCCGCCACTGGCGTTCTTATACAAACTAAACGTGCATGCCCTGATCTTAGCTTCCTGCAAGTCATGGCTGTGCCACTGCACCTGGCATGACAAAAACCTGGTTTTGTTGCCCAGGATTGGGATGTTTACTGCAGGCAAACAACCTGCAGAACTCAGCTCTGAACGCCGGGCCGGTGATGCAGTACACCAGGATGTTCACAGAGTGGTTCAACTGGCCGATTACAGCTGTGACCTGAAGAATGAGATGCCATGTGGCCCAGACCAGGGGCCCCCTGCTCTCTGCAGGCTCGGCCATGAAGACGATGCAGGCTGGGGTGGTGAGGAGTACGAAGACGGAGGTCACTGTAAGGGCCGCCCGGGTCACACGATCTTCTCGTCTTCTGCGATGTTCTGCAGCCAAGCTTTGGAGAGTTTCCGGTGTGGCGCTCACCACTCGGAACCTCCTGTAGTAGTAGCATTTGACGAGGATCAAAGAATTGATGCAGATGATGAGGCATGAAGGCCCATAGCTGTATAGGACACAGTCCAGAATCATGGCATGGAACATGTGGTACTTCTCAACTGCGGCATTTCTGCCCACACACTGAAATTCAAACATTGACTGTTCTGTTTTTTCCTTGAGTCCACCAAGCGTATGCCAGTTAACCAGCATCACCAGCAGGAATAGAAACGGGATGACGAACTTTGGTGCACTGAACCCAACTCTTCTCATGGGAAAGTAGACGGAGAGAAAGCGATCAAAGGTCAGCGCAACGAGCAGGAAAGACGACATGTAGCCCGGGAAAAAGTGCAAGATGTAGACTACATTGCAGGATATAATGACAGGCACGTTGACCCCAGCCCCCGAGTACAGGACCCACGGGACGAGGTGGAAGAGGAGATGGAGGTTGTCACACACAGCTATGGCCGAGAGGTAGATGCTGAAGTGGAGGTTGAACTTCTTCTTCTGCAGCACCACCAGGGAGAGTGTGTTACAGGTCAGACCCACTACTAGCAGGACAGGTCCTAATATGATCACCAGCAGGCTGGAAGCAGTGATAAGAGTCCCAACTTCGCCTTTCATAAGATTAGCTTCGTATTCGTCCAAGAAGTTCCCATAATCTGTTTCGTATTGGTTCGAGAAGTTCCCATAATCTGTTTCGTATTCATCCGAGAAGTTCCCATAATCTGTTTCGTATTCGTCCGAGAAGTTCCCATAATCCATTGCGGTGGTTTCTTCAAAGTGAAGGGCTGCTTCCATGATCATCGCTCTTATATCTGGAAGATACAAGAAGGTTTCAAAAATGAAATTTAAAATTTAAAAATATGATTGTTCTAAAATATGACGTTGTGCAGGTAACATCACAATGCCCAGAATAGGACTGGCTGCCATATTGGTGATCAATTTATGATCAAGGTTATATAATATTCTGAATCATTTACAATGAAGATTTATTATATAATTACTCAAAAATATCACCATTGAATAGTTCTTGGCAATTATTATCACTGTCTTATATTTCTATTTTATCCATAGCCATGTGGTCTTGGTCACCACGTGGTGACCACTAAAATGTGGTCACATGACCATGTCTGCACAAGGTCATGCCTGCAGACGTATGGGCCTACCTGCCTTGCAGCACCTACCTACCTACCTGCAGCACCTCCTGCCCAGCAATAACCTGCCCAACAACTACCAGTTCTGCCCTGCCTGTCTGCCCAGCGTCTGTCTGCCTACCTGCCTACCTACCTGGCACTAGCCTACCTGCCCAGCACCTGCCTGCCTACCTGACTGCCTGCCTGGCACCTACCTGCTTGCCTATCTGCCCGCCCAGCACCTGTCTGCCTACCTGCCTGGCACTTGCCTACCTGACTGCCTGCCTGCCTGCCTGCCTGCCTGCCTGCCTGCCTGCCTGCCTGCCTGCCTGCCTGCCTGCCTGACATTTGCCTGCCTGCCTACCTGCCTACCTGCCTGCCTGCCTGCCTGACATTTGCCTGCCTATCTGCCAAGCACCTGTCCACTACCTGCCTGGCACTTACCTACCTGCCTGCCTAACACCTGCACGTCAGTCTACTCAACACCTGTAGACATGCTTAGACGTTATGCATGGATGCTTAAGTAAACGTTGAAATACAAATTTTAGTCGGTTTTTAAGACCAGTTAGCTAAATACGAAGTTGATGGCCTTGTATCTCGGGGGCCCTAGGTTTAGAGAGTTCGGACAAATAAGCACCCTCCAATTTGCCAAATGTTTTTAGGTATGTCTACTAAGCCCATCCCACATGGGGGATTTCCAGGGTTGCACAACATTCACATATAATGTATCTTTGTCTCCTAGAGTTAGGATTACTGAAATAAGCCAGAATTAGGTTTTCCTACATCCTCAAGTATTGCTAAAACATTATGATTTCTAAAATTTTACCACTTGATAGATTTGCAGGTTTTGCCAGCCAATCAAAATGCTGTATATCAGGGCAAAATAGGGTTGGACATTATAGGCTGGTCTGACGGGCTTTAACATTGGTTTCTATGGGGAAAAGGCAAATATATAAAGCTGTAATTTACCTATTTAAGAAGCAATTTTTCAACCAAATTGCTTTGGTTAATTTTGTATTACGCAACTCTCCTCATAGAATAAGCAGAGAAGCAACTTTGAAAATATTTCATTGTAAACTTTAATGTTACATTGTAAACTTTAATGTTAGTGTAAAATGGGATGGGCTATCCATTATGTTTTCAGGCTAGGAAAAATCGTCCATTTTTCTGGTCGTCAGAGGACAACCAATAACAGAAATTTGGTTGTCCACATGTATCTCTAGGTTGTCCACACTATAAGGGACATATTCACAACAACAAAAAATTACATTTTTAGGAGAAAAATTTAATCATTTTTTCCAAAAATCTGGTTGTCAGGAGGACGACCAAAATCAATTTTCTGGTTGTCCACGCCCATTTTCTGGTCGTCGAGGACACGTGGAAATGCGGATTTTCCTACCCTGGTTTTTTCTGTGTATAATAATCTATCCTTATGCAGCGGCCTGTTGCACTATTAGTATAATATTATGTGTCCTCACAAGAATCTGTAAGAGAGTTAAATGCTTTTGCATAACAAAACATATCCAAATCTTCCTAAAATACCCCTAAATCTCCTGTAAATGAACCCAAAACTCCCATAAGTGCCACCAAAACTGCCATAGGCAGACCTAAATTCCCATAGCTATTTTCTGATTGCTACTATTGGAAGAGCAAATGTTATGCGAAATTGTTATAATAATAATAATAATAATAGTAGTAGTGATGATAATATTGAAATCTAATTTGATGTCATATCCAGGTTCCAGATGTTCTCTCAGATTATCCCTACAATTCACAATATATCATCATACTTCAAATATGACAAGGAGATTTCCTTTCCATATGTAATTTCTATAAAATATGGAGGGTATGTTATATTCATTTTATCAGTTCAATATGGATCTGCATCATTTAAGGTAAGGGGGCGTCCTACCCGTTATATGCATGGTCGTGAGGTTCTGAAGGAGGGGGGGGCAAAGTTGATCGTAACTTACGATACGCAAGCTCGCATAGCCTTTTTCCTATTCCATTATAAAACCACCCCCAGTTTAATTAAGCACATGGGCATTAATTGCAGAGACATTTGCAGTCAAATTACGCAATAATAACCCATCAAACAATTTGAAGGTAATACACTCAGAAAATTGCATACGAGTGTAATTTTGTATGATCAGGAGTTGCGTAATTACACTCATTAAATAGATGTGATGGGCGTGGCGAAGTGTATAGGGTATCACAGCAACCTTGGGGATGGGATGGGTTTGAGCTGGCCCTTGTTTACTCAGACCAGTGACATGTCACAGGTGGAATCATGTGACGGTGGCTTCAATCAAATAATAGACCCAGTTTCACAACAGAGACTTGATTAAGAATACCTGGCAGTTGCATGTGGGTCACTGTTTCGAAAAATAAACTACAGATTTATCATTCAAAATTCAGCATACAAAGTGTAATATGTCTTTAATTTATTTATCATTTTTGTTGGGTAATGCTTCATCTATCATTTTCACCTATCTATACATATGATCTTCCATATTATGACAGTGAAGCAGTGCAAAGACAGAATTCGTCCCAGAAGTGTGTCCATTTCAGCGTTGAAAATCACACACATTTATGTATGTGTATATGAAATTGAACTGAACTGAACTTTTATTCACAACCTCCATGAGGCACAGGAATACATAAATATATATGGTAATAACAGTGTTACATCAATATTAATTTAAGGAAAAAAAAAGAAAAAAGAAAAAAAAAAGACAGCAACAAAAAATACATAAATATATACAGTATGAACAATGCTACATCAATATACATTTAAAAAAGAAATACAAAATCCAGATTACAGCTGTAAAATTTGATTAGTGCAGTACCAAGCTGTACTCAGTTCCGGACGGATCAGACAGGTCTACTGGTGATACCAGTGGATATATCTAGGGAGTTGACTAGTTTGATTTACAGCATTCCATAATGTGGTGCACAAAGGTTGCTAGGTTTATAAGGTGTTCAATATTTTGTGTGCCAAATAACTTGTACATTCGTAAGTGTAAATGTTCTTCTAGGTACTGGTTGTCAATAAGAAGTGCTCTTTTTTCAGCGAAGTAACTGCAGTCAAAGACATAATGGAATTCGTCACCTATTTCCTTATTTGGGCATAGAGTACACAAACGGTCTTCCTTGCTAGTGCCAAGGTAGCGGCCAGCCACAATTGGTAATTTATGGTTTGTATATGTATACACGACATTTATGTGTATATGTCTGTGGGCTTATGTGTGTATGTATGTATGTATGTATGTATGTATGTATGTATGTATGTATGTATGTATGTATGTATGTATGTATGTATGTATAAGTGTGTGTATATTATTATATGTATGTATGTATGCATGCATGTACGTATGTATGTACGCATGTACGTATGTATGCATGTATATATGTATGTATGTTTGTTTGTTTGTATGTATAATTATGAAATCTTACCTTTCGATGGTTAGTTGGAGGACTCATTGGGCTTGTATGTGTGTGCATGCAAGTATACATGTATGTACAGTGGTCCCCCTATATACGGCCCCCCTCACGAGCGGCCACCCCTCTTATGTGGCCAGAGATTGGTGGCACGGACACTTTTCTCTCTTAATTTACCTCTCACAAGGGCCACACTTTTGAGGTCCCCAAAGGCCACTCTAGAGGATATCATATATATGATGATGTGCTATGAGTGGTCCAACTTAGATCTTTTTTTCTATTTGTTTTATTTCCACAAAATCCTTCAAGAGTTAACTGGATCTTCCGAGATATTACCTAGGTTCAGGTTCACTTATTTGTAATATAAGGCGGACAAAATAAAAAGGCCCAGCTGAGTTCAGGTTGTTAAAGTATCCTGTCTTGATTTTCTGGGATGAATCCTACCTCGGGTCGTCCTGATATTCCCAGGTTGACCCATACCTGTTAGAACAAAGAGGGAGCGGCCAGGAGGTGTTAAGAGATTCTATGGGTGAGTTTTCGCACTTATTATTACAAAGAGGGAGTGGTCAGGTGTTGAGAGGTTCTAGCAGTCTGTGGGCACACTGAGAACTAAAACATCAGTACTACTTTAGGTTTCTCTATAATTTAGAAATAATCAAACTGATAACAATAGTCAATACTAGGATATTAAATATGTTATCTCCTCTAGAAGTCTAATAGGATCTCCCCCTCACTAGCGGCCCCTTGGGTGGCCGCATGAGAGGGGACCAGTCCACTGTATTAATAGGGAGTTTTAGCACCTCCAACCCATCCCATAAACGCAAACGTAACGTATCCCTTATCTCAGCGTAATGAATTCCTTTCAGAAATATTTCATCAAAATTTTATTCTCTGGGACATGCTCTAAACATGAACATGTGTAGGTATTAAATCTTATAGGTTGTTTGTCCAGCACAGACATTAGAAGTTTTTAGAAACATTATCATATATGTATGCATCAGGGGCAGTTCCGGGGGGGGGGGGAGTCCCGGGGGTCCTGACACCCCCCCCCCCCCCCCCCTCCTTTGATGGATCCCTAAACTTCAGAAGGAGAGGAAAAAATGTCACGTTCGTAAGTGTGATTGAATGTGATTTTAGGACTCCCGTTTTGAAAATCCTATATTGGCCCCCATATATATATATATATATATATATATATATATATATATATATATATATTACATACAGATGCATGCAATTGCAAAACAAGGCTTACCTCTCAGTGGTCAGTCGGAGGTCAGGTCGGCCTTGTGGCAGGTAGGAGGTGCAGTGCAGAGTGGCCGCAGACTAACCAACACCCGGCCTTTTATAATCCAATTACCCAGGGCTACAAGCTACAGGTGGAAACATATTACAGCAGACAGGAAAAAAATAAGATCAAATCTCAATCCATATCACGATTAAGATCAAATGCCAATTTTAATGAAGTCCAGATGATTATTACAGAATGGATAATTTGGTATATTACACTCAATATTACACAGCAAAGTAATAAATGACAATTATAAATCACAAACCTAAACAGGAACCACAATTGGATAGGTTGGTGAAGTGCATGCTGGATATAAAAACAGAATGGCCGCCACCAGTGTAAAGCCTAATTTGGTTCAATTAGAACTGTTGCCCTGATTTGCATATCTTTTTCACCATCAGTTCGTAGTTGTATATTCTCTATGTGCAGAACACATGTTTTTGGGAGTCTCTGATTCTCTTTGTTCTTAATGGCTGGTTACACAATCTCATGTTCAGCAGTTGAAGGGCATTGTCCTACAATGGTTGTTGGAGTCAGGCAGTTTGAGAAGCCAGGAGTGGGTTATATAACCACTGCCTAAGCCAAACTGCCCTCACCCCTCCACATAAGGACCTCCACTGTCACCTGCAGGTGGGCAGATCTAGGTGGGTGAGTGATAGGTCAATCAGTACTGGGTGCATGGACCTAGTACTAGTAGTGGCCCTTTCCTAAACCCCTCATTGAGTTGTGTGTGACAGCAGGAGTGGTGGGGGTGGTCAGTGCTCATAGCCCATGTAGCCTTCTGGCTGTAGGAAGGCCTTCACTTTATTGGGGGACGACCATCGCTCATGCATGAGCGAAACTTTGTAGCTCTTTTGCTTCTTGTTTTACACTGGAGTTCCCCTTAAAGAGCCTCTGTCGGTCTATGTGAACAACCCTGCTTTTGTCAGAGAAAATCTTTTCTTATATAAATCTATTGAATAAATACTACTTTGTCGTAAGCATTACGTGAATTGTTGGGATTCTTTTTTTTTTCTTAGGAAAGCCTATTATCTTAAGAAAATTATCAGTGGCCCGTTGCACAATAGAATTTCGTTGTTAGGATCAAACAAAGATATCTTTAACAAAGATATCTTTGTTATGATTTTACAAACATAAAAAAATCTCTGGTTCTAATGAGTGAAATTGAATTCTGTAAATTGATGTAAAAAGGAAAAGAATTAGAGACAAATCAGTAAAAGTTACAGCTCTCTGGCTGCATTCTAAATATAGAAAAATAATGTGTATAAACCATCTTTGTTACGAAAATATTAATTTCGTTAATAAAATTATTTTCGTTGCTACGAAACCCATTGTGCAACGGGCCACAGTGGCCCGTTGCACAATGGGTTCGTAACAACGAAAATAATTTTTTTGAAGAAAACTAATATTTTCGTAACAAGGATGGTTTATACACATTTTTTTTCTATATTTAGAATGCAGCCAGAAAGCTGTAACTTTTACTGATTTGTCCTTAAATTTTTTCCTTTTTACAGCAATTTACAGAATTCAATTTCATTTATTAGAACCAGAGATTTTACTATGTTTGTAAAATCGTAACAAAGATATCTTTAACAAAGATATCTTTGTTTGATCCTAACAACGAAACTCTATTGTGCAACGGCCCTTTAGGACCACTACATCTTATGATAATTATTACCGATATCTTAGAAAAAATTACTTTAATTAATTAATTAGTTAATTTCTTCCTGATATGACAACAAACTATCTTAATCTCCATGATAAGTGGAAAAGGACACTTTAACGGACAGTGTAAACCGGGTATTACCTAGCAGAGTGTAAAAGCAGTCCAGGTAACAAAGCTGTTGTCAGTTTCTACCTGTATAAATTTGAGTCATGAATAGGTACATGGTATATAACATTACTCTCATTAAAATGAATATCGTGATAAGTAATTTTATTTTTTTTAAAAGGAAAAAAACGGGAAACCATGATGCTATTGGCCAGGTATAGTATAGACCATAAGCCATTGTAACAGATGTGAAGTACATATTTTCCGGATAATTTTTTTTAATTAAATTTCCTTTTAAGCACCCTCGGTCTCATTCATGTGCAGAAGTAGGGGCCTTTAGCTCCCCTTGTTCCAATATGCTTTGAATCCTCTTGAAGTTTTCTCCTTATGGGGCCACCCAACCCACTTTGGAAATGGGCCTTCATAGTAGGACCCACCCCTCCACGCGGCGAGTGTGGTACCGCTTCCAACACTATTATTAATGATGCCTGTATTTCCTCAAAGGTGAAATCGTGATCAAACAAGGGGTAGGCCCTTTGGCTCTTTGATCTACGTACCCTATCTGGACCAGAATAAGACTCTATTCTTTTCTGAGACTCATCAGACTTATATAGAATTTAACAATTACGAATCATTTTGTATGTCTTAAAGAAATATGATCCTTTCATTCCATCATCATTATAATCATCATTAACCTAATAGTGTTAATTTCCACCCACTTTCTTATGCTTATCTATTGTTATATAAGCTAATATACTGTATTCAAGAGGGAGCCCAGATCACTTGTAATTTAATCTTGTTGCAGTCTAATTAAAATGTTTAAAAAAATATATAAAAAAAGACACCCCCAAACTACAGGGGAGGTCTGGTGACTTGTATTATGATTTTAGAAGACTGCCTGACGTCAAACTAACAATAATATATGTTCAAATGTATATTTCATCCTAGAACTAATGAACACAAGTTGATCAAAAATATGGTAACCAGCTCATTTTGGGCTCATGTGGTGTCATCTGCATAACATAATGCATCATACGAGGGTACCATTTCAACCAATGAGCAGGACGTTAACAAAACCTTCTTCGATTCGAAATAGATTGTAATCCAGATCAACAGCGCAAACATTCGCATTAGTTTCTCAGACATGTATTATTAACCTCCAGGGTAACAATAGATCTTTTATTAACTGGTTTCTGAGAGGGCAGGAAAATGGTGAAGAAAGAGGGGCTGGAATCCTGAGATTACAGCTTTAGCAATTTACATTATACCAAGGGATGAACCAATGGTTACCTATGTTGGATTTAAATGAGTTAGTTTAGATCATGATTAACTAACATGCACATGCTAGGGACGAGGGTATGGATAATGTGAGCCTTCAGGTATCTTTAATCAAAGTCGCAGTATAGTCTCTCATACCTTATATAATGGGTGATTGAATAAGCAGTTTACATAATTATTCCATTCATATTATCTTACAAGGATATAGGTTAATAACAAGGTTATTTAGGTGTCTCGGTCAAACTTAAATCGTGATATTCACTATAAATATTGTTAAGAGCCTAGGTACTAATGCCAATAAAAGGATCTGAGGTAACATTCACTTTTGACATTGTTAAAAGATCTGAGGTTTGACACTTTTCATGAACCAAATGTATTGCTAGTCTGTGTGTAGGAAGTATGTAATGACTATGTGTTTTCTTTGTGTGTTTTTTAAGGTTTATTGCAATAGCCATCAGGGTTGCCCCTGGTTTTCAGATTATTACATTGATTAGTATATATTATGAAAAACGTACAAAAGTCAAATTGACAAGACAGTAATCAATGATAAAACATCACCAAATTAAGAGTGGGAGTGTAGACATCATAAGACATCATAGTACACATAATCAATATAAAGTACATAAATACACAGTCATTGTATCAATACTAGAGCAAATCTTGATAATGCCTATATAACACACAAAATTTTGATTTGAAGGAGTCCCTACTTTTGTGTTGTGTATCTGCACTCAAACTATTCCAGTGGTTCACACCTATATAGAAAGGGCTTTCCTGAAATTTAGTATTTACTCTTGCAGACAACTTAAACACCCTTTTGACAACAAACCTAGTATCACGCGCTGGAATCTGTAACATATTTGACTTATTACTATGTACAAACATTATTTTCAACAATTGCATAATCCTTCTTTGTTCAAGGTTAACTTCATTAAATCTAGAATGTAGCTCCCTCAAAGATTTACGATCCTGTAGAGAAACTCTTAAGCAGATTCTAAGCGGTGTTTTTGAAGAATCTGAAGTTCCCTCTTGATATCAAGACTTACAGCAATTAATAATGGGCCAGTATAATCAATAAATGGCAGTATTGTTTGTTTATAAATTGAAATTGCAGTATTAGTACCAATGTATCTTCTCAGTTTAGCATGACACATAAGATCAGTCCGTCCAACCCTTTGCTGCCATTAGCACAATTTGGGGGTTCTCATTGCATAATCAGCATATATATAGACATACAGCAGTGGCCTATTTCGTAATATTCATCGGAACTATTTTAGGTTTGAGATCCTCTTACGATTTCAACTAAGATTGTTTCAAAATTGTTTCAAAATTGTGTTTCATAAAAAACTGGTCGTTAGTCAGCCTTAAACCATCATAAGTCGGAAGTCCCACCTAAACTATCATAGGTCACCCCAAACCAATGTAAATCCCCACCAAACCATCGTAAGGAAAACTAAACCATCATAACTAAGATGAGGTTATAAAACAAAAATAGTTTCAAAAAGTGTCGTGGAATATTATGAAACACCCTCTCGGTTAATTCAAATATGATGCAGTGACAGCAAATTTGCTCAATAGTGTCAAACAGGCGACACAACTTTTGAAAATATAGATGGAAAATGTAAAGAAAAGTTAGAACCTTTGAAAAAAACACCGAATCCAAGAGAACATGCAAAAATCAATAACCAAGGTAAGATTTAAGAAATTTCTGAACGAACACCCTGTGATTTAACCCTGAGGAAATCTCCTCTAATGACCATGAATTTCACCACTAATGTATGTTCATCATACTGAAGTACTTTTATGTTTTTGTGTATAATACTATCTGTGTAGTTGTTGATGGGAGTAATGAAGATGGGGGTAATGAAGAATGAGTAGTGTTGAGATGATGTATTAATTCTTCAGTCACAGGTTTGAGCATGGCCTGAGGCTAAGCCCATGAAAACTCACATGTACATAGCTCTGTGTCTCCAGACCCTCACAGCAGGGGTGCACTTCCCCACCTAACATTTGTTAGCAATCCCCCTCCCCCTAGTGAGAACTAGCCTAATTAGTGAAATTGGGTCAGAGGCCAAAGGTGAGGGGGAGTGCTAACAAAGTTGTTACCATAAACTCTATGAAGTAGTATATATATTTATTGTTTTTGGAATTATGATATTAATGTATTTTTTATGATAAATTTGGTAAATAGTTGCAGTTTTAGAGGGAGCATATATGCCATGCCTAAACTTAGGTATGACAAAACAGTTCACCCACAACCCCAACAGCCCCTAATCACGAACACCATGGATATATACTGTGATCTTGACAGTAAATGGATTAAAAAGACAGGCAGCAGGGCTAATTCTTAAATACCACATGACTTCAGGGGGCCCCCCTCTCGCCCATAGACCATTTAGACCCTCATTATCTAATTATTGACTTGCATTTAGCACTTTCCATCTGTAACGATGTAACATGAGGTCACCATGACCAATTTCACATTCCATACTTAAAATTACTAATGACAACGTTAAAGGCAAAGCTTCTGGGCCTTATTTCCGTAACTGGTTAGCCTTCTCAGGAAAATTGTCTTTTGTATCTGATGAACATCTGTCACAAATCATAGTAATTTATCACGTTATTTAGACTGAAACACGACTCAAACTCATAATCTGGTCTCCAGTCTCTTCATCGGTAAGAATACTCACTCCGAAGATCACATTTATCTGAGAGTGGTTTGGGAAATGAAAAGAAACAATCTATAGGTACAATTTAGTTCATTTTGGGAGCCAGTATATAAAAGATGTACACATCAAAATATGATTTCACTGTAACAGGATATCGAAAACGGGCGTTGTGTAGTGTGCATATATGTTCAATGTTCACAAACCACCAATGAAAAATCACCTCATTAGCCTAATTAGTTGCGAAAATATAATCGCAGTGATTCTCTATAGTCATCAGCAATTTTAGTTAACAACACACCCTACCTATTATGTAATAAATGGGGAAAAAAGACTAGCCCGATTCATAAATACACCAGAACTCAGTGAGTAATTTTGGCATTCGTCATTCATGGTGTTGGGCAAAAGTTTCAAAATTGCATTATGATAACATGAATAAATTATTGTTAAATCCAGAGGTCTTACCATCAACATAGATTTAAATGTATCTGTGGTTTACATTTACTTCTTAACAGTATCTATATCAAAATAATATTGGGGTTTGTGCCCCGGAATCCCCCCTTTTTAATGCTTGTTTGTTGTAAATAAGGCAATGCCACATAGGCAATGGCAGTTGTAGACTCTATACACCCTTCTTATTAAAGGTGGCACCCCCTCTTGGTAGAAATGTGAACCCTGGTGAGGGGAGTGCAGTCTGCAGCACTGGCCACTTGGCTTGGAGCAGAGTTGAGTGAGGATTGGTGCCTATTTAGATAGTCAAGGGTCTGTATTTGTTAGCAGTAAAGAATGTATGTGTGGCAGAGGGGTTAGTTGTGGTTGTTCACACCAGTTAAGTTCCACAGCCCAATGCTCCTTAACACCCACTTAAGCTGAGGTACAAAACAATCACTGTTGTTGAGCACCTGTCATTGACTTGTGTTTAGAGTTAACTTCTTTCAAAATAAAAGTCAATCTTGCCTCAACGATTCCTTAATGTATCTAAACTGCACCTTTTACCATGAAATTAGGTTACTGGTATCACAGAACAGATATTTTTACATGCAGATATGAGTGCTAAAAATGATCAGTTTACTTTATTGTTAGTGTATTGATGGGATTTAGAAAAAAAGTTCAAAACTGTCCCTGTGTTAGTCTATATGAAAGCTCTGGGCCAGAGTGGTGGGCTCCCGCCACCTTGGTCTTCTCCACACTAGGCCTCCACTGCGCAGGGTCATAAGAAAGTTGTTATTCATATGACAACACATTGTTAAGGCCATATTACACTATGCATCAGGTCACATTCACGTTGGGTCGCCTTGCCCATGCAACACGTCTGATTCGCGTTATTTTACCAACATGTCTGTAAATTCCGACACAAGCTTCTTGCCCAACGCAACCCAACGTGTTCCCAATGTGACCGAGTGCATCCCCAACGTGACCCAACACATCCCCAATGCAACCCAAAACACATAGTGTAATATACTTGGCTGGTGTGGTATGGTCTTAATACTGCCCCAACGCAAGTCAGATGCGTTGGGCAATGGAACCCAACGCGAAAGTTCCCCCCGCGCATAGTGTAATACGGCCTTTAGAGTGGTCACCTGGTGGGTCAGCATGGGTCATTTCTAAATATAGGGCCCTTATCGGGGGGGGGGGGGGGGGGCGATCATAAAACTTTCACGAATCTAAAATGCTATATAAGTCACAAACCCAAATTTTGGGTTCGTGAAAGGTTCGTGGTCACGAATCTTGCAGTTATTTTTTTCCCCATTTTTCCCATTTTTTCAATTCCCAAACCATTTCATTTCATTATATTAGTCTTCTAATCAATGTAACAATTAAGGATAGACCCCAGTGATGGGGGTGTAAAAGGTGTCGCTACCTTTAATCACGATTGTTATATTTGTTTCTTAAAGTATCATAAAACAAAATACATCAATAGATAGCCAATAAATAACATTATCTATTGATATAATTTATGTAAAAATGCATAGGGCAGTAACTCCGCAAGCAGGTTGCAAACCTGAAAATTGTCATTTTCAAATTTAATTTTTGAACTTCAATATCTCACTCAATTTTCAACTTTAACATTTGAAATTTTCAACATATCTTTTTGGGATATAGACAGAGGGAACCGTGTCTCAGATTTTTTATATAGGCCTTAGTTCCATTTCTATGAAATGTATAAAATGGTGGAAATAAAAAATCTAAAAAAATTACCCATTCTTTGCCGTTTTTGGTCATAAAATAATATCTAGGGCCTTAATCAAAAATCTGAGACACGGTTCCCTCCATATGAATGTTGTAAACATGTGTGTAAAATATTATATTTGCCGGTCTAATATTAACCAAGATATTGTCGTTCAAAAAATAAAAGTAAAAAAATCAGTTTTTATTTGATAAAAATCTCAAATTCTAAATACATTTTAACTTTATATACATCAATAGATAGAGAAAAATCTAAGCTTTTAATTGATGTATAGCACATTATGATCGCAGCATTATTAAGATAGACATTAGTGCTTTCCTGAATTGGCCGTCCATCCCTGGGGTCTATCCTTAAGGCAGTATTTACATAGGTATTTACTTTTTATACCTTATTTCCAATGTTCAATAATATTCGTGAATGATCTAGAAGGTTCGTGAATGTTTTCTGGACATACACGAGGTTCATGAAGGTCTATTTTATTATCACGAATATTCGTGAACATTTTATGGTCGCCATCCCAGGCCGCCATTGTTGGTGAAAACAGCTACCTGGAAACCACTCTGCCACTCCTCCACTCTCCAGCCCGGGAATCATCTCTGCACTGTAGTAGCCATTGAGTTGGCCCCTTCATCTCTACTTGCATATTCCCGGTTTGCCGGGCCCTTCACACATCAGGTATGGCGACCAAAAAGCTTTCACAAATATTCGTGGTAATAATTTTATGTTTCACGAACCTTGTGCATGTTCAGAAAACATTCATGAACCTTTGTGAGTGTTCACGAACCTTCTAAAATATGCAAAATTACCCCTATAAAGTATTTATCTGTATAACAATTCCTTTGTCTTATCTCTGAGAAGAACATTAGAGTATAATGAAATATTTTGGAATGGGAAAAAATAGAAAAAATAGAAAAAAATGTATACATGAGATTCGTGACCACGAATCCATCACGAACCCAAAATTTGGAATCGTGACTATTTATTGAATTTGAGGTTCGTGAAAGTTTTTTGGTCTCCCCCCAGGGTTTACAGCACTGTATGTTTGTATGGTAGTATGGATTGTTTGGTTTGTATGGTGAGCGGTTCCCTTCTGTGGAGCTATGCTTAAGGCTGAGGGGAAACCGCAAATAATAATAAGTAATAAAAAAAATCTAGTGGGGTATAGTAACGACTATAAAATATTCACGAATCCCCAATGATACATAAGTCACGATTCCAAATTTTGGAATCTAAAGATTTGTGGTTACGAATCTCTTCCCATTTTTGTATGTTCCCAAATGGTTTAATTATATATCATAGTGTTCTTCCAATAGGTATAAGAATGTATAATGTACAAAGATATGTGCTTTATATACATAATTTTTCATGCTTAAGAATGTTTATAGATGTACGTGCAGATTTGTTAATGTTTTCTGGACATACTTAAAAGTCGTGAAATAAAAAAAAAACAGTGTCACAAATATTCATGATTTTTTTATGGTTGCCCTCCCAGGACTGCTTTGATGCTGCAGGGAGTAGTAATCTTATACATACCTAGCAGAGTCAGTTCTCAATTTTCTGGCATGAAGGGTGATTCGATGCAGAGTGCCCAGGCAAAGTGCCTATGGGTAGGCCTACCACTAATAAGCTATGGTGGCCGCGGGGCAGGAAAAAAGTGCACTTTGAACAAGAAAAAGTGCAAAGTATATCAGAATTGGGGTTATAAATACTTTAAAGGGCATTAGCTCTGATTTCAAGTATGCCTTTGGGGCTGTATAGGCGCCGTGAAGATGATGGGAGTGGGAGTGGCTGCTATGTTGGTGATGAAGTGACTTATTTGCTACTCCAAAGAACATAGATCATAGTTATTTTCATCATTAAACGAAATGTTGGTTTTCTTGAGCCTCCTACAAATGGTGGGGGTATGAATTCCGGATTATTCCGGTTACCTAAGGACCACGTCAGTGTTATTGACATGATATGGTGATCACCAAAATTTGGTCACGTGACACTGTAAAGGTCTGTACACCAATAGAAAACCCATATATATACTGCAGCGCCACCTGGGGAAAGTGCCCAGATTACCCAATCCCAGTGATCAGCTGATACCTGCCTGTAATCCACTCCGTATGGAGATAGGGCGACGGCCTAATCCCACGGATGAACAAAAACACTTCTGGTCCTCATCCGGGACCTCGGTCTCGTGCAGCGTCTCCCGTCATGCACCGGGGTGAAGGGTACACCGGGGACACTATCTGGGATGTGGCTGGGTTTATACATACCAATATTTCTACCTATACAGTGCACATATGTATAAGTCATATATATTATATGAATTTATATATGTTCGCACATATATATATATATATATATATATATATATATATATGGATGTATGTGTGTGTGTGTGTGTGTGTGTATGTGTGTGTGTGGTGTGTGTGTGTGTGTGTGTGTGTGTATGTGTGTGTGTGTGTGTGTGGTGTGTGTGTGGGTGTGTGTGTGTGGGTGTGTATGTATGTATGTGTGTGTGTGTGTGTGTGTGTGTGTGTGTGTGTGTCCCTTGTTTTTCAGTTATGTTACATGATATATAATTGGTACCCTGTGGAGGAATCGGTGCAGGGCTTCTGCTCCTGGGAAGAATATAGGCCCCCAGTAGCCCCTACTTATTGTAAAAGGGAAGATAGGGGGACCCAGCACTGACCAAGTGGTTCATTGGGTTCAATTCCCGTTTGGTGTCTCTGTTCACTAAGGGATGAGGTAAAACAAAAATGATTTCCAGGTTTTGGGATCCTCTGTTGTTTGCCCACCCTGTCACCTTCATCTCATAAATACGATCACCAAAGACTGACCAAGTCAAAACACATGTCTTAGAAAGGACTTTTAATTGTCACCCAAATGATGTTATGTAGGATGCATATTTATTCGGATCTACTGCAGTGATTGGAATTGATCATTTATTTCTATTATACCATAATGTACTCCTGTGACAATTGTTAATTAAGACATAAACGATAACAGCTTGTAATCGTTATCCTCCGGAAGGTCAGGGGCAACCCTGAAGTTGATGTTGATTAATCAAAGAAAAGCATATAATTTTTGCCATATAACTGGTGAAAAGTCATAATTTACCAAAGTCCCGCCGGTCAGAATCAGCTAGTAGTATACCGCCTGAAGGTTGTATTCCACTGGGCAATTTTGACTACCTGAAATTTCGTAATTTCTAAATTGTAATTAGAAACATGAAACGAGCCCGTACATGTTACCTACCATTTGAAAGAGAATTCGAAGACCATTCTAATGATATATAACATGTCTATGTTTAAGCAAAACTAATACTGGATCTCCACGAGGCGACGAGTTTACATCTAATCGTCGACAACGAGTTGATCCATACTGGCGCCGGTATGACGGACGATTAGATGCACTAATCGTCGACGAATAAGCTGAAAATATCGGACATATCCGATATTTTGCCGACGACGAGCTGTAAATTGTCAACAACTAGCTGTAATTCGCCGATGACGAAGGTGCGTCGACGATTTACAGCTTGTCGTTGACGATTTACAGCTCGTCGTTGACGACGAAGTGAGATTCGTCCCCCCATGGGGATGTGGCTTCAAGCCGGGTCCCCACTGAGCTCGAAAAGTGACGTTGTCGTCCGCAAGTTGTAGAATGTCGCTGCCAGAGACCAAAGTTAGTCGCCCAGGCCGACTAAAATCAAACATGTTTGATATTTTGGGGGGTTAAGCCGGGTCCCCACTGGGCTGGTTGGAGCGACGTCGTTGGCAGAATACTGTAGTTTGTCGGTCCCAGGGACCACAGTTCATCGTCCAGGACGACAAACCACCCTGAAATCAAACATGTCTGATATTAAAGGGGGTTTGTCGGCCGATAAACACCCTGAAAATGGACTTTGTCGTCAGCCAGCCTGGCGCCAGTGCCTTTTGTCGCTCCCAGACTCATCGGCGAGGTGTGGGTTTGCCCAGTGGGGACCAGGCTTTTGTCGGCCAACAAACACCCTGAAAATGCACTTTGTTGCCAGCCAAACTGGCGCCAGGGGGGTTCATCGCTTGCAGATTTGTCGGCGAGGTGAGGGTTTTCTCAGTGGGGACCCGGCTTTAAGCTGCTCATTTCTGAAATCGGGAGTAAAATCAGCTAGTTTAATACAGCCTTTAGCTCGTCCCCGATGTGGGACGTCGGTCAGGGGGACTCTGTCACACGATGGCTGAAGGTCAGGGTGCCATGGTGGGGTCCGAGGTCCAGCCGTGGTCAGAGAGCTGCCACTGTGGGCACGGCACTGACCACTGACTGGGGAGACTAACCACTCCATAGGACCCACTCCACGACCTGAGAGATTCACAGGTAGGATGCAGTGATCGAGATTTGCTTTCTATTTATTTTGTCCTCGTTTTTTTTCTGAACTGGCAGCAGGCTGTAATCTAGAAAAAAGGTGATAGAATTATATATAAGTACATAATATTATAATTCCACATTATTCAACCGTCTACCATCTACAATGTTGATTCTTGACTATATAAACTGATTTCAAACTGTAGCCTTTAGATCCTGAAGAGGACTTTGACCAGTCGAGACATGTTGATCATGCCACTTTATTAATCATTTTAATAAATCTTTAACAACATCTGTCCAACAGTCAGTCGTCAAGTTGGATATATAATCATCACTTTGAATAATATTATATTGTGAGTATGTATATTACATATTATAATTGGTATACATAATATTCATAACCATAATATATACCAATTGATATTCATAATATATAACCATATATATACCAATGATATAATATATCATAAGTATACATATAAGAATATATATAAGAATATATATAAGAATATATATAAGAATATAAAAAGAATATATATAAAAGAAGCTTAGACAAACTTAGAAAAGCCACAAGGGGTATAACAAGACCCATGGGCATGGCCATGGAAAGTTCGTTATGTAAGCATGGTTTAGTGTGTAAGAAATTTAGGGCCTCAGGATTTTAAAATTTACAGATAGCATTCACAGATCGTGCGAGAAAAATGAGCAGCCAGAAAAAATATGTGGTTTTTAAGAATAGGCCTATTTAGAATATTTAGAATAAATTAAGGGAGACCAAATATTACGTAATCGGCAATAAGCTGATCCCAGATAAACGTTTAAGTTCACATTAAAATACTATTACCTTTTAATGAGCAAAGAGGGTAGCATACAACAGAATAAATAACGACAATTTGGCTGAGAGATTTCTCATATTGTTTGCGAAGCACGATAGCCTTTTCCCCATAGAAACCAATGCTAAAGCCCCTAATCCCAAGCCTGTTAATACCTTGAAATAACACATTTGATTGGCAGACACGTTTGTGAATCAATCAAAGTTATCCATCGAAGAAGTAGTTGAGTCCATCTAAGAGGTCTAGGTGCTAACACATTAGCCGTTCTTGCAGATACAGAAAAACACAATTCTTGCATATTCCACAGACCTTTCTTGTAGAGACAGGGATGGCTCATATGTATTGTCTTTTGTTCAACCTTGTCCAAATCTGGGACATACACAATGTAGGATGGGTTTATTTGCCTAACTGGCCAAGATAGACGTGTGTACATCAAGGAAGGAATTTTGTCACTGGTTATCATTTTTAGAACAGGGCCCTTATATTTTGTCTAGTGTTTTATCGTTAGCAATTTTGTCTAAGACAGACATTTTTATTTTTTAATATTTGATAATTCCATTTATGGGTTATTTCGCAACAACATTCCTACTTTTTGTGAAGTAAAGAGTCTCGAGATCTGAGACCCTAATAGGAATTTACGTGATTAGTCTATTGCAGCATTGCAATAGATTCTGATTGACTGTGAAAAAAAACTAAGCAGAAATGATGAAGATGCATCTATAATTATAAATATATAATAGCACCTATTATTTTTGACGATCCCATATTCATTATTGGATAATAACATCCAATGCTTGTCAATTCACTACAGTGTGATCATGATAACCTCTATAATGTAATTATGAGTGGCTTATGGTAAATAATGTGAATTCATGAACATGTCATGAACACAGTTGGCAAAGAAGTAGTCATCTAGTGGGCCCATTGGACCACACAGCAACCTGCAGAGGCCATTGTAGGCCAGTGCTTGGGCTCAACATATATTTTTTTTTTTTTGGGGGGGGGGGGGGGGGGAACTGGCTGAAACTAGAAAGATCAGGACAAAAGTCCAAAGTACCTTATAAATCACGGCATTTGCCTAAAAGTCAGGACAGTTTTATTATTGCATTGAAAAATTATTCAATCTTAAATATGCATTTTCTCGAAGGGGAGTTAAAACTTGATACATAAGGGTGACTGAAAATGTTTCAGTACCAATAAACTAGGCAAGATATTTTTCCAATGAATTAACAAGAGGCTTATATTACCTTCAACTCTATCATGACCAGGACATGTATTACTCTTCGTAACTAATTTGGCTAATCAGGGAAATTTTGATTATTCATGATAGACAGAATTTCTGATCATGAGATGCTAAATTTTACACCCAGTAATTCCTCGTTGACACTATTTTGTACTATACACTATAAATTTTGGTAAAAGGCAAAATCACTGATCATGGGACCCTGATCAAATTTTCCCTGATCAGCCAAATTAGTTACGAAGATACGGGCCCTGGCATTAAGGACAGAGGCCAAAAGTCAGGACTGTCCTTACCAAATCAGGACAGTTGGCAGCCCAGTCACCCTGTCCCTGTCTGTCCGCACCTCTTTCTCTTTTTTATTATTTTTTCTAAAAATGTGTGCTATCCAACAACTTCACACAGTTATAAATGTACCTCAAATTGCATTGATTGATAATATCCGAGTTATATTTTAAAAGAAAAATAATGTTGATTTACAACCAAAAAGGTCTGTTAATGATATTTTTATGTTCCTTATCTCATAGTAATGTTCATGCGTCATATATCACATGTTTAATATCTAGTATCTTATCTCTAATGATCTTTGTTAATAAACATTTTAAGGGCCATCAGGACCCCCCCCCCCCCCCCCCCCCCCCCCACCCTGGATCCGTCCCGATGTAAACTACATGTTTTTGAAGAAAGCTAAGCAGTTGGAATGTATTTAATGTATGTACCTTTGATAACAACCACCCTTTGGGTCAGTGCTAGCAGAGCCTCAGTATAACATCCCCTCCCCCTCCCCGCTTATGACACCACTCTTTATACCACGACGGTTCAGTTTATGTAAAACTAGGTAGTAGGAGTAACCGAGCTTATTCCGAAAGGTGTTACACTTCGGATTCAGGGGTAGAGTTACTACTAATGAAGCATTAAGAAACAGACCCCTGAGGGGAGTCGTTAATGAGCATGCATAACATAGTCTCTGATGTTGTTTTTCTGTGTCTGTACTTAGAAGGTGCTCCAACAGAAAAGTTTCTACTACGTTTGACATGAACACAGTCGGTCATGTAATATTCGCCTGACCTTAGATTAAGATATATAGTGTGATTATTACCATATCATATCCTTTAACATTTCCTTAAAATTTGTTTAGTTTTAATTCTTTGTTGATCATCCGGTAAACCATTCTTAATTTAACGAAATAAATCATTTTCAAAAGAAACATGAAGAATAGAGGCCGCAAGCAATAAGCTCATCGCAGGTTTTATCATGGTCATAATTTACAATGTAATATTGTTACTGTTTCTTGGAAGTTTAGTCCTAAGGTTTCCATTGTTTATCATTATTGAGGCTGTTAAACTTATCAAAGAATTATTTCTTAATTTCGCGGAATCCAGATAAAGGTAATTGCTTTTCCCGATAGGGAACAATACTAAAGCCTGTCAAACTGCCAATAATCTTTTGACTCGCTGGCAAGCCTGCAAAACATTGAATTGATTACAATTATGAAGCCACTAACCTATAACATTCCTTGATGAGTCAGAATAACATAATTCTTGTCAATTCCAGTGAACCATTTTGGTTAGACTAGATATTGGACTATATGACGTGTTTTGTCCAACCTCAAAGTCACATACCCACTAGGGCAATTTGGACCTTGGTGATTGTATTTTCCTCTGATGGCCTGTCAGAATGGTGTATTGAAATCTGTACGCTTTATCTGATTTGCTGGGAAAAATATTGTCACCGAGGCCAAAAATGTCCTAGCGGGTAAGGGACTTAAGTCAATGAGGCAAAAAATGTCCTAGTGGGAATGGGGCTTAAGTCACCCAGGCCAAAAATGTCCTAGTGGGAATGGGGCTTAAGTCACCCAGGCCAAAAATGTCCTAGTGAGAATGGGGCTTAAGTCACCCAGGCCAAAAATGTCCTAGTGGGAATGGGGCTTAAGTCACCCAGGCCAAAAATGTCCTAGTGAGAATGGGGCTTAAGTGACTGAGGCCAAAAATGTCCTAGTGGGTATGGGGCTTAAGTCACTGAGGCCAAAAATGTCCTAGTGGGAATGGGGCTCAAGTCTAACCCATACCATATGCCCAATCTGGTATAGGCTTATTCTTTGTGCAGTACAAATATGTATAATGATTGGTGTTTTGGCCAATATAGAAGAAAATTAACGAAGCAAATTGTTTTTTTGAAATCGTTTATTGTCAACTTCACACACATAGTCATGGTCTTCCAGTTGATCAATTGATATGATGAAATGTAATGGAAATGATGAAAAACAGCTTTAATATGATAATAATCATTCCAGAGTGATCCAAGCAATAATTGGTAAGTTCGACAGCAATATATCATTCCCGTCCTTTATAGCAGTTATGATGTAACTGTCTTGAAGGATTTCTTTGGAGTTGCTGTTTAAACTTTACTTTGGTCACGGCCTTTTGCTTGGATTCAGAGAGTTGGTCACATAATGAGATACCCTGGGATAATGGGCTCTTGAGATATTTCTCATCCTTGCCATTGGGTTCTTAAACTTAATTTTGTCACTGTTTCTAAGGGTTATTGAAGGTCTCTCTTTATTGATGAATATTGACTGCGTGCTCAGCCGGTACATCAATGCCCTTTTTTAAAACATGTTTAACTTTGTTTTAATTTTTTCTCGTACTACTTGTATGTGTTTTTTTTTATCAAATTGCAGCGACGTTCTGTTTAGTTTTAGTCCTTGTTACATTATTATGATGGCACCAGAATATCTTTAAAATCCAACATTGCAACATTGCACTGTGACATTATTGTGACATCCTGGTTATGTTCTTTCAAGTAAAGATAACAATTTTATAACACTCTGCATTAGTAAGATCTACACTTAACTGATATGTATGTCTTAACCTAACCTAAAATAATGTAAATTTTATGTGAAAATCTTAGTAACAGACTGATAAAAAAAAGTATGGTTGCACAACATGCCCGTTTTGCTGCTTGACTTGGTCTTAGGCAGTCTTTGCATAGTATATGTGACGACTTACAACTCTATGGTATATAACATTCCACCAGTTTTCCCATCAAAAAGTGTCCCCTGTTTTTGAGGTAAAAGCTGCGACCAGGTTTTTCACTTGTAAAATGAAGATATAAGCTTAAGATAATATTTGATGAACCTGCAAGAATTTTTATCTACATTATTTCGCCTTCAAAATGACATATAGTTTTGCTTTGTAATTTGCCCTTGAGCTGCGCAGTGAGCCTTCTAAATAAACACGTCGTTTTGACAGGGCAAAATCAGAGGACCATGTATAACTGGCTGTAACTCTTGAACCAATGCAGATAGAGATAACATTCAAAAAGCATCTATACTAGACACTAAATCTGGCTGATAATATGTTCCTCAATATGTTTTGAGCATTTTCTTTTTATGTAATATTGCTATCTATATATAGGCCTATATACTCACCTTATAGCGTTTTACTCACGTGACAAGCTCAAACACAATGGCCCCATACTATTATCAGTGATATAGTGCCTAAAACACATTGTTCGGACTCTTCACCTCTTGATCCTCTCATCACAAAATAATTCTTCAGCCCCGAACCTACTAAACGATAGGCCGATGGCCGACGGCTTAATTAAGCGTAGAGTTGGTGTAAGCCTGGTTTCCACCGGCCGATTTTGACCACCATTTATTTGTTAATTTGTTACTGTTAACCAGTACTATGACAAAAGATTACCTTAAATATCATTTGAAAGAAAATTAAAAACCCTTTCTAATGGTATATAACATGTTCATGATTAACCAATATTCCCTCTGCCGGTTTTTGAAATTGGTAGGAAAATCGACTAGTAGAAACAAGTCTTTAGGGCCAATGATTCATATCAAATGTGTTTGATATTTTGACATTGATTCCTGAGTCGGCCGACTAAGCGCACTCACAGTTGTCGTTGTGGGTATAAAAGTTGTGCAAATGATGTCACATCTTCAAAATTAATAGTGGGCCGGCCGCCATACGGGTTATCAATATATAAGCTTCATTAATTGTGAAAAAAAACTATATTTATGCCACAATTACTTTTATTTGAGTATGATTCCTGGATCATAATCGATCTTCCTTAGCTATTACCTAGAATTGATACGCGTTGAACCTGTGTGAAAGCCAATTGGTGATCATCAAAAAAAGATCATGTGACCATGTGTGCACAAGGTCTATATAGCCGGGTCCCCACTGAGCTCTGGAAGGGACTTTGTCGTCCCCAAAAGGTGAAATGTCGTTCCCAGATACCAAAGTTTGTCGCTCAGAACGACAAAACACCCCAAAAATCAAACCTGTTTGATTTTTTTGGGTGTTTGTCGGCCGACAAACCCCTTAGAAATGGGCTTTGTCGCCAGCCAAAGTGGCGCCAGGGGGGTTTATCGCTTGCAGGTTTGTCGGCGAGGTGTTGGTTTGCTCAGTGGGGACCAGGCTTAAAGCTTTAACGGTCTATATCACTTTAAGGACAATGGTCCTAGTGGGTAAGGGCCTTCAGGACAATCCCGGATACGTTTTTGCCCAGTCACTCACCCAGATCCACTGATAAGAATTCACATGATGCTTTGTTATTGACAGTAGCTATAGCGAGCTATATGTGTCAACGATCAATATATTAAGAGCACTTTAGCATCGTTATCATGGCATGGGACTATGTTATAAGTTAAGTAACCGTAGACAAGGATACGGATACCATACTTGCTCTAACAGGCTGAGAATACTGTTCGACAATAATGGGGAGTAAAATAGGACCCGTGATATTCTAATCCGTGTGTTACGGACATATGGACATTTCTAGGGTTTTTATGCCAAGATTGGATATACCAGGTGCATTGCTATAACAACGATAATAAAGTAACTACTGGTGAGTATTGCAGTGACATATGATGCGTTTACCTCCCTTACTTTGTACTATGGATCGTTAACCTCCCCTTAAGTGTCTGCATTTTAATGAATTTGCATTTGTTCCACCATCATTCTTTGAAAAGGCATAGGAAATGCATGTCCGTGTACGAGAGGAATTCGCCAGTGAACCATATGAAAGTGTTCATATGACAATTACCCTCCCTGAGGGGAATATGGGAGATGGATACCAGAGCATGAAGAGAATTAAACAGAAGGTTATTGTTGCCTCAGTGCTGCACAATTGGCCATTCTTCCTACGGAATTTAAGCGGCAAGTGTAAAGACAACACTACCAAGTCCAAAAGACTTGTGCAGACACGGTCGCGTCATTACTTTGATCATCATGAGGTGATCATGAGAACGTGGCTCTAAAATCAATCCTGACTTCACCAATTCTAAATGATAATGATCGATAATCACGATTCTCTGAGATTGCGTTAGGTATGTGCAGCATAAATGTTTTCGTCTTATTCGTAAATAATAATAATGATTATCGCCACTGTGGCGCCCAGCACATTTTTGGTGACGCACAACGTCTGCACAACGTTTACTTATACAGTCATAGTCAGTAAAGCCTGTATTACACTACACGACATGGGTTCTACGACATGGCTACGACATGGCTTACGACATGACATGATATCGTACGACTTTATGAGTTCAAGTTGTTGTCATGTCGTGGCCATGTCGTGGCCATGTCGTGGCCATGTCGTGGCCATGTCGTAGCTGAGACTCATGTCAAGGGTATTACACTACTACGATGTTTTCAGGCTTATGTTTATGAGCAGACTTATGTCCTCTACGACATGAGACCTATGACATGGACTTTAATTCAAGACATTTCTATGATACCTCTACGACATTATTTAACATGTTGAATCAATGTCGTGGTCTAAGACATAACCTACGACTTTGACCCCCACGACTTTCTCTGCGATAAAAACCGTATTGCACGACTTTGGTATCATAGCCACTGCGACATACCCTATTACACAAATGCGACATCAATGATATCATAGGGGCCTACGCTATGATCATATCGCGGCCGTATTGCAGCCTTATCACAGCTCATGTCGTGTAGTGTAATAGGGCCTTCAAGCCCTTGCTACACAACACAACATGGGCTGCACGATATGTCTACGACATGGTTTATGACATGACGCAGTATCGTATGACTTAACAAGTTCCAGGCGTGGCCATGTTGTGGCTATGTCATAGCTATGTCGTAGCTAAGACCCATATCTTGGGAATTACACTATACTGTGAATTTCGTTAGGCTTTCTCTATATATCAGTAAAAAATCTTTGCGACATGAGACATACGACATGGGCTCTAGTTCAATGCATTTGCAACATAGCTCCACGACATTATTCAACCTGCGGGGGTGCCCAAGAAAAAGTTACGAAATTTCGTGGAGTTGGTTTTTCTGTTTTTTCGTGGCCACGATAGAAAATACTCCCCAGAAAAAATGTACAAAAATTTCGTGGACCTTAAAGTTCAGTGAAAACCATACTTAAACCATTCATGATATATGTATATCAACCTAAAATACTTTCTAATGTGCATTTGAAATACATTGGGACAATTTGGGAGTGTATAATTTTGAAGAAAAAAAATGGAAATAAATCCACGAAATTTCTTTTTTTCTAAAAACCCACGATAGATCAACCCTCATATCGTGGCTTTTATAACTTTTCGTGGACCCGATTTTTCGTAGATTTTTCTTGGTCGCCCCCCCCTGTCCAACAATTATCATTGCTTCAGATATGCTCCACGACATGTGAAAAGGCTACGATAGAATAATTGGTGGGCTTTGATGTTGTATTGCACTGTGCCTTATAGTACACTAATGCGATAATGTCCACATGGTAGGTACATACGTCATTGTCACGTAACAAGTTGTTAATGCCAGGGTAATTGCTGCAATTCTTTAATGCATTTACTTTTGAGGGAAATCATAGGTTACAAATCCCAGGTGGATTCAATCAAAACATGACAAGGTATAACAAGGTATAATCAAATCGCAGGTGCATGCATTTATTTCAATTACATAGCATTTCCGTTTCTATTTAGAGGCAATCGTACATTTGATTATCCATTAATCAATTTCTCATTAATGTATCTTCAATCTGAGGCGTGTTTCAGACAAACTTCTCTAATTATGGCGATTTCCTCATAGATATTATTATATCAAACCTTGGCCAAGTCACACCAAAGACTTTAAAAGTGGTAGTGGTTGTTCCTTGTCTGACACTCGGTATGAAGGTAGGACCATAAGAAATAACTGGTTGGCCCAGTGTCAGTGTAATGTGACTGGGTGAGGTATCATGTGAGCCTATGACATGATATTTTAGTGTGGCAGCACTTAAAAGAGGGCAAAAAACCAACCAACCTCAGTAAAAAGCAAATAAAGGTTAGACCATCGTATTAGGGGATTGATTTGGCAATATCTCAGTAGGTAGTGTTGTGATTGAGGCATGCAATCTATCATATAAAAGGTACTGTTCTTTTCTAACGCATTATATAATTTTTAATATTATATAATTATATTATATATATTTATTATCAAATTTATTCTATTCATTTATATTATATAATTTTATAAGGTTTTTTATAGCCAGTAACATTCATTTATAGGGAACTGAGTCTCATTTTTTCCTATTTGAAATGAAGCGCCACAAACACCGAAATGAACTCCCCGTGGTATAAAACTCACTATTTTATATAGAAAGGTCACACAAGGATATTAGAATACTAGCCCTACTGCTAGTTGGCAGGGTTAATTGATCGGAAATGACCGTACTTTTCATTGAAAAGGTCTACTTTAAACAATTCAGAAACAAACTCAATCAGTAATCCCAATTCTGGTCTATTTTCAGACCCCCAAGAAGCTGAAAGATGGAGTCTAAAGAGGAGTACATTCCCTACATGGACCATGACATGTCAATGGTAAGTTTCAGGGGGATAAAGGATGCCGAAAGGGAGGCTATGCATATATAGGCTAGGTACTAAAACTACTCGTAAATACAAATAAAACAATAATTAAATTGTGTGCGTGTGTGTGTGTGGGGGGGGGGGGGGGGCAATGTATTTACTGAATTGTACTTGGTACCGAAAATTACATGACAAGTCGCCTTTAAGCTTTGATCAAAGTTTCAAGATCTTTCAGCATATTTGTTGTAAAGTAGAGTGAATACCAACATTCTTAAAACAGTCTACCAAATTACCTGAATATTATAACTTTTTTAAATGCATCTCCTTGCTGCTTTTCTTATCTAAAATGTCCATGCATACCTAAATGGTGTGTTTTATTTGTGTCTTTTCCTTTTCCTTTTCCTTTTTTTTTTTTTTTTTTTAGAAAATGTACTTCCACGCGAGTGCCCACTCCATAATCCTGTTAAGAAATTACCTGAATATATAACTTTTTTAAATGTATATCCTTGCTGCTTTTCTTATCTAAAATGTTCATGCATACCTAAAATTAATGGTGTGTTTTATTTTTGTTTTTGTTTTCCTTTTTTTTTTTTTTTTTTTAGAAAATGTACTTCCACGCGAGTGCCCACTCCATGATCCTGTTCAAGACGTGGATGACCCACAGCTGGCAACGTGAGTCAACACCAAGAGGAGCTATTTTTCTCTCGAATACGCAAATCTCCCAAATTTCTGACCCCTGTGGCCCGTTGCACAGTGGGTTTCCTAGCATCGAAAATAATATTATTGTTGAAACCTTTCATTGTTCAATAATAAATTATTTGCAACTATTTTCGTAACAACAATCGTTTTGCAACAAAAAAATTCTATATTTAGAATGCGCTCAAAGAGCTGTAAATTTTACTGATTTTTTTTCTATTTTTTACCCTTTTTGTATCAATTTACAGAATTCAATTTCATTCATTAGAACCAGAATTTTTTAATTTTTTTCCTAACAACGGAAATTTTCGTAACGACGAAACATTTCGCTGTTAAGCAAAAGTTCGTTATGCTATCTTAATTTGATCCTCACAACGAAATTCTATTGTGCAACGGGCCACTGCCCACTCATTGTGCAATAATGCATTAAATGGAAAACCCCTTATGGGTCTCGAAACTTCATTATTATTATATTTTAAACATTTCTTTAAAAGCCTAATCCATGATCGATAGGCAATTGATCAGATCCTACCCCAAACTTATATGCCAGTATGTGGGCCTCAAGTATATCCCTGTAGTTTACTGAAGAGAGCTCCGTACATAATGTCATTGCACAATGACCAATTGCAACAATGACAACTATCAGGATCACTTTAAGATCGATGTCGTAACAATGATATCATTGAGATATCTTTGTTGCGAAATGCCTATATTGCACTGAAGTCAAAGTGCAATTCATATTCTTTTATTATTGTAAAACTCTCGATATGGCAAGAGGACATTGTGAATTGGTAAAGCTTGAGGATGTCTAACATCTAGAAGTTCCTTTGTTCAAATATTGCCATATGCACTTTGCGTTATATCGAGGATGTCTCCCATGTACAGGCTTGTGTGTTTAGATATTGCCATAATTATGCACTTTGCGTTATATTGAGAATGTCTTACATATATAGAGGCTTATATATTCTCATATGCACTTTGCGTTATATTGAGAATGTCTTACATATATAGAGGCTTATATATTCTCATATGCACTTTGCGTTATATTGAGAATGTCTTACATATATAGAGGCTTATATATTCTCATATGCACTTTGCGTTATATTGAGAATGTCTTACATATATAGAGGCTTATATATTCTCATATGCACTTTGCGTTATATTGAGAATGTCTTACATATATAGAGGCTTATATATTCTCATATGCACTTTGCGTTATATTGAGAATGTCTTACATATATAGAGGCTTATATATTCTCATATGCACTTTGCGTTATATTGAGGATGTCTCACAGAGGTTTGTGCATTTAAATATTGCCATAGGCATATTGTGTTATATTGAGGATGTCTCACATGTAGGGGTTTGTGTGTTTAAATATTGCCATATGCACAGAGTTGCTGGGGCCATTCTTTGTCTTTTGTCACAGAGATGTTGGGGTCGTGCGTGGGCCTGTTCCTGATAGCCGTTCTTTGTCTTTTGTCACAGAGATGCTGGGGTCGTGTGTTGGCCTGTTCCTGATAGCCGTTCTTTGTCTTTTTTCCTACAGAGATGCTGGGGTCGTGTGTCGGCCTGTTCCTAATAGTCGTTCTTTGTTTTTTGTCACAGAAATGCTGGGGTCGTGCTTCGGCCTGTTCCTGATCGGCGTTCTTTGTCTTTTTTCCTACAGAGATGTTGGGGTCTCCTTCGGCCTGTTCCTGATCGGCGTTCTTTGTCTTTTTTCCTACAGAGATGCTGGGGTCGTGCGTTGGCCTGTTCCTGATAGCCGTTCTTTGTCTTTTTTCCTACAGAGATGCTGGGGTCATGCGTTGGCCTGTTCCTGATAGCCATTCTTTGTCTTTTTTCCTACAGAGATGCTGGGGTCGTACGTTGGCCTATTCTTGATAGCCGTTCTTTGTCTTTTTTCCTACAGAGATGCTGGGGTCGTGCGTTGGCCTGTTCCTGATAGCCGTTCTTTGTCTTTTTTCACAGAGATGCTGGGGTCGTGCGTTGGCTTGTTCCTGATAGCTGTTCTCTACGAGGGACTCAAGGTGGGGCGGGAACTGCTGCAGCGCCGCATGGCCCGCGGCAGGTCCCAGAACTCTGAGGTCTTCTCCATCCGCACCTTTAAGGTAAGGGGGTGATGAGGCGCTCAGCCTGGCGACTAGAGTCCAAAGTGTTGTTTTTTTTAAATTCGTTTATTTAATCACACATAAAATAAGTGCAAAAGCACTTGTTTACATTCAATGCCTGAATAGCAAATAAAATGCTATTCTCAGCGACCAAACTTACAATAAAACACAAATGTTGTCTTAAAAACTTGAATACTCTAGACATTGAATACATAATAAATGTATATATATATAAGTTGGAAAATACAATAAGAAGCTTAAAAAAACATATAATAATACCAATATAAAATCTCTCAAATGGCAGAGGTACATTGTCTAAATAAAACACACTGATAATGGTCAGGTAAATGTAAAATATTCTTAATTAATCAATTTAATTTTTGCATTTGTTATTTTTCTTTTATATCCTCCAACAGGCAGATTACAGTGGACTGCTGGTTGGGCATTCCATAATTTAGCACCACGATAGAATACATTTAATTCACTTTTTTTCATTTTTTGGCTTCTAACAATCAAAAACCGGTGCATCATGCAATCTAGTATTATATTTTTTTGGTTTTAACACCAATATATTTTCTCTTAATTTATGCATGAATAATAACAAGTGGATTTCACTTCTATCATTAATTGGTATTAAATTACAATAAGAGCACAATTCATTTTTGTTTCGATGTATTCCGTCGCTCATACAAATTCCCAATCCTCTATAAAATAATCGAGAAATTTTATCTAAATTTCTTTTAGAGGTACCTGAATAGATAACATCTCCGTACTCCATCAATGATAGTATCATTGTCTTAAAAATAGAAATACATACATTCTGAGTAAGATACTTCCTCATATACAATAATAGATCAAGTTTATGATTTAATAATTTACACAATTCAGATATATGCTTATTGAAATTTAATTGTTCATCTAAAACAAAACCCAGATATTTATATGAGCAGACTCATTCTAGTCTCTTATTGCCCAGGGATAATATACAAGTGCCGACTTTTCCTAATCAATGATCGCATGCCATAGATACAATATTTAGTTATTTTACAATTAATTGATAATTTATTTTTAGTACACCATGTATTCAAATGGTTCAAATCATTTTGCATCATATCAAAAGCCTCTTGCAGATTTGCATGTTGAATATTAAGTACTGTATCGTCAGCATAAAGAGATAATTTTATATATTCCATTATGTTATATAAGTCATTTATATACATAATAAAAAGTAGCGGTCCGCAAACACTACCTTGAGGAACACCACATTTTATTAGCTTGACCTCAGATACTATATCATTTGCTTTAACACATTGAAATTGATTTGTCAAATAATTCTTAAACCAGTTATATAAGAATATATTCATTATTGTTAAAGGCTGTATATATTTCACTTGTATACCATGCTGTAGTAGTACACGTAGAATGTCCCAGCCTAAAACCACCTTGATACTTAGTCAAAATATCATTATTATTACAGTAAGCATAAATTATACAATGCACTATTTTCTCAATCAATTTTGACATTAGTGGCAAAAGTGAGACAGGTCGCAGGTTATTTACCTCATTAATATTTCCACCTTTTTTTAATGGTGTTACTTTTGCAATTTTCCATGAATCAGGAATTTCGCCTGAAGTAAAAGATAGGTTAAATAATTCACATGATTTATCTGGAATAACCATAAAAGCATCACGTAAAAATTCAGATGATAAATGATCTATACAAGAAGCTTTGATTATATTGATTTTTTTTACAAATACTAATTACTTGATCTACATCTGTATGTAAGGTATCCAATGTAGTTTCCTTAATATTACCATAGTACTGCCACTCCTCAGTGTGTTGTTCAGCTAAAATGGGTCCTGTATTGACAAAGAAATCATTAATATAAGAGGCTCTATCATCTGTGTCCACATAGGAATTATTTTCTTTATCAATAAGTCTAAATTCAGTTCCGGTATTATCCTTTTTTGAAGAAGGTATCAATTTTTGGATATTTTGCCAAAACTTCATGAGTCATTAATATTATTATCTAAATTTTCTTTAATATTATCACATCTTGCTTGTTTCAGTCTATTAATACATTTATTGTTAGGGTTCTGGCAAATTTCCATAAATCAGGATCACCTGTCCTTTTGGCTCTTCTTAGCGCTTCATCTTTATCCTTAATTATTTCAATTAGTTGAGGTGAAAGCCATTGCTCCTTAATTTGTTTAATATTAAATATTGGACACATTACATCTAAATGTTTTCATACAATTCGTAGTAATTCATTCCATTTAATGTCAATATCATTTGATAAATCAAAGGTTGACCAATCATCCAGTATTACATTTTCTTGGAAAAGTTCTTTATCATAATTCAGATAACTACGACAAGTAAATGAACATCTTTTTCTTTTTTTAGTTATTTGTTTACGAGATAAAACTGTAAAAGACAATCTGACAGTCTCACACCTCGCCAGGCATCAATTTTACCTAGTTTTTCAATGTTTTTGAAGATGTTTACTTTAATTTCGCTTGTTGAAAATTTCACTTTGGTAGATCTAGGCCTGGATACCCCTGTTTTTAAAGCCCCTATCCTGTAAGCTACTGGGATATCGGATTCCTGGTATTCGACTTCCAAGTCCTTTAGTAGATTCCCAACCAGTTGTTTAGGTTTCTTAAAATCCCTTTCGCCCACTCCATCAATAATAAGTGTCCTTTTATTTTCTTCCGCCTCATCCTTGTTAAATCTATCATCAAGTTTGTTGATCACTTTGGATTTGGCCCTTAATTCGACATTTACATCCTTTAATGCATCATTCAGTTTGAGAACCTGCGCATTACTTTTCTCAAGATCTGTAGTTTTGGTTTGGGTACCTACTCTCATAGAGTCAGTGCCCACCCCCACCCTCCCAGGCTCAGTGCTCACTCTGCCAAACACATGGCAGTCATCACTACACCAGCCTGAAAGTATGGGTATTTCTGTTAGATAATTCCATTATTACAATCTTAGTATCCATTAGTTATTATCATGTTTTGTTCCTATATTTACTGATTAATATAATGTAGGGGAAGCCGATCTGACCGCCAACCATTTTAGAGTTTTCAAAAAGTTAAGCGCCCCCTAATTTGAGGTCCATTGATTGTTCACAGCCACTGCCCTTTAGAGTCGTGCTGGTTATCAGTTTCTTAGCCAAGTGCCCCCCCTCGGGGGGTATGTATACTTTTATAATCAATATTTGTAATTTGAAAATTAGGAAGGGGCCAAAAAGTGCTCAAAAATTGAATGGTCACTTTATACCCTGGTCCGTGGCCCTATGACCCTTAGGGGATTGTCACATACCAAGGATGAAGCCCGAGGTTCATACGGCCACCCGAGCATGCTCCCAAATATTCTTCTTTATTTTATCACCAAAGAATTACTGTGAATGTCTTTGTTTATACTGCACAAATTGTGCGGTACATACAGCCTGTCAAAATAGATCACCCCCAATATGTACAGTTTGTCGGCTGAGCTAGCGATAAACCAAAAAAAGTTTTTTTTCCCAGAAACATTTGGGAAAATGGTTGTCTGTACTAGAAATTGTGTGTTTCAGAACGAGACGGCCCCTGAGTATGGGACAACCACGTCAAACAGTCAACTCGCACCAGCCCGCCGACCGACAGTGTGAGTTCAGCCTACACCAGGCCAAACAGGGTTTGACCTTAACATAGAGTTACGAGTACCGGGTACTAGTAAAAACCTGGTCTGGATAGTGCAAATTTTGAGCAGCCAGCCCAATGGGCTAGTGGCAAACACCTGAACAATAAAGTTATGCATGACCTGTTGAGTAAAACTACAGTATCTCCAAAACTATAGTCAGGATACTAAGGTGTAATACATCATTTGAAAGTTCTTTGGGTCAGGCTAATGAAATCTATCACGGGCTAGTGTAAAATCCTAAGCACTAGCCTGATGGGCAAGTAGATTAAAAAAGTTAAGGAAATCCCCTGCCAAACCAATTGTTATTTTTTTGTTTGTTTGTTTGTTTGTTTGTTGTTGTTGTTGTTGTTGTTGTTTGTTTGTTTGTTTGTTTGTTTTTTTTTGTTTTGTTTTTTTGGGGGGGGTGTTTTTTTGCTTTACTCGTTTAATGTCAGGTCAGTATGTGTGGACCTGACTGTCTAAAGGCCATATTACACTATGCTTCAGATCATGTTTGCGTTGGGTCGCGTTGGGTCGCATTCGCATTATTTTACAAAAAAGACATGAGCCAATGCAACCCAATGCATGCCAAAAGCAGTGTTTAAAAGTGACAATTTTTCATGCAATTCGCCCTACCACGGATAGCTGATTTAAAGTATTTTAAGCACCTGCAGGCTAATTTTGACCAATTTTGTCGACAAAATCCATGGAAAAACTATAGAAAATTAATAAATAATTGTGATATTTCAACCTATAATGAATGAGTTTTGAAGTAACTTGGAGAATATGTCATGTATATAGATACAAATTTAGAAAATAATGATCTCTAGGTTTTTCTCATGTCGAACTAGAAATAGTGACATGATTAGTGAAAATTCCTATGCTAAAGCCTTGTAACTTGTCGACATATTACCCAGCATTCACCCTGATCAAGGCTAACCTGCAGGTAAAAGCTAAGATATTGGCTATCCGTGGTAGGGTGAATTATCACCCCCCCCCCCTTTTATCTAATCCACCTATAACTACATCCAAGAGGCATGCATTTGATTGAAGGAATCTGAATGTCTTACAATAAGCCCATCCCACTTTGGGTATATCCCAAGGTTGGAAAAGGGTTGGACAAAATAACTATATAAGCCATCCTTGTCTTCTAGAGTTGGAATTACTGAAATAATCAAGAATTATGTTTTTCTATATATCAAAGTACTGATTAAACATTATGATTTCTTCAATTTTACCAATTAACAGATTTGCAGGTTTGCCAGCCAATCAAAATGATGCATTTTAAGGCAAAATAGGGTTGGACATTATAGGTTGGGCTGACAGGCTTTAACATTGGTTCCTATGGGAAAAAAGGGTAATATATAAAGCTGCATTTTACAGATTTTAGGTGCATTTTGTGAACCAAATCAACATGGTTCATTTTGTTTTACACTTTTATTTTTGGGTATTAAATCAGAAAGAAATTGTTATGTATTTTCATGGTAAAATTTGATGTTGATGTATACTGGGATGGGCTTATTTCATACTAGATAACTACTGTTATATCAACTCATACGTGCTAGTTGAAAATAAACAAAGAAAAACAGCAACTAGCGAAGTGCCTGTGGCTCAGGCGACTGGAGCAGGGGCGGATACAGGATTTTCAAAAGGGGGGGGGGGGGGGGTCAGCATATAGGCTAATTACTAAAACCGTGCGCAATCGCGCGCGCACTTGCCGCATTTTCCCCTCTTTTTGTAGTTTAAGGGTCCACCAAAAGGGGGGGGGGGGGGGGGTCAGGACCCCCTGGACCCCCCCCCACCCTGGATCCGCCCCTGTGGAGTTTGATTCCCGAGGGTGGAGCGAAATTATTACATTATTAAAGAGCAGGAAGATTTTAGACATCACTTCTATTAAAGTTGATGGAAAGCTAGCTAAAACATTCGGATACCGTGATTTTAAAGTTCGTATTCTACCATAAACCAGAGTAAGATTCTTGGAACGTATTCCTATAGTTTTCTGAGTTTGCATAATTGTGACTCTTATATGGAAACTCCTTATATGGAAAAACTGATATATAAAATTTGTGTTGCTGGAACACTTTAGGTAATATGGAAACTAAAATTCGCACTGCTGCAAAAGAAACTTAATCTATACAGTAACAAAACATGACTAACATTAACTCTTTGCTTAGATCTAATGGATACGAGGCAAATTTGTGTTCGATCTTTCGATGCCAAAAGAATTTTTTTTTTTCAAAAAAAAAAAAAAAAAAAAAAAAAATAACTCTTTGCTTAGAGGCCATATTCCACTACACAACATTTGGCTCCCAATCCCTTGCCAATCTACCAATGTTTGGCAAAATAATTATCAAGAGGTATTCCCAACTTTGGGGTACATACCAAACATCATGAAGTGGAACATACATGCAAAGGTTCATGATCTTTGGTGTCAAAAAGATCGGGAGTGTCCCTACCAATAGTTACCAATATGTTTGTAACTATCTCGGGCACCTAATCACAATCTTTCCTACTTGAAATGGACACACTCACAATCTTTAGGCCTAAAACCTCACGATCTTAGGCAGTTTTGTCTGACGTTGAATGGAATCCGGCCTTTAGCATGAATGTTATTAGTAAGGTAAAATGATGTTCTGTTTCTATTCGCAGGATGTCACGTATCTTCAACGCCAGTCACATAATCCAGTCTTTGCTGCACTTCGTTCAGGTATGTTATCCTCATTGTACAATCAAGGGACAAAGTTAATAGTTGCTCTAGGTTAAAAGGCAAATACGGGTATTCACCGCAGCACCACCTGGTGTAAATACATTTTCATTTCTCAAATTATTTACAATGTAAAATCAACTGTTTACCATTTGTGTTCCTCGTGTTGTTTTCTATATGTTGAGGTGTTGGTGAAGGCCACATTCCACATTAGCGGTGATCTTTTTTTTGCTACCGCCAGCAATTTGTGTTTCAGAAATGAACATGTTGGTTTCTGCCACCTCAAGCATTCAATACAAAAGCTATATAAAATCAATAATTGTGGTTGTCCTTTTGGTGGGCCACCGCAAGTGAATCCCTATATTCCGCCTTGCGGTGCCGGGTTTTACTAGTGGTTGTGATTAATGCCGCAAATTAATTGTCCGCCGCAAGCAAAATGCTGCATAATAGAACATGGCCTTGAGTTTTTGCGCAATGCTGATCTCCGTAGTCTTTGTGGCTATAAACATGCCCTTTTTGTGTTCAGGTCTGGGTGGATGTTTGTCTAATAAGCCCATCCCACTTTGGGTATATCCTGACGTTGGAAAAGGGTTGGACAAAATAGACATACATGACATTCTTGTCTCTAAGACTTGGGTTTACTCAAATAAGCAAGAATTTTATTTTTCTATATTCCCAAGTACTGCTAAAACATTATCATTTCTTAGATTTTATCAATTGACAGATTTGCAGTTTTGCCAGTCAATCAAAAAACTGTATTTTAGGGCAAAATAGGGTTGGACATTATAGGTTGGACTGACAGGCTTTACCATTGGCTCCTATGGGGAAAAGCCAAAAATGTAATGTCACATTTTGGAAATTTAGGAAGCAATCTGTCAACAAAATTGCTTTGACTACTTTTGTATTGTGCAACTCTCTTCAGGGAATAAGCACAAAAGCAATTTTGAGATTATTTCATGGAATACTTTAAAGTTGCTGTAAACTGGGATAGGCTTATTGTGTTCACCCTGGAGTTTGTGACTTTAAACATGCTCTTCATTGTTTGTTCAGGTACTGGGGATATTTGTGACTATAAACATGTTGTTTCTTGTATGTTCAGGTGTGGATTAGTTTTTGCCTGATGCTGGTCTTCATGACGTACAACGTATGGCTGTGTCTTGCCGTCACTCTCGGTGCCATGGTCGGCTACTTCGCCTTCGCCTGGGTGCGGACGGGGAACGAGGCGGACAACGACCACTGCAACTGACCTGTCGAATCGTACACGGCTTACCCTTCAATCTCTGAATGACCTTCACTCAACGATAACATCCAGGGGATAAGCCATTAGGTGTTCTTTTTTTGTGAATTCAATTCTTTTTTTAATAGAGCCTATTAACCACGGTGACTGAAATTTTGCAATTATATTGTTTTTAGTTTCCCACATAACCACGATTGCAATTATGGTTTTTGAATGAAAAAAAAAAAAGGGGGGGGGGGGTGGAGTAAAGGGGGGGGGGGGGAGAAAAAAAAAGTGGAAATCGTTTTTGTTGTTTCAATATCGATTTTTAGGTAATGAAATTTGCAAATTAAAACAAACGACCACGTTTTTTTTTCTATTAAATGCACAAGGTTACGGACATAGTCTCTTTCAATTGTGGGATCAGAAGAGCAGGTACTTAGCGGAATACTAGGCATATATCTTAGAACTCCAAGGGTAATAATGCTTTGTTCATATCATATGTTATCTATATAGAAAGATGTAAAGAAATGCTTTCCAATGCTGTGATAGATCTATTGCTTTTGTATTTACATCCTTGAATGTATTGCTTTTGTAGTAACATCATTGAATGTACAATGTTTTTTAAGTAAAATTCACTAGATGAAGACTTTCTTCTGCTTTTGAAAAGAAAAGTAAAACTTTGCAATAAACAAAATTAATATTGTCATGTTTTTAATATGTGTGTGGCTGAATTTCAATCGGACCATCCTAAAGATCTACAGAAATATTTGAGGATTTGGTCATTCATATTACTCATCAAATGTTTTTTTTATTATAAACTATAATAATGATAATTATTATTCAGAAAGATTTTGCGATCTTTTCGATTTTCATATTTCAATTTTTACTAATTGTATCACTTGTTAAGGACCAAAATGAACTTAAACTTAGACTAAGTGTTTATCATCCAGGGGCTATTTACGACAATCTGTTTTCTATTGCCTATTTCGTACCAAATGTATCCTGAGTGGTCCGTCGCATAAAGGCCATATTCCACTTTGCGGCGGTTTGCTTGCGGTGGGCAATTCACCCTACCACAGATAGCTCATTCTTAGTATTTTAAGCACCTGCAGGCTAATTTTTTTTATTAATTTTGTCGACAAATCCCCTGTAAATACTATAGAAAATTAATGAATAATTGTCATATTTCCAACTATGATAAATGAATTTTCAGACAACTTCGAAAATATGTAATGTATATGGATACAGATTTAAAAAATAATGGTCATAAGGTTTTCTTCATGTCATGCTAGAAATAGTGACATGATTAATGAAAATTTCTATGTAAAACCCATGTGGGTTGTCGACATATTACCCAGCATGCACCATGAAAAAGGCTAACCTGCAGGTAAAAGTGAAGAAATTGGCTATCATTGGTAGGGTGAATTAACATGTACTGTTTGACCCCACCGCTAGTAAAACCAGGCACCGCAAGGTGGAATATAGGGATTCACTTGCGTTTATACTTTTGTTTTTACTTGCGGTGGCCCACCGCAAGTGGATCTATATAGGTTTTATAAGGATTGGTTGTGGTGGCAGAAACAAACATGTTCGTTTCTGAAACCCAAATTGCTTGCGGTGGCTAAAAAAAACACCGCTAGTGGCGACCAACCGCAAAGTGGAATATGGCCTTAAGTCATCGCAACAGCGAGACTTTAAAAGAGTTAGATTTGGGTCTCGCAATAGGGACATTTCTCAACAGGGACAACACCCCGTTGCATAACGGCCAAATTAATATAATGTTAACCATGATTCTGCCATTCACCTCCTATACATTTTATAAGCTCAAGTACACAGTAACATTTGCTGAAAACTTTAATATTCCCACAAAATCCCCTTTGCCCATTTTCTAATGCTATGGCATATACTGCTTAGCATAGGAGTTTTAAGAATTCTTAGTGTAGATGAATAGGACTACCAGCTGAGACTCAAAAGACAATGCATATCATTATTGTAAGTTAAAGAATATGAAATCTTGACAAAATGTACTAATGGCTTAGTACTTTTAATATATTGTCATGATATATAATCCAACAAGGATCAGGCTTAGCAAGTCTACTTCTAGTCTAAATATCTTGCGCTCCTAGCGCCACCTGTTAACCAGTATAAAAGGTGTTGCAAGGTAGAGAGCGAGCAGTTAGTGGTTAGCAGTCACTAAAGTTTAGTAGGTTTAGCCAAGGAGTTATACTTGGAGTAAGTACATCGGCTCCGTGTAACAGACTGGAGTTTACCAATATCCATTACCTCGGACATAGGATTGTGATAGAGCTGAATACTAGAATGGTCTAGAAGGTGTTGGAACAACTCGTGTTCTAAATGTGGTTGATTGCTGATAGGAGATGGGAGGTGGACTGATGAAGACTTATACATGGTGGCTTTGACTCGGGATGAGATGTTTACTGAATAAAAACCCTTTCATATTAAGAAGCTCCCTCATCGTTCATTTCTTTTGAACTATTGGGAAGTGAACGGACAAACTTTAAACGCAGTCTGAATTACTCAGACATTCTGGAAAAACAAATCATGAAGACTTGGATATACACGAACCTTACGCAGTCTTAAATCAAACATCAACAATAGTTCATTTGGTGGAGATTACCCGAAACATGACTTTTATCGTTTTGCTCATCCTTGATGTCAGCCACCGGTGATTTTGAGGCTTCTTCTAACGCCAAGCCTCAATCTTTGCGGCCCGCAGGACACGATGTGTCAACATCATATACAGGAAATGTGGAAAACCGCCACCAGGTAGGTGATTCCTCAGACGGGGAGGCACCGAGACAAGGGGTCTCAGCCAGACCCAAGCAGCTCGGCCCCGGAGGTACTCATAATCACCAAACCCGTGGCAGAGGTAAACCATTTTCCTGGCACCTAGGGTCCAAAGATAGGCCGGTTCTTGATGAAGGACTTGAATCCCTAAAACACTCAGGACGAGTTGAAGGGAGGAACCGTCTCCAGGAATATCGGCAATATTGGAATCCAGGGTACGTACCACCTACGGACCACGAACCTGGTACGAGCTCTCACTCTACTTGTGAACCCGATGTGAACAGTCTGTGGTGTGAACCCGATACGAACAATCCGTGGTGTAGTCAAGGAGTTCCCTATCGTTTACTACCTGCAGCAGGAGGACAAAGTGAACAGGAAACTTTCGATGAGGATTACTTATTTCCCATAAAGGACAAGAAAAATCGACAAAACACCGCAGATAACTCCAGCCCATCAGGGGGGAGACGCCCCGCAAATCCGGTAATTCAACCTGATGGGAATTCTCTCACCTATCCACATCCCCAACGACTTGAGTCTATCAGTCACCCGCTGGTAACACCGACTCACCCCACCCCGGGGACGTCCATTCCTGATTCCACTGTAGTTAAAAGGAAAACAGTAGGTAGGGACAGGGGAGTGGAAAGGGAAACAGAGGGAGAGAGCGACAAAGTAGGCAACTTAAAACCCTATAGACTAACCTTTGACAGTGAGGAGAACTTGGACGACGCTAATAAAGGAGCAGAAGCTCGAGTTCCAGATCTGGGGTGGGGAGGGTATGAACCTGACCCGGCAGAAATAATAAGGAAGTTAGTAGAAACAGGCCCCGAAGAGCATGAAGAGTTAGAAAGGTTAAGCGATCAGGATAAAGTAGGAAGGGAAGCAGAGGGAAACAGCGAGAAAATAGACAATTTACAACGCTATCGATTAACTTACGGTGTAGAAACGAGCTTAGACCAAGCTGGTAAAAGAGCGGAAGCTCGGACCTTTGATCCAACCAAAATATTAAAGCAGTGGGCAGACTCAAGCCCCGAAAAGCACATAGATTTAGAGAGGCTAAGCGTTCAGGATAGTGAAGAAAATGTAACGCTTAAAGCACCAGATTTTAACACTCTAACTCAAGAATTGTATGAAGAATACGAGGACGAGTACGAGGAAGAAAATAGCGAGACAGAACAAGCAGCCGCAGATGTCAGAGGGGGTAGTTCTGATAGAAAATTAGCTAGAGAAGATAAATCAACCTCGTCTTCATACGAACTTATTACCGAGGATGTTTTAGACACAGGTAAGGAAGCTAAACTAGAAGGGGAGGACGAAATTAGTGTAGAAGAAATACCTGTGAAAGAACAGTGGGACGATCACGATATACAAAACCTCCACGAAGATAATATGGCGGTAGGAGGCGTACCTTTGGTGAATCTAGTAGGTGAAAGGGATGACCAAAGCCAACTCCAACAACCCGGCGAGGGGGGAGCTGGTGGCGTAGATCCTGGGAGACCTCGGCCACGGGGCCGAGGTGCGCCGGCAGGAGGTGGGCTAAACCTTGGGCCTATACAACAAAATATGTGGCAGCCTTTCTTTGCGCAAGCAATGGGAGCCCCTTTGCAGGCAGGTCAGGGAAGAGGGGAAAATCAACAGGCTCAAGGAGGCCAGAATAATCAGGCCGACCCTCAAGGGCCTAACCCTCCTCTTAACCAACAAGTCCCGGCAGGCCAGGATAATCAGGCCAACCCACAGGGACCTAATCAACCTCAAAACCTTTTCAACAACCTCCCTCAAGACCTGTTTAATAACCAACCTCAAAACCAACTCAACAACCCTCCTCAAAACCCTCTTAATAATCCCCCTCCGAATCAACCCAATCTTGGGATAAACCCTGGGGGGCTGCAGCAAAATGATGGGGGTGGCCGACCAGGCCAACAACCCGGCCAAGCCGTGCCAGCAGGAGGTGGGGTCGAGCAAAACGTGTTCCCTTACCTATTGCAGGCGATGGCGGTCGCAGCCAATCTTAACGCAGGCCGAGGAAGAGCGGGTAACCAACAGGGTCAGCAAGCCCCGGCAGGCCAGAATAACCAGCCGAACCCACCAGGACCCAATAACCCTCCCCCAAACCAGAACAACAATCCTTTCCTAAACCAACTCAATAACCCTCCTCCGAACCCACCTAATCAACCCAACCCGCCGGGTCCGCCGGGCCCACCAGGACAGAATAACCCTCCAAATCCACCGGGCCCACCAGGTCAGAATAACCCCCCAAACCCACCGAATCCTCCACCGCCCGGACCACCGGGACCGCCAGGTCCGCCGGGCCCACCGGGACAGAATAACCCTCCAAACCCGCCAAATCAACCAAATATTTGGGAAATTCTACCACAGTTAGGTCTGACACTGGGGCAAACACCAGCGCCAGTGCGTGAAACGACTCACAATGGTCACCAAAGAGGACCAAACATTAGGTTACCATGGTTTAATGGAAAGGAAGACGAGCAAATAGAAAAGTATTTCAGGGAATTAAAAAGACTAAAAGCTATCTATGACTGGTCGAACGCCCATCTCCTGAATATGGCGCTGTTAGGCCTAAAGGGAAGGGCAGACGACTGGGCAGGAGCGTTAGCTGAGAGTGAGAAAGACACATTTGAGAAGCTAGAAGCTCAAATGACAAAGATCTTCGGTGATCGAAGGGCTAAGTGGCAGAAACACGCAGAGTTCTGTGCCCTTAAACAAGGAAAGGACCAGAGCGTGATCGAATTTGCAGGTGTTCTGAAACAAAAGCAAGTTAAGGCAGAGGCGAGTGAAAGCATGATGTTAGCTGTGTTTTTAGAAGGATTAAAACAGGGCGTAGCCAGGCAAGTAGCTATACTGGACCCTAAGTCGTTCACCGAAGCGGTGGATTGTGCAACGAGACTAGAATCGTTGGACAAAGGCAAAGGGGGAACTAAAATATCTAATGCAGTGAGCGAACTGGCTGGAAGCCATGAATCAGAGGAGACCGCGGCCCTAAACTCCATCTCCGAACGATTTGGAGTGGTGCTGGCCCGACTGGAGGCCGCCCCATGGTTCCAGAAACCAAAGCCAGGGCAAAGCGGGACTCCCCAGAGTGGTGGTAACTTTAAACAGCAAGGTTATGAGAGAAAGGATAGGTACGAGAATCAGAAAGGTGAAAGAAATTCAGATCAGAAGCCTAAATCCAATACCGCCCCGAACAGAGAGGCAGATAAGGGAAAGAATCTGCCAACTCAACAGAAAGTAGAGAGACCCAGGTTGCCTTTTGATGAAAGTAAGTTTTGTATCATTCACCAACAGCATGGTCACTCTACAGAAGCGTGCTTGTGGTTGAAGAATAGGTTGAGGGAAAAACCCCCGCGGATCTACAAAGATAATAAAGCCAGTGGTACCGAACAAAAGAATCAGGGAAACTAGAGGAAGGGTCCGTTCATTCCACGATAGAATTAGGCGCAGTGGACGGACCGGCTAGGAGAGAGATAGGAGACGAAGCATTTTTCTTAACGTTAAGATTTGATGATCAGAAGGAGGTTAGATCTTTAGTAGACACAGGAGCGAGCGATTGCTTCATGTCCACCCATTGTAAACGACAGATCCCTAAACAATGCATTTTAGATGAATGGAAGGTATCGAAGGGAAACATCAGTTTGGCAGACAACTCGTCTCAAGTAATACTAGAACAAATTAGATGTAAGTTTTCAATCCAGGGATCGGTGGTCTGCTATGATTTCAACATAGTGGACGATCTATGCCACCTAATAGTAATCGGGAGAAACTTATTAACAGTGCTTCGATCAGATTTATCTCTACCAGGCGCAAAGATAGAAGTGTTTTGTGGAAACCCTATAGTTAGCAAAGAAACAGTGAAAATTCCGCCGGGAAATGAATGCATCATACCGGTAACCACTCGAGAGCCGCTGGGATTAGACTCACCGGTAGCTTACTGCGCACCGGCGGTAACCGCACCAGTCCTAGTGGAGGGGTGCGTGAATACGGTGGGAAGTCAGTGGTGGATCAAAGTCATGAATCCGCTAGATGAAATGCAAGAAATCACTCCCCAGGAAGTATTAGCTTTTGCGGAAGAATGCGCAGTGCCTGAGGTAAACCAAAATCAGATAGAGGAGTTCCTAGACTTGTGTTATCTAACTAAAACAGAGACCCCAATGTCCATCTGTAGGATTTCTGTAGAAGTAATGAAAGACGCAGTGCAAATGGAAAGCCAAACCTCTGAGGAGAAATCCCGAGGTAAAATGGATGAAAATGTAAGTAAAATAGATCTAACCGAGTCGTGCTTAAACGAAGAACAACAGGTAAGGTTTAGACAAATGCTTAATAACAACAGAAATGCACTAGCGTTCTCAATGGAAGAGTTAGGTCACTGTGAAATAGCGCCGATGAGAATCATTGTGGATGAGTCGCAGGGAGTCATAAGTTCTAGACCATACCGATACTCTCCACAGAAAATGGATATCATCGATGAACAGGTTAGGCAACTCATAGATATAGGTGTCATAGAGCCCAGCGAATCGGCTTGGCGAAGCCCGCTAGTGGTAGTGCAGAAGAAAGACGGCAAACCTAGGCTCTGTACAGACTTCCGCATGCTTAATCAGGTCACTTTCAAAGATAAATTCCCAATGCCTACAGCGCGATCACTTTTCTTATATATGGCTTACAAGAAACCCACTATGTGGACAGCTTTAGATCTGTTGAGCGGCTATCATCAGTGTGTAATCGAAGAAGACAGTAGAAAATATACCGCTTTTGAAACCCCAATGGGTGTATATCAGTATAAGCGTGTACCGTTCGGCTTAGTTGGCGCGCCTTGGCAGTTTACCAAGGTGATGGCCATTGCGCTAAAAGGCTTGATTCCTAGAACATGCTTAGCATATTTAGACGACGTAATCGTCTACGACACTACATTTGAAGAACACCTGGCGAGTGTTGAGGTGGTTCTCCAAGCTTTAGCGAGAGCCAACCTCAAGTTAAAACCGTCTAAGTGTGAGTGGTGCCGCAGCGAAATCAATTTCCTTGGCCACATAGTAAACGCGGAAGGAGTGGCTACACAAAAGGTAACCACAGAAAAGATTACAGCCTTTAACCGTCCGCATAATGTGAAAACTATTAAATCCTTTCTGGGGTTGTGTAACTACTACCGTCAGTTTGTCCCAAATTTTGCTGATCTAGCTAAACCATTAAATCGGCTGTTAAAGAAAGAAGTCTATTTTGAATGGACGGAGGCTTGCGAGGAAGTGTTTCAACAGTTAAAGAAACTGCTCACCTCGCCACCCTTACTAATCCATCCGGATATAGGAGGGCATTTCTATCTGCTGACAGATGCATCAGACGCCGCGTGCGGTGCAGCGGTTTGTCACAAACTAGATGAAATCTACCGTCCGGTTGCTTTCTGGGGATGTACTCTCCGAGACGCCGAATTAAATTATTCGGTAACAGAAAAGGAGGCTCTGGCAGTAATTAAAGGCATTAAGAACTATGAGGACATGTTGCAGGGAGCTAAAATCACAATAGTGACTGATCACAAACCGTTGATTCCCCTGCTACAGAGTGCCTACAAAGCCCCGTCAGCTCGGCTGAGACGGTGGGCTTTAGCGTTATCAGATTTTGATTTTGAAATCATATATGAGCCAGGAGCGACTCATTTTCTACCGGACTATTTGTCTAGAGTCTATCATGAGCATGTCCCAGGTGAAGAATATGAGCCCGCTGTGGGATGTGAGTTATTTGAGGCCGAAGTTCAGGATGAAGAGCTTTCTGTGGCTACGGTAATAAACGCGCAACTCCAAGATGCAGAGTGCGCGCAATTGATAGACTACCTGCAGGACGGAGACCTACCGACAGATCCCCTTGAAGCTAGGCGAATAATGGACCAAGCCGATTTTGTGGGAATGGTGGCACCGGGAGTACTCTGTAGGTTCAACGTCAAAAGGTATAACAAACACCAAGACCAATTGGTAAGGCTAAAACCACGAATGATAGTTCCGGGAAGGTTAATTCCCAAAGTCCTGAGACTGTTACATAATGACATATTAGCTGGGGGACATGTAGGGATCAGTAACCTCACTACCAAAATCTCTGATAAATTCTACTGGCGGAACATGAACGCCGATATAGTAGACTATGTGAAAGCTTGTGAGACCTGCTCTCTGAGGAGACGGGCTCCGCATTTCAAGGCCTTAGCTAAGTCTTGGGAGAGACCAACCCGACCCTTTGAGGTGGTACAGTGTGATTTCATCGGGCCAATAAAGAGGGCTAGGGATGGGTCAAAATATATCATGACCTTCATAGACCTACTAACAGGTTGGCCGGAGGCTTTCACCACGAAAGACTCCACTGCGCAAACCGCGGCCAACTGTTTCCTAACCGGGATAGTGTGTCGGTATGGGCGGGTAAACCGTCTGCACACAGACCGAGGGGCGGCCTTCCTCTCAGGGCTATTCAGGGAAATCACCACACGACTAGCGTGCAAACAAACGTTCACTACCGGGCGAATGCCGACTGGCAACGCTCGAGTAGAAAGACTACATAAAACCATTGAAAACCTGATTGCTTATTATATCCCTGACGACCACTGTAACTGGATCGATCTACTTCCCATTGCATTATGGACAGTTAGATCCACAATCAGTGTACGGTCGGGATACAGCCCGCACACCCTGCTGTTTGGCAGAGATCCAATCAGTATGGGAATGCCTGAGCAGGGAACAATTCCTGAAACGCTGAACGACTGCGAGTTTTTCATGCAAACCAAGGATAATATTGCTATGTTTAGGAATATGGCTGAAAGGGTAGTTCAAAACTACGAAAAAGATCTGAGGCTGCGAATTGATGAGCGAGCGCGGCCCACTCAGATGTACGAAGGTGATATGGTATACATGTACGACCCTTTAGCTAGTGAAAATAAAACGTCTAAGTTCTCAAACAGGTATACTGGGCCATTCAGGGTAATTGAAACAAAAGGAGACCACCTTGTTAGACTAGTGTCTTTAAAAACTGGAAAACAGGTCCCACATCTAGTAAACATTTCGAAACTCAAACCTGCACATGGGCCTTGGTCTCCCGCCATCCCTCATAACATTCCCAAACTGGTGAGAGAAGCGAAAATCACTAACTCAAAAGGGGCAGATCCTGACCGAAACCCTGAATTGCATCACACTCCGACGGGTGAAATCGCTGAGGAAGATGGCGAAATAAGGGGTGCTGAGACTGAAAACTCAACGGGAACGACCGGTCCCCGTGAGCATGATGCAGTTCCTATGACCAGGAAGGTACCTACACAAAAACCCGGTCCAAGTCCCACTGATTTAGCAGAAACGGATGGGCAAATCACTGATGGTCAGGGCACCAGTGCGGACACCGCGCTGTCAACAAACTTATCCTTTGTTCCTAATAAAGCCGCCTGTGAACGGGGAACAGCTGGCGCTAATGAACAGAGGAAACGCAAACGAGCTAAACGAAGGGGCAAAAGCCAGCCGTTGGAGGGGAGATCCCCTCCAGGCAACAACAAGCCCATAAAACTACCCTGCGGTGATGTGCCGATCTTGGATACATCGGAACAGAGCCCAGAAAAAACAGTAAAGGACCATGTCCCGACGAAAGGTGGCTATAACCTACGTCGGAACCGCCGCCCTAACTACGTCGCTCTGTCCAACGGCGGGGAAAGCGACGACATGGATGATTAATGCAGGAAATCTAGCCGCCCTGTGAAAATAAAGGTTCGGCGGAACAGCACCGTTAGCATCAGCGCTAATGGAACAGGTGGTCTACCTCACGGCCACCTCGCCGCGCCCAGGGGCGTGGCAGAAAGGGAGGGTGCGCACACCAAGAGAGATGCCAGTGGTTTGGCGTCATCTCTTGGGACCGGATGCAAGCGTTCCCCCCCCACCTGAAACAAGATACAGCTCCAAATATGGAGACGGCATGGACAAGCGGATCGGTTATAATTTCGTGGGATCCGCGCCGATCCACCAGTCGGTCCGCAACTCTACTCCTAGACGGTCACCTCTGCTACAGGTGATTGTGCGCACAACCCAGCCCGGGAGGAAACGGAGATAGATATTGATTCTATCTCTGAACAGAAGTTGGAGATAGAAATTGTTCAACTTCCGACTTCTCCTGGAAGGAGCAGAAAGAGAACTTAGCTGGGACACTGATCCACCGACTCATGGGGAACTGTCTAGCCCTCCGGCCACATAGCAATCCAAAGGGAACCACTACTTTCCCTGCGGACACGGAGGGAAGGATCATCGTCCCCCTGAGAAGGAAACGGATTAGCCGCCCCCACCAGAGGGCGCTACCTACCAAGGGAAGGTTCGTTGGGCCATTCTTTTAGGATTTTACCAAATGAAAGAAAAGACAGTCGAAAAGGAGAGTGCTAGGAAACAACCGGCTCAGACCCTTAGGCGGTGGAGTTGGCCGGGCCGGGGGGGTGTCCGTCCGGACTCAACCGACGCCGGGATTGCCCGGAAGAAGCCAAGGACACCAGCCCGGCGGCCCACCAGAACGACCACAGGCGGAGCCAAGAGGTCCGCCAAATCGGCTCCAGCCAAAAAGAAGACAGCAGATAAAGACTTCTACAATTTATCTGAGGTGAGTGACTCGGAGCCCGAGCCAAGGCTAACGGCGTTGGCCAAGCCGGTTCAGAAGGAGGAAGCGGCCAACCAACCGGTGCAGATTCAGGCCGGCTGGTTCTGGGACCTTACGCAACCACTGTTCCAACTATTTGAGACTGTTGACGAAATTAGAAGGACAGTAGGACTGGATGTGCCAAAATCAAACAAACAGTTAGCTGAGATTAAAACTCAGGTAGCTCCTTTCATTCAAAGGACCACACAAAACTCTAAATGCGTCAAGGAAAGTACCAGTCTACAAACAACACGAGGCGGCCGACCTCTGCCCACTCTGGAAAGGCGATCGGGAGGGGAACAGCTAACCGTCGCCGCTCCAGGACTAAAAGTGGAGGTAGCACCCGTTCAACACGCGCCAACCCCACCGGTGGGGAACGGGCCGGCGGGAGCTCCCCTCCTCCACCACTTACAGCCTGCGGACCCCGCTTGTTTAGACTTGAGCAGCTTGACAACGAGCTGCAACGCCAATCCATCACCACTGCTATGGAACCAGCAGCAGTGGACGCCAACCAGCCAGCCGGGGGGCCCACTGTGGCCGAGCCCACTCCCAGCGACAAACCCACCGCAGGTACCGAACCCATACCCCTCGAGCCAACCGTCGTACGATCCAACGGGGGCCGTTTCGGACTGGAACCTACTAGGCCAAGACCCCTCAGAGCAATGCGCCCCTCGTCCTGCGAACGTATGAGAGGCTTGAGGATCACGGTCACCAAGGACGAGAGCGGGATCATCAGGCGAGTGGTAAATGACAACGGGCAAAACCTCTACGAGCATGTCCCAAACTAAACAGACCAGAGGACCCGGGAGGAGAGCATATTTCGGCGCATGGATGATAGTAGTGCGCAGGAAAATAAGGTAACTTTGCTGTGAACATGTTTTAGATAAACTGCAAAATTAACTTTCTCAAACTATCGCTAAGGCCAAAACAAAGACAATGAAGTGGCTAGTGCTGTTCGTATTAGCTATAATAGGGGGCATTAGGGGAGTGCATAACGACTCCAGCCCACCTGAAGGGCTAGCCCCTAACGCTGAAGTGATAGCTTTAGAACAATATGGAGTAGTGTTAAAACCAGGGAAGTTAATGTCCACCGCGGATATAACACACGTCCGACAAGGCTTCCTAATCACTATTCCAAGGAGGCGCTCCTTCAACAAAGCTACCTTTGGCCAGGTCTGTCACCGATATCTACAGGGAGGAGACGCCCTCGATCGGGCCTGCTACCATATCAGGTCGCTGGTCAATTGGATGGATCAGACGTCGCAGGCGCTTAAGGGTCGGTACCGAGAAGTTCTTAATGAAACCTTAAGTTCCCTAATAAAGAACACTCAACAAGACCTTCAAAATCAAGAGTCGGAATTAAATCCAGGTGGAAGGGTCAAGAGAATGAAGAAGTTGCCCACAATGCTGGACGATCCAGGGTGGCCAACCTTTCCTCTTCCAACCTCTTGGAATCAAGGGCTGGCAGCTGATGTCAAATATAACAGAGAATTGATTAGAGTATTGCAAGAGTCTTCGAACCAAATGATCGAAGACTTGGCTCTGATGAATGAAAAACATGACGAGGCTGTCGAAAGGGTTAACCATGTCGTGATAGGCCTACTGGACAATCTAAGATCACTAAATAAGGCACACAACACGACTCGCCGGAGGATGAAACTCGTGCAACATAAGGTGGATTGGATGGAACTGTACCTGAATATGATACCGGTCGCTCTGGAAGACAAGTTAGGAGAGATGGTGTATCTTCAACTAATGGTAGAGCAAACTCGCGTGTTCAGGAAAGGTGTACAGCGCCTGACGCGGGGCCAGCTGACTATGGACTTGGTACCCCGCCAATATATGGTCGGAGCGGTCCAGGAAGTTAACAGATATCTGAAGGGGATCCACCCCAGGTTCCATGTCGCGTTCACAGATCCTTCCTTCTATTACGAGAACAGTCAACCCTCGTTCAAATTCAATGAAACCACTCAGGAATTAATAGTGTATGTAAGGGTGCCTGTGGTGGCTGACGAACATTTGTTCAGGGTCTACGAAGTACTAACTTTTCCGGTGCCAGTGACGGTTAGGGGGCGACTTAAGAAGGACGCTCTCCAAATTGTTAATCTACCCAAAAGTGTCGCCATGTCCATGTCCCGCCAGTATTACGTACCATTGGCTAGTGGCAGTTGGTCAGGTTGTTATGGACAAACCATCACGCTCTGTAAGGATCTACCCTATATGAAAAAGATTACAGACAACACCTGCACTGCTGCGCTACTGAGGCGCGACGACCTAGCGATCCAAGAAAAATGTGAGCTGGACTATCTACTGGAAGCAGACTTTGGAGAGATGGCAGTGTACCTAGACGACGGAGATATGCTAGTGGTCAGCGCCGACACCAGAGGCCAAATGATTTGCAGAAACCAGCCTGCGGTCGGAGTGAACATAGAAAATTACGCAAGGGTTCAGGTGGAATGCGACTGTGCATTCCAAACACAAGGAGCGTGGATACCGTATAGCTTGCGAAATTGTGATCGGCACACCAGGATCACCACGGTTGTGTACCCACATAATGACCTGTTGGAAGCAGCAAGTCGTGTGAAGGGGTGGGACATGAATTTCACAACGTCCAAAAACGAACCCACTATGTTGGAATCAGACCCTATCCCTGAAACAATTAGGAAAGACCTGCTGGAAATCGAGGAAAGCCTGAAGGTCAAAATACCTGTAACCTCCTTGGCCAAACGAATACAAAAACACCGTAAAGACTTGGCCAAGGGCATCAAGAAAGCGACTGACCGTTACGAGGTAGAGAAACACGCCCCGTGGTTCTCTATAGGTAACTTCGGAGGTGGTTTTGGTCTCCTCACCATCTTCTGCATAGTGGTGGCTGTGACAATTATTGGATGTGTCCTCTGGAAATGCTGGCGGAACCATCAAGGTAAGGCTGCCCTAGCCGGACTAACCATGACCTTACCTCGGGCCATGGCCTTGGAGACGGCGGACCCGGAGAAACTGTTGCACCATGAAAGGGCACTAACTGGGTGTCCAGACGCGACCGCCAACCCCACTGCAGTGGCAGTGCTGGCTATATTATTAGCAGTACTAGTCATCGCTATAGTGGTCCTCGTGTGGCGAAAGTGGAGGAACATTAGAAGAAAGACTGTAGATGGGTTGTACGTACAGTTTGCCAATCCACATATGATAGAAACAATCTTCCTAGGCGAACTGGCTATGCCTTCAGACCACACTTATACGGAGGGCTATGTGCTCATTAGGGATCTACTGGTGACCCAGCTGTGTCTGAAATACACTCTGACAGTTACCTGGGGGGCGCAGCTGATGGGAGCAGCGACTAGACCTGGACAACATCCATCTAAGGTGCCACTACCCGACACCCTGAGAGTGTCTAAAAAACTAGCCCGTCTGATGATGAGTAACTTAAAATACAATACCAGGGCCAGACTACTGAGATATTCCTCGGGGCTAGCCACTCCTGTACCCATGGAAGTACCTCGCCTCATCGACGCAGGCTGGTCCGATGTCGGAGCGGACTGGCCTCAACCGGTGTTGGGACATGGAACAATGCCTAACGCTCCTCCTAGATCGACCACGCCCACCTCAACAGCGACCGGAACAGGATCTGCCCGAAAGACAATAAGGCCAGGGACATCCGAAATAGATCCAGGAACGGTTTATGAAGTTATCATATGACAATGTAACGAGTGTTAAAACCTGACCTAGTGCTGTACTGGTAAAATTGGTGAATTAATAACACAAAGGTACGAAGACTAAAACTAAAATGTTACAGGAAGTTCGCTGGGCAATACCTGTTTGGGTAGGTAGGGTTCTGTTGACTAACCTGATCAATAAGGATTCACCAGTCAGGGAAACCTGGGTCGGGTAGGCTGGTCCAACCGTCTCTCTATGGACCCATGGGTTATCTAAATTTCTCTCAAGTCGAGTGTCCCATGCCCGGTAGCCTAGCTCAACACTCTCATTGTTAACGATTTGGCAACTCTTTTAAAGTAAGGAACCATTTGGAACCGATCCTAGTGTCGCGAAATTTTAGCATTTAAAAAGAAACTCAAAATTCTGTATAAAACCTAAGAGCGCTCAACGGGACCAATGCTCCCAACGAGCGAAGTGAACTTCCTCAAGCAAGTACCATCTACACCTGACCCCTGTGCTGTTGTTACCGCTAGGATCGGGCTGCAGTACAGGAGTCACTTGGGGAACGCCACTGTCTATTCTTTAGCATGCTTACATATATAATCTTCTCAAAGATGAGGGGGCTGCACAGGCAGCAGGAGCCTGCCCACAGGCCTGGTGTCAGTGGTGCCTGACAGGAGGCAGGACGTTGGGGTTACGCGTCACTGACGCTGCGAAGGGCACTGGGGTGGACGCCCGACCATGGCAGTCACTATGCCCCGGGTGGATTGGCTCCTGACAAGCGGTCTCTTCATCACAAAAAAAAATCGACGAATAGAAAGAAATTTACCTAAAAACTAATATATATAAAGCAAACCAATATTTGTGTAACTAAGAGCTCTTCCTCAGGGAATTTTGGGCAAAATATAATAAGAACGCAGAATAATTAGTAACATTCTCAGGGGAAACGCTCTGTGACAGCACACGAGAGTACCTTATACGTGGCTCGTTTGCTCCTAGTATAGACACGCTGCAGCGGCAGGGATATGTGCAAATCCTGACAAGGCGTGCCATATTTGGGAGCTATAGCGGAGGTCACAAGGAAATGTAGTTACGGGACAACAGCGAATTGGTGACATTCACAGGGTGCTCGGCTCTCTCTCACCATATTGCGACTCCATCAAACTGGACAAGCCATCCCTGGGGGGGGAGAAGCTGTAGCGAAAACTCACAAGACGGTGGAGCGAGGTGCTGTCCTTATTAATAGCCCCGTCGTCTTGGTTATGTGTAAATGACCACCGGATCACCGTATGTCTTAGGTCAAGGGATCCTGACTTTAACATAAAAATCAGGATCCAACGACAACTAGTATCAAGAAGAAAGAAAATAATGAACAACTGCCCATAATTCAAGACTAAGTTATTTAGACCATTTTTAGACCAGTTTTTAATCAGGACAGAGACAAAACGGCAAGAAGTCAAGTTTCGACCCGGGTAAAAATTAGAAATAACTAAAATTAATAAAGGAAATGAGCGGCTTCAGAGCTGACCGCCGTCGAGAAAAAAAAAAAAAAAAAAAAAAAAATATAAATGAATGAAAATTAGTCTTGACCGCCGTCGTGGCGCTAAAAGTATCCAGGTCTCCGCTCAACAGTTGAGCTGAAGAGGGGGGACATGGACTACTGATTCCCTGATGAAAAAGCTACAATAAACTTGGTTGACACCCAGAGCTAATAAGTTTACCCGATCTATTAGAAAGGAGCTAAAAGTTCTAACTCTGTCTTTAGCACTACCTATCCCTGCCCTGCATGCGCATAGTTAGGATAAGCTGGGGGCGGAGTCTTTTCAGGAGTAGTCTTGACTCTCCACAAGAAAAACGGGCATAGACCTGAACAAGAAAACGGGTTTAACCTTGTACTGTACTTCGGTAAAGGCCCGACTTACTAGGTGCTGTCTGGAAGTGAGTGATCTAAGGAGATGCATTTACACATCTCTATAATTTAAAGGGGGTGTAGGCTGCATATTGTTAAAAAAAAAAATATATATATGCAGTCTGCTCCCAATTATAACAATGGGAAACTCGGTGCTGCCCATTCTAGTCCTATAAGTGGGAAGGTACCGACAAACCACGTGTAACTAATGAGGACCGGGAATCAGATCAGAAATGAACCTGAATCTGAGACCCGATCCTCTGGTGATAACTAATGAGGAACGAATAATCTCAACCTCCTTTGTACAGTTAGTACTTAATGTCCTTTAATGACATTTATACCTCACGGAATGAAAACGCTACCCCCACCGCTTGTCATGTTGGTTTTTCCCATGTGATGTAGAGTATAGGGTAGACAGTGAGATGTTACTGTTAACATAGGTATAATATCTATTCAGTGAACCGTTTGGAGTTAGTGGCGCACCCGTTTGCATTGTCAGAAGGGCGCCACTACCCAATATAAAGTGGAACTCGGTCTTCAAACCCCAGGCTGAATGTAGGGGGTGAACGCCGAGCTACCACCTGTAACTAGCAAAGAGAGAAGGGATTTTGTCGTAACATAATCATTCAATAAGAACAAACTGTGGTTTTAAAGCGGATGCTTCACAAAATGGAGTCAAATATGTTAGAACAGTTGTCACCCTTGAAGGGGGTGTTAACTTGTTTGCGTATAAATCCTTGGAGTGTATTGGGTAATTATTCTACCACACTGTACAGAAAGAGTGTTATCAAGAGTATTGACTCTTGTAAAAAAAAAAAAAAAAAGTGACCTCTTAAGGTAAACCACCAGGGATCCAATTCCTATCATTATTCTTATCTCCCCATGAGGTCGGTTAGGGAATCTGAGCGGGACAGTTTTGCATCACATCTCGGGCACTCATGGAGCCTTTGCAGATGGATGTTCTTGTAACGGCTCAGCCCCGACCTGTGGGGCATAGGCTTCCACACATTCATCGCAAAGATATCACTGTCTGAGATGTTTGGCAATCTCAGGCACTGATAAGCGTGGCTTCTGTGTTCAATGGAACGGCGCCTACTAAGGCCTGATCTATGAACGTACGAACTCCCGCAGTGTTCACACATGTATCTCTGCTTGGGACGCTTGGTAATCTTTGTGGTGTTGGTGCCTTTCTAGCTCTTAATAAGGATACCATTCCTTCTTTCACAAGGACACATACAGAATCTTCATCTGGGAGTTCGTTCAGTGTCTTAGAGACTTCATCTCGGTCTCCTCACAGTAGTATTTTTTCCTCTTCGAGACGACTCTGTACAATAATACTCACTCTAAAACTTATTCTAACACAATGACACTGACGCAGTCTTGCTGTTAGACTAAAACATGGGATGGGTATCTGTGGCCTTCGCCACTACATCTCAAACTTACCATGGGAGTCGCCAACAACTCGTTGGACGGCTCCACCTATGGTGTCGCCTCACGTGGCCGACACGTCAATGTTTCCGCTATCCGGTAAGGGGAACTACTCATCAAAGAATTCTGTCACAGCCAATCTAATGCTGGGAAGTCTGGACCAAAATACTTGGTCATCTACTGTCATCCAAACTTACCAGGGTGAACACCCTAGGAAGCGCTTGTTACCTAGGGCACCCCATGTGAATTGTTTCCAATGTAGACATTTACACTAATGTCCTGTATGAATAACGACTAAACAAAGAATTCTGTTACAGCAAATCTAGTGTTGTACAACTCAGACCGGAATCTCTGGTCACCCATACCTGATTCTCATGTGCAGTGTCAGTCCCCAACAGATAATAGTATCAAATAATAACAATACGATACAAATTACCCACACTCCAAAAAGCCTGCTTGAATCGGTAATGTCAACAAACCACTAGTTAGGAAAACCTCCTATTATCGCCCAACCACGCGCGAAGTAAAATGTTTGATCATGTTCGCCTAAGCAATCCCTCCCACTAAAATGGTAAGCCGAACGTTATTCAGTGTCCAACCGTGTCACCTCATGTCATTTACATCACCTTAACCTACCGAGGGACCTGAAAAGACAATAAGTTTAGTAAGCAAGGTTCCAGCTCTCAGCCCGCGTCCACCATCTTGAAACCAAAAGTAAACACTAGGTGGCCGCCCACTCTACCCGTTACAAAAATAACCAGCGAAACCCCGTTTCTGGTTCCGGGAATGACATCAGCTTCCGGAATACAACAACGTGGAGACGAGCTGAGAAAACCGCCGACTAATTTCCGACCAACAATCTCCTTAATATCTATAGTTAGTAGCCTACCTAACGTGCCAAGAACTGTAGAAGGGAGGCGGAACTTACCCGATCTCGGAGCGGTGGCTGGGAGGTCAGCTCCACGAGAAGGACGAAGGCCCGGCAACGGGCGGAGTAGACGCCGTGTCCCGTGGTAACAGTCCATGTTCCTGCATAAACTTCTGGCCAAAGGCCTCCGGAAAAAGTACTGTTTGCGGTGTCCTGGATATATATGACTTAGTGGACTAGGTGCTGATCGGGAATTGAATCACTGGAATCACAGGGTAGAAATCACTCCAAAAAAAAAAAATTATTATATACATGAATGAATACCGGTGGTTTACCGCGGGGCCAGCGGTAGGCGGGCGACGAAACGGCCAAGAGCCCGGGCCCAACGACGCACTATCCGTGGGGACGGCGAGTAGCCGTCCTCCAACTCTCTAAAATTGTTCACTGTTATTGTCCCATCCGCCACAGTCTTTACTAAATGGAGTGCTCGTCCGGTGTTCACCGTGGGTACCCCAAACCAATCGTTGCACCTCTTCACCTCCCGGCTGACCTTGGTGATAAGACGATTGACCCATTTTTGCAACGACTCGTCGCTGTCAGTTAGCGGCCACCTTCCAGCGTCAAACCCTGAGGGGGTTGCGATGACGAGGGTGGCCGGTAACGGGTGGGAGTGTAGGTTGTAAAACGCCCTATTTAAAGTTTCGGCATAAAACTTTGCCGCTGCCTCCGACTTGGTAAAAAGAGGGAGATACAAACCGAGCTTCGGGTCCCAGGTGAGGACATCAAGGAGGTTGCACACCACGATAAGAATGTCATCAGGGAAAATAACATGGTGGGCAAAGGCGTGTCCGGATAGTTCCGCTGTTGTGGCGTTTTCCCAAGGAAAAATCACAACTGTGTGGTCCGAGTCCCCTAACAACAAGTCCGGGTATCCCTCGACTCCCGCCTCTCTGTCCGAGCAGAAGATTGCGACTCTGACCATCGTGGTTGGGTTAAAAGATCAAAGGTTAGATGTGACAAAAAGAATCTACGTCCGCCTCTTGTAAAATAACCACCGGCACTGATTAAAATGACGTCAAAACGAGGCTAATTTGGGAAACCCCTTTTTGATCCAAAAGATCCAAATTTTGAAATCGGCTAGCATGATCAATCCATCGCATAAATTTTTACAAAACCTGTGCTAAACTAAAGCTTAGGTCCCCAACCAACATAATCAAGCGCCAGAATTAATTCATATCGGCTCAAAATGTCAGGTCGAACCTTCAAACTTGAAAGTTTGATCGAAGCAGAAATTTGCCATCCGGGCGCTTCGCACCTGAAGGAATCATATCGAGGTCAAACCCTGGGGGGGAACTCCAGTCAAGCGTCCCGCTAAGTACACGTGTACTAAGTATAGCTGGCGGACGCGTGACAGGAATGGTGGTATTTTCTGGTTCCAACTGCTCGGTATTACTAAACCTGATACAGAGACCTTGTATTTATTGTAAATAATGTTGTTATGATTGAAGTTTGGTTGAAATTTGGCACGCATTGTATCATGAAAGTCGTTCGTTCAAAATGTCCGAATTCTCTGTATTGACTTATGTTGTGTTAATTTGTTCTGAAATTGGATTTGATGTACACTTGTTACTCTTAGAAGTTTAAGACAACCCTACACTGTATATATGTTGAGTTCTGTCGACTTGTGTTACAAATTACAAATGTCAGAATCTGTACATGTATGTACTAAGGAAAAACCCAACTCTATCACTTTAAGCACGAGTGTCATAAATCTTCATCCTCTAAAACTGAGTACGCCTGTTTATCAACATGATTATGTCATCATTTACTTATCATACAATGATCATGATTCACTAAAACTTACCTTGTTACCTTATGAACCTGTTCCGCTATTCTTAAGCCATAATATGGACTAACAATACTAGGAACTCTTCCTGAAAACTTCATGTTTATGAACCTTTTCAACGTGATCTCGAGTCTTAGCATGGACTACTGGAAATGTACTTGTGTATTGGGTAAAACTGGACATATGAATGTAACTTTGTTTACAATTCTTAAAAGAACTTCTGAATTTATTGACACTGTGCTGAATGTACCACGAGAGTCAAGGCCACCCCACCATGGTTTAACAAATATATCCAATCATCAAAATTGGGAGTTCATTATATTCATTTGGTTTGAGCTATGTCGTCCACCTCCTTAAACTCAAACACCTGACCGCCATCGAATGTACTAATGGCTTAGTACTTTTAATATATTGTCATGATATATAATCCAACAAGGATCAGGCTTAGCAAGTCTACTTCTAGTCTAAATATCTTGCGCTCCTAGCGCCACCTGTTAACCAGTATAAAAGGTGTTGCAAGGTAGAGAGCGAGCAGTTAGTGGTTAGCAGTCACTAAAGTTTAGTAGGTTTAGCCAAGGAGTTATACTTGGAGTAAGTACATCGGCTCCGTGTAACAGACTGGAGTTTACCAATATCCATTACCTCGGACATAGGATTGTGATAGAGCTGAATACTAGAATGGTCTAGAAGGTGTTGGAACAACTCGTGTTCTAAATGTGGTTGATTGCTGATAGGAGATGGGAGGTGGACTGATGAAGACTTATACATGGTGGCTTTGACTCGGGATGAGATGTTTACTGAATAAAAACCCTTTCATATTAAGAAGCTCCCTCATCGTTCATTTCTTTTGAACTATTGGGAAGTGAACGGACAAACTTTAAACGCAGTCTGAATTACTCAGACATTCTGGAAAAACAAATCATGAAGACTTGGATATACACGAACCTTACGCAGTCTTAAATCAAACATCAACAATAGTTCAAAAATAGGAAAAAGAAATTTCTATAATGGGTTACAATATTTATCGAGTTTAACGTCCGCTCAGCAAATGTTTTCATGATCTAATCTATGGGGATGGAAACAATTGCAAAGTGAGGTGGTATAGCAGGCATGACCCAGGCTCGAACCTGGGCCTCCCACATGTGAGGCGAGGACCCTACCCACTATACTACCCCGTTGACTTTTGTATCTCAGTTGACATTTTGATGGGATGCTAAGAAGAAAAAAAATACTATCAAAATTTACCTCAATCTTATCAAGGAGTTCACTTTGAGGCCTTGGATACTCAATATATTATATACTTTGAGGCCTTGGATACTCAATAAATGACAAAGTATCTGGTTTACATATTGACATTTTATTTATACACATGGTTATATAAACATAATACAGTAATCTGTAGCAACCAACTCTCGTTGTTATGACCTTTGACCCAGTATTGTTGGGCTACCGAACACATTGCTTATGAAAATACGACTTATCTCCGCTTCGCACCACAGGGAAAAAACATCCAACTTTCGCCACTTTTGCTGATATGAATTCTGTCTGAATTACCATCAAAACGACTAAGCGTAACAGAAATTACCCAATCTACAGGCAACCTTTGGTATGAGTGTCAAAACTCTCCCGCGCCCTTCCCTTTTGTGATTTAGGGTGGCGCTCTATAGAAATACACAAGCTGATATTGCTAGGTTCCAGCCAATGAACTAAAGGAAACAAGCTGGCTGACAAGATTAAACTTGGGATTTCCTACGGATTTGTTGGTGTACAAATATCCCTCATAAACAATTTCCTCAAAATAATCTTTACATTGCTTCTATCGGTTCTGTTTAAACCACAAAACGATAAGCGGTAATTACTGTAAAAATCATAGAGGGGATTTATTTTTCAATCCTTTTCTTGAGATACACTTTTCGTCTTCTCGCTACAATCAGGGAAGTAAGTCAGGGTGATTGAAAAAATCTGAAACTCAAGAAAAACAATTTGGAATTATCCGAGAATGCTATGAAGCCGTCAATTTTTAAAATAACATTAGAGGTTATGACATGACGGAAAATCTGAAATCAGACAAAAACCTGAAAACTTACATCCCTGTACAATAATTATGTGCTCTCACTAAAGCGGTCCACACATCAAGCCTATCTCGTGACAAGTCACTGTGCCTCTTCGCCACACCCGCGTACTCGCATAGCAACCAACATCTCAAGCCCCATACCCACTAGGCGACCTTACAGTCGCCGAGCGACGGACAACTGGAAGAATTGGCGGTAAAGTCACCGGGCGACTAGGATCACCCAGCGACTCCCTGTGGGTATGGTGAGGATTCTGGGCAACGGGCGACTGGCACCTAAATCGTCGGGAAAATCGCTGAAAAAATTGCCGGTAAATTATCAAACTTGCTTGATATGCCAGTCGCCTGGCGACGACGACACCAATTATTCCCATCGCCCGTCGCCGCTAGAGTCGCTTAGTGGGTGCGGCCCTTCAGTCACCACCCCTAGTCCTTCTCCAACCCTGATCTTTGGTTAAGGGTATATGGGTCTGTACCAAACATAACAGGGTGGCCACTCATATGTAATTTTCAAATATCTTCTTTTACAAGAATTTTTCTTGTCCTGCGACAAATTTTCCCTATGTCATTTTCCATAACTTGTTCGGAATAAAAGCGATTAAATGCAGGGGAAAAAAAATCCTTTGACATGAGGGCACTCGACTAACATTTGAGAACCAGGAATTTGAGAACCTGAGCAAACAAAATTCCCTACGCTTCCCCTCAATTTTCCTCTGGAAAAATTTGCAAATACAAAGAAAAATAGGAAAATGGCATAACTGCACACCTCAGGCACGCAGACTGAATATATAAGGAAAATAAGGGGTTTGATATAGTCATAGCACTGGGCTGAATCCATTATTCATAAATACACTTGACTCTCCATGTTAAATAGGACACAGGGGCCATATAAATATCAGATAGTCTTTTGGTGCTGGGCTTGGTGCTGGGATACAGGTTTTATCATTGTATATGCAGAGACATATTCTTACAAATACGACCTTTTTTATGAAACCTATTTTACTGAGATATTGGCCACATTAGCCATTATTGTGGGTGAACAAAATCAGAAATACAGTAATTTCTATGTCTAAGAACATAGCCCTACAGTCTCCTAGCTCTTTCTGTCCCCCCGACTCTTTACCACTACAGTAATGATCATGCCAAACAGGGTGTTACCAAACCACACCTACTTCATCCACAGATATGGATAGTCATATCTCTAATTTAGGGATGTATTTCTTTTCTACAAGCACCCAAACTTATCCATTGCGCCTTCCTTGCGCCGCGCCTTGAAATGATGAGGCTGCCGAAAACAGATAAAGATCATCATTGTAACTGTCGGGTTCAGGTGGGAAAGAATTTGTCCGGCATCGTAAACAGCTTCGTAGAAAAACCAAACCATTCCTGGTATTGGTCCCTAAGTGTCTCACTCAGCCCGTGCCATGCGCCCCGCAGCTCCCTGACCCCAACAGCCTCACCCTTACAAGGGATCTTCCAGAAACAGATTTTGAGTATCAAAAGCCTCCGCGGTCAAATTTCTATGGGGCCATTCTTTTGAAATTTGTGGGCATTCTGAACATTATCTTGCCTACCAGAAACATTTTAATGCGGGAATGGCCCCTGTAAACTAGGCTCAGTGCGGGCGTTGAATTCCTAATGCGGGAATGGCTCACACCGCATGCTCAGGAATATCCCTGTTTACAAACATGTGCGTCAAGTGACCCGCTGAGGGACGCTCAGAAGTTCTGCTGGCGTCTCTTCTTGGCATCGATGGCATCCAGGATGGGTTGTCGCTTGGCCTGGTACCGCTTGTGGAGCTCCTCAATCTCCCGCTCCATCTCAGGGTCCAGGGCCGACATGCGCGACTGTAGCTCCTCGTACGTCAGGTTCGCCAACTGAAAGAGGGAGTGTGTGACATCAGAGGGGTATGTGTGACGTCAGAGGGGAGAGTGTGATGTCAGGGAGAGTGTGTGACGTCAGAGGGGAGTGTGTGACGTCAGAGGGGAGTGTGTGACGTCAGAGGGTAGGTGTGACGTCAGACAGGAGTGTGTGACGTCAGACAGGAGTGTGTGACGTCAGACAGGAGTGTGTGACGTCAGAGGGGTATGTGTGACGTCAGAGGTGAGGTGTGTGACGTCAGGGGGGTGTGTGTGACGTCAGAGGGGAGTGTGTGACGTCAGACAGGAGTGTGTGACGTCAGAGGGTAGTCTGTGACGTCAGAGGGTAGTGTGTGACGTCAGAGGGAAGTGTGTGACGTCAGAGGGTAGTCTGTGACGTCAGAGGGTAGTGTGTGACGTCAGAGGGAAGTGTTTGACGTCAGAGGGTAGTGTGTGATGTCAGAGGGTAGTGTGTGATGTCAGAGGGCAGTGTGAAGATGTCCGGGGGGGGGGGAGTGTGTGATGTCATGGGGGGGGGAGTGTGTGATGTCAGGGGAGTGTGTGACGTCAGGGGGGAGTGTGTGACATCAGGGGAGTGTGTGACACTGACAACAGAAGGGAGTGTGTGACGTCAGAGGGTAGTGTGTGACATCAGGGGGGCGTGTGTGACGTCAGAGGGTAGTGTGTGACGTCAGAGGGTAGTGTGTGACATCAGGGGAGTGTGTGACAACAGAAGGGAGTGTGTGACGTCAGAGAGTAGTGTGTGACATCAGGGGGGAGTGTGTGATGTCAGAGGGGAGTGTGTGACGTCAGAGAGTAGTGTGTGACATCAGGGGAGTGTGTGACAACAGAAGGGAGTGTGTGACGTCAGAGAGTAGTGTGTGACATCAGGGGGGAGTGTGTGATGTCAGAGAGAAATGTGTGATATAAGAGGGCAGTCTGTGATATAAGAGGGCAGTGTGTGACGTCAGAGGATAGTGTGTGACGTCAGGGGTGTTTGTGTGACATCAGAGGGGAGTGTGTGACATCAGAGGGGAGTGTGTGACGTCAGAGGGGAGTGTGTGACGTCAGGGGGAGTGTGTGACGTCAGAGGGGAGTGTGTGACATCAGAGGGTAGTGTGTGACATCAGGGGGGAGTGTGTGATGTCAGAGGGGAGTGTGTGACGTCAGAGGGTAGTGTGTGACGTCAGAGGGTAGTGTGTGATGTCCGAGGGGAGAGTGTGACGTCAGGGGTGTGTGTGTGACATCAGAGGGGAGTGTGTGACATCAGAGGAGAGTGTGTGACGTCAGAGGGGAGTGTGTGACGTCAGGGGTGTGTGTGTGACATCAGAGGGGAGTGTGTGACATCAGAGGAGAGTGTGTGACGTCAGACGGGAGTGTGTGACGTCAGACAGGAGTGTGTGACGTCAGAGGGTAGTCTGTGACGTCAGAGGGTAGTGTGTTGTCAGAGGGGAGTGTGTGACGTCAGAGGGTAGTGTGTGATGTCAGAGGGGAATGTGTGATGCCAGAGGGGAGTGTGTGATGTCAGAGGGGAGTGTGTGACGTCAGAGGGGAGTGTGTAACATCGCATTCTGAAGGAAGTGTGACGTCAGAGGGGAGTGTGTGATGTCAGAGGATAGTGTGTGACGTCAGGGGGGAGTGTGTGACATCAGAGGGGAGTGTTTGACGTCAGGGGGGAGTGTGTGACGTCAGGGGGGAGTGTGTGACGTCAGGGGGAATGTGTGACGTCAGAAGGGAGTGTGTAACATCTCACAACAAGGAAGTGTGACGTCACAGGATGAATCATGGAATATTTAAATGTTTATAGGATTCGATGTGAGGATAAAGAAAAATGGTTTCCCAAATAAAACATTCTAGACGGCAGAATATGACATTGTCTAAAATAGCGGAACCAAAAAGTCCAAACACCTCTACATAACTAACACCGAGCAGTGGGTTACAATGATTTGAAACGTAGCACAACTGCATAAACATTTCTTGGTATTTTTTCGTAACAAAACATATACGGGGGTTAGGTGACGGGGTTGCTACCATGGAGTGGAAATTCATAGTTACCTGAAAGTTCGGTGCTCTTGACGCGCCGAACTGAATGACAAAGGTTTTTGGGGTAAGACACAGAGTCATCGCTTTAACATCGTGAGGGTGTTACACAATGTTTAGTTAGGATACATGGTAAAGTTAATGGGGGTAGGAAAAGTTCTTTTTGATACCTATTTCAGTTTGATAGTCAAATTTGTTTTTTATGGGACTGAAGCATAACTTGACCGCCAGAAAGATAAGTGTTAAAATTGTATAGCTTAATTCAGTATGCACAGCCCAGATTGTTTCTGATGATAATAGCACCTTGCTAGGATGCACACAGATAGCATGATAATGCTTAAACATCTGAAGACACATCACAACATAACACGGGTGGCTTGAATATGTCACGAAACATGGGTTATGCTTTCTAGGTCACACTCTATATGAAATAACGTTATTATGAAACATGACGACATGTAACCACCCAAATGCCCTTTAACCTGACATTTCCGCGTACTTTGGACATCGACCAGTCTGGGTTGTGAACACAGATAAGGCAGAGATGCCACTCCCTACTGATGATAAAAAAAAGTAGGAAATGCAGGAAGTAAATTTCCAACTTTTTTTTGTCTAGAATCAACTAGCAGGAACATGACCTTTAGGAATAGATACCTGACATTGAATTTGTATTTGAATAGCATGAAACTAATGTAAAAAAATACCCTAAAACAGATATCAAGGTGAAGTAGGAACAATTATCTATGGAATCAAAAATCACCAAAATGTAGGAAATTCTACAAAAGTAGGAAAAATGGCATCTCTGCAATCTGTTCATGTCACCGTCTGCTTACACTCTGCAGTAATCCCCAAAACCTGCTGACATTTAACAGGATTGCATTAAAACAAATTAATATTTAGTTTGTTTTATTTTCATATAATTTTTTGGATAAGATATAAAAGTTTCATTGATCAAAAGTTCAACGTATTGGATAAAATGTCCGATGTATAATGTCGGCCACTGAGGCAATTCAATTAAAATATCTAGGGATTACATTGGACATTTCCATGCCATAGCGGACATGTTATAAAAGAAATGAAAATTTAGAATAATTATAGCTGATTAATATTACTGTCTTTTTTTGGAGATGGGATGAAATTTCATCATACAAAATAAAACGCCTTGCGTTTAAGTATATCTCCAAAATATCCCGAATGGAAAAAAGCAAGAAAACCAGGAATTCCCTGAACACGGGCAACCCCAATAATTAGCTAACCAGCTGTAATAAGTATACTCACAAACTCGAAGTCGCCATCGATGAAGGAGCGCTGGTAGGCGGGCAGCTGTGGGGGCGGGGCCGGCTGCACGGGGTGGGCGGGGCTCGAGTGGGCGGGGGCTGCCTCCCGGGGGTGGGGCGGGTGGGGCTGGGCCCCGGCCGGGCCCACAGCGGCAGCGGCTGCGATGGCTGCGGCCACACCCTCCCGGGCCTCGCTCTCTGAGGACATAGCTGCAGCTGCGGCCTGGTCCTTCTGGTCGAAGTGGTCGAGGAAGGCCGGCCGGTACTTGGCCTTGTTCATGCCGTCTGTTGTGTCGTGCCCTGAATGACAGAAGGAATAATGAACTTTTATAAACTTTTTAAAATCTACATGTTTTCAAATGGTTTTGTGAGTATGAACTTGTAGCAAAATTACGTATTGTCTTTTTCGGTATCCACTGGAAGAGGATGGTATCATTTTAACGTGTAGACCTGCATTCAGAACCGTTGCATTGTTTTCTGGAGCGGTGAACAAAGTTATAGATTTCCCATGACACCAGTTCTTGTCCAGTCGTGCTTGCTTGTTTTTTTTTGGGTTACTTTAACGTCCAGCCAACCCTTCAGGGCTTTTTCCAGACTGCACAAGGTAATGCTTTCAAGCTTGGGTGATTTCTATGAGATTTTTTTTTTTAAATTATTTTATTTAGTCAGACAAAAAAAAAAGCTTTTACGCTTGTATCCTTTTTACATCTTAGTTATATACAGACAATTTCTATAGACTCTCTTCACAAATACATAACCAAAATTCAGTTTAGAATTCATTCAGTAATAATAGAATTTATAGATAAGATATAATAAAATAATAACATATTTAATATCAGTTAAACATCATTTCTAAGAAGATTTAAATTTCAGATTTACACTCTAAAACAAATATTGTCCACTTGAGCGAAAAAAACACTCAAACCCTATGTACAGTATGACTAGATACTGTAAGGGGATACACATTGTACATTTATTGTATATATATACGAATTCATCTTATATACAATGAAGGTGCAATGTTTACCCCCTTACAGTATCTAGTCATATGGTACTGTAAAGGGATAAACATTGCATGACTCGTGCGGTACGACCGGTGACTCACGTTTCATGGTGGAGTCGTCCTCCTCATCCTCGGTGTCGTTGATGACCATGGTGCCCAGCTCCGAGTCGACCAGCGTGCTCGCCCCGCTGTTCACCACCACCGTCCCGCTCTGACTCGCCACCATCGTACCTGCACATACACACCAACCTGTGATTAACTTTTTTTTAATTCAATTTATTTATACAGGATACAATTCAGACTCAACGTCTGATCGCCTTCCTGTGCTTGTAACAATTAAACACTTCTAATCTATTTATGAGATACAAGTGTTAATGAGATTAAATGAAAGAATGATACACCATTTATATAGACATAATTTGTTTCTTAAATTCCTCAATATTTTCAACACTTAGAACTTAGAAAAATGGGATGAGAGAATGGTGTACTTCTCATGTTGTGTAGATTATAATATATTTCAAATCCTTAATGTTTGATGGCCGCCATTTAAGATTTTGATACATGTAGGGCACATGGTACAGCCCTAACATTTTAATTCTCCCAACCATGGATAGCCAGTTTCTTGAATTCTACCTGCAGGTTAGCATAGAACAGGATGCATGCTGGGTAATATGTCGACAAAACTTAAGGTTCTATAAAAGAAATTTCATTAATTGTGCCATTATTTCAAGATTAACGTTGAATAAAACTAGCCATAATTATTTTTTAAATTAGTACCACCAATCATTTATATTTCCTAATTTGTGCATCATAAATGGATGAATAGCATCTATTTGAATATTTTAAATAGTTTTTCTAGGGATTTTGTCGATAAGATCTGCCCAAATGAGCCTGCAGGTGCCTAAAACATTGTAAATCAGCTACCCGTGGTAGGGAGAATTGCAGCAACAGACACATTCATGGTCTGACCTTAACATACAATTACCAATACCGGGTTATAGTAAAAATCTTGGAAATTTTTAGTTACCTGAGTCGGTCGCTTTCATCGTGCCGCTGTCTTCAGACCGTTTCTGGACCATCGTCCCGCTGTCTGCATCCTCCTCGTCCTGAAATCAAAATGTGAAAAATGTTAACTGAGGTACTATTGTAATGCCCGAAAAAGGCTGTGCTGTATTACTCCATTTTGATTTTCCTTTTCAATTTGGTATTAACTTTTTTTAAATCCCGTTTTGGTATACACTTATTTCAATAGGGGGCCTTCCATTAATATGTACATGTATGTACATTTTCAAAAATGTCAGACCCCCCACTCCCCTTGAGCTAAAGTATGCATTAGATTTGTACAGGGATGTACGCACATCTTAAAAACCTCAGATTCCCTCCCTGTTTATCCTGTTTTCTTTGAGCACGTTACCTCAACACAATTATTAATCAATTTATCTTCTTCTTTTTTTTTTTTTTTTTTTCTTTTTTTTTTTTTTGGGGGGGGGGGGGGGGGGTACCGGTATTATCGGGTATAGACAAATACAATAATTTCCGGAAAAGTGAGGGTTACATCATACTGCATGCTAAGACAACTGGGGAGAATAAAAGGATAAAAATGGAAATGGAAACAGATTCATACGAATTCACATGCCATTCGAAGTGCTATCTAATCACAAAGAAATGAATACAAAAAAACTACAGACCATACCAAATGTATATTTTCATACATTCAACTGAAATGCGTTTGTGTATCATTAGTGACAAAAAACGTGAATACAAGTGCATAAATGATGCGTAGGCACCTCGTCTTAGGAAAATGGGCAAACTCAATTGAAGCACGACTCTGCATTTTCTCTACGCTGATGCACATCTAAAGCACGGCTGCCATCCACCAGTCAACCTAACACAACATTAGGGTTTGGTGGCAGTACCGGTCAAGTGTATACAAAAATTACAAAAATACTTTCTAGGCAAGAATATTGAATTGATTATAGGGTTTTGTTGAATATTTGTTGTAAATATTGGTTAGAAATCAGGGGCTGTGCCCCCAATCCCTCAAATTGTTTCTGTTTTCCAATTTTCTTATAAAATGCCCCATAATTAATGGCCGACCTAAGTCAAACAATAAGGGATTATCTTCTATCGACACATTGACTACTGAGGTGATGCCACGTGCACATACCAATGAATGGGGGTCAGGGTGGCCAACGTCCTTGAGGCGTTGGTACCACTCGTTGGCATTGGCACACCATGGGTTCGAGTCCCATAGGTGCAGCATGCAGAAAAGAGCATTTGGATGACCCCTGCACGGAATTGTGCCCAAATGCTCCACAGGACCACAATGGGAGACCAGACACAATGTTTGAATTGAATCCTGTATAAATAAAATGAACCAAAAAAAATAAAAAATTGCCTGTATTCTAAAAAATGTCACACTGGGGTAAACAACTCCATTACGGCTACTGTTTCAGCGCTCACAATCATATTTTTTATTTATAAAAAATCTTATGACGACACAAGTCCCACTACTCATACTTTTTAACATATACGATAATTCTAGATGTAATGTATGATATTAAATGTAATGAATACTTCCATCCTAAATTGTAATAAAGTTTTCCATGTCAATCATCGCTCGTATACAAACAGGAAAAAAGCCCAAAAAAAACTTCATCTTGTACTGTTGAAAATAGCTTATTTTTCTAGATATTGTCAAATATACTCTTGTTTTTCTCACAATATAGAAAATGTTTTGCAGACTTTGCAAAATCAACATACTATATTATCTTTGCATAGTGTACATACACGCTCTATAGAACTCGTGCAAGTCAAAGTGCATGCTCGGGTGGACAATAAAAAAGGGCTCAAGACGACTCAAATAATACGTAAAACACGCCATGACTCCAGCACATGCTTTGACAAGAGTGGTTCGAGACTACAGGCAGTGGTCACCGAGCACATTCAAACTTACCTGATTCAACCGGGAAGGTTGGGGTTGGGATTGTTGTTGCTGTTGTTGTTGCTGTTGTTGCTATGGTAAGGGGAATTATCAAAGTTGGTGGCTTTGAATTTTCCTTCTTGTGTTATTGTAATAGGCTATTTAACGAGTGACTCTGCGCATTTCTTTATCAATCTTTCTCAGGACCACAGTAAGTACTCTGTGACTTTTTACAGGATTTCTTCAATTGCAGAGTTGAAAAAACTAGACAAATATGCCTATAAAAGGATTTTCATTGCGCCATTTTTTTCTCTATTTTCCTTGCTGTGGATATTTCCTATCTAATTAGCTTAACTTATCTAAGGATGTACATACACATATAGTACACTCCATTTCTATCTTAGTTGTGTATATAACCCTTATTCATCAAACCCTAAATTTTAAAGCAAGCAGAGTTATCGTAAACTATTTGAGTAACATGCGCTAACTCACTGAGTCCTCCTCAGGCTGTGGCTGTAGCGCCTGGGCCTCGAGGATCTCCCGCGCCTCCTGGATCATACGCGCTAGCACCGTGACCGACTTGGCCTCCCGGATGAACTCATGCTGTGGGCAAAACAAAATTAAAGTTTATAATCAAAAGTTACTGGAAAGAAAACGAAACAAGAGTTTAACATACACTACAATCATGTGTAGTATTGTTAATACTTTAGTTTTCAGAGATTCCATCCGTTGCAATGAAGATGAAAAATCAAGAAAAGTAAGGAGGCCATTTTGATTTTATACACATTTTAAAAAGAGTGGAAATGTTCGGAAAAAAAGGTAAAATTATGGTATTAATGGCATAGAAACAATATAGAAATGATTTGAAAAGCAAAAGTGGTGACTTAGATAAGGAGAAAAATTAATCTATTTATACTGAACCTGTAAAAATCCTAAGTCCGGAAAAATAAGGACAAATTACATCTCTGAGTTTATCCGAAATACTTTAGTTTGTCACTATCAGGAATATACCTATGAAAGTTACAGAATATTCCAACAAAGTGTGACTTCTATAATTCATATAAAATAATCTTAGATAGGAACCCACAGTGCTCATCAAGTTTTCTGAGAAGCTCCCAACGACTCACCTCCAGTAATTGCTTGGCTGTTGCTCTTTTTTCGGGATTTTTTATTAGGCACATTGAAACAAAGTCTATGAATTCTGGCGTCCACTTGTCTGGACATCGGAAGGACGGCGGTGGTTTGGTGGGTATCATGAAGATGGCCTGAGGGGAAACAGTATGTGGATTAGATAATTATCCATTATCACATGGGTAAATATTTCTGGGAACGGCTTTAAAGGCTAATACTGATTAAAATGCATTAAGGTAAACTTAGGTCAAATCAAGTCGACATTTTCCTCGGACGTTCTCAGTGTTTTTTTTTAAAAACTATTTATTTATTTTGTTTTTATATAAATTGGACTTATTGTTAAGTTCTCAGTTATTAAACGTTGGTTATGTATTACATTTGACAAGGCTCCCCAAACTAGCTGGGTTTAGACACACAGTTTGAAAAAATAGTATGCGGGTGAAACTTACTCTCATGGGGTGTATGTCTCCGTACGGCGGCTTTCCCTCAGCCATTTCTAAAGCGGTTATTCCTGAGGAGAGTAAGATGAAATCATGACTCGTGGGTTATGCATGTCGTAGGGTTTTAGTCAAATTAAGTCAAGGGGTGGATCCAGAGATTATCAAAACGGGGTGCCTTATGGACAAAATTCCGTTGGACCCTCCAGGGCCGAGAATTATCTCTTTATCAATAATTAAAAAAAAAAGTAGTTTTGTCAAAAAATAAGGGGCGGCTATGACTTGTTCTGCCAATTAACCTAAACTTGTTAGATCAGCTTAGACATAACCTAGCAGAATAGCTTTAGATATTTTATGCATCTTGTCAGTATTCTTTGTCTCAGCGAGAAGAGATGCATTATCGACTTATAATAAAGTCTGCATTATATAAAGTGAAAGGAATTGCACCATATGCCAGTTTAACTGCATGCGGTATAAATTGTTCGTATAAAAAATGGTATAGACTATTGATTTTATCATAAGTTAGCAGGTTCTCAGGGAATTACGGTAATTGACCAATAATTGACATTTAAAAAATAGGTAATACATTTGTGTCAGGTTTGTTAAACAAATAATCTAATCTTTACCTAAACTCCATATGTCTGCGACGCAGTCGTAACCTATTTCTTGTATAACTTCAGGGGCCATCCAATAGGGCGTGCCGATAACTGTGTTACGCTTTGCCATCGTGTCCTGAAAAGATCAGAAGCAGAGACAATGATATATTTCACTATGACTGTGCTGCAATTGTGTTTAATATTCATTTGTTTATAACAGTCCAGTATGACATAGAAATGTCCATTATGTCCGATGTTTCAGAAAATCTTAGAAGAGTTATGATTTAAAATGAGTAGAAAAGAAATCTGAACAATTTACACAGTCGGGACCAACTCACATGACCTAATTTCGATCTGATAATCAATACTCTAATAATGAATATTATAATAAAGGATGATATTATAATAATTATCTTTGAAGCAAAAATACATAATAATACGTTATTTTAAACATACCATAATTATATCAATTGATCATCTTTAAACATAAGACAAAAAGAGAAAATAATTGTTTCGTCAGGTAACATAGGTCAAAACATTTAGGGTAGGAAGGTAGATTTTTTTCTTTTTCTTGCCTTTTTTTAAAACTAACCAAATGGCCCCGGGCAGTGTGGGAAATTCAAAAATAAAATTCTTTTGGAACATGCTCTAAATCAATTTCTAGCATCTAAAATACATGCCCTGAGCAGTTATATGCTATCCAATGCTGTTTCAAGCTTTTCTGGTGAGTTCTTTTGGATTTAAAAAAAATAATGTTTGAAAAAATAATCCTGAAAAAAAGTTTAGGGTAGGTCGGGTTAACACAACACTTTCTTCTTTTTTTTTTTTTACCCCTAAGTCATCTTTATACCACCTCCAAAACCTAACATACAGTAGTCACATACCGTGAGTTGGCCGGCCACCCCAAAGTCAGCGAGCTTGGCGTGTCCCTGAGAGTTGAGTAGGATGTTGCCGGCCTTGATGTCACGGTGAATCTTCCGCCGCTCGTGTAGGTACTCAAGGCCCTTCAGAGTGTAGTAGAGAATGGTGGCAATCTCCTCCTCTGTAAGCTGGAGGTCAAAAGGTCATAGGCTAAGGTCAGAGGGGACAGTATATAAGGGCATTAGGGTCGTGTAGGTACTCGAGGCCCTTCAGAGTGTAGTAGAGAATGGTGGCAATCTCCTCCTCCGTTAGCTGAAGGTCAAGAGGTCATAGGGTAAGGTCAGAGGGGACAGTATATAAGGGCATTAGGGTCGTGTAGGTACTCGAGGCCCTTCAGAGTGTAGTAGAGAATGGTGGCAATCTCCTCCTCCGTTAGCTGAAGGTCAAGAGGTCATAGGGTAAGGTCAGAGGGGACAGTATATAAGGGCATTAGTGTCGTGTAGGTACTCGAGGCCCTTCAGAGTGTAGTAGAGAATGGTGGCAATCTCCTCCTCCGTTAGCTGAAGGTCAAGAGGTCATAGGGTAAGGTTGATGGCAAAGCCTTTATAACTTTTTAAATAGGAATTAACTTGCGTTAGATATGATGTTGGTTTATATCACGATGGTTGGCAACTTTGTACAGGTTAGTTTCACTCACCGTTTTATTGCGAAGTCTCATGATGTCTGACACTGACCCCGCGCCACAATATTCCATCACAATCTGAAGATAGAAAAGGCAGAGTATATAAATAATGAAAATTAACATGGTTTATTACTTTTGGGAAAAAAAATTAACATTTTGTAAAGTTGGACACCACATGAATCTATATGTATTTAAATAAGAGCCATATTACATCAACTTTCCTATGTTTTGGAAGCAGGTACCATTAGCTCTGGTTTACCCACAAATCAATGCTCAAGGGTTCCCACACTTCTTTGGGAATGATTATGAGAAAAATATTTAGAAGTATATTTTGATATAAAGATGCTTTTTATACCTGAACATGAAAAACATTTTATTTTCAAATCAGATTCAATCCAAAAGTAAGAGATCTAAGAGATCTTTTAAGACCTGATGCTTGAGAAATGTAAAATTTAAGACCTTTTTAATGCCTTAAATTTGATAATATCAACTGAAGACCTTTGAAGACCTATTGCTATAGGTCCGCCGGTTAAAAAAGGGCCGATTTTGCCCATGTGACTTTATTTTAAAGACAATCAAAGGGATCTGATTATAAAACTATGAGCACTTAAATATACAACCAGGACAAAATATTACAAGGAAAATATGTTTGAAAATTATAAGATATAGATTAGACGTTCACAGAAACATTATGACATTGCAATCAGCTTTTGTTATAGGGCGTAACACATTTTAAGTTGTAAGTTTTTCACTCCTTTCTTGGTCAGCAGACCCGCACGGTAACCCTGATACATGTGAAGTAAGGAGCATAATATACGGTCAACTCACCCATAAGTCTGTGTTTTTGAAGTAGGAGCCGTAGTACTTGACGATGTAGGAGGAGTCGCACTGCTGCATGATGGAGATCTCCTTGATGATCTCCTGCAGGTCCGTGTCGACGGGCACCTGTTTGATGGCCAGCACCTGCCCCGACTCCTTGTGCAGCGCCTTGTACACAGACCCATAGGACCTACACACGGCCAATTAGAATTATTTTTAAATAATTTAAAAAAGGAAAAAGGAAAATTATAATGAGGTGAAGTACTTTCCTGAACTGCTGGCTACCAGTCATATGTGCCATTGGGTCGCGCTAAATGCCTGCTAAACCACCAAGGCAATTGCAGAATCAATCTGGCGAATTGATTTCAGAATAATTAGGCCAAAAGAAACGCGCAAAATTTCCTTTCCGAAAAGTCTTTGCAACAAATATATTTCTCTACCATAGAAAAGTTTGCTATTCAATATAACATTTGGCTTATCAAAATCCTCATGAATTTGCCACGTTGGTGAGTATAACCGGAACACAACTTTTTTCCTTTTGCCTTAAGACTGGTATTCAATGGCCCAGAAAGGTACTGTGTTTTTCTCGTTCATAAACATAGCTTCTTTATCTTTGATTATGTTAAGAAATATTGATAGATCAAACCTTAAAACGAGTAATTCAGTTATGAAATCTGCCATTGTAAAGAGTCTTATCCAATCGATCGTTAAGATATAGAAAATTTTAATATCTAGTTATGAAAATGTATGGAATTTTCAATATCGTAAATTAACTAATAGATAACTCTAAACTCTTATACTGCGATTAAACAATACTAATATGAAAAAAGCAAGAACTCATAATGCGACTTAACATGCTTACGAGCAGCCAGCAAATACAAGAATAATGATAAATTCAAACATATCGAACAATTTTTACACTTACATGATCTTTTAAGATTGATTCAGTAGAAATGTGAACATGCATTTATTGAGATTAAAGGTTGATATCCGGAAAAAATCGCAAAGTGATAAAACAACATTGTTGATTATCTTTTACTTTCGAGTGTCTTATCACTAATGGTTTCGGTATCCTTAAGATTAAAACATATAACTTTTTTAGACCGAAAGGCAGGCTGTCATCAACATCAATTTACTATTGTTATTTTTACCAGATCTCTTTGCGTAAAATTGATAAGAATAAGGAAAGCATCCAAAAAGGTTAGTTTAATGTGAATTCCTTAAATAATTACATGTATCATATTCTATAATTGCAACCAAAGCCAATTCATTCAACTGATGAAAATCCAGGCATATATGGTGCAATAACGAAAGGAAAAGTTGTGGTTATGTGCAAAAACAAAAACATGCATGGTGAAGCAAATACACTTAATACAACTACAGTGTTCGAAATAAACTGTGCGCCCTGCACCCGAGGCGCACATTTTCGGTGCTGGGCGCACGTTTTAAAGTCTGCACTCGGAATGCAAACATTTTTCACATGTTAAAAAGCCTTACACGACATGGGAGGGTGCATGGACAATTTGCCGGGTGCATACTTTTAGAATATATGCACCCTGTAGGCGCATAAGTCATAACGTTAATTTCGAACACTGAACTAGTACTTAATTAACGAGATATGAATTATCAGCAAGGCTTATATCTTGTTAGTGTTAGTTCTCTTGTGTATAGTTCTCGTTATGGGGGTTCTACGCAGGTATCTCGAGCCTCTCGGTCAGTCATCGGCATGTGCTTTATAAATTACCAATTCCACAGATGCTCTATACTTTTATGTCATTTGATTCAGTTTTAAATTGAAAAAAATGTGGCTTAAGGTGTTCTTCTGGGTCTGACAAAAGGCAGAACTTACTTTGGTTAACAGGTAGGATAAGTATTTTCCTGGGTTTCAGGGCACAAGCCATGGGTATTTTGTATAGCAAGCCCAGAACCATTAGCGTAGAAAGTTCCCGGCATGCTACACAGATAGCCTATGGCTGATACCAAGCGGCCCTGAAAAGTACTTCTCCTTATCATTTTATTTTGGTAAGATATATAGGTTTAGAATATTTTTGATTTTAAAACCTTAAATCAACATCAAAACGACATACCAACTAATATGTATATTTCTAATAGGTTTTTGTCAACCAACACCATAATAATTAATATAGATATAAACTCCTAAGACTACCTCGAAGTCCTAATAGTAACATATATACATCTTATTAAGTGGGACTTACAAAAACTAATTTGTACGTCACGAACCGCCAATAAAAGCACTTTGATTTAAACAGCGGAGAAAATCTACTTTTGTGCTTTGTAGTTGTAGCTTAAAACCCAACACCAAAATTATATTTTATCTGTTGATATGTTCTGGTCTTATCTATGGTAGTCCCCACTCAGACTGGCTTCTTTCTATCGAGCTTGCTTAACACATGAAAAACCTTCTTCGGTGACCCTTACCTCTTGTCCAGCTTAACATATTGAACACTTTCTTGGATGACCCTTACCCCTCGCCGAGCTCTACCTCTAACACATCGAATCCCTCCACCCAGCTTATTTAACACATAAAATACCTCCGCAGGTGACCCTTAATCCTTGCCCAACTTGCTTACCACATAGAATGTCCTCTGATGACCCTTACCCCTTGCTCAACTTGATTAACATACCAAAAACGTCCATGGGTGACCCTGTATCCAGCTTACTTAACAAATCGACCATCTCCGCGGGTAACCTTTATTCCTCGCCCAGATTAACATATCGAACACTTCCTTGTACAACCCTTACCCCTCGCCAAGCTCTCCTTAACACATCGAACACCTCCTTCAGTGACCCGTACCCCTTACCCAGCTCTACTTAACACGTTGAATACCCAGCTTATTTAACTCACAAAATCCTCGCCCAACTTGCTTACCACATTGAACATGTCTTCGGGTGACCCTTACCCCCTATCCAGCTTACTTAACACATTGAACACGTCAGCGGGTAACCTTTATTCCTCGCCCAGCTTAACATATCGAACACTTCCTTGTACAACCCTTACCCCTCGCCCAGCTTAACTTATCGAACACTTCCTTGTGTGACCCTTACCCCTCGCCCAGCTTGCTTAACACATCGAACACCTCCTCCGGAGGGCTTGCCAGAGACTTCTCCGAGAGACCCGCGAATACTCTACGGAACAACGGACTGGGTTGAAAAGGTAAAATGCTAGTTGTTAGTCCATGCAGAAAAGGTTATCACACAAGACAAAATAAATGTAGGCACCAGGCAGACAAAATACTGTAATGCATGTGTTGGTTTTGTTATTGCTGGAATGGATTTGAAGTAAAGATTTCTTTTGGATGTATATTTGGACTTTTGACAAGTTTATTTTTATTGTAATTCCATTATAAAATGTTTCAAAAATGCATTAATGTGTTCAAACAGCTTCCTTATGGTTTTTTTTTCTATTTTCAAATTAATTTATTCATCTTTTTTTTTTTTAATTTTTTTTTAGGAGGGGGGTATTGTTCGTCAATAAACCTGACAGATAGTCGAGGCCGTTTGATTGTGGCTGCCTGTTACCTACAGATTGCACTGTGCCCAATTCGACGCAGTTACACATGCAATTATTACCACTGCAGCATACCAAAATTGGTTCTTACCCTCTTCCAATTTTACAAATAATATCAAAGACTTCATCGGGAGAGAGTGCCAAGTCGTTGTCATTTAACTTCTTCAGTTCGCTGTTGTGGGTAAGAAATTAAAATAGAATGAAATATTTGAGATGGTACAAAAAACGACAAATCACGATATGCTTTATGTGACTGAAACCGCTGAAATAGAAAAAAATTAATCATGTGTATTTATACAGGATGCTTATGATCTTAAAGCCAGGATATCAACCATCTGTTGCAAACATTAAAGGAAAAACTTGCACATAAGTACTGTACATGATGATTATTTTCTCAATGAAATCGTTGCAGCATGTCAGTCACATCTTCCACTTTTAATCTGAGAAAAATCTTAAGAAAATTAATAATTTTGACATAACTAGGGGACGTTAAAAAACTTGCATTTTATCTGATTTTTCAAGGGAAATCCCCCAAATTTGTGACGTAGCAAGGGGAGTTCTTGGGGAATCCCATCTTCCCTTGGCAGGGAATCCCCATGCCTCTAGAATTTGTAATAAGAGTTATGCTCTCTAACCAAAGGTTTATATATTTTACCTAATGCAAGTCATGATAAATCAAAATATATATCCATCTACAACCATTCATTAATCAGGGAATCCCCTGAAGGAATTCCCAGAGCTGTGACGTAGCAAGGGGAGTACTGAGGAGCCCAGCATTCAGGGAATTCCCAAAATCAAATTTATTTCCTGAATAATTCTCTGAGACCTTGACATTTTTACTTTTGAAATATTTTTAGAATACTTTAGTCAAGATAATTGAACAAAAAATAGCTCTTCGTGAATTTATGTGCAAGCTTTTCTTTAAGGGCCCCTCCCATAAGCCTCGGGATGTCATAGCCGGCGACATATATTGCTATGTCAGAACATAATCCGGAGACGTTATTGGTCACATCACGAGTTGGGCACCAAGGTATGGAAGTTTTAATTTAACATAGCAAATCATGTGTGTCTGACTGTGTCTGACAATTTACAAACTAGAACTTATATACATTGTATATATATGTTACGGAAATGGGAAGGGGAAATAATAGTATTTTATAGAGACTTGAGGTCTGAACCCTAAGAACTGAAGTAGTCTACTAGCTGTTCTATGTAAGTGATTATCATTATCATGGTAGTCATTGAATGTTATTGACCAATCTTAAATAATATCAAAACAGGGCAAATATAGGGTTATAACTGAATACACAGCCAACTTTAAAATATTGGAAAATATGGGGAAAACGGGGACATTGAATCCTGTAAGTAATCAACTATCATTATTTATTGGAGGGGGTGGTTACTGGTCATTTTCTGGAAGTGAAATAGATCCACTGGACTGTCATTGTTAATCACAGACATAAAAATTTAAAATCTGATCAGCTTCTGATTCTTCTAATCTCTAGCTGAGGGTATCTAGCTGAGTAGCCTCAGACAGCTCTCAGTAGCCTAGGTTCGAATCAGTGGCACTCGAGTAAACGTTGGTTTTCCAACAGTTATTTAACTGTCTTTAGCCAGTGATTGACTAACTGGTCTTGATACTTAGAGCTGCTCTTGAGTATGCTTGATGACTTGACTTTAGAAGTTTAGTGAGAATCATGCCAAACAGAATCCACGTCCTGATTCCCATGACAGTTACAAATAAGAAATTGCGATTTTTCCCATTTACTAAGTTTTAAGCCATATACGTTTAGACTCGATCATATGAGCTGAGTCCTCATTAAGAATACTTATAATATATAACAACACAAGAACAGAAACTGAGTCACAGAGGAGACTGACATTCATCTGATTTTGTGAAGTTTACGATGAGCAGACACGGAGAGCATCCGCAAACTTGGTGAATAAATTCCGCGTCAACTTACCTCCCACCCGACATATTGCTGGTTTGGTAGTCTTCCTCACATCAGCATACACTTATTACCATCTTTAGGGGTTAGCAGTTGTATATAAACATTGAAATATAATGTAAAGTGCAAATTATAAACACGCGAATGACGATCGGTTCAGCTTTAGAAACAGGAAGTACATATTCGCTGGTGACCAGCTTCAACAAACACTCAGCGCGCACCTGCCGCCAAGAACCAGGTCAAGTTCGCTGGTTTTCAGCCTGTTTGAGTCAATTTTAACTCTATTCACTCGTCACGCCGAGAACAAGTTACAGACGCGGAGAAACCTCTCTAAAGTTGAGGACAAAATCTGTGATATATAAGCAAATATAACAGATATTTGTCATCTAAACATATTTTAAAGTATTACAGACTGAAGAACATTGTTTGAAGCCTGTTTTTGTTGTAGTGTCAGTTATGTTCTGACCTAGATTTATCTAGTATTTGACGCTGACATTGACCGGAGGCAGAGAGAGTGGACTCCGCCCCCATCGGATTGGGAACACCGTGCCCTCATTGAACGAACTGTGGGCCCTCTCTTCGGCCGCCTCTCTTCAGGGAGTTTAACAGATGTGGCAGCCATATGCACAGTCATTATTATAAAGTAATGACACATCCGGCATGATTTGTAACTTTGCTAACGTCGGCATAAGACAGTTGCTTTCAGTTGCATCAGCTGCAAAGACAAAGTTCAAGTTTTTGCCAAGTCCATTCCAGAATTACAACAGTACGAGGATTGGACAGTCGTGCAGGGGATTTCTAACAGACTTCACGATGGCTACAACGATTCCCAACGTCGAGAAGTTGTCTCCCCGAGTTTGGAGGATTCTTGGCTGCAATCCTGGACCCTACACACTGCAAGGAACTAATACATATCTGATTGGCACTGGAAAGAGGTAGGCCTAGGCTAAATTAGGTTATAACTTTATTGCCTTAAATAGGCTTAATGAGTTAATGACTTATGCTCTGGTGTAAATCAGAAATAAGGCAATCACCAGTGAAAAAAAAGTTATTGCCTCAGAAAAACTGGTTGAGTTTAAAGCACCATAGCTGCTCTAAATTTTAAAAACGCTCTAATTAAACGAGAAGAATTTTTTTATCTTGTTGGCCTGAGTGAATGGGGGTTGAGGGAATACATTCTAAACTGGATGAAGTAGGGGAATTGAAGGGGTCAGAGTGAAGCAAATCAACTTTCTGGATTTTTATCTCTCAGTTCTAAGTAGAATTTACCACAATTGTCCCAAAGAAGATTTGTCATGCATTTTTTGCCTGAGGCAAAAAAAAATAAAAAAATTGTTGTGTTCGGGTAACCCTACCTACCCTAATATTTTGGCCCTACCCTATCCTTTTTTTTATAGGAAATTTGTAATTATTTTTTTTCAAAATCCAAAAGAATTGAGCTAAAAATGCATAGAAACCGATAAAACAACATAAAGATGCTCAGGGCATGTATTTTAGATGCTAAAAATGTTCTTAGGGGATATTTGGAATATTTTATTTTCAAAACTGGCCGGGTCTCTTTGGTAAGTAAAAACAAAACAAACAAAACAAAAAAGATTTCAACCTACCTACTATCTCAGGAATTCCAGAGATTGGAATAAATTCAATTGGTTAAATAATCTGGGCCATAAAATAATCTAAAATTCGAAACATCTGTATGCAGTGTGAGAAGGGGTCGGCTTTTAATTATTATCACTGTGTTATATCTTTCATTTAATGTTATAACAGGGTAATTTAAGTGTCGGTGAACCAAATAACTCAATGACTGACCGTACAAAGCCGTTGGCTTACAAGCACAGCTTTTTATCCGCAGCTTTAGCTGATTTTAACTCTGAACTCATTAATTTTCTGAAGTGTCCCCACTGCATAAGGCCAAAAAAAAACAATAGTTGCGTTCAGGTTTCATGTCTGAAATAAATAAGGGTCGATAGGTCGGCATTTTTTTTTTTTTTTTTTTTTTTGACTGCAATGATAGTCTTGGTGCTCATTTTAGCCATATTTTAATGAATTTTACCCAAATTTTCTCCTAACAACTTTAGGGTCGGGGCAAAATAATAGGGTCGGTCGGGAAACCGGAACACAACATTTTTTTTTTTTTTGGCCTAAAGAAAACATGAAAAATCGAAACAATATTTCCTTGTCAGGGAAAACCCAGGGAATTTGTGAATTTGACTATAACTCAGGGAAAATATAGGGAATTCTATTTTACCAATTTGGGGATTTCCTATTTCTAAGATTCAGGAGATTTCACTTTTCTGAGAATGATTTGTTTTTCTGGACACGTGCATCTTTAATGACAATTTTTAAAACTTAAACACCTTGAAATAATAAAAAAAATAATCATAACGATGACAGAAAATTTACCACGGGACGGAAAAATCGGGGAATTTGATTGCAAATGTTGAGTGAGGACCCTGCCTATGATCAATAAGTTTTCATAATTTTGGTTACTGTGTAGCGTCATTTCTCATAAAACAACTAAGTAGGTTTTTAAATGTATTGTTGTTCTTAATAATTATTAGCCTACCATCATCTAGGAGCCTATTTCTAGGCTTCACTTACTGCATACGAGATAACGTTAGTTTTCTGGTATCCTTAATCCTATGTGTGCCATATATGGAACAAGATGAAGGGTTGATCAAGGACGATATAGATTGCCTATTCTCTCATAGTTCATGTGCGCAGAATTTATGATAATCATTGTATGGCCTGACTGACCCCTAGAAATTCATGCGATTCAATGCAAATTCCTTACCTATAAGTCATTTTTATTGAATTTTGATAGTTGTCAAGTTGTGAGAACAAAAATCATCAACAAAAGTTCGGGTATGGCCAAATTATTAGATAGGTCGGGTGATACAACAAGTCTTTTTTTGTCCATCACTGTATAAGGATACCCAAATCTCACTCAGAGTACAACGTACTGGAACAATGTCTGGCACTTGCATAATTGACATTGTCCATCAATTCTTAAATTAAATTCTTGATTATTTCACTTTCCCCAAATCTCTTGTGCGGAGGAATTTCTTTCTTTCTTATTCTTTTGAGCCTTAAATAACTTTAATGAATGACATTTTAATGATAAAATGATAAAATTGCAGGCCCATTAAGATAAAAAGACTTTAAAAGCGTACTCTTTGGGAATATTTCATTTGCAACGGATACATGCCCACTGGCACGGCAGCACAGGCATGTTGCTTGTTTTGTTCACAAGAGAATAGAAGAGACATTACATTGGACCATACGGTGCAGTCCTACCAGTATGCCCGCATCGAGCTCTATTCAGTAAAGTATTAATATCTGGTCAAATGCCCCCTAGAATGTTAAGGTAATGGATTATTGTAAAGACAGGATTACAAGTATGATTCAGATAATGTACCGGTATTCAGTATGAAAACATAAAGATGTGATGGAAATTAAGCGGAATTCTAGCATTTAGGCTTTAAATTGTTGCATCAGTACAACTTAACCAAAAGGTCTTGGAATTACCTGTGACCTACTATCCTCATCTTAGGAATTCGTGAAACTTGTGTAGAAGGTTTGATCATGAACCTTTAAAGGGAGCCAAAAGCAATGGTGCGTCCAAAATTGAGCAAACTCAATAATTATGAAAATACATTCCAAGAGTCTTGCTTTAGTCATTGGTACAGTATAAATTGTGATAACTTACTATAACTTTACTTGAATTCTATGATACTCATGTCATTTATGCCTGAAGACTGCAATGTTTGTAAACAAACCAATTTTGGTGGGTCACCAAAATTGAACAGGGATGAATTTTAATGTATTTCAATAGAGTTTAAGTCTGTATTCACAGTCTATGTTTTACCACAGGCCTAGGTTATGGCCATAGAATATATTTCAATGGTTGATAGAATTTGCACAAGTTTTGCCAAACATTGCTTTTGACTCCCTTTGATGGCTATAAAATGCCGCACTCATTTCGGACAATGGACTGGTCTATGCGGGGCATGCGTTGTTTTTCTTCTGAATACCTTAACATTGATCAGCAATCACTGCACCTACATGCAGGAAACATTTTGTAAAGCAGTTGTACATCTTCTATGTTTGTAGTTATATTGTATGAATGAGGTGTATATATATTCTCTCTATATAGTCGTATTTCGTGAATAAGCAGTACACCTGATCGATTTGTGGTAGTATCCCCCCCCCCCCCCCCCCACACGCCTATTTTTGGTCCAAAATAGATCTTTTTAATGTAAAACTGACCCTTTTTAATATGGGCGCCCCCCCCGGGACCGTCTATTCACACATCTACACATCCGGGGTAGCCTCGCGCAATGACGGGAATCATCGCGCGTGGGTTACCTACACATCCACAGGTAGCCTCGCGCAATGACGGGAATCATCGCGCGTGGGTTACCTACACATCCCCAGGTAGCCTCGCGCGATGACGGGAATCATCGCGCGTGGGTTACCTACACATCCACGGGTAGCCTCGCGCGATGATTTGCGGCCCATGCGCGATGATTTCAGCCCCATGCGCGATGATTTGAGGCCATAGATGTGTGCCCATTCGCGCTGACTCAGTGCCCATTCGCGCTGACTCAGTGCCCATTCGCGCTGACGCGACGCCCATTCGCGCTGACCCAGTTCAAAGTCGACCCGTGGATGTGTGACCATGCGCGATGACTTGGCGTCCATGCGCGATGACTTGGCGCCCATGCGCGATGACTCGGCGTCCATGCGCGATGACTCTACGGCCATGCGCGATGACTCGACGACCATGCGCGATGACTCGACGACCATGCGCGATGATCCACACATCCACGGATGACGGAAATCATCACGCATGGGCCCGTGGATGTGTGATTTTTAGATGTGTGGGTTTTTTTAGATGTGAGAATAGACACGGCCGCCCCCCCCCCCCCCCTCCTTTCCAGAATTTCTGGGTCCCGCCCCTGATTTAGTGTATAAGTTTTACTTCTTCCTCTTTTTTTTCTTGTTTTTTTTATTCATTCAAACCATCTCTTTTATTACAGGATAGTATGAATGTGTGCTTGGACAACACAAAACATAGGTACATAATACATTAATGATATATACGATATATGATATAATTATCCATCTCTCGTTGTAGTCGTATTCTGCTGGATGCTGGAGAGCCAAACAAGCCGGAGTATATACAGAACCTGCAGCGCGTGCTGACCGATGAGGGCGTAGAGATCAGCGACATCCTCCTCACCCACTGGCACCGCGACCACTGCGGGGGAATACCAGCCGTCCACAAGGAAATCACCAAGCGTAAGAAGCAATTTTATGAAATCTGACTTGCAGGGATATTCCTAGAAAATATTTCAAGTATGGGGCCTTCCATTAAGTATGTACGCACCAAGGGGTGGTGGGGCGGTTGGAAATATTTGAAAATTTGTGTACGTTTCTGTACAAATCCATTGCGTATTTTAGGCCAAGGGGGGTGGGGGGGTCTAAAATTTGATAAATTTTGCGTACATACTATCGAACCCCCCCTGGGCAATTTTCAACAGGGCCGCTTTCTCAAAATCGGTAGGCATTTGAAACATTACCTTATCTTTAGACAAATATCAATGCGGGAATGGACCCTTTATAGTTTACCAAATGCAGCATTTAAATTCCCGATGCGGGAATGGCCTATCTCACATGCATATCCCACATCCTGCACGTCAGGAATATCCCTGATCTTCTGAGGCACGGAAATAACCAGTACACATTTTGACTTCTCAATAAAAGTAAGAGTGTCATATTAATACATGTAGTTTTTAATTATATTTTCTAGATAACTCCGGTACATACATAAAGCTATTGATTGTAGATTTTAGATACTGAAATTAGCAATATGATGTACACTATAGTCCCAGTATGAAATCAATAACAAAATATTTATACTGTTGGATAATACCACATTGTAAATTTGTTATCGGGTATACAATTCTAACAAATTGGTCTTGGTAAAAAGAGATAACCAATCTATAAAATCTATGAGTTTGACAATAACAGAATGAGAACAAACCGCTTCAGACAATTGGAATTAACCCTATCACAGATAGCCAATTTCTTGAGTTTTACCTGCAGGTTAGCCTTGGTCAGGGTCCAAGCTAGGTAATACGTCGACAAATAACAAGGCTTTAGCATAGACATTGTCATTAATCTTATCACTATTTGTTGTTTGACATGATGAAAAACTAGAAATAACTATTTTTTAAATTTGTATCCATATACATTAAATATTTCCTAGTATTTTAAAATCCATTCATTATAGCTGGAAATATCACAATTACTTAATAATTTTCTATAGTTTTTTCTGGCAAAACTGGTCCAAATTAACCTTCAGGTGCTTATTGGTAGGGTGAATTTGATACTATTGAAATACTGCCATGTTGTATACGAATACAAATGCTTTATTCACAACCCATCAGGGCAAAGGAATATACAGGTTTTAATAGTACAGAATAAAATTACAAGATAACATTTTGGGGTACACTGGACTGTTGACTTTGGTGATTTTTCTAACAAATGCTTATGTGGGTACTAAACTAAAGAACACTCAACAGTGCCAGTAGCACAATAATCAGTCAGGTGGCAGCAGTGTAGGTTACATATAAGTTGACTTGCTGTTAAGGTTTGGAGTCCATAGCAATGCTTTTCTTTTGTTAATACTGGCTCCAGATTTACATATCACAATAAATAAAACAGCACCTATAGTAGGGCAGCACCTAACAAATGGCAATATCTATGTTTGACTAGATCCCTTGACTAGGTACCAGGGGTGGACATAAGTCTAAAAATACAGGGGCCAGTCAGGCCCCCAGCTTTCCAAATCTAGGGGCCCGCACTAAAAATCTAGGGGCCCTCACATATATATAATCAGATTGTCTTTGGAAACATTATGTTTTGTTGTAAAATATATATAAATCTATAATTGTTATCCAAGATTTTCTAGGGGCCAGTCGGGCCCCTTGGCCAGAAAATCTAGGAGCCCGACCTGTTTTTAAGGGCCCCGGGCCCCCGGGCCCCTGGTTCTGTCCACCCCTGCTGTTCATGTGTTTTTTGGTTGTCTCAGGTCCATCCCAGGTGGTGTATAAGATCCGGCGACAGTCCGAGCCTGACGAGGAGCTGGGGGAAGGGCTGAGTTACCGCTACGTGGAGGAAGGACACACCTTCAGCACCGAGGGAGCCACACTCAGGTCAGTTATCTGTGTTTTATATTGTCTTACGAGGAGCTGGGGGAAGGGCTGAGTTACCGCTACGTGGAGGAAGGACACACCTTCAGCACCGAGGGAGCCACACTCAGGTCAGTTATCTGTGTTTTATATTGTCTTACGAGGAGCTGGGGGAAGGGCTGAGTTACCGCTATGTGGAGGAGGGGCACACCTTCACCACAGAGGGAGCCTCACTCAGGTCAGTTATCTGTGTTCTATATCGTCTTACGAGGAGCTGGGGGAAGGGCTGAGTTACCGCTATGTGGAGGAGGGGCACACTTTCACCACAGAGGGAGCCACACTCAGGTCAGTTATCTGTGTTCTATATCGTCTTACGAGGAGCTGGGGGAAGGGCTGAGTTACCGCTATGTGGAGGAGGGGCACACCTTCACCACAGAGGGAGCCACACTCAGGTCAGTTATCTGTGTTTTATATCGTCTTATGAGGAGCTGGGTGAAGGGCACTCCTGATTTTTCCTACACATAACGTACAAATCTCTTTAGAGCACTTTTTTTGGATTTTTGAAAAGGAAGTAAGAAAAGTATTTACTACTGCGCAGGTCAGTTATGTGTGCTTAATTTTTTGATATCGTTTATTTAGTGGAACCTGCATGGGAGGTACACATCTTATGCCAAAAAAACTTTCCCAAAATAACCTTTGTTTTCATTTTATTTCCTTTATTTCAACTGGAAAAAGACTAGCGTAAATGCTAGTTTACATCAAGTTCTAGAAACATATACTGATGTTGTAATAGTTGTATAGTCTTGATATGTATAAAGTTATAAGGAAACACCAAGGACTGTTAAACATACTAATTCATTAGTTTAGCGTAAGCAAAAATCTGCTACAATGCACTGGATCCATTATATGAATAGATTCAAAGTACACCATACCAAGCCATGTGATTTCATCTCCCTTGAATATAATCTTGGCTTGCTCTCTCAGAAGATGCAAATGCAATGTGGTAAAAGACCACCCCCCCCCCCAAAAAAAAAATTGAATATAATATTATACTTGGGTTGGCCAGTATACAGAACTCAGCTTGTTTCATAGAAACTTTCCCAATAAGCCTGGTGTTATATCCCCTTAGGGCGCTTTTCACCCCGGGCCACACGGACGACCACATGTCGCTGCACCTACAGGAGGAGAACGCCATCTTCTCGGGCGACACCGTGCTCGGCGAGGGAACAGCCGTGAGTACCTTCTGGTTGTATTCTTTAGGTGAATACTACCTCATAGGTGCAATGCTTAAGAATCAGACTTTAGGCTATAAAAATTAATGGGGGGTACCTACAACCATTTTGTAAATTTAGGATATTATTCGGTAAATCTTTTTTTCAGGATCATGTGAATTATTCTTTCTTTGGGGAGTAATTTGTATGTTTTTGTGTTTTCCCGCCACTCCTGCCCATAGGTTTATCAGTGGGTTTTAGGGAGTTGTCACCCACAATGGTGGCCTGATAAGGGTCCCATGCATCGCAACGGCCTATCCTGACCCAACCAATTCCCAGTATAACAGTGTCTTACTATAAGAACTTGCTATTCACTGCACTGCGACTGGAAAAAATTCCTGGCAGGGAAAAAACGGGGAATTTTGAAATTTGACAAAAATAAAGGGAATACAGAAGAAATAGTCAAGTCTCTGGATTTCTTATTTTTGAAATTCAGGAGATTGTACATTTCCAGTTGCAAAATTTCACTTTGTTTCTGCAAGTTCCACACATCTTTAATGACATCTTAAAACTTGAGCACTTTGTGATCAGAGAAACGTCATCGGAAATATGACAGAAAATGTACCATGAGACAGAAAAACACAGAACAATTTATTTAAAGCTACTTATATTGGAAAAATACGTAATCAATTGTTGTTGTTGTTTTCAGTTTAAGAGATTCTGCTATAGCGTCTTTGAAATAATATATATAATCCCCTATCTAAATTTGTTTCTAATTCGGAACATTAGTAGGGAATTTTGAAATCAAAATTTCAAAAACTAATTATAATTCATTATGCAGTTTAACAAATAACCCCCATTTAATCCTGGATATTATTTCCCATCATGCCCTAGGTATTTGAGGACCTGTACACATACATGCGCTCCCTGCAGCGCCTGTTAGACGAGCAGTCAACCGTCATCTACCCCGCGCATGGCCCGGTGGTGACCGACCCGGATGCCCATGTTGGAGGCTACATCAAGCACCGAAATGCCCGCGAGCAGCAGATCATCGACTGTTTGAGAGAGAACGCGCCGACTGCTCTCACCGCAATGGGCATAGTCAAACAGGTCTACTCTGTGAGTACTGTAGGCTTCCACAAGCCATATTCCTTATATTTCACAAAATATATGTGTATTTACATGTATTTTCACCAATTTGCCCTATATGTTCTATGTCTTTGACATTTTAGCGAGTAAATACAGATACTACCAATTGATGCCTCGTTCTCCTCATACCTTCAGCGTTTGTTGCAGCGTAAACGAAATTGTTTTCTTTCGACATTCCTATCTTTGGACATTCCTATAGCATTCACAAGATGTCAATGGGAGGGTTCGTTCGGATGCGCCGGTGCAGAGGCAGATATAGGCTGGTGACACGCCCCTGGCATATAGGCGGTACCCAGCTACAGCTGGGCTGTAGCCTGCTACCGCCTTGTAAAGCCTAATATGCCAGGGGGACCTTAACCAGTCTATATCCGCCTCTGCGCCGGTGAACGCTATTGTGTTGTTTATGGTTAATTATAATTATAGTGCATTGTTCGAGATAATTACTGTCATAGATATTATTCCTAATGGGTGCTAGTCGAATGGTAAGTAAGTCCACGAGATGGGCGCTCAATCCATAACATGAACAACGCTTGGCAGTATGGAAAGTTTATTGGTGGATACGGCGATGCGTACAATTGCCAGTGATGGTAATAAGTTCCTAGGTGTTACAGTTCCAATTCAGGGTAGAGTAAGCTTCCTCCTCCGAGTCCACCTAGCCTCACCTCCAGCCATAGCGCAATAGTACCGTGTAAGTCACCAGATGTCCCTGTGGTTGCGTAGCTATCTGAAACCCCTTCGAATCTCCCGATCCGTATTATCCAAACACTAATGATTTCTCTCCTTCTCTTACACTGCGTTCTCGTTCTTATAGCAGTCTGGTATTGATTTTACCCCAGGCATCGACGCCTGTTGGGAGGTGTACCCCGGTGAACATTGTCATCAGGTATATTTACACCTACCAACGGCACCTGCCATATTTATACTAGGTATTGGCATCAGCTAGGTAATTTAGAAGAATTCTTATTATCTTGTATTCAACTGGTGACTTTTTCACTATTTCAATTATCATGCACAAAGTAAATGATTTAATCTCTACCTTTGTGCACCGGCGCATCCAAACAAACCCTCCCTATGACTTTTTCAAACTAATCGTTTACCCGACACTGTTTTGTTAAAAAAAGACAAAGCAAAATATAATGTTACATACTTTGTCTATAGAAGACACCTAATTTGAACTATGTTTTCTCTAAACCTAACTTCAATTTTTAAACGTGGTGTATTGATGTGTAATTTATCAATAACAGAATGATTATTCTATACAGTAAATGTAAACCTTTTTCAGAATGTTCCTGAACACTTGCACCTAGGAGCGGCGGGAAATGTGCGCCACCACCTGACCAAGTTAATCAAAGAGGAGAAAGTAGGTAGGTAGATCACCGCATCGCTAGGTGTATGAAGCCTAGTCACACAGAATATTGGCATCGACTTGTGAATCCCTTTTCTTATGTTAAGGATTTTTCATCACATCACTCTAGAAAATGTTTTCATGGCTAAAAAAAAAACATGCGCAGAAACTTCTTCTAAAATCGAGCATGAGTTTATATAAAAATCCTTTTGGAAAAGAAGATCCAAAATTTTAAATATCACCCACTGACTTTTTTTACTTGTTTTAAACATTCTGGAGAATCTTGATAATGATTAAGCAGTGTATCCCAAAAAAACACCAGACATGTCCGAGATATTTCTATCCATATCCGATGTTTGGCCCTTGAACATCGGACATTTTGTCCAGCAAAGGTTCCATACTTTGTGACTATGAAATGACATATTTTTATAACCGTTATTTTGCTGAATCCCTATAAATCTCAGACAATTTGTCCGCCGTTGAAGAAAGTTTTTGGGGTACACCGCGTTAGTAATGGTATGCCGCAAAAGATTTTTTTCACAATTTTGTAGTAATTTCTAACTACCGGTATTCAGAATTATAGAATCAGTAATGACACAGATTTATTCTTAATCAAAGAAAACGATTTAAATAGTAAAGATAACATTTCATACATATTTTATAATTTTGATTTTACAGAGGTGGTGAAGTCAGGAGAAGAGGATAGTTACCGAGCGTCACCTTCAAGTAACCTATAGCGTTTGACCTCCACAAAGTAGGTCCAGGGCCTGAATATTAAGGCTTTTCAAGAGACGCATCAGGCCTGAGTTAAGGGCAGTTTACTGGGAACAAAATAACTGTACCCCATCTCAGATGATCTGCAGTATCATCCGAAAAAATTGCCAAAACAAATATGAGATTATATGTGATATAGAGGAAAGTGGACAATGCATAGGGATGCAATATTGAAAAGTTTGTAGTTAATCGTATTGCTAACCAATTGTGTTCATGCTGGTACTAAATTTTATACAATCGAAAAGACTGGAGGTAAAAATTACTGCTACCATTAATCAGAATGTCGTAGATGTCATCTTTTCTACTGAATGTTACGAACCAGTCACTAATACACTATTTTTGCATAATCTCCAAAATGATGTAAGCTTTGCCCCATAAGCCTCAGCTGCATGGTCAGGCGGAATGATACAAGTGGTCAGTGTTGACGTCAAGCAGCGAGCGATTGTTCAAAACCATGACTCGAATTAAAACTATTAATGCTTGACAATTGTTTAGCAGCGAGTGATTGTTCAAAATCATGACAAGAATAAACTATTAATGTTTGAGAATTTTGTTTTATTACCCTGTCACACACTTGTAATATTTACAGTTTTATAGCGAACATACAGTTAGTGTGAAAAAGTGAGAAGTAGGAACTATAATCTAGCAACACTCAAGCTTGAACGATCGAGAAAATACAAAGAGTCAAAAGAATTGTTTTCCCACTAGTATGCTAAGCGTTTACATTCAGTCTGTGAACATTTATATCCTCTGCAAAGGATACGGAATTGTATAAACCATCAGATATATATGATGACATTTGAAACTGATAAATACGGTACAAAAACACTTCAGAGAAATTAGTGAAAAGATACTGTTCTTTCCATGGAACTATTCTTCTAAATAAAAGAGTGACATCAAAAGTAATACTCTTGTATATTTTTGACAACAAAGATTGATATTTGTAAAAGCATGCGCGGCATGTTGGGTCAGTATATATACCTCTAGGACGTATATTTGTAACAAATATGTGTAATACTGGTAGGTACAATAATTTAACTAAATACACTTTGTACAAGTGATATCACAGAAACGCTCATGCCAAACTAAGAAAATGCAAACCTTGTGACAAGGACTCTCGCCGAGACGTTTGGGTTTTTGATTCAGGTAATACTGGAAAACTAATACTCTGCGTGGAAAAACGATTATAAAAATCCAATTGTAAACATGATTTTTTAAAGAGAAACCTCAGTTTAGAAGGACAATACATTCCCCAAAGATTAAGTTAAGAAACGGAAAGGGAAACACCATAGCCAATATCAGACAAATCACAGCCAATAATTAAATCGTAAAAAGTCAGGTCCCTAGTTAGTTGCACATCAAAACACTTGAGTTCTACTCCTTTTGTCATGTGAGTTTACAGTCAGCATTAAAGTAGATCCTGGCATTAACCCGTTATACCTTCTTAGGCCGTACCTTACGTGGAATGGGCATAGCTAGCTCAGTGACCCGCGGGGAAGGGCGCGTGTTACGGGCTGCTGAGGTGACTTTGTAGGGGTCATAGTCATCGTTGATGGTCCGACCAGACTTCGGGCGAGCCATCTGCTGAAGACGAACAGTAGCAATGGCGTTTTTGGCAGTGTCGGAAACCGCCCACTTGACTGGTCGCTCCGGCCGGTAATCGGTGTGTTCGGACTTGCAATCGGCAAGTGTTTCTAGGCGCCCGGAGCAGCGGCCCTTTAGAGCGCCCTTTCCTACCGGCGTGAGGGGCTCGGAGAAGGGGCCAAGGTCAATGGTGTCATGGCTGTTTGCCCACACCTTGTGAGGTTTGGGTACTGAAAAGGAAAGGCCAAATGATACAATAATGCAATAATATTTTTTAGCACGTTCATTAACGGCCACCCAAAATATAGTTTGTTTCCAGTCCAGCCGGCGGGAAAATAACCGCTGGTCGGCCACGTCCTAAATATTTCTATCACGTATATTTAGTACCTCATTCAGAAACACAAAGGAGAATTAAAACCATTCATTTGTATATTTTTTCCATTTTTGTTTTTACTTGAGATATAGTCATGGAGATACGATCCCGGCCTGATCAAAAAGAAGAAAGAATAGGAAAAAACGTCTATTTTATAAGCAATGAAAAGGAAAAGCCTTTAAGAGAAGAATCTACTTCGAATTTGACTAAAATAAGTCCAAACTTAAACTAACAAAAATCAATCTTGTACGAGGAAACAAAAGAACTTCATGGTCAAAAGTTCCAATAACTAGGTAAAACATAAGTTAACTCAGACCCAGTCTATGTGAAAACCATTTCAAAACGTCGGACATTAAGTCCGACGTTTTTCAAGTTTCTGTCGGACATTAAGGTACATTGTCGGACATTTCAGTATAAAGCATAACACTGATTTTCCGAGGAGATGACATTTAGAAACTGGCATGCCTGTAGTATTATGTTTCCATCCTAGGCATTAATGAAATCATTCTTGATGCGGTTTTTATAAGGTAACTGCAGCATCGAATATTTGATCTGAGCTTTTTGAATTTTGAATGAGAACCATTTTAAATTTATCACCAATTTGGTGGCCAGCCAACTTTGGATGTGACGTCATATGCACGTCTATAAACAGAAAAACGTGGGCAAGTCCTGCATTTGTGTCGGACAAAATGTCCGACGTTATTAGCCCAATGGTCGGACATAGGGTGTAAAACATCGGACATGTCCGGCATTCTGAGGGTTTTCACAAACACTGCAGACCTAAAGTAAAATTCAAAGCATGAATACTGACATTACAACATTCGAAACACGATTTATTTGTATCATTGATGAGAATCCATAAAAATTATTACAAACAATAAAATTTATCATCTATTTTGGATACTACTGAAGTATTTCCATGGCTAATACTTTACCACTGACCAAAGTCAGACTTGTGGAACATTTCTATAGTTTTCTCACTCTCAATGTTTTAGACCAATTACACTGCTTTTGGGTCCCTTTACATTGATATGAGAATAACATGAAAACTCCTCTGTACCATTAGAAAAGAATAAGAAATTTTGAAAAATGTCATCTCTATTTTCACTGTGTGAGCTGTCCCTTACCTGAGAGTTGCTCGAGCCTTCCTGAGCAGTTGGCGGTGAGTGCAGCCTCCGGGATGGAAGTGTATACAGACCGCCGGTATTTGTACTCGCTGTGCACCGGGCGAGCCTCGGCCAAAACCTCAACACGGCCTGAGGCAGTGCCTGACTGGGCCGCTCGACTCACCGGCCAGATCGGGGTAAGCCTGAAAGAACCAAAGTAAGAGGTCAATATTATGTATGGTTACCCGTGATATCTATATATTTATTTGTGTTATCAATTCATGTTTAAGATACTCACAGATGTCGAGAAACGTGGGGCTTTTGATACTTGAAAATATTTTTCTGTGAATAATTGTAAATAAACCCGCATTTTTCTAATTCAGACTTCAGAAAAAGTTAAATGCTATATGCGGAGCAATAATTACCGAGGAATTTGAAGCCCGTGGAGTATGGCCTCACAAATTGCACTAACAGTTAGGATTTTTACTAGTACCAGTGCTAGTAAATGTATATAAAGGAAAATCCCTGAAGTGGATCGTTGATACAAACAGATTTTGTCACTTACTTGTCGCCTTGCCACCTGACGTGGGGGTCTCTGTGGCGGGCCAGCTCCCCCTGACGGGCGTTCACTGCTGGAAGCAGAACGTCGACAATGTCAAGTTTTTTAAATGTCATATATTTGGGACAAGGAAAAAAAGTTGTATTCAGGTAATAAGGGTCGAAGAGTAGGTGTGTATGTAGGTCTAATTTGTAACAAAATTATTTCAAATTACATGAATAGACATTCTTGAAAATTCAAAGATCACACGAGACGCCCTCCATAACAATTTCTAATTCTAGCATGTATAAACTACATCTCTTATCAATTTTTTTTGGCATTTACTGTCATTTAAGTCATTACATTTTTTTCCACGAACTCCTTCATAAAGAAAAATGTAAGGGTAGGGCCACAATATTAGGGATCAAATGGGTAAAAATGCACTCGATTGTCCATTTTCTGAGGTCTTGGGGGCAGAGACAACATTTTAGATTTCAAAAGTCCAAATACATGGTGCCTTCACTTAATGAAATATTCTGAGAGATCTACCTACCGAATTCTGTTGTTCCATTTGGTCCTGGCCTTGGTGGTAACCTTTCAATCCAATAGACTGAGCGCCTTGAAAGAAAAAAGGTCACAAGGGGTTAGATAAGACCTAATCTTCCATTGGTACTATTTACTTGCCTGAAAACTGTCTTAGTTCCAGAGGTAGTCTACCATTACAAATATAAAAAGATATGCTAGGAAAAGAAAAGAAAAACAAACTTGTCAAAACGATAATAACGGTATCTATCAACTCTACGTTGTTTCATCACTAACGTTAATTCACGAATATATTTGGATGAAGATATAAAAGATTGATTTTAAAATTGATTGATGATTATTAAGATTATTAATTTAGTTCCAAAGCACCAGAGCAGGGGCCGGGCCGTTTATCAATGTGGGAGTGGCTTCTAGATATGTTGACCTAGGATTTTGGAATAATACCTAACTTAACTAGATTTTTACTTCTGTTAGTGCTGCTAAGTTTGATTTCTAGTTTCTTTCAATTCTAAAATAAAAGGTCAGCTGACTGGTTGATTCGTTTTTATTTTTCTTATCAAAACAAGAAAACACTATACTATAGACAGCTTTGATTTTCAATAATCAGTAGTAGACACAAGACAAGTATTAAAATCTGTGTGTGTAGATTTGGGTGAAGGTCCATAGATTTAGAAGGCTATTTACTAGTCAAGTGTACTAGGGCCAAGTAGATTACTATGGAGCCCTAGATCTAAATGCTATTGGCTAGGCCTACCACTGAATCATGTGAAATAAATTGAATAATAAATTTGGTTGATTGGAAGATTGGTAAACTGAAGCCAGCCTACAACCTCACGTTAATTGAACATGCGTCCAGAAATGCCAAGTTAGTGGCCTTCTAACCAAGCCACTAAATCAATGCTGAACTATGTAAGTATAGGCACGATCGAGTCAACACAGTCAATCCCCTAATGTGTGTGTTACTGTGGCTCTGACTGAGTGAATCACTGACCAAACTCAAACTGATTGTTTACTTACCTGTCTTCCTGAAATCCGGGCGGAATTGGCTTTGATCGTGCGAGAACTTCTATCCGTCGATGTCCTGCTGTTTAGAGAGTTAAATAAATTTGAGAATATAGAATAATACATAGAAATAGAGCTCAAAATTAATCAAAACTAAGCGGAGAGTGTAGTAGACCTACCTGTGGCCGCCATGTTTACCTCCCTCAGTGAGCGCGCCGCCTGTTGTCAGGGGTTGCTAAGGACGCTTTCACACTGGCACTGCGGTGTCGCCGCCACCGAACACACACGGAATGTTTGCGCCTTTATTATCTTGCAACTTCACTCCAAATACTGCGTACAATTTAGCAGTGTTCAATCATTTCATGCAACATAATAGGATGTGTGTTTTTTTCTCGACTCAGCCAGGTTTTAGTAGACTGACCCAGTTTTTCGGTTGTCATGACAAGGACACATGACGTGTTGTCATGTTTCTATGGCAGGGGACTAAGCGACCATTTCTAAGACCAACTTACAGTCCAGTAACGGGTCTCACGTTTTGTCGGGGCAAGTGACTCATCTTAAGTTTTTATTGTGCAAAATTGTTAATTACCTAGGAAACGTAGCATAATTAGGAAACTTTAGGAAACCATAACAATGCTGTTATGTGCGAGAGACCAATCTGTAGTAAGTTAGAAGTACGGTGGCCCAGAAGTACAAACTTGAGAGGCGTCAAAAGTCGGACAGGAGTCATAAGTCGGACACTTTTACTATTTATCATGGAATATGGGGAAAATAAACTCTGTGCTTATGTTTTATTCAGAATGGCTCAACATTTTGATTTCAGAAGTGTTTGTAGTTTGTAGATCTACATAGTGTCATTTTTTTTGTCATCTAAAATACCCATATTTTCATTGTTTCTATCATGAAAAATTAAATATTACTTAAGGATAGACCCCAGTGATGGGAGTGTGAATGGCGTGGCTGCCTTTAATTATAATCATTATATCTGTTTCTCAAAGTATTATTAAACAGAAAAAATCATTAGGTAGCCAATAACTAAAGCTATATATTGATATAACTTTTATAAAAATGCATAGGACATAAGCTCTGTAAGAAGGCTGCAAACCAGAAAATCATGATATTCAAATATTTTTATTGAACATGGATATCTCGTTTAATATTTAAATTATAGGTTTGAAATGTTGTATACGTCTTCTTAAAATATATACAGAGGGAACCGTGTCTCTGATTCTTGATATATGTCTTAGTTATTTTTTTATGATATTGCACTGAGGTACAGTGCAAGAAAAACTAGAATAGTATATAATAAAATATTGTAAACTCGTTTGTATTGGCAAGAATATTATAGTGGAACTTGTAACGCTGATACGTGTGCTAAACGCCAGGCGGCGACATCGTTTAGTGGCATAGTTAAAGTATGTGGAGAGCGGTAAGGCCCCCAGGCGTAGGGACTGCAGCCGGGCTAAGAGACGTCCTGCAGGTACACACAGGTACGACGAATGACGATGGAGACCTGTAAGAGTACGTTATGGATCGAAACATCTAACTAAAAGATGTTAAGGACAGCAGGCCTTTCCGTCAACATTAGTTTATATGATAGCTAGAAATAGAGTTAGTTTATGTGAGTAAGAATGGATAGTATGAGAGATAAGTAAGACTTCATTAAGTAATAGTGTAAATGAGCATAGCGACAAGCCTTTTGGCTGTCGCTATATAAGTGGTATGAGACAGACGAGCAGACCAAGAAAGAGTGCGAACAGAACACATGGAGCAATAGTCAGACATACGGATCACACGGGTAGTGTTAAGGATGGTAGTAACCACAATGAACAGGTGATAGTAAGGATTGGGACAGCTTAGGCTTAGCCTTACGGACTACGTGCTGGAAGTGACGGAGATCCTACCAATGGTCTCCGTTACCGGTAGACGAGAGGTGACTCTCTCAACAGTGTAAGAGCATATATACCTTGCGAAAGGGGAAGCTTGACCAAAGCTATACCTGGTTGGATTGTTACTAATGTGTTTGAATTGTGAAAGGAAAGGAAGAGCTGTATGGATGGAGAACTGTATGCTTGTACCTTCGGAATATTAACATGAATGTAATAAACTGACCTCTTGCCAAGCGCGTGTTCTTTGTATAGGATTGAGCCCCTTTACTTAGAATCTCTACCACTAAGAATCGAACTTTGATCCAGGATAACATCTATCTGGAGAAAGCTAGCAACTTCGACGAATAATCACTAAGAACTCCCCATTATCTTAGTATAACTCTTTTATTAACATCTTCAAGTAAAACGAAAGATCTACGATAAACGATATAATATCACGCAGTCGAATGATGAATAGACGAATCAATACAGGATATGGACAAGAACGAACGTTAATAGTGATACTCCCCGATAAATAAACGAACATCAAAATATAACCACCCAGCTCAATATGTAGAAATAGGTATTGGAAGAAAATTCAAAAAAGTTTCCCGTTTTTTGCAGTTTTTTGTCATAAAAAGAAATCTAGAACCTAAATAAAAAATCTGAGACACGGTTCCCTCCATATGAATGTTATGAAGCTGTGTGGGAATTGTTATCTATGGCAGTTGAATATTAACCAAGATATGAATGTTCAAAAAATAAAAGTAAAAAATCAGTTTTTATTTTATAAAATCTCAGATTCTAGATACATTATAATTTTATTTATATTAATAGATAGAGAAAAATCAGAGCTTTAAAATGATATATATCATGTTATAATTGGAGCATTAGTAAGAAAAGCATTCATGCTTTCCTGAATTCGCCGCCCATCAGTGGGGTCTATCCTTAACCATGCAATGGTTAAAAGTAATACTATGCTCAAACTGAACCTATCATGCATGAACACCATTCATCCTAACTTGTTTTAAGTCATACAATAGACTAACAGAAAATATCATTTATCAATCGCGATCACTACAGTAATATTTTATGCTTTGAAATTCTATTTTTTTCACTTTAAAAAATCTTGTATATTTTCAAACCCAAATACATGTATATTAATCCAAAGGACTGAAGAGTAAATACGCAGTGTCCAAAATTAAGCTTAAAATGTGTGCAGAATTCCTGAAGATATGCACCCGAAATTTGGTATATGCACCCTCCTGATATATGTGACCCATTTTGGCGAAATGAGTCGGATGTCGCGGAAAGTCAACTGAGATATGGGGCTCTGAAGTTGCATTTCAAATTTTTTATCGAAAATGGGTTTTTTCTTTTATTAATATCTCCTATATCAGAAGTCTTCCCCCAAAAATTTTTAGGCCCCAAAGCCATCTCTAAGTCCCTCTAACTAAGCCCAAAGGACGCGCAACGCCTCAGTGATCTGAAACAAAAGACCCTCGCTTCACACCATTTTTCCATGACTTCACCGCTTGCCTGTCGGTCGGGATCCTATCCCAGCCCCACGTTCCAGGTACCTGCTGAAAGGGCGCGAAGTAAACTGGCCAATCACAGCCTCAGATTTTGAATTCGTGCCTGCAAGGACCAATCAGAACGTGTTTTCCCAATCGTCGTCCCGTAAACAATCGTCGTCAAGAAGGTCACGTGTGCGGAATGCTGCGCGGAATGCTGCGCGCTGATTGGCTGAGAGGCCTCGCGTGCCTTCCGGTTTCAGTTGTTGTCGAAATTTAAAGGGACGCATGGACGAGCGACATCACTTCTCCGACGGATTTAGCTATTTTAATCCTGGATCACTGCTGGATTTTGATGTGGATTACCTCCCAACACCGTCTGGAAGGACATGGATCGAGAGGCAGCTGTCGCGGATTCCCTGAATACCATAAATCGGGCGAATTTACGTGGTATAGTCGAGCCACAGCAATGGCGGACTTTGGTCGACAAGTACTTTCTCTTCGCCGAGGGGGAGGAGGAGCAAGACGAGGCCCCCGAGGAAGAAAAAGATGTTCAGGAGGATCTAGTGGAACTGGAGGATGATGAGGATGAGCCACTGGTTATCCCCACAGACGACCTTCTACAGGCGGAGTGGGACGACTGCGAAAACTTCATGTGAGTTTTGAAAAACTTTATAACGGCTGACATGCAGTCGGTTGCCGTATCTCTAAAACAAGTACGCAAAGTGCCTAAATCCCTTTCAATGTTGATGAAACTGCCTACGATTGTGCCCTAGTATGTATTGTAACTGCCTAACTAGTTTTTATCAAGTTTCAAAGTTGATTTTGTGCCATAAACAGGGATGATCCGTCGGGGTTGTCCGGTGACCTACTTAATGGTGTCAGCTGATCCGGCCGGTCTGTAATGGTTATCAACCATGTCTCATGCCATTTTGGCCCTCAGGAAGGTGAACTAAGTCTTATATCATGTATGTTGTTGTCTTTAGATGTTCCTGCAAGCACTACAAAGACAAGGAGTGCAGTAAACAGTTCACGACAACAGAGCTGGTCGTGCGTCGGGAAGAGGTCTATCAGCTGTCCTCAGGTACATTTTTCATGAGATACATGTTATGCAAACCTGTCGTCGCGACCATGTAGCTATGTTGTTCTCACTCAAAACTACCCCATAATCCAGGACAACATCTTGAAGTATAAGTATATGATAGGCTCCTTCTGACGTTGAAGAGCTCTTTCAGCTGGTTTGGGATTTCTTGTTCATACTTCGGCCATCCAGCCAAGGTGTACACGCTCGCAGCTCGAAGGACTTCATCATCGTGTGTTGCTTTCCGAAGCCCTGTCATCCGGTGGTCAGACATGGGAAGACTCTGCTCTACCATGGCCACGTGTATCCCAACTTCTGTGTCCGTCACAGTTGCTTTATCCGACTTAGGGCTTTGTGAAAGTGCGTCGGATAGCACCATCGTCTTTCCGGGCGCATACTCGGCCTTCGCATTAAAGTGGAGCATACGCATCAACAAACGTTGACATCTTAAGGGTGCTCTGTCTAAGTCCTTCTCATTGATCAGAGTCACCAGGGGCTTGTGGTCTCTTAAGACCTTAAAGTTCTCAAGTCCACAAAGGAAGCGATCAAACTTCTCACAGGCCCAGACGCTCGCTAGACATTCCTTTTCGATCTGGGCATACCATTGTTCGGCTGACAAAAGGGTCCTTGAGCAGTATGCGACAGGCTTCAGCTGACCATCGTGGTCCTGAAGCAGCACACCACCCAGACCATAGCTACTCGCATCAGCGCTCACTACCGTCAGCTTGCGAACGTCATAGTAGGCAAGAGCTTGGGCTGACGATACCAGCTCTTTCATCCTGTCGAAGGCCTCCTGCTGAGGTGGTCCCCATGACCACACAGTGAAGCACTACGAAGCAGGTCATTCAAAGGCTTAGTAATGTCATGGAGATTCGGGAGGTAGGCTCCGAGGTAATGTACCATCCCCATGATCTGGCGTAGAAGCGGCACGGACGTTGGCTCGGGCATCTCAAGTATCACTGATACCTTGTCACTGTCTGGCTCAATACCACTTTTGGTGAACTTGTGCCCTAAGAACTTGAGTTCTGACTTGCCGATCACACACTTCTCCTTGTTCAGTTTCAGGTCAGCTTCCTGAAGACGTCTCATAACATCATCTAACCTCCAGTCGTGTTCCTCTCGGTCCTTACCATAGACAAGAATGTCGTCCATGTACACGAACATACCCTCAAGTCCGTCTAAGACCTCAACCATCTTCCTCGTGAAGATTTCGGGCGCGGAGGTGAAAAGCAGTATCTTCCGAAGGGCGTTATAAAGGTTGTCAGCTCGCAGCTCTGCTCCTCAAGCGGGATCTGGTAGAATCCACTGGTTGCGTCCAGAGAGGAGAATACTGATGCACCGTTCAGCTTGGACGTCGCATCCTCTAGGGTCGGTAACACATACCTTTCACGTTTAACGCTCACGTTCAGTCTCTTCAGATCAACACAGATTCTCACTTTACCCGACTTCTTCACAACAGGTACCATTGGGGCACACCATGCTGTAGGTTTTGTTATCTTGCTAATTACATCGAGTTCCTCTTTAACCTTCGGCAGCAGGGGAATGGGTACACGTCGTGCTATGGTCAGAGCATAGGGCTGGGCATTGCGTTCAGCACAATCTTGACGGGCTCTGTCTTCCTACATCCTAGCCCCTGGAAGACCTCCACATGGTCTATCTTCTTAATGAGACCCATACGGCAGACGACGCTGCGGCTCATCAAGCAGTCAATCAACTTCGGAACTACGACCACTCTAAAGAAATACTTCGTACCTTTAAAGTGCGTTCTGGCGACAAATTGTCCCAAAGGCTTGACCGCGCCACCCAGACTTGACAGCTCTATGTTGACAGACTTGAGTTGTGGCTTATTTCTCATCTTCTTGAATGTCCCCTCAGACATGACGCTGACATCGGCTCCGGAATCTAGTTTCCATTTAACAGAATTTCCGTTGATGTCGAGCTCGGTATACCAGGCCGGGTCGCTGTCGGGACAGTCAACGGCTCCAAGGAAGTACCCGCTGGCTCCTCTATCATCATCGTCATTTTTGTCATTAGTCACCTCGTGATCTTCGATGGCTTTCTTCTTACAAACAGAAGGGAAATGGTTCCACCCCTTGCAGACCACACACTTCTTTCCCTGAGCAGGACACTTCGGGGTCCTATGCACATAACCACACTCCCCGTACTTCGAACTGTCCTTCTTGGATGGGCCGCCACCTTCCTTCTTGGGTGGTCCACTTCCACCGGCTGGTTTCTTTGGCTTCGGTTTACGTACAAAGTCCACTTTCGTCTCGTTCTGCTTTTTAACCAACTCGGAGTGCCTCGCCATCTCTACTGCCTTATCGAGCGTCAACTCGTCCTGTTCCAGCTGTCGTTTCAATGACACCTCCTTGTCGGACATTCCGCTGATTAGTCGGTCTCTGATGTTCTCGGTCTCGCGATCCCCGAAACGACAATTTTCTGCTAACTCATGAAGGTTACGCACAAAACACTCAACGGATTCTCCCGCTTGTTGAGTACGCTGGTAAAACCGTGTCCTCTCATGAATTATGTTTCTCTTAGGGACAAAATACGCTTTGAACATATTGAGCACTGCGTTGTAATCATCTTTTGGGTGGAGCGATTAGGCTGAGCTTCAGTCGGGGCCGGTGGAGGATCAAACGTGAAGGACTCATAGACATTTTCTGCCTGTCTACCCATCGTGTAAATGAACGACGCAACCTGAATTTCACCGTCATCCTTATGAAGTTTCGTGGCAATTCTAAACCTTGCAAACCTCTCCCTCCACTCTGGCCATTTAGAAGGGGCATCAAAAGTCATAGGCTCAGGGGGGTTAAATTTGGGCATTTTGGTAGTGACAGTACAGTCCCAAACTCAGATGTCAACACCACTACTACTTCAATCAAAATGTCACACAGAGATCCCACACACTACTGGGATTCTACAAATGTACTACAGTTCTTGGATAGGTGATTCCAAAATATTAGACAGTCTTTATCCAATTCAGTTCACATAGACTTAGATCTGGGTCTGTTCACTACATGTGCTTCCTCACACAGCCACTTTGCTTTCAGAGTTATCTCCTCTGATTTCAATGTCATGTAGGTTTATACATTACCATCTTGCTCCAGGAATGTACAACCTCTCAGGGAGATCCCACTAGCTGCCACCATATCACAATTCTTGTGTAGAAAAGGGGTTTAGGTCTCAATGATAACTCTGAAGCAGTCTGCATTGAAGATCGCCATTCTAGACTTGTTTATCTAACTTAGTACCAAGAATTGACACAGGGGCCGCCACTGGGCCGCCGGATAACGTCAGAGGCGTTTCCCGCCACTCATACAACAATTAATATCCTAATCTACTTTGTTTTCTAGGCGAGAAGGGCATGTTGCTACTGGGCATCGTCAGTACCTGCACAGACAATAGCAGCAGGCTGTCCACCTGGAAGAAGGGGATTAAGGGGAGAGGGGAGAGGCAGCACCAACGAAGCCACTACCTCGTAGGTTCACGGCCAGTCTGCAGGGACACTTTCAAGTTCATGTACGCGTGAGTAGCTTTGATATTCAACTTCTTTGCTCAACTAAGGTCTACCAAGATATCCCTACTATTATTGTACTACTTGAGGTAAATTACAAAATGAACTGTAATGAATTATAACAGAATCTGATCATGGCACTTACCTGAACAAATCATCCATCTTAATATTACAATACTTACCTGTACTTATTGCCTATCTCCAATAATTATGGGCCTATTGTAACTCTTACCTTGTGACCTTTCCAGCATCAGCCAGAACAAGCTGACATCCATCATAAAGTGGTACAAGTCCTACGGGATGGTGACCAGGCAAAAGGCGGGTCGTGGACTTCATCAACTCCTATGCCGAGACCAACGCCCTCGTCCTGCCTGGCCGTATGTCCTCCCACAAACAGGATGACATCTTCCTCCTCCCCTCCTCTTCCACTAAGGCCGACATCTACAGGTTGTACAGAAACGCCATGGAGGAGGCTAACTTCAGGTGTGGGGCTGACTCAACTTTTACAAACTTCTTGCTCCAACTCCTCCCTTGCGTAGTGTGTTCCCGCCCTATGAATGACCTCTGCTGGAAATGCCAGTGCAACAACAGGGATATCTCTGCTCTAGTAACCTACCTGACATTGTGAAACAGGCCAAGCTAAAAAAGGAACGACTTAACCTCGAGGTGGTGGCTCGGGAGAGGGCCTTTTATCAGGACATGGTCAAGTCTGCCAAGGCTGCCTACAAGGAAGCCGAGTCCCCTCCCCTTGGCCCCTTGTTCTTCTGACATGAAGATCCACATCAATTTTGATTATGCCCAGCAGGTCCACCTTCCCTCCTTTCCTATGCAGCCTGGCCCACTGTATTTCCTTGTCCCCCGCAAGGTTGGCATTTTTGGTGTCTGTGTCGAGGCCATCCCCCATCAGGTGAACTATTTGATCGACGAAAGCCATTGCGATAGTAAGGGGTCAAATGCAGTTATTTCATACCTGCACCACTATTTTGAAACGTATTCTCTTGGGGAGAAGGCAGTGGACATGCATTGTGACAACTGTAGTGGTCAGAACAAGAACAAGTTTGGGCTAGCGTATCTTCTCTGGCGGGTCCTGACTGGCTGGCACCAGTCCATTTCCTTAAACTTTTTGATCACAGGGCACACCAAGTTTGCCCCAGACTGGTGCTTTGGTTTGCTTAAACAAAAGTTTCATCGTGAGCCGGTCTTGAGCCTCACGGAGATGGAGGAGACTGTGGTGAAGAGTACCCAAGAACGTGTCAACCTTGCCCAACTTGTGGGGGACGAGAATGGAAAGGCAGCCACAGCCACTACCCCAACCTAGTGGGCTCACTAGTGGTCTTGTATTTTATCAGTAAGAGTAGCCTACTACCTTGCTTCCCCACTGCTCTCACCAGTGGCCTATGGGAAGCGGCTCACTAGTAGGTGGTCTCATATAGTTAACAAGATCGACATCAAGCTACCTATTTACTTAATTGGTTCAGAGTCATAACAGGTGCCTCACTGCCGTTCTTATATCTAAATCCCTGTTACAATTCAATTTTCTTACTGACAGAAGAAACAGTTTGGCATTAACCTATGCAGGCTATCGAATCCTAAAATTTGTGTGGATTTCTTACGATTCCCGGGGATTCCCTTTTTCTCCATATAGGCAAGTGTACTTCCTTCTTAGTGACTTTGCTTAGAGTTTGATAATATAGTTTTAGGGGAATCTCTATATGGGGTTCATGTCCATATAAAGAACACTCGTTGACAAGAGGTTAAATAGTGTATTGACTCCACTGAATGTACACAAATATCCTCATTGATTCTCACACATAGTATGTCAGGCATTCACATGCTACATACAATACAAATAGTAATCAATTCCTCTTCTAAATCCATCTTAAATGTACCACTCTGTGCGTTTGCATGTTACTCCGTTTCGATAAGGAGCATAGCTCCCGTGAATTTGGATAGGTTTTAATCTCTATGTACATCCTTACGCCTGTGCTCTAGCTGTTTCAAGTATCTATGTCCAAGTCTTGGTCTTAGCCTTCTTCAATCAGCTGGTTAAGCCTACCCATGATGTTCACTATCTAACTATGCTCCCATCTGTTCTTCTCAATGGTTGATGTAGTCTGCTCCTCTGCTATAGGGTCTTGCCTTTATATACTACCTATCACTGGCTTGCGCAATACATTGGATACTATTCGTTAGGTGCAGCACAGTGCGACACGGTGCAACACAGTGTGGAATGGTGTTACACAGTGTGGCACAATATCCGTGTAATTACTCATTAATGAGCTGCTACTGAAATCATTTACACAATATATTGGACATGAAGACATTATTGATACAATTAGAACAAAATAAGAATCATTTGATTGATGTTGGATACATTCCTTCCACGCAGATATAGATAGCATCTTTGTATGGACCTCAGCTTGAAGGGATAACAGACTGTTTAACCAAAATTCTAAATCAATTACAGGTTCTTAAAACCAGTTTTCAATGTTGGACCTATGCTAGAAGATCCCATTAAAACAGAAAAATGCATATGTCACCATGCTTATTTCTGAGTGAGATTTTAAGAAAGACAAAGTTCTTAACTATAAAAGTCTATGGGGGAAATGAACTAGTCATATTTAACTGGCCCTAGAGCATTCAAAATCCATAGCAGCCTTACCAAATTTTAGGAATATGTAACTGAGGTCCATACCAGATTTTAAAGCCAAAAAAAGTAGAGGTCACCGATGAAATTTAATGGCTGGAGGCTGATGAAACCTTGATAGACCATTATTTCTGTATAATCCCTTATAGATCTATCTTATCTATGTCCCTAAATTTGCTGTTGAAACAACTAACTTTCATTTATTTTATTTCAAATTCAACCCCTGCTCATGGCTCATAAGAGATTTCTACATTTTGAAGCAATTCATTTTTGTCACTAGGGGGCGCATGTGTGCCTGATTAAATTTACATTAATTACCAATTCAATTTTCATTCAAGTTTTTTTAATTTAAAATTTTTTCATTTCAACTCAACTGTCATCAATTTATGATGTACAATTTGAAGATTTGATGATTTGGATGTTGAGATACGATTTCAATGGCCCTATAGTATTAATTTGAAGGGTTAGGGTTTTGTTTGAAGCTCTAGGAATGCATAAAGTGAACAAAAGAAAGGAACCGTCCAAAAATGAGGGGCCGTTCATAAATGACGTCGTTCTATTTTTGACAATTTTTGACACCGCCCCCCCCCCTCCCCCACGGGCGCAGCGCATGACGTCATTTATGGACGGCCCCTGACCACAAATGACATCATGCGGGGGGGGGGGGGGGGTTAGAGTTACTAATATGTAAAGGTAATTACCTTAACCATAGATTCCAATGGGAAAACAGGTTATTTTCTAATGTTTAAGAAAAACAAACAAACAAAAAACGACCATTTGCCGTGTTTTTTTTCCTTATTATCATATAACTTTACAGCTATTTACCCTTGGAGTTGGACCAGATAAACCTTGCAGTATCTATGCATGCATCATGTGGCATCCTAGACTGTAGTTACGTCCAAGTCCGCTAGGTACTCAAACTATTATGCAAGAGGTATCTAGGTCACGAAAGGACTAATTGCATCCGTCCACAGACTGAGACTCTACTCATCCCATAAATACCCAGGTGTCCGGCCGACCACGGCCACACGGAGACGACCACTGGACGTCCTCCGGGGAGTCCCTCAGTTACCATGGCGACCCCAGGAGGCGGACCGTCCGGCATGTCGCAGGTGAGTGATGTTTATCTATACGGATTAAGGCCAATCTCTTACTCATTCAACTCTCCAGTGTCCAATGCTTTATCACACGGATTATCAGAATGCAGTGGGGGTTCAGGGCATTTTTTTGCAATGGCCGGAGAGAGTTACAAGTGGAGTTGTTGGCGGGTATATAGGTTTACCTGGCAGGGCCACGCCCTCAATAAGTGTTGGGCTGCAGTGCGGCAGTTCAGTAGCGGACGTGTAGGGGAATGTCTTTTTTTTCTTTTTTATTATGATTTCTTTACATAAGAGGTGGGTTTTTAATATAAGATTTGACAAAGAAAACCAAAAAATAAACCACTGGGTAAAGCTCAATATCCTAGCCACCACACCTGATATTTTTTCCAGACCAATCCGATTTAAGAAGTTTTCTTAAAGAGACCCTAGATCCATCACAAGTAGCTTCGGATTTGGCGTCCCACTGCTGAAAGTCGAATATAGAAAAAAAACTGAAGACTGTTGTTGTAGGTCAGTAAAATCTAAATATTATCAACCACTAATTTGATGTTTACTCATTTTCTTTTACATAGAATAACGTTAGCATAGTGGTACTTTTTAATTTGCTGGCCTCCTATAATTCATTTTGGGTTACTTCGTCAGGTAATGAAAAATGAATCAGGAGGTGTATTTGATATAATGTAAACCTCTTTAAGTTTTCCTATGATATTGGGCAGGTATATGTGCATATTGGCCAGGTGTATATTGGCCAGGTATGGAGGCCAGGTGAGACATTCAGGCGCATCTATTTAGGTACTGGGGAATACACCTGTGCTACAACTACCTGCCTAATTGACAGGTAAGCAGTTATTAGCACAGATAGCTTCTGATTACTCTCTGCGGATGGTTTCCTACGTGAGGGATGACAAAAGCAAGCTCATATTTCACTGAGAAGTGACCTTTTTGTACGCTTGAAGGCTTTGATACATATAAAGCGTATAGTTCTTGACCTATGGGGTTGACTGCTCTTTAACTATAATTATATGAACATGTATTTCGTCAGAAGGGATGCAAGGTAATAACGCAAATTTCCTTTCATTGTTTGGAATATGTTTTTGATGAATGTTCGAAAACAGTCAATAATTGGATGCCTAAATTATATTGTGCTACATATATACTTAGAGTTAATACCCATCAGCACATACAGAAAACAGGCGCTCATTTAGGGGGCATGGGTGTAGTTAGGAGTTTTAACAACTCCAACGTGCATCTCATTTCGCAGCTATGAATAATTATTCCTCTCAGAAATATTTCGTTCAAATCCAATACTTTCGTTCATACTGTTCATTTGAATGTACGTTGGCATCATGTTTTTTGAAGGGATGTGTGTATAGAAGATTTACGATGCCTCAAGGTAGGCATCAAGATACGTGGAGGTTGCTCCTTGAATCATTGGAATTATGTTCTTGCGCCTTGCTCGAGCTCGGGTGTACATTTATACATGGGTTCATCCGCCGGCCCCTATTTCTAACATCCCTTGATCCTGCTCTGGATAATGGCATTTAATGCGTCATGGTGCTGTATAACATTTGGGGCTACCATTAGCGCTTTCAGAGTCTTGCATTACGCTGTGTATAGAGCAAGATGTGAACAATTCCTGTGATATTTTATACATGTATATGTATCTGTAGCGACACCGAGGGGAGCGACGATATGGGCAATGGCTCAGTAAAGTGGGGATTCCATGTGGCAACAAATTTAGAAAGTTTCATTAGCAACACTGGGAAACACAGGTGAATTACACAATTATTTTCCACTAAGTATTTAAGATCACCTTTGCTGTGTTGAAGTGCTTCAGTTAGATTTACCATGTTTGATTGATTTTATTGCCCTCAGCAATAACTGGGCAATGTAAGTGTTAATGGCAACACAACAGCCACGATTCAGAAAGGTTGTTGCCGACTGTTGCTGTACTTTTGCTGTGTTTTTGTTACCACGTGGAATCCCATGTGGAATCTAATTATAGATCTTTGATATGGTCACAAAGGAGTGTGCAGTGTTTGTGAAAACCCTCAAAATGCCGGACTTGTCCTATGTTTTGCACCCTATGTCCGACTATTAAGCTAAAAATGTCGGACATTTTGTCCAACACAATTGCAGGACTTGCCCACTTTTTTCAGTTATATCTTTTTACTATAGCAGGGGTAAAAATTACCATTTTCGGCTGTCAGCCTGGACACAGTAAGGCCTAATGCAAGTATGAAAAATCCTGGCTGATTTTAATGTAATTTTCTGAAAATTTGACAGTCCTGATTCAAAACTATCAGCCTGGGGCTTAAGTTAATTTCGAACCCTGTATTAGATTAATTTATATAGGTAACCTCTGTTAATAATTGTCTGACAGTAAAGCTTCATCCACGACAGAAAGATGGCAAACGTCGGAACAATGTCCGATGTTTTGAAATAGTTTTCACAAAGACTGTTAAGTATGTATGATTACATCCAAGGCGTCTAGTCCTGGGCAGGTGGCCGTGGGTGGGCGTGGTCAAGGTGTGGTCAGTGGGGACCTCATTCACCTGGTGTAGTCCGCTAAGCCCGGCTCAGCTACATCAGACGGGGGGAGGGGGGGGGGGTGGTACTCGGTCCAGAAATGGGTACTAACTGCGGTCAGACCCTCGCGGAGCTGTAGCTGTCAATCACCAGTTTGACTCAAAAAGAGGGGCTGTCAAATAATCAAATTATGTCATTGGGGGGGGGGGGGGGGGGATATTGATATTATGTTTGATACTAACTTAGAATATGAATTTATTGTCTGTAATTTGCCTCATGGAATTCTTGGATAAATGCTTTTTTTAGGGGCTGTCCATGAGGTATGCTAAAAAAAAAGAGAGGGGCATTCAGAGTATCTCAGTTTTTCTGGGGGCCGTAAAATCCCCATAAAGGGCAGGGGGCTGTAGTTTCGCAGTTGGTACCTACCTTCATATATAAACTGAGTGCCCCCCCCCCCCTCCCGGGGGTACCGTCGGCGTTCCGTGGTCAACGCCTCGTGTGGGGGACAGGTGGATGGGTCGAGAGTCTGAAATCCGACAGCCTGACAGGCAAATCGCTTATAGGCCTATATGACTATATGACATAGCCCTATACATTTTATCAAAGGCCCTCAGGGAATATACCTTGTGCAGACGTGGTCACATGACCACTTTTTGGTAACCACTACGTACGTGGTGATCATAACTACGTGGCTATGTAATAAATCAAAATTTATGAATTCATAAAGATGAGGATTGTTACTCATGATTGAATTAGTTTATTTCAAGAATATTTAACATACATATTGATTCAAAATATTTCATAATTAGAAATAACAATGATAACAAATTGATCACCAATATGACGGCCAGCCCATCGTGGGCCAAATGACATCATATGCACATGGTCTATACCACTGAATAAAATGCCATAGGCGGTGTAAAACAATTATCTTTCATAATACAAGGATATTATTTTGAAAGAAAGGTGCTGAGGCGCCTGTATGTCTCTCCTTTGTTTTGACGAAATACACTTTTTTAATGTTACCCCCCCAACATTATACATTAGGGCGCTGGGCCTTTTAACACGGTCCGTATCCACACCTTAACTTACTTAAGTGCACCCATTGGTCGCTTCAATAAATCCTTTATTCTTAGGGAATACCATTAGCAAAGCAACACTCAATTACACTCAATTATCAAAATATTAAACAATTGTTTTAAGAAATATGGCCAACATGGCAAGTGCACGCACCCGATTTTAGTAAAGTGTGCTGTAATCATGACCCGAGACCCGAAAGTAAGGACTTTAGTTCTGGGCCTAGCTACACGCCCCTGTAAGGGATATGCTATTTTGATGAGGTAGGCATATATGTCGTGTACAGGCATAAGCATACATACATTTATTTCAATAGCTTTATTAGCAAATAGACCTGCAGGGGCGGATATAGGATTTTCGAAAGGGGGGGGGGGGGGTCCGCATAAAGGCTAAGTACCAAAACTGTGTGCGATTACACACACACACACACACACACACACAAACACACGCACGCACACACACACACACACGGCATTTCCCCCTCTTTTTTGTAGTTTAGGGGTCAAGAAAAAAAAAAAGGGGGGGGGGGGTCGGGACCCCCTGTACCCCCCCCCCCCCTGGATCTGCCCCTGTCCTAAACCAAACGGTTGGGGTATGGTTCCCTATAGTACCAGGCTCAAAACGTTGGTAACAAGGCATCTATGGGAGGGCGCACTGCGCATGTTCATGGGAAAGGTGGATATCGTGGTAGTCCTGTTTATACATATAAGGATCATATGAATTGACCTTTTTCCTCAGAAATCGTTGCGATGTGTCAACAAGGCTGGACGGTTATTGAAAATGTGATATCTCACATACTTCCTTAAGATGTCATTGTCAGATGAATCAGAATGAATCACCTTAAATAAAAAAGAAATATCGTCATTACTCATTTAAAGCGCGATATCATATTTTAGTTATGTCTTTGACAAATTCTATGCATTAAAATAAACTCCTTTTATTTCATATAAACTTCTGCATTTTAGGACTATTACCATATATATATATATGCTATAACCTTGTATTATTTTATATCAAAAATACCATTTCATGTACAGTTTGCCTATATATAAGCCTGTATAACTGAAAATGTACTAAAACGATTTCTCCCTAACGATTCAATAGGTAACTGCGCAGCAATACATGAACCCTGCTTTCGTGGGCGAGGCTGGAAGTAGTTCTAGCATCAGGAGAGAGCCCACCACCCATAAAGAATGGCGGCAGAACAGCGGAGGGTCGACCAGTAGCGAGATCAGCCTTAACATGCAGGTAAAGTATGCTTTATTAAATACATATATAACAGGGTGAGAGAGCCCACCACCCATAAAGAATGGCGGCAGAACAGCGGAGGGTCGACCAGTAGTGAAATCAGTCTTAACATGCAGGTAAAGTATGCTTTATCAAATACATATATAACTGGGTGAGAGAGCCCACCACCCATAAAGAATGGCAATAGACTAGCGGAGGGTTGACCAGCAGCAAAATCAGCCTTAACATGCAGGTAAAGGGTTCTTTATTAATACATATCTATTGGGGTGAGAGAGCCCACCCCCCATAAAGAATGGCGGCAGAACAGCGGAGGCTCGACCAGCAGTGAAATCAGCCTTAACATGCAGGTACAGGGTGCTTTACTAATACATATATAATGGGGTGAGAGAGCCCACCACCCATAAAGAATGGCGACAGAACAGTGGGGGGTCGACCAGCAGTGAAATCAGTCTTAACATGCAGGTAAAGTATGCTATATTAATACATGTACATATATAATGGGGTAAGAGAGCCCACCACCCATAAAGAATGGCGGCAGAACAGCGGAGGGTCGACCAGCAGTGAAATCAGTCTTAACATGCAGGTAAAGTATGCTTTATTAAATGTATATAACTGGGTGAGAGAGCCCACCACCCATATAGAATGGCAACAGACTAGTGGGGGGTCGACCAGCAGTGAAATCAGCCTTAACATGCAGGTAAAGGGTTCTTTATTGATATATATATTATCATATAATATATATATTATTATATAGGGTTCTTTATTAATATATATATTACCCGTAGAGAGAGCCCACCCCCATAAAGAATGGCAATAGACTAGCGGAGGGTTGACCGGCAGCAAAATCAGCCTTAACATGCAGGTAAAGGGTTCTTTATTAATACATATCTATTGGGGTGAGAGAGCCCACCCCCCATAAAAAATGGCGGCAGAACAGCGGAGGGTCGACCAGCAGCGAGATCAGCCTTAACATGCAGGTAAAGGGTTCTAAATTAAATTTATATTAACTCCATCTTCGACAAGAGAGACACAAACATAGCCAGTGTAGGTGGTCACCTATTCGATAATATATGTACATTATCCACTAAACTCCTTTCTGGAGAGGATTTATCCTCATTTGGGTTATTCAGTCCAAATGAATGATCACTCCCTTGCAGAGGTAGCCCTTATCACAAACAACACTCACAATGGCAGCTGGAGTAATGATATGCTCTCTTGATGGTAATTCATCCTACATAATCTATGGTTTAGATGTTCACAACCAGTGTCTATGTCTCTTGTACCATACACTTAACTCAAGGCACTATTCCCAGACTGTCATTACCTGGACCATGGTCAGCTAGTCAAAAGTTACTCCTGTTGTCACTTCATAATCCTCCCTATGCAACTGTTATCTGACTAAAGTCAATCTGACTAGATTCCATCACCACCACGTCACCGCTTAACTTCTCCACTACTCCCCTACAGGTATATCTTGGTATGCCTGTTCGGTTTGGTTTTCTGTCCCCTCTGGCCTGTGAGCCACCCTTAAAGTATACACCCTACCATGCAAATCCATTAATCACTTCCTAATACAGCATTTCAGAAGATAGATGTTCCAGACAAATGGGTTCATAATCATATTCTACACCAATCTGTATTAAAAGTACATTATCAACTACCATTGTTTATCAGTTTCTTATTTCAATTGCATCATCTATTTTCTGCTATGGTGGTTTAGTTATTCTATTTCCTAAGACAGACGGTGACACTTAGCTGATTGGGACCATCATCCCATTTCTAAAACCTATTAGTATTCTTCTCACATTTTTTTGTTCCCTATCCTATATATCTTTCTCCTTCTTTGATTATCCGCATCCCCGCTCCTTGGTAAAATAAATGATAGCTAAACAAATGCTGTGAACTAAATTGAGACATACTTTAGTGCGCATACATTCATGAGCTAGCCTCAGTGTATCACAGCAACATTTCCATAGACTACTCACCATGGCGACATTTCCATAGACTACTCACCATGGCGACATTTCCATAGACCACTCACCATGGCGACATTTCCGTAGACTATTCACCATGGCGACATTTCCATAGACTACTCACCATGGTGATATTTCCGTAGACTACTCACCATGGTGATATTTCCATAGACTACTCACCATGGTGACATTTCCATAGACCACTCACCATGGCGACATTTCCATAGACTACTCAACATGGCGACATTTCCATAGACCACTCACCATGGCGACATTTCCGTAGACTATTCACCATGGCGACATTTCCATAGACTACTCACCATGGTGATATTTCCATAGACTACTCACCATGGTGATATTTCCATAGACTACTCACCATGGTGATATTTCCATAGACTACTCACCATGGCGACATTTCCGTAGACTACTCGTTATGGCCACATTGCCATATAGACTACTTAAATTGATATCCAACAAAGAATGTACATAAATTATAGAGCAAGTGGATTTAAGGTTTGAGAGGAAATATATCTTCTGCATTTCCAGCATTGCGCAGTGAAAAACTGGGCTCCATTTGTCACTGGCTTTCATATTGGTGCCATGACTTTGGACTAAAGAAATTAGAATATATGAATTAGGAGAATATAGTCTTTTCATTCTACCCCTTTATCCTAATGGAACCTAATTGTTGTATACATACATCAGACATGGCTCCCCCTTTTTTAACCTTATGCCTTTACATGTTAATTTTGCAGTCTGTGAAAAAGCCAGGACGGTCGTACCGGGCAGGAGGTCAGCTGCACCGTGGGAACAGCGGGTACTTCATACACCCCTACGGCAACAGGTCAGTCCTTACAGGCCCGTATCCAAGAATTTCTTGGAGGGGGGGGGGGGTGACCATATCCAAAAAGTTGACCTTTTTCAAAATGGAATCCAAAGTGTCGGAAAAGGATATAGCAGGCGTGGATTTGAGGGGGGGGGGGGCTATTTTGCCCAAATATTAAATTTTTCAATGTAAAATTCCTGTGTCTGGATGGTGCGGCCCAAAATTTACTATAGTACCCCCCCCCCCCTTTTTTTTTCAAATTCCTGGATCCACCCATGGATAGGCTTATCTAACACATTATGCCACAATAAGGAATGCAGATTAACAGATATATAATGAAAACCTTTTTCCAGAAAGTGGACCTAGCCTAGCCAAAGGGGGTGACGCAAACATCACATCAACCCCACTGGATACGGGCTTTGCCTTAGATCAGTTTACCTTCTCCTTTTGTAATTAGGCCTAATTACCAAAAACTGTAAGCTATTCAAACAGGTCAAAGCTGAAACATCGGATAAAACTGATTTTCTTAAGTAAGGACTGTTATTTCAGGGGTGTAAGTTGCACATTTTTGTATACTTTTTTCAAATTGTCACCTTAAGTTTAATTTTTCAAAGAAAATTTTGTAGATCACGTTTTATAATATTTTACGATGATTTCAGAGTTTCTTTCTAGGATTTCAGATTATTTCATTAACCCTGACTGACGTCCCTGTCATTTGTATTGATCACGTACTTCATCTGAGGAAAAATTTCCCGTAATTGTCTCACGACCATCATATATTCACATTGCCGCTATTTTGATTCATTGGCAACCTCCACGAATAGATCTGTGCATACATTCACGTGGCAACTTCACTCTCTGCTTATCACAGCTACTTGGCTATTAGATAACTCTCGAAATACTGATTTCTAGAGAACAGAAATGGTCGAATTATGATTTTATGAGATTATTCTTCACATAAGGACGTCCTGTTATTATTAGGTCATCTAAACAACATCTCTGAGAAAGCCCTTGCTTGCTGCCCCTAGGTTAAACTTTCTGCGAGCCATTCTGCCGGAACGTGGGACCAGGAAATTCTTACAAAAGTGTTGGGTGTTGCATAAGTATCTCTGCAGCTATGGGAGTTTTATGTGCCCTTATGGAAATTGTACATGAGTTTAAAACTCTCGTATGCGACCGTTTCATTGTACTAATAGCTTAGTACTTTTAATATTTCTTCAGGTTATATAATCCATCAAGGATCAGGCTTAGCAAGTCTACTTCTAGTCTACTCTAGACTTTACGCTCCTAGCGCCACCTGCTAACTAGTATAAAAGGTGTTGCAAAGTGGGGAGCAGTCAGTTAGTGAAAAGTAAGTGAACAGTTAGTAAGAGTTAGTTAGTAGCTAGCGGAAGCTATGGCCAACAGTTAGTTGGTTAGCCTTGTGAAACATTTAACATCGAAGCCACTTGGAGTAAATACACTGGCTTCCGAGTAGCAGACTGGAGTTCACTTAGATCTTTTACCTCGGACATAGGATTGTGATAGAACTGAGCAATAGAATGGTCTAGAAGGTGTTGGAACGACTCGTGTTCTAAATGTGGTTGATTGCTGATAGGAGATGGGAGGTGGACTGATGAAGACTTACATATGGTGGCTTTGACTCGGGATGAGCTGTATATTGAATAAAACCCTTTCATATTAGCAAGTTCCCTCATCGTTCATTTCTTTTGAACTATTGGGAAGTGAACGGACAAACTTTAAACGCAGTCTGAATTACTCAGGCATTCTGGATAAACAACTCATGAAGACTTGGATATACACGAACATTACGCAGTCTTAAATCAAACATTAACAATAGTTCATTTGGTGGAGATTACCCGAAACATGACTTGTGCCGTTTTGCTCATCCTTGATGTCAGCCACCGGTGACTTTGAGGCTTCCTCTAACCCCAAGCCTCAATCTTTGCGGCCCGCAGGACACGATGTGTCAACATCATATACAGGGAATGTGGAAAACCGCCACCTGGTAGGTAATCCCTTAGACGGGGAAGCACAGAGACAGGAGGTCGCAGCCAGACCCAAGCAGCTCTGCCCCGAAGGTGCACAAAATTACCAAACCCGTGGCAAAGGTAAACCATTTCCCTGGCACCTAGGGTCCAAAGATAGGCCGGTTCTTGACGAAGGACTTGAAACCCTAACACACTCGGGACGAGTTGAAGGGAAGAACCGTCTCACGGAATATCAGCAATATTGGAACCCAGGGTACGTACCACCTACGGACCACGAAACTGGTACTAGCTCTCGCTCCACCTGTGAATCTGATGTGAACAATCCGTGGTGTAACCAAAGTGTTCCTTATCGGTTACTACCCGCAGCGGGAGGTGAAAGCGAACAGGAAGTTTCCAATGAAGATAACCTATTTTCTTCAGGAAACCTAAAACAACGACTAAACACCGCGGATAACTCCAGCCCATCAGGGGGAAAACGCCCCGAAAACCCGGTAATCCTACCTGATGGGAGCTCTCTCACCTATCCATTACCCCAACGACTTGAGTTTATCAGTCACCCACTGGTAACACCAACTCACCCCAACCCGGGGGCGTCCATTCCTTATTCCACTGTAGCTAAAGGAAAAACAGTGGGAGGGGATAGGGGAGTGGGAAGGGAAGCAGAGGGAAACAACGAGAAAGTAGGCAATTTACAACCCTATCGATTAACTTACGGTGTAGAAACGAACTTAGACCAAGCTAGTAAAAGAGCGGAAGCTCGGGCCTTTGATCCAGCCGAAATATTAAAACAGTGGGCAGACTCAAGCCCCGAAAAGCACATAGATTTAGAGAGGCTAAGCGATCAGGATAGTGAAGAAAATGTAACGCTTAAAGCACAAGATTTTAACACTCTAACTCATGAATCGTATGAAGAATACGAGGACGAGTACGAGGAAGAAAATAGCGAGACAGAACAAGCAGCCGCAGATGTCAGAGGGGGTAGTCCTGATAGAAAATTAGCTAGAGAAGATAAATCAACCTCGTCGTCATACGAACTTATTACCGAGGATGTTTTAGACACAGGTAAGAAGGATAAACAAGAAAGTGAGGACGAAATTAGTGTAGAGGGAATACCTGTGAAAGAACAGTGGGACAATCACGATATACAAAACCTCCACGAAAATAATATGGCGGAAGGAGGCGTACCTTTGGTGGATCTAGTAGGGGATGGGAATGGTCAAATCCCAGACCAACAACCGGGCCGAGGCGCACCGGCAGGAGGTGGGATAGACCTTGGGCCCATAAAACAAAATATGTTGTACCCTTTCCTAGCTCAAGCGATGGGAATCGATCCACTAGCAGGTCAGGGAAGAGGGGGCAACCAATGGGGTCAACAAGCTCAGGGAGGTCAAATTAATCGGGCCAATCCTCAAGGGCCTAACCCTCCCCTTAATCAACAGGCCCAGGGAGGTCAAGATGACCAGGCCAACCCTCAGGGAGTCAATCCTCCTCTTAATCAACAAGTTCAAGGGGGCCAGAACGATCAGGCCAACCCTCAAGGGCTTATTCCTCCCCTTAACCAACAGGCCCAAGGAGGCCAGGATAATCAGGCCAACCCACAAGGGCCTAATCCCCCTCAAAACCTTCAGGTTAATCCCCCTCCGAATCAGCCCAATCTGGGGATAAACCCTGGGGGACTTCAGCAACCTGGTGAAAGGGGAGATGGTGGTGCGAATCCGGGAATACAGCAGCCTAATCCTGGGGTAAACCTTGGGGGACTGCAACAAGATGATGGGAATGGCCAACCAGGCCAACAGCCTGGCCGAGCCGTGCCAGCAGGGGGTGGGGTCGAGCAAAACATGTTCCCTTACCTAATGCAGGCGATGGCGATCGCAGCCAATCTTAACGCAGGCCGAGGTAGAGTGGGTGACCAACAGGGTCAGCAAGCTCCGGCAGGCCAGAATAACCAGGCGAACCCACCAGGACCTGGTAACGTTCCCCCAAACCAACCTAATCAACCCAACCCGCCAGGTTCGCCGGGCCCGCCAGGTCAGAATAACCCCCCAAACCCACCGGGTCCTCCACCGCCCGGCCCGCCAGGTCCGCCGGGCCCACCAGGTCAGAACAATCCTCCGAACCCTCCGAATCAGCCAAATCTCTGGAATATCTTCCCGCAACTAAACACGGCCTGGGGCCAAGTACCCTCACCAGTGCGGGAAACTTCCCATAACGGTCATCAAAGGGGACCGAATATTAGATTACCATGGTTTAATGGAAAGGAAGATGAGCAAATAGAAAAGTATTTCAGGGAATTGAAGCGACTAAAGGCTATCTATGACTGGTCGGACGCCCATCTCCTGAATATGGCGTTATTAGGCCTGAAGGGACGGGCAGACGACTGGGCAGGGGCCTTAGCCGAAAGCGAGAAAAATACATTTAAAAAATTAGAAACTCAAATGACAAAGATCTTCGGTGATCGAAGAGCTAAGTGGCAGAAACACGCAGAGTTCTGTGGCCTTAAACAAGGAAAAGACCAGAGCGTGATCGAATTTGCAGGTGTCCTGAAACAAAAACAGGTTAAAGCAGAAGCAAGCAATAGTATGATGTTAGCTGTGTTTTTTGAAGGATTAAAACAGGGCGTAGCCAGACAGGTAGCTATACTGGACCCTAAGTCGTTCACCGAAGCGGTGGATTGTGCAACGAGACTAGAGTCGTTGGACAAAGGCAAAGGGGGAACTAAAATATCTAATGCAGTAAGCGAGCTGGCTGGGAGCCAAGCGTCAGAGGAGACCGCAGCCCTAAACTCTATCTCCGAACGGTTTGGAGTGGTGCTGGCCCGACTGGAGGCCGCTCCATGGTTTCAGAAACCAAAACCAGGGCAAAGCGGAGCTCCCCAGAATAGTGGTAACTATAAACAGCAAGGTTATGAGAGAAAAGATAGGTATGAAAATCAGAAGGGTGAAAGAAATTCAGATCAGAAGACTAAAACCAATACCGCCCCGAACAGAGAGGCAGACAAAGGAAAGAACCCGCCAACTCAGCAGAAAGTGGAAAGACCCAGGCTACCTTTCGATGAAAGTAAGTTTTGTATCATTCACCAACAACACGGTCACTCCACAGAAGCGTGCTTGTGGCTAAAGAATAGATTGAGGGAAAAACCCCCGCGGATGTACAAAGATAGTAAAGCCAGTGGCACAGAACAAAAGAGTCAGGGAAACTAGAGGGGGGGTCCGTTCATTCCACGATAGAATTAGGCGCAGTGGACGGACCGGCTAGGAGAGAGATAGGAGACGAAGCATTTTTCTTAACGTTAAGATTTAATGATCAGAAGGAGGTTAGATCTTTGGTAGACACAGGAGCGAGCGATTGCTTCATGTCCACCCATTGTAAACGGCAGATCCCTAAACAATGCATTTTAGATGAATGGAAGGTATCGAAAGGAAACATCAGTCTGGCAGACAACTCGTCTCAAGTAATACTAGAACAAATTAGATGTAAGTTTTCAATCCAGGGATCGGTGGTCTGCTATGATTTCAACATAGTGGACGATCTATGCCACCTAATAGTAATCGGTAGAAACTTATTAACAGTGCTTCGATCAGATTTATCTCTACCAGGCGCAAAGATAGAAGTGTTTTGTGGAAACCCTATAGTCAGCAAAGAAACAGTGAAAATTCCACCGGGAAATGAATGCATCATACCGGTTACCACCCGAGAGCCGCTGGGATTAGACTCACCAGTGGCTTACTGCGCACCAGCAGTCACTGCACCTGTCCTAGTGGAGGGGTGCGTGAATACGGTGGGAAGTCAGTGGTGGATCAAAGTCATGAATCCGCTAGATGAAATGCAAGAAATCACTCCCCAGGAAGTGTTAGCTTTTGCGGAAGAATGCGCAGTGCCTGAGGTAAACCAAGATCAGATAGAAGAGTTCCTAGACTTGTGTTATCTAACTAAAACAGAGACCCCAATGTCCATCTGTAGGATTTCTGTAGAAGTAATGAAAGACGCAGTGCAAATGGAAAGCCAAACCTCTGAGGAGAAATCCCGAGGTAAAATGGATGAAAATGTAAGTAAAATAGATCTAACCGAGTCGTGCTTAAACGAAGAACAACAGGTAAGGTTTAGACAAATGCTTAATAACAACAGGAATGCACTAGCGTTCTCAATGGAAGAGTTAGGTCACTGTGAAATAGCGCCGATGAGAATCATTGTGGATGAGTCGCAGGGAGTCATAAGTTCTAGACCATACCGATACTCTCCACAGAAAATGGATATCATCGATGAACAGGTTAGGCAACTCATAGATATAGGTGTCATAGAGCCCAGCGAATCGGCTTGGCGAAGCCCGCTGGTGGTAGTGCAGAAGAAAGATGGCAAGCCTAGGCTCTGTACAGACTTTCGCATGCTTAATCAAGTCACTTTTAAAGATAAATTCCCCATGCCCACAGCTCGCTCGCTTTTCCTATATATGGCTTACAAGAAACCCACTATGTGGACAGCTTTAGATCTGTTGAGCGGCTATCATCAGTGTGTAATCGAAGAAGACAGTAGAAAATATACCGCTTTTGAAACCCCGATGGGTGTGTATCAGTATAAGCGTGTACCATTTGGCTTAGTTGGCGCGCCTTGGCAGTTTACCAAGGTAATGGCCATAGCGCTAAAGGGATTGATTCCTAGAACATGCTTAGCATATTTAGACGACGTAATCGTCTACGACACTACATTTGAAGAACACCTGGCGAGCGTTGAGGTGGTTCTCCAAGCTTTGGCGAGAGCTAATCTCAAACTGAAACCGTCAAAGTGTGAGTGGTGCCGCAGTGAAATCAATTTCCTCGGCCACGTAGTAAACGCGGAAGGAGTGGCTACACAAAGGGTAACCACAGAAAAGATTACAGCCTTTAACCGTCCACATAATGTGAAAACTATTAAATCCTTTCTGGGACTGTGTAACTACTACCGATCGTTTGTCCCTAATTTCGCTGATCTAGCAAAGCCCTTAAACCGGCTGTTAAAGAAAGAAGTCTATTTTGAGTGGACAGAGGCCTGCGAGGAAGCGTTTCAACAGTTAAAGAAACTGCTCACCTCGCCGCCCTTACTAATTCATCCAGATATAGGAGGGCATTTCTATCTGCTAACTGATGCATCAGACGCCGCGTGCGGTGCAGCGGTTTGTCATAAACTAGATGAAATCTACCGTCCGGTTGCTTTCTGGGGGTGTACCCTCCGTGACGCCGAATTAAATTATTCGGTAACAGAAAAAGAGGCTCTGGCAGTAATTAAAGGCATTAAGAACTATGAGGACATGTTGCAGGGAGCTAAAATCACAATAGTGACTGATCACAAACCGTTGATTCCCCTGCTACAGAGTGCCTACAAAGCCCCGTCAGCCCGGCTGAGACGGTGGGCTTTAGCGCTATCAGATTTTGATTTTGAAATCATATATGAGCCAGGAGCGACTCATTTTCTACCGGACTATTTGTCTCGAGTCTATCATGAACATGTCCCAGGTGAAGAATATGAGCCCGCGGTGGGATGTGAGTTATTTGAGGCCGAGGTTCGGGATGAAGAGCTTTCTGTGGCCACGGTAATGAACGCGCAACTCCAAGATGCAGAGTGCGCGCAATTGATAGACTACCTTCAGGACGGAGACCTACCAACAGATCCCCTTGAAGCTAGGCGAATAATGGACCAAGCCGATTTTGTGGGAATGGTAGCACCGGGGGTACTCTGTAGGTTCAACGTCAAAAGGTATAACAAACACCAAGACCAACTGGTCAGACTAAAACCCCGCATGATAGTTCCAGGTAGGTTAATTCCCAAAGTCCTGAGACTATTACATAATGACATCTTGGCTGGGGGACATGTGGGTATCAGTAATCTCACTACCAAAATCTCTGACAGATTCTACTGGCGAAACATGAACGCCGACATAGCAGACTATGTGAAGGCCTGTGAAACCTGCTCTCTAAGGAGACGGGCCCCACATTTCAAGGCCTTAGCTAAGTCTTGGGAGAGGCCGACTCGACCCTTTGAGGTGGTACAGTGTGATTTCATCGGGCCACTAAAGAGGGCTAGGGATGGGTCAAAATATATCATGACCTTCATAGACCTACTAACAGGTTGGCCGGAGGCTTTCACCACGAAAGACTCCACTGCGCAAACCGCGGCCAACTGTTTCCTAACCGGGATAGTGTGTCGGTATGGGCGGGTAAACCGTCTGCACACAGACCGGGGGGCGGCCTTCCTATCAGGACTGTTCCGGGAGATTACTACCCGACTAGCGTGCAAACAAACGTTCACTACCGGGCGAATGCCGACTGGCAACGCTCGAGTAGAAAGACTACATAAAACCATTGAAAACCTGATTGCTTATTATATCCCTGACGACCACTGTAACTGGATCGATCTACTTCCCATTGCATTATGGACAGTTAGATCCACAATCAGTGTACGGTCGGGATACAGCCCGCATACCTTGCTGTTTGGCAGAGATCCAATTAGCATGGGAATGCCTGAGCAGGGAACAATCCCTGAAACGCTGAATGACTGTGAATTCTTCATGCAAACAAAGGACAACATTGCTATGTTTAGGAATATGGCAGAACGAGTTGTTCAAAACTATGAAAAAGATCTGAGGCTGCGAATTGATGAGCGGGCGCGGCCCACTCAGATGTACGAAGGTGATATGGTATACATGTACGACCCTTTAGCTAGTGAAAATAAAGCGTCTAAGTTCTCAAACAGGTATACCGGGCCATTCAGGGTAATTGAAACAAAAGGGGACCACCTTGTTAGACTAGTGTCTTTAAAAACTGGGAAACAGGTACCACATCTAGTAAACATTTCGAAACTCAAACCTGCACATGGGCCTTGGTCCCCCGCCGTCCCTCATAACATTCCCAAAATGGTGAGAGAAGCGAAAATCACTAACTCAAAAGGGGCAGATCCTGACCGAAACCCTGAATTGCATCACACTCCGACGGGTGAAATCGCTGAGGAAGATGGCGAAATAAGGGGTGCTGAGACTGAAAACTCAACGGGAACGACCGGTCCCCGTGAGCATGATGCAGTTCCTATGACCGGGAAGGTACCTACACAAAAACCTGGTCCAAGTCCCACTGATTTAGCAGAAACGGATGGGCAAATCACTGATGGTCAGGGCACCAGTGCGGACACCGCGCTGTCACCAAACTTATCCTTTGTTCCTAATAAAGCCGCCTGTGAACGGGGAACAGCTGGCGCTAATGGACAGAGGAAACGCAAACGAGCTAAACGAAGGGGCAAAAGCCAGCCGTTGGAAGGGAGATCCCCTCCAAGCAACAACAAGCCCATAAAACTGCCCTGCGGAGATGTACCGATCTCGGATACATCGGAACAGAGCCCAGAAAAAACAGGAGAGGACCATGTCCCGACGAAAGGTGGCTATAACCTACGTCGGAACCGTCGGCCTAACTACGCCGCTCTGTTCAACGGCGGGGAAAGCGACGACATGGATGATTAATGCAGGAAATCTAGCCGCCCTGTGAAAATAAAGGTTCGGCGGAGCGGCACCGTTAGCATCAACGCTAATGGAACAGGTGGCCTACCTCACGGCCACCTCGCCGCGCCCAGGGGCGTGGCAGAAAGGGAGGGTGCGCACACCAAGAGAGATGCCAGTGGTTTGGCGTCATCTCTTGGGACCGGATGCAAGCGTTCCCCCCCACCTGAAACAAGATACAGCTCCAAATATGGAGACGGCATGGACAAGCGGATCGGTTATAATTTCGTGGGATCCGCGCCGATCCACCAGTCGGTCCGCAACTCTGCTCCTAGACGGTCACCTCTGCTGCAGGTGATTGTACGCACAACCCAGCCCGGGAGGAAACGGAGATAGACATTGATTCTATCTCTGAACAGAAGTTGGAGATAGAAGTTGTTCAACTTCCGACTTCTCCTGGAAGGAGCAGAAAGAGAACTTAGCTGGGACACTGATCCACCGACTCATGGGGAACTGTCTAGCCCTCCGGCCACATAGCAATCCAAAGGGAACCACTACTTTCCCTGCGGACACGGAGGGAAGGATCATCGTCCCCCTGAGAAGGAAACGGATTAGCCGCCCCCACCAGAGGGCGCTGCCTACCAAGGGAAGGTTCGTTGGGCCATTCTTTTAGGATTTTACCAAATGAAAGAAAAGGCAGTCGAGAAGGAGAGTACTAAGAAACGACCGGCTCAGACCCTTAGGCGGTGGAGTTGGCCGGGCCGGGGCGGTGTCCGTCCGGACTCAACCGACGCCGGGATTGCCCGGAAGAAACCAAGGACACCAGCCCGGCGGCCCACCAGAACGACCGCAGGCGGAGCCAAGAAGTCCGCTAAATCGATTCCAGTCAAAAAGAAGACAGCAGACAAAGACTTTTACAATTTATCTGAGGTGAGTGACTCGGAGCCCGAGCCAAGGCTAACGGCGTTGGCCAAGCCGGTTCAGAAGGGAGAAGCGGCCAACCGATCGGTGCAGATCCAGGCCGGCTGGTTCTGGGACCTTACGCAACCACTGTTCCAACTATTTGAGACTGTTGACGAAATTAGAAGGACAGTGGGACTGGACGTGCCAAAATCAAACAAACAGTTAACTGAGGTTAAAACTCAGGAAGCTCCTTTCATTCAAAGAACCACACAAAACTCTAAATGCGTCAGGGAAGGTACCAGACAACAAACAACACGAGGCGGCCGACCTCTGCCCACTCTGGAAAGGCGATCGGGAGGGGAACAGCTAACCGTCGCCGCTCCAGGACTAAAAGTGGAGGTAGCACCCGTTCAACGCGCGCCAACCCCACCGGTGGGGAACGGGCCAGCGGGAGCTCCCCTCCTCCACCACTTGCAGCCTGCGGACCCCGCTTGTTTAGACTTGAGCAGCTTGACAACGAGCTGCAGCGCCAATCCCTCACCACTGCTATGGAACCAGCAGCAGTGGACGCCAACCAGCCAGCCGGGGGGTCCACTGTGGCCGAGTCCACTCCCAACGACAAACCCACCGCAGGTGCCGCACCCGTACCCCTCGAGCCAACCGTCGTACGACCCAACGGGGGCCGTTTCGGACTGGAACCTACTAGGCCAAGACCCCTCAGAGCAATGCGCCCCTCGTCCTGCGAACGTATGAGAGGCTTGAGGATCACGGTCACCAAGGACGAGAGCGGAATCATCAGGCGAGTGGTGAATGACAATGGGCAAAATCTCTATGAGCATGTCCCAAACTAAGTGGACCAGGGGGCCCGAGAGGAGGGCATACTTCGGCGCATGGATGATAGTGGTGCGCAGAAGAGTGAAGGTAACTTTGTTGTGAACATGTTTTAGTTAAAACTATAAACTTGACTTTCATGGACTAGCGCTAAAACCAATGACAATGAAGTGGTCGGTGCTGTTCGTTTTCGCCATGATAGGAGGCATTAAGGGGTTGCGGAATGACTCCAGCCCACATGAAGGGCTAGCCCCTAATGCTGAAGTTATAGCCTTGGAACAATATGGGGTGGTACTGAAACCAGGGAAATTAATGTCCACCGCAGATATTACTCACGTCCGCCAAGGCTTTCTGATCACTATTCCCCAAAGGCGCTCCTTCATCAAGGCTACCTTTGGCCAGGTCTGTCATCGGTACCTAAAGGGAGGAGACGCTCTCGACCGAGCCTGTTACCACGTCAGGTCGCTAGTGAATTGGATGGATCAGACATCGCAGGCGCTCAAAGGTCGGTATAGGGAAATTCTCAATGAAACCTTAAGCTCGCTAATTAAAAACAACCAACAGCGACCTCAAAATCAAGGGTCAGAATCAGACTCAGGCGGAAGGATCAAAAGAATGAAGAAACTCCCCATCATGCTGGACGACCCAGGATGGCCGACCTTTCCTATTCCAACGTCATGGAACAAGGGGCTTTCAGCTGATGTCAAGTATAACAGGGAACTAATTAAAGTGTTACAAGAGTCCTCTGACCAGATGATCGAAGACCTGGCGCTGATGAACGAGAAACACGACGAGGCAGTAGAAAGGGTTAACCACGTCGTGATAGGTCTATTGGATAATTTAAGGTCACTAAATAAGGCGCATAATACCACTCGCCGGAGAATGAAACTTGTCCAACATAAGGTGGACTGGATGGAACTGTACCTGAACATGGTACCTGTAGCTCTGGAAGACAAACTGGGTGAAATGGTGTATCTCCAGTTGGTGGTGGAGCAAACGCGCGTGTTCAGGAAAGGTGTACAACACCTGACACGGGGCCAACTAACCATGGATTTGGTGCCACGCCAGTACATGGTCGGAGCGGTCCTGGAAGTCAACAGGTATCTGAAAGGAATCCATCCCAGGTTCCATGTGGCGTTTTCAGATCCCTCCTTCTATTATGAGAACAGTCAGCCCTCATTTAAATTTAATGAAACCACCCAGGAACTTATCGTGTATGTAAGGGTACCAGTTGTGGCCGACGAACATCTGTTTAGAGTCTACGAAGTACTGACTTTTCCTGTGCCAGTACCAGTTAGAGGAAGGCAAAAGAAGGACGCTCTCCAAATTGTTAATCTGCCAAAAAGTGTGGCTATGTCCATGTCCCGTCAGTACTACGTACCACTGGCTAGCGGCAGTTGGTCAGGCTGTTATGGGCAGACCATCACGCTTTGTAAGGACTTGCCCTACATGAAAAAGATTACGGATAACACCTGCACTGCCGCCCTGTTGAGACGCGATGACATGGCCATACGAGAGAAATGTGAACTGGACTATCTTTTGGAAGCAGACTTTGGAGAAATGGCAGTGTATCTGGACGACGGAGATATGCTTGTGGTCAGCGCTGACACTCGGGGCCAAATGATTTGCAGAAATCAACCCGCAGTGGAGGTGAACATAGAAAACTATGCGCGAGTTCAGGTGGAATGCGATTGTGCCTTCCAGACGCAGGGATCATGGATACCGTATAGTTTACGGAACTGTGACCGACGCACCAGGATTACCACGGTCGTGTATCCACCTAACGACCTGTTGGGAGCAGCGAGTCGTGTGAAAGGATGGAACGCTAATTTCACAAGGCCCGAGAATGAACCCACTATGTTAGAATCAGATCCTATCCCTGAAACGATTAGGAAAGAGCTACTGGAAATCGAGGAAAGCCTAAAGGTCAGAATACCTGTATCCTCTCTGGCCAAGCGAATCCAAAAACACAGGAAAGACTTGGCTAAAGGCATCAAGAAAGCAACTGACCGCTACGAGGTGGACAAACACGCCCCATGGTTTTCTATAGGTAACTTTGGGGGCGGCTTTGGCCTCCTCACAATCTTCTGTATAGTGGTGGCAGTAACCATTATTGGGTGTATCCTCTGGAAGTGCTGGTGGAACCACCAAGGCAAGGCTGCCCTGGCCGGACTAACCATGACTTTACCTCGGGCCATAGCCTTGGAAGCGGCGGACCCAGAGAAGCTGCTGCGCGGTGAAAGGGAACTAACTGGATGCCCGGACACGACCGCCAACCCCACTGCGGTAGCAGTACTTGCTATATTATTGGCAGTACTAGTCATCGCCATAGTGGTCCTCGTGTGGCGAAAGTGGAGATATATCAGAAGGAAGACTGTAGATGGACTGTATGTACAGTTTGCCAACCCACATATGATAGAGACAATCTTTCTGGGGGAACTGGCCATGCCTTCAGACCACACTTATACGGAGGGCTATGTGCTCATTAGGGATCTACTGGTGACCCAGCTGTGTCTGAAATATACTCTGACAGTTACCTGGGGGGCGCAGCTGATGGGAGCAGCGACTAGACCTGGACAACATCCATCTAAGGTACCACTACCAGACACCCTGAGGGTATCTAAGAAACTAGCCCGTCTAATGATGAGTAATTTAAAATACAATACCAGGGCCAGACTACTGAGATATTCCTCAGGGCTAGCCACTCCTGTACCCATGGGAGTACCGCGCCTCATCGACGCAGGCTGGTCCGATGTCGGAGCGGACTGGCCTCAACCGGTGATGGGACATGGAACAATGCCTAACGCTCCTCCTAGATCGACCACGCCCACCTCAACAGCGACCGGAACGGGATCTGCCCGAAAGACAGTAAGGCCAGGGACATCCGAAATAAATCCAGGAACGGTTTATGAAGTTATCATATGACAATGTAACGAGTGTTAAGACCTGACCTGGTGCTGTACAGGTAAAATTGGTGAATTAATAACACAAAGGTACGAGTACTAGAACTAAAATGTTACAGGAAGTTCGCTGGGCAATACCTGTTTGGGTAGGTAGGGTTCTGTTGACTAACCTAATCAATAAGAATTCACCAGCCAGGGAAACCTGGGTCGGGTAGGCTGGTCCAACCGTCTCTCTATGGACCCATGGGTTATCTAAATTTCTCTCAAGTCGAGTGTCCCATGCCCGGTAGCCTAGCTCAACACTCTCAATGTTATCGATTTGGCAACTCTTTTAAGGTAGGGAACCATTTGGAACCGATCCTAGTGTCGCGAAATTTTAGCATTTAAAAAGATACTCAAAATTCTGTATAAAACCTAAGAACGCTCAACGGGACCAATGCTCCCAACGAGCGAAGTGAACTTCCCCAAGCAAGTACCATCTACACCTGACCCCTGTGCTGTTGTTACCGCTAGGATCGGGCTGCAGTACAGGAGTCACTTGGGGAACGCCACTGTCTATTCTTTAGCATGCTTACATATATAATCTTCTCAAAGATGAGGGGGCTGCCCAAGCAGCAGGAGCCTGCCCACATGCCTGGTGTCAGTGGTGCCTGACAGGAGGCAGGACGTTGGGGTTACGCGTCACTGACGCTGCGAAGGGCACTGGGGTGGACGCCCGACCATGGCAGTCACTATGCCTCGGGTGGATCGGCTCCTGACGGCGGTCTCTTCATCACAAAAAATCGACGAATAGAAAGAAATTTATCTAAAAACTGAATATATAAAGCAACCCAATATTTATTTAACTAAGAGCCCTTCCTCAGGGAATTCTGGGCAAGTTGTGATAAGAACATATGAACGCAGAATATTTAGTAACATTCTCGGGGGGAACGCTCCGTGACAGCACACGAGAGTACCTTATACGTGGCTCGTTTGCTTCTGGTATGGGCACGCTACGACGGGCAAGGATGTGTACAATTCCTACCAAGGCGTGCTATATTCAGAAATTATAACGGAGGTCACAAGGAAAGGTAGTTACGGGACAACGGCGAACTGGTGACATTCACAGGGTGCTCGGCTCTCTCTCTTACCATATCGCGACTCCCTCAGACTGGACAAGCCATCCCTGGGGCGGGAGAAGCCGTAGCGAAAACCCACAAGGCGGTGGAGCGAGGTGCTGTCCTTATTAATAGCCCCATCGTCTTGGTTATGTGTAAATGGCCGCCGGATCATCGTATGTCTTAAGTCGAGGGATCCTGACTTTACCATAAAGTCAGGATCCAACGAAAACAAGTATCAAAAAGAAAGAGAATAATGAACAACTGCCCAAAAGTACAAGACTAAGTTATTTAGGCCATGTTTAGACCAGTTTTAACCGGGTCTGAGGCAAAACGGCAAGAAGTCAAGTTTCGACCCGGGTAAATTAGAAATAATTAAAATTAATAAAGAAGACGTGCGGCTTCAGAGTTGACCGCCGTCGAGAAAAAAAAAAAAAAAAAAAAAATACTAGTCTTGGCCGCCGTCGTGGCGCTAAAAAGTAACCGGGTCTCCGCTCAACAGTTGAGCTGAAGAGGGGGGACACGGTCTGCTAATTCCCTAACGAACGGCTGCAAAAACTTAGTTGACACCCAGAGCTAATAGTCTACCCAGTCTATTAGAAAGAAACTAAAATCCTAAGGTTGTCTTTAGTACTAACATATTCCTGCTCCGCGTGCGCATAGTTAGGATAAGCTGGGGGCGGAGTCTTTTCAGGAGTAGTCTTGACTCTCCACAAGAAAAACGGGCATAGACCTGAACAAAGGACGGGTTTAACCTTGTACTGTACTTCGGTAAAGGCCCGACTTACTAGGTGCTGTCTGGAAGTGAGTGATCTGAGGAGATGCATTTACACATCTCTGTAATTTAAAGGGGGTGTAGGCTGCATATTAAAAAAAAAAAAAAAATATGCAGTCTGCTCCCGATTATAACAATGGGAAACTCGGTGCTGCCCATTCTGGTCCTATGAATGGGGGGGTACCGATAAACCACGTGTAACTAATGAGGACCGGGAATCAGATCAGAAATGAACCTGAATCTGAGACCCGATCCTCTAGTGATAACTAATAAGGAACGAATAATCTCAACCTCCTTTGTACAGTTAGTACTTAATGTCCTTTAATGACATTTATACTTTACGGAATGAAACGCTACCCCCACCGCTTGTCATGTTGGCTTTCCCCATGTGATGTAAAGTATAGGGTAAACAGTAAGATGTTACTGTTAACATAGGTGTAATATCTATTCAGTGAACCGTTTGGAGTTAGGGGCGCACCTGTTTGCCTTGTTAGGAGGGCGCCACTACCCAATATAAAGTGGAACTCGGTCTTCAAACCCCAGATTGAATGTAGGGGGTGAACGCCGAGCTACCACCTGTAACTAACAAAGAGGGAAGGGATTTTGTCTTAACATAACCATTCAATGAGAACAAACTGTGGCTTTAAAGGTGATGCTTCACAAAATGGAGTCAAATATGTTAGAACAGTTGTCACCCTTGGGGGGGGTGTTAATTTGTTTACATATAAACCCTTGGAGTGTATTGGAAAATTATTCTAACACAATGTACATAAAGTGTGTTGTCAAGAGTATTGACTCTTGGAAAACCAAAATAGCTTCTTAAGTAAATCACAATAGACCCAGTTCCTATCATTATTCTTATCTCCTCATGTGGTCTGTGAGAGAGTCCAAGCGTGTGAGTTTTGCATCACATTTCGGACACTCGTGAGATCCTAAAAATGCACATTTTCATGGCAACTGAGCCCAGAACGATGTGTGTAACTGTTCCCACCTAACTCGCAAATATATCGCTGTTTGGGATGTTTGGTAATCTTTACTGTGGATTTTGGTGCCTTTCTAGTTTTCTTTAACGAGAACACCATTCCTTTCTTGACAACGACAACACCGAATCTCTGTCTGGGAGCTCATTCAGTGTCTTGAAGGTTTCGTTCTGGTTTCCTTGCAGTAGTATTGTCTCCTCAGCTGGACAACCCAGCACAATAATACTCGCTATAAAACCTATTCTAACACCATGACACTGACGAAGTCTTGTCGTTAGACTCAATATGGGACGGGTATTGGTGGCTCTTGCCACTCCCTCTCAAACTTACCTTGGAGTCGCCAACAGCTTGTTGGACGGCTCCACCTGTGGTGTCGCCTCACGTGGCCGACACGGCAATCTGTCCAGTACTCTGTAAGGGGGACAACTCATCAAAGAATTCTGCCACGGCCAATCTAATGCTGGGCAATCTGGACCAAAATACTTGGTCACCTACAGTTATTCTAAACTTACCAGGGTGAACACCCTAGGATGTGCTTATTCCCTAGGGCGCCCCATGTGAATTGTTTCCAATGTAGACATCTACACTAATGTCTTGTACGGAGAACCACTAAACAAAGAATTCTGTTACAGCAAATTTAGTGTTGTACAACTCAGACCGGAACCCCTGGTCACCCATACCTGAATCCACATGTGCAGTGTCAGTCCCCAACAGTTAATAATACCATAATACCAATACGATACAAATCACCCACACTCCAAAAAGCCTAACTTAAATCGGTAATGTCAACAAACCACTAGGCAGAAAAACCCTCTATTATCGCCCAACCACGCGCGAGATAAAATGCTTGATCATGTTCGCCTAAACAATCCCTCCCACTAAAATCATATAGCCTGACACTTTTCAGTGCCAACCGTGTCACACTGCTTCATTTACATCACCCTAACATACCGCAGGACCTGGAAAAGATAATAAGTTTAGTACGCAAGGTCCTAGTTCTCAGCCCGCGTCCACCATCTTGAAACCAAAAGTAAACACTAGGTGGCCGCCCATGCTACCCGTTACAAAAATCACCAGCGAAACACAGCTTCTGGTTCCGGGAGTGACATCAGCTTCCGGAATACGACAACGTGAAGGCGAGCTGAGAAAACTGGCGAAGAAGTCCTGACCAACAATCTCCTTAAAAATCTACTGGTTAGTAGCCTACCTAACGTGCCAAGAACTGTGGAAAGAGGGCCGAACTTACCCGGGCTCGGAGAGGTCGGGGCGCTGGACCGTCTCGACGAGGAAGGTGCTCCAACAGGCGAGGGAAACTGCGGTCTGTGGTCCACAAGTCTGGTGTATCCCATGAAAACAGTCTTATCGTCCGGGCTCCCGTGAAAACAATCTGGCTATGCCTCTTGAATATAATAGGTGCTAAAACTAAGGCTATTGTTCTAGGCATAGGCCGGGAATTAAATCCTAAAAATCACTCGGGAAAATCATTATATACAAAAGAGTGCCGGCGGCCTACTGCTGGAGTGGCAGTCTGACAAAAACTCGGCCTAAAGCCCGGGCCCAACGACGTGGCAACCGGGTGGACGGCATGTAGCCATCTGTCAACTCGCGGAAATCGTTGACCGTCATTACCCCGTCCGCCACTACCTTGGGCCGGTGGAGTGCGTGGCCTGTATCAACCGTTGGGACCGCATACCACTCGTTGGCTCTCCTGACCTCTCTGCTGACTCGCGGGATGATCCGGTTAAGCCATTTTTGTAACGAGCCATCACTGTCAGTCAACTCCCACCTCCGGGCATCAAAACCGGAGGGAGTGGCCAGGATCAGGGTGGCTGGAATAGGATGGGCTCGCAGGTTCAGGAATGCCTGGTTAAATAGCTCAGCATAAAAGTTCACTACGGCATCCGGGTTAATGAATAGTGGCAGGTAAAGATCCAATTCTCTGTCCCAAGTCAAAATGTCGAGGAGGTTAGTCATAACTATTAGCACGTCTTCCGGGTAGAGCATGTGATGGGCGAAGGCGTGCCCCGCCAACTCCGCTGTCGTTGCGTCCTCGCTCGGAAAAGTCACAAAATAATGGTCGGTGCTGTTCCGGATTAGGTCAGGGTAATCCTGGAGTCCGGCCTCCCGGTTTGAAGAGAAAATAGCCACTCGGACCATGGTGAACTCGTAGAAGATAACGTAAAAATGAAGGAAGATATAAAAACACGTCTTGACTCTGTAAAAGGACCGCCGGCACTGATTAAAATGACGTCAAAACGAGGCTAATTTGGGAAACCCCTTTTTGATCCAAAAGATCCAAATTTTGAAATCGGCTAGCATGATCAAACCATCGTATAATTTTTTACAAAATCTGTGCTAAACTAAAGCTTAGGCCCCAAACCAACATAATCAAGCGACGGAATTAATTCATATCGGCCCAAAATATCAGGTCGAACCATCAAACTTGCAAATTTGTCCGAAACAGAAATTTGCCATCCGGGCGCTTCGCGCCTGGAGGAATCAAATCGAGGTCAAACCCTGGAGGGGAATTCTAGTCAAGCGTCCCGCTAAGTACACATGTACTAAGCATGACTGGTGGGCGCGCGACGCGGATGGTAATATTTTCTAGACCCAACTGCATAATGTCGCTAGATTAGATGCAGGGACCTTGTATTTATTGTAAATAATGTTGTTCTAGTTGAAATTTGATTGAACTTTGACACGCATTGTATAATGAACTTCGTTCGTTCAAAATGTCCGAATCCTCTGTATTGACTTATGTTGTGTTAGCTTGTTCTAAAATTTGGATTTGATGTGTACTTGTTACTCTTAAAAGGTTAAGACAACTTTACACTGTACATATGTTGAGTTCTGTTGACTTGTGTTACAAATTATAAATATCAGAAACTGTATACATATGTACTAAGTCAAAAACTGACTTTGTCACCTTAAGAATTGCGAATGATATTTCTTCATCCTCTAAAACTGTTCTTACTGTTCGTCAACATGATTATGTCATCATTTACTTACCATAAAATGATCATGGTTCATTAACACTTACCTCGTCACCTTATGCACGGTGTCACTATTCTTGGGCCTCAATCTGGGCTGATCATCATTACTTTATCTGGTCACCTTATGCACGAGTGACACAACTCTTAAGCCCTAATATGAGCAGACAATGATAGGAAATCTTCCTAAAACCCTTCATGTTCATGAACATTTTCACTGATCTCAAGTCTTAACATAGACTACTGAAAATGTACTTATGTATTAAGTAAAACTGATCATATCTTTGTTTACAATCCTTGAATGAACAAAAGAACTTGATTATCATCACATTGTGCTGAATGTACCACGAGAGTCAAGGCCACCCCACAATGGGTTAACAAATGTATCCAATCATCAAAATTGGGAATTCATTACATTTAAAAAAAAAAAAAATATAATCTTCACTTGGTTTGAGCTATGTCGTCCACCTCCTTAAACTCAAACACCTGACCGCCGTCGAATGTACTAATAGCTTAGTACTTTTAATATTTCTTCAGGTTATATAATCCATCAAGGATCAGGCTTAGCAAGTCTACTTCTAGTCTACTCTAGACTTTACGCTCCTAGCGCCACCTGCTAACTAGTATAAAAGGTGTTGCAAAGTGGGGAGCAGTCAGTTAGTGAAAAGTAAGTGAACAGTTAGTAAGAGTTAGTTAGTAGCTAGCGGAAGCTATGGCCAACAGTTAGTTGGTTAGCCTTGTGAAACATTTAACATCGAAGCCACTTGGAGTAAATACACTGGCTTCCGAGTAGCAGACTGGAGTTCACTTAGATCTTTTACCTCGGACATAGGATTGTGATAGAACTGAGCAATAGAATGGTCTAGAAGGTGTTGGAACGACTCGTGTTCTAAATGTGGTTGATTGCTGATAGGAGATGGGAGGTGGACTGATGAAGACTTACATATGGTGGCTTTGACTCGGGATGAGCTGTATATTGAATAAAACCCTTTCATATTAGCAAGTTCCCTCATCGTTCATTTCTTTTGAACTATTGGGAAGTGAACGGACAAACTTTAAACGCAGTCTGAATTACTCAGGCATTCTGGATAAACAACTCATGAAGACTTGGATATACACGAACATTACGCAGTCTTAAATCAAACATTAACAATAGTTCATCATAACAAAACTCTCAAAACTCTCAGAACTCCTGTGAATCCACCCAAAACTCCCATAAACTCACCCAAACTCATGTAAGCAAAAACAAAACTGACGTAGCCAGAGAGAGGTCCAGGATTTCCAAAAGGAGGGGGTCAGCATATAGGCTAAGTACTAAAAACGCATGTAGTCGCACACCCGCATGTGACATTTTCCCCTCTTTCCCTACTTTAGGGGTCCATTAAAAGGAGGGGGTCAGGACCCCCTGGACCCCCCTCTGAATCCGCCCCTGCGTAGCTATGGCAGCACAAAAGGTGATCATAAGTTTATGAAACGCAAAACATACAGAGGTTTGTTATGAAATGTGACACTGGAGTATTAATGAAATGAAAAGAGTAAAAAAGTCAAACTACACAAAAGAACGTCTTGTAAAATAGGTGCATGAATGAAAAAAGACACAGGGCAAGGAGGGGGGCATAAAGTCCAAGTACTTAAACACATGTACACATGTATACTGCATTCCCCCTCTTTTTGTAGTTTGGGGGTCCATCAAAACAGAGGAGGCGGCATTAGGAATTAGGAATTTTCTTATGTAAAATTCTTTACCATGGATGGTGCGCCTCAAGTTTTACATAAGGGCGCCCCCTCCCCCCACTTTTTTTTTTAAATCTCTGGATCCATCCCTGCCCTTGATCCGCCCCTGCTTAGGTAAACATTTCTTGAAGCCCGCGCCTGGAACATGAATGTCTTGTGAAATTGGCGTATTGATGAGACATCCTTAGCTTGCCACCCCCAGGTTAAACTTCCTTGAAGCCCTGCTGGCCGGGGAGTGGGAGGACAAGACGAGTGTTGGGGCGCCGCAGATCGCCCCCAGTAAGCTCGTCATCTGGCTCGCCTTCTGCCTCTTCATGGTCCTCATTGCCGGGACAATCATCTTTGCATCAGGTCAGTTTGTTTTCCCTCTTTTTTGTGTATTTTATTTCTTAAAAAAAAAAGAAATTCATACTAATCGTATTCCATAAGTTTTTAATTGTAACATTGTAGTTTATGTGTCAGGACTTGCGTAAAACATAATTATAGTTATTTATCGCCAGTCTTTTTTTGCTGTTTTTTTTTAAAGAAAGATAACTATTATTCTATTGAACCATGAAAATGTATGTATACAGAGATCTTCCGTATGTATGTTTGTATATGTCTGATTATAAATAAGGTACGATTTATAATGATATAATTGGATGATTGACTATGTGTAGAGGATGGTGCTGCCGCCTGCTGTGTTTTTGTCTACCAGGTCCATTCATACCTGGGCAGGCCTCCTCTTCACAAACAGCCTATGTGTATTGTATATTCATTAATTCTAATAAATGGCCATTTGGAGAAAAATATTGATCTTGGAAGCTGATCGAACAAAAGACTTGTGATTTGTATTGATTTTTTTAATAAGACGTATAACTCACATAATTTGAATTATAATGTTTAGAACATTAAAAGGAGCCAAAACCAATATAATTGACAAAATTTTCAAAACTGAGATTAGTATAGAAAAATGCGTTTATATTCTTTTAAAACCATATTTCATGGTTTAGATTTTAACATAGGCCAGGAATAGGCTCAAAGAATGGATTTCCATGATAATTAATTTTGAGTTTGGAAAATTTCATTGATTTTATGATATTCTCAGAGAAGATTAGGAGCTGGGATCAGCGAGTGGCTCTTGTAGAGTTTCCCTGCTTAAGATATTCGTACTCTTGATGGATCTCAGCCTGGTCACACTCGATATCTTGAGAGCATGAGTAGGATGAGTCACACGAGCACTTGTACGGGTCGACTGCAAGCCACAGAGGATGAGGTGGGCAAGTGGTTGTAGGGCTCTCGGAAATGTGCCCTGCGCACGGGGGTCGATGGTGGTTGAAATACGGTCCGTGATGCTCGGGGGTCACCGGGGTCTTCGGTCCTGGATGGGTCAGAGCGAGGGTGGGTGTTGCAGTTCAGTTGGGGCTCGGGGTCAGGGTTTGCCTGTGGGACGTCTAGCAGCCATGTGTGGCTGATGATTCCAAACTCAGGACGGGGCCCATGCCCCAAAAATAAAAGCGTGGTTCTCATCCCTAAAGTCGGTACTAGTCTGAACTCATGTTTCTGGTTGTTTTGTCCCCATTTTTGTACATCCAAGTTCGTCCCTGGTTTCTACCCCTATTTCTTTTAAGTCCAACTTCCCCTTTTTGGCCTAACTTCGGTCTATTCCTATCTCATGGACCATTATCTCTAGTTGTCCTACTCCTCTAAGCCTTTTCGTGGTCCATTCCCAGAAAGAACGGAGGTGTGAACACAATGAGTACCAAGACGGGACTGTTTATTCTCATGAAATCACTGTCTTGTATAGCCACAATCTCGCTCCTGATTGGTTAAACAACATCACATGGTCACTTTGACCTCTCGCCGGGGTCATTTGTGGTCATTAAAATCTCATGCATTACAGACTTCATGCACTTCATGCTTCATGACTGTCTTGTAACTCGTACATACATTTTCATGTAACTCATACAACTCGTGACAAGCTATCTTGTGTAGTCCGCGTAATTTGTGATCATGCACTAACATTGGACTTTCACTATAATTTCTCATAACAACATTTACTTGGTTTTAACCTCTTTAATTAAACTGCACAAACTTGTGTCACGACATTGAATTTATTACTATAATTCATCATAATTTTACTGGTTTTGGCTCCCTTTAAATGCGGTAGAGAAGTGTGGTGGGGCTGTTGTAACTTCTGTCTTCATAACATGTGAAAGAAACAAAGTATATTGTTTTTCATTTGTATCTCATTTGCAGTGTCATCAAGAGCCGGGAACGAGAAAGGAAATGTTAATAACTCAGCAGATTTCCAGTCCAATTCGTCCCTTTTAATGGAAGGCGGTTCCGACAACAGTATTCAAGGCAGCAGTTAGCATGCTCTATTCTAATTATGAATTAGAGTATTACATCAATGTTTATATCATATTATCTTATTAGTTCCATATGTATAAGATACAGTGTCATTAGTGATAAGAAAACATATGTATAATATATAAGATAAAGAATGAGAAAAAAAAATGAAGGGGGAAAAAGGGGGGTAAAAAGACTCAGGAAAGGAAAGGGAAGGGGAAAGGGAAAAAACTATCATTATCTATGGTAATGAAATTAGCATGATAAATGTATTTAACCCAAGTATTTTCATTCAATATATTTTTATAAGATCAGTCCATGGTGTTGGATGTTCTTTTGAAGGGAATCCTACCTCGCATTTATTGTAATAAACTATAATGGTACAACTGGATGGTTGGTTATAACTTGCATATCTAGCATACTTCAAGCAGAGCCCGTGCCTTTAATACCTTCCCAGTGATAGCTACAGGTATCACTTATTAGCAGATATTTGCAAAAAGTCTTTAATTGTCTAGTATACATTTCTCAGAGTGAAATCAAATTCTTGTAGAAAAATAATATTTCCCAAGAACATTTTGATTTCTGAAACGGCCTCGGTTGTTTCCAAATGATAGACAACGGTAGTTTGTTAGTGGTGGAAAAATGATTAGTTAACCTGTGTTTTTTTAATGCAGGGACGGGTGGGGGGGGGGGGGGGCACACCCACCTTTCTATTGGTCAAATATTACCTTTTATATTGTAAAATTTGCGCCCAGGACTTTAATTGCCACCCCCCCCCCCCCGATTTCAAGAATCCCTGGATCCGCCACTATAATGATGACTATGACACTTAAGTATTGACTTGATAATGGCGCCAAAAATCGAATAAAAAGATAGGAAACATCTACTTGTTTTTCTCTCTGTGTACCTTATTGAAATACATTTCATGAAATAAATATAATACTAATTTCTTCATGATGTGCTTTTGACAGAGAATTTGGTTGTTGACTTTTCATATACACTATGTGGCCACCGCTCAAGTTGTAAAAGTCTAATAATAGATTGAACATTTTCATACAATTCAAAATAATTCTCAACGCTTATTGTCTGACATTAAATTCTTTCATTATCAATAATCTATCAGTATCATTAAGGATTGTATCAAGGTTTAAACACTCTTTGAATGCTTTAAATGTTCATTTCCTTATCTTACATTATAATTCGAGTATATTTTGCTAAGCCAAGCCCATTGTTCATTCATTTTATTTAACTAATTATCTAACCAAACCCCCGCTAATCTTGTAAAACTCTGATAATAAATTTACCATATTCATAGAATTTGAGAAGGTCTCTCAGCTCTTATTGTGTGACTCCTTAAATGTTTTCCATATAATTCTTAATCAAAAAGCATTTGTCTTTATTCCATAGACTCTGTACATTAATTGTCCTGAATAAATGAGAAAAAATGTAGTATTTACTGGTGTGAGACCTAAACGCCGCCGAGTGGTGACTTCCGGTTCGCATGGCGAACGTTCAGTTGAGCACATGGCCACATGTAGAGTGGAAGCCCCTTGCATTTGTGAGCTGTAATGTGTCCTATTAGTTGTAATAAATGTATGTAAACACAACAAATGGCGACTGAGGATTGAGGAACAAGGTGGTAGGACTATCTGAAAGTGTGAAAATCTTTCTGTGAAGTCTGGTAAAGTTGACTTTTCTCAAAATGCCTGAGGGAGCAGGTGGTGCTCAGGGCCAAGATGCCCAGCCAGGTCCAGTGGACACTGTGATAAGGGTGGATGTTGGTGGTTTGCCCCAGTTTGATCCAAAGGGGGATCCCAGTGGTTTGTCTGTAAGGTGGAAGAGGTGGAAAAGGGCATTTAACCTGTATGTTACAGCTAAGGGAGTTGTCAATGAGGACCAAAAAGTGGCTCTATTGCTTCATACAGGGGGACTTGATCTTCAAGAACTGTTTTATACACTGGTACCTGAGGATAGGGATGTTTCCCTGCAAGAGTGTATTAAGGCCCTAGATGACCATTTCTTGCCCCAAGTTAATGTGCCTTTTGAGAGACATTTGTTCAGGCAGTTAGAGCAGTCGGCTGGGGAAACGGTTGATCAGTTTGTTTGTCGGCTGAAACAGAAGGCTGTGTCATGTGAGTTTCCGAGTGTAGATGACGCGATAAGGGATCAACTCATTGAAAAGTGTGCGAACGCAAAGTTGCGTAGGAAGTTTCTTGAGAAGTCGGGGGGAGCGACTCTTAAGAATTTCATGGACATAGCTAGGGCGTATGAGACGGTAGATTTACAGATGGGTCAGATGTCTGTATCTTCAGCGCCCACCGAGGTCAATGCAGTACAGCATAAGAACAAGCAACCTAACTCTAAGAAGGAGACAAAGGGAAATGGGTGGAGTCAGAATAAGGATAACAAGTCAAAGGATCAGTAGCCTAAGGGTAGTTGTTTCAATTGTGGCCAGTTTGGACACTATTGTGCGGATAAGGTCTGTCCTGCTCGGTTCAGGAAGTGTAACCAGTGTGGTTTCCAAGGACATTATGCCAAGTTTTGTAAGCGGGATCCTAAGAGTTGTGAGAAAGCTTATCAGGTTCAGGAAGGAAATTCTGATAAGGACGAGGGCGCTAGTAGTAGTAGTGCTAGTGGCTATGCATTCACTATCCAGGAGAAAGACTGTAGTTTCGTGAATTCTGTGGGACCTGGTGTGATCAATGTGATGATTGGTGGGGTGCAGATGCCCATGCTTATTGACTCAGGAGCGACTTGTAACATTCTAGATACACCTACTTGGGAAACCTTAAAGGGAAAAGGTATCCGTTGTGAGTCACAGAAGTCCAAGTTGTTTGCTTGGGGGCAGTCTGAAGCCCTGGAAACGGTTGGGACTTTTGAGGCTGAGATAGTGTGCCCGGAAAGTGGGAAACAGTGCAGGCAGGAGTTCCTTGTGGTAAAAGGGCAAGGTAGACCTCTGCTAGGATGGGAGACAGCAGAAGCACTGAATGTCCTACGGGTAGGTCCCGAGGTTGTGAACAGTATAGTTGAAGAGTATACTGAGGCTGACATACATGCCAAGTACAAGAGTTTGTTCAGCGGTGTTGGTAAGCTGAAGGGCTATGAATTGGAGATTCATATTGACAAAGACAGGAAGCCGGTCGCGCAACCTGTGAGGCGCATCCCATTTGGCCTCAGGGATAAAGTAGATACAAAGTTAGATGAGATGTTAGATGTTAGTTTGTCACTCATAGAGGATTGTACCGCTACAAGCGCCTGATGTTTGGGATCACATCAGCACCTGAAAAGTATCAGAGGATCATTCAGGATGTGTTGCGTGACTGTGCTGGTGTGGCTAACATAGCTGATGACATCATAGTCCATGGGAATGGTGTCAAGGAGCACGATCAGCGTCTGTTCAAGGTCCTAGACCGCTTGGAGGAAGTGGGTCTGACGCTGAATCGTAAGAAGTGTGAGTTTCGGTTGTCCAAGCTCACATTCTTTGGACATGAGTTGACCGGTAATGGGGTCAATCCTAGCGACGAGAAGGTCGCAGGGATACGGGATGCTGAACCACCTAAGACAGCCAGTGAAGTGAGGTCATTTCTGGGTCTTGTTCAGTATTCGGCAAAGTTTCTGCCAGACTTTTCGTCAGTAGCTGCACCACTGCGTGAGCTGACTCTGAAAGGTGTGGAGTTTGTGTGGGGTAGTGAGCAGGAGAACGCCTTTCTCAAGCTCAAGGAGATGATGACTCAGACAGAGACATTGGCTTATTTCCGTGCTGAGTCTCAAACCAGAGTGATAGCAGATGCAGGCCCAAAGGGGATAGGAGCTGTCCTCACCCAGTGTCAGAATGGGGTGTGGCGGGTGATCTCCTATGCATCTAGGAACCTCACAGATGTTGAGAGACGGTATTCTCAGACAGAGAAGGAGGCACTTGCTCTGGTCTGGGCCTGTGAGAGGTTCAAGCTATATGTGTATGGGCGGAAATTCGAACTTGAGACGGACCACAAGCCACTTGAGTGTATTTATAGTCCGACATCCAAGCCTTCAGCGAGGATTGAGCGGTGGGTACTCCGTCTGCAAGGGTATGACTACAAGGTCGTGTACCGCCCGGGGAAGACGAACATAGCGGATGCATTGTCCCGACTGAACCAGTCTTCGCCAAGGGATGTGAGTGGTGAATCAGTGGACTTTGTGAGGGCCATTGTGCAGGAGAGCTTGCCTGGAGCACTGACTGCTCGGCAGGTTGAGTTGGCTTGGGGGACCGATCCAGAACTGACTTGTGTGCGACAATACATTGAGACAGGGAACTGGACACAGTGTAAGATGCCACAGTATGCTTGTGTCAAAACAGAGTTGTGTGTTGCTTGTGTTGAGGGGGACAAGGATAGTAGTCCCACAAAGCCTGAGGGCTGATGTTCTTCGTCTTGCACATGAGGGCCATCAGGGCATTGTCAAGATGAAGTTGCTTCTCAGAACAAAAGTGTGGTGGCCTAACATGGACAGTGAGGCCGAGAGGATCTGTCGGTCGTGTCACGGTTGTCAGGTTGTTGGCGAGGGACGCCCACCTGAGCCCATGAAAGTGACAGCGCCACCGACGGGACCCTGGCAGGATGTGGCAGTGGATCTCATGGGACCCTTGCCTACAGGAGAGAATCTCTTAGTGTGTGTGGACTACTTCAGTCAGTATTTTGAGGTAGTTGTGATGCAGTCGGTGACAACACAAAAGGTCATTGATGCTCTTGAGCCCATCTTTGCCAGATATGGGTACCCGTTTTCGTTAAAGTCTGACAATGGTCGTCAGTTTGTGTCAGAGGAATTCGAGGCTTTCTTGGAGGTGAATGGGATTGAACATTGCAAATCATCTCCACTGTGGCCTCAAGTTGAGCACATGGCCACATGTAGAGTGGAAGCCCCTTGCATTTGGGAGCTGTAATGTGTCCTATTAGTTGTAATAAATGTATGTAAACACAACAAAAACAATAAAAGAATTTCCATCGTTTTTAGAATTGTCTATCATCCTCTAAAATCACGATTTACTGTACACTTGGGACACTTTGGAAAAACAAAACAAAACAAAACAAAACAAAACAAACAAAACAAAAAAACAAAACACCAACAACAAATCATAAAGAAACCAAAATTAAGAATTTATTTTCTAGAACCTGTTACATTAACGTTTATGATGAACATAACTCTCCCGTGAAATATTAAGTCATAAGCGCACAATTTATATTAAAAAGAAATCAACAGCCATTCCATTTTATAATTTCCGTTTTTGTTCGATCAGCAAAGGGTTAATCATCTGGAAAACTAATAACTTCAGCTAAATGTCAAAAATAAAAGTCAATGTCCTTATAAATACACTGCAGACTATCTATATAAGGCCTATTAGTCTGTAAAGCTAGGGATTAGGATTTTTTAAAAAAATTATTTTAATTTATCTAAAGAAGGAATTTTGGATGCCTGCACGGATCATGATCATTAAAGATGACAATACACACAAAAAGTTTCAAAATGGCCAAAGCTTGTCACATAATTAGTTTTCTTTTTTTGCTTTTCTCCTTCCTTTGCTCAGTGTAACTTGTTGCCATCATTCATCAAATCATTTGTTAATCTTGGTTCATCTGTTGATTAGCCTGCATATTTGGAGATTTAAATGTATTTTTGCTTTGGTAATATCTGAATGACATTGACCGCTTGTTCCTTGAATTTAATGGATACGGAACACTTTATTTTGCTACAAATTGCTACAACGTCCTCTCTACTTAAATTTTCACTGAAATATGTCCATGGGATTTTTTTTTCTCAGCAATTTAACATATTTTTCTTATTTTATTTGTTCTCATGTGAATAAAATGCAATAGGCTCAATACACACATTTCAGTACCATAAATGTTAAATAAAATGCGTACAATGTATCTGACCATTGCGTCAATCAATGATTTTCAATGGTCAATAAAAACATCATTATTATTTCTTCTTTTTTTGAAAAACAAAAAGATAAATCATAAAAAAAAGGTGCTGGCTCTATCTAACTGTCTACTTTAACCGGGTCCGACTGTCCACTCGGATATGATATCTGTGTCCGCGATATCCGGCGCGCACTGTAGCGCGGGAAAGTAGGTAAGTCAGACTCCGCTTGAAGCGTGAAACCTCTACACAGGTTCCGCTTGGAGCGCTCTACACACGTTTTGATGACGTAGACCTCAGCATAGAGGAAAATGGCGGCGTGCCACCGACAGAGTTCGGGAAACACAAGGAAGAAAGTCCAGGTAATTTTAGATATATAGTGGCATATATTGCACCTATGCCTCAGTTAGCATGCATTGTGCACGGTTAATTTGAGCGAATGGCTGCTGCTTAACTGGTGTTACGGTTACAGGTCTGAGAAAACCCATTTTAGCGCCAACGGAAGAAACCACTCTCCAACTGTCCTCCGCCCCAGGAGGCCGGGGTTTGTCCAAAAACAACACTGAACACCCACCTGCATTTTAAAACAGTAATGTTTACATTGTTTTTGGACCGGTGCACACATTTTGTGGTGTATGCACCTGATATGTGCCATAGGAATGGCATGTTTTCCTACTCAGAGCCGTCATTGGGCACAGACTTTTCGGCGAAATCATCACTCAGTGCATCACTGATTCAGTGATATTGTAGCGCTCCCCGGGCTACGTTACTGGGGAAAAAGACCCAGGCGATCACAGGGATTGGCGGTTGTTGACAAATGACCAGACAATGCAACTTTTAGGTTAAATAAAGTTTATTTAGATAACTCTTTGTTACAATAATACTCCAAGTAAATAAACCAACCAATTACAAAATGGTTTACAAATATCTGACAATATTTCCAGAATAAGTTCTGAACCAGAATATAAAATACAAGGTTACAGAATAAAGTTTACAAAATACCCTTCAACAAAAAGGCAAATTCCTTTTAATAAAAGGCTAAATACCAAGTCTGCTTTAGGGGAAAACTCTACAAAACTTGTGGGGCAAACCATCAAATTCACCTATTCTTAAAAAGAACTAGGTATAACTTTCTCAGTCTAAAAAGACATGAGCAACACAGGCCACCACAATGTCTCACAAACTAACCAGGGTTACCTTCTCAGGTCAGAACCCTATACCAGCCAACCAGGCTATAACACCACAGTGAGACTAAAACCAGTCTAAACTCTGCCCCTCAGTATCCACTATATAATACCAGAGCACAGACCCGGTAGAGAGCACCCTGCTCTGATTGGTCCATTCAGGAGGGAAAGCTGGCTCCCCATTGGTCAGAAAGGGAGCACTGTGATTGGCCTGCACAGACCGTCTGTCCGGTCGCCGAGTAGGGTACCGGGCCGCGCGGTAAGCGTGCTGACGGGCCGCGCTGCAGCAGGCCACGGCAGCGACGATCGGCCCGGGCCGGCCGTCGTAGCTCCTCCCGAGGAGCGCCACACGCCCCCCTCCTTGGACCAATGCGCCCTCGCATTGTTACCAAAGAAGAACAGTACAAAACAGTGCAAAAATACATAAAAAATATAGTACAAAATACATGGAACATGGAACAGTACAGTACAAAATACATGGAACATGGAACAGTACAGTACAAAATACATGGAACATGGAACAGTACAGTACAAAATACATAGAACAAAACAGTACAAAGTACATGACAGTATAAAATACATGAACAGTATAAAATACATAAACTGTACTTTGTTTCACAAGTTCAGTACAGAACTCGGAATTAATACACACAAAATTCTCCTTGCAAAATTAAAGTCTCTTTGGTGAAATTCTATGTCCTTATGTCCTCAAGTTGACCAGACTGTCTTTAGTCTTCCTCCGTTGAGCTCCTGTCAAAGTCAGGGCGCAGAGCTGGCCACAATGCCAGCTTCGCCCTTGGTCACGGTGTTCTTCCAGACAGCACATCTCCAGACAACACATCTCTTCCAAATCAAAATCTCAAAAAGCAAAATTCAGCATTTCCAGGATCAATATCCAAGGTAGATAATACACAGGGATTTCAAGGTTATCAGCTTACCAGAGGGATCCAGAACCTGCTCAAAGCAAGGTTGGTCACCCAACACGCTGACCTTACATCTTCCCATCTCTCACTACTCAGTGAACTACAAACGTAACAATGAGCTACGCGAACCACTGTTTAACAGCAAACAAACTGCTTGTTCTGAACAAGTAAGCTTCTCAGATGACAGTCCACCTGCCAATTCCTCCTGATCAGACATAAAGGGAAATTCCCCCTTCAGATCAAACAGCACATCATCAACTAGTTCATCAGAACATGCAAGCCTCCCAGCAACAAACCGCTATTGTAAATCTAGAATCCAGCTTAGAGGGCAAATCCCTCTCCATCCTGGGTAGTGAATCACCTCGCCAGAACCTCCAGAGAACATGCATATAAGCCTCCCAGCAACAGCACCACTGTTGTAAATCTGGAATACAGCTTGAGGGTAACTGCCCTCTCCATCCTAGGTAGTGAATCACACATCAATCCCTCCAGAATATGCATGTAAGCCTCCCAGCAACAGTACCCCTGTTATCTGGAATCTAGCTTGAGGGTAACCCTACCCTCCTCATCCTGGGTAGTCAATCACCTCGCCAGAATCTCCTGGACATGTGAGCTCACCAGGTAACAGTCCACCTGTCAGTCCTGGTCCAGCTCAAGGGGTCACTCCCCTCTCCAATCTGGTTATGAACAACTAACTGTCCCTACAGGTCACGTGAGCTACCTAGACAACAGACCCACTGTTCGAAATTCTAGGCAAAACTCTTTAAAGCAAACCATTTCACATCTGAGCACCTTTTGTAAGGGCACATCATTCCTTTGATAAGTCCTCTCAAACCAAATCTCACAGTCATCAAAACACATCTTATAAAAGCTTTGAAAACAATATTAAGGAACTCCACCTTAAATATCTGCCTTCCACGATACCAAATCTGATAGATTTCACCTTTCCCTAGGTTACTTTCCTATGATTTCACCTTCCCTAGGTTACTTTCCTATCAAAACATAGTACTCTCAACAATACATAACCAGCAACCCACTGGCAATGTGCCTTCACTTACTCATACTTCATTCACAATCAGGAATCTACCTGAAACCGTAGGACATAAGAGCTTTCACCTAGCTCAACTCAACCAAAATCAGGAGTCCCCCTGAAACAACAGCTCACATCTCAAAATAACCACAAATCCACTTGAAACTACTGAAACCGAGCTTTCACCTAGCTCATAACTAAAAAAACTATCAGGAATCCACCTGAAACTACACAAATCAAGAGCTTTCACTCAGCTCACATCTAAAATAATCAGGAATCCACCTGAAACTGTACAAATCAAGAGCTTTCACTCAGCTCACATCTAAAACAATCAGGAATCCACCTGAAACTGTACAAAGTGAGAGCTTTCCCTCAGCTCATAACTCAAAAATAAAATAATCAAAGCTCACCCTGAAACACAGGGAGCCACAACTTTTCACATCAAAAAGCCCCTCTTTCCACAGGAACCAGCTCTCTGATTCCACCTCTCTAACACAGAACAAAAAGCATCATCATGCATATCATAGGCCATGGGAGAATCCACATGCCTTATTCCATGGTCATCTTGGCCAGCTGTGCCATCCTGTGACCCAGCAACAGATAAAATGGTTGTCAACACTGACAGAGGAAGGTGTGCCCCAGCCACTGTCAAAGCAGGAGGGGAAAACACCATCTCCCTGCATATCAATATTATTAAGCAAGCCACCAGCATGACTATTTACACACCAAAGTACCAACAGCCAAATAAGACTCCTGTTCAGGAAATCCATCCTAATTCCTAGGATATAACCAATCAATAACAACCAGACTTCTTAGCTCTGGGCTGTTAGCCTCAATAAGCCGCTTCACTTAAAACAAGTCAGAAAACAGAGTTCTGAACAAATAATGACTTCTCGTTGTGTTTAACTTCAAATTCTAAATATCACTGGTCATGTCACAACGTTACCAATCCTGGTCACGGCACCAAAAACTGTAGCGCTCCCCGGGCTACGTTACTGGGGAAAAAGACCCAGGCGATCACAGGGATTGGCGGTTGTTGACAAATGACCAGACAATGCAACTTTTAGGTTAAATAAAGTTTATTTAGATAACTCTTTGTTACAATAATACTCCAAGTAAATAAACCAACCAATTACAAAATGGTTTACAGATATCTGACAATATTTCCAGAATAAGTTCTGAACCAGAATATAAAATACAAGGTTACAGAATAAAGTTTACAAAATACCCTTCAACAAAAAGGCAAATTCCTTTTAATAAAAGGCTAAATACCAAGTCTGCTTTAGGGGAAAACTCTACAAAACTTGTGGGGCAAACCATCAAATTCACCTATTCTTAAAAAGAACTAGGTATAACTTTCTCAGTCTAAAAAGACATGAGCAACACAGGCCACCACAATGTCTCACAAACTAACCAGGGTTACCTTCTCAGGTCAGAACCCTATACCAGCCAACCAGGCTATAACACCACAGTGAGACTAAAACCAGTCTAAACTCTGCCCCTCAGTGTCCACTATATAATACCAGAGCACAGACCCGGTAGAGAGCACCCTGCTCTGATTGGTCCATTCAGGAGGGAAAGCTGGCTCCCCATTGGTCAGAAAGGGAGCACTGTGATTGGCCTGCACAGACCGTCTGTCCGGTCGCCGAGTAGGGTACCGGGCCGCGCGGTAAGCGTGCTGACGGGCCGCGCTGCAGCAGGCCCCGGCAGCGACGATCGGCCCGGGCCGGCCGTCGTAGCTCCTCCCGAGGAGCGCCACAATATCAGTTGATATTTTGGCAGTTTGTAAACTGTATTACCCCATTCTTCATACAGTTTGCAAGAGTAAGTCCCCAATTTTCCACGCTGTTACTGACCTCATTCGGTCTATACATCATATTACATGGATTCAAATAGTCGGGACTGTGTTCTTCAGAATTCAGTGGCGTAGCCTGGGGGTCCTGGGTGGGGCCCTTGACTGACATAGTTTGATCATTGATGACAGTCTAGACTACTATGTCTAAGTTATGGGACATTGGTAGAGCAATAAATTCATTTACAACTGCATTCACTCTTTGGAACCGCTCCTATTCAGTCAGAGAGAACTTGGAGTTAATTCACCTAAGTTAGGCTAAGGAAGATTACATAAAACTTCAAATGTACTAAAATGAATACTTTGAGGCACAATATAAGGCCCAGCCAAGTTTGTAGTCTAGAATAATATGCTTTTTGAATTTTGTCTCTAGTTGTATTGCAGACATTTTTCTTAAAATTTTGATGCTTTTTTCGTCCATTACTGGCATAAGAAGTATTGACAGTGACCACCCAGAAATATGAACTGCACAAATTCTCTTCTAATTATAAGACAATAACAACTTCAAAGTAGTGTGATCTCCAGGCCTTTTATAATGTGAAAAGGATTGGTCCTGACCAGTTAGATAGGTAGATAATTGACCTCGATTTGATTTAGGACTGAAAGTGATGCTGACAGTTTCAATTAAAAGGTTTATTTCTTAAAATAATAAAGCTTTTCATATCATTTTGTACAGTCTCAGGCATCAAATCGTTCCTTTATTTTAAAGGAATTTCCTTTAAATTCCTTTATTTTTGTGAAATTAGGCAAAATTCCTTTATTTTCCTTTATTTTCGTGAAAAATTCCTATAATTTCCTTTTTTATTTCTAGAATAAGAAAATATCACATTATCTCATAAAATGCATAGAATTCCATATTATAAGCGATAAAATTGCAAAATTTTCTAGTCGTCGATCGATCCAGGTCGATGTGTCGATCGGCATGAGTCTACGCATTGATCGATGTGAGTCGATGTGGGTCAATGCAGTGCTGCACAGAAAAAAACAACAGGAAGGCAGTCCTGTTGCAATATTATTTGCCTTATTTATGTTTAAACTCTCTAAAAGTTCTCTAAATATTCCTTTAAAGTTCCTTTATTTTTCCTAGAAATCCCTGCAAAATCCTTTAAATTCCTTTATTTTTACGAAAAAAACTTCCTTTAAATTCCTTTATTTTTTTGGGAGGACGGTATGATGCCTGAGTCTTAGTATGCAAAATGTCTGGAATGCTTACCTATGCAAATTTCATCATTCATTGTTTATATTTTGAGCATGTGTGATGTTTTAGTGCATGTGGTGCTATGTTTCTGCCCTGACATCTGAATTTAGAAGGTTTCAATTGTTGTGTGGCTTGAGAGCAACTTACTTACACGTGTTATGTATTTTTTTTTTATTTCATCAAAACCACTTCACAGAATAGCGTGATCTTCCAGTAGCAACATTAGTATTGGCGGCAAACAGAAAGTTAGTGAATGTTATGGACAATGGTGGTTATGTACAGACAGTGTAATTCAAGTATGATATAAACAATGAATTGTGCAGTAACATCAAATAAAGCATATTTTTTTAGCAAAGTAGCAAAGATAATTATCCAAAAATACATCGATTGCATATCAAAATAGTGACCAACATCCAAAGAAGACTAGAAACCTAACATATATACTTCACGCAGTCTTCAACATTTGTTTAAATCTTTTCTTGTTTTCTGCCCGGTGGTATTCTACACTCAATTGATCCCACAATTGTATACCCCGATAAAGCGGGCTTCTATGAATTTTGCTGAGACGAGTGAAATGGTTCTTAAATCTAATCTTATCACTACTACGCAGACATCTGCCTTCTGACTTTACTTCAATGAATCTATCCACAGAGCTATACCTATACATGAGACATAATAATTGAGTTTTGCGCCTTGTTTCAAGGTCTTCAATGCCATATTCCTTCATAAGTGTTTCTTCAGTTTTCTTTACATGATCAAACCCTTTATAGTTAATCAATTTCAATGCCCTTGATTGTATATTTTCAAGTTTTCTAATCTTGTCTCGTTTACCACTATCATATAAAAAGTTACAATATTCAAGTAAGGGCAAGATCATTTGTTTATATACTAAAATTGCTGTATGCAAATTAATAAATCTTCTTATTTTCCTAAAAACAAAAAACTTGTTATTTACCTTTTTATATACATTCTCAAGACATTTATCAAAATTCAATGTACAGTCAAGTTCAATGCCAAGATAATTATAGCTCTCAACAGTATTAATAGTGACTCCTGATATATGTACCTTGTCTAACATTCTATTACAAGAGGACACTTGATCACTAGTTCTTCCAAACCACATCAGTTTGGTTTTTTTCTTATTTATACTTAACCTATTTAAATTGCACCAATTTACCAAAATATTCAGACTTGTTTGCAAGTCTGATGTCATATCTGACCAACAACTACCACTGCAATACAATACCGTATCATCAGCATACATAGTAATTGAGGTATTTTTTCTAGTTATTTCTTGACAAATATCATTAACATACAAAATGAATAATAGGGGCCCTAACAACGAGCCTTGCGGGACACCCACCGATATATTTTTTGCTGATGATACCGAAGCATCAGTTTTTGTTTGTTGTGTTCTATTTACCAAATAACTGTCACACCATTTTAATGCTAAATTGTCAAAACCATATAGTTCTAGTTTCCTAATTAATATGGAGTGATTAATAGTGTCGAAAGCCTTTCGGTAGTCCACATATATACATCCAGTTATTAAATTGTTTCTCATATTATCATAGATATCTGTTACAAATTCAAAAATTGCTGTTGACGTACTATAGTTACTTCTAAAACCATGTTGATGTTCAGATAAAATGTTTTCTGCAATCAAATAATTAGTAATTTGAGAGTGAACAATCTTTTCCAGCAATTTACCAGGTGTAGACAGTATTGATATTGGTCTCCAGTTTTCCTTATCTAAAGGATTACCAGATTTTGGAATTGGGGTAACAACACCATTTTTCCATTTAGTTGGGAAAAACCCTCTGTCTAATGATAGATTAAATAAGGTTGTTAATTCAAATGGCATACACTCAAAAGCATCCTTAACTAGTCTATTACTTAAACCTGCAATTCCACTTGGTTTGCAAGTTTCAATATTCTTAATCAAATTTTCGACTGTTTTAATCGTTACAACATTAAAACTAAACAAACCACGCTCTTTTATATTGAAACTGCTACTTGGTACCTAGTTTTGGTTAAAGGAAGACCCCAATGACTCACCTATACTACAAAAGTAATCATTCATAAATTCTGCCACATGGTGTCAATATCTGATTGAGAATCCCAAAATCCTTCCCAAAGTGGACTCTTTTTGATATTTTCTTGAAAGGCTACTTTACTGTAATTTTTATAGGAACGGCCTAGAGTGTATATCTTATTCATTTTAGTTTTAGGCTTTTTAATTCTCATAAAGATCGGGAGGTGATCACTGATGCATGAGTCAATAACTCCGCTGTCAGCTATATAGTCTATATTGGTTAGAATAATGTCTATTAAAGTCTTGGAGCGATTGGTAATTCGGATAGGTTCAGTAATTATTTGCTTCAACAAAAATTTCCTTTCAATTTCTTTTAGCAGTCGAAAACATTTCTGGTTTCTATCTATATAGTTGATATTTAAATCGCCTATTATAACCAAATTTTCAGTCCCTGTAAGATTTAAGGAATCTAGAGATTTTTCTAATTCATCAATTCCTAGTGTTGAATTTCCACTAGGGGGTCGGTAACATAAACAAGCCCATAATGTCTTACGTTTTGGAAAGCTAATTTTCAACCAAAGCTGTTCTAAGTGGGGACTTACTGATGATAACTCATCCAATCTATTAACATATTGACTTATGGTATCACGAATATACCATATTAGACCTCCTCCACAACTCTTGATATTTTCATTATTATTTTGAGTTCTGTCCTGCCGAAAAATATCAAAATTCTCGTGTTCTATATTGCTGTTAGCTGTTCTAGGATCAAGCCAAGTTTCTGACAGCGCAATTATGTCAAAACTTGAGAAGTTATTGAAAAATTCGTCTTGATTTTTCCAGACACTGCGTATATTCAGATGAATAATTTTGAGACCAGATGAATTTAATGAATTCATCTAAGCGATAACAGTGCAAAGAACAGAAGAAGGAAAAAAAAGAAAAGTTGATGGAAAGTATATATATATGGTTGATCAAGTGCCAATAAATATGGGGCTTGATCGAGACAAACTCTATCAAAAAAAGGTGATTTTTATGAGTTTTAGATCTAGATGACTAAACAGTTATAATATCTTACTTTGAAGGGAAATTATGTAGATACATTTTCTTTTGCAGTCTCATCAGATACTTTCACAATCTTATATTTTCAATTTCTAAGTCAATACTTTAATAACTGCAGGCTTCACCAAATCTAGTGTCCTGGATGTACTGTCCATTGAAAATCAGGGGCACAAAACAAGCGGTAAAAAAAACCCTGCCCGAAGACCCTCTCAGTATAAATAAAACTTACCAAAAAAAAAAAAAAAAAAAAAAGGCACCACAGGTGATAGAAAATTTCACCTACCTGGCTCAGAAGCGGTCTTGTTCCATAGAGTTCAACAGCCATGTCCCACCCACAACAAATTCAGTGTCATGACTCTTTTCCTTAAGGTTATTACTTGCTCCTGAAAAAACAGTGCTTCCAATTTTCTATCAGTCGGGAGTGATATCTCTGTTATATTTGCAACAAATACAAATTTTACTTTCAGGTATCCTACGTGATCCGGGATGCGGTGGAGCGTCGTCATCGATCCGGGGTGAACTCCATCAAATATGACCCGTCCCTGCACCGACTGTACACGGCAGGCCGAGATTCGATCGTCCGGATCTGGAACACCAACACCCAGAAGGTGGGGGTTAGAAGGGTTTTGTTTATGCAGTGTTTCCCAACAACATGGGGCATTGGAAAATGTGCCATGTCTGTTTGACCGGGAACATTTTTCAAAGTTGAAATCAAATTTTATTATAATATATCAATTCATGTATTAAAGGAAAATAATAGCTACGATTTGATGTCCTACGTTTTTCAGTCACTCCTGTATTCCCTGAGATATTACAATTTTAATAAATCGGCTTTTGATCTACTTATACTAAAGGCATAAAAAAACAGAATGCACAAAGCCAGGAATAAGGCAACTGGTGGCAAATTTGTCAGTCCAGCCCAGGTTGGTCTGTTAATGTCGAACAGTGCTTGAGAAATCTGCTTTGACAGGAAGAACACACCCGTAACTTGCAGACTGGAAGACCAGGGGTAATCCTGAATTTGATCTTAAAATTGTAAAAAAAAGAAAACAAAGATAACACTCTAAATGTTGTTTGTGTTTGCAGGACCCCTACTTACAATCGATGGAACATCACACTGACTGGGTGAACGACATCGTGCTGTGCTGTGGCGGAAGGACTTGTAAGTACACAAAGTGATACATCTTTTTACCGAGTCAGCGCAGTGAACACTCCAATAAAACATAGACGCCTTGATCCCAAGTCTTCTTACCTGGTCCTTAGGAACCCATATCCCAACTCATTAGTTCAGGCCCGTACCGCTAATAGGGCGCCACACTTATGGAAAAGAGTTATATAATGAACTCATGCAAGTATATCTATCTCCAAATTGTAATGTCCCCTCAGCTGATGTTAAAAATAAATGTATGAAAAGTTCAATTAACTGTTTATGAAATAACAACCATGAGCCTGCAAAAAACGCAGATTTCACTGTGCGCCAGCAAATGTATCGAAATAACTTTGTTTCAAAATAACTTTGTGACAACTAAGCCTTTGTCCTGTTTTCAGTAATCTCGGCCTCAAGTGATTCTACGGTCAAAGTATGGAACGCGCACAAAGGATTCTGCATGTCAACTCTACGGACACACAAGGCAAGTTTGAAGAGAATAATGTCTCATTATTCAAACTAACAGTACAATATTGATACAGGTTTCCGTCCGTCGTTTCCATTGGTTTAGCACTGAAACTGCCGGTTCCTTAAAATTTGTTCAGCAGAGAAATTATCTGAGTTACATATACATATAGCAATGATTGAAGATGCTCATAGTTATACCCATAAAACTTGTATTTTGTTTATTCCACAAATAAATAATTTTAGTTCATGTTGGTCTGATATTTTTCACATTGTCTTATTTCTGTGTTTGTGAATTCTAGGACTACGTCAAGTCGCTGGCCTACGCCAAGGACCGGGAACAGGTGGCCTCGGCGGGCCTCGACCGGAACATCTTCCTGTGGGATGTCAACACGTTAACCGCACTCACTGCCTCCAACAACACCGTCACAAGTGAGAAGCTACTTTTTCAGTACCCATTAGGCAATACTGTCTCAGAAATCAGAAAGCTCATCTAAGACATCTTAGCCAGTGATCAAAATTTAAATCATAAGAGATGCCATTTATGCTTCTTTTTCTGTAACTTCCAGATTTTTGCCCTTTCAGTATAATACGATGGAAATAATATCAACATTTCTTTTTACTCAAGTCTTCAGTTTTTGCTTTTCAAATCATTCCATTATCAATTCTGAGCCACTATAACCATAAATTCTCGCGTTAGAGTTAATATTTCCATCCTTTTAGCTCTAAATTTGGAAATATCCTTCCTAGTTTTCTGGTCTTTAGTTTTTCATGACATGTCTCCTAAGTTGCAATGCTATCATCAATAGATAGACGTTAGTTTCAAACCCTGCTGTGCAAGACATATGCTCTGTTCCTTTTATTCTTCTCGATTAAAATACGGAATATCTCTTTCACGAAGTCCGGATTTTTCATGTTGATGTAGAAGGTCATTTGATTTTTTTTTCTTTTGAATTGTTTTTATTTGGGTCTATTGGCTTGGCTGTGCCGATCTTCCGCCGACTCCCACTCCCACACAGATTTAAAGCAAAAGAAAAAAATTCGTTGTGTTCAGGTAATATAGGTTGAAAAAATTAGGGTAGGTAGGCAGGCGGATTCTTTATTTTTCATTTTTCTTACCAAAGAGACCCAGTCAGTGTTGACAGTAAAAGAAAATCCTCAAAATATCATCTAAAAACAATTTTTAGCATTTAAATTACATGCTCTGAGCATCTATATTCTTTTCTATGGTGTTCTATGCTTTTCAGGTCAATTCTTTTGGATTTTGGAAAAAAAGAAATCCTTTAAAGAATTAGGGTATTGCCAAAAATGTGGGTAAGTTGTGTTACCTTATCACAACAATTCTTTTTTTTGTCTAATGATAAACTGTATTTTACAGCGTCCTCCCTTAACGGGAACAAGGACTCCATCTACAGCCTGGCCATGAACCCATGGGGCACGGTAATCATCTCTGGGTCCACCGAGAAGGTCCTCCGGGTCTGGGACCCGCGCACCTGCCAGAAGCTCATGAAGCTTAAGGGGCACTCCGACAACGTCAAGGCACTCGTCATCAACCGAGACGGCACCCAGGTGAGATCGATAACTGCAAGGCAAATTTTCAGGGTTATGCATGCATGTCTTTAAAGGTCTAAATTCATTTTATCTAATTCAATGCATTAAAAGAGTCTTCTAGTTTTACATTTTTAATTTATACGTTTGACAGTTTTAACATCATGCTGCCATAAACATTAAACCACGCAAATTAATCAGAGTAAAAAATCTCCGGGTAACATTTAATTAGCTATATTCACATCTCAATATGGCCTTAATTTCTTCTAAACTTGATTTCTTACAAGATGAGAGAGGTAGCTGTAACTCGTATGTTCATCCTGACACTTTCACTGGTCATCATGGACGATTTAAGAATTAACCAAATTTATTTATGCTTCAATATGGTCAACATTGCTAATTCTCTCTGCTGAAAAAAATCAGATACCTGAGGCTTGAGATCGGGTGTATACGAAAAGATGTTTGGAATTGCATCGCAGTTTCCGAGCTGATCAACGAGATCTGAAGATGATGTCAAGCCCTGATACTATTTACTTACAAAGTTTTCTGTGACTTAAAATATACACTTTCCCCCCATCTTTTGGTGCAGTGTCTATCGGGCAGTTCAGACGGGACGATCCGGCTGTGGTCGCTGGGGCAGCAGCGGTGTATTGCCACTATGCGGGTGCACGATGAGGGCGTGTGGGCCCTGCAGGCTAACGAGGCGTTCACTGTTGTCTGGTCAGGCGGGCGAGACCAGCGTGTGTTCCAGACCGAACTCCGCAACGTGGACAATAGGGTACTCATATGTGAAGAGAAGGCGCCAATACTTAAGGTGAGCGAGGTTTTATTCATCAGCTCAGATAGCCCCAAATCTGACTCTGAGTGTGCTTTCTCTTTTATCTTGGGGGAAGATTAAAGTATACTTTTCTGAAATTGAGTTTAAGTACCTACACCTTTATTGCCATATTTTAAATCGAGTTTGATATTATGTGAATTGAGTGTATGCGCTTACGTTTTTGCGAAGTGGTAGCTATGCCAATTCATATATTTGTGATGCAAGCTGTAACCGCCATGCTCTTCAGAAAACGCGGTGACAATTTTCTATTTAAAACGTTACTTGTTTTTGGATCAAGAGGTATAACATGCGCCTGTGTACCAATACCTGTGACTGAATATTATCGAAAACAATTAAAATTTCTTGGGGACAAAAAAAAAATTGAAAACAACAAAAAGATAACAAGTTGCTCTCTGTTCACCCTTTCAGTTGGAGCTTGTGCAACCAGACCAAAACTCAATATGGGTCGCCACGACGGATTCCACAATAAAGAACTGGGTGAGTTTGTATCTGTTAGTATTGCATGCAAAATTTGATTACATAGTTACTTTTGTAATAAACTATAAATTTACTTTTAGAAGACAAAACATTTCAATTCCAGTGCTTTATTTTATAAATCGGAGAAATTGCAGCATCTCCATGCCCTCATTAAAAAAAATAACTAAAAAAAAACAGGAAAAAACGTCATTAATGATAATGTTTCCCAATCTTGCAGCCCACGAATAGTCGGAATTCGCGGTCGTCTGGAGATTACGACAACGACAACAGCAGTACTACCACAACACAACCACTGGTTACTATAAAAGGTACGTCCTACTAGCAATTTTGATTTCGTTAAGGTAAAATATTGTCTTAAGAGTCCAAGTTTTCCTCTAGATAGGGAATTGATGTTTTGATGGATTATAGAGATCAGTCTGATGGAAGCTTTCGTCTGAGCCGTACCAGAACCCCTTGGCTACTAGCCTGTTTGACATTAGTATTGGATATGCCACTTTTCCTTCTGTACACAGATTTCGCTAATTTTGCTCTTACAACAAATTGCCTCTAGATTTCAGAAGATTTTACTTGATTTCTAGTAATAGGAAACCATGTGTACTTATGTTTTTTCAATATCAGAGTATAACAATACTACCAAACTAAGAGTAAAGACTGATTTGATTAGTTCATTCCTCCCTAAAACACAGACATTTACTTTCAATGAAAGAACAACTTTTGCATGAAAAGTGTGATATATTGACACTTATGCATGAAAAGTGTTTTTTTTTTACACTTATGCATGAAAAACGGCAATACCAACTCCATTTCCATTAACTCATTCTCCTTATATCATGTAGGTGGAGCGAGTATACGACAGTACCACGTGTTAAACGACAAGCGGCACATCCTGACAAAGGACACGGACCACAATGTGGCCCTGTGGGACGTGCTCACCGTGAGTTCAGGGGGCAAAATAACCATGGGGCTGGGGTCCTGGGGTCCTTTAAAAGAGGGTTGGGCGTCTAGCATCTCTGGCCAATGGGCCAAACTAGTACTAGTCTTTTTATCTGAGATATTTATGTATTTTTAAAAAGTATTCTTTTTCTCATTTTCAGAGAAAAGTTGACTTTTCTTGATATTAGTACAGACAAAGAGGGAAAAGTGTTTTTGGTTTTGGTTTTGATATAACATACTTTAAACTTAGTAAGAGTATGGGCCCCTAGGGCCCGCTAGATTGAGTAATTTTTAGATTTAAAGATGAAGTCTCAGAAAGAAGCATTCTGTGATATTCATGCTATTTTAAGTTTTTTGCATCTTCAAGAAGAATTCAACAAGTCACATTGAAAATTGGTTACAGAGCGAGGACTAAGAATGACATTAAGGTACCTACTTGACAGCTTGTAAAAAGGCGAAAACCTAGAGAAGTATTTATTGAACATTCAAATTAAATTGTTAGGTATTGAATTGACGTATTTGTTTCTAAAATTATTTTCAGGCTAAGAAAATTGAAGAATTAGGAGCTGTGGACTTCGATGAAGAAGTGAAGAAGCGATTTAAAATGGTTTACGTTCCAAACTGGTTTTCTGTTGATTTGAAGACAGGGGTAAGTACCAATAATATTCATACGATACGAATTCGTTCTGTCATGCATTGTGAAGACAATTTCATGTTAAGAAAAAAATTACCAACAATAATTATGTCTATAAATGAATTTACCAATTCTTTTGACGTCATGTAATCTCCTTCTGCATCAAGAATACTTCGCAAACCCTCCATCGAGTATTTAAATCATCGCTATTACTTCTTCATTGTTAGAGAACTTTGATGTTAAGCAACATTATGCCAGCTACAAAATCGTTCAGCAGTCGAAGTTCTGTTTGACTTTAACACTCAGGGACAGTTTCAGAATGTGTTTCATGTCAGCAGCTCTATCACATTTTACGGCATTTTAAGATATTTTCAAATTTTCTTGTTGGTGTTTCATTAACCCTGATTTACATCTCTGTACACTGCGGTCAATAGATGACAAACCTCGCGTTTTCCGTATGAAAACATCATAACTTTCGTCTTTTTTTTATTTTTTAGATGTTGACGATACATTTAGAAGAAACCGACTGCTTCGCAGCATGGGTCTCGGCTAAGGAGGAGGGAATGGGACCCACAGTAGAAGGAACCGACGCCAAATGTGAGTTGCGCTTTGTATCCAGGGATGGTCCTAGGCGTGTGGGAGGGGGGCGGAGTGGTGAAGTGGCTAGAGTGTTTGCATGGCATGCAGCCTACTCGGGTTCGATCCAGGGCCTGGCTGGGCTGCTTCACCTCTGTGGTCCTCCCCCTCCCCCCCCCCCCCTCCCCCCCTCCCCCCGCTGCCCCGTGATACAAATTGGGTTATCAGCGTTAAACTCCAATAGCTAACCAACCAACATTTCTAATGCATATTCAGAGATACCATTTTTCCTTCTTTTTCTGGATTTCCGGATTTTTGACTGCAACAACATTTTCATACATAAGTAATTCTACGGAAAAAACATTACTTTTGTATTCTTAGGATTTACTTTTTTTATGTCAGAATGTACATAATATGAGATTCTGTTCCTTTGATTCCCTCCTGCTTGAAATCAGGTTTCCTCCTGCTAAAATCCCAAAAGTCTTGTTTCAATCATTTCCGGATTTTTCATGTTCATAGAGTGACATCTCTGCATATTACATACTAAAGGGGGATAAGGGCATCTAGAAATGCTGACGTAACGCATATTATTCTCATTTTTACCAGTGAACTTCGGCGGGCTGGTGCTGCAGGCGCTGTTAGAACACTGGCCGCGCACATACACCGAGGAGAACCCGGAGAACGGGGAACAGGACGCAGCCGGCGACACCGAGAAGAAGCGTGGCAACCCCTACTTCAACGTACCTGCCCACACCCCCGTCATCTTCAGGTGAGTCTTCGCAAACCTCTACAACTTAGTAGTACAAGGGCTTTCCTTGACCTTTTTGTCCACATCTGTAAAACCTCTAATATAAACCACTGAATCAGAAATGAGAATTTATCTTAAGTCAGAACCTCAAAAACACATATAATCTGAAACTTGGATTTACTTGTCCATCTTACTCAAAATGTGTCCCACCCTACTGGGGTATGTTTCGTACCCTTCCTAATGTGTCACAACTCACTGGAATCAGGCTCAGGGGGTCAGAACGTCAAAAATGTGTAAAATCTGAAACTAGGATTTACTTGTCCATCTTACTTAGAATGCGTGCCACCCTACTGTGGAACCTTTCTAACCCTTCCTAATGTGTCTCAACTCATTGGAAACAGGCTTGTGGGTCAGAACGTCAAAAATGCTTAATATCTGAAATTTACATTTACTTTTCCATCTTACTCACAATGCGTCCCACTCTATTGGAGAACCTTTCCTACCCTTTCTAACATGTCACAACTCATAGAAATCAGGCTCGTGTGTCAGAATGTCAAAAACACATAAAATCTGAAACTTGGATTTATTTGTCCATCTTACTCAGAATGTGTCCCAACCTACTGGGGAACGTTTCTTTCCTTTTCTAACCTGTTACAACTCATTGAAACCAGGCTCATGGGTCAGAATGTCAAAAACGGGTAAAATCTGAAACTTGAATTTACTTGTCCATCAGAAAAACAAAAACAATATTCAAAAATTCAACTTGAAGTCTAGTGGCGACCTTTTTGTTGTCAAGCAACAACTCTTCAATCCCCGAAAGCGAGTACAACCAGCAGGTTATCATTAACTGTTGTTGCCTTGTTTTTCCCCGTTCAGCGAGGTTGGTGGCCGGACCCTGTTCCGCCTGCTGAGCCGAGACGCCGGGGGTGAGACAGAGCAGATGCTGCTGAATGAGACGGTGCCCAACTGGGTCGTAGACATCACCGTAGACGTAAGTGGAATCCCTCTATTCATTATTATTGGTCCAAACATTTTCACAATACAAGTTACACTTATTGAATATCCCTTTATAATGCTTATAAAAATGTCAATTACACATGTATTAACTGAAGGCCATATTACACTATGCTTTGTTTGAAATGCATTTGGTCAAGGCATTTGCCAAAGCGTTCCAAATCAGCCAACATGTAGTGTAATATACCAAAATTGATTCGCGTTGGGGTACGCATTGGGTCGTGTTGGGCACCTACCTCGCGTCGGGAAACACGTTGGATTTACAACCATGGCTGTAAAATAATGCCTTTCACCCACATTAGGCAACATTTGCCAATGCGTGTGACCACCAAACACATGTACTATAGGGTTTTCACTCAATTTTTCCACTTTTTTAATTCATGTTAGGGATGTGGCCCATTGGGTGACCCAGTTTTTCTGTTGACCAATGAGAGTGTGAGGGCTATTTCACTTGGTCATGGCATCCATGTTTGACCTACTTAAAAGCAACATGGCGGGTAAGAAGTCCATGGCGAAGAAGGACAAATGGATCGCGTCTAAGTGGCGCAATGACACTGAGGATAAGTTGATGGATTTGATTGAGGACAAGCCTGTCCTCTACAAGCCAGATGAGCAAGGATATGGCAACAGGCGGAAGAAAGAGATTGCCCTGGAATCTTTAAGCCAGGCATTGGGCGGCATTTCCCGTAAGTACTTGTAGTTGTAGTATTGCCCAAGCATGCGGTCACTGTTTGAATTCTGGGAATGAAAGAAAACCAGATTTCATCAATTTTTTTTAAATTTTGGTAAAGCAGCTTTCTTTGTCCATACATGTATAATAGCAGGAGGATTATTTCATTCAAGTTGTGACAATTTGTAGGTGTTTAAAATCAATGTAGTAGTGTGACAAAGCCGAAAAGCAAGACAGCAAAATTTGAATGAAAAGTCTTTGCGTCAATTGTTTCTTGTGCAAAGTCCAAGCTTGTTTTCCTCGACCTACATTCATCAGTCATCCACACAGTAGACACTCCAGTTGAATAAAGGTGTGATCATAGGTCTATTTGAATGCTTTTCAGGCTTTCCCAATAGGGACTTGGATGAAGGGGTAATGTGGCAAGTCCAATATCCATATAATTACATAGCCTTTTACGCACCAACAGTCTCCACTCTCCAAGCAAAAACGGGTACATGTAGAGTTCCCTGCTGGGAGTGTGATGCCCTGCTGGGAGAGTGATGCCTGTCAATCATGTATGCTCATTTGCATATTAAGATTGGCTTCAATTGTCTGTTTTTCTGTTTTGTGCATTTTTCAATTCCATGACATAAGTTTTAAATGTAAAGTATTGGTAATTGAAAATAGGTAATAGACAGTAATCATAAGCTCACTTGTAGTATTTTCATTTATATACCATTTGATATCTTCGATTGATATATCTATTTAGAATATAGGAAATAGAAAATGTTATTATATGAAAATTGGACTTGCCACACTACCCCTTCATCTGACTTGTACTTGTTTGGTATGAAACTGTGTCTACTGATATTCTTCATATGATTATATGTTTGACAGGGTACCAACCACACAGGGAAAACAGGGAAAACGGCAAAAAAAAGTTCCCTGACGGGGAAAACACAGGGAATTTGCAAATTTTGCAAAAACACAGGTAAAACACAGGGAAATTCACTTGGCCAGGTTCTGAAATTCCTGATTCTCAAGATATTAGGGATTCAACTTTTTGTTGTTGGGCTGTCCAATTTTTTTCTGCGCGCAAAGGCTTTTTAAAATTGAACAACTTGCTGGAAATTACACAGGGAATAATTGCAGCGGGACAGGGAAATCTCAGGGAAAATATAGGGATTTTGAAAATAGAACTTTGGTTGGTACCCTGTTTCGATGGACACTGATAGTTGGATCTCATATTTTTATTAAAGCAGCACTTCAGGTTACAATTTCTACAAATAATTGCAACTCATGTAATATTTTGCAAATTGTTTTCCTAACATGATGTTATTATTTGTGGACCCAGTTCACAAATTATGGGCCCCAAGCTAAGACTAAGTAAAACCGAATGATGACGTCACCACTGCCCTCTATATAGCATAGGAAAAAAACATGAAACAGGCCATTTGTTCACCCATTTCAGAGGTAGAGTTTAACCACCTACAGCTTAAAAAATACCCTCAGTATATCAGAAAACATCTCAACCCCTCCCGTTTGGCATACTGGAAAGAAATATTAAGTACTAATACAGATTCAGGCCGTGTTTCTAAGTCATATTTTCACTGTGCCCACATTTTCGTTATCAGTGTTTGTTGGCTGTGCACCCCCCTGACCCTATTCTGTTACCATAGTAACAGGGCCAGGGCCTGGGCCCTGTTGGTGTCACTGTCAGTGTCAACAGGCCCATTAAGGGGGGTGACCACAGGCCTTATCTGATGATCTCTGTGAAGAGCCGCCTAGGAGAGGGAGGAGACTATCTATGAGAATACAAGATAGCATATTGTTATACTGATAAAATGTTAAAACCGGGGTCCACAATGGGGAGCATGTATGCAATATATGCTCTCAGGGGTCCGCCTTCTTGTATATCATTTTCAGATTCATCTAGATGTTCTCTTTCTTTGATATCTTTGAAAGAGAAAACTGACCCCTTGTCACCAACAGACAAGATGAAGTTAAAGTTTTCTCGTTTTAACTGAAACCCCATGGATATCATCACAGGGTGCAGTGGCTGAATGGATAAGGTTTCCGCCTCCCATGCCAGCAACCTGGGTTCAATTCCAAGGCCCGTGAAGCTTTGTTTATTTGTTTTTGTCAAGAAATTAGATTTGTATTTATTCTCCGGCATCGCTGTCGGTGCCGTCGTCTCCGGTCAGGCCCGGAGTGTTGTCTTGGTCATTTAGGCTGATCACAAGCTCTATTCTTCTATAGGTGAATTCATGCTCTCACTGGTAACCAGCTTCAGTCAGAGAGGGTGTTGGCAGGTTGACCCTGTGTGTGATTGGAGAGTGTTGGTCTTTACCATTGCCGTCAATGGGGATTTTTCTATCTAGGTCACACCAAGACTCTGCTTGCAGATTGACAGACTGCCATATATGGTAAGGTGGCATTGGGGAGAGGCCCACCGGGCGCCGCCATCTTGCCCCATGTCAGAGCACCAGTGGCATCGGCATCGTGGTCATAATTCTTTTTGTTTCGATACGTCGGCCGATAATTCATTTTCCTGCTGCATATTCGATCAATCTTTTTACTATCATATATTCAAAATAAAGACGAATAAGCCGGAGTTCTTCGGTTTTCTAACCGAACTTAAATCTACAAGTCCACCTGAGACCTTGTCTGGATAACATGTCCGCCTCCAACACAAGCGGGCTTGGTTCAATTCTTCGGCCCGGGAAAGTCCAGATGGACACCTTCTACCACTGGAAGCATCCTCCAGGTCGGGGAATTGAACCCAGGCTGCTCATGCTTCCCCATGGGCCTTGACACAGACCAGAGGACGTTAAAGTTTTTTCTTTTTAACTGAGTCTCTGTAATGTAGTGAGTAAGGTGTTCAACTAGCACTCCAGGGATTCAGTATTCGTTTCCCCGCATGGACGTTTAATATTTTATGTACAGCATATTAAGAACTTTAATTTAACACAGGCTGGAAATAGCCCTTAGGGGATTCAGTTTTTAATTTTCGTGAGGATGATGAGAGCAAACTTCCTCTGGTCTGTATCATGTCCTGCAGTTTTGGTGGGGCTGCGTCAGCAACTGGGGATTGATTCCCAGACCCTGTGAAGTTCAGTAGTGTTGTCTGTTGATGACAATATGCCAGAAAAATAAAGTTTACAGGCATGTACCCCCTTCAGACCAGTGGGTGTTCAAGATTTGTTATTAGTACAGGTCTGTGTGGCGGAATGGATAGAGTATCTGCCTGAACAAACTGTGCTACAGAGAGGCTTATCCGCACCATCTAACTACCATGAAATCATCTCTGTGGGCCTAGCTGACTCACGCTGCTGATCGAGAGCCACTTCATCAGGGCGGTTATTTGGCTTGTACACATTCGCAAAAACATAGTTCCCAATTTGTTTGGTGTTAACTGGTATAAACTTATGATTTGTACACAAGTCTCTACACGGAATTCCTAACAAGTGGGTTATATTTTATAACAGATCAGAGATTTGTATATATCTTATTTTTTTACAGTAACTGGTTTGAAAAACAATCGTTACTGCTGGAACTACATTTTCAATTCGAAAACCTGTCAAAGTTATTCTATGTCAATCAGAAAATGTCATCTCATAATTACACTCTAGAATCCTTCAGTTTAGCCAAATGATGTTCCTGACGATGGCGATTATATGTGCTAATTGTCTGTTCATTTTGGAAAGATTCTGACATGACCAAAACAAATCGCCGCCATTATATGCAAATGAAGCTTCCCAGAAGTGCTAGCGAAGATTTCGAAGCAATCAGAGGATACGGGTTGTGTGACTAGTGAAAGGAAAACATTAAAAGTTGTGCCAGGGAATTGAACCCAGATTGCCAGCGTGGGAGGCGGACATCTTATCCAATAGGCCACTGCGCCCTGTGATGATATCAAATTTGAAGTTACACAATACAATACAATACAATACAATGGTTTATTCACGGCCCCATATGAGGCAAAGGAAAGAGATTGGGTATAGCCGATAGTTACATGGCATCACCAATGAACAATAGGAAAGGATGTCTAGCTACATAGAAGGAAGCTACTTTTGTATAGATATATAGTACAGTTTTAACATGATAGATACAAGTGGTAGCACCATGGAGATATATAGCCACAGCTGGTAGCACCATGGGAATAAGTATATACAATGCGTCACATAAACAGACCTTGACTCTTAGTGGTCATTAGTTATGTTTAGTAGAGGTTAGAGTTGACTAGGCAGAGAGGTTAGTCCATAGTTTGACTAGGAAAGTGAGTGAGATTCATTTTTTTGTTTCCTCTCTTTCAGTATTTGCCCTTTTCTTGTCTTGCTAACAACGGTAGGGTCTTTGGGTTTGGCCTCCCTTTTCTTTTTTATCACTCTGGTGGCTAGTTTTTTGTCAGTTTTTTTCGGTTTAACTTTGCAGTTGCCTTCATTTCTGAATCTGCTCATGATAGAGCTGCAAAATTTTGATATGTTAGACAGTGTCAGTAGGTTCACTAGTAAAAAGTGTCTCCATTGTGAGAGCATTGGGATTTCTCTGGTATTTAACGTCAATATAAAGTGATCTCTCTTTGGTAAGGGTTGGACAATTGAAAATATAATGGAATTCATCGCCAATCTCGTTGGAGTTACAAAGTGTACAGATTCTTTTACATTTTTCAGTATTGTTGTATCTACCTACTACTACTGGCAGTTTGTGGTCACTGTTTAGTGTGCTGATGCGCGACCAGGAGTAATTTCAGAAGTTATAACGGCCACGGACATGTGTTTGTACCTAACTTGCCAATGGCCGGGGTTCAATTTCCCTGCCCGGCGAGGTTTTATGTTTTTGTTTCTGTCGAACTTATACAAACACCAACCGATTGTGGAAAATATGTGGTTAGTCAATTTCTATGGGCGTGGGTTAGCTCCAGCCTGTGTTACTTGCGGCCATGGGAAATTGAACCCAGATGACTGACATGATACAGCCATAAACAGAACAGTGGAACTTCAAAATATGATACCAGTACAGGTCTTATCAAATTTATATCGTCACTGAAATGAAATACAGAACACCCGCCAGGCTAAAATTGTAGCATAGCCTGTCCCAATCCCAGCTCCTTTCATGTAAAAAATGATAATGTGTCCACATAGAAAAATTCACCTTCTCTATTTACAGAGATCTGAATCTAGCGAGACAGAGAGTGAAGAGGAGGTGGAGCAGACCAAAGAGAAGGTGACCATTGTGATACAGAAGACGTCAGAGATAGTCACAACAGAGACACAGCCGAAAACATCCACGCGTTCATCAAAGAAGGTACAGGGAGGGTTCGAACCACCACGTACCCACATTGATTGGTCAAGCAGCACAGGATCCAAAGTGAAACAGTACAACAATCCAAACATGAGAGCAACAAAAGGTACCTACAAGTCCATTGGCACCACCACAGCCTCAATCTCCATAGTTGCTGCAGAAGGTAGTGGAGATGAACCACAGCCTGGCATCAAGGACTTTGATACAATAAACAGGTCATTTGTGCCAAACAAAATTCCAACCATCCAACTCACTCCCAAAACAGGGAAGAAAAGTGTCAAAGAGGGGAAGGGCCTAACCAAGAAAAAACGGGACATTAAAGAAGCCTCGGGTCGGGCTGAATTGGAAGAAAGACGCACTGCTGCAGTTGAGACCATAGTGGTCAACCTGTTATTGGGTGAAAAACTGGGTAGAGCCCCTCCACCTCCTGCTCCTGAAGAAACCGATGATGATGCACTGTGGGGGAAACTGCTAGTTAAGCGTGTTAAATTGATCAAAGATGAAGAACTGAAAGAAGATTTTAAACAACATGTGGACATAATTGCATTGCAGGCCACCCATGGAAAGTGGAAACTATCTCCTGTAAAGCCAGTCAGCTACAATCCGAACTTGATGCAGGCCAGTGTTCCTTCCCCTGCCCTTAAAGCGCGCCCACCAACAATGCGGCAGGTGCCGATGTCTTCAGCGTTGTCTGTGTAAGGGGCCAATTACAGCAGTTGGCCCAACAAAGCACCACAGCAAACGCGAACCTCCAACGTATCTCAGCAGTTTACCCAACTACCGTCAATGCCAATGCAAATGCCCTCAACGTCACAGTTTCAGTCATCTGCTTCAGTGCACCATGGGATGATGCAAGCTGATTGGGACAATCAGTTTAGAAGTTTTGGCAGCAGTATGATAGGCATGTGAGCTGTAATACCAGACTGGAGATGTGCATTGACTTTGTCAGTCATTTCTTACTACTGCAGGCTTTTTGTTGATTGTTTAATGTTTGAAAAGTTACTCAGGTTTTACTGAAAGTGACCTTCGAAGGCAGCATTGGAGTTTTTGTATCAATGGTTGAAAACCCTATTTGATTTTTGCAATTTTATGCCAAATGTTTAGAACTTTTCTAAATTACTGATTTGCTCACAAAGAAAACCCTTGTAACCTTGCAGAATAGCAGAGATGTGCCAGGATGTATACTCAATTTCAGTGTACTCTATCTGAACAAATTTCTTGAAAAGTCAAAGTCGAATTGTTTTCGTGCCGGTGCAAGACTCTTGGTGGATAGGGTGGGACAGTTTTGTTTTCCTTTGCCATCCTATTCATTGTTTTATTTGTATATTTGCTACCTGTTCAAGTTATTAAACTTGTGAGCTGAAAGTTCCCAGAATTGTTGTGGGTGTATTTTGTATGTGATTATAATGTTGAAAAACATTCACATTTTTCCAGTTAAGCATTTTAAGCCATGTTTGAGCTATTGTATTTGTGGTTGAAAATACTGATTTTTTTTTCTAGCTGTGTAACAGCATATCATACCAATGGGTCAATGATATTTTATTTGTTCATGTGAGTAGGCTATTAGTGAAACATGCCAAACTTTTAACTGTGTGTAACAGTCTTTATCATTATTCCATGTTCGTATAAATTAAAGTCAATCAGTGATTGCCGTCCAAGGAGGTGTCTAATACAGTTTAACTTGATCATTCCTACTACCCGTGGAGGTCCCGGGGAAGAATAGGCCCCCAGTATTCCCTGCTGATTGTATAAGGTGATGATAGGGGGGACCCTGCACTGACCAAGTGGTTCTTTGGGTTCAATTCCCAGTCAATGCTTGGTTCATTAAGACATGAGGTTCAGCAAAAATGATTTCCCGGTTTTGATTCCTTGCTGTTTGCCCACTCTGTTACCTTTATCTCAGAGATTGGATAACCAAAGACAGAATTCGTCCAAACTTGTTTTCGTTGTAAAAATGACTCTGGCTGTCGGTACGGCGTAAAACACCCGACACTCATTCACTGATCATTCCTACACAAGAAAATATTGAGGACATGTTTCACTGTATGGTTTGTTATTATTTATTAATAATTTCGTAGGTTCCAGGATGAATGTACATGTTCATGTATACTACATGTAAAATATGGACAATAGATTCCTGGCAACATATAAGTGTTACAGTAGATTTTCTAAACTGCCTATGTTTTACAATGACAGGTGAGGTGAGGTGGCTCTGTATTGGTTACCAGTAAGCTTTCAACTTTGGATTTTCACAGTTCCTGTTAAAATAATAAATAGTTAAGGTGAACGTGGCTCAAGAGCTGCTGTGGTTGGATGCTACCGCGTGAAAAGCAAAAAAAAAAAAAAAAAAAAAAAAAAAAAAAAAAAAAAAAAAAAAAAAAAAAAAAAAAAAAAAAAAATAAATAGTTCAAAGGTTCTTTGTGATACGAATTGTTTTTTCCAATATGTTCATATTATTATATATTTATCTAATAATAATAATGATCAACATAGAGATGACAGGCAAAGAACTTGTGCTCAGGTTTGAAGAAAAATGGACAACCACTTTCAATGCTTTCCTCAACAGCTTTGTTAGGCTGATCATTTCGCCACACAGTCTCCCATGCCATGTCTTAAAACAACTCAGAAATATCTAAACCACTTAGGTGAACCTGAGCACAACTTTTTCAAGGGCTTATTAACAACTGCCTCAAAGTAGAGACTGAATACGAAGACCTTAGCTTCAAATAAGTCAAAGAAACGGTACAGTACATTTATATTTTCATAAATATATTAGATTCACAACAATTTCAAGACAACCCGGAGGATGTTTTGCAGTACAATTCAAGTGAGCATTCAGTCTGATTGCCAAGACAAAGCAGTACTTCATTTCTAACAAGCAAATACAATGCTAGTTAGTATTCAGTCTGATTGTTACTGAGACAAAGCAGTACTTTATTTCTAACATACAAATACAACATGGTCTACTCCAGTTTTAATGTCATTCAGGCTCATCGTATACAAACATGTGATCACATGCCTCATGCCATCTTGTTCCACCAACTGACCGCACCAACACTGGAAAAGTAATCGGCCAGATCTACACAGACGCGTTTCCCAACGTGTTGGTTTACAGGCTTGTGTTGGAAGGGAGGGCTGCAATGGACATTCCAAAAGTTCAGTTTCTTCCTCAGCTGGGACCATGTGATCTGGAATGTACCCTCTGCCACACGTCCAGTGCAGGAAATTGTGCTGGATGCAATGTGAAAGGACCACATCCTCCGCTGTTTCGGGCAAGATGTTCATGTTGGATAGGAGGCAATGGAATCTTTGCCATAACACCGAACGCATTTTCAGAAACGCGGCGAGCTCAAATGAGTTGATAGTTGAAAGATGTGCTCCCTGTTTGTCATTTATGAAGCTTTGGGACCGCCATTTTGAAACGCCTCAGCCTCGTTTTGGACCCAACATATTTGCCAATGTGACCCCAAACGCAAAGCAAAATTGTGAGGCAAAACAAAAAGCAAAGTGCGAAAAACCCATAGTATAATAGTAGAACCCTGAAGAAGCCATTTATTGGCCGAAACATCGGTTTAATTCCAAATAAAGTTTCATCATCTTAAAACTTAACTCCTGGTGTTTGTCAGTTATTTCCACCTTTTAATAGTATAATATGGTATGCGTTGGGTCGACGCGTAGTATAATATGCCCAACATGAATCCCTCGCAATGGGCACACAAGTGGGAGGCTCGTGTTTGACGTCATTTTGTGATGCAACTGAAATGCGTTGGCGATTGCATCAGACCCAACGACACACAAAACATAGTGTAATACGGCCTTTACTCATATGTAAACAAGTTGGATTAATCCTGTTATCCTTCCTCAAAGTTGTTCCTCATTCTATTTTAGAGTCATAAGTTTCTTTACAGCAATGTATTCATGGGGAAGTCCTAGCTTACACAAATTGATTCCACTTATCCGAGAAAAGATCAAAACCTCATTGTCAGTAATGAGTAAAGCGATAACACATATCTGTTTTCTACTTTTGGTTGCGTATGCAATTTTCAATATAATTTCTTTTCATATCTCAAAGCTATCTTCTCAATTTTTAATTATTGATGGTGTTTCTCTAAGTAGGAATATCTCACCGACTGGTAGTGAGTTAGTAAGCGAGAAAGGGGAACAGATTTAAGTCGTATGATAGGTTTTTACATAACTCTTCTAGGAAAAGCCCTGATCGACATTATGAAGTATGTGGTGCGCATAGGGATGCAGGATTGATTGCTGTAATAACTTGACCCACCTATGCATGTACTTCTGAATTTATCAAACTTTTTTCTTTCTTTCAATGCAGAGAAATCTACCCAAATTCAACAAGATTCCATTCTTCTTGCAACCACACACGAGTTCGGGAATAAAATCTCTCAAAAAGTAAGTATTCCACACATATACAGTTCCATATTCATGGTTCCATTTAGCCATGCATAGGGTGCGTCCAATATAATTATTTTGTTGAGCACAATATATGTTTGATTCGTAATTCATTAGTGATGATCTTACAGTACTTTCAAAGTCTAAAAGGAAAAATAACCTATTTATTCCTCAGTTTCTTCATATTAGACTTCATTAAAACATAAAAAAAAAATCACTTTTAGAATAATGAACACTTCAGCACCGCGTCTTTCCAAGTAAATGCCTGGTTCTTACTTAAGCTGTAGTCAGAAGTTCCTCCTCACTCCCCAATGTTAACTGTTACGTTTGTATTTTACCCGTGACAATTGTTCTGATCAGACGTGCCAGAATTCCGTGGTTAAAAAAAAGAAGATTATTTTTGAGATTAGCTCAGATCCTTGTAAATTTTATTACCAAAATTCAAAAACATTTTCCTTTTTCTTTTGGTGAAATTCCTCGTTGTAATTGATAGGAAACCATTCTTTCTCTGTTTTAGATAATCACATTATAAATCTATTTCTTGATTTAAGAATGATATGTTTCTTCATTTTCTGCAGAAATGACTCAGTGACTGTCCAACGTGTACTCTAATTAGTTTAACCTCAGCCTTCTGAAATTAAGGATTATTTGTAATATCACATGACATATACTACTCCCTGATAAAATCCCCTTCTGACCATACTCGTACACCACTTCAGAGACCGCCTCTCGGCTAGCGACATGTTACAAGTGCGTAAGGTCATCGAGCATGTCTACGAGAAGGTCATGGGTCAAGGCTCAGACGCGGGATCCCAGACCGCGGCTGGCAACTCAACGACGAGTCAGGAGAAGTCCGAGACGGAGAAGGACGAAGACTTGGCCTCCATAGCCGAGGAGAAGGTCGAACTGCTGTGCAACGACCAGGTAGGGAAGGGAATGGTAATAAACATTTTTAACAAAGATTCCACTGCCTGTCTGAATACAGTATTCCTTAGTTCCGTACTTTTGGCTTCAATGACAAATTTTTAAAAGTATAAACACTTCCCCCAGTCGAGATCATAACACAAGTGTGCAGCCTGAGTGTCTCCAATTATCCAGGTGGCAGCACTCTCTTATGGAATAGTTTATACTTCAATACACTGCTGACTATCTATTTGAATCATAAAATTTAAAATTGCCAAAAATTCAATTTTTCAGGAGAAACTGATTTTAGTATTTTATTTCAGCATTCTCAATGATTTATTTTCCCCCAGAAAACCAAGGTTTTTCTATGATATTTTGCTTTAATAGACATGTAATACCTTATTTCCCTCCTCAAAAATTAGATTTACAGGTTACTTTAGAAAATAATCACTGCGGAAAATGTTTTCCATGACTTCCATTCCATGTTTAACCCTGTATCCCCGACCCTTCAGGTGCTGGACCCCAACATGGACCTGCGGACGGTGAAACACTTCATCTGGAAACAGGGCGGTGACCTCACCCTGCACTACCGCCCCATCAACTGTAAATAGAGCCCCGTCGCTGTACTACAGGGTGTGCAATACGTACCACCAGCATTTAACCGGCCAGGCCGCGCGCTGCGACCGGCTGACGCAGAGGTCAGGGCACGATGTTAAGGCTTCGGACACTGCTGCAAGTCAAAACGGACATCGTAAGATTTCCTTGGGTAGCCAGGAGAAAAAGGTTCTGAACTGAGTTGACTTACCAGGAAGGGTACTAATCTCTATTGGGTCATGGAGGAGTTTCAGCCAGTCCAATGTGGGAAAGTGGTTCTAACAAAGTACTTGCCCGGCCTCAAGTTTACCTAGCCGGCTCTGCGGGCGATCCTTAATTCTGTGTCCTATCCGGTTTAAACAGATCGAGCAGTGCGAGCGAGTGCCAAGGTGACCTCGCTGTCTGAAGCTGTGTCAGTGACAACGTCTCCCTCAGCTGCCCAGCACTCTCGCTTTCTTGTACGAGAAGCGGAAACTGTCCTACTGAGACTAATGCCTCTGTCACACATTGCAAGCAGAACACTTCTATTGGGTAGCTTTTCCTAATATGTGGGATTTCCTACATTTTGGTGAATTCGGATTGCCCAACCGATTTTTCCTACATCCCTTTAATATCTGTTTTAGAGTATTTTTGCGATAGTTTCTAGCTATTCAAATACAAATTCAGTGTTAGATGTTTTATTACTAAAGGTTATTTCCCTCCAAGTTACTTCTAAAAAAAAAAGTGGGAAAAATGTTTCCTACTTTTTCATCAGTCGGCAGTGCGTCTCTAAAGTGTGCACTCGCAGTGTGTGAATGGGCTATTACGTGCTCTGAGGCCTCCTCTCGTGTCAGTTTTGACCCGGGGATACTGAATGTTGTCAACTTCTCTGAAATAAAACATGTACAGGGTGAAGTAATATGTCTCAGACTTTAACAAAAAATGAGCAGGACCTACCATTTATAGGAATCCATAATGAACTTGATTATTTTGATTTAGTTGATTCCAATGTAATTATAGTTGGAAAGGGAAAGTGGTGGACTTTGAAATGGTACTGCTTTCATTCAATTCAGCCGACATCTCCAAAACCATACTGTGTAATGCTATTAATTTTCAAAGGACAATTAAGAGACGGGTATGTTATTAACTTAAATAATGCTTTCCCATCATGTTTACATATGGCATAAAATGCAATCATGGGTATACATCCTAATAATAATTGACAGTTTTTCGCTGTGAGGCCTTGAGAAGGTCTCCTGAGTTCGGGGTTTTCACGTTTTGTATGTACAAACTTACCTGGAGATTAAACGTTTACATTTGACATGCTGACGTTAGGGTTCGACTTTTGGCCCCCTTTCTAAAATACAGTTAAACTAAATATTATCAATGCTTCTCTGAAATAAATTGGTACCTTACCATTCCATCAAAATGTCCATGAATGGATAGATCGGAAATGTTAATTATATTGTTACGGATGAATTGAGACTGTTAGATTTGAGAAGTAAAACTGTGTTTCCACACAACATTTTCATACATTAATTTTGGTAAAATAATGTACTTTTTACCATAACCTCAGCTTCCCTAAATGTTTTCATAGCCACACGTTTAAGGCGAATTCACTTACATTACTTTCATTTGAAAAAATGGTTAAAACCACATTTTGTACCTTGAAATTACTACGATAAATCCGATTTTTTTTGTACTTTTTTCTTGTGGTATCTAAATTATGCACGTGTATTGTTTTTCATGCACTTTACTTTGCTGAGGTCTATGGCAACATTGTTAAAGATGACATGTTTGTACATGTTGTTTTACAGTCATGTAATGTTGAGTTACTTACTTTCAGTGCTGGAATATGTACATATCTAACCGCTCTTTGCAGCGGTCGTAATTATGAGTTCTGCCCACTGAAGTACAGGCGGTGTTGGCCGGAGGAACTTAACCGAACAGCCACCACCGTCATCGAATTATAACTGAATTAACTGTATAGATGTATAAATGGAAGTTAATAAAGACAATCTATTTGAAAATAGACGAAACCTTCGGTTTATTTGAAAAAGGGAAGTTTGTATTTGTAAAGTTATAAGTCCTGTATGACAAAAAGTGACCTGAGCCTGCAACACTAGACTTAAAAAATGTAGACAAATCTTAGGCTAGTCTTCCTATCCAAATACTTTTGGGATACATAGCTCCGCGCACAATGCCGATCTTTCATCATGTAGAGATCCCATTTTTCCTACTTTTTTAGGATTTCCTACTTTTTCAAAAAAAGGAAAAAGTGTTAAAATCCCCAAATCTTTTTACTAAAAGCTCATTACCCTAATTTGCTCAGTCAATTATAAGATTAAAATATGATCTGGAATGGATTAGGATAATATTTCTCAATTTCCTATTTTCGTAGGAACATTACTGCACACAGTATGATGTGATTTGCCTACTAGAAGAGTAGGAACTAGTTCAGCCTTTCTGCCACCAGGGATATAGAAAATTAGGTCTCTAGCATACCCCTAGTGGCAAAATAGAGAACTATGCACATTTAGAAATCAGCATAGCCATATTTACAGTTCCTACTCAAAAGTATTTGTTTAGATAATATTTTGCTTCCGACTGAACTTCCAACCACCAGAGGCATGTATGGTGTTTTATGGTATTAACTACTGTAAATTCTAACATTTTACTCCTACACTTTGATGGCCGGTGAGTGGCATCTGATAATCCCAACATTCATTACTTACACCCCGGATGAACTTGCAATGATATACATTATTGTGAAATACTGACCTTAAAATACCTTGCAACAATGTATATATGGGAATAACCATACCTAGTCATTTTAGAATAAAATGTAGATATTATTCATGGTGATGAACAGAAAATTCAATTACCTTGGATTGATGCATAAAGCATTCATATAAGTTGGACCAATTCTAAGTAGCCCAGTTCACATAGTAGTTCGGATTTACAGGCAACTAGGGCTGGACTCGGGGAAATAATACATGCTTGGGGAAAAATACACTGGCTCCATCCCCTCATTAATTGGGACCTGTACTGACACCTACTGGTAAATTATAAAAGTAGGCACACCCTCTCACTCATCACGACAGAGTACCTACCCTTTACAGGGTAGCAGCCACACAGGGAAAAAGGAAAATGGCAACAAAAAAAGGGAAAACACAGGGAATTAGCAAATCTTTGCCAAAACACAGGGAATTTCATTTGGCCAGGTTCTGAAACTCAATACATTAGGGATTTGACTTTTTGTTGTTGGGTTGTCAAAATTTTTTCTGCACACAGAGGCTATTAGAATTGAGCAACTTGCTGGCTATGACACAGGGAAAAATTGCTGTGGAACAGGGAAATATCAGGGAAAACACAGGGAATTTGAAAATGGAACTTTGGTTTGTACCCTGCTTTAGGATGGTGCTTATTTGTAGTGTGTGGAGTCTGTACTTGGTTCCAATATAATCCAAGAGGGGGCAGTAGCGCGCACACGCTCGTCCATCTACCCTATATTCTGCTCTCCAATGAAACCATAAAGGTAATCTCAGATACCTTTGAAAGCGAAGTCCTTCAATTTCTTTTGAAGTTTAGCTCATAGTCTCATGTTAGATTATACATAGAATTTACATCTATCTATATGAATCAAATGCATATACCCTAACTTGGGAAAGCTCGTTAGTTTACAGGGGCGGATCAGGGATTTTGAAAAAATGAAAGAGAGAGAAACAAAATTGTGTGTGTGTGTGTGGGTGTGGGGGGGGGGGGGGGGCTGCTACAGCAACATTTTCATCAACTCCCTCTGGTCGCAGGAATTTTACATCAAAATGTTTAATTTGGCCGAAATAGGGGTGGGGGAGGGGAGGGTGTGTGCGCCTGGCATGTCACCCTAAATTAAATCCACGTCTGGTTTAGGCTATATCGCAGAACAAATATAGATGACATGTCCTGTACGTGGTATTAATGTGCAAAGGGTCAACTATTATTATATCAAGATAATCTTTTGCGCTAGTACAAGATAAAGACCATGTGATAAAGAAAGTAACAAAGGACGAAACGCATGCTCGGTATGCAAGTCTTAACTATTTCGACAGTTGTAGAATTATAGCAAATATTCAAAATCCTGGTAAAATTCATTTATTAGGTTCAACGTACAATCCTTTTTTCTTTCGCCAAAGTAGAATTATATTGATCCAATATCAACGTTATCTTTCTCTTTTATTATGGAGAAAATTATTGTTTCTTAAACGAGTATTATCTCATTGTGTTTGGAAACAACAAAAGTTGAAAATAATAATATTATACTTAAAAAGAAGGAAAACAAACCTGCGAAAGGTAGTTCATTTCTGCAACATTTGTCACGTTGTTGCGTGTATGGGAGCTAATATTCTCTGTGTAAGCGGTCAGGATATAATAATGATGACAGATTGGACAGGTAATGAGATGCACGGGAATAGGGTGTGGTGAATTAAGGAGGGGAAATGAGGGGGCGGGAGAGGTGGTGGTTGGACTCAGAGATGCCATTTTTCATTTTTGTTTTTTTTTCTTCGGGTTTCCGTATATTTGACTGCAGCCAATTTTTCCGACATAAGTAATTTTAAGGGAAAAAAACTACATTTATATTCTTAGGCAGCAGATTGTACTTCTAGAAGCTATTTGTAATCATGTCAGAATGTACATTATATGTGATTCTATACCTTTCATTCTTCCTGCTTAGAATCTGGTTTCTTTCTGCTTAAAATTTGGAAAGTCTGTTCAACAATTTCGCTGATATTTCATGTTCATACAGTAACACCTCAGGGTGGTGTGGAGAAAGGTAGATTTAAAGGGAACCAAAAGCACCTTGCATTCTTTGAGACCAACTAAAACATGAACATTGGCATAACGTCATGTGAAAATTGTTTTCCTACTCAATTCAAATGATATGGATCCACAACAGTTGCATTTGTTTACCATAATCATATTGAATCCCAGTGAGGTTTAAGCTAGATTTTATGGCTTATACCTTACAACTGACTATAGATAGGCACATGGAACATATTTCTCTTTCAAATTTTTTTATGTCAATTGCATTGATTTTGGGACCCCCGCCATGTGAGAACCGTATAGAGGCAGATCCAAGGACTCATTATGAAAAGCTAAAAATAAAACGGATAAACCAGACTTTTTGCACTGCTACAGTGTACAATTAACTTTACATAGAAACTGGAGGTATTGTTAACATGTTCGGGGGTGGATCCGGATGGTGGGGGAGGGGGTTGTCGAGGGGTTCTGACCCACCCTCCCACTTTTGGTGGACCCCTAGTAACTAGTATAAACTATGAAAAGAGGGGGGGGGGGGGGTGAATTCGTACAAACACAGTTTTAGTACATAACCTTAATGCTGACTCCCCTTTTGAAAATCCTGTATCTGCCCCTGATGTTAATGCTTTTATCAATTGATTGTATCCCATTTTCAAGGGATATGTGTACAACACAGCTCATTAGCTTAATCAACCCTTTGGGCCCCACAGATTGCCACCACGAATTTCTGGATCCCAAGGGTTTCCATGGATTTCTCTTGTTTTGTTATTGAGGACATTCAAAAGTTGTCCCAATTCTACCAATTAGAACTATATGAATCCAATTTGAAGTATTGACTAGGAAAAAGCTCGTTTACGATATGATTGCTATTTTTTTTTATCAGAGTGTTCGTGAACATTGGAAAATTATGAACATATTATTGAAAAATGGCCGTTTTCTGGGTGATAGATGGATTGGGTCTAACTAGTTAAATATATTCATTCGATTCACAAGTGGCAATGTAAAGATTTAGTATTTGAAATTTTTCTGAAATTATCTACAATTATTAACCAGTTTCCAAGTCCAAAAAAGTATGGAATAAGACAGCCATTCGCATTGGAATTTGATTTTAGAAATAGGCCTACACATTTAAGAATAGCTAAACTCCTAGATATTGGATATTAGAAGAAGTATACATGAAGGTTCAGCAGTGGGTATGTGGGGGAATACAGTATACGTTTCTGAAACCTGAGATTCCGTGATGTCTCCTCTTACCATGAGTACCACGCATTCGTGCAGACTTCACAACACGCGTACAGACGTCTTAATGCTATTCCCCTTTGACTATAATTATATGATGGGGAATGGAAAACACTAGGTGCAAGGAATGGTATAATTTGCCCGCAGATGCAAGTCCATCGTGCAAGTCCGTTGTGCTAACCACTGCACCACCCTGTGCTCCTACTTTTTATCACCCGCAGCTGGCGAGTTGTGCGTATTGTGGTCAGGGCGTACTGACGGGCCATACGCACCGCTCGTCATTTTAATGATCTGTAATAGGTTTAAACATTATTTTGCATTTTTATGGGTGACAAAATAAAGAAGCCCCTTAGGGGTCGTCCTCGGGTGGCTGTATGACCCATAGGGGATGGTCACGTACCTTGGTTCGCCCTCGGTTCGTGACGATCTCCTATGGGTCGTACAGCCACCCAAGGACGACCCATAGGGTGCTTCTTATTATAATATCACTGTCACATCCAAAATATATACCCTGTAACATTATTTCATATATCTTCAATTGTCATAGACCTACATGCATATGCGGTAACTTATGTCTGTCACTGAGAAAAACAATGAGAAAACAAAATGAAATATCGCCTTTTCCACATGTAAAGTCTCTTCATCAAGGCAGAACTATGTTTTTCTATATTTCTTATTACTGTTATATAGGGTTGGACAATTATGACCAATATTTCATATTGAGAAAATGCTATTGTATTTGGCTGCATGTCATAAGCTTTAGGAGAAATCTATTAATCAAATTGGCATGGTTTATTTAGTTTTAAAGCACTACCTTTGAGGAATAAACAAGATAATTATCAGTTATAGTCAAATTATGGAATTCATGTGCCGGAGGCACTTGTCTAGTAGAAAGCTACGTAAAGGCGCCTTCCCATACAAGCGTTGCCGTTGTGTTTTTTTTTCCATATATAGGGAATGCAGAGGTTATCTCGAATTTTATAATATTGAATTACTCATAGCCCCCGTATACCTCATATTGAAAAAAAACTAATCCGCAAGGCATGAATGGAAAGGCGGCTTTAGAACAACTCCATCCGTTGTGCTCGAGCTTAGAGAGAGCTTGTTGCCTCTCAAAAAACAAGTCATAGCTAGTACGCTCTCCATTTAAGTTGAGTGCAAGAAGATTCTGGATGCCTGTATGATTGACAACACAAAATTCCTGTCACATTCTATCCATTGTACAAGACCCTAGGCTTTGATCCAAACATTAAGGCCGCAACGTGTGACAAATAGCAGAATTTGGGCAGAATTGTTAGCCAAACCCCCTTGGAGCCCTTTCAGATTTACTTGGATTCAGACTTTCTAGAAACCCAGACCCCCTGATTTTCCAAGAACCCCATCAGGTATTGTGGCTGAGTAGAAGCGGATTTAGGGGTAAGGGGAGGGGGAGGGGGGGGGGGGCGCACCAGGCGCGCGACCCCCTATTTTTGGTCCAAATTTTTTTTTTTTTTTTTTTTTGATAATATTTTTATTGACGCCTTCAAACATTGTCTGCTCTTCCAGACGTTACAATCAATGTTGCTTTCATGGTGATATAGCTTGTAACAATATTATCCTTTATAGAACAATGAGATGATATGATAATATGATGACATGATTCAAACAGAATCTATAATACAAGTTATAGAATATAAAGTTTTCTGGTCGTCAACATAAGATAATATATGTGTGTGTGTATGGTCAACTAGTAAAAATATTTTGAAAATTCTGGAATTTCATTAGAGGGGCTACAATTGGATCCCACATAGCTGGATGCAACGTTACCAAATTAATATCTTAATTCAAAACTGGCACCTCCAGAGGGGCTATTTTCGATACGCGCGTCCCCCCTTTCTGAAACCTGTGGACTGCCCCTGCCGAGTATACTGCCCTGTCAACTATTCTTTGTAATTACTTCATATCATACAGTAAATTAATAAATCAATTAACCTGCGGACAGATATGACTCTTTCGACTCTTTAAATCAGGTCCTACCATAATCATATTTCTGTATTTCTATTCAATATTGCACTCAAAATTGTAGGAAATCACAAAATAGTTTCCACAGTTGTGTCACTCTCCCTTATCAAAAGAAATGATGCACAGGGTGTTGTGAGAAAGAGTGCCCACATCTGCACATATTAGGCAACCATTCCTTTCTAAACCGGAACTGGCTAAACCTTTTTTCAACTGGGAAATGGAATAAACACATGCACTAATATTGACTCAGCTTTGTTCAGTTTTGTTTTTGTCTCCTTTTCAATCTATCTGCAGTTGTTTTCTTCCACGACAATGTGTTTTTCAACCAGTAAAGTTTATTGTCATAGTTTATAGTTCTTTTCATTTTGAAAGCTTAATACAAGTTCCTTTCACCAGCTGTTCACCCTTCAGGGAACTAATATACGTGATGAAATTGGAAAAAAACTAGAAGGTTCTGTATGCTTTCAATTTTGAGCTTGCACATGTGAATTGAAAGCAGATATAAAAGTACAAGTATTTGCATTTGTATCGTATCTTGGTGATAATATTACTCTTTAGTCACCATGCAGTGCGGATGCAGCTTCTTGGAAAGGTGGGGGCGCGCTATTAGAAAGGGGGGGGGGGGAGGGGGGCCGACCCCCTATATTTTTCAGAATTTTACATTAAAAAACAAAAAACTCTAAATTTGCAAAAAAAAAAAGGCCATGTTAATACAAATTTATTAGATTTATTAAATCTTACAAATTCAGTTTGCTAACAGCTTTTAGTACATTCTCTTTATCCCCTCCTATCCATAACCTGTCACAAATAATACAATAGAGAATGCATCTCTTTGTAAAAAAGAAAAGTATAAACACAGATTTGTCTGAGTCTGGTGTGTTTATCTCAATGGTTTGACGGGATCCGATGACTTGATGTGATCCCTTTGTTTCGGTGGGACTCCCGCCAAAACGTGTAAAAGTGGCGTGTAAAAACAAACACCGGCTGTAAGGGGACATCCTGTTGTGGGTAAGTCCCGCCAGGGGGCCGGAGTAGGGTCCCACTGGGGGCTTTCTAATGCCGGCATTATTTGTTCATCATTTTTGCAGTTTGCAAGTTGAAGTGCATGCATGTTTTTATCTAATAAACGGTATACTTTGTGTTATGTCTCCATTATGCCTTCTCCTTATTCTCATTGATTTGCATTGATGGTTGCCATGAGATCCAGGGGAAGGGGGGGGGGGGAGGGGGGCTAGCGGGGGCAATTGACCGCCCCTCCAGACCCCAGGGGGCAAAAATTTTGGCATTTTAAAATTGGAAGATCTGTATAAATCTGGTGTTTCTATTTTTAATTTTTACAAGGGGGAGGGGGGGGGGGGGGTCGGGAGCACTGCCTCTGGGTATTCCGCCCCTGGGCCATGGAAAAGTGCAGGAGGTGTTTACCTGGTTATATCAGGGTTGTTTGGAGGTGAAGCACCAGCATGGGTGTAACATCATAATAGAAAAATAAACAAGCAACCCAGCCAGGAAAATAGCATAATGTTGTTTGGGGCAGCAACGGATAACAAGTAGCATAGGCTCTATATATAGATAGGAGACTTTTCTGTAATACTCACAGCTTTTAGCCTAGTTGTGGGACAGATCAATATAGGCACGGATCCAGAGATTAAACAAAGAAACAAAAAAAGACGGGGGTGGGGGGGGGGGGGGCACCCTTGCGGAAAAATCTAAGGCGCTCCATTTTCCTGCAGAATTGTACTTTGAAAAATTCTAAATATGACCCCCTACCACATAGTGGGCATAAGTGCAGATATGCATTTTTGACCTTTTGATAGATCATTGGAGAAGGTGACATAATCTGTCTAATGGTGAAAGAATTATGTTTCGATCATTTATGGAAGTGGAGCTATGATTGTTTAAAGTATCAGGCATCGGACAAGGCTAATAAGAGAAGAATGGCCATAAAAATTTGACTTTTCTATATGGTAATGCAAATCACTATAGACCAAATTCATGACAATCCACAAAGCCTGTCTAATATGCATGTAAATTAAACTATTTCTATACATTTCTTGGCAAACCGTTTTGCTGAGGTGTGTATTAAGTGACTTTTACAGAAAACTCATTTTTTTGACTTTTTGACCTTTTTCTCTTTTTATGCAATTTTCTCTAAACCTTACCCAGCGACTTATGCCTCATTTAGTAGTGTGGGGTCACAAATATGTCCAAAAGGGGGCTGGCGGCTCAGGCACCCCCTCTAAACAGGTCCCTGCAATATATGTAAACTACCCCTTCAATAGATATATCTATTTCTCCGTATGAGGCTTATACCTTTTGTTTAATCACGGGTTAAAAACAGAGGTGTAGGTCGTGGAGTTAATTCGTTACTTTAACACCTGGGCCTTCAATTAATAAGCCCCACCCAATTTACACCAACATTAAAGTTTACTATAAAATATTTTTGAAATTGCTCCTGTGCTTAGCAATTTGGCTCATGAATTGCTCCTAAAATAATTATTGAGTTTTTATCACACCAAATTTTCAAATTATTGAAGTCATGTTGCAGCATAGAATTGCATAGTGCTGATGACTCGTTGCTCAAATAAATAACTGCATCATCTGCATATAATTTGTGTTTGCAATGTTTTAGTGATAAATTTAAGTCATTCATAAATACTTAAAATAACAGGGGTCCAAATATAGAACCTTTTGGAACTCCACAATTGAAATACGGCAATTTGATTGGCTTGATGAAATTTGTCTGACCCTTATCTAACCCTGGGATGTACCTCACGTGGGAAGGGCTTAGTACTCATTTAAACATGTTTCTCCCATTGACCCCCACCCCTGTCCCTTCGTCAGGCATAATTGAAAGACAGCCTCTAATTAATTATGGAGCTATGGTCCAACGTTTGCTTAGTGTTTACAATGCTAGCATAGGTGAAGAAAAAGCATGGTGCTGACTGTGAAAATAACCCGTAGGACTGTCTAGATGAAACAGCAATCACCATCGCATAAAACAGTTATAAAACAAATCAATGTTTCACAACAGGGACGTCGCGGTTATGAAGGGTTTGCTGTTGGTATGTAGCTGTTCCCATCGTATAATGAAATGATAGAAATGGTTTGATGTCGCGCAACAAAGACGTCACTGTTGTGACAGGACCAACAGTTGGATTGTGGCTGTTCTACGTGGCAAATTCTGTAAATAGTTCTAAAAGGTTGATATTTGGATGTAAAAGATCCGAGATTTTCAGCCCAGAAGAATTATTATAAATGGGTGTAATTTGATGCTTGATTTTTGCATAACAGTGGCTGATTTGACAAGTATATTGTTCGCTGTTATATGAGTCATTATACGATGGCCATTGCCCCGTCGCATAACGGGTCTTGTTGTAGCGAACATTGGCACACATAGCGAGACCCATCACTGTGAACAGCGATGGAATGCACCTTTCATCCTGACAGGGAGGGTTTAACCATCCCTTTTTTTGATGGCCTGGTAGGACATTTTGGGGTGTGGATTTTAATATTCTGTTTTCAGCAAATGATAGCAGTGTCCCTCAGCTAATAAAATATATAGGAGGTAATTGGCAGAAATGTGCTTAAATGTCAAATAAATGTGTTCAAAATGTATGCAAAACCAGTGCTACAGCGACGAATTGACCGTGGGGTGAACAGGGATGAAAAAAACAGCGGGACAATTTTGAAACCATGCTTGTTCTCTCACTGTAGTGATTGTTGGTTATGGGACATGGTACATATTGCTCAATACATGCAGTGAAGAAACAAATCAATGGTTCACAACAGAGACGTCGTGGTTTGCTTTTGAATTGTAGCTGTTCTCCTGCCCAAATACTGGTCCAGGAAGAATATATTTAGATATAGAATACTTGAAAATCTCAATCCAAAATGATGAGCATTTCTATTAATTTTGATGCTGGTTATCTTTTTCTCTTTTACTCAGATGTCGTTCACTGTTATATGAGGTATTATAAGATGGGTCACAGAGCAAAGAGAGTCGCATGACGGTATATATATATTGATTTTGAATTTGTATTTTGTCTTCAACACGTTCTAAAACCTAGAATATATGTTTAATGGAATTAATTCAGAAATATATAACTATAAACCATTACAATATGGCAGGTAGTTTTCCTATATGTGAATGTCACTAAAAATTTATTTCATACTTAAACCTAGAATAAACCTATTTGGAATTAATATATATAATGTCAAATAAAAGCATTGTATTCAGAAACTCACTACCAAATCCTAAGCTTTGTATTCAACATATAAGCAACAAAGGAAACATCACTTGGGCCATTCGGGCAAATAGGAGCATTCCCCTAGAGAAATGCCTTAAAAGGTCCTAGTGCGAGACATGGCGGATTGATTATATGACACACCACACTGAGAGGGGGAGGGTTGGGAAGGGGAAGGGGAAGGGGAGGGAAACCCTACACCCTGAAAGTCTATCAAACAGGAAAGGCCTAAAACCATGAAGGCTGAAGCATTCCCTGCCTCTGTTCTAATTGTACATTCATAGTATTTCTTATTTCATGTATGGAATATAGGCGTCTTCACTGAGAAATAACCAGAAAGATTCACGATTTGAGAAGAGTGTCACTGTGTGAAGCGCTCAAGAGTGATTTACAATATTATCTTCTAATTATAAGAATTCCATGTTGATCAGAATAATGATAAAAACGTCGGTTGAGAGAAGGAAATGGGGCAATACTAGCAGCTCCTAACATTAGATCTGCCATGTACTATACACCATTGCACGAGTTTACGCACAAGTATAACGTTGCAGCAAATGTTCTGTTTAGTTCTGCTTTGGTTCTTTAGAACCTAACATTGATGTTGCACTGTAACATTATTGTGACATTCTTGTTAGATTCTTTCATGCTATAATAACGTCATTATAACATCTTTATTGGTAAAGGTCTCAACTTCACTAAAATATAATACTGTTACAACATTCTCTTTTTAGTAAATCTCAACTTTACCTAAAATAACCTAACTTTTACATGAAAACTGGGTAGGTTACAGACTGAACAAAAAAGTATGGTCACAGATGTGCTTGTTACGTTGTCACTTGCCTGGGTTTGGTACGAAAGCACTTTTGGATATGAGTCCCACAGAAAGGTTCAACTTAGGGTTCTCCAAGAGATTCAGTATAATCTGAAGCCCCCAGCAAAGCACTCTAACCAAATGATACAGGCAGCAGGCCTTTTAAAGTAAAACATAAGGCATAATCTGGTTCAATTAACAGGCATCTAGTTACCATGGACGGGCACTCATATGATATACTCCCTGAGGCAGTGCCAACACCTAATCAATGCACCTCACTTGAGCCCCATTCCCACTAGGCAAATTTGACTGAGTCGGCCGACTAATTGGCGCTAGAATAAACCGATTATTCTATTAGAATCGGCCAGTTTTAGCACCGATTCAGATTACCATTCAGTATATATGTTATATTGAAAAATACATGTTCGATTTTGGTTGGTGCTAAAATTAGCTGATTCTACTACAAGAGATGGCCGATTTTAGCGCCAATGAGTCGGCCGACTCTGGTCAAGGTCGCCTAGTGGGTATGGGGCTTTAAAATTGAATCAGGTTTTTAGAATTACACTAATGACATACTATAGAAATGTAGAGTATAATGGGACTCAGGGAACTTACAGATTGAAAAAAAGATTTAGTACAGCATGGTAGATTGAACATAAGTAGGGGTTAGCAGTAAATCTGTCTCTGATGATAGAGATTTCAAGTCTACTGATGATAATCTGAAAGTAACGAACTGTGGAGATGGGATGGTGGTAGAAGTTAAGACCCACTGTATAGGCCTGTAGGGAGATGTACCATGGGGGCGGCCATTGTCCCCCAGTTCAGGCTTGTTGGGGGACAAGCTATAGACCCCTTCACTGGTGATAAGTTACCAAAAACCTGCTATCTTCAGTTCACTACTGCAAGACAACAATATCTGAACAGATAGCTTTATCATTTTATTTCAGTAGGCACAGTAATAAACCCCACGCCCTTTTTTGAATTTTTTGACAACATAAAATAATAAGGAATTTATAGATAGGTAAAATTTACCCTTCCCCCTTCCCTCTGAGGGTCCCCTAAGTAGATTGTCTGCAGAGTGTTTAATCTGTAATCAGGTGAGACTGTTGTTTTAGGGGTTAAGCCATCAGGTAAGACAATGCCTGAATGGGTGAGCTACCACAACAGAGACGTGGGGACCCTAGTCTGCCACCCTTATCATCACTCTGTCTACACAGGGCTTATCTTGTGAGAGGTGTGAGGGCACTGGGGCCAGAGTGGGGGATTTGAAAAGATGTACCAGCCTACAACTCCTGACCTCCCTATAGGCCATTTTCATATAATATGTTTGGTGCCTGCTAGCGGTATAGCCCTGACAAAATGAGTTGGGGTATGGGTTCTAATGGGCCCAGGCTTAAATTGTTATTACCCTACTACTTCTAAAATGATGTCCTTTCGCATGTTACAGTCTACACACTGAACTTACTTCAGGCCATACCGAGAACCAGCAAAATTGGCTGTTATAAGCCAGTCCATTTGGTTGCTGATTTGTCAAACAGCTTTTTAAAGGACCTGTGGAAACCAGCAAATTAAATCATGACACCATTATTTAGTTCCCCTCTTGTCCTCTATGTGGCTTCCTAGGGTTAGCATTCCCTTACAAACACCTATGTTATTGGTTCGAATCCTGGAGGGACTTGTTGAGGTCAAAACATCTGTGGGAGGGTCCACTGCGCAGACTCACGGGAAAGGTATATGGTCTTGCAGGTGCCACTGACTGTGCTTAACAGACCAAGAGAATTTTCTGACCTGTTGCGAAATAAGGTTTCCCGGTTTAGAAGTAAGTTGCTGCAGTACCATTAGCCTTGGTAACACCCAACAGGTGTGAGCTCACAAGCATAGGGTGGGAATAAGCCAATCCCACATTGGGTGTATCCCAGGGTTGCACAGGGGTCGGACAAAGTTGCTATAGAAGCCATCCTTGTCTCCTGGAATTAGGTCTATTTAAATTACTAACAAATATATTTTTCTGTGTCCCCAAGCACTGATAAAACATAATGATTTTACCAATTAACAAAATTCCATTTTTTGCTAGCCAATCAAAATGCTGTAGTTCAGGGCAAAATAGGGTTGGACAATATAGGTTCCTATGGCAAAAAGGCCAATATGTAGAGCTGCATCTTACAAATTTTAGAGGCAATCTGTCAAACAAATTGCCTTGATTAATTTTGTTTTGTTCAACTGTCTTCGAAATATCAGCATAGAGCTAATGTCAAAAATATTTCAGTAAACTTTAATGTTGCTATTACAGAAGGGGCATGTATTCATGTCCATGTATGCCCCATGTTGGTACAACTTAGGCAAGCATGCCATGTTATTATAACTTGGGAGTATTGTTCTCTTTAGTTCTGTTTAAAAGATAGCATTATTTTGACATTCTGTATTGATAAGGTCTCAACTTCACTAAAATGTAATTTTATTTTCACACTCTCTTTTGGTAGGTCAAAACCTCATATAAATAATGTATGTAATGTGAAAGTTTAAGCAACAGACTGACCAAAATGTATGGTGGAGGAAAATGCCCACTATGTAATGGCGTACAATTACAGATTGGTATTGTATGTTTCCATTGGAGTAGCTGCCATGACGCAAAAATGCGAGTCCATTCATTCATTTGTCAACCAAGTATATTAGTATTGTAAAACTTTCAAAAACTGTAAGTGCATAGACTCACTTTTAGTCCCATTTTAGACAGATAAATTGAAACCATACCTCCAGTGAATACACTGGCTCCTTTTCGGTGCAGCAGTCGAGAAGCATTTTGGGCATTTCAAAATCAAACCATAGGACAAGACACTAAGCCATATATAAGATATCAATAAAGACAAGCATTCAGATTAATATGTCAAACGACCTGTCCATATGGAAAGTAGAAAAAGCTTAAGGTCGTCTCGGAAGATTAAATTCAAACAATAATTGATAAAAGAATTAAGGCCTACACTTGTATTCGTGGAATATTCATTCATGTATTCATCCAACCCTCACCTCACATTATGTTTCACAGAACATATATACTTATAAGATTGGTGAAATGAATAAAAACCTGTAAAAAAAACTTTCGGCACTCACTTACACACAGTGGCTACCACATGGACGGGGCGCCGACCCCCTCCCAGAAACTGGAAACCCATTTACTTCGTGGATGCACACTTTGAAAGTAAAGAGTAGCTATTGGGCGCCAAGTGTGTAAACAAACCGTTATTATTGTCGAAAATGACTCTATGAAGGATACATAAAAGCATCGTGCCCGATAAATTAAATAGAAAATGTATCATAAATTAGGTATCATTAAGGGGTAATAACAGAATATTTAGAAACACGGTCAACCGTTGCTTTTTAGAATGAAGTCCAGTTATGATGAAGCAACTTTACAAGTTATCTATACTTAACGAAGATTTGAGATCTTGGGTGTGTGATGCCCTATTTATTTCATTCTAGATTCTATACTTTTAAGGCAAAGCATACAGATCCAGGGACACTCGTAATTTGGCATGCAGACGCACTACCCAAGCAAGAATATGACGTTATGATAACGTTATTATAATGTTCTGGTGAGTCCTGCTTTGGTTCTTGTTACGGTATTTTGATGGCACCCAAAGACGTCTTTAGAACCTAACAATGTGACGTTGCAATATAACGTTCTTGTGACGTTCTTGTAACGTTCTTTCACATTATAATAACGTTATTGTAACATTCTTTATTAGTTAGGTTACAACTTGACCAAAATATAACGTTATTATAACGTTCTTTTTTGATAAGTTATAACCTTACCTAAATAACGTTATTGGTACGTGACAATTGGATAGGTTTCAGTTTAACTAAAAAAGTACAGTCACAGAACGTTCTTGTTAAGTTGCTGCTTGCCTGGGTATCATATATATTCCAGTCAATCTAATAATAGTAATTGAAACAAAATTTAATGCAATTCTCTCTACCGCAGATAGCTGATTTACGGCATCCAATGTACCTGCATGTTAATTAGAATGGTTTTATTTTGTCGGCAAACCAAGGAAATATATAATCTATCTTTAATGAATAGATTTTCAAACCAACTTAAAAAATTAGTACTATACACAAACACAAAATGATAAATAGTGAATGCTAGTTTGCCATTACCTTAACCACAAATTATTCCACAATTATTGAAAATGTCTGCACTCAGGCCTTGTGAATTGTCAACATATTACCCAGCATGCATCTTCCATCAAGGTAGGTGAAATACAGAAATAACCTAATCAGGGATAGGTTATTCCTGTATTTCACCTACCTAGATGGAAGATGTATTGATGTGGAAAATTATTTCAAAATAAAAACCAATAGCATAAATTTGTAAGTTTGCATTATGTTTTCCATTACCCATCCCTGGGGTTCTTTCCCTGGAGTTTGCCCACAGACAGTTTCTGCCCGGGGTCGGCCGGTCCCCTGGGGAAGGTCCCTCAGCCGTTAAATGATCAAAGTTGGCGCACCTGGGCCCAGGTATACAGGCCAGGTGGGGACCAGACTCCCCCTAATGGGCAGGTAACCGCAGGAGGAACCCTGCAGTGGGCTAAGGGTGTGGTTTGGAGGAAGGGATTTTAACTGATTTCAAGTGAAAGCAACTAGCCTATGTACATGATATAGTTTATAGGTTGCGGGTTAGTGACTTTTTAATGATATTGTGTAGGGCCTATATTATGCATACATAAATATGTATATATACATATATATGCAATTCTGATGAAGGATGTAACAATCCGAAACATGTAAATTCGACCACCTTTGAATGTCTACAATAAATTTCAAAGTCTACAACAAGTCGTCGTTGAGTTAGATGTTCTACACTACAGTTTATTATATATATATGTATATGTATGTATGAATGTGTGCAGTTATACATATTTATATATGCATATTTGTAAATATAAATGCATATACTTGTTTGTTGGTTGGTTGGTTATTGGGGCTTTACACCATATCAACATCTATGGTCATATCCCATTGAGAACAAGGTCTTGACAATTCTGTCTGTTTGATGATCGCATCTATGAAATAATCATATTTAAGAGAAGGTAGAGACCATAGCCCTACACATTTACTGAGGCAGGTGTTCTTTAATGTGCAGGGTCCCATAGACAGGGCCCTACACACAACAGCCAGTGTACATTTTCATGTACATTTATAGTAATGTTGGTTTATTCAAGCATATATATATGTATGTTTGGATATGCACATATGTACCTCTTTATGCAAATATATATGCATGCATGTATGCATATATGTTTAAATGAGCATGTAAGCGCAGGAGTAGGCTAATAGCTAAAGGTGTGGTTTCGAGGAAGTTGCAAGTGAAGGCACTCTGTACATGATAATTAAGTTGTATAAATATAGGGTTGGTTTAGTGACTCCTAATATGAATGTGCTGATGTTCATTTGTATATTATGTATACATTTATATCTGCATGTTAGTACAATTTTATTCATGTACATATGAATGGTAAATTGTAAACTATATCAAACCCAACACCCAAACTGGTGGACAACGTTTCTATATTAGGGATTTAGAGTTTATACAATCAACATTTCGGTCTGGTAAGGATCTCCTTCAGTATTATTGTATATATGTGCATGTAAACATAAATGCATGGGTTACCAGACACTTCGTACCCTTGTTTCTACGTCCCTGGTCACTTTGTACCCTTGAAACTACGTCCCTGGTCATTTTGTACCCTTGAAACTACGTCCCTGGTCATTTTGTACCCTTGTCACTATGTACCTGGTCACTTCGTACCCCTGTCACTATGTCCCTAGACACTTTGTACCCGTAACTATGTCCCTAGACAATTGTACCCTAATCTTTTTTACCTGAAATCCCCCAAGATATTAAATATTTTTTGTCAAAATATGCCCCTTTTTGCTCCCAAGGAGAGCTGTCCCAATTTTAGGTTCTTCCCAAATGGCAGGTATGTTTTATTCTCACTGCAGATAAGGATAGCATATTAATAAGATGAGACATGATTTATATAGACTGATTTTTTTCTAAATTTTATTTTAGGCATAGAATGATTTTTCAAATTTCTTTCCTGTAAAGAAATGTTGGATTATAAAGGTAAAAGTTTCGTCAGCCCCATGCCTTTACTTACTAACTGTGCAGAGTTTCTTATCAATGACTTTTCTTTTACTTTTAACTCTTGGGATCTTTGATTAGATCTATGCATAGCATACCAGATAATATATAATGTGCATTTAAAAGGAGGTACTAAGTGACCAGGTACATATTGACTAGGGTACAAAGTGACCAGGTACATAATGACTAGGGTACAAAGTGACCAGGTACATAATGACTAGGGTACAAAGTGACCAGGTACATAATGACTAGGGTACGAAGTGACCAGGTACATAATGACTAGGGTACGAAGTGACCAGGTACATAATGACTAGGGTACGAAGTGACCAGGTACATAATGACTAGGGTATGAAGTGACCAGGTACATAATGACTAGGGTACGAAGTGACCAGGTACATAATGACCAAGGTATGAAATGTCTGGTTACCAATGCATGTATACTTGTGGATATATATATATATATATATATATATATATATATATATATAAATGTTTGGACAGCATATGACTACTGGATATGCCATTTCCTCAGAATTTTTCAGTGTGACTAAAGGGCCATACCCACTAAGCTATTTTAGCAGTGATGGCAGACGGCTGACTGGGAGAATCGGCTGTGAAATCGCCAGGTGACTGCAGATGGCTGGCCGACTCCAGTGGATATCCCAGCCAAGCTGCGACGTAACAGAAACGTTCTGCAACCATACTTTTTAGTCAGTCTGTTACTTACTAAGATGGCACATAACAATTATGTTATTGATAGTGAGGTTGAACCCCGAAAGTCCCGAGAAATATGTAAACCAGAAGTGATAAAGTAAACCGGAAGTGACGTCATTTGTAACCACGTGATCAAACACAGCCAATCAGGGCTGACCACTAGACTATAAAAGGGGCGGTGAGGCCCGAGAATAAATGAGTTTCTTTACAGTTCTCCTTGTGTCAACATGTGTCTTCTTCCTATGGTAACCGATAAGATGATCCAATACGAGCTAATTACCTAGAAGTTTAAGTAAAATAAGTTCGAAAAAACTAGGCGAAACTTAGGACGGGGTTCCGAAGGTCTGAAGGACCGAAACAGGGCACGAAGGCCCGAAACTGGCCCGGATGGAGTCCCGGAAACGAAGGCCCGGAATGGCACGATAGCCCGAAACAGGGGACGGAAACCCAGGATTCGGGGGAACGATGGCGCGACCGGCTCGGCCCCACGCTACCAAACAATAGGCGACCGTCGGCCCGACAGCCCCGCGGACCGAGAATGAGGGTGGACCATCTGCAGGAGACCCTGAAGAGAGTACCGGCACTAGGGAGATAGAAACGGCTTCCTCCTGCCCCCCTACCACTTTTCCTCCCCAGCAGTCCTCCGCCCATCAACGGAAGTGCCTGTACCCTGCCCGGTGGCTGGGGCCCCTCGGTCCAGCCCGGCTGATGCACCCCTTCCCTGTCGACGAATACCGATTTCCCGATCGGTCCGCTCAAACCCCCCTCGTGCGCGAGGCACGACTCTAAATATCACATCTCGGTTTCTTGCCCGGATTCCCCGTCCGTCTGAGATCCGAAACAATCCCCACGTCCCTCTGTTGTAGGAATCGGAAACCCCGAACTACCGAGGAACGTCACATAAGTTTCTTTATTAGGTATTTACACAGGCAGCACTGAGTGGTGGGCTGTATGGGAATTACTTAAGATATTACAATGGTGCGTTTTTTGGGCGACTGGTGATGTGGCATAGGATTGCGGTAAATTTGCCGGTAAATTGTCAAACTTGCTTAATATTAGTCACCCGGTGACGACGATGACTCTCCCAGTCACTCGTCGCCCGGCAATGGTAAAATTGCCTACTGGGTATGGGGCTATTATGCCTCATCTAGCTGGGGTGGATCCGGGGTGTGGGGTGTCTAGAGGATTCTGCCCTTTTGGTGTGGATTTGAACTTCACAAACAGAAATAATTGTCATATGTGTGCCCGCAACGTTTCAGTTTCTAGCCTATAGGCCTATGCAGTACTGGTAATATGTGCTAAATAACATAATTCCAGAAGTTTGAGAAGTAATTTTGGAATGAGTTAGAGGAGGAGAAACAAATTTAATGACCCTTCAAAATCCTCAGAGAAATACCACCCGGGCACCTATTAACATTTTTGTCTCTGCTTTCCGCTGGTCGCGCATCTTGGCCAAATAGGCCCTCGGGGAACCGCGGGCAACCAGCACACGTTTTCTAATTTGACTACAGCTCCTCCCAGGATGCACTTCGGCAGTCGTCACTTCCGCCCCCGGCGCTGTCAGCCTCTCTGTCACTTTGGGCCGTGGGCCGACGCACATCGCTCCTACTGGCTTAATCCTAGCCTGTCAAGCCCGACCCACTGTTTTCCAAAGATAGTCTGTACACCAGCATCCATTTTAGGTGAGAATTCCACCCTGTATCATACCATGCTTTGGAGCCATTGGTTTATGGCAGGTAAGCAGTGGCGGATGAAGGTTTTTGAAAAGAGGCCAAAAGATGGGGGCGTGCTTATGGAAAGGGGGGAGGGCATCCCCTTTCCAAAATTTTACATTAAAAAAACCCTAAATTTTGCAAACAAAAAATGAAGAGAGACACATGCCCCCTGCCCCTCTCTCATTCCGCCACTGGGTAAGGGTCACAAAGAGCCAGCAGTTACTTCACCAGTGGAGGTGTATTCCAGCCTAACCATCAGATCAACCAAACCAGACCTTATTATAATGTGGCAGCAACGTTCTGGTTTGGTTCTTGTTATGTTATTTTGATTGCTCCCAATAACGTTGCTGCAACATACTACTGTGATGTTGCACCGTGACATTGTTATAACATTCTGGTTATGTTCTTCAACCTAAACAGAATGTTCTTATAATGTTCTGTTTTGGTTTTGTCCTAACCTCACGAAGAAATAATGTTATAATGATATTATAAAAACGAATGTTCTTATAACGTTATAATAACGAATGTTCTTATAACATTCTGTTTTGGTTTTATCCTAACCTCACCAAGAAATAATGTTATAATAATGTTCTGATTTGATGAGGTTTCAACCTTGCCATAAATAACTTAATTGTTACATGCCATCTAGTAAGAAACAAACTGAGTAAAAAAGTATGGTTGCAGAATGTTTCTATTACATTGCAAGTTGGCTGGGAGATACCCAATCGAATACATTCCGCCATTATGCTAGATTTTGAACTCACCAGTGAAGGCTATCCGGTCTATGTGGGTGTACAGATCCATTATGTAAAGGTAAATCTTGGTCAGAATGGACTAGCTTAATCCTAGAACACAGCCACACGTGGCGCAGACTTATAGGGTGATGGATTGAGTCACCAGGAAACCTTTCCGTCCCTCAATGATGATGTATAGCTAATTGGTGCTGCTATCCACTGCTGCCCTTCGGAGCCTTGGTTGACGGGTATGGGGAGAGTCTGTGTCTGGGTACATTACTGGATATATATATGGATGGGTCCAGACTGGTACAGTGGTACGGTGTTGGCTTCATTATCCAAAGGTTGGCAGTTCAAGTCTCTATCCTGCTGCTGTGGTATTACTATTAGACAATCTCTCTGTGGTCAATGGTAGGGTCATCAAAGGCCTAGTGCCATCAGTTGTTGTATTTGGTGGCTTGCCTGTAGGACAATGCATATAAGAGAACACCTACCTTGGTAAAAGTGTAGGGGTATGGTCTCTACCTCCTCATAGATTCGATCATCCAGGAGTGAGGGTGAAATATCCCAGTGCTCCAGAACCACTCAGTCTAGTGGTTGAAACCAACAAGCAAACCCGTAAATTCCACAGCACAACAGAGCCATTTCTTAAATTTGATAGTGAGACATGCAGGGGCGGATAGAGGATTTCTGAAAAGAGGGGGGGGGGGGGGCAGCATATAGGCTAATTACTAAAACGGTGTATATTCCCATGCACACGTGGGCCACATTTTCTCCTCTTTTTGTAGTTTAGGGGGTCCACCAAAAAGGGGGTCAGGACCCCCCTGGATCCGCCCCCCTCCCTAGATCTGCCCCTGGACATGACAATTTTCAACAAAGGAAATTTGACATTTTTTAGGAACAAACACAGTCTTTATAGCCATTTCTTAAATTCGATACCCAACCTCAGGACCCCTCATCCAGGATCTCATATGGGGCTGTAGATGGGGGTACCCTATGTCCGCTGTTGGTTTTGTCTCTGGACATGTTACTTTATATATGGGGGTGTATATAGGGTTAACCTTTGTTCCATGTCTATTTAAGATATGTCACAGAGGGGGACTCAGGGGGTCAGGACCACACTCCCCTTTTGGTGGAGCCAAAAACTACAAAAAGAGGGGAAAATGCTTATGTGCAAATTGATGCAATTTTATTACTTACCTTGTATGCTGACCCCCCTTTTGGAAATCTTATATATCCACCCCTGAATGTCCCCTGTTGTTGTCACTAGTGGGTTGACATGCATATTGAAGAAGTCATGTTGCCCTATTCATCTTAAGAGAAGACAATGTCACCTGTAAGTGTCCCTAAGGATGGGCCATGTTGCCCTGTAAAATCTAGGGAATAAGCCTACCTTTATCATCCTGTTATTTCACCTTTGAGTATCTACATCCATGTGACTTTCCATACAGGATCTTAGAGACATCCCTGCGTACACTTACAAAAGCCCTGCATTCTGTGTATTCTAAAAATTATCAACAAGGCATTCCACCAACTGGAATCATGACTTATCAGTTGCCTTGGTGACAAAGTTCGACCTCCTGGTCTAACCCTAGATACTGCAATGTTAGGATTGTCACAATAGAATCATTTCAACGAAAAGATAAATTGTAATGATAATCACTTGAATTTGATCTCCTTATACTTGTTCTCATATTTCTGCATGGCGTGTACTTCGCCTGAAACAAAGAGCCGAGTTGACGCATAATTTTTATCAGTCAAAAAGGTATTTACGAGATTCTCTTAACACTATCTCTCACGTTCTTTTCAAGTGTTTATGATTCATAAGTTTGTACTGACGCGGGTGGCCAGTCCATGTTTGGGCAGCATAAAGCCAATGTTTCACTTTGACAGTAGTGAAATGAGGGAGGAGTCACGGTGTGACGTACCACCATATAATAATGTGTTCCGCTCTTAGCTAGCCAGAGTAGCTGCAGGCACTGTGTGAGTAAACATCCTGTGAAGGTTGGACCTTTAACCTGCAGTTTAGGTTCTGGAGAGAGGCATATAGAAATTGTGTTAGAGCGCGGAGCGTTAACTGAATGTGTTTGAGGGGACTCTTACCTTGGGACTGATCATGGTCAATCGAGTTCTTGTCACGGAATGACTATACATTGGATAATAAACAACAAATCCTTTCACAACGAGTGTTCACGTCTTACATGATGAGGGAACTATAATTATGTATTGGACGACTGCAGTCGACGAGGAGGAGACTGCGAATGGAGCTAGCTATTATCTATCGAATTAAATACCACTTACACGCACTAACTTTAAATGGATAATTAACCTCCTTATAGTTCAAGTTTTCTGTAACATTTCAGGGCATCAAACTCCCTGTAAAACCTTATCAGGACCGAACACTACTATCACTTCGACACTACCTAGAACTCATGTTGAAGATACAGCGTTCACCACGAGTATTTTACAACCAAGGAATCATGTGTAAAAGTAACCGGAAACACTACTACTGTTATTTCCCATCTTCCTGCCACAATTTACGTCGACATGTGAAAATTATCCCCCACAACTCTAAAAATGTTCATGAGTAATAATGCCACCTCCATATTCGAGCGACATATATGAGCCCTGGCAGTGTCACACATTGAAGGGATTATACAAAAAAATTAATGTATTTAGATACTTTATATAGGTATTTAACTGAGTAAATATCTGGATGGGACCCAATTTCAGACTCTTCAGCTAGGGTTCAGGGAAGAACTCATTAAGAGTACAAGTGCACTGATACGCTACATGTGGAGCTAGTGATGTGGTTTGTGCCCACCAGCTGACCATCTGGTCAGTTTGGTTATAATATCAGTCAGGTAGGTCTTTGAGGGGTGCAGGGGAACAGCAGGGTGAGGTGCTCAGTCCTAAAATACGAGGGAAAATGTTGCTGATGGAGGCGTAGTGTGATACTTTGTAGAGTGGATTTAAAGACAATCACTCTATTATAGATCTAACATTAAGATTTTTTTAAACTTTAGGAAATTAAAGATTAGGGTCTGCACATACCAAAAATGATGAAAAAACAGGGGGTCACCATGGAAACTTTTGAGTAAAATGGATAATGAAATTTGTTGAAATACTCAATACTCAATATTTACATGAACTTGAACTATATTTAGATATGTTCTAAAAACAATGACAAAACCCATTAGATATATTTTAAACCTCCTTAAATATAAAGCCAATATATGAATCTTCACAGTGTGTCAATAATTAATTGACACAAAAATAAAGAAATACCGGGATTTTGTGAAATTTGAATCATTCAAATTTTTGAATAGACAAGTTGAATTTTTCATAAACATACAGTGTAGTAATAAAAAAATATTCAACGTTAATAATTTCTTGAAAAGCTCATATGTTGTTGGGCCAAGTGTCAGCTATCATTTGTTAACAAAAAAATAGGGGGTCACCGACCTAACTTTTTCAGGAAATTAAAGAATTTAAATGAAGCGTTTGGTCGGAAATAATAGTTTAATTAGAAATAAATTCATAATTAATTAACAGTTGCATACCTATCAAATTTGATTAAATATATGAATGCACAAGGTTTTGGGCTACAACTTTGTCACTTACTGTATAATAATTGGATGACGGATAACAGAGATATGAGCAAAAACGCACTGACCAAGTGGTTCTTTGGGTTCGCTTCCGGGTTGATGTCTGGTTCACAAAGAGATGAGGAACAGCTAAAGGTTTTGATTCTCTGCTGTTTGCCCACTCTGTCACCCTCATCTCACTACATACAATCACGAAACACTGACCAAGTCAAAACATGTGTCTGAAAAGTCAGAATTCATCCTAACTTGTTCTCACCATGAAAATGACCCTGGCTGACCCTGGTGCAGCATAAAACATCCATCACTCTCTCACTCAATAATTAGGCCAGTTGATCAATGGGGACAGACTGAGTCCTCTCTACTTCTCCCACACGCAGTTCTCTGGTTATTAGTACTTTGGCCTAGCTGCAGGCTAAATCAAGGTGCATTAGGGTAGTATGTTGACAAATCCATTTCCTGTCATTAGCCTTTAACATATCAAATTTATTCATCTATGACATTTCCCTTTGTTCGAAACTATAAAACGGTAGAATTAGTTACTCTTTCTTAATACTACTGTATATTACTGTATGTACTTCTGAAGTAATTTTTCATCACATATTTTTATATTGCCATAAGATACATTATTTCTATTGGGTTTCACATGTTTTTGTCTATAAAATATGCCAAAATTAGCCTGCAGGTGCATAAAATACAGGACAACTTGGAACTGTGTCTGCCTGAATTAGATAAACTCTATAATGTAGAACCTCATATAAATGCATATTTCATATATCTTTTGCTGATTATTTAGGAAATTATAATATCAATATATTTCATATAATAGATTTTGGTAAATACTTGTTATTATTAGAGGGAGGATATAAAATGCCTAAACTTAGGTATGACAATACAGTAGAAGAAGTGCGAGAAGAAATAAGTATGGTACTTATAATATTTATGAACTGCTAGTTTCTCTTCAATTAATAGACAATAACACAAGAAACATAATTATAACACTGTTCATAAAAATATCAACCAGAAAATTGTTACGAGCGAATGTTTTTCATAAAATCCAACCATGCACTGCAAATTCCTCTCCCCCCCTATAAATCTGCGAAAATATGACTACAACTGCAAAATATGACAAGCAACAGGCAGCTAGAGAGACATGTCTGGAAGCCGATCCTGCTGTTTTTGTCACCTTTGTTTGCGGAGTAGTCTGTGTTTAGCCTGGAGGGCCCTGGGCAGTGGGGGAGGGGCTGGTCGGGCCCTGGAGGGGTGTGTACGGGTGTTTGGGTGTACCTGGGGGCTGGGAGGAGGCCCGATCACAAACATTGGTACCCCGGGTAGGGGGGAGGGGGCACTGACTCTTTGAAGGTTACTACCCACTGCCAAAATACCGCCCCTACCTTTCATGACTGACCGCTTCTGAAATTTAGTTTACCACCCCCTATATTTGGGGGGACACGGATCACCGCCACCAAAAATCAGGGTGTTAACAAATATCACTAAAGCTGGATAGGAAAACTTCTGATACAATCATATTAGACTTTTTATCCTATTAGATTTTTTTTGTGTGTGAAATAAGGTCGCAATTAGGCTAAGTTTCAAGTATATTACTCTTTATATGTAGTTCACTGCCCCCATTTTTTTGCCTAAAAACGGGTCGACCGCCTCTTAATTTTGACGTTCACTGCTCCCACGTCACGGGTCAGTTTGGCAGTGGGTACCTTTTTTAGACTCAAGTGCCCCTCCCCTCCCCCCGGGATTGGGACACTACATCCACTGCTGGATCTGCTGACTGGGGGAGGATGGGGGGGGATTTTAGACTAGGAACAGGGAGATAAGTGAGTTAAAATGCACCAAAACATGTGTAAAAATGTGTAAAGGCATATCTTTAAAACAAAATGATGCAGTAGGAATAGACTCAAATTAGGAATTCAACCTACAAAGGAATGTTTATTTCTAGTATTCTAGGCACTTGCATGGAGGTTGGTTTCGAGTAATTTTGTCAACGGCAATACAGGAAAAACCATTGACATTATACAAATATTTAGTAGCTATCTATCTGCAACGGATGATATTACAAACCAACTTGCAGACTACTAAATACACAGGTACTTCCTGGAAAAAAGGCAATGCTATTTATTGTATGTGTTAGACCAGAAATTATGTCATAATTATTATATAAAATTCTAAATTTAATCCTTGTGACTTGTCAAGATATTTCGAAGTTTGCGTCCTGTGATCTACTTTGTATTAGAATCATATTTTACCCAAGAATCCACATAAATCGCTGTCGCCAGTATGAAAAAAGTTCACTCTTAATGTGTCCATGATCTAGGCTGGTTTAGCATACCGCATTTTTGGAAATGTAGTATACCTTCGTTTATACCAAAAGAGTGCTTCGTCAAAGGAAAGCTAGAGCACAATCAATATAGAATAAGTATGAACGTTTATTTTGAATTTTGGTGATACTGATAGAGCCATAGACATTTAAATTATTAATATCCCTGACTGTGAGACCTCTGCGCCTTTTAACCCAGGTCAGTGGTACCTCCCTTAACGGACCCTACCCTTGCAAAAGAGAGAGGAAAGTCCCAAGTCAGTGCTTCATAAAAGGGCTCATTAATAGACACGGGAATGAGCCCCTCTATTGTCAAACCAAAAGGCCTTTGTGTAAATGCGCCTTCATATCATTCTAGGCATTTCAAGACTTTATCACGTACACCTTAACATTTTTTTATTGTTGTTTGTGTATCGTGCCTCACACATGTGCAAAGCCAATTCTTTATTTTATAGGACTATTAAAGTACTTTTGAATGTCTTATTGTTTGTATATATACATATAAGCTTTAAACTTCAAAGAATGGAGGTATGAAAGGATGAAAATATTATTCTGTTACTGTTGTTGCATGTATCTATCAACTCAGAGACTAAATAGATTGATTCTCCTCTTTATAGATAGATTAATTCTCCTATTTTCTGTTGGAGATGTTGAGGGTGCAGGATATTTTCCTTTCCCTCAGATGACAACCAGCACTCGGCCTACACTTATCACCATATTTATGTACGATCCCATGCAAGCTGGGATGTTAGAGAATGTTATAATAATGCTATTATAATGCGAGAGAACATTACAAGAATGTCACAATAACATTACAGTGTGACATTACAATGTTACATTCTAAAGATGTTTTTGGGTGCCATCAAAATAACATAACAAGAACCAAAGCAGAAGCAAACAGAACGTTGCTGCAACTTTATAACAACGTCATTTTCTTGCTTGGGATGGCCCTAGATGACTAAGACCATTAGTGACTATATGCCACTACTTATTTAAGCCTGAGCACCCATGTTAGACACCTTGGTGACTAGTGACCTGAAAGAATTAGTCCCCTCATGCCCCATCAAGTTCACTATGAAAGTTAGTCACTATGCTACTAACCTTTTCACCTATGAGATTATCGGTGTCGATAAAAAGAGTTTTGGAATGTCGATCAACGTCAACAGATTCCGCAAAACGTCAATGTTATTGTTACTGTATACCTTTACATACACAGCTAGAAATATCTGTATACATTCACATACACATCTGAGAACATCTCTATACATTCACATACACAACTAAAAAAACGGCTGTAAAAGTCGATACCATAGGTGAGGGGCAGATCCAGGAGGAGGGGGGAGTCGATGGGGACCCCCCCCCCCCCCATTTTGGTCGAGACTTATACTTCACTAAGAGAAAAAAAAGTTGTGCATATGTGGGTGTGGAAGCGCGATGTTTCAGTACTTAGCCCATGTGTGGACCCCACTTTTTGAAATCCTGTATCCGCCCCTGCACCTTATATCAGTATATATTGTGAAGGGTATAGACCTATTTCAATAGAGTGGCGCCCTGCGAATGGAATAGGCCTGAACAATCAATTGGGATATGGGTTTCAATGGGAATCATTGGGAAGAGGGCTTCTGTGGGAGGGATCACTGCACAGGTTCGTGGGAAAGGCGTATACTCGTAATGGGCTAGGGAACAGGAGGAAAAACTGAAAGAAAAGCGCACATATGATAAATGCAATTTCTATTAAAAAAATGCCCCTTCTCAAAATTTAATAGCCTTACTATTACACCTGAGCCAATGATTCCCACTTGAAAACCCGACTCTAAAGGCCTTATTACACTTTGCAACTTGAGTTGCAATATCAGAAGGATATATGGATTTCACAGACAACTTCCGTACGGGAGTGATATAATGTTTGAATTGGACAATTCAAAGAGTTTTACACATGTGTTAAAACTGATTTTGTTCCTCATGTGTGCGAATTGTTTGCAACTTCATTATATGGTACCAGTTATCATAACTCATGTAGTGTAAGACTTCATTAAGAGAAGACACCTCCTAATTTTGTCAATACAGTCCAATATTGATGGATGAAAGGTGTCAGATCGTTTCTATTCAGAAGTTCACAGCTCAGCTTCTACTCAGACTATCAAAGAGCTGTTTACATTTTTAGAAAGCCTGAGACTTGTTCTTCCTTCATCATCTCAATCATGTCAATAATAAGCCCATTTCAGTTTATACCACAACTAAGGTTTACTTTTTTCTTCTTAGTCCCTGAAGACAGTTGTATAATACAAAATTAACCAAAGCAATTGAGTTGACAGATTGCTTCTAATTTATTTTTTAATGCACCTTCTTATTTTGGCCTTTTCCCCATAGGAACCAATGTTAAAGCCTGTCAGGTCAGCCTATAATGTCCAACCCTATTTGCCCTGAAATACAACATTTTGATTGGCTGGCACACCTGCAAATCTGCCGATTGATAAAATTTAAGAAATTATGATTTTTAAGCAGTACTTAAGGTTATAGAAAAACATAATCATTGCTTATTTCAGTAACCCCAACTCTTGGAGACAAGGATGGCTTATACAGTTATTTTGTCCAACCCTAGGATATACAAAATGTAGGATGGGCAATAAGTACTAAAATCGCAGGGCAGGTTACATATCATAACCGTTTCGTGTATTGCAATCCCTCCTAAAGAGAAGACATCCCTCTACACCAGGGAAATGTTACCTTCATTCTGACAGCTAGTAGTGGCCCATTGCACAATGGGTTTCGTAACAACGAAAATATTGTAAACAATGAAACATTTCGTTGTAACTTTTATCGTAACAATGATGGTTTTGTACAATTTTTTTTCTATATTTAGAATGTTCCCAAAGAGCTGTAACTTTTACTGAATTTTTTATAATTTTTTCTTAGTTCATAACACTTTACAGAATTTAATTTCATTCATTAGATCCCGAGATATTGCATTTTCGTAACAACGAAACTTTTCGTTACTAAGCAAAAGTTCGTTGTGCTTTCGTTGTTTTATCTTAGTAACGAAATTCTATTGTGCAACGGGCCACAGACACTGCTCAGTGGCCCATTGCACAATGGGTTCGTAACAACGAAAATAATCTTTTTGAAAAAAATTAATATTTTCGTAACAAGGATGGTTTATACACATGGTTTTTCTATATTTAGAATGCAGCCAGAGAGCTATAACTTTTACTGATTTGTCCTTAATTTTTTTCCTTTTTACATCAATTTACAGAATTCAATTTCATTCATTAGAACCACAGATTTTACTATGTTTGTAAAATCGTAACAAAGATATATTTAACAAAGATATCTTTGTTTGATCCTAACAATGAAATTCTATTGTGCAACGGGCCACTGGGAGCCTCCACTGCCTCCTGCCACCTCACATTAGCATCCCGAGTGGCCCGTTGCACAATGGGTTTCGTAACAACGAAAATATAATAAATAGCGAAAGAGTTCGTTGTTGCCTAATAAATTATTTGCAGATATTTTCCTAGCAACAATTTCTTTCCAACAATTTTCTTTCTATATTTAGAATGACCTCAAAGAGCTGTAACTTTTACTGGTTTTTCTCTAAATTCTTCCCTTTTCATATCAATTTACAGAATTTAATTCCATTCATTAGAACCAGAGATTGTTACTATTTAAGTAACAAGGGACAATTTTTGTAACAAAGAAACATTTCCCGGTTAAGCAAAAGTTCGTTGTGCTTTCTTTGATTGATCCTCACAACGAAATTCTATTGTGCAACGGGCCACAGAGGTGGATTCAGAGTCAGTCATCTTGGGGGGGGGGGAGGGGGGGGGGCGGAAAACCAAACTCCTCTAAATAACGTCAAATGTGTACGAATCAACAAATTAATGTAGATTATTAAAAGAATTTCTGCTCAGTTTAGGGTGGGCAACCGCCCCTTTTGCCCCTCCCTCCATAGATTCGCCACTGATCCCCTACTGGCTGATCCATCCACCTTCCCCCCCCCCCCCCCCCGTTACCGGCTAATCCATCCACCCCCCCTCCCTCCCGGTGAGCGGGGAGGGATGAGGGTACATTGGACGCCGCGTGGTGCGCTACGTTTCCCTCCACTAATACTAGCTAGCGGAGTCGGAGAGACCAGTCTAGGATGAGGGCAGACAGGTTGTAGGGGTTATTTGTCTACGTCCCTTCTCTTATTCTATACCTGTACTTGATGAAAGTTAATGCTGGTGATCCACAACGCGATTTTGGACCGATTATGGCCCGATTTTAGAAATCAGTTTGAAAAATAATGGTTATTCTATAAAGATATGTTATTACTTTTCAACTATTCCTAAATTGCACTGATGACAAGGAAATGTTTAACCTGAAATGTAATTCTAAATATTCGGAAAATGCTTTTGAAGAAAATCGGTTGGTGTTTTGTCGCATCGTGGATCACCACATTAAAGGCGTATTACACTACACGACTTGGGCTACGATATGGGGTGCAATATGATGATATTACAGACAATTCGCATAAAGGAGTGATATAATTGTTAGAAAAAGGCAATTTGGAGTATATTACATATGTGTAAAAAATATTTTTCTTTCTAAAATGTTCCATTTCCCTACGACATCTTCATGTCGCAGCTCATGTCGTGTAGTGTAATACCTCCTTCATCACTTGCTCTATCACAGGTACAGCCAACGAGCGGTGCATATTGTAGGCATTGCATATTGACAGGCTCTGCTTATTGCTCCTCATTCTCAGTTTTTTAAAACATAGTTTGAATAATGCTTGGGTGATGAAATAAAGAAGGACTTTTGGGGTTGTCCTCAGTTAGCCGTTTGACCAATGAAAATCGTACGAACCTTGGGCTTCACCCTCGGTCATGACAATCCCCATGAGTCGTCCCACCCTCGGACCCCAGCAGTTTTTCCCCCTTTTTTTAAATCAGACATCTCTACATTTACACAAAGTTCTTCAATCTCTTCATTTACACAAAGTTCATTACCTTTCCTTATGCGAAACGGCAATGCTTCCAATCTCTACCCAAACCTCAACCTATTCATCCCCAGGATTATTTAAATCATGAGTGAGCAGAGTCAGAATGCCAGTTGAGATAACTGCTGCTGTATCAACTCATACATGACACTATGAAATAAAAGGCAGAACACTGGTACCCAGCAGAATGACCTCTGCTGCCCTCTGGGTGGCCCCACCTCATGGCCACATCAACCCTAGGGTTGTCAGACAGGACTTTTGACTTCTCATTTTTTTCTGTGACAACCCTATAACAACCCGATTTTCATTTTTGCTTCTCTGACGACCTTTTTGGCCCAAAGTAGTCGGGAGAAAACGACAACCTTTGGGTTGTTATCCAGCCTCAAAATTCACAACGACAACCCTCTGACCACCCCCCAATTGTCATAGGATTGTCACAAGGCTGTCACACAGCATCAATGGCCTGAAATGAGCCCTACTCGGCCCCAAAAGTCACCCATGACAACCCAAAAGTCACCTATGACAACCCTCTGACAACTTTAAAGTGTCTCTCTGTTGACTTTGTGTTTTCAGTGCAGTAGTGGCCTAATAGGTAAGGTATACCATGCCAGAGTGGGGTTTCGCCTCCCTGTTCTGTTCTGGTCTGCGTGTGTGTTACCCGGATGTCCGCACCGCTCAATACATTAAGGTGTCACTGTACTAAATATTTCCTAAGTAGTGCTGCTTATCCCCAGACAGAGCTACGCTGTTGTCCAATCTTTGATGGGTTTTTGTTTCATGATTATTGTTTTTCCCGCCTTCTTAGCTGTTTGGATGTTTGTTGTAAATAATACATTTATTTGTATTTTTCAGTCTTCATTCTGATGTATGGTAGCACATTATTCAAGGATGTGTTGTTGGGTTTGTTCGTTGTGGCCACAACCCCTGGATACTTGGTCCGGATCACTTACGGCTACAGAGGCAACAGAGGTCACTTGTTTCGTTTTAAACTTCCACGTACAACCCTCACACATTGAGTCCTGTCAGGGTAAATCCCGTACTTCACATCTGGTTTTGATGCTGCCGATGTTGTATGTTTAGTTTCTCCGAGAATATGGCATGAAACCTCACATCCTATAGTCCATTCGAAAGAGAATTTAAAACTCTTTCTAATTATTTTTTAAGATTTTTATATATTTAACCTTCCTCCCCATTGCCGACTAAAAAAAAGAAAACTTGCATATCATATACGTACTTAATGGAAGGCCATCAACAGAAAGTAATATCATAATAACGTAGATAATGAGGGGTATTTCTGTAGGGGTCAGTGTAATCGATCTCATGATCCTTGTTATAAAGTCAGCATTAGGTTTCTACCTCTAAAAATAAGATTTAGCGAGTGTTTCATCCCTGTTGAGCTCTTTTCAAGAACATATATCTGATTTTGATTCTGTTTTGTCTCTGGTTCATTTTCGTAAAGAAACCTAGTTTTTCTCATGACATTATACTTTCACGAGAACTAAATAGGTTTTATCAATTTTCAATTTTCTTCTGCATGAAGATCAATGCATTCTGAGACTAGGTCGGAGTGTACCTTTTTTCATATACATAAAAGCTAGCAGGAAAGTAAGGAGTTGGGTAAAATGGCGGAGATATGGGAGGAGGTCATCCAATAACGCGCACTAATCTTATGCCTGCTCCTGTTGCAAACACACGACCACTCAGGTTACAAGCCTGAGTCCGCTTCACAATGTAGTCCTGGGCGAGTGCTGCCTCATCACGGAGACTCAGTAAGTATCAATGCGCGTGAAAGGGAAGTTTTCGTCAGTTGGGGGACCTGCATGGGCATACTTGCTGGGTACATAATCTATCTTTGTTTGAGAATAAATGCTTTTGGCATTGCTTTCCAGTCTGAATTTGGTAGTCTGATAGAATATTAAAGTTCTACTTTGCCAATTTTAGTCTATGATATAAGGCCGCCAAGAATATCATCAAGTAGAGAGGCCATTCAGATAGCTATTACTGAGGGTGACACCCTGCAGATTTGTGTGGAGTAACATGTATACCGAGGTTGGGAGTTTATATCTGCGCATGCATGGACCTTTGGCGCGAAAAGATTTCTCAGCCTATCAGGCCGTCCCTTACCACAACATGGCGGCGCCCAGTGGGCCTCTCCTTACCGCGGTATAGTGAAGTGGTAGGTTTACATCCCCAGGCGACAGCGATGTAACAAACACATTCTGTGATCTACTGCTTTGGTCAGTCTGTTACCTGCCCAATTTTCACGTAACAGTTGTATTAGGTTGAGACTTTCCAAGACAGAGTGCTATAATAACATTATATTCTGGTGAAGTTGAGACAGAATGTCACAATGATATTATTTGTACATGAAATAATGTAACCAGAATGTTATGATAATGTCTCAGCACAATGTCCCAATGTTAAGTTCTAAAGAAGTTATTGGGTGCCATCAAAATTAGGTAACAAGAACCAAACAATAAGAATGTTACTGCAACGTTATAATATATTAACATTCTTGCCTGGGTCATCAGCCAATCAGATTGCTGCATTCTGTGGTTTATGCCTAACATTCAGTCTCAGGGGCGGATACAGTATTTTCAAAAGGGGGGGGGGGGTCAGTATGAAGGCTTAGTACTAAAACGGTGTGCATTCGCGTGTACGCGTGCATTATTTTCCCCTCTTTTTGTAGTTTAGGGGTCCCCAAAAAGGGGGGGGGGGGAGTCAGGACCAGGGGGTCAGGACCACCTGGACCCCCCCCCCCCCCTCCCCTGGATCCGCCCCTGAATCTCACACACCTCCCTGCACATACTTCTTGTGGACCTCTTGAAATTAAGCGAGAAAATCAAACACACAAGAACGGTGCAAAATAAATGAAAGATCTCCAAATATACACATGTATAGGCCTATGCTCAAGCAGCGGTCAAGGTTCCCCCCCCCCCATGTTTGTCATCCCAAAGAGGTTAACGTTGGTGTTATATTACGGCAGTATACCCAAATCGTACCAAAATGGAAGATACATCCAGTCCAAGAACTGTAGTATCAAGGCCAGACATTTATTGGCAATACACTAAAGAAACAAACAATTACAATGACTACTAACCGTGACAATTATGTGTCCCAATTGCATAAACAGTAGAAGCCTGAGTGGAGTCCTTGAATAATCCACACTGTAAAGGTCTGTTTACACTCCAGGCCGCGTTAAAGTACCCCCGCAGACGGGGATTAGGCGGAAATCTTAATTACTCGGGCTCAATTAATGCATATAGAGTACCCTTAATGAATTTTCAGCCCTGGAGGGGACACACAGACAGACACGCAACAGGCAGAAGGACGTGTCCATGCTCTCCTCTTGAGCCATGTGCCAGTTTCAAGTAGGCCCGTATATTCTAACTGAAACAGGGGAAAGGAGTTGGAAAGGCATGGTTAGATACATTCCCAGACAAGTTGAGATGTAGGAGAACCATTCTGTGATTATGCTGTTTGGCCAGATGCATTGAGGCATCACCAACAAAAAGACGCCAGATGCATTGAGGCATCACCAGCAAAAAGACGGCAGATGCATTGAGGCATCACTGGCAAAGAGACGCCAGATGCATTGAGGCATCACCAGCAAAGAGACGCCAGATGCATTGAGGCATCTATTCTGCATATAATTTTAGTGAATTTAAAGCTACTTTAGCACCAATTCCTACCCAAACATGCACATTTTAATATAGCATGCTGATTGGTGATTTGATTTGGTGCAAAAGTCAGCCGGTTATCCTGGTATAATTAGCTGACTTTAGCGCCAATTTGTCAGCCGACTTAGTCAAATTCGCCTAGTGGGTATTGGGCTTCAGGATATAGTTGGAGGCTATTACACTTTTTCAAACCCCCTATTTCTGATCCCAGGGGTAAATGTCTACCTCATACACCTTAACACATATAAGGTCTATATATAAGGTATAAGGTATATATGCAGACAGAGGAATGATACCATTTGGCAGATAATTAGGGATTCTCACCTCTCTGTTGTGGGAGCTGACCCATTCAGAAATTAAATTGTCTTACTTAATGGGTAAACTCTTAGACAAACAGTCACATCCTATTATAGATTAGACACTGTATGCAGCCTACTTAGGGATCCTTTAGAGGGAAGGTACAGGCTTAAAGTTTTAAAAATCTATTTGATTATCCAATATTATGGTTATAATGCCATAAATTTGATGTGAAAAAAAAGGAATGGGCTTAAACATTACCAACCTATAACTTTCTCATTAATCAATCTTATCACAATATTCCAAAAGGAGCATGGTATTCATTACTGTAACTGTTTAGAGAAAAAGAAAAATGCATCTGTTAAGGCACGGTTGTCTTGCAATAGTGAAAAGAAAGTAGTGTTTTTTTGCTAGTCTATCAGTGGTGTAGGGGTCCAGCTTGTCCCCCGATTGCCCTGAATAGGGGGTCAATGGCAGCACCCATGTTACAACTCACTATGGGTAAGGCAGCAGACTGAAGAATGCCAGTAAACAGGTAATCTACATTGTACTCATTAGGTACGTGCCCAGGGGCTGTAGGGTTGCGTGCAGCAACCAACTTAATCCCCTTTGCTCTTCTACACCCAAACTCTACACTCCATTTCTCCCGGTATCTTTGGCTTGATACCCAAGTAATCATGGCTGTACTAACTGCTCAGGGCAGGTGTCACACTAGCAGAATCATACGTGCGTTTTTCACATCTTAACCTTCAAGAGAAGATAATCTTTACATTTTTTGTCAGTATTCTTGACTATACCTACTTTATAACTAACACCAGAAACACTAAAGCCGAGCATGTGACGTTATTATAACATTGCAGCAACGTTCTGTTTGGATCTGTATTGGTCCTTGTTATGTTATTTTGATGGCTTTCAATAACATAGCTGCAACATACTGCTGTGACGTTGCACTGCAGCGTCATTACAACATTCTGGTTATGTTCTTCAACCTAAACAGACTTTTCGCATAATATTCCGTTTTGGTTTCATCCTAACCTCATCAAGAAATAATGTTATGATAATTTGGTGAGGTTTCAACCTCATCATCAATAACATAATTGTTATGGCTGAGATAGGATCCTAAGCCTGAAACATCAACATCTCAAAGTCAAAATATCTTATTTGAAAAATCTGATCTCAGAGTCTAGGTGTTTTTACACACAAGCGATACGGTGCTTGCGACATGTGAGTCATGTCGCAGGTTGCGATTTGAAGATGTCGCACCTTGCGATGTTTTTGAAATTCCCCCCCCAAGTCAAGTCGCAGCCATATCGCAGCGTATCGCAGGCATCCGGGCATTTACACACAAGAGATGAAAACGAGGTTATCGCATGCGACTTAGACTTGTCGCAGAAGTTGTGAACCCCAAACACACATGCTGCAGCAATGGAGGCGGACATGTTGGAGTATTTTGGCATGTTCGGCCTTATGCTTGGTGTTTTAAGTGAAGAAGAACAATTACGTCTTTCTCTGTCGCAGTTGCGACGTCAGAAGAGGTTGAAGAAACGTGTTGTACGAAAATGGTGGTCTAGGCCATGGTTATTGGCTCGAAATGATCGTGAACACGTCACCACTATGCACACCCTGCAAATGGAACTCGTTGCTGTAAGTAATGATCAGTAGTGATAATAAGAATAATTTATAATGTTATAAATATTAAGACCTAGAAAATAATGATCGCAACATGTAACGATATGAACATTTATGTTTTCCAGTGCGATGACACAGTTCAATATCGCGCCATGATGCGAATGGATAGAGAGACGTATCTGTGGCTGTTGGATAAAGTTCAGCCCCACATTACCAAGAAGTGGACACGTATGAGGGAGCCTATTCCTGCGTGTGGCCGTCTGTCTGCGACATTAAAGATTCTGGCATTTGGTATGTGTTTAAGAAATTGCAAATATATATACTTATGTTTGTATGAGATACTGAACAGTTGATATGAAATGAAATGATTTGTTTACAATCTATATAAATTCAATCAGACCAATGGCCATTTAATCAGAAACGTTAAAATACATATATTTTTAATTTCAGGTGACACTCTATCCAATTCGCAGCTTCAATTCAGATACTCGACTGCCGCCCTCAGTATAATGGTGCCGTATGTCTGCAATGCGATATTTGAAGTGCTCCATGAGGAGTTCTTTGATGTAGGTATATTGCAGAGATAAATGGATTAATATAAATTGTAAAAAAAACGAAAAGTCAAGAAAGTTATCGCACCGTCTTAAATGATAAAGTTTAGTTTGTTTAAGATAAATTCTGGGTACATAAACATTATTTTCTAATATATGTTCCCTAAAAATTACAAAATGATCGCCAATAAAATAAATTATATTTCCTCCACAGACACCCAGGGATCCAGTCTCATGGCAGCGTATCTCAAACGGATTTTGGAAGCGATGGAACTTCCCAAATTGTGTCGGAAGCTTAGACGGCAAGCACATCACCATCGTGCCACCCAAGAATTCTGGATCAAAGTATTACAACTACAAGGGTACTTATTCAGTGATCCTACTTGCTCTCGTAGATTTCAACTACGAATTTGTGTATATCGATGTGGGGGCGGAAGGCCGAGTCGCAGATGGTGGTGTTTGGGATCGCTGTAGCTTGAAGAAAAAAATCGAAAAGGAGACCATTGGCTTTCCTCCAGACGAGTGTCTACCTGGAACAGAAGTGTCGATGACGCACTTCATTGTCGCAGACGATGCCTTTCCCTTAAGCCCGTATTTGCTGAAACCATACTCACGTCGCGACTTGAGAGAAGAGGAACTGATATTTAATTATCGTCTAAGTCGTGCCCGTCGCACAGTAGAGAATGCATTTGGTATTCTAGCCAACAGGTTCAGAATCTTCCTCACCCGGATTGGACTTGGTCCGAACACCACCACCTCGATATGCATGGCTTGTGTCTGCCTCCACAACATGCTTCGTCGCAGATGTGGAAAGAATTACCTCAGTCCTGGATCCATCGACAGGGAAACAGCTGACTTCGATATCGTTCCCGGGGAGTGGCGATCCGGAGGTGAGATGGATCGCATGCGACGTGATCCAACAAAGAACCCGGCAATTCAGTCAAAACTGAATAGGTCTGTTTGCCGCGACTACTTCATGACCGAGTCGGGCTCTGTACCATGGCAATTCACTGCGATCGGACGTTAAAGTATGCTTAGAATTCTTCCTAGCGACATATTAATGTTGCTTCTCTGAACGTTAAGACAAGGCCTTGAGATACGAAAGTGGTTTGATTGTCAGACCACCCTAAGATTTATTTTCCGATCTTCTATTTTCTTTAAATACTAGAAATAGTTGTGATATGAGCAGTGGAATTGTTTTTTATTATTATTATTATAATTAATGTTACTTTGATGTTTCAGTACATTGATGGTTTCTTCAAATATTATCGCGATTGTATAAATGAGGAAGAAACAATGGTGTATATTGGGAACTTTAATGATAACATGAACTTGAATAAATAGAAATTACTTTGCAATATTTTTCAAAAAAGAAAGATGTACCATACAGTAATGTCTTAACTGTAAGACGCTTTGTTAACTGGGTAAAAACCTTACGACAACATCTTTATTATTTTTATATTTCAGTCACGTGTTATCTCTTACTATATTGGCTCTTTTGTACTTGTTGATATATTACTATTGGTAATAAAATGTTCACGACATTACTTCGTCTGTGCTTCCAGAAAAATTTTTAAATATAAATCTCTATGCAATATACCTTTTCTACATCAGTTCTGACACGCAGGTCCACATACATAGAACCCACTCCTTAATTACCTGAAAGAGATATGTAATCATGAAAAAAAAAAAACATTTTGTCGCAACGACAATGTGCAAATCAATAGATTATCGCACCCTGAGTTTCTGCATGTTGTATGCTTAAAAATGAATTTAAAAGTCAACTTCCATAACATTAAAGAACGTAACACTCCAGTAATTGTTTCTTTTAATCATGAAGATAAATTACTGGTTATGTCCTCCAGGTCCTTCCGGGTTACTCTGTGGGTTGGTGTAACCATAATAGTTGTGACAATATACTTGAGGCTGAGGGACAGATGGAGAACCAGGTATCCATGCCTGATTACTGCTTCCCATCGCATGTCCGTAAGGGTTTGGGATCATGTTTGATGAACATGTCAGTTGCTGCTGCACATTTTGCGGAATGTTATTGCTTGCGACAGTGTTCATCGTAGTATATTGTGGTAGTCCTTGCCCTTGTCTTGGCGGTGTAACCAGTAACGAAGTCATGGGTCCAGCTGCAGATCCTCCAGGTTGCGGGGCTGAAGATGAGCTTGAGATATGTCTATTTACAGCACGTTGCGATGTCGCATTTTCATCCGGTTGTGATGGCGTGATGAGGGGACCAGCTACTGTAGGTGCTGCATCTACTCCAACAGCTATGTCTTTTTTCTTCTTCTCGCGGATGGCCTCGTTGATTATTTGTTCACATCGCATCATCACATCGTCCTTGAGGTGTCTGTCTTTGATGCGTCGAAGTCGTGTTATCAGGAGGCCAGACCAGAACTTCTCCTCATCAGTGAAGTCGCTGCCAGGGACATGTTTAGATGTCGTAGCTGTATCTGAAGTAGATTGGGATGTTCTTGTCGCAATATTTTTTCCAAGGTCGCTCCACGATTCCGCCATCTTCTCGACAACAGATAAACGACGGTCCGAGGATTTTTCTAAGTTAACCAGTCTGTCTTCATTAACGTCTTTGGTAGGAGTTTTTTTCTTTGTCGCAGTCTTAGGAGGAATCTGCATTTCAAGGCGCTTGGGTGGTATCGCAGCTTTAGCCTGTGCTTTTTTGGTACTTTTCCCACCTCCTTTGTCCTTCTTTGCGGTAGGGTCCAAAGGTGGTGGTGGTTTCCTTACGATACCTATTGTCTTAACAGGTTCTGTTGGTTCGTCCACGTCATCTTCACCTACCAAGGCCTTAAAGTCTTTTAGAGTTTTCAAGGCTTGCTTTGACTTGGTAGCATTTGGTTTATGCTGCGATGTTTTGGATGCAATTCCTCCTGGCTTTTGCGTTTTTTTACCTTCATCCAAGTCTTTCACATTCTTCTTTTCATTTGTTTTCTTCTTCCCTTTTCCTTTTACTTTTTTTTCATCGGTTGTTGGTGTATTTGGCCTAGAAGTTACTTTCTCAGTTGACTTTGGAGGTGGAGGAGTCGGAGACCTTGGTTCCTCTTCAGTAATGTCGTCCGATTTGACACCTGAGTTATTTTTATTGTCATTGTCCTTGCGATCACTTGTGGAAGGCTTTTCGTTCAAGATTTGTTTTTTTTGGTCTGTCGTAACTTTGCTTACTTTCTTCACAGGCAGAAGATCTTCCTCCCATACCTCAAGTTTCCTTTTATTATCAGAACTTGTGCTCGCCACATCTTCTTCCTTTTCCTGCGACTTGACATTGTTAGTTTTGTCGTCTTTAGTATCCTCTGTCACATCCTCCGTTTCCGATACCTCTTCGTTTTTATCTAAGTTATCAGGTGACTGTGTAGACTCGTTCACTTTAGTAATGTCCTCATCTTCACCCACGACGTCCGAGTCAGCTTTTTCTTCAACATCGTCGACAGATGCGACATCTTGATGACATCCATCTTCTTCACTTTCCGCATGGGATTGTTCACCTTCTCCGTCTGAGTTTTCTTTAGATGACATCCCTTCCCCTGCCTCCTCCTCCTCTTGTTGTTCACCCTCACCATTGTCACTGTGTTCGGGAGTGTGAAGGTCTTCGACAATTTGTGTATGTTCATCCTCGGCTTCTTTCGCTTGTTCCTCCTCCCCATCACTGACAGCTTGCGATTCGTCTTCTACGTCCTCCTAGTATTAGAAAAAAATAGCATTTTGTAGAATTCGGACATGCGACATCAACATTTTTCTTACTATGCGACGAGGTTACTTAATTTGATATAGTACTTACGCTATCATATTGAAATTATTCTTTAAATATTTGCGTTATCTTTTTTATGTTTTTTGTTTATATTGACACTTCTAAAGCACATTATCATGGAGTTAAATAGTTGCTCATGGTTCAGACACAAACATGTTTTGATACAATTTTTATTTTTATTCTTAACTCATCCAAATTAATAAACGTTATATCGCATGTCAGAAATACCTCTTCCTCCGATTCCTGGTCCTCGTCAGGTAAACTTGATCTTGTTTTCCTCCTCTTTATGTGTCGATTGATGAACGCCAATCGACGCTGCAACTGTTCCTTCCTTTTTGACACGGGTTTAGCTGCACTGCCACTTTTTCCTGGGTTCATCGCACGTCCATGATTCGTCCTGAAACTCCTCCACCTTTTCTCGATTTGAGCAACTGAAAAATATAAGTATTTTAGATTTTTAGTGTCAGTATTCATCCATATCGCCGATTTCAACACATTTCTTATCAATCGGGTATGTGAATGGTTATTTTAGAACCAGCATAATGCTTCAAATATTTGAACATATCAAGCCTCAACCTTTACATATTTTGTTTCATATCTTTCGACAATTGAATGAACAACGAGTCTACGATCATTCTATGTTACTATTGACAGTCTTAACTCTATTACTGTCCGTGTGTTATGCCTTAAAAGTTTTTAACTTTGTCGCGTACGATGTTTTGATAAGCATTTAGTATTGACACTCTTGGGCGATAATGGGGAACTTACTTGGTATTTTGAGTTCGGCGGACAAGGCGTTCAAGAATGACGTCTTCTTGGGCCCGCTCATGTAATCTTTATCGGTCATATCATACATATACCTTGCCGCCTCATATCGATCGATAAGTTTATCTTCATCCGCAACGGACCATTTGTACTTTTTACCCGGCATTTCGACTCGTCAGAGACCAAATTCGTAAACATCAGACGCCGGTGCTTCAGTACGGCCAAGTGAAAATCACGTGACTCCGTCCTGCTCGCTGATTGGTCAATTGGGAAATGTCGCTAGGCCCCACTGTCGCAGCTTGCTGCAAGGCGTTTACACTATTGCGATGTCAATTACTAGCGACATTAAAACGTATGTCGCAAGGTCACTTGGCCTGTATCGCTAGCTCATCATGCGACATTATTAAACATGCGTAATAAATGTCGCTCCGTGCGATGTGACCTGCGACATTTTCGCTGCGATAAAAAATCTTTATCGCACCATACCCATGTCGCAAGACACTGCGACATCCCGTTTACACACAAGCGACATTTCACATATCGCAGTGGTCTGCGACTTGCTTGAGATATGGTCATATCGCAGGCATATCGCAGCCCAAGTCGCAATAGTGTAAAAGGGCCTTAAGCAGCATGTAGTGTGAAATACCCCCTGAGATCGTTGTACTCCCGGTTAGACTGGTACCGATGGGCGATTTCCCTGACCGGGCAGTCCCCTAGGGACAGGCAGGGGAGGGGGGTGGTAGAGGTGGGGGGGGGGGGGGGTAGAGGAGGGGGGGGGGCCGGGGGAGGGGGAGGGGTCCCAGAGGGCGTCAGAAGTGGGTCTTCACGTGCTCAACTCTCCATACAGTAGAGGCGGCAGGGGTTCAAGACCGAGTCAAATCACCCATGACGACGGGAAAACGTGTTTATTTATGATCAATTATTAGCACTGAGTCTGTACTAAGAAGAATGTTAGACACTTGACCCCCTGGGTATTAAGGTACGTGTGGAGGTACATGGTTTGTTCTCTACCTGCATTGCCTTCCTTCAACTGAAGGATGTACATGATACAGACCAAGGGGGGCACAGAGCAATCGTTATTGGCCCGGTTTGCAGATAATGCTGAGGGCTTTAGCTCGAGACATAGGTGTGTGCAAACTGGGGCAATAACAATTGCCCTCGCAGTTTGTACTCGATCATTCTATATCAATAACAAAGAAAATGTGGAACATTTTTACTGAAAACACAAAAATTAGCATTTGCATTCACAAGCAGGCGTTATTGCTCTGCAGGGCAATAAGGGAATAACCTATCTTTTATTCACCAGTTTCTTGGAGGGTAGGACAATGGTGAAGGTATAGGGGTGGATTCTCAAAAGAGAATAGACACATAACCGAATTCCTATATAGGGGCATGTGACCCCCTTTTACGGGTCAAAAATAGGGGTGCCTTGACTTTTTAATAACTGCGCCTCTCCTTTCTAGAATTCCAGGATCCGCCCCTGATAGGAGATACATCCTGGGTAGCATGAGTTGCTACCATAAACAATAATTTGACAATTTACTCCTGAGATATTGGTAAGATTGGTGTTTTGCGTAAACAAATAAATTAAACATCGACGGACGGAGACCCTTAACATTACTTCTGCATACAAAATGATTAATGGGATGGCCAGCTAAGGTAATGAAAGGAGACAGCAAGAACACTGAAAACACAGAGTTGTCAAAAGTGGTGCCAAAAACGACAACCCAATGTTGTCTGTGTCTTTTATACAAAAAATCTGATTTATGAATAGGTTTATGTTGTAGATATCATAGTCCATAATAATGTCTTCCTATTATCTTATTACTAGTTATTAGGTATGGCCATTACACATAGGATGCCTATGAGTTGTATGTTTTTTGACACCATTCACTTACAATACTTTATCATAGACAGAGGCCATGACAACCTTGGGCTGCCGTTTTAGGCACCATTCACTTTCAACCCTAGGGTCGTCAGGCAGGACTTTTGACTCTCATTTACTTCTGTGACAACCCGATGACAACCTGATTTTCAGTTTTTGCTTCTCTGACAACCTTTTTGGCCCAAAGTAGTCGGGAGAAAATGATAACCTTTGGGTTGTCATCCAGCCTCAAAATTCACAATGACAACCCTCTGACCACCCACAAATTGTCATAGGATTGTCACAAGGTCGTCACACAGCATAAATGGCCTGAAATGAGCCCTGCTCTGCCCCCACAAGTCACCTATGACAACCCATAAGTCACCTATGACAACCCACTGACAACTTTAAAGTGGCTCTCTGACGACTTTGTGTTTTCAGTGAAGGAGATATTTGATCTTGGCAATAACGAAGGAGCATTCATTCTCAGTCGTAGAGAAGCTTTAATTAAATACCTGGACATATCTCAGGATACTTGAGATTACACAATTTACACAATACAAATATTGAGCCAGTAGAATACCTTTCCATAAAGCTGTATCTCCACGAGGCGATGAATATTGGGAAAAGTGGTCAGTGACAGTGAAGTCACATATATTATCTAAGATCACTCAAGCTATATTTTCATTTGCTATTTGTATATGTTCATTATCATTTTTAGATGGTTTGAAAATTCGTTCATTACAAATTGATATAGCAAATATTCATATTATTTTCTACGGTTTTTATGTATTTTTGTCAACATGATTGCTCAAAAATAATCTGCAGGTGCCTAAAAAACTGCAAATCAACTATCCAAAAACACAACATATCATTGGACTGAACTATAGAGGTTTCATTATCCGTTTAAAGTTAATGCGTGTTTATGTTGTTATGTTGTATAGATAATAACTAGCTCCATTCGCAGTCTCCCTCCTCGTCGACTGCGGTCGTCCAATACATAATTATAGTTCCCTTATCATGTAAGACGTGAACACTCGTTGTGAAAGGATTTGTTGTTTATTATCCAATGTCTAGTCGTTCCGTGACAAGAACTCGATTGACCATGATCAGTCCCGAGGTTAGAGTTCCCTCAAACACATTCAGTCAACGCTCCGCGCTCTAACACAATTTCTATATGCCTCTCTCCAGAACCTAGACTGCAGATTAAAGGTCCAACCTTCACAGGATGTTTACTCACACAGTGCTTGCAGCTACTCTGGCTAGCTAAGAGCGGAACACATTATTATGTGGTGGTACGTCACACCTTAACTCCTCCCCCATTTCACTTACTGTCAAAGTGAAACATTGGCTTACACGTGCGCTTCTAAGCTCACGTAATGCTGCCCAAACATGGACTGGCCACCCGCGTCAGTACAGGACATTGAAACTTGATGAATTGTTTCAATCAACCCTTTGGGATCTCCAAACTGACCAACGCCACAGTGAACAACAGCAAATAAGGTTTATCGCCCAGGACACTCCGTCATCTTTACTACAATATCATCCATGATAACTGAAAAATGTCTATACTCAAGTCTCATGGTGTTGTCAACATATTTCCCAGCATGCACCCTGATTAGGGCTAGTCTGCAGCTAAACCACAGGAAATATGCTATCCGTGGTAGGGAGAATTGCCTGGCAATACAGTTTTGTTGCCTGGGGGGAGTTGCATAACAATCCGCTAAAAACATTCGCTACAGATTTCCGCTAATAAAGCATAACGAACGGATTGACATAGTGTTGCAAATTTTGTTATTGAAAAATCCGCTAAATGGACAAAATAAATCTTATACTTTCCATTATGTTAGCGGGTGTACTTAGTGGAAAATCCGTTAAATTTCAGCATTTACGGAAATTTATTAGCGGATTTTACAACACCTTGGTCTCTGCTATCTATTTTGCAACAGTTTGGTTTCGTTAAACATCCGTTAAATATACCGAAAAGATATGCAACCCCTTCCAGGTGTTTATCACCTTGTGGATTCACAGCTTGAGTGAGCGCCTTGAACCACGAGTATCCTATTCCACTGGAGGCATATCATAGGCAGTCATAAAGTTTCATAGGTATTGCTGTTCAGGGTTTTATTTTTTGTAATTAAATGTAACCCAGAAGGAAATTGCGTGAAAATGATATTGTGTCCTTGACATTATTTTCATATATATAATTATTAATTGTAGCATGTATGTTCACATATAGGATGAATATCCTTGAGCTAACATATACAAAAAGTTACGGCGAAAACTCGGCGACTTTTACGCACGGAGAACGACCTACCTTCGCCATCTTGCAATCCTTTCAATTCTCACGGTGGGCGTGATCTCGTGAGATTTGGCTGAAATCTCATGGATTCTCGTGAGAAACGTGAGAAATCATGAGATTTGGTGAGATTTGCTGCCATATTGGATCCAGCCTTCACATTGTCAACAAGATAGTTACAGACAAAATTGCAAAGTATATCTTTCCTTTATTGTTCATCCAAATAATATTAGGGTTACTGGATTCAACATAATATATATTTTAACTGCACACACATGATGATGCTGAAAATCTACAGGATTAGGAGGATGATGCCGGATTCGTGGGGAGAAATGGCCAAATCTGATGGTGCATATGGGCCTTTCAACATGGAAATGATACAACACCTGAACCTCTCCTGCTTTGAGGATCCTTATTGGCTAAGTTTAAACTTATCTAACTTCTTCAATTTATATCTTAACTCCATATATAATGTTGAAATAAGTTTTTTACTAATTTTAATATATATTTGTTGTTCATAAATATTGTCTGATACATTTTATGGGTATGTACCCAGATGTAAAGTTTAATTCTTTACTTGAGTTTTCCTGACAGGAATGCGGGCAGTGACGGGCGTTCATCCAGTATATTTCCGGCCTTTCTTTCAACTATGTTTAGTGATAAGTTCACCAGTTATTCACATACTCAACAATTAACCGATATTCAATTTTGAATTTATTCGGTGGCTTTACTCCCAAATTCCCTATCCTCCCTCCCCTTACCTTCTTCCTTAATTCTTCCCTCAGGCTTATTTCGACGGCCATGGAACCTGTTACCCGTACTCTCATCATAGGAGATAGTCATGTCTCCCGTCTTGCCAGCTTCATCAAGTCCCCCCCTACTGATTACGATCATCTAGTTCACCCCGATATGAAGGTGGAAGTGCCGCCGACATTCCACGGCATTGGGGGTCGTACGGTTAAATCCATCACTGCCAATGACCTCCATGATGTCCATGCTATCGGGCCACACATTATTGTTCTTCTTGTGGGGGGCAATGATCTTTGTGCTCCAGAAGCCACGCCCTTAACAGTTGCCAGTGACATTCACGATCTTGCAGCGGTATTGAGCAACACTAAACACTGCTATGCGGTTTTTGTTTGCTCGGTGCCACCACGCACTAACTATCCTTTCCTTACGCCTGAGTACCCAAAGAGGGTTGACGAATGTAATCAAATTTTACATCACTTGTTAGCCGCAGAAGAAGAAATCACGTACACCAAGTTGTTTGGGCTATACCGTCCTGCTTGTAATGTCTTTTCATACGACGGAATACACTTTAACAGCAGAGGTCTATATAAGATATACCGTGCTGTCAGAGGGGCTGTTCTCCAGGGTCTGTCTCTAATGGACAAGCTTCGGGGAGGAAAGCCGCGGATGTAGGATGTAAATGTCGACCTCGTTTCTCTTTGTCATGATTGATATAAATGACTAAAATTTATTTGACTGTTGTGTTTCTTTAATTTTATGTGTATTCCCCTTCCAACCCAAAAAATATCCCAAATATGTTAACATTTTTAGGGATTAAGCTACATGTTGAGTTATGTGTAATATTATGTTATTTTTGCCTATATGTTAGGCATGTTGGAGGTTTATTGAAAAGCCTGGTTTTGTTGTTTCTGCCTATACGTTAGGCGAACAGAAGACATGGTTTCTGCCTATACGTTAGGCGAACAGAAGATATGGTTTCTGCCTATACGTTAGGCGAACAGAAGATATTGTTTCTGCCTATACGTTAGGCGAACGGAAAATATTGTTTTCGCTTATACGTTAGGCGAGCAAAAGAGTTGATTTGCCTATGCGTTAGGCATAAATTTATTGTCTTTGCGGTTTTGTTTTTCTTCATAGAGATAAATATGTGGGTTCTCAACGTCAGAAAATATCTCTTACATATGTAAAGTTACGCGTTTTATAGGTCACCATGCCTCCCGTCCGTACATCCGTCATCTCAACTCGTTCGAAAACGGGAGCATTGGCGAGGATAAGCCATGCGAGACCAGGTCGCGGTCGGGCAGTTCCCCCACCTCGTGCTCAAAGAGGACGAGCGGTTCCACCTCCTGTTAATCCCATCCCCCCGCCGATAAATCCTCAACCGGTTATTCAACAACCTCCTATCTTGCCACAACCAGTCCCACCACCCCAACAACAGCCAATTCCTGCTCAACCTATCCTGTTGCAACCTGCCCCGGCACAACCTGTTCCGGCTCAAGTTGTTCCACCCCAACCCACAGCTGGAGGGAATAACGAAGACGTTACTCGGGACATGATTATTGCTGCAGTTGTCCAAGGGATTCAGGTGGGTGTTGGTGGGGTGATAAGGGAGGCGATGCAAGGAATTAGAGAAGATATTCAGGCAAGCCTGTCCACTTTGACTTGGGGGTCAACAAGCGTTGCTCCGGGTCAAGCCAACCAGACTGGTGATGCGGGGCATCCAGTTCAGGTTACACCGGTAGTCCCAGTTGCCCAAGCTGATCCTGTACAGCAGCAGAACTCAGCTACCTCTACAACTGTTCCAGCTTTACAGCCCAACCAAACAACACCTGTTCAAATATCTGTGCCACAGCCACAAGCAAGTACTTCATCAGCCCCGGATTCTCATCCCATCATTCCGGCTTCAGCAATCCCTACTCGCATCCCGGGTAAGTCATCTTCAGCCATCACAAGCGCGTCTGACCCTCTAGATACAGCGGTGCCCCAGAAGGTGAGGGATAAAATATGGGCGAGAGAATACGTGGATCTGGCTGCACTCCTGATAGAAGACGAACAGGAGATGGAATTGCGTATATGCAATGACCTGGATAAACCTTCCTTCCGTATGGTGCCAAAACATAAGAAGGATATCACTACATTGGCACAGTGGCAGAAAGCTTTTCGACGTTATGCCACTGTATATCTGAGGAAATTTCCACAGGAGCAGTCCGGGGTTCTTAAACATCTGGATTTTGTTTCGGAGATGGCAGATGAGGGCTACAACTGGGTCTCTTACGACAAGGCGTTTCGTAAACGGCACGCCAATGGATCTGAAGAGTATGGGAATATAAATCTCGGTCTGTACCTGTCATCCTCAAAGAATTCTTTTCGTGCATCCCAACGTGGGGCAGAGAAGGATAAGGATTCCTGCAATGGAACACGAAAGTTTCACCCACCGGGATATTGCTTTGTATTCCACGATGGAAGAAGATGCCGCGGATGCGACTATAAGCACTCATGCTACAAATGTGGTGCCTCCCATTCCGCAAGCAAATGTTCAAATGACAGCAAGAAGCCCCAGAACCGAAGCATTCAGCGAAAGGAAACCAACAACTCCAGTCAAGGCGGCAGAACTCGAGCGTTACCTTGAAGGTTATGATCTGCAGAAGTCTTCATTTTTGGTAGAGGGTTTCACAAATGGGTTTATGCTTGAATCGGAGGATTTTCAAGAGGAAAGGATTGATGCGCCAAATCCTCGTTTGCCTGCAAACCTTAACAACGAGGTAAAGAAGAAGTTAGACAAGGAAATCGAGGCAGGTCGCATTGTTGGTCCATTTCCAGAACCTCCCTTGGAAAGGTTTAGAGTGTCTCCCATCAAAGTAACAGAGAAAAAAGAACCAGGACAATATCGGTTTATCCATAATTTGTCATACCCATATGATGAAGAGGCTGTCAACACTTCCATACCACGGGAGAAGGTCTCGGTGCACTATAGCACTATTGATAATGCAGTTGGGCACATCAAGTCAGTTGGAAGAGGCGCTTTTCTGGCTAAGACAGATATCAAGTCTGCTTTTCGTATAATCCCTATCCATCCATCCCAATATCATCTTCTGGGAATGAAGTGGGAAGACCAATTCTATTTCGACACAACTCTTCCGATGGGATGTTCCATTTCCTGCAACATTTTTGAGACATTTTCTACAGCTATACAGTGGGTGGCTAATACGAAGCTTGGAATAGAACACATGGTACATGTCTTGGATGATTTTCTCATCATAGCTCCATCTCGTGAGGAGGCCGACGATCAGCTGAAGCGGTTCCTTTCTTTCTGTGAGGAGTGTGGTATACCAATAGCTAATGGGAAGACCGAGGGTCCCCATACTTCAATGGTATTTTTAGGAATCCATCTTGATGTTCCCAATTCCTTGACATCTCTCCCACAGGATAAACTAGACGCATGTAAACTAAAAGTACATGGAGTTTTGGAGAGGAAAACAATCACTCTTAGAGAACTGCAGTCTGTGTTAGGACACTTGAACTTTGCCTGTAAGGTAACAGTTCCTGGAAGAGCCTTCTTGCGTCGAATTTATGCCATGACACACAAAGTGAAAGAACCATATCACCATCTCAAAATCACAAAAGGAGCAAGAGCCGATTTTAAGATGTGGGATGAATTCTTGGAGCACTACAATGGAAGAACATTTTTTCTACTTGATGAGATTAACACCCCCATGGCTATGCGCCTGTACACTGATGCATCAGGAAAAATTGGCTATGGAGCGGTGCTTGGAGATAACTGGTTGCAAGGCACTTGGCCAGCAGAATGGGAAGGATTTGATATCACGTTCCTCGAGCTCTATCCCATAGTCTTGTCTGCTCACCTTTGGGGCACCCATTTCGAGAACAAAACGGTAGAGTTCCATACAGACAACCTAGCGTTGGTTTCCATCATAAATAGTTCCTCTTCAAAAAAGCCCCACATAATGTGTTTGATTAGATCATTAGTACTGGCCATGCTTCAGTTTAATTTTGTCTTCTACGCTATCCACGTTCCTGGGGTTCGAAATGTCTTGGCTGATGCATTGTCTCGTCAGCAGATTGGAAAGTTCAAGTCACTCCACCAGACAGCCAACATCTGGCCGACACATGTACCGGAACACCTCAAGCCCGGTGCCTCATGGCTGAAATGAATCTCCTCCTACAACGCTCCTTGGCAACATCAACTTGGACACAATATTCCTGTACTTGGGAAAGTTATTCAAAGTTTGCGAATGATGTTCTCAGGGAAGAGCCTACACTACCACTGCCAGTTGCTCACATACTACTGTTCCTTACACATCTTCATGGAAAATCTTTAGCAGTAAGCACTATACGTTCGGCAGGGTCAGCCATTTCTTACATCCACAAGATGAAACAACTACCTGACCCTATGGACACTTTCATTGTTAAGAAGCTTATTCAAGGTCTGGCAAACAAAGCTCAGACTGTGGATATCCGTTTGCCCATCACTTGGGGTATTCTGGAAAGGATCGCAATTTCAATCCCCAATATGGGGTTCTCCGCTTATAAAACGACAATGTTGCGGGCTTTCTACCTGACACTGTTCCATGGATTTCTACGAATTGGAGAAGCTACTACTGGCAAGGGACATTCCACTCCAATACAGTGTCTCGATGTGACCTTTAACTCTACCTCTGTGTCCATCATCCTAAGGGATTTCAAACATTCAAATGTTCCGCATAGAATTGACATTCAGGCTGAAACTAACATTGATACGTGTCCTTACACTGCTCTTCAAAAGTTTGTAGCAATACGAGGTCCATACCCTGGTCCCCTCTTCACAATACCTGGAGGCGCTCCATATTTGACGGTGTCAGCAAGGTCTGACCTTCAGTCAGTGCTCACCTTCTGTGGATTGGACCATGGACGGTACAAGTCACATAGCTTCCGTATTGGAGCAGCATCAGATGCGGCGCAGCGAGGGTTTTCGGATGCACAAATTCGACTGATGGGACGCTGGCATTCTGATGCCTTTAGACGATACATTAGACTTCCGTATTAGGTGGCTCCACCTCCATTTCTGATGGCGGTTAGTGCCCTTTGTCGCCAAAAAAGTGTATTTCTATATTCATGATTAATGGGAGGATCAAAGATGTTGTGGTAAAAAATCTGTTTTTTATGCATTTAATTGAACATCTGGAAATCATGTACATGTTTAATGTTTGTGGTCATAAAATATTATGTCAATACGTTTAAAGTTACAGAGGAGCAATCAAATGAATATATTCTTGGTGTCAGCGAGGTCTGCCCAAGCCATTGTCACAATAGTATCTTCCTCTTGTAACACCACCAATCCTGATGATTCAACAAGATGAAGAAGTGGGAGAAACATCACAATAACAATACTCTGGTGTCAGCGAGGCTGCCCAGAACAAAGTATCTTCGGGAATCTGGTGACAGCGAGGCTGCCCAGAACAAAGTACCTTCGGGAATCTGGAGACAGCGAGGCTGCCCAGAACATGAACCAACAAGTGGGGTTCAGTAAGACTGCCCCCAATCCAGTAGTAATTTTAAGAAGTCCAATATTAATTTTATAATCCATATATACCGATTGTCTATTATCACCCACTTCTTCATGTGTTCATTACCAAGTTATATATATTTTCTACCAGCCCTAGTCAGGGCCGACAGGTTAATTATAAATAAATAACCTTTACAACTAATCTGGTGTTGAGAGTTCTTTGTGCGTAAAGTTACGGCGAAAACTCGGCGACTTTTACGCACGGAGAACGACCTACCTCCGCCATCTTGCAATCCTTTCAATTCTCACGGTGGGCGTGATCTCGTGAGATTTGGCTGAAATCTCATGGATTCTCGTGAGAAACGTGAGAAATCATGAGATTTGGTGAGATTTGCTGCCATATTGGATCCAGCCTTCACATTGTCAACAAGATAGTTACAGACAAAATTGCAAAGTATATCTTTCCTTTATTGTTCATCCAAATCCCTCCTCCTCCCCTTTTCCTTCCACATTTATTGGTAGTGTCCACATTTATTGGTAGTGCCTCTTTGTCGCCAAAAAAGTGTATTTCTATATTCATGATTAATGGGAGGATCAAAGATGTTGTGGCAAAAAATCTGTTTTTTATGCATTTAATTGAACATCTGGAAATCATGTACATGTTTAATGTTTGTGGTCATAAAATATTATGTCAATACATTTAAAGTTACAGAGGAGCAATCAAATGAATATATTCTTGGTGTCAGCGAGGTCTGCCCAAGCCATTGTCACAATAGTATCTTCCTCTTGTAACACCACCAATCCTGATGATTCAACAAGATGAAGAAGTGGGAGAAACATCACAATAACAATACTCTGGTGTCAGCGAGGCTGCCCAGAACAAAGTACCTTCGGGAATCTGGTGACAGCGAGGCTGCCCAGAACAAAGTACCTTCGGGAATCTGGAGACAGCGAGGCTGCCCAGAACATGAACCAACAAGTGGGGTTCAGTAAGACTGCCCCCAATCCAGTAGTAATTTTAAGAAGTCCAATATTAATTTTATAATCCATATATACCGATTGTCTATTATCACCCACTTCTTCATGTGTTCATTACCAAGTTATATATATTTTCTACCAGCCCTAGTCAGGGCCGACAGGTTAATTATAAATAAATAACCTTTACAACTAATCTGGTGTTGAGAGTTCTTTGTGCGTAAAGTTACGGCGAAAACTCGGCGACTTTTACGCACGGAGAACGACCTACCTCCGCCATCTTGCAATCCTTTCAATTCTCACGGTGGGCGTGATCTCGTGAGATTTGGCTGAAATCTCATGGATTCTCGTGAGAAACGTGAGAAATCATGAGATTTGGTGAGATTTGCTGCCATATTGGATCCAGCCTTCACATTGTCAACAAGATAGTTACAGACAAAATTGCAAAGTATATCTTTCCTTTATTGTTCATCCAAATCCCTCCTCCTCCCCTTTTCCTTCCACATTTATTGGTAGTGTCCACATTTATTGGTAGTGCCTCTTTGTCGCCAAAAAAGTGTATTTCTATATTCATGATTAATGGGAGGATCAAAGATGTTGTGGCAAAAAATCTGTTTTTTATGCATTTAATTGAACATCTGGAAATCATGTACATGTTTAATGTTTGTGGTCATAAAATATTATGTCAATACATTTAAAGTTACAGAGGAGCAATCAAATGAATATATTCTTGGTGTCAGCGAGGTCTGCCCAAGCCATTGTCACAATAGTATCTTCCTCTTGTAACACCACCAATCCTGATGATTCAACAAGATGAAGAAGTGGGAGAAACATCACAATAACAATACTCTGGTGTCAGCGAGGCTGCCCAGAACAAAGTACCTTCGGGAATCTGGTGACAGCGAGGCTGCCCAGAACAAAGTACCTTCGGGAATCTGGAGACAGCGAGGCTGCCCAGAACATGAACCAACAAGTGGGGTTCAGTAAGACTGCCCCCAATCCAGTAGTAATTTTAAGAAGTCCAATATTAATTTTATAATCCATATATACCGATTGTCTATTATCACCCACTTCTTCATGTGTTCATTACCAAGTTATATATATTTTCTACCAGCCCTAGTCAGGGCCGACAGGTTAATTATAAATAAATAACCTTTACAACTAATCTGGTGTTGAGAGTTCTTTGTGCGTAAAGTTACGGCGAAAACTCGGCGACTTTTACGCACGGAGAACGACCTACCTCCGCCATCTTGCAATCCTTTCAATTCTCACGGTGGGCGTGATCTCGTGAGATTTGGCTGAAATCTCATGGATTCTCGTGAGAAACGTGAGAAATCATGAGATTTGGTGAGATTTGCTGCCATATTGGATCCAGCCTTCACATTGTCAACAAGATAGTTACAGACAAAATTGCAAAGTATATCTTTCCTTTATTGTTCATCCAAATCCCTCCTCCTCCCCTTTTCCTTCCACATTTATTGGTAGTGTCCACATTTATTGGTAGTGCCTCTTTGTCGCCAAAAAAGTGTATTTCTATATTCATGATTAATGGGAGGATCAAAGATGTTGTGGTAAAAAATCTGTTTTTTATGCATTTAATTGAACATCTGGAAATCATGTACATGTTTAATGTTTGTGGTCATAAAATATTATGTCAATACATTTAAAGTTACAGAGGAGCAATCAAATGAATATATTCTTGGTGTCAGCGAGGTCTGCCCAAGCCATTGTCACAATAGTATCTTCCTCTTGTAACACCACCAATCCTGATGATTCAACAAGATGAAGAAGTGGGAGAAACATCACAATAACAATACTCTGGTGTCAGCGAGGCTGCCCAGAACAAAGTACCTTCGGGAATCTGGTGACAGCGAGGCTGCCCAGAACAAAGTACCTTCGGGAATCTGGAGACAGCGAGGCTGCCCAGAACATGAACCAACAAGTGGGGTTCAGTAAGACTGCCCCCAATCCAGTAGTAATTTTAAGAAGTCCAATATTAATTTTATAATCCATATATACCGATTGTCTATTATCACCCACTTCTTCATGTGTTCATTACCAAGTTATATATATTTTCTACCAGCCCTAGTCAGGGCCGACAGGTTAATTATAAATAAATAACCTTTACAACTAATCTGGTGTTGAGAGTTCTTTGTGCGTAAAGTCTCATTAGTTTACAAACGGGATCCTTCTCATGCATTTCACTGTTGTTTCTTGTTTTATGTCTATTTATTATCTGTTTAGATTTCTTGACCTACAGGCTTTAATATCCCTACATATTATTGGATTACACATCTGAGAATAACCTTCATGAATCGGGCCGTGTTAAAGCAAGGACTGGTGAATATTTGATACATTCCCTTTGTATACCATAATAATCTTTTGGTTGCATACTTGCTCTTAAAGTGGATGACCTATTACCACCGCATTGTCAGTGTATCTTTACTATAAGGTACATGTATTTACAATAATAGGTCATAGTAAGGACATGGAGAAAGTTAAGAACTGTTAACCAATATGTAAGCCGTATCATCTTGGCCATACCTACGCAGTCATGAGTAAGAGGATGGAAGAGCGTCAGCAGAAAACCTTCAATACTGGCTAAACGAATGAATAATTTTTGGTTATGGGGGAAATGCCCTTTGGTATCCTTTACTTTGAGAAGACTACTTTGTTTAACTATAATTACTCTGATTGCATGGATGTATTTCAATAAACTGGAAAACCAATACAGGTCAGTGCCTGTACCTCCATACTCTTCTGTTCGTGTCTCAGAACTGAGAGGTCTTTATATATCACATTCAGAAAGGATTTATAACATACAGTGACAGAGAATAGCTTAAAAAAGGTTCACACACAATGGGCCATATATATATTGGTTTATACAAAAAACAAGAGTAAAAAACAAATGAGTAAGCGAGTTTAAAAGATCATTGTCTTTAGATAGAAAAGTTCTGTACATTAATTGATTATACAATAGGAATGAGACATGCCTTGCGTAAACGAAATTATGAAAGCAACATAATATTCATTTTCATCATATCACTTTATAATGATTTCAAAAATAGGCAGTCAGAGACAATTTCCAGAGACGATGACAATATTCCTGAGACACCTGCCCCCGCCGACGTCATCAACAAAGGCCCCCTGGTGGGCAAAAAATCAATCAGCGTCAGTACATAGAGGCCCGGATGGCATAATGACCTTTACCTTGTCGGCAACAGTGCGCAGCGCCCCTAGCGGGACGCCGGGGCAGGGCGAGGTGAGGCTCTGTCAACATGGCCGCTCTCTGCGGGGGGCTCCGTTTCGTCTGCTGCCAGATTGAGTGTCCTTTTAAGTCTCCCCAGCCGGAGAGCTCTCTTTCCCTAGGCCGTGACTGTCTTTCCCGATCAGCAGCCCCTGCCGTCGTACATCAATATATCCAGCGTCCCTACTTGATTTCTCCGACGTATCGCAAAGAGGGGCGCCCAGCCTAACGCTATTAAGTTGATCAATTGTGGCCAAGTTTTCTGTGTAAGTCGACATGGCGACTATCCTCTTTTCTTCACTGTCATTCACTCTCCTTTCACTGTTGTTTCCCTGGGGGAAAAGAAACCGAAAGGCAAAGGGCACAAAAGGATACGAGCAGGAAGAAAATCAACAGTTGTTTGTGTCGACAGCCATGTTTTCTTTCACTTCCTGTAGGAAAACTGAAAAGGAGGTTCGAAATCAAAATGAATCGGTCCTAATGGCCATTAGACATTTAAAGGGAGGCGGGTAAAAAGGCTTAAAGGGGCAATGGGCTAAAGAGCCTTCAGCCTGGGCCTCTTCAGAGACGCCATCTTTATTATGTTCCCCATTATCGCCACGATGACTCATCAACTTTGTGGGCTGAGGAGGAACTTCGGAGGTAACCAAGGGAATAGACTGTAGTTACGTCCAAGCCTGCTAGGCACTCAAACTAGGACTGTGAATCAGCAACCATTTTAGGTTGGAATTCCTACCTATATCCCAGCATGTTTTGCAGCCGCTGGTTTATGGCAGGTAGGACCATAATCTAGCCAGCAGGCCAAGAACCCTTAAAGGGATTCCCCATGCCATTTATAGAGGGCCAATAAAAGAATTCCTTACAGATTTAAGTTGGCCACTATTAGCCATGGACTCTTGTCTACAAGGACCTATTATGCAAGAGGAATCTAGGTCATGAAAGGACTAAGGAGGAACTTCGGAGGTAACCAAGGGAATAGGCATAGACTATGTAATGTCCCCTTTTCGCCGGCGTTCAGGATTGCGCGCGCACTTGGAGCGGAACCAATGGGTGATTACTGCTTCCGTTTGGAGGACCGCAAGACACTGGATTATCGCCCACAGAGATTCAGCCACAGCCACAGAGTGATGGATGGAACCAGTATTTCCTCTTTTTGGTTGGCATGAGCAAAAAGAAAAGACCAATAAAATCCCCGGCACGAAAATAAAAGCGAACTGGAAATTGAAAAGGTATTAAGGAAGAGCGGTCCATCTTTTAGAGAATTATACCATTGGGAGATAAGGATTTCATCAGTGATTAGTGTGACTGTGACAGAAAACCAGAATTCCGAATTGGATTTTCCTGGTTTTCCTGAGACAGCGTTGGAGATAGAATAGATACTCTTTATTCACTTTGTGTGAGGCACCTAAGCGTCATGTTAAGCAAGGCTTCTGAATGTATAATATTTCACAGAACTATACGATTACAGGAATTTCGAGAAAAAAAAGGGGGGGGGGGGGTTCAGCAAAAAGGTTAAGTACTAAAACAGCGTGCATTTGCACATACACATGTGACATTTCCCCCTCTTTTCGTAGTTTAGGGGTCCAGCAAAAAAAAAAAGAAAAAAAAAGAAAAAAAAAAAAAGAAAAAGAAAGGGGGGGAGGGTCAGCTCCCCCCTGGATATGGAGGGGAAAGAAAGGACTGGGAGGGGGAAAGAAAGGGCCGGGAAGGGAAAGAAAGGGCCGGGAAGGGAAAGAAAGGGCCGGGGAGGGAAAGAAAGGGCTGGGACGGGAAAGAAAGGGCTGGGCAGAGAAATAAAGGGCCAGTAGGCACGTCTTTCTCTTTCTTTCGTTTCAAGTCTCAAGTCTCAAGTCTCAAGTGCTATAGGATACTAGTTATACTCAGGGAAGCATGCGTTCCGTTTATAGTTCCGTTTTGGTTCTTGGCACCCAATAATATCCCTGGAACCGATCATTGTGATGCTGGCTGGTGACATCATTGTAACATTCTAGTTACATTTTTTTAATAAAAGATAATCTTATTATAACGTTTTGTATAAGTAAAGTCTCAAGTTCACAAAAATGTACTCTTATATTAGCAAGTAGCAGACTGACCAGAAAAGTATAGTTGCAGAACGGGCATGTAACGTCACTTCTTACCTGGGTAGTGCCAAGCTCAACCTCAACTCAACACGACTCGAGTTGAGTTGAGATAAGTTGAGCAGTGTTGCCAGTGCTCTGTCACATTACCAAACCCTCGCAACAAGGACGTCATTCACTGAGGATGTTGCTGTTGCGATGGGTCCCGCTGTTGAATTGTAGCTGTTCTAATGAGCCTTATGTCTAAAAATGCTGAAATTTTCAGCCCAGAAAAATGATCATCTGTGTATCAAAATTGATGCTTGATTTTGGCACAACAGCGAGACTTTGTTATTTCCCAACAATACCCTCAGTGTTTTTATTATGTGACAGACCACAGGCCTCTTGTGTGCAGGTATGGTGTCAGTGCTCCGTCGCATAACCAAATGCTTGCAACAGCGAGACCACAGCGAGGGTTTAGATTTAAGTCTCGCAACAGCGATATCCTTATGGTTTTCAATATGCCAACCCTCGCAACAGCGATGGTTTTGTACAAATTTTGAACACAGTTAATTTATTGACAAATACATTTCCGCCACATGCCTCCTGCACATTTCAAGAGCTGAGGAGCACATCTAACAGTTAGTGAAAACAAAATGTAAAAATTCTAACCCCAAAATGCCCCCCTGATACATTGAAAATTCGGGTGTGCCAACCCTCGCAACAGCGAGGAAAGTTGGCTTCCCTCCTCGTTCAACAAGGATGGGTCTCGCTGTTGTGGACCACCCTCGCAACAGCGAGGGGGGTTATGCGACGGACAGGGGATGGTTACTGAGGCTTGCATGTCTCTGATACCTGACCTCTGTCAGTGTCAGCCCCCACCCTCCTCTGTATACACACATACCTGTGATGTCTACAGCATGTTGCCCGAATCGTATACCACAGGCTTTGGCCACCAGTCAGGTATGAATCTTCACGCCCTGCTCAGTAAAGCCGTATTCTCTGGATGGAACCAGTTTCCCTGTATAACCATAAAGCCCATAAAGATACAAACATGCATGTTGGTTTCTGAAGTATTCCATAAAAAAAGACCAACTAGGATGGTGTCTGACATAATAAACGTATAAGTTGTAATGCAAACAGTTCAGATTTCTTTTCAATGTCCAAGGCTTTAAGAAAAAGAACTTTCCCCATGCGTAAGGGTGTGGGGACAATGAACAATACATAATAAGCTGAAGCTGAGATGTTAGGTCTCCAGATGTGCCATTGTACTGCTATTATGGTTATCTCTGATATTCAACACTCTTTTGCAGAATAAAAAGTTCCTGAGTTTTGATAGGTACCAACATCTGTCAATTCACTTAGTACTACTACAATAGTCCTCTTTTCAAACTGCTCCATTTGGTATTCCCTTTGAAACTTGTATAAAAGAAAAATTGCAGAATATCTATGGATACCGTGAGATCTGTGGAAAGTATTGAGGCAGGAGGTAAAACAAAACAGTGTCGCGGCTTTTTGATATAATTTTGTGATGTGAGACCCGCCCAGATAGTATTACAGCCTACTGTACAAACTGTCAACGTGTTGTTTGCCCAATAGACAGAGGGCGGGTGAAACCAAAAGAGATGGGTCGGGGAAAGATGCCGTCTCAGATTGCCCCTTTTAGATGTGTTTATCCCCTAGTAAAGGGGGCCTTCCCCCGTGGCGAGAAAAAGTTAACAACAGGTGGGCAACAACTTTTCTGACTGTTGCTGTCCTGTTGCCTAGTAAAGTTTTGTTGCTCAGCTGTCAGCCAGTATGACAAAGGAAACCAAATATTGTAAATTTAATGGGTGTGGTTCAACAGAGCAATACTATATTTTTGTTATATATAGTGGGCGATTATGCAATTCATTAGTATTGTTAGGTAATGTTTGCGAATGATTTGGTAAAATAAGCCCATCCCATATTAGGTATATCCCAGAGTTGGAAAAGGGTTGGACAAAATAACCGTTTAAGTCATTCCTGTCTCCTAGAGTTGGGATTACTGAAATGAGCCACACTTGTATCTTTCTATATCCCCAAGTACTGCTAAAAAATTATCATTTCAGAAATGTTATCGATTGACAGATTTACAGGTTTCACAGACAATCAAAATAGTGTATTTCAGGGCAAAAAAGGGTTGGACATTAAAGGTTGGGCTGACAGGCTTTAACATTGGTTCATATGGGAAAAAGGCAAATATACAAAGTTGCATTTCATAGATCTTAGGAGCAATCTGTGAACCGAATTCCTTTGGTTGGTTTTGTGTTATACAACTGTCTTCAGGGAATAAACATGGAGGCAATTTTGCAAATATTTCATCTGAAACATTAATGTTGGTGTAAACTGGGATGGGCTTATTGTAGCTATGTTGAATCTTGACTTAACAGGGGTGGACACACACACACACACACGTCCCAACCAAAACGGGGAGGGGGGGGGGGAGGTCAGGACCCCCAGGACCTCCCCTGCCTGGATCCGCCCCTGCCACAAATCTGAATTACAATACACAGTAAGGTGCATGTTAAGAGATCATACCTTATAACAGTTCGCTGATATTACATCAAAACAACTTGTCATAACGGATGAGCGGACACAAATGTTTGCTGCCATTAGATTTCTTTTTTTTTTCTTTTTTTTTTATTGTTTCCACTTCCTTCGATGTATATCAGATCTCCCAGTGTATATACAAATATTATCATATGAAATCAACAATAACATCTATAATATACAGTCATCAATAGGGGCCTTTCATTAAGTATGTACACATCAAGGTGGGGGGAGTGGGGTCTGAGATTTTTGAAAACAAGTATACGTTCTAGTATACGAATATGAATACTTTATTCACAACCCATCAGGGCAAAGGAATATACAAGGTTTTTACAAATACAGAATAAAATTACAAAATAACATTTTGTGGTACATCGGACTGTTGACTAAGGCAATTTTTTCTAAGAAATGCTAATGTGGGGTACTAAACTAAAGAACACTCAACAGTGCCAGTAGCACCAGAAACAGTCAGGTGGCAGCACTGCATGTTACATAAAAGTTGGCTTGCACTTAATGTCTGAAGTCCATAGCGATGCTTTTCTTTTGTTAGCACTGGCTCCAGGTTTACATATCACAATAAATAAATAAAACAGCACCTCAAGTAGGGCAGCACCTAATAGATGGCAATATCTATGTTTGACTAGGCCCCTTTTGTGGGATCGCTGATTAACAGCTGAGATAGCAACATATTTACATATTTACATCGGGTTTTATCGAGTCACCCTGTCTTCTTTTAGAAATGTAAGCATGGAGTAAATGATTTCCATATGACCCTTTAGACTGCCCTATGACTAGTTTCTGTTTGCGTAGGAGAACCCACAGATCTATGTTTACTCTTGGCAGTGTGTTTGACTGGTCGTGGTCTGTCTGTCTGATTAGATGGCTTAGGTGTATTGTTTTTTTAAAGTGTCATTGTACGCTTTCCCCTCCCTTTTCGTTTGCGAGGGGGCCCCTTGGGTGTATCTCGGTTGCATTGGTCCATGACAATACGGCAGAATTTAGAGAGTTTGGAAGCTGTTTCTGTTTCTTCAGTGGTGAAGAGTTTTTCCATACCCAGGGCGTTAGGGCACCTCAACAGTTTTGCGTCAATATAGGTGGATCTCTCTACACAGAATGCAGGGCAATTAAAAATGTAGTGATACTCATCTCCGATAGAATTACTGTTGCATAGCTTACAGAACCTTTCACATCTATCGACCCCGTTATACCTACCGATCACGGTAGGCAAACGGTGATTCCCGCATCTGTATTTACAAAGGTCTACTGCTTCTTTTTGGTTGAGTAGCACGAGATATTTTTCAAGCTTCAGATTGCTTTTAAACATTCTGTAATTCACACAGTGGCTTGATTCCATTATTGAGCTATGCCAGTTTTGTTTTTCCATGAGCAAGATACGGTCTTTAACTGCTGCCTTGATGTATCTTTGGTTAAGATGTTCAGGTGGCGTGTGTAGAATATAAGTAAGGCCACATTCATTAAAGATATTGGCAATTTTAGCTAGCCACTTTGATGTGAAAGAACCATTGGCTGTTTTCTCATTTATGACAGCGTATAAAATGTTAGAGATTTTACTGGTTTTACTAGAGACGAGTTGTAACCAGAAATTTACCATCCTTTGTTTTACTATGCAATCCAACTTTGTTCGTCCGAGTTCACCTAAAGCCATGCAGTTAGCAGTTGTGGCGTTTAGACGCAGTATATATTTACAAAAGTAGGTCTGCACCTTCTCGATTTCACTCAAGTTGGAGAATCCCCAAACCTCACAACCATATAGCAATATAGGGACAATGCATGAATCAAAGAGGTGACACTGTAGGTCTATTGGTAGCTGCAGTTTTCGGGCTTTGGCAAGTAGTGCAAATAGTGCGCGCTTTGCCTGTGATACCTGTTTTTTCATTGCATTATTATACTGGCCATTATAATTGAAAAGCACACCTAGATAGTTGTATGAAAACTGAACTTCCAGGTATTTGTCCCCATACAGTAGTGTTGGAAGGTTCCTGATCTTGCCCTTTGAGAAAACCACAACTTTGGTTTTACTTGTGTTCACTGTGAGCTGCCATTGCTGGCAGTATGTGTGCAAAATATTAAGCATATTCTGCAAGTCATGTTCTGATTCGCTCATGAGGATAGTGTCATCTGCATATAAAAGTGAAAATAGTTTGACTAGTACTTCTGTTTCATTGTTTCTGTCACTCACTGGGTGAGCGATGCCACGGCAGTTTCCTTTGAAGTGCGCTTCAAGGTCATTCAGATAGATGGCAAAAAGTAAAGGGGAGAGATTCTCTCCTTGTCTAACTCCGATGTTGCAACTAAAAAGGTTAGAAACATCTCCATTGAGTCTGACACAGGACTTGGCCGATTGATATAGGTTTTGTATTACTGTGAGGATTTTCCCCTTGATGTTGTGATTGAGTAGTTTAAGCCACAGAGACGAGTGATTAACTGTGTCGAAGGCCTTTCGGTAATCTACAAATGCACAGTAAAGTTTCTTTTTCTGGGTGAGGGCGAGGTCAATTATACAATTTAGAGAAAAAATGTGGTCTAGTGTGGAGTAGCCTTCTCTGAACCCTGCCTGCTCCTCCCCTAAAAGTTTATTTTCTTCTAAATATATCCTAAGCCTATTGTTAAGGACCAATGTAAATAACTTGCCCATACAGCTAAGAAGGGTTATATCTCTATAGTTGTCAGGGTCATTTAAATCTCCTTTGTTCTTGTAGATTGGTACAATGAGACCAATGCTCCAGCTGCTAGGGACCTTGCCTGTGTCTAGGATAAGATTAAAGTAATTACAGATTAGTTTATGCATTACAGGCGGGCTGTGTTTGATGAATTCATTTAGAATTTGATCAGACCCTCCAGCTTTCCCATTTTCAAGTTTTTTAATTATTAGGCTAAGTTCTCTCTCTGATATTGGTTGGTTAAACCGTAGATCATTGTGGGCATCAGGGTCAGTGTTGTACAGGTTATCATTCTGAAATGCACTGGCATCATCATTAAGCTGTCTGAAGTGTTCTTCAAACAAATTTATTGGGATCTTTCCCACTTTGGTCTTTTTTTCCCCAGCCCTATTAATGATGTCCCAATATTCTTTTGGATTAGTACTTTTGGTATTTCTCAGTGTTTCATGTAGTTCTTCGTGGTAACATTTGTATGCTAGTTTCATTTTCTGTTTGTAAAGTCTGTTTGTATTCTTCATCTCTTTCTCAGTTGTTGTGTTTGGATTCTTTTTGTACCTGTTTTTGGCCTCAAAGAAATCTTTCCGCTTCTGTAAGCATTCAGGGCTAAACCAGGGTTTGTAACTTGTTTTTCTGGATTGGGCTTTGGGCTTGGGTATTCTAGGGCGTTGTGGAGGGTGAGTTGTTGATACCCCGGCCTTTTCACCAGCAACCAGGTATATGTGTTCTATGCATTTAGTGATATCCTCAATGTCAGTTTGTGCGATGTCATTAGCTTCTTGGTAAAGGTCATCTATCTTTTTTAACATTGTATCAAAGTTAATGTTGGAGAGGACCTCCTTGAAGGCTGCACATTTACTACTGACCCATTTAGACCTGAATTGTGGTTTGTGTGTGTTTGGATGTGGAGGTGTGTCTTGCAGGGAGTCCTTGGTGCAGACATTTACCTTTGTACAATGGTTAGTTGACGACAGTTCAATAGACAGGGGACAGTGTATATCAGACAGACATCTGTCAAATGTTTCCACACTGAAGTCATTTATGTGGCTGAAAACCTCTGTGTCAGCCAGCATATAGTCGACTGTGCTAGCACCTTTACAAGTCACCCTACCCGACATCGCTGGTTTACCTGCTCTTCCATTTACAATAAGCATGCCTGTGCTCATACAAAATTCCACTAGCTTCTTACCGTTTTGGTCTACGACCCTGTCTTCATTAAATCTACAGATTGGAATTCCTAGTTTCTCTAAATTGTGTTGGTCAGTGAACATATCATTTTTGTAATCCTCTAACCCAGTGGCATGCAACAGATGTTCATCTGGCTCCAGCAGGTCAGGCAAGGAACCTGTCCTGGCATTGAAGTCACCTATCATGCATACCTTACAGTTTTCAAAGTTACTTTTAGTATCAACAAGGTCCCTTAATATTGTTTCAATATAATTAATATTAGTACAAACCCAATGCGTATTTTTGCCTAGGGGGGTGGGGGGTCTGAGATTTTTGAAAATATGCGTAAGTGCTAAATGGAAGGCCCCATACACAATTACATAATAACACTAAAAGGTTGTTGTCCAATACATAACTACAATACAACTCTAACAAAGATCATCTACCGCAGCTCCTTGTGTTACGTCGGACCCCCCACCCCCTTGGGTAAAAATGCGATGGGACTTAAACTTGTCAAAGAGGAAAAAAACACGTTGTGAGTGTGCAAGCGAATGCACGCGTTTTAGAACTTAACTTATAATTATATCCTGACACCCCCTTTCTGAAATGCTGGATCCGCCCCTGCACTTATGCATTCCTCTTTCCTATTCATCCCTTTGCTTCATTATGTATAGCCAACAATACGTTTCTACCGCCAATTCTTCTCTGCATGGAATGATTCCACCTTCTCTAATTCTTCATCCCACTTTCAGCGCCTTGTCCATTTAGCCTCCAAACGTTCCCCCGTTTTCTGTACCCCTTTGTCTCAGTCTGTCTTAATCCTCACAATGATCCCAATTCTCAGGCAGATCAGCTATAGGCTAACAGCTTCATTTTCTGCTTGAGCCCGTGCCAGTATCTATTCAACGCGCGGTAAAAATGTTCACAATAGTCCTGAAGATTTTAATTAAACTAAATTCCTGCTAAACGCACTCTAACTTTAAAAGAGGCTTAGCCGTGCTCAGCCCTAATGACTTGATTTCACAGAAGTGAATTAAACACAGAAATCCTCATCCTCCGGGAATCCTTATAGATGAGTTGGAAATGAACCTTGACATGCAGGTTTTTCTCTGGCTAGAAATACCCTCTCCCTTGTTAACCCTCCCGTATAATGATTTCTTTGGACCACCGCAGAGCGCGAGAAAAAGCGAGACAACATCGCGTGGCGCGACGAGAAAATGCGAGACTACAAGCGATCAAGCCGACCAAGCTGAAAATTAAACGAAATGATTTTTGTTTCGTTGATGAGAATGAAGGTGTTAAGAAGTGCCGCTCGTAAAAGAATTGTCACGTGGGATTGTTTTACTCCGCGAAGCTGACTAAAGGCTTAGTTACTCACATCTCCGCTAGGGGCGAGCGATAATAGAGGTTTCTGGGATTAAACGGAGATTTAAAAGATCCACAGATTCACGGCGACGCGGAAAATTGCAAAAAATAGCTTAATCCGGGATCCCGCTACCCGTTACTCCGTCAATCTGCTTCAAACTTCCATTCCGCAACATCCCGTTTCGGAACCCTGCCCGTCAGTCACAGTAGTCTCCCGATAATTGGGGTCGTTAAATAGTCCTTCCCGATCCCCAAATCAATATTTTATCATCCTTTGTCTCGGCACTGCTCTCGATATTTTTCTTTCACCTTCACTTTTTTTTTCAAAGTTAATCTTTTCTTCCTGCCCTTTCATCAAGCCAGCGACTGAATGAGTGCAATTTTTATCAAGCCTTTTTGATGAGTTGAAATTCTACGGTCTTGAATTTTCGGATTTACACATTTCGCAGACAGTCTGGATCCATAAACCACTGTTGGGATTACCACAGTAAAGAGAGAATGTCATAGCCCCAGCAATATTTAATTTTGAGAAATGTCAACACCTTTATGCATATTTCTGTTCAATTGATCTATTCATGATGGACATTGTCTTACAAGGGCTGAGCATGTTTAATCATTTGTAAAGTTAGGATTGCTGTGTTTGTTAGATTCATATGCCAGACAGGAGATATTTTATATGAAATATTTAATCAGAAGCTGCGGCTTCTCCCTAAGATTTGATAAAAAGAAAAACAGGGATTGGAAGACATTTGATGTTATAGCTACATGCATTACAAATTGCACAAATTGCAACCCTCATTTTAGGCCTATCAGTGCATAAATATCAATATGGTTAAAAAGAAAAATAGTTGAGAACGCCATTTTTCCAGTTTAGCAATTTCTTAACCCGCATTCATATGATATCATTATCAATAACTAGGTTTCAATAAATGATATATTACAACACCCTGAATAGGTTTAATGTGGTTATCGATCATAAATACAAAATGGCCGCTTATAATATTGAATTTTTTGTTGTTGTCCACTGGGAACCTACACTGAAAATCTGCACTTATAATTTGTATCACCAAAATGAAGCTCAATATCAAGAGTATCAAACTGACTTCAATGTTTTCTAAACTACCATTATAGACTTGGTCATTCTAATTACAAATACGAACTAGTCTGACCTCTATGTAGTTTATCTACTGTTATATGACTTTGAAAGTTAATTGTGTGCCATAAAAACAATTATGTAAGTCAATACCTTCATCATATCACTCCATAACGCATTGTATTAATTGCGGGTCAATGCAGTTCTTAAACTACCATTGAAAAATCATTGTCATTCCAATTACAAAGACAATATAGTCTGATTATAGTCTATTGTTATATGATTTTCAAAGGTAATTGTATGTCACAAAGTAATTATGTCAGTCAATACCTTCATCATATTTCTCCGTAAACTTTTCCATAGTGGTTAGGTGACTCTTCATCTATCTGATAGCCACATAGTAAAGTATTGATTCTGGTGGCCTCGTTGGTCCCAAGTAAATGGGTCTTTGATGATAGATCCTCATTAGGCTATTTGATATGTCAGATCAATTTGTGATGAAGATCATGTTGAGATACTGCAATTTTTTTTAGTTCATTATGACTACCGAAGTTTTACCAAGCTTAAGCCAATCTGGGTGATTAAGAAATAACTATGAAAATGGATCTTTTACTTTTCTATTTCACTGGACGACCAATGATATGATCCAATATAGTCTTTGTTACAGCACTGGCCATTGATAAGTACTCCATTGAACAATCAAAGATATATTTTGAGAGTAAAAAGGCTTATTTTATGTTCTAACGTGCAGGATAATTCGAATACCGTTTATAGCATAGATATTTAAGATACACAGTTTTAAGATACACTATGTTACGGCACAGAATTAAAAAAACAATTCAGTTACCATCATGGTAATCCATCAAATCTATTTCTAATCTGCAACACCACATTGTTCCGTACAATGAACTAATATGTAACATTTTGTGTTACATAGACATTATCAAGATTTGCTCTAGTATTGAAACAACGACTGTGTATGTATGTACTGAGTTCCTACAATCTATATTCACTATATGTGCTATGATGTGTCATGGTGTCTATGCTCCCATGGTGATGTAATATTGTTGATAACTGTTTTGTCAATTCCACTTTTGTACATTTTTCATAATACATACTGATCAATGTAATAATCTGAAAAACCAGGGGCAACCCTGATGCCTATTGCAAATAAAACCTTTAAAAACAAACATTAACTAAATGTGAAGTTACAATAACATCACAGAATAAGCTTTCATTAGCCATGACACCCTGCCAGGACCCCAGGACCCCACCCTACACCCACATACTCTCTGACAAAGTCACATTAATAATAAATGACGTCTCAACCGACAGACAACCTGCAGCATTACGGATTGCCACCATTTGCCCCCGCTACGGAGTCGTCTCGAGGTGTTACTATTTATTGGGTCACGTGTCCCCTTTGTGCGCATGTCAGTCACGTGGTGTGGGCCGCTGGTTGCCGGTGGCCTTAGTTGGCGTCTCTGACGTAAGGTGGCGTGACAGGCGGGGACGCCATTGACGACGAACTTGTCGGCGCTAACGAGAGTTAACACGAGACGAGGGTGAGGCCGGGGTTAAGTGAAGGTCAGGTGAAGGTCGCAGGACGGTTAGGGGCCTTCCATTTAATACGTACGCAAAAATTCACAAATTCTATACCCCCCCACCTCCCCCTTAGATGAAAATACGCATTAGATTTGTATAGGAACATACGCAAAATTCCTAAAATATCAGACCCCCCCTTGGTGCGTACGTACTTAATGGAAGGCCCCTTAGACGTTGTTACGGGAACCAGGAAGTCTGAAACCGCGATTCTTAAAGGTGACATGCTACACAAAGATGGCAAAGTTTGGGGGTGGAGATGGGTATTAAATCAAGACATCTACAGTTATATACATATGGGTATAGACCCCTTAAATCGACAGGGTAACATGGCCTTTTCTTAAATTCGACATGCGGCATGAGCCTTAGTGACATGAAGACAAAAATAAGTGACATGACATCAGCAATTTGATTCGTCATGGGACATGGACCGTTCTTAAAATCAACAGGAAAATTCAAAATATAGTGACAGAGGACATGGAAACTTCTTAAATTCGACATGCGACATTGGGACCCCCGATCAACACCCCTATACATACTAAGTTTCCTTACTTGTTCATCAGTCTTCGTCCCACTGAGAGCACATTGATACCAGAGGAGTGTCTTATCTTTGTTAATTGGGGCGAGCCGCAAGAAACTTCCGACCATAAAAACTTAAAGGTGATAGAAAGAGAACGCTGAAAAAAACTAACTTCTCTGTTTCTAAACTCTTGGTATGCAGTGACAAAAATTAAGCAAATTGCTTCATAAATCACAAAGTTATCGACATTTTCCTGACATGACTGTGCCCTCAGTGGGCAGTGAGACAGGTGAGGCATGTACCCACCCTGATAAGCACTGTGAGAGGTATCTGTGACGTCATATGTGCCATACTATATTCATGATGCACATAGTAATTTGCTGAATTTATCAATGTTATGGATATATACACATCTGAATTCTTAAGTGTACTTTCTACATAGATAGACAGTATGTAAATATGAATTGGAGCACCCTGCTACTTAACATAAAAAGATAGTACTTCAACCAATTGGAATTATACTAATATAGGGGTAACAACAATTATTAATTTCTCAATAAACCAGTGACATAAAGGATAATGGTTCAATATATATCCCTTGCTCAGACCAGTTAGAATAGAAGTAGATTGAGCATTTGCCGGGGTCATATGTGTGAAAATAAAGTGTTATGAAAGGCAAGTGGGATAAAATTCGCACACACCTAAGTGTGGGAGGTGACAGTCAACACAGGTCATGGCACATATTACGTCACTAGGTTTAACACCCTGCGCCGACTGGTGAGAAAGAATAAAAACATTGTGCCAGTTAGAAATCAAAGGTAAATGAGGGTCTAACAAGAATAAATCACCCATTGTTTATGAGGGGAATTATAAAGTGGACGATCCAATTCAAGGAATACGTTTATTGAGCATATAACCATCGTGAACACTGGTTCAAATCGTTCTGTAACATTTCTCTTTCTATCACCTTTAAGGCAACAAAGAGGAAGGGTCACTGAATGTGTGCACTCGCTATTTCCCCTCACTATTAATTATGCCCAATCCTGTAGGTTCACGTAAAATGCAATCCACTAATCCTGATTGGAAGTAATATGCCGTTTTGATATAAGGAAGGTAATAAGAACCCATTACTTAAGTAGCAGTCGGGAGGTTATTGTATTTCAAATAATTAACATAACTTACTTATTTGCACAATAAAACAGACTAACTCACACGCACACGCACACGCACAGACACATACACGCAAATACGCACACACAAACCAATGCACAAAACCAGAATAAGTTACTTTGTGGGATTGATACAGGGGAAAGAAACGTTGCATCTTTTAATAAAAACCTCTTCTAAGCGTAATTGCTGCATGCATAAATTCATTCATACTATGTAAATATGTACATGTATACGTAGACCTACCCTGTTGAGGAAGATACAATAATGTTCTTTTGAAGTGAGGTTTCAACCACACCTAATCAGAACGTCACTATAACGTTCTGTTTGGATTTAGTCTTGACATTATTTCATTAGAACGTTATGATAAAATTTTATTTTGGTTAGGTCTCAACCTATCAGAAAATTAACGTAATGGTTACGTGCTACTTTAGTAAGTAACAGACTAATGAAAAAGTATGGTTGCATAATGTGACCGTTATGTCACACTCCGGCTGGGTGTACACTTACTGGGAGGACGCTGACAAGTTCCTAAGATTTATTGTGAACAATTGGGACATGTCCTTGAGAAAGCTCTCTTGTCATTAGGGATAGGCTTTCTCATTGATAGGTTTTCTCATCTCTAGGGTAATTTTAACCAAGGTTTGCTATGCATGGGTTCTATACCTTGGTCCACAGGCCCCATCCAGCTCCTTTGCATTAATGGCAGTATTACACTACACGACTTGATCTGTAATATTGGCATGCTATGATGATATTACTAGACAATCCATACACACACGTGATATAATTGTTAACAATTGACAATTCGGCGCATCTCATATATGTGCAACAAAGAATTGTATCTCTAATATGTGTGACTTCTCTATGACATTGTCATATCACCCAGCCAATCATATTAGGTTATCATGATGTTGCAGCAACATTCTGTATTGGTTCTTGTTAAGTTATTTTAATGGCTCCCAATAATGTTGCTGCAAAGTACTGCTTTGATGTTGTACTGCAATGTTATTATAACATTCTGGTTACGTTCTTCAACCTAAACAGAATGTTCTTATCGTGTTCTGTTTTGGTTTGATTCTAACCTCCCCAAAAATATGTTAATAACGTTCCGATTTGGTTATAATAACATTCTGATTTGGTGAGGTTTCAACCTCACCATCAGTAACATAATTGGTACGTGCCATCTTAGTAAGTAACAAACTAACTGTAAAAGTATGGTTGCAGAACATTTTTCTTACGTAGCAGATTGGCTGGGCACAGCTCAAGTTGAACAGTCTAATACCGCCTTTACAGACACAGATTCACCAGTGATAGCGTTGAAAAGACCAAGACACTACAATAAGAATCTTCAATAATCCACAGAATTCATCGATCAACCGATGCTAATGATGTACGACTAGAATGAAAAATTCAATAGGCTGAATTATAAATGGTGAGATAAAGGTCTTCTACGAATTGATCGAGGCATAAAAGGAGCATTACCTGTGATGAACAGATGGGGTTTTAATGTGAATGAATTAACCCAGAAATCTTTACTTTACACAATAAATCTTTCCACCAAGTGTTAGAAACTCTTATATGAACCGCGAGCAATAATTATTACCTTTCCTTCAGCCTCAATTACTCATTATTGTTCGAAGAGAAAGCTCTGTCCATCCAATATCGTCCTGTAAGTTTGTATTTCAGTTCTCCAGTATTTATAAAACGGTGCTCCTAATTCCATCTCAAACTGAAACAGCTTTGTACAATTAATCCCTCTGTTAAACTGTAGGAGTCTCTACATAAATCTCGGACAATTACTACATTTCCCTGCCTAGAATATTAAGTGCTCATAATCCCACCTCACTCTGGGACAGAGGGAGAAATACCTACTTTACAGCGTTAATCTTTCTGCTGAACAGTAAGGACTACTCTTAAGCCCTGTTTCCACCAAACGACATTATACTAACGACCATGAACGACTCCAAACGACTTACAAATCTTTTGTGGTCATTAGTATAATCGTTCAGTGGAAACACAAAATCGGTGGTAAAAACATTTCTGAACAACATTTCTGAACGACAGTTCTGAACGATTCACCAAAGACCAAATATCTAACCTGTTTAATATTTCTGGACGACAAATGCCAACGATTTTTTGAAGACCAATTAAAAGCAATAAAATCTATTGTCCCTGACTTTTCTAACCTTTGTCGTTGGGAAAAATCGTCCAGATTGTTCAAGAATCATTCAGATATCAGTATTTTAGTCTTTCAGTGGAAACAAGAAAACATTCCTTTGTGAAAGATTAAAATGACCAACGATTTTATTGTTTTCCAGTCTTTTGTAGTCGTCAAGAAATTTTAATGAAAGTCGTTCAGTCGAAACCCGGCTTTATATGAATCTCGAACAATTATTACATTTCGATCGGCCTAGAATATTAACTGTTGTTCCGACAGAAAGCTCTGTCCATGCAGTTTCTGATTCATATATTTGTACTCTGCAATTCAAGTATTCAATGCTTACAGTTCTGTCCCAGAAATCTCCTTCGTGCCTTTGAATATTTTCCAGCATTCATAAAGCAGTGCTCATAATTCCGTTTCATTCTGAGACAGAGGTAGGAAGTTGATAACACAGAGATTAGCCTTTGGCTGCCTCTCCACTCTTATCACGGCAGGGTGGTTAAATTAAAAAGGACAGATGTGGCAACAACAAAGCCACAGGCCTCTTTGATGGCCAAATGGGAAAATGAGCGCAGGCAGCTAGGGCGGGTGGAGCTCCAACTGGCAAGCTGACAAAAATCCGACAGCACTTAGAAGACAGGCAGTTTGAAACATACTAGAACCAATTAAACTGTGGGGAGAGCGGGCAAAATGGCTAAATAACTCATATGGGTGTTTTTGTGGGGGTCTCATGTGATGGGGGTAAGGTGTGGGGGTCTCGATGGGGGGGGGGGGGGGGGGTCTAGATGTCGCATGTTGAATTTAAAAACGGCAATGTTGCATGTCTTTGTCGCTTATTTATCCCCATTTCGCACGTCGAATTTAAGGAAACCCTATGTCACATGTCACTATGTTTTTCATCCCTCCTGTCAAGTCGTTAAGCCCCCATGTTGCATGTCGAATTTAAGAAAAGGCCATGGCGCCGTGTCAATTTTAGTGGTCCACCCCCATAGGTATGGGCAATAATTGTTACACGCAATAATGGAATTAGAAACAGTCCACCTCGGGAGCCTTGGCTTAAGCCCCTTTGATGTTTCATAAACTCAGTCTTATTTGTATCGTGCATATTACTAGAGTGCTTAATACTTGAAAGTGCATAATATATCCAGACAGACTAAATGACTCTCACTTTAAATGAGCATTGGTTAATTCAATATACCATATTTGGGTCTGATAATTTTGCAAATTTAGATTTGGATTACAATCAACTACCTTTTGCAGGACTCCTCTCAGCCAAGGTGTCATGTAACGGTTATGTGATGCAACCATACTATTTTAGCTTGTCTGTTACTTGCTAGAATGTTACGTACGTAACTGTTACATTGTTTTTCTTGGAGGTTGGGACCTGACCAAAACAGAATGTTATCATAAAGTTCTGATGAGGTGTCCAAACATAATATTACTTTGACTAACTTTTTAGGTTAGGGGTCTCCAACACACCTAAACAGAACGTTATTGTGACATTCTTATTGGGTGAAGGCACAACATTATCCTCATATATAACACTACAAGAACATTATCAGAATGTCACAATGTAACATCACAAGAGTTGGTAAACGTTGCTACAACTTTACAATGTAATGTAACAAGAATAAATCCAGAACATTGCTGCAACGTTATTGAACACCATACCCTTGGCTGGGCTGTTCTATAGTAGCCTTCGTGTGCTCTTTACTTTGTGTTTTCTTTTTCTTTTGAATATTTAATTTAGCCAAGTGTTCTGTACCATATGAAGCACTGGGCCCATATCTTCCTAACTAATTTGGCTAATCAGCGAAATTCTGATTAGCATCTCATGATAAGAAATTCTGTCTTCCATTAACAAATTTTACACCTAATAATTCCTCTTTGACACTATTTTACAATAACACTATAAATTTTGGTAAAAGGCAAAATCACTGATCATGGGACCCTAATCAAATTTTCCCTGATCAGATAAATTAGTTATGAAGATATGGGCCCTGGTCTGCCAGTCGTCTCAGCAGTTTTTATTTCTGTAGATTTCTACGGCGCCTTCTAAATTAATCAAAAGTCACCAAAACTCATCAAAATGGTTTCACCAACAATTTAGTGGTAAAGTTTTAATTGAATATTACCACTGACATTCGATATGGGATATCTAATTGACAATACAGGCAATCAATTTCTTTTATTCAGTACCTAGTAATGACATAATATGCCATTTCTAGTAATGCCATTAGATTAAGATTTAAACACGTGAAAAATATCATATTTCCAAGGCTTTTTACCCTATTCTAGTCACCTGGTGCCAATGGATTACAAGTCTTTGATTGAAAAGTGAATTATAGACAGTCTTGTGTCGATTTCCATTACCCGTTATGTGATTTCTTATGAAATATCATCGGTAAATTTGATCAAAATAATTGTAGGTTTATATTTCATTTCTTTCGTTTAAGATTTCCTCAAAACATTCTTCTTGATTATGATCTGAAGGGGGTTATTCATGCAGTATATACTTTTTTATACCTGGCTTTCATGACTAAAAGACTTCGACACCTCTCCCAATATCTTCTAAACGTATTGTTTGTCAAAATAAGGTACCGATCGTTCCGTAGATGTACACATTGATCGATCGTAAAAAAACACTAGGTATAGGGCTTGAACGAACTGTGATAAGAATTAGTTTTGAAACATTGCTTTTGCCAGACTATAACCTTAAAAAAGCAATTGCGTGCCTCAGTTTTATTTCTTACTTTTGTGAAACATGTTACTCAATTTGTATGGTATTATAACCCAATCTAAAAGTTTAGTTGTCCATCAGAAAAGAGAATAAAGGGCAAGTGGTAGAGGAGGATTTGGCGCCCTGTCACCCCTACTCCCAATCCCGTATTCGTCAGATCCGCCAGTGGGCAAATACGATGGAAGAGACCAAAGTGGAAGGACATCATTTTGATACTTTTTTTTTGTACTATAGCTACAACTTACACTGCGCGTTGAATTGGATGGCCTCTAGGATAGATTATTCCAGCCGGAGACAATCTGTCCTGAAGTCTGGTCCTACTTTCACTTTCACTTTCACTTGGCTCCTTTGGGATATTAGGGCGGGAAAAGTATAGCTTCTCTTGTGCCAGGTTTGTCTTTGTCTTCAAAACTATTCTGGATGCTATTACCTGTTTCCTATATGTTAAGGCCAGAAGAACAATTGGTGTGTTCCGGTAAGCCGACCTACCCTAATTTTCTGGTTCTATCCTAACTTTTAGGGTTGAGATGTTTTAAAAAAAGTAACTTAAGATTCACTAAAACGACAAGAGGACCAGGCAGTTGGACATTGCTCAGTTCGTTCTCCTTTTTTTCAACAATGCTTCAATCTAAGCGTTTAAGCATAAAGAAAGTTAAAAAATCGACCTACTTGCCCTTACTTTTCCATCCAATTGTACCTGAGCACAACAATTTTCTTTTTTGGTCTAAGCACTTGGAGGCTAATGTTGACAAGTCTCGTTTCGTAAAAAATATTGATAAGAAATGAATTCTGTAAACATAATTATCTGATAACAATAGATTCAAATCTACTTTTAAATGTAAAGTGCACAGGTCCGTACAGATGTGATAAGGACAAAATATGATTCAACCTTGGAAAACCAAAACATATATATGCAGTGAGTAATTAAGCCTTCTATGCTCAAGGCTGGAGAAGGTGATTTGCCTGTACTGCACCTTGTAATATACACGGCGATTTGATATTAAAGGTTTCTTTGCATAACCACACAAGTGGCAATTCACCTTGATACAATTGTAAATAACTCATTAGAAGTTAAAAATAGCCATGAGGAGGATACTCTTAACAGTAAACATCAGAGCCTTGTCATCTCCGAAGCTAACTGCAGTGACAATGGAAATGACCGCCGATACTGTCATATCAATTGGCAAAGGTATTCTTATTTGCGGACCACCCTTACTGGATTTGCCCCACTGTCACTGTGCCAATAATATGTTACACAAAACTCGTATGATTTTGAAATCCTTTCCTTAATTTTTTCAAATCTTCGGGATGTAATATTATGACCTTAGCTGTCCTAACCCAGGCAAGCAGTGACGTAACAAGAACGTTCTGCGACTGTACTTTTTTTTAGTTTATCTGAAACCTATGCAATTGTCACATACCAAAAACGTTATTTTAGGTAAATTTACTACTTATCAAACCTTTCTCATTGAATCAAAATCAGCAATCATTATCATTTAGAATTGATATATTTTGATTTTATTCACAATCATGCGGTCCTGATCACCACGTGGTGATCACCAAAAAGTGATCACGTGATCGTGTCTGCACAAGGTTTTTAGATCTGTTTCTGGGGTTGGCGAAGTTCGGAACTGTTCCATATAGACCTTGTGCAGACGTGGTCACGTGATCGCATTTTGGTGATCACCACGTGGTGATTGCAACCACTTGCAAATGTATAGAATTGGTCAGTTCCAAGTAATAAAGATTGGTGATTATGAGTTATTGTAAGCATGTAACCTCAATAAAGCATAATTTCTTTTCTAGATTTTTTTAAAATACTGAATAGTAATAACCAATATGGCGTCCAGTCTCTTTCTGGGTACTGTGGCGTCATCTGCATAACGTCTTTAATTCTAATAATTTGAAGTAGAAATATAAAGTTGAACAATCCGATAACTATGTTCTTAAAATCTTTAGTCTTTTTTGCAATGAATTATAGAGGGAAGGTAAAACTTTGGAAAAAAATACCTTCATGTCTTTTTTTTAGGGTGGGGGAGGGGCCCCCCCCCCCTCTTATAGCCTGTTTTACGAGCTTCACGCCCTACGCCCCGAATAATGAGGCCCTATCGATAACGACCGGTACTAAACCAAAGTGGCCCTCTCTGATGAAGCGACCCGTTACAACGCCCGTCTTAAGGAGGGCCCGGCAGGGGGCAGGGCAGTCAGGGCGCCCCTAACCCGCGATAACGCGCCAATCAGCGGCCGTATAAACCCGCCTTAATTAAGGCAGCTGGTGCTACGTGACGCCTGGCAGGGGGCCCCCAGTCCATAAAGACCTCGTTACACTCACGTCTTTATCACCGCCTGAGAAATAACATTGACTTTGACTCAGCGGCGGATTTACAGGGGGGGGGGGGGGGGAGGCACAGATCTAGAGGTGCAGGCCCCTTGTTAGGACGCTATTCCACAAATGGATGCTATCCCACAAATATTCAGGATTTGTAGGATAGCATCTACATCAAGACGTTATCCCACAAACTGATGCTATCCTTCAAACTGGTTTGAGGGATAGCAGCACCATGAAGACGCTATCCCACAACCAGCTGCAAATGGACCCTATCCCTCAAATTGCTTCCTTAGGTATCAAAAACTATTGAGAATAGGCCATGTCAGTCCATATTGGTTGGAATAGGTCAACAGTGGTGATCATAGTTAAGTTCTTTTTTTGTTTTGTTTTTTAATTGTTCCAAAAGCATCTCTCTATTACAAAGCTCTTCTGACAATTATATGGAAAATTAGCAAGAATTACAATTCCAACCACAGTAACACCTAGTATTCCAGGGGCTGACTATATGCGCGACAATCGCGTACGCGGAAGTCGCGTATATAGAATTCTTTGCACATGCGGACCCAAAGTCCGTCCATACAGATGTTCTTATATACGCGGAGATAGGGTAAAGGGCCGTACCCACTAGGCGATTTACCGTCGGCCGACGCAGACGGCCGTCGGCCGTAGGCGTCGGCGTTGGCGTCGGTGTAAAATTATTAAACATGCTTGATATGGATCGGCGGTGCAGTCGGCAGTGCAGTCGGCGCCGATTGGGGGGTGCAGTCGGCACCGACCGCCGACGGCACCGCCGATCATGTGTGGGTATAGGCACCAAAGTCCGCCGACGCCGACGCCGACGCCGACGGGACCGCCGACGCCGACGCCGACTCAGCCAAAAATCGCCTAGTGGGTACGGGGCTTTAGGTGGATTAATAAGTATTTCTCATACTTTATATGAAAAAAAAATAGATCAGAATATAGAAATAAGAAAAGAAAAGGGGGGTTCGGGGGCTTAGCCCCCGATTAACAAATAATATAATGATGAAAAAATTAGGTACGTCCGCGTACATTACTGTGCCTGTATACGCGGAGAAAACCCCCGCGCTTACACACCTACCTGTACGCGCGGACTTTATAACCCCGCGTTTACAGGCCTACCAGTGTGCGCGGACCTTACATCCGCGTGTACAAGTAATTCTGTCTGCGCGGCCTTCTGCTGCCGTGCCCGCGTGTATAATCTCTGCCAGTATTCCAGGTATACAAATTGTTGAGTTATAAAGTTACCTAATCGCTCCTGAAGTATAAACCAAAAGGTTCAAGATGGGTTCAAAAGGGTCATAAATGACATAATCAAAAATTGATGTTGCCAAAAATAATATTGTCAAAACGTAGGGTGCCAAAATGATGTAATTAACAAAAATGACATCAAGAACAATTCTTGATTCAATTAATAATCTGATAATCATCTTCTCACCCCACCTGGCAGCAACAGCTACACAAATGACTATTTCTAAATGTTTACCCGAATGAAGTCCCTAATGACATTGACCCAAATTTTGGATGACATCATTTTAAAGACCATCATTTTGGGTTATGTTTTATGATTCCATTTGGGTTTGCATCAGTATTTGGTGATTGAAAAAAACTTGTCGCATCAAATAAATGTTCTCATTGGAGGTGCTATATCCCTAAAAAATTTGTGACTTAGCAACTGTTTGTATTTTAGTGTCTTGTAGTGGCACTATCCAACAAACAGCTGCTAAGTTATAAATATTTGCAGCTTAGCATCAATTATACTACAGACACTATCCCTCAAATATTTGTGACTTAGCAGTTGTTTGTGGGTTAGCATTTTGTGGTGATGCTATCCCACAAAGTGACAACTATTTGTAGGATAGCATCTCTTTGTGGGATAGCGTCCTAACACCCCTCCTTTTTCTTGTTGCCAATTTAAGACTTCTATAATGAAAAATTCTGGCAAAAAGTCATTACCGGTACGGACGATTTTTTTTCCAATAGCACTCTCCCCCCACTCTCCCACAAGTCCTGGGTCCACCACTGAAACTCCTATAGCAGAATAACAAAATAAACGGACAGTACAGCTGAAGCAATGGAAAAACTGAGATTTGATCAAGTAGGGTATTTTCCTGGCTTCATTGGGTGGGTATATTGGCGTGTTGGTGAGATTCTTACGATTTTATTCCTTGCGCGAAAATCCATCATCAGAGTCATGAGGCAGTGGGGAGGGCTGGCAGAATGATAAAAGTGCGGATTAGCCTCCCGCCACACCTAGAGGGAGCCATAGGTCACGTCCCGCCCCTGACCTTCACCTTCAGACAAAAGGCAAAGGTCACGTGATTGGCGGGCCTAGCGACCATCCCATAATAATAATCGCCTTCACGGTCTGCACGTCGTAGTCTGTCGAGTCAGACCAGTTGTTTCCCAAAGTCAGTCTGTATACCGGACACCATTTTCGGTGGAAACTCCACCCTGTATCCCAGCATGCTTTGGGGCTGCTGGTTTATGGCAAGTAGGAATAAATGAGCCAGCAGGCAAAGAACCACCAAAGGGCTTACCCATGATATTTATAGAAAGCCAATAAAAGAATTCTTAACAGATTTAAAGTGGCCAATAAATGTCATGGACTGTTGTGGATGTACAGACCCATTATGAAATAGCTAATCTGGGTCAGAATGGACTAGCTGCATCGCTGGTCGCCCAAAGGTCGGTTGTGGGAGAGGGGGTCGTACGGGGGTCGTAAAGGGGTCGTAAAGGGGTCGTAAAGGGGTCGTAAAGGGGTCGTAAAGGGATCGTTGTCGGTAAAGTAGCACTGCTTGACGTACGGGCCTCTGGGGGTAGGGAGGAGATGCTAGAGGTAGAGGGGAGGGCAAGATGACCATTCAAGGTCGGATGGGATTGGTTGACCATTTTGTTTTGTAGAAATGAATCGAAGTAATAAAAACAGAAACAAGAGTTCATCCTTTACTTAGTTTTTTGGTGATTCCAAAGAGGTGAATTGACACTGGTTGGCTGATTTAAAGCTTTCAGTTTGAATATTTGCCTTCATTTGATCCCAGCCAAGGTGCAACATAATGGTCACATTATGCAACCATACTTTTTTTGTTTATCTGTTACTTTCTAGATTGACAAATTACCATTACATTACTTTTTCGGGGGGTTGAGACCTAACAAATTCAGAATGTTATCATAACATTCTGGTCAGGTAAGGTCAAGATCAAATTAAAATAGAACGTCATAGTGACATTATGATTAGCTGAGGTCTAGACCTCACTTACACAGAACATTGTTGTGACCTCCTAACCAGGGGAGGTCCCAACCTCATCTAAACATGTTATTGTGACATTCTGATTACATCAGGTCTTAACCTTATCTAGACAGAATGTGACTATCCCATTAGGTTATGTGTCAACCTAACGTAAATAGAATGTAATTGTGACATCCTCATAAAGTGAGGTCTCAACCAAACCTAAACAGAATGTTATTTTGATGTTCTTACAATATTAGCCTCATAAATAATGTTACAAGAACGTTATCAGAATGTCACAATGTTTTTTTTTTGGTAGGTTTTATTGGTAACAATCTTCAAGGTTTCCCTTCGTTTTCAGAGTTATTACAGTAAAAATATATACATACAATCAATATAATGTTATGATAATCAAGCATTGCATGGAAGACATGTACACATTGGATCATCACCATAATCATGGAGACTGGAAAATAATAGTATATTTGACAAATAATGGACAATTTGAAAATATGGTCAATTTACATTTCGCAGCAAGTCAAGGTATTTCAAGGTAAAAGTATGCCGTTTCATAGTTCTGAATGTCCCTTTCCAATTTATCCCAGAGTAAAGTACCTCTATAATATGGACAGTTTTTGAAATGTGTTCCAATGCGTGTTTTCTTTTCAGCTGCATGTGTTAAGCGGTTAGGGACAGTAATATTAGCCTCATTTTTTGCTGTACAAAAACAATGAACATAACAATTGAACTATTCGATGTTGCTCCAAACTTACAAGTTTCATTTTGCTTTGTAACATCGCAACAGTTGCAGTGATGTTATTGGGAGTCATAAAAAAAGGCTACTGCAACCTAACTGTGTAATATAACGCAACAAGAATCAATCAAGAATGTTACATTTATTGTAACATTATAAGAACCTCATATCTTTGGCTGGGATTGGGGTAGGCCTATACCGGATATATCTGTGTATTGATCAGAAGTTGTTTCATCGCTGGTCGTGGCAGAAACTGGATGTGTTCAATGTAAAATCGTTAAAATGATGACCTAGTGACATGAAGACGTCCATAAAATGGGGAGAAGGCTAGACCTGAAACCAAGGTCAATGTGGGTTTCCACCAAACGATTGTTGTTTAGAATAGGTGACGCCTTCAAACGACTGTAAAAAATTGTAATTCTCAGCAACTGGTCATCTGTTAGAATCTTTTTTATAAATGAATGACTGGTTGTTTCCATTAAACGTCTGAAATATAGGGTATTTTCGCGCACCTATTGCGTGAAATTAGAACAGTAGAATACTAACCATACTTTTAAACTATCTGTCTTCATAGATGAATTGGGAAACGAGAAAATCAAAGTCTATATACCATTATAACTTATTCAAACCAATCATAAGATGCAGAATATCTATTTTCATATGGAAGTTTGTATTTGTTACAAGGTATAAAGACAAACCATGTGAGAACCTGATGATATAGACTAATAATATGGATCTGCGTGAAATTAGGACCATCAATATGTCTAATTTTACGCAGCTGTTCTAATTTCACGCACTACACATTTCAATGGCAAAAATCTATGAAAGTGAGAAAATTCATTACAAACAAACCCATGAATGGATTTTTGCAATTTTTTAAGGGTCATATTCCTTACTACTCTACCTAACCTTCCATATACTTTGTAATAACTTTTTCCTCTTGATAATGAAATAGCATATAAAAATATGAAAAAGTATGAATATGACAAAATAAGCATTAATTTCTAAAACTTGGAAAGGAGATATTTGAAATATTCTTGCACAGTCAGTCGCATTAGAGGTTCAATCAATATTATGGTATAGCAAATAATATTATATTAAACTACTTAAAGAATAATGCACATCAAAAGTAAACCTAAATATTCTTTAATTTAGGCCTATTGTGGTCTAATTTCGCGCATTTTCATAGTTAACATAGGCTTATAATGCGCGAAATTAGTTCTGAACAATTTCTGTAGGATGTTATACTTTTAAGTTTGGTTTCAATCCACCTTCCTGCTCATGTAAAAATCATCAAAAATATTCTTTTTTAGATTTTGAAAATTGCAGTCTAAATGGAATGATAATGTCTTGTTACTAAATGTATCAAAAAAAGAAAGGAGGAAAGGAGGACGTACTTCCAACTCACTTCACAAAACTGTCTATTGTTCTGGTATTTAACAAACCAATTAGTTATTAACATATGAACGGCAGTGCATATTTTCCAAAAGAATTATCTTAACTTTAATAAATTGTAAAAGTTTTAGGCCTTAAAGAGGTATATATGCTGCGTGAAATTAGACACATGCGCGAAAATACCCTAATTACCTAGTTATCTCGACGACAGAGGGAGGTTCTGGACGACTATTTTACATGCATAAAGATCCAATACGGAGATAGCAATAAAAACAATTGCCTTTACTTGGTTTTGGAGGAAATCGTGAGCTGTAGTCATCCAGGAGAGGAGACAGAGATTTACCTTTTCAAAGAAAGAAATAATGTATCATAATGATATGCGACATAGGACCTCCAACGCCCCCAACAAGAGTTAATTCAAAACAGGAGTAGGAAAGCGCGAAGGAAGTTCGAATCAATATGAAACATGTTGTGCTCTCCGCAATTCAATTCATCTAACATAAAGCGTGATCACTATTTTGATGGAACCGTGCCACATGAGAAGTCCGACAGTTCTAATATGTACAATCACAAAGATATGTGAAAATGTGTATTCAGAAATAGAGTAACTGTTTGGGCCAAAGGTCCACGTCATGTTCACCTGGCTATTCCCACACAGACCACAGACGTCAACAGAGCACTATGGATGTTGATATTTTCATATGTTTATATTTTTGTGGTTTAGAATTTGAGCTATAGAATATTAAGTAATCTTGATATATTTATATGTTGAAATGTATTTCCATCCTATACGTATTTTGGCGGGTATTCCAAAAACGTGAAATACGCATAAATATGTACAATACAAAAATAAGCACGTAAACTTACTGAAGTATAATTGCTTGAAAGACTGTTGTTTGGTGCAGCTATCAGTTCAAAGAGAACAACAGAGTGAACATGCACCTATTCCGAATCAGTATGAATTTAAGATGGAAGATCCGCCCACACTCAGGAAAACTTGACTATGTGAAACATATAGGAAGACCTAATCAGGATCCATATAAATACCCGTATAAGCTAGGTGGACCATATTCCCACACTGAAGATAACTATTCAATGTCAATACTTAATGAGATGGAAGATCTTTACAATAACCCGAAAGTTGAATTTTTTTTAAATTTAGTTAATATAAAGACCTATTTAGGGTCAGTATGAAAACATGTATAAGGTGGTACATACGCCTATTCAAAATAGAAAATAACTATGTGAATTGTAAATGAGATTGAAGGTCTTGGCAGTATGTAACCCAAAAGTTGACAAAGTTATTATGGTGTGCGTCTAAAGAGATATGACGAGGCACAAAAGTTTACATCAAAGGCAAGATTGATTCTCAAGATAATAGAAGTATGATGTCTATTGTCCCTATTTTTTTCTCTATCGCATTTATAGGTACAAAATACAGGTAGCTATGGAAAAGGTCATCTAGGGATCTTCTCAGATAAAAGAGAGTCTCAATATCATCTGGGAGGGAGGCGGTGGGAATATTTGGACCAACCATATTGGAGGAGGGTACTCATTGTTTGCTTTAAGCCTAGTCCCCACTTGGGCGATTAGGTTTCCTTGGTCGCCGGGAGACTAAGTTGGTTAGTAGCCCGGCGATCAACTTCACATTGGCGCCATGATGTCTGGCGACTAAGCCACTAGTCGCCCTGGTTTTCTAGCAAAGTATTTGATGTGTTTAATATCTTCCTATGGCCACAGGTAAGTAGTTGGTCACCGGGGGACATACTGATGAGTCCTCTCGTGGCCTCTAGTCACCGGCAGATTAATAACAAGAGCGTCCCAACGTGGGGATTAATCTTTTAGTAGCCTGGCATCTAGTTGGTCGCCCAGTGACCAATATTTTTCCTTGGTCGCCGGGGAAATGCACCAGTCGCCGTCGTTAGTCGGCCAAGTGGGGACGCGGCTTTACTAATGCTGGTGATTCGACTGATTCTGGTTGAATGGGGGTTTGCTTTTGATGAATGTCTAACATTTTCAGATATCATCCAGGCTGTCCCAAGTGGTCAACATACTTTGGTATATTCCTGATCACATGATTTAATGGTTCAAATCACCCGTTTTGGTCTCCACGGGGCAAATAGTTTGCATCTAATCGTCGACGATTAAGGTGAAGCACACTGGCGCCATGCTGGTGTGCGATTTAGCACACTAATCATCGAGGAATAAGCTGAATAAATCGGACATGTCTGATATTTTGCTAGCTGCAAATCATCAATGACTAAGAGTAATTCATCAACAACACAGATGCACCAACAAAGTACAGCTAGTCTTTGATGAATTACAGGTAATCGTCTATGAATTAGTGCCTCGTGGGGATGTGCTTTACCCAGCAGTTACCTTTTGAAAGGGAGGGGCCAGTGACCTCAAGTTAGTATATTGCCATGATCCTTAGCATCCAGGAAATAAATGTACTAAATTTTATACTTCTATCTCAAATAGTTTTTGTTTTATAAACCTTTGTTTGTATCAAACCAAGTTCCCCTGCCTGCATCTGACACTGCCTGCACAAATCATTTATCTGTATGTGACTTCACAAGCAGAACAGTTAAAAAATTATGAAACTGAAAAAAAATCAATACTTCATTTATGTAAGTGTTCCTTATGAGCCTAAAAGTATTTCAAATTACCAATTTAATTGAATTAGAAAAGAAAATGTGAAAAAAATATTATCTATGTAATTTTTGAAATTTGAATATAACTGTCATTTTCTGTGACGTCACAAACAGACATCCAGTGTCAGGTGTGCAGGGGATTGAATATGTGATTGAATATATAGACTAGTTTTTCTATGCAGTATATCAACTTATAGTTATAAAACTGCTTTGTACTCATATCTAAACATCATATCTACTTTATAAGATGAGTTTTGTACAAAATTGAAATTTCACTGGCCCCTCTCTTTAAAATTAAGGCCTGTCCCCATGGGGAACAGAACTTTGAGAATTCTGTCAGCTGACAAAGGTGCCCTTGAAGCCAGGGGACAGTAGACAGGCTAGCACCAAGTAATTATACACATGTTTATCTGACGATGAAAACGGCCGACAAAGATAGTCCTCTCATCGTTGATGATAAAAATATTAAATAAACCTAATTTTTCGGTGGAAAATACAAATGAGAAAGCCGTTTTTAAGTATATTACGCTACTAACAGCACAGTTCGCATAGGAAAAAACATAATATTATAACCACCTGTTAACTGGTACTTATATATATGATACAATCTATACACATCTGCTTTTAGGGCCACAAGGGAAACTAAAGTACAATCACTCCAATACAAAATTTATCATCGTATTGTTCCCTGTAGATATTATTTGTTTAAACAAAAAGGAATTGATAGTCCTGAATGTTTGTATTGTGGCCAAGAAGATAATATCATCCATTTCTTTCTGTTATGCCCAGATGTAAATAGATTTTGGACTGCAGTTTAAAAATGGCTAAAAGATGTGCTAGCACTTACTATTGATGGAGAAATAAAAGACAGAAAGTTGGTAAATGTAGATTATGATATGTAAACAATAAGAAGTAAGACTATATATAACCAACCCCAAAAATAATAGTGGGTATTATGCTTCAATGTAATATTATGCTTAATATGAATAAAGTGAGCAACGCTCTTTAGAAAAAATAAGAAGAAAGGAAGCCGTTTTTATCGTCGGAAAATATGCAACATCCATAATTACAACCTTGTACATTTCAGGGAACAATAAACACCTGTTTATCGTCCAAAACTTCCCCGTTCATCATGCCCCAACACCTAAATAAACTGTTTTTTGTTTGCCGACAAATGCGTTGTTGGCCGATTTTCTATATGTCAGGCGACAACGCATTTGTTTTCTGACAAAAAACCTTTATCGTTGGTAACTTTTTCCCAAACATTGTCTCTTTGAATCAAACCATTTGAAGTATAGGTGCCTCCTCAAAGTTTTCATGACAGACTCATATAACCATATATGTAAGTACATTGTACTTTGTTATTCCTCTCTCGTGATCCCCAAAAGAGGCTAAATTAATGGATTGACATTGGTTAATGGAATGAGGACAAATCACTGTAAGGCATCGACTGCTGCTCTGCGACTTCAATTTGTACAATCTATTTTCTGATGGATACAGCAACGCGGACAGGCAATGTTATTTTCTGCAGCCTTTCAATTCTTTCTAATGAATCGTTGTTTAGTCTATACGTGAGTTTATTTAAGGCTAGTTTCCACACTATTATTATTCAAGAATCTACAATGTATATCTCTCTTACATCTCAACTAAATAACATTATTTCACATGTCTTTAATTCACATCAAGAAATTATGTCCACCCATCACTTATGTAATGAAAACCTAAAACTCAAATACAAAATGCAATATTACCTTTTGGAATGGTTAAACAATTATTTATTGGTACCATTTACAATATATGCCAGAAATAAAATACTAATTGGATACACCCATAAGGCATGGCTATATACCCAAGATTGCCACGAGTACAATTGCATTTACTTTAGAGGAAAAGGGTTTGAGTCATTTTGATAATCGCCATTTAGTATTTGCTATTTAGTATTTTGTTTTGAGGCGAGGTTATCAAAAGAAATGTAAGTATGACTACAATAAGTATTTTCAATAAGCTAGTCATCTTTTGCCATTTGTAATAAAAATATGGGATTTTATATTTGATGTATTATCCATTACAGGATAGCTAATTTAAATGAATTCATATTTGAAAAAAGGGACATTTACAGTTATTTTGTATCTAATATTTCAATTCAATGACATATTGATACTGAAAAAAATACCTATTTAGATCTTCTTATTTATATTTTGTCATGGATTGAGAGCAAAGCAAAAAACAAAAGTACATACCATATGGGAAGACTTTAATTGCATCAAATCCTTATGATAGGGCGCCCCCCTTTTTGAAATCTCGGGATCCGTTTTCTGCCACATACCTTCCACGTATCATATCTTAATAGTCTTATGCCTGAACCTGGCTAAATTTCGAATTCACCGGGTATATCACACATAGTGTGCTCGGATATAAAGTCTCGTATAGGAGTTACGACTTATTATATCCACGTAGCGATATAGATCCTGAAGATTTTCTATTTGTTTGATTCCCTCCGACAGTATGGCATGAAACCTTACGTCCTATATACCATCAAAAGAGAATTGTAAAACCTTTTTGGTGATGATTATAATTATAATATAATTATCTATATTCAACCTCGATTCCAATTCCAAGGACAACAGCTATATTATGTCTTTATTAATAGATATGGACAGCATGACGAACACCGTTGAGTTAATAAAAAAGTACATCAAACATTTTAGAAGCTTATTGATTGACAGACCTACACTAAAACTACTTGCTTTACATTCAAAGTAGGTTCAAATAGCATCAAAACTGCTGGTGTTTCCCTGGAATTAGTCTATGTGTCATATTGCTAAAGTCATGATGTACAATTTCTATATACAACTTGTATTATTGAAACTAAAATGTAATATGAAGTAAAGAAACATAAGAGACATTGCAACTCGTGATCCACCCTCAACCCGGATGTAAGGACGAACCCATTTATCGTATGAGTGTAACAGCGATGTGACGCACAGACCCCAGTGACGTAGGAGTCTGCGTCACCCAAACAACCCGCAGAAGCTGGGATTCCCCATGACAAACCAGGGACATGCTGACAAGGCATGACTGGTCAGAGACTGACGTAAACATCCTGTACCAAACGTATAAGAGCTCCAGCCATTACCCATCGGGATCAGTCCTTGCAGGTCAGTCATTATGATTGGTCAGGAACGACGGAACGTTGAGACAGAGACAACCTAACCATCCAGCAGGTCTCACTGAAACACCATCACCATGTAGTCGTAAGGACACTAGGCTATAGGGCCTTTGCTCTATGAGCCTATCTCCATGCTCCCACAGCAACAGCAACATTCAGGCCAATGTGAACTCAAGGGACAAAAACATTCAGGACAAACATTATACATTGGACAATTATTGAAAATGTGCTCTATGTGTATACCTGCAGGATACAGCTAAACTTGTGTGTGAACTTCAGAATAAAACCTACATCCAATTCTACACAACAACTATCTGACCATTTTTCATCATTAAACCTTCACTATTATAAATGGTAGAGAACCCTCAAGATCCCCACCTCTACAGCCAAGTGAGTGTGACTCCCAAAGGACAGAACTATTCAATTCTTCAAATTGGACATAAGGAGCTACTTAGGACAGTGATGTGAAAAATCAAAAGTCTGACGTGAAGCAACATGACCATCGCATCTATTCCCCCAACCCTTAGTGGAGCAGGGAGGGATAGTATTGATCCACAGCCACCGTGGGCAGCGACACCCATAAAACCCAAATAGGCGTAAGGAGCCGGGAAACCCCCATCACCACCCCACCCACAGTGCACATGTGGGACGTCAACGTGGTGATAACAGACCAATGACAACGAACATTAATGAGTGTAGAAATGGACAAGTCATCAGCGAAATGCCTAAATCTAAATGAAACTACAACTTGAAACAGAGGTGAGTGTAACTTACATTACAGAATGCAAGGCTCATGATATTTCTATTTTGAGATAACATAATGATCAGATCGAAAAACAAGGTGCATTCCCACCATGAATATGCCAGTCCCAGATATACAATTCTTACAGCAATTAATATGTGATGAGGCTAGAAGTAATTCACAAGCAATTCTAAAAGAAGGTACTAGTTTTAACTGCATAGGGATGAATTAATAAAAAGGTCTAAAGAAACTAATGGTAACTTGGAGATTGATATATGAATCATAAACACTGATACTATACGGGAAAAGGATATAACATGTTCATTCATTACTGAATGCTGTTTTGCCTAGAGACCATGATTATCGCAATTAGTGGCATGAAATACATGCTGGTCACCCAAAAGGGGCATACACATACATGAGTCGCACTGAACGTGCTTTACGCCTGCAGAGGCTTGATGAGTTGCGCTGGATGAGCGCTGGATGCCAGATGAGTGGCTTTAAATGAATCTGGGTACAGTATAACCCAATGCGATGACTCTCTGTTTCCAGAGATTGTGCCAGGAAGGCATGTCATATGGTCAAGGGCACAGCACAGTGTACAAGTGACATGGAATCCTTGGAATGATTGGATGACAAAATAAAATTTAATTGGCAGGGAAAGTACAGATTAGCCTACGGATGAATGCAGAATTAGAATTTGGAAATGAAACAATGCTACAGATTATAAAAGACAGAGCCTCAAATATAATACAAGTAAGTTCAAAATTGAGAAACAGAAATTAGCATAATGATGCTAGAAGCCTATGCATATGTAATGGTTGCACTATCCTATATTAGTTGACTAATCGACACATTTCAATGACTGTTTATTGCTATTCATGAATGCTGTTATGATGTAATTTATTGCCTTTTATACATCAATGTATGTTGTAACTTGATGCTTTGAATAATGATCGTATTTGTTCTACTGACTTCATATATATTTAGTTTAACCGAAAGTTTGAGGACAAACTTTTTCAGATGAAGGGGAAAGTTGTCATATTGCTAAAGTCATGATGTACAATTTCTATATACAACTTGTATTATTGAAACTAAAATGTAATATGAAGTAAAGAAACATAAGAGACATTGCAACTCGTGATCCACCCTCAACCCGGATGTAAGGACGAACCCATTTATCGTATGAGTGTAACAGCGATGTGACGCACAGACCCCAGTGACGTAGGAGTCTGCGTCACCCAAACAACCCGCAGAAGCTGGGATTCCCCATGACAAACCAGGGACATGCTGACAAGGCATGACTGGTCAGAGACTGACGTAAACATCCTGTACCAAACGTATAAGAGCTCCAGCCATTACCCATCGGGATCAGTCCTTGCAGGTCAGTCATTATGATTGGTCAGGAACGACGGAACGTTGAGACAGAGACAACCTAACCATCCAGCAGGTCTCACTGAAACACCATCACCATGTAGTCGTAAGGACACTAGGCTATAGGGCCTTTGCTCTATGAGCCTATCTCCATGCTCCCACAGCAACAGCAACATTCAGGCCAATGTGAACTCAAGGGACAAAAACATTCAGGACAAACATTATACATTGGACAATTATTGAAAATGTGCTCTATGTGTATACCTGCAGGATACAGCTAAACTTGTGTGTGAACTTCAGAATAAAACCTACATCCAATTCTACACAACAACTATCTGACCATTTTTCATCATTAAACCTTCACTATTATATATGACTTTTAAGTTCGGAAACATGTTATTCAAACTTTAGAATCAAGCTTCAATTGTGAAGAATGTGTACAATTAAAGAATGCACAGGATTGATAAATAAGGGAAATGTCATTATTTACTAACTCAGCCTTAAAATGACTTAGTCACAAGAATACACTTCCCTTGACTGTCCTTTAAAAATACGTCGTACTTCATGACACACAAAAGGCATAAATAACATACTAGAAAGGCGCATGCAAACAACTTAATCATCATTTTCTTCATACGTCTTTTTTGAAATATGTAGACCACTGCAAAGCATTATGATCAGAACAAGCCACTCATATACTTTTCGTAAAACCTGCTTTGCCATACTCAAAGTGAAATGCCAGAAAATCAGCATTTACACTGAGATATTTAACTGTATAAGTGAGGATGAATACAAAACTCAACAACAAAGGAATATGAAGAACTGCTTCCTTGTTCACGGAGGAAATAGTCATAGAATACCAAAGTAAATTTTTTCAATGAAAATTGCAAACCCTTGCAAGTTTCGCAGCCCACACTACGCCTACATATATGGGTTGAATTTGGGTTTATATTGCAACATTTGATTCATTTACCCTCACGTGCATACAATACCGATGTCTTATTTAACACCCAATCTCACTGCCTACAATTCTGTGTATTTAGTAAGGCAATACAGGCATACTGTGAATGTAAATGTTTCTGCCTGCCTGCATTTTTGCCACAAAATTAAAAACCGAAACTTCATAAGCTGAGAGGCATTAACATTTTATGTCAACGATTGCCTAAAGTACAATTAAAGATCAATTAACTACTGTAGGAATTAATGAGGGGAGAGAAAGTGCTCCCAGATAATTCCCATTATATCTCGATATTTTATATAATTATTGTACTAAAAGTGGAATATAATTCACAGCGCGTTTGTTATTCAAGCATTCGGGCATTCTATTGACTATAGATTCCTACTTTTCTATCAAATTCATAATCTGAAATACACACATTATATAGTTAGCTTTGGCGCTTGCCTGTAGTCCTAGGACTGTCTGGATGTCTGTAGGGACATTAGTAAACTATTGGGGGCTATTAGGTATGAAGCTTTGATGTATATTAGAGTATAAAGAAAACAACAGTTCATTTCTGCTATGCATGACGCATTGGTACATATAAGGCCACACATATGTGACCCGTTTTGGCGAATTGAGTCGGATGTTGCACCGGGTCGATTTTTAGAGACCTTTCCTATCAGAAAATTCAGATTCTTAGCTTTTAAATGAGGTGTAACATGTGACATCCTACTCATTGCGACATCAGACCCAATTTGCCAAAACGGGTCACATATAATCCAAAAAGACAAGGTTCTCTGTAGTTAGTCTTAGCATTAAGTGACAAGATATGGACAGCGAAATCTCAGTTTATGATTGTGCGTTATTTATCATAAAATGTTTCTCTCCATGACTTTGTATCTATATCTAAAGCTATATCAATCTTTGTTCTGAATATTTGCTGTTACATTTGCAATGGATAATATACAAATAAACTTATATTGACCACTGCACTGCACTTTTTTATATAGCAAATATATGTATTTTAATCAATGTTTGATTATACTAACATGAAACGATAGATCTACCCATGCAAGGAAGAATTTGTCATTATTATAACATTGCAGTAACGTTCTGCTTAGTTCTGGTTTTGTTTTTGTTATGTTCATAAATTTGATGGCACCCATAAATGTCTTTAGAACCTAAAATTGAGACGGTGCATTGTGACGTTATTGTGACATTCTTGTTGCGCTGTTTCATGTAAAAATAACATTCTTATAACATTCTGTGTGAGTAAGCTCTCAACATCACTAATGCATTATTGTAACATTTTTTTCTAGTGAATCTCAAATTTGCCCAAAATAACGTAATTGTTATGTGACAATTTAACAAGTTACAGACTAACCGAAAAAGTGTGGTCACACAATGTGCCCGTTACATCGCTGCTTGCCTCGGTACAAACTTACCTCCGGTCCCCGGGGAATAAATTCCCCCCAGACCCATAATTATATCACCATATTGTTAAAGAATACTATTTTCCCCAATTAGCTATGAAGACGAGGCAACCACTTCTCGACCTTGAGTGTGAAATGCCATATTAGAAGCACCTTTTGAAGTTTTAAACACATGAGTGCTATCATGGGGGTTGACTATTAAATTCAACATAGCTACACAACCGTTTCTTAAATCTGACATGCGACATGGGCCTTAATGACATGACAGACAGCTTTAAAACCTTAGTGACATGCGACATGCACGTTTTTTTAAAATTGACATGCGGCATTGAGAAGAATAGGCGACAAACAAATGCGACATTGCCATTATCTAAATTTGACATGCGACATTGGGATTCCCTGTCCAGAGCCCCCCTATTCTCTCGCCTCAACCTAAAACATGCAAATATTCCACCAACTTGGCGTGCTATTGGTCGGTTTCATGTGAGGCACTATTACCTCGTGTACCTTGTACACAGCACGTGAATAATTTGTTAGATATTACCCCTACTGGCCGGCGGCCGCCATCTTGGCATCGCGTTAAATAGGTCATTACAGACGCTGGTAACGGCACCTCTCGTGCCCCGCGAGAACATGCGAGACCTGGCACCCCGTCCTCCTACCGTGAACCGGCTAATTATGAAGTCGTAAAGTTTTTACAACTTTATTAACGTGGAGAAGCACGTTGTGGCTGTAACCTTGAGAGTTTTGCCCTCTGCCTCTAGGTTAAAGGGTCAAGTCGGATACATGTCAACCAATGAGAAGGACGTTGATATTGAATAGTTATCAATGACACCTTACATCTCCATCTTACAACAGTTAGATATATACAAATATAATATTAATATGGCAGTTTAAATGAAACATTAAATTCACTTATTGCAACAGTCGTGAGCAACTGCAGTAGTTTAGTAGAACAGTCGGGAAAGGATCCAGAGGTTTTAAACAACGGGTGATGCAATTTATGGCATTATGCACAAATTTGTGGTGTCCTTCTTGGGAGCTCTAATTAAGCATAACAAAATACGAAATTTGGCCAAAACTAGTTGGGGGTGGGGTTGTGGTGCATGGGGGCAGGGGCGGATACAGGATTTTCGAAAAGTGTCTCTGTGTGTGTGGGCGGGGGGGGGGGGGGGGTCAGCATAAAGACTAAGTAAATAAAAAAAACTGTGTGCAATTGCATGTATGCACGGGGCATTTCCCCCTCTTTTTGTATTCTAGGGGTCCACCAAAAGAGGGGGTGGTGGTCAGGACCCCCGGATCCCCCCTCTGGATCCGCCTCTGAGGAGCGAGGCTCCCAAATCCTTCCCTGACAGCAAACTCGCCACATCGCATTAAGTCTCTGGCTCAGTGTGAACCATATACCATGCCACCTTTTTCTATACTACTTTCACTAGAATTAAGACTGTTCAAATGATTCACATTTGATATGAGGCGTTTGAATTTCGATGGTGTTTGCAGAGAACACATGTACTACAGTTCTCGGAACCACATTCGCATTTCACCAGCAGGCTAGCCTAGATCAAGTCGCGCCATGAAAAATTTGTTCACAACTGACAAAACTGACATGTAAAGGCCATGATCCGCGATGCTATACAAAACGCCAACTGACTTTCTTCTCATACATTTTTCACAAATTCAGAAGTGTATTTTTGGGTAAGCTTTCCTTTGGTGTTACAGCAACTGGGTAAAAGTTGTTGACAAAAGTAGTAAAAATTAACATGAGGGTACTTAGAATATTATATAATATATATCCGTGGTAGGATGAATATGCACACTTGGTATCTGTGGATAAAGGGCCATACCCACTTAGGGATTTAATCATCATCGGGTGCCAGGCGACTGGGAGACTCACCAGGCAACTTAGGATCGCCGGGAGACTCCCTGTGGGTATGTGCGGATTCTGTGTGATGGGCAACCTGCGATGGGCGATGGGTGACGGGATTGCTGAGAAATTTGGCAGAAAAATATGAAAATTGCTTAATATGATAGTCGCCCGGCAATGCAGCGGCCATTCTTCCAGTTGCCTGTTGCCGGTAAAATCGCCTAGTGGGTATGGGGCTTTAGTGTTCAGTGTTCATACCTACGTACCACACCGGCCCTATACACTGATACATCACAGTAAAGACTATACTGTAGCGTAATTAACCCCGTCAGGACGCAGCATATACACACATACAAATTAGATCCCATAAAAAAAACACATTTGTAATTTCAACACGATCCTGGGTCACAGTGTATTCTTCCCAGTGCCAATCGCTCATTGTTGTGGGACTAGGGTTGTATGGGAGCAGGGTGAAGGGGGTAGGTGGAGTTTGGTGTGTGTGTGTGTGGGGGGGGGGGGGGGGTGTCGGTTACATCCCCAGGCATGTAACGGTGGAATGGGCAAGTTCTGTGACCATACCTTTTTAGTTAGTATGTTACTTTTTAAATTGCCACAAAACAACTGCATTATTTTAGGTAAGGTTGAGACTCATTAAAAATAAATGTAATAATAACATACCATTTTAGTGATGTTGAGACCTTATACAGAATGTTACAATAATGGTATTTTTTACATAGAAGAAGGTAATAAGAATTTCCCAATAACATCACAAGTACAGTGCAAAGTCTCAATGTTAGGTTCTATAGGGACATTTTTGGATGCCAACAAAAGAACATAACAAGAATCAAACCAGAACTAAACAGAACATTGCTGCAACATTATGATAACGTCACATTCTTGCGGGCGGGTGGAAGAGTTGGCAGTGAAGGGAGGGTTGCAGGGTTGGTAGGAAGGCGCAGGGTGAGGCCAGGGGGTGCAAAGTCGTGTACCCGTACGCCACCCGTGGTTTCAGCGCCCCCTGACGGATGAGGCCGAGCTGTCACGTGACACACCTGGAGCACCGGATGACGGATCAGTCAGGTCACACCTAGACTGTAGTTCCGTCCCAGCCCGCTAGGTGCTAGAACTGTCATCATTCTGTGAGACAACACTCTCTTTATCACTCTGCGGCGAATCACCCTCCGTGCCAGAAATAAGAGTCCGTGCGATGTGACTCTGCTTCATAGGTCATTAACTATACTCCGGTATTTTAAGATTACTACGCCCTGCAGGCTAAAAATAGTCCAGCGTTTTTTGCTGGTGCATCCCAGGCCATTGGGGCCAGATCTAGTGGCCACTACAGTGAAGAGATAACTTTCTGTCCGAGGTGTCAATGCGGCAGAGTGTAGCCCCATTCGCCGTGGCCGATGATTGTGTCGCTTGCAGGTCCGACAAAGTTATCGTAGGGAGAAGACGATGGTCTCAGGGCTGATAAACTTATCGCATGCGCCCCAAATTCAACAAAATAGCATTCACACTGGTAAAACTAGACCGTACTGATTGCAAACAATAATTTTTTCAAGTACTTATCCTCTGCAATCGACTGGAACTCAAACGATTTGATCCAACATGTTGGATCTGAATGCTTGCAGATTTCTCATTTCCATTATCGTTTGTACCAGAATTGCAAAAGATAAACGTTGCAAGGGATCGCATGTACCAGACCTGCCATGGCGAATGGGGCTTGAAGGCCCATTCACCATGGTAAATCTGGTACATATGATCTCTTGCGACATTTATCGTTTGCAATTTTGGTACAAACGATAAGGCAAGCGATAAGACTCAAAGCGATCAGATCCAACATGTTGGATTGAATCGTTGGAATTCCAGCCGATTGCAGGGGATAAGTACTTGAAAAAAATATCGTTTGTAATCGGTAGGTGCCCATGCTCTCTGGGCGAATGCAACTTCTTAAAATCGCATGTCTGCGATAAATTTATCGGTGCTAAGATGATCGTCTTCACCATATGATAAATTTATAGCACCTGCAAACGACATAATTATCGCCCAGGGCGAATGGGGCTTTGCTCTTCATATCTGTGCTGTAGTGGCCATTGGGTCGGCCCGTGCAGCCAGGGCCACACCAGCGAAAATTCCTAGACTACTTTTGAGCTGCAGTGTGTAGTAATCTTAGCCCACTGGTGGTGAGTTTTCTTCCTACATAGAGGTCGTCCATAAATGATATCACACACAAGGGGATGGGCAGGTGGGTTGAACAGTGTGACATTGCCTGAAAACCGGCCTTATTTTCATGTTTAAAACAGTCCTTAAAGCATCCTGAACAAGTGTGTCATCATTTATGGACAGCCCCATTCAGGGGCGGATCCATGGGGCGGGGGAGCGTGGGGTGCACGCCCCTCCCTTACTTTAAGGAAAATTTCGTGTTTCTTTAATGTAAATATCGTTCAAAAGGTAATTAAGGATTTTTTTTCCAATTACGCGCACCCCCCACCCGCTTTTCAAAATCCTGGATCCGCCAGTGCCATAGCAGAGGCTGACTGCTGATTAAACAATTATGTAAAAGTTAAGAGGGTCAGAGACGGACTAAGCACTACCCCCTTACCCCCACCCCACTCACGAGAAGCATAACAAAAGGTACACCTATATCAACACTCCATCATGCTGCATTCACAGCTTTGTGGGTATCAGTATACGCCGTGTGAGGGTTCCATTGTGTCAGGAGAATATGACCGGAACTAGTTTGTTTTTGACCGGAACTACATATTGTAAGATTTGTCGTTGTATGATACATGTATACTAGCATAGACATACACAATATCTCTATGATAGCAAGTAACATAAACATTATCCTTACATGTTCTCAGCTTAGAAAAAAGTATCAACAGAGAAATATTAATGTGACTCCTTTCCATGAAAAAGAAAGTTCAGTGAAAATATATTTCGTAAAAACAACAACTGCATAACCCAACCCATAAGTCCCAGGAGGGTTCCACCTTCTTGTTTATTCACAATATCTTGTTTCAATATTTCTGGATTTTTACAATATCTTGTTTCAATATTTCTTGATTTTTTTGTCACTCATAAGAGGCCTATATAACTTGGGCTTAGGAACATTCCTTTCATAGTTTTACAGTTTTATATATGATTCTTTTGATATCTATGAAAATAATATCTTGAAGATGGCTTCAAAAGCCAGTTACAGTCATAAACAATGTAGTTCCATTTTGCTATTGGTGGAGTCGGTACCCTCATAAGTCATATAGCAGTCATCTGCCACATAAGGTGGGTGCTTGACAAAACAACTGTAGGCTGAGGAGCGTTCGTAACATAGACTTCCTAAGTGCGTAGATAGATATACGTGGGACTCGTCATTGAAATGGAAATTATGTTTACAAATGCATTTCTTTAACTATGAACCAATTTAATCATTCGTCGTGGCGATATGATTAATAATTATTATATAGTAACTGGCCTTCCAGTATCAAAGTACACGTATTTAACCCGTTGACCAACCTCCCTTTTGCGTAAACAATCAATGGACGACCCTTCATCCAAAGGAAGTCTAAATAAATAAAAGTTTTATTCGTAACAGGTCGATAGCGTTCGTTAAAGGTATTAGAAGAAATTTCAAAACTTTGTGGGGGAAACCAGGCGCAACACCCTTTCTCATCCTGCCATTCTTTCTTTCCTTTCACTTCTTAATCTGAACCCTGAGTGCAAATCTGGCGAAGGTTAAGTACTGCTCCTCCTTCAGAGAGACTTCCCGCGCATTGTCAAAGAAGGATCCAGAATGATCTTTATTCGATTAGACACGTGAAGAGCGAATTATGATTTCCCGCGCAAAAGGGCGGCCTTATCTGGCCGTCACAAAAGCCGTCTGAAATGTCGTCTGCTGCGCAAAGCTTCGCGGAGCTGAGCCCTTTGAGTTTTTGGCCCCGTGACGTCATCGGCTTCAGACGCGCGCTTACTGAAGTCACGTGACCTAAGCCCGAGATTATCTTCGGCGTTTCCGTTTGGGGATGGCTTGTGGTTAGTGGGCACGCTGGTGGACAGATAATGCGGATTCCGGAGCCAGCCTACAGAAAGTGCTAACCTCGGCCCCGATAATGCATACCTCGGAGGCTCCCGCGATTTTGCGACATAAACAAAGTGTTCTTTTTCATATAATAAAAATATTATTACATTCTGAATAACCCACGGAATGCACAATTGGTCTTAGATATAGATTAAGTCATCCAGTATATTTTGCTGATTGCTTTTTCATTAGAAAAGCGTAGGGATTCTGCAGTGTTTCTAAAGACCCAACTTTTCCCCATCCTAACATTTTGTCCCACACTTTTCTCATGTAAGTATGCGTTTTCCTAAATAATATGATATAAATATGAAGCATAGATCCAGAAATATTCCGTGGTAGAGCTAGATTTGAGTTACCTTTGGGATTTTGTAAAATAACATTGAAATCCCGTACCCGGCGTTTCGAAAAGTGCCTCCGGAAGTAGCATTATCGGCGCCGAGGTATGCATTATCTGGGTAACGCCTCCCGAAGTAGCATTATCTGTCCACCAGCGTGGTGGGGATGTCATCTGAAGTGGGATTATGCACATAAATATTATGAAGTTCTATTTCATTAGCCTATATACCGATAATTAGGTAATAAAAAGTGGAAGGAACAGAGAGTGATACAAAATTTGAAGTTGCGATATATATGTAAAACCATTACCTTTTTCGAGAATATTTTGTGATTTTTTGTTACAAAAGAAGGCTTGTGGTTGGTACTATGGTAGAGATGACAACCGAAGGAAGATCCAGACCAATATCTTACAGGTCCAGTAAGTCATATACCAAAATAATCTAAGCAATATAAAAAGGAAGAGTCAGAGAATGGTACAGCATGCATGCAAGTGCGACAATTATGTTAAAGCATTTCGAGTTTAATGTCCATGGATAACCATTAAAGAAACTGTAGGATCAGTGTTCAATCCGTGATTTTGAAAAGGGGGAGGGTTTGGGCACCTTCGGCCGTTCCTTAGACAGCAGTAACGGATTGAAAAGCGCCACCTTCTTTCTTAAAACAATCTTGACTTATAGATGTAAAATTCTCGGACCGGAAGAGACATAGGCCTAACTTAAAATAAACGTGTATTTCAGGGCGCCTCCCCTCCCCCCTTATTTTGAAAATGGATCCTTTGTTAAGACTTTTCCTTTTACCTCAAGTTCAAACCACACGCATGCAGACTATGCCGTCCTTCCCTCATTTGTCCTTTCATTGCCCGTAACTAAGGGAAGAGAATGAGGGAAACGAACGGTATGTAGGCAGGGATCGGGAAAGTAAGCGAGTTAAGGAACTCCCGGTCACGGTATAGGCCTTAGGGGGGTGCAGGGGGAGGGACGCAGGAAGTAAGTAGCTTACCCCGCGGCGGCGTTTCGCCTGTCAGCTTCCGGTCGCCATAAACCGCGCCTTGACGGGCGCCATCCCATAATTCCCGCCATTAGCGACCGGAACCACAATGGCGGCTGTTTTTAGGGGCGGTGCGCGCGCAGACGGCAGCATGGAAGCGTACTCAGGCCTTGCGCGCGCTCTTTGTGGGGCAGACGACATTCGGACAAGTTGTCCCGATGTGAGCGGCATTGATGGCGGGTTCGAGACGCTCCACGCCCTCTCATTCAAATCGCACGCGGAGGAATATATCAAATAACCCGTCGGGTGAGGGGAGCGACCCTCCTAGACCACGCCTCCTGTCCACCCTCACATTTAAAGAGAGAATTCTGAGAAAATAGTACTTGTGAAATAGTACTTGTGACTCAGAGCAAGTCTGAAACTACATCACGAATTTGACATTGACTCTGGATACAGTCCTTGGTTTAACTAAGATCAACAAAATATACCAAAATATCATAAATAGCAAAACAAAAACATTAAAAAATATCACTCTCAACATAGAGATACATAATATTATGTATGGCTATGCTCTCAAGCCGTACTTTGCACTACTTTTCTAATCCCCAAACTATGTAGTTCAGCAGATACATTTAACATCTGTCATTGTAATTTGAAACAAAGCTATCGGCTAAAATTGCATAGATGAAATAATAGATGTCCTTGAATTCTTTGCAATTTGTAGACTGCAGTTCTATGACTCTTTGAGAATTGCTGTTGAGGGATTCCAAAGAAGGAACGAGAGACAAAGAATGGTTGGGGTCGTGTTGGTGCTTTTATCAAAGGTAGAAAGGAATACCTGGACTTCAATAATAGAAACTCTAAAGTTCAGCCTCAGGCAACCTAGGCAAGTAGCAACGTATCAAGCACTTTCTGCGACTGTACCTTTTTGATTGGTCTGTAACTTACCCAATTTGGTTCTTGTTACGTTATGTTGATGGCACCATGAAACGTCTTAAGAACCTAACATTGCGACGTCGGCAGCAAAGTCATTGTGACATTTTTGTAACTTACTTTAACATTATAATAACATTATTATAATGTTCTTTGATAGTAAAGTCTCAACTTCAATAAAAGATAATGTTATTATAATATTCTTTTTTTGGTAAGTCTCAACTTTACCTTAAACGACATAACTGTTACATGAAAAAAGTACTGTTACAGAATGTGCTGCATGGTTAAGTCGCTGCTTGCCTGGGACTATTTTTTTTTTTTTTTTTTTTTTTTTTTTTTGAAATTTTATTAACTTCTTCACGCGTACACATGATCTTCCAGAGGTTAGATGAATAATAATATATCTATAAGTGTAAGCTCGACACCCCATACAGTGGTCCCCTTTGACAGGTGGCGGGTTGTGTGGGGGTGGGCAGGCCGTCAGTAAGAGGGTATTACCCACCCCCCTGATAACCCACCCACAAGGTTTTGACATTTGCCTTCCCCCGGCCCGTCCCAAGACATGCCGGCTTATCCCAGCGCCTTCTAATCGAACTCATTCTGCGCCGGTCGCCCCTCCGACCTTCCGTCCGCCAAATGTCATCGAACTCGTGTCATTAAAGCGCAGAAATCGGCCCATTTCGGCCCCTTAGAAGCCGGTAGGTGGAGTTGTTCCGAGTAGCCCCTATTAAATTGCCATTATTTCTGCACCGTGGATAACATGATAGACTCAGGGAAAGCGGTAAGGCGGACAAAGTGCTCTACCTTTTTCTCAAGGATTTAAGATTTTTTTAGGTGATGCAATATAGGTCAAACGGATGGTAATCAAATGGGCATTTTCTATGTTAAGAAATGCACCCTAGATTCCTGCTTAGCAAGTGGTATCAATATTCAACGACAAACAATACGAGTAGTGTCTATATACAAACTACAACACGATATTTAAAGAATATTGATGAATAGATTAATAGATTTTAAGTATAGACACTTTCTACCTAGGCACTACAATATGGGATACATTGTCCGCACATATTCACCAATGTGGAAATGCTTTAATCTTAAAGAATCACGTGAGATCCGAAAATGCGCAATACAAATACAATACAAATGTATTGTGATTCATGACAATTACGGACTAATAACATATGTTTGTTATTTTTTTCAAAGCATATGTTATGTTTTAATATATGTTTGTACATTTTCAAAGTTTCTCTAATGTAAGATAAAGAAACTTCGAAAATTTACAAACATATATGCTTGTAATTGTTTGTTGAAATTAAAAGAAAATGTTTAAATTACCTTATTAACTTATATCATGTACTAATTATTTACTTATACTTTGTACTACACATGGAATATCAGGGAAACCTGAAGATGCTTATCAAATAAATAATAATGAAAAGGGATACTCGGAATTTAGCGGACTTACTTAATGATATCTACAGATGCATTTATAAGTGAAAACTTTAAGTCTGGAATGACAAGAACAACTGTGGAGTAAATTATGTGATTTTAATTCTAAACTATAAAGTGAGCAATCTGAATTGTTGCAACAAAGTGTCTCCATCAAGGCACTATGTTGATTTTGGGTCTACACAAAGTATTGAAACCCCAGCCCCAATCAATCACATTCTCGTGGAAAAAAGTCACAAGTTTCTCTGATTGATATAAGTGAACTAAAGTAGGTTAAATATCCGTTAAAGTTAGGGTCTTATCTAAGTTGCGTGATTGCCCAGGATATTAGCTAGCTCCTATCGCAGTCTCCCTCTTCTTAACTGCAGTCGTCCAATACATAATTACAGTTCTGTATTATGCAAGACATAACACTCACGTGAAAGGATGTTCCTTTATTGTATCCAGTGTATGTATGTACCCTTCACAAAATCTCTCAATGACAATGAACAGTTCCAAAGGGTAGGATCCACTCAACCACACTCAGCCAACACTCCAGCCAAACTAAACAGTCTATCAGCTTCAATTCCAACTCCAGGAACAAGCTTCCAGAACCAACCTTTCCAGGATGTTTAACTCACAACAACTACCAGCGTTCTGCTCTGAGTGCTGCCCACATGGCACTTTTATATGGATAAAACAACATATGCCACTAGACTCCTCCCCTTGCTTTTTTGCCTTTGACAAAGAGTAGCCCTTCTTTAGTGTAAACACAAAGATGGCTAAACTCAAGCATGGACTGACCATCCGCGTCAGTGCATAAGTTTAAGAATTAGATTAATCTGAATAAAAATATTAAAATTTTGATGATTTGAGCAGTCTCGTTTCTGATTATTAACCAGTACCCCCCCCCCCCCCCCAATGACCAACCTTACATTAAATGTTCCTAATGTGACTGAGTTGTTCTCAGTGAACCATCAGACAATGCCAGACCAGGACAGATCTAGGGAGGGAAGGGGGTCTAGTTGATCAGGAGCCTTTTTTTTCTAATTTAACCATATTCATTATAACAATGTTCTTCCATGTAGGTAAATAGTTCCATGCTAAACCAATATGCACAACGTATTTTTAATACTCAGGCTTTAGGCTTCCCTCCTCCTTACAGGGGTGGATATACGAAAGGGAGGTAAACATAAAGGCTAATTACTAAAACGCTATACATTTGCGGGTGCACTCGTGACATTTTATTTTTGTGTTTTAGGGGTCTACCAAAAAAAAAAAGGGGGGGGTCAGTATCCCCTGGACCCCCCCCCCCCCGAATCCATCCCAGCCTTATTTCAAAGCCTGGATCATACCCTACAATGTTAAGTTAAGCACAAGAGGATAAACTGTTTTGTTGAGTTGAGGCCATATTATACTATGCGTTGGCTGGTTCGTGTTTGGGCCGTTTTATACGTGCTTTAATTTTGTAGACGCAAATTGCAAATGCGTATCTGAATGACCAACGCGAAGTGTAATATATAAAAATGCAACCCAACAAAAGCTGATGCGACCCAACGCGATCCCACGTGTCAGGCGCGTTGGGCAACGCGACCCAACGCGATTATACACCCGACGCGTAGTGTAATACCGCCTTTAGAGAGTGTGGTAACAATTTGTGTGCTGTAAGAACCAGCTGATTCTACTGGCGTAAGGTTGTCCCAGACGCAAATTGCAAATGCGTATCTGAATGACCAACGCGAAGTGTAATATATAAAAATGCAACCCAACAAAAGCTGATGCGACCCAACGCGATCCCACGTGTCAGGCGCGTTGGGCAACGCGACCCAACGTGATTATACACCCGACGCGTAGTGTAATACCGCCTTTAGAGAGTGTGGTAACAATTTGTGTGCTGTAAGAACCAGCTGATTCTACTGGCGTAAGGTTGTCCCAGTTGATATAGCCTACAAATGGCCCACCCATAGAGGATTGGTACTTCTTGGGGATGGGAAGGCCTCTCCAACACTTAAGGCTTTTAAAGCTCAATCTAAGTGATTGTTTATTGCTAGGCTTGTGATTTGACGTTTTATATATTGAACTATGTTAGGGCTTCTTCCATTAATCTGGTTAATTTTACTAGTATGATTTTGTCAAAATGCTTACATCAGTAGACAATATGACATTTTCTTTTGATGAGACAAATAATTGGATGTGTCGCCCCCTCTTTTTTTCTATCTTTGTTAAATACATTATTAATCTTTGTGTAATGTAATTGCCTAGTTTGTATTGCTAGGCCTTTCTTTGACTGTATGATTGCTTAAAACCTTACCGTTATGTAGTCTGGATGTACAAAGGACACAGACATTATGTACTTGATTGTAAACCAGAATAAATAAAGTGAAATAAAAGAAAAATGAGTAAAGCCCCATTTGCCCTGGTGAATCTGGTTTGTTGTAGGTCTATACGATATGTGAACGTTGGAAACATTGGACTTTCATAGCCCTCTGCGACCTGTTCCCATGGGGTCGCAGAAGGGGGGGGGGGACCAATGGGGGGCATCCATATTTCTTTTGGAGAATTTTGCATTAAAAAAATTTCTAATTCTGGCAAAAAAGAGAAGAAAGGAAAAAAAAGATGCATATGAAAGAATTGGGTTTAAGTCTGCGCTCGGCCTGTAAAGGCGGTGATCCACGTTGCGACAAAATTGGACCGATATTCAACCGATTTTCAAAATATTTTCTATGTCCAAAATCGGTCCAAAATTGGTCCACTTTGGAAATAATCGTGACGTGGATCATGTCAACCAATTTTTTTCAAACTGATTTTCAAACCGACAGTTGAAATAGAAAAATATTCCAACCGATTTCAAAACGACAATGGACCGACGTTATTATTAAACTTGTTTAATAATTTTGGACCGATTCTGGACCGATTCTGTTTTATCTATGTCTTTTCAATGTTATTTGATTCATTTTAGGGTCGATTAAATTGCAATCTTCAACATACATTAGGACAAATTATGTAAGTCCATATAATACTTGATTTGAGTTTCATTGATGGATATTTATCATTTTTACTTATTTCAGCTCAAAGAAACTAAATATCATACGATTCTGAATACATTAATTCTATAAATGCATTTAATGCAAAATCATTTAATGAATTTCAATGATTAAATGATACGATTTTTTTCCCATACATTCACTATGTGTTTCTAGTGTCAGACACAAGAAAACTGTCGGTTTTAAGCTTCATCATGTATCATGGGTGTGGGACCGATTCTGGACCGATTTTGGGACCAACTGGTTTAATTGGCAAACCAATTCAGGACCGACAAAAATTGCGTCGGTCCTATAATCGGTTTGCTCCTTGTATTTTCGTCGGGTTGGAAAATGTCGCAACGTGGATCATCAGCTTCACACAACCTTTCCTCCTGTTATTTCCATCCAGATCCAGATCCTTGCATAGAACTGTGTCAAAAATGTAAGTGATGTAGCTGAAAGATTGATGAGCAGAAGTTCATCTACAACAATCATCATTATCTCATTATATGTCGATCCTTTTAACTCCTACAACGACTTGAGAGGGCTGTTCAAACCTCTCAAGTCCCATTAGGTTTCCAAATGACTCAGTAGTTGCGAAAGGTTAATGAGTTAAACATTCGCGAAGTCTCTGCATCAAACGAATCAAATGTCCAACAGTTCCCCAATGCTATCTCTTTAGGTTGGGGTCTTTAAGCTGCATCCCACCTTGGGCTACTAATGCCAGTGACTAACTTTAGTTGCACAGCGATTAAGAAATTAGTATGTCGTTGGATGACTAGTTAGTCGCAGGTGGAAAAAAACCCAGATCGCCATTGTGATATTCTTATTGGCTGAGGTAATAACATTACAAGAACGTTATCAGAATGTCAGAGTGACACGTTGCAAAAGTTGGTTGCAGCAACATTTTTGGTAATCATCAAAAGAACATCGCCACAACCATACAATGCAATGTAAAAATAACCAATCCAGAATGTTGCCGCAATGTTATTAGAACGTTTTATTCTTGGCTGGGTCCAGAACTGACAGGTTTGTGGTAGTGTGGACAGTTGGGACAACAGTCCCTTCGTTTTCCTATACCAGTGTGAACAAACAGCAAGAATCCTCATTTTTATTGGTTTATGACAAACTTTGGATATTGCTTATGTAATATGATAAGTGCCCCGTCGCATAACGGGTCTCGCTGTAGCGAACATTGGCACATTTCAAAAGACCTCTCCCTGTTCAACAGGGAGTGAATCCACCTTTCATCCTTACAGGGATGGTTTGACCACCCCTTTTCTTTCATGTCCCAGGGGGACATTTTGGGGTGTTAATTTTAATATTCTGTTTTCAGCAAATAATAGCAGTGACCCTCATCTTATAAACTATATAGAAGGTAAGTGGCGGAAATGTATTTAGCAATCAATTAAATTAACTTCAAAGTGTGTGCAAAACCATCGCAACAGGGACAATTGGCACATTCCAAAAACAAGGAGAGAAAAAAACAGCGAGAAAAAAACAAATCCATCCTTAATCGCTCCCTCTTGCGAGAGTTTGGTTATGCGACGGGCCAAAGGGGAAAGCTAGTGTGTACCTCGGGCTTTTATGCAAATCATTGACAGTTGTGACCTTGAAGCGAAGAAAACAATAAGTGGCAACAACACTTACCATTCATGTATACCTGCTACTTGACCTTAAAATGGCTTCTTTCTAATAAAGCCCTTCTTAATATGTCACATGTTGTGATATGATTAGATATAGGATCCCAACCATAGTACACCATCCGTTGCAAATATACACATAAATGTACACATTATATAACTTGAACAAATGCATTTATCACATACAGAAAGTTAAGGATGGCACCGTATGTGGTCTGGTAGGTATCGAACTTGGCATATTTTCCACCATTTTGGATTGCTCAGAATTGTATTATGGGGCTGGCATTACAGTATATATATATGGAGTGCAGTTTAAAAGGAAAAAGAGCTAAATAGCCTTTAATTGTTATCGGTGGAAATCAACAGCCTCTGTCTTTTTTCCAGAAAATCAAAACTGGCTAGATTTTGGGTTGTCGATAAGTTTTTTTTACTGTTATACAACCATATGTATAATTGTTTACAGTTGACTAACTGACCAATTAACAAACAAATTTGGCATCTCCATTGAATGATTATGTTAGCTACCTAATCCATTCTAAAATATATTTTATGAGAATGGTTGATGTCAAGCTGTGAAAGAAATTCAGCCCTTACAGAAGCACAGGGAATCCCACCACAGCTAAGTTGTGACAAAACAGAAATGTTCTGCAACCATACTGTTTTAGTCAGTCTGTTAGTTACTAAGATGGCACATAACAATTACATTATAGATGCTGAGGTTTGAAACCTCATCAAATCAGAACGTTTTTATAACATTATTCTTTGGTGAGGCTGGGACAGAACCAAAACAGAATGCTATAAGAACATTCTGTTTAGGTTGAAGAAGATAGTGCAACATCACAGCAGTATGTTGCATTTATTCTATTGGGAGTCAAAATAACAAGAACCAATACAGAACATCGCAGTAACATCATAGTAACATCACATGCTTATGGGGGTAGACCCCCAAAATCGAAAGTGTGACATGGCTATTTCTTTAATTCGACATGCAACATAGAGCTAAGTGACATGAAGAAAAAAATAAACGACATGACAGGGGCTATTTCTTAAAGGGAGCCAAAACCAATAAATTCAATGATATTTTCCGAACTCAATTAATCATGGAAATTCTTTCCTTGAGCCTATTCCTTGCTTATGTTAAAATCTAAACCATGAAACATGGTAAAAAAGTCATTATAAACACATTTTTCTTGCTCAAATCAATTAATGTGGATCCACAAAAATAGGGTTTGTTTACAAACAAATGCAAATATTACCATCTCTTGTGGCATTCTACTTCAGTTTGAGTTAGTTTTCACAGCGAATACTTTACGACTGACCTTAAATAGACTCATCTAAAATATTTCTATACTTATCTCAGTTTTGAAAATTTTGTCAATTAAACTGGTTTTGGCTCCCTTTAAATTTGACATGCGACATGAAGGATTTCTAAAATCGAGAGGAACATAAAAAATATAGGGACATGCAATAAAGCTTTTCTTAAATTCGATACGCGACATAAGAACCCACACCATCTACATCGCTATGCTTGACTACCAGTGTCTATCCTCAACATGTTTCTCACCCTGAGATGGGGAGTTGTTGGATGTCAAGAGTTGCTATAATATTTTTGCTGGTAATCAGGTATAAAGTGTCCCATGCAATCTGTTCGCCCTCTCCAGTCGTCCTTACTGATTAATTTTAGCCTTCGTTAAGTTTTTGCAGACGTCTGGCCAATCATTATTAAATTGACGTCTGGGCACTAAGCAGAAGAAAGAACATTTAAATTTCAAACTAATCTTATATTGTTTACCTACTTTGATAAGATGAACAACATTTAGGTCTATTATTCATATAGAAAACAGAAGCTATATTGAGAGGGGGAGCATTTTATGACCATCATGTACATGTATATCCTTCATTAAAATGGAATTCAAATGCCTTAACTTGCATATAAATATAAAAATTGATGTGTTTAAATGTTTAAAAATCTATATATCATTCAACTTAAGATGTAACTGTATAGGAAAAAAAAAGGCTAATTAGCCTAATAAGGAAGGCAGTTCATCACTTCTCGAACCAGAGTTTACCAATAACAGGTCGAATGGTGGCCGAGCATTCCCCCAGACTAGGGTAAAGCTTCACGGAAATGTCGGATGGAAAGCATAATTATGATGGAACTAGTAATTAAATGATAGGAAGTACTTGTAAGGTTTCCCCATATACCTCAGACTCTCCTCTCCTGCAGTGGTGCGGCTTCCCCAGCCTAGTCATCCGCTAATGCTTCAACGAGATACAGTATATAGTATATTGAAGCACTGGGCACCAATCAGGTAGCATAACCCAGCCAAGGATGTGACATTATTAAAATGTTGCAGAAATATTCTGGTTGGTTCTGTATTGGTTCTTGTTACATTCTTTTCATGACTCCCAATTACGTCACTGCAACCTACTGCTGTGACACTGCATTGTGACATTATTGCAATGTTCTGGTTACATTCTTCAACACAAACAGAAGGTTCCTATAATGTTCTGTAATAGTTTCATCCTGACCTCACCAAAAAATAATGCTATAGTAACGTTCTGATTTAATGAGGTTTCAACCTCACCACCAATAATGTAATTGTTACGTGCTATCTTAGTAAGTAACAAACTGACGAAAAAGGTATGGTTGCAGAACGTTTTTGTTATGTCGCAGGTTGGATGGGATGCGACTTCTGCATAGCAGGCCTTGGGCTGTCTGTTGCATCATCTTTCCCTGTTGTAGTTCTCACCTCTAAAGATTTAGTTATAGTACTTTGCTCAGCAGTAGTTTCATCAGGAACACCTCGTGTTTTCAATTTGTACGATCATCATAGTCATCAACGTGACAGGATTTTGAAAAGAGGGGGTTTGCCATAATTGTAAGTTTTCAACTAAAACTTCAAACATTCGCAAAAACACGGAGCATAAATTTCCCTTCTAAGCCCACAAAAAAGGTCACGATTCCCAAGACCTCCCTATTCTATCCCCCCAGCAATGTGTATTCCAAAACAATCATATCTGTTAGTTTTTTAAACCAGCAAGCTTATCTTTTAACACTTTTATTTATCTTAGATAAATACAAGTTAGCCATTGGCTAGTTTTCGTTGTTATCCAGCTCTCAAGATTTACAATCAAATTCCATAAGTTAAACAACAGGCATAGTGTAACATCGACAAGCATATACAAGAAGAGAAAAATACAAACAATAAAAATGAGTATTTACAATATACAAGTTTCCTTTAATATAATGGTATATATTACCAATGTGTTGTTGCTGCTTATAATCCTTGTGTGAAGGAGAGGAAAAAAGTTCCTCAACTCTTTGGTAACACTTTGCTTTCATTGAATTAAACATATCACAATCATATACTACATATCATTTGCATATATATACATGGATGAAGACTTTTGTAAATGCCTGGATAGCTGCAATTATTGGAGTTTTCAGATCTCTTGGAGGTTGGGTGAGTCAACTCAAAGCGGTGCACTATAAAACTAGAGGGACGAGTATTTTGGGCAAGAAGAACTATTCTATTCTCATGTCATCTTTCATGCTTACTGTTACATAATGGTGGTTAGCTCAGAGGTTTTGGTCGTCTTGTAGCCATCCTGGAGGTGCGTGCCCAGGGCCCCCGCTTAAGCCCCATACCCACTAGGCGATTTTACCGGCAACTCGCGACGGGCAACAGCAGAATCCCTGGTTATATCATTACCAATTTGGATCACCTGTTAGTATGTAATATTCAACATTACATTGCAAAATCGGCTGGTGGAAAGAAGGCATCACTTTATCCCAGCCAAAGAACCCTGCGGTACACCCAGCCCTATTCCAAATCCTCTGTTACTCCTAGCTCTTACTAGAGAGAAGTAGAAGAACACGATGTTGGTTTAATTCCCTTTCCCTGCATCACCTGTACATAAGACTCCAACCAGGGACCCATCCCCTCTCAGATTTACCGGGGGATCCGCCGCCTCTTTTACATTCTCTTGACTTTTTCCATCAGTCCTGCAGCCCCGCAGAGACCGCCCCACGCCTGCATCTGTCCCGATTCAATTATGTGTAAGCAGATTTATAAGTAGACCCTCTCGGTTTTCTATGAATATTTCCCCCACTGTGTCGGCCCCACGGCTCGTGGGGTATTCAGTATGGTGCATGGGGGTTGATTAGATTGCTTGACGCCGTTTAAGATTGTTTCTTGGGAGGTTTTGTGGTGGGTACATAGTAATGAGTTATTTGGAGTTGTTAGCGATGTTCCTCCTAAAGGGTGGCTGTGCGCTGCCAGTGATGTAACTCTTTCTGGTCAAATGCAAGTAGACTCTACCCAGCCAAGGATGCGACTTTATCATAATGTAGCAGCACTGTTCAGTTTGATTATGATTTGGTTCTTGTTACATACCTCATTGTAGTCCAAAAATAAGGCCCCTGTGACCCATTGCATAACCATTTGTTGTAGACATTTCTTTTTGCTACAATGATTCTTTTACTTAAACCTTCTTAAAAAAACATGCTGTGCCAGGGGGAGTTGCATAACATTCCGCTGAAAATATTTGCTACAGATTTCCGTTAATATTGCATAGCGAGTGGATTGACATAGTATTGCAAATTTCGTTCATTGGAAATCCGTTTAACATCCATTCCGTTAACAAATATATATCTTATGTTTTTTTACTATATTAGCGGATTTACTTAGCGGAAATCTGTTAAATTTCAGCTTTTGCGGAAATTTACTAACGGATTCTGCAACCTCTTGGTCTCTGCTACCTATTTTGCAACAGCTTGGTTCCATTAAACATCTGTTAAATATACCGGAAAGTTATGTAACCCCCTCCAGTCTCAGTTAAGTGTAATTCAAGTACTGTTCTTCATAGATATAAAGACAATACGTACATGGGGTCACAGCATGTTGCATGTAATGTTGGAAAGAAGGGTCAGGTTTTCTGGACAAAAACAACTAATTGCCCTATATAGTCTCCTTCTACCCAAAAACCATGGCACCTGACCCCAATGCTGTTCACATGCAGGTTCAAAGACTGATCTGCGTGCTAATATCATACACTGAATTTATTATCTAAACATGCGAATCGCTTAACTTAGTCACTGACATGATAAATGCAAATCAACGAATGGTGGAAAACACACCAACTAATCCAGGGACAAATCCAGGGAGGGGGGGGGGGGGGTCCATTGGGTCCTTAACCCCCTCCCCCCTCCCACAAGCCCCTTTTGGTTGAGACTGTACACACTTGATAAAGAGAGAAAAATGAACTGCATTTTAGTACATGGCCAACATAAATATGAGGACCTCCCCTTTTTAATTCCTGTATCCTTCCCTGTATTCCACTTGCCCATGGCCGTCACTACAGGAAAGAGGTCATTTCTGGAATGCTGCCTATTTATGGGTCATTAGGCCTAAAGGAAAGTTTCATATGGCGGAATCTAGGTGACAAACAGGTGTTGTCAGGCAACTTACCAAACCTTGCAGACGTATCCGCGGCCAAGTTTCACAGGGTTTTGCAGTTGGCAATGTCCCAGCCAAGGATGTGACGTCGAAGAACGTTCTAATAACGTCGCAGAACGTCACAAAACGTTATTTGAACATCGCAGAACGTGGCCGTTACGTCGCACCTTGGCTGGGGTTATATCTGCATGTTTAAGTCTGGCTTCTCAAACCAATGTTATACCTATATTAATTAGCTCATATGAATAGGTTCTAAGATGAATGATCCAATAACATATCCTCCTACCTCAGATCTTTGTTCCATACTAAAGAATACATGTACATGCCTACAAATCCTTTTATTATGTTATATCACCATATCATATATCTTTATTCATTCTAATCTTTTATTATAATATCAATACTATTTTAATACATAGCTCTCCTACACCTCTAAAGTAGGTCTGGTGCATGTCACTATATTGTAAAATGTATACAAAGCTACTGTATACCCCCTACGACCCAACAACCTGACGATCCAGTTGTACATCTTTATCTTCTCAACATGTGGGACCCGATTGTCCAGTCGAAGGTGCAACTACAATTGCCCTGGCTCCACTGTAGGACTGAGCCCAACTAAACTTATTTTGACCGTCGAGTTGAGTTCAGTTGGGCAATGGAGCTGGGGCTGTAAGGGCTGGCCCCACTGCCTGACAGTTGAGTTGAGTTGGGTTGAGTTGAGTTGGGCTCAGTCCTGCAGTGGAGCTGGGGTTAGAACAATAGAAATAATTGCCTATAGACCTTTTTACACAACCCTGCGCAGTACTCCAGTCTGCCTGCTTTTGGGGCTTTTGTAACTAGGTCTATTCACTTCATATACTTTAACTATGGGAAAGTCCTAAAAGTATGTTTCAATTGGAAACCGCCAGGGGTGCCCCCTTAATGAAAAAAGATGCATAATTAGTTTTGGAGGAAATTGTTATCTCTTGTCTTGAGAAAAATCTAATATGTTTAATATTTTGTCTTTAACAAATCTTTTACTTTTGTCTTAAGCAAATCTTGTTTGCCGTCAATTTTATGAATGACCATAAATGATTTACAAATCATTCCCAGTATTAGGCTGTCTTGTGGAGTATGTCCTTCGGTGGAAATCCGGCTTATAGCTACATACCTCATCATAGTTAAAAAAAGATAAGGTCCCTCAGACATTGCAGAAGCAATTATTGTAGCCATTTTTTTCCTACAATGATTCTTTCACTGAAACCTTTTCAAAAAACATGCTGTGTCCGTCTCAGTTAAGTGTAATTCAAGTACCGTTCTTCATAAATATAGACAATAAGAACACTGGGTCACAGCATATTGCATGTAATGTTGGAAAGCAGGGTCAGGTTTTCTGGACAAAAACAACTAATTGCCCTATATAGTCTCCTTCTACCCAAAAACTGTTGAACCTGAACCCAATGCTGTTCACATGCAGGTTCAAAGACTGATCTGCGTGCTAATATCATACACTGAGTTTATCATCTAAACATGCGAATCGCTTAACTTAGTCACTGACATGACAAATGCAAATCAATGAATGGTGGAAAACACACCAACTAATCCAGGGACAGATCCAGGGAGGGGGTGGGGAAGTACATTGGGTCCTGACCCCCCCCCCCCTTCCTCCTCCTCCTCCCACAAGCCCCTTTTGGTGGAAACTGTAAACAATTGATAAAGAGAGAAAAATGAACTGCATTTTAGTACATGGCCGACATAAATATGAGGACCTCCCCTTTTTAATTCCTGTATCCTTCCCTGTATTCTTATTGCCAATGGCCCTCACTACAGGAAAGACGTAGTTTCCTGGAATACTGCCTATTTATGGGTCATTAAAGGAAAGTTTCGTATGGCGAAATCTAGGTGACAAAAAGGTGTTGCCAGGCAACTTACAAAACCTTGCAGACGCATCCACGGCCAACTTTCACAGGGTTTTGCAGTTGGCGATGTTATTTATTCTATACCAACTTCGTAGCGCCTATACCTTCATCATTGTCATGCCCTGCTAGCAAAGGTGGAGTAACTGATGGTCTTACTGCCCCGCTTGAATTTCATGGGTTAATGGGTTAATGGGTTATTTCTCAGGGTTATTGGTATAGAATAAAACGAGAACTAACATCGGGGGCACGAAGCCCTGAATATTGCCCTGCTGTTGAAGGGTCGAGGGCTTTGTCCATGACCCTTCACAGCAGGGCAATAATCAGGGTTAAGGGCCCCCAAGGTTAGTTCTGTGTATATCTGCATGTTTAAGTCTGGCTTCTCAAACCAATGTTATATCTATATTAGTTTGCTCATATGAATAGGTTCTAAGATGAATGATCTAATAACATATCCTCCTACTTCAGATCTTTGTTCCATACTAAAGAATACATACATGCCTACAAATCCTTTCATTATGTGTGTGCAGGGCCTTGATGCCTGCCACTTTAAACATGACATTGTAGTGACATGTGATAGACCTATTATAGAGGTGTATGAGAGCTATGTATTTGAATAGTATTGATATTATAATAAAAGATTGGAATTAATATTATATGTAATAATGGTGATATAAGTCCTGTTCCCCTGTTTATGGTTATACTAAATGCATTCTGTAAGGAGCAAGGGGCCACCATCTTCTAAGCTTAAAGCCCACGACATTGACTTGGGGTTCGCAGATCATAGTTTCCTATAATTGCCCCTAAGTCATGAACTTGGGTCTCCACCAAACAACACACTAGGAAGAATATTGGCCCCCAAAAGTCCCTGCTGATCATAAAAGGTGATGATATGGGGAACCAAGCACTGACCTAATGGTTCGTTGGGTTCGAATCCCCGTTGGTGTCTGGATTTACGAAGGAATGAGGTACAGCAAAAATTATATCCAGGTTTTGATCCCCACTGTTTGGCCCCTCTGTCACCCTCATCTCACAGATACAGTCACCAAAGACTGACCAAGTCAAAACATCTGTCTGAAGAGTCAGAATTTATCTTAACTTGTTATCTTGGTGAGAAATTGCCCTTGCTGTTGGTGCGACATAAAACATCCATCAATCACTCACTCACCATAATTTTAAAATCACTGTGCACACCTTTATGTTATAATGATATCATGGTTGCAAAACCTCCCTACAATCCATTCTACCAGATCAGTTCACTGTGAAAGCTTTACATAGCAAAAGTAATATATATATCTTGTAGAAATTCTAGCACAAAAAGTGCACATTAAAGCAAAATTTCTTATGTTGAAAATTATGAACACCGATCATAATTGTTGACATTACGCCAACCAAATTTTGATAATTGTGTGGGGGCGGATCCAGAGAGTGAAGTGGGGGAGCCAGAGATATCCAGAGAGAGAAGTGTGGGGGGCGGGGGCGGCGTTGCCCTTTTGTGAAATGTATTTTGCCATACAAATGTTAATATTTGGCCCAATTATGGGGGGGGGGGGGGGCCTCTGCGCCCACTCAAAATCCGCTGGGTATTCTGAAACGGCCAAGCTGTAGTGCATGTTCTCAATTACCAAAAGCTTACCAAAAGCTTCTGAACTAGGCCTACATTAGTTTTTAATAGTATGGTACTCTCAGCTCTTAGTTCTTCGTTTCCCCGCCAGATGGAGGAAGCAGGCTCATCCGGGGCCTTGTTGTGGGCCGTAATCTGAGTGAGGTTGTTGTGGGTAGGACGTGGTGGTGGTGGGTGGTGGGGGGGGGGGGATGTAGGAGGTGGTTGGGGGGGGGGTCACCCTTTGTTTTCCTCACCTCGGAATAGACACCAGCTTGCCCGGTCTCCACCCACTGGGTCCACTCCTGTGTACTAACATTATTATAAAGCTGCATTAGTCTATTTGGTTCTGTGTGTCTTGAAAAAGAAAGATCTAGCCCAACAGGGCCCGCAAAAGAATTTTACAGAAATAAGTTCTATTTCGTTCTGGTTTGGTTCTTGTAATTTTATTTCGATGGGACCCAATAACGTTATTAGAGCCTAGAAATGCAATGTAGCACTGTGACATTGTTACAACATTCTGGTTGAATTATTTCACATAGCAATAACGTTATCATAACATTCTGTATTGATAAGTCTTAACTTCACCAAAGTATAATGTTAATATAACATTCTGCCTTGGAGAGTCTCAACTTTACTTAAAATAACCTAACTGTTGGATGCAAATTGGGCAGGAAACAGACTGACCAAAAAAGTAGGGTAGCAGAACCTATACTTGTTATGTCACTGCTTGTCTGGGTTTTGTTTTTGTCTACAAAACTAGTCAAAATGAAAATGTGTTTAGATACTGTTAACATCATTTTGTGGTACTCCATGTTAAACCATGTATAAAAGAAATGATAATAAAAACAACAACCATAAATCCCAATCCACTGTCATTATTATGAATTAGCTCTCACTGAACAATTACCAACATCACATGGACCTTTAGGGGTGACATTATTTCAACATTCTACAATAATTCACGTGATACATAGATAAAAAGATCCATCCACCTCCGCTAATAAAAACGTCACAACAGCATTCTGTTTGGCTGACATACTTGTGGAGAACAGAAGATCAAGTACAATGGCAGAACATCTTGTGCTTACTGGGAATCCTTAGCAGCAGCTAATGCTTCTATCCTTCTATACTGGGCCCAAAGACGAACAATCATTCCTTTCTCCGAGAATATAGCAAATGTGTTGTGATCCACTCCTTTGTGTTCCTACATTTCAGGATACAAATAAAGACAACTCGCTGTCCTTTTACCGAACAAAGGGACAAGGAAAACTGGTGCGTTATGAACGTACATTCGTTCAATGTGAGGCAGCTTCAGGGCCATCTTCTCTATACGTATGGGTTTTGCACAAACGTAATATGTGCAAAGACTGTATTCTACTAGCCGATATGTTCTCACAATTTGAGAAGGCGAAGAAAGGCAGGGGCAAATCCAGGGGGGTCCAGAGGGTCCTGAACCCCCTCCCCCTTTTGCTTGACCCCTAAACTACAAAAGAGGGGAAAATGTTGCATGCGTATGTGCAAATTCATGGTGTTTTAGTAATTAACCTTTATGTTGACACCCACCTCTTTGGAAATCCTATATTTTCCCCTGTAAGGGTTATTCATAGACATATCAGTGGCAGATTGGGGGGGGGGGGTAATGGAGTGCTCCCTTTTTGCACAAAATCTAGAGTTTTGTAATGTCAAGTTATGAAAAAAAGGTGCCCCCATTCTCTACTATAGCAGGCCCTCACCTTTCCAAAAAGCTGGACCTGCCACGTACTACATATGATATATCACGGAATCTTCATTTGAAGGGATGTGCATGCGTTGGTCATTGTCATATTTCTAATAGGGAATAGGATATGCCCTGTTCCAGGTAATCAGACTCGCCCAGTTTAATACAGGATTTATAGCACGCATTAAAATTCATTTCACAATATCTAAGTCCAAGTTCCACTAAGTCTTCGAATCGCCTAGTGGAATTCAGGGCCTGTTGTAGACATTGGACTTTATTTTACAATCTCTACTGCTCACACTAATGTGCCTGGGATTAAACAGCGAACATACAGTTGATCCCGTGAGAAATATCAGAACTTTACAAAGTTCTGCAACATGTGTAATGGACTCAGAGAAAGAACTGGTTCGTAGCAGACAGTTCAGGACTGCTGAGAAATGTCTGAGTCTCGTAGCAGAGTATACTAACCAATGAATTGATGAAGTTTGCAGAGCCTTTTATATAAAGTTTGAAACAACTATGTAATTCAGTTTCTACGCCACAGCTTGTGATAACCATGCTCTACACAGGCAAGCAGCGATGTAACAAGCTGGTTCTGCGATCGTATGTTTTTTTGGTTAGTCTGTAACCTGTCAAATTTAACTGAACAGTAATGTTATTTTAGGTAAAGTTGTGACTTACTAAAAAGGAATGTTATAATAACGTTATTATAACGCAAGAGAACGTGACAATGTCACAATAACATGAGAGAACGTTGTCACAATGTCACAATAAAGTTACAATGGGATGTAGCAGGGTTAGGTTCTAAACACATTTTTGGGTGCCATCAAATTAATGTAACTAGAACCAAAGCAAAACTTAACAGAACGTTGCTGCAACGTTATAAAAAAATCATACTCCTGCTTGGGTAGAGACCTAGTGTAATCATCATATTCACTTTTGTTGATCCCATTATCTCAGGGCATCTGTAATTTGAAAAGTCTTGGGACTCCCAGACTAACTTGAGAACTTTAGAACCTACTTTCAATTTAAATAATAAATATTATTAGATCCTCGTCGCGCTCAAACATGATAGGGTAGGGAGAGAGGAGATGGATGAATTGCATAAAGAGCTAAGGTTGGAAAAGTTGATAGATCGGTTGGAAAAGTTGATAGATCATAGGAAACGATTCATGTTGTAACGTATGTATACATATAGTAGACATGTAGAAAATGTGGATGAGAGGAGACCAGTTCTCGTTTTTAGAAATGAACGAAAGGTTAGGATAAAATTTAAATTCACTAAGAAGGAAAGGGTCATTCGAAGCCCATTTTATCTGGGAGTCAAAATGTGGAATTGTTTAGAAGCGCTGGTGCAACAACAGGAAACATTGTATGACTTTGAAAAAAGACTCAAGTTTATTGATATGGAAAACATTAATTTTTTTTTTTTTATTACTTTATTCAATCTCTCTTATACAGAGCTCTTCCGATCGAGTTATCTAACATTACAATAACAGTTTTCAAATATTACAATCAGTCATATAATTCATGATTTTACAAATGCAAGTTAACAAATCAGGATAACATTACAAAACAGTAATAGTATATATGTGTGTGGTATCAGGATTGATTATTATTACACAATATTATTTTACCAATATAGGGTATTCAAATCCAGATGCTTCAATATATTTTTGAAATCTACAACATTATCTAACTTTTGCACACCTGCATCAAGTTGGTCCCAAAGTTTACATCCCAAATAATAAGGGCTACGCAAAACTCGTTCACTTACTGTAAAGGGCTTCAATAACTTTAGTTTATCCCCTCCTCGTAAATCAATATCCGGTCTCTCATATATAACATTCTCTGGATTCCTACTTAGTTTGTACATTCGTCGTAACATTAACATTTTCCTACGATTGTGCAACATTGCCAATTTCAAATTCTCATGATATTGTTCCATCTCTGGTGTATGCACCCGTGCATTAATATTCAAACATATTTTTACAGCACGATTTTGCAACGGCTGCAAACGTTGCCGTACCTTCTGTGAACATGAATTTGTAATCAATGATACGTAATCCAGCAACGGTAATATACCCTGTTTATACATTAATAGACAAACATTTTGGTCAACATATTTACGTACAATAGAAAGTGTGGTCAATTTATCATTAACTGCACCTATCGTTGTTCCCATCTGAACATCAAAATTTAACATTTTATCAATTTTGATACCCAAGTAAATTATGATATTATCCATCTATGAAGGATATTATGGTTGACATATATGAATTGTATGATTAGGAACTTTATCACACAGTAATATGTATATTTTGTAATTATGAATGTGAGAGTGAGAGGATTGTATTTATGTTAATCTCCCTTATAATCATCGGAAGAGCTTTGTTATAGAGAGATGATTTTGGAAATGAAAAAATAAAATAAAATTATGGGCATTTTCCCGCGGCTGTTTGGCACTAATTATCACTCTCATCACCATGACCTTATTTAGCTTTATGAGTTATCTTGTGTGTACGTGTTTTATTTCATGATTTATTTTGTATTAAAACATTTTCACTTACTTTGTTTGTTTGTTTGTTGGGGTAGTTTAACGTCCAGCCAACCCTTATGGGTTCTTTCCAGACTGCACAAGGTAATAATTTTCAGTTTATTTTACGCCACAAGGGCGGTGACGGAATATATGATATGGTTTAGGAGAAACCCGCCACCGGGTACAATACCCTACTCATTGCGAAGAGTGGCAAGGGGTCTTTAGTGTGCAATGTCCCATAGAAAGGACACCACACACCCGGCCTTTGATGACCTGTCGGGAGCACAGGGTGATTTTTTTCACTTACACTTACGTCATGAATATGATTTTCCAGCGGTGTGAAAAATTCAATAAGGTGAAAAGTATGAACAATTTATTACAGTGATTAGAAAAACTGGTCAAGATATCTTTTTACAGGAGTAATGCTTTGGTCACGGAAAAAAGTTACAGCCATTTCATGCTGCATAATATCATACGAATACGGCTGTGATATTAGAATCATCTGAGGCAATGTTAGGAAAAACTCCAGAACCTAACGTCCTCCCTTTATTGTCGTCCATTCCCTAACATCTACCAACCCGATTTTTCGTTGTAAACCAGTTATTATTGTCTACATATCCCTCTTTATTTATGTACCTTTGAGGGCCGCCCCAGGGGCCGTGTTGACCCGTCCGTTCCCCCCAGCCCTCCTCTCTTGTTTTTGGAGCCAGTCCCCGCTAACTTCACCCCTCTCCCGCCGAAATCACCGCTCCCATCCGGGTACCCCCGCGCACAAACACTCTATCCAAACGCCGCCTGTTGTTCCGCGGACTTTTTCCTGCCGCGCACGGACTATTTGAGACGGCGGGGTCAGGCTCTGGTGTGAGTGTACTACTACGCCGCGCCAGCCAGGGACGGTGAACGTCAACGTTTGAGGAATGCTATTAAAACCTGCTTGTCAAAGCCTATGTAGTTCTTTTAGGCTTAGGTATGATAGGAATAAACTTTAAAAAACGTCAGTTTGATACGTGGCAAAGTTTTGTGTGGTTGTTCGATGAGTAATTGTGTAGAACAATTTGAGTAAAGTTGTCAATTCTATGTATTTAGAGTGTTTGCTTTAAGGATATACCCCAGAGATGGGCGGCCAATACAGGAAAGCATTAATGCCTTTCATACTTTTCCTATGATCGTAACGTGCTATACATCATGTTAAAGGTCTGGTTTTTCTCTTTTATTATATTGATACAAATAAGGTCATAATGTATTTGGAGTCGAAGAATCTATCAAATAAAAACTTATTTTTTTACTTTTACTTTTTGAACATTGATATCTTGCTTAATATTCAATTGCCATGTATAAGATTTTACATGTAGCTTTATAATACTAATATGTAGGGAACTCTTTCAAAACATGATCTGCAACTGAAACAAAGAAAATTTAATATAATTCTATTACTACTAAGATGTAGAGAAATTTTAGAAATAGAGAAACTGATATATTGCTAAGTTTAGAGCTTATCAATTGCAAGAGCAATTTGTCAGATATCAGCGCATATCAGCAGAGTACAAGCAGTGGACCAACTTGTGCCCTTACTGCTCACATCTTTTGAACTTGAAATATATGATAATTCACCCAACCTGCAGGTTAATCTAAAAGAAACATAGAAACATAGAAACTTTCACAAAATTTTATCATTATTTGTAGATTAACATTCTTAAAAGCAAACCATCATTATTTTTTAAATTAGTATCCATAACCATTAATATTTCCTGAGTCAAATGAAAATTCATTCATTGTAGACGGATTTATAACAATTTTGCAAATTTTCTATAGGTGACGGGGATTTGTCGACAAAATCAGTGCAGATTAGCCTGCAGGTCGTTACATTGCTAGAAATCAGCTATTCGTGGTAGGGAGAATTATATGACGATATATGTAAAAGAGAAAAGGGAGTAGAGGCAGGTGTCCACCTGTACGGACGCCCCATATACTATATTCTACTCTCATGTCCCCATATGGGGGAAACTCGTGTGAGCATGGAATCCATGTCGCGACAAAGTTGCAACATTCCATGGGCCAACTGGGAAACACAAGGGAGTTACACAATCTAACATTAATTGTTATATTCCAGGAACATCTGGCCAGAAGACTATTGTAAGTAGGTCGGGATTTCTTTTTTTGGATATTTATTGTGAAAAAAATATCCTAATTACTATGTTATTCAACACAATTCTAAAAATTGTCAATAATAAGTTTCAAAACCTTACGGTCGGGTCAAAAATGTAGGATAGCTTGGGTTACCGGAATGCAACTATTTTACTCATTTGGTTTAAGAGAGCTGTGTTGGAGTACTTCCCTTAGATTTACCATGTTTTGTTGCTCTGTCGTCTTCAGTGATACCTAGGTAATTTCTATGGACAACAGAACAATTCAGAGGAAATATTCTGGCAAGAACAGGCTTTAGATGGATGCATATAATTAATATATATATATATATATATATATTTATTGAACAAAACTATCTCGTCATACAAGGACGCTTTTCAGACAGTCAAAATGGTTAGTCACATAATATGTGTTAGTACAAATTCGATGATAAAAGTGATGATGATGTATTGTTTGCAATTTACTATATACTTCACATATACCGACGCACCATGGAATGAAAGATCATTCCGCAGGTTTATCAGTATATATTTTACTATTCAAATTTGCAATTCATAGGTGTTCATGTCAAGTTTTTTAACCTCTCTTTTAAAAACCTGTAAGTCTTCAATATGTTGTATTTCAGGTAAGAGTTTAATATACAATATATGTGATCATATATGTGAATTGATACACAAATACATGTATATACTTACGAATGTATCCTCTGCTTTACCCATAAGCCATGATGAACGATCTCCCATATGGCCACAAACACTAAAACTGGTATTAGATATGGCAGGATCCAGTAACCTTTCACCCTGAGGGTCAAGGGGTCAGAGGTTGACCTTTGACCCCTGACCCCTGTCCTGGGCGAGTCCAGTTCACCCTGGTGGCAAAGCATTGCTGTTACTTGATATAATCCCGAATAAACAGCTCAGGGTCAGGGCTTGGCGTTAGGGTAGCTGACCCTAATGTAGGTGGAGATTTCTGTAATTTTTTGTTTTTTATTCAGAGCCGCATCTTACAGAATAAATCTTTCATGTATATAGATAGGTTTTTCATGTATATCTGGTAGGGAAACAGAAATATCACTGCAGGGGCAGAATGATGGGGCCCTGCACGCCCCCCACCCCTTTTTCTATTGCCCAAATATTATTTTTTTAATGTTAAATTCCTGCGCCCGGAGGCCGACGCAACAATTTTGCTATAGCACGTCCCCCTTTTCCAAATTTCTGGATCCACCCCAACTGCAAGCGCAGATCCAGGGAGGCTCCAGGACTTAAACTTGACAAATAGAAAAACGTTGTTCATGTGCCATTTATTACTTAGCCTATATGCACATCCACCCTTTCCAAAATCCTGTATTCACCTTTAATATCTAAGGTTGATTATGAAAAATGGTTAATACGTTCTTGTGTAGAATAGGATGTAGGTTTAATCTAGAGTTTACACAAAGTTAGCTTGATCCTGCAGGTATACACTTACATCAAATATTCGATAACTGTCCAAATTTATAATGTTAGTCCTGAATGTTTTTGTCCTTTAAGCTCACATTGTCCTGTATGTTGCTGTTGCTTTGGGAGCACAAATGAAAGCTTATAATACAAGAATCCTATAGCCTGACCTCCAAAGACTGACTCCCAGTTGAGGCTGGATCCCAGGTTGCAATGTCTCTTATGCTTCTATACTTCTCACTACATTTCAGTTTCATTGAATTGGAAAGGATGAGACATTTATAAGGTGGTTTCACCTGTGCAAATCGAGCTGCAATATCGGCGTGATCTGAGGATATAAAAAACAAATTCACATGTAAGAATTATATAATTGTTTGAAATTGGCTATTTTAAGTATTTCATAGATGTATAACCAAGAATTTTAACTCTAATATGTGTGACTTCGCAGTGACATCGTCGTATCGCAGTTCATGTCACATAGTGTAAAACCCCTTTAATGGGGACACCGACCAATGTAGTAGTGTACTGGTCAACGATAGGGTTATCAAAGGCCAAGAGCCAACACCGTTATATATGATGTCCTGCCAATGGGATACTGCATATAAAAGAACTTAAGCCTCGGTAAAAGTGTAGAGGTATGGTCTCTACCTCCTCATAGATTCAACTTTCAGGAGCAAGCTGAAATATTCAGTTTTCCAGAGGCTACTTGCATAAAGAAGGAATGAAAAAGGACCCTCGGTGCAAAAGAATTGATCGTTGTTGTAAATTAGACAATCATGCTGTTAGGGGCAAAGGAAAACATGAACATTTTAAGAAAAATAGTGTTTCAACAACAGTTTTGACATTTGAGATCTACGCAGCAAGCTAAGGAGCCAACCTGTGACATAACAATACTGCAACCATCCTTTTTTGTCGGTTTGTTACTTACTAAGATGGCACATAACAATAATGTTATTGATGGTGATGGTGAAACCTCACCAAATCAGTGAATATCATCATAACATTATTTCTGGGGAGGTTAGGAGAAAACCTAAACAGAACGTGATGAGAACATTCTATTAAGGTTGAAGAACATAAAGAGAATGTTATAATAATGTTGCAGTGCAACGTCTCAGCAGTACATTGCAGAAATGTTACTGGGAACCATCAAAATGATGTAACGAGAACCAATACAGAACGTTGCTGCAATGTTATTATAATCTCACAATGCTGGCTGGGATAGCCATCGTGACCCAGCAGTTTGTTTGAGTGTTGAAATGTCGATCTACTAAAACTATTGGAAAGGATGAGACAAACGGGGACACTGACCAATTAAGTAGTATACTGGTCAACGATAGGGTTATCAAAGGCCATGAGCCAACACCGTTAAATATGAGGCCTTGCCAATGGGATACTGCATATAAAAGAATGTATGCCTTGGTAAAAGTGTGGGGTTATGGTCTCTATCTTCTCATAGATTCAACTATCCAGGAACAAGCTGAAATATTCAGTTTTCCAGAGGCTACTTGCATAAAGAAGAAAAGAAAAAGGGCCTTCAGTGCAAACAAGTCGTTGTTGTAAATTAGACAACAATGTTGTTAGGAGCAAAGGAAAACAAGACAAATTTAAAGAGAAATAATGTTCAACAACAACTTTGACCTTTGAGACCTACGCAGCAAGGAGCCAACAACCTGCGACATAACAATAACGTTCTTGTTACTCAGTTCAGTTTCTTACTGAAATGGCACATAACAATTACGTTATTGATTTCAACTTAATCAAACCAGAATGTTATCATAACATTAACTTTTGGTAAGGTTACAATGAAACCGAAACAGAACACAATAAGAACATTCTGTTAAGGTTGTATAACATAACAAGAATGTTACAATAACATTGCAGTGCAATGTCACAGCAGTACATTGCTGCAACATTATTGAGAGTCATCAAAAAAGCGTAACAAGAACCAATGCAGAACACTGCTGCAATGTTATAATAACGTCACGTGTTTGGCTGGGAATATGCCAACAATGAAAAATTAAGGCTTCACACCGAGGATTGTGCATTTTGTGTGCAATACAAATTCGCACAGAACAACTTGAAATTTTGCACGCTTCTCAAAAAGCCAATCTTGACAAATAATTTGTAAGGACCTATCATTGATCGATTACGCTATAGACCCCAGACCTACGGAGTCTGGTAATTCAAAACCAATCGCAAAAAAAGGCAATGTAGTGTGCATGTCACACGGGATTGTGTTCATCAAATGCATGATAACCAGGAAGATGCAATTGTTTTTCAAATAGAAACTACAGCCACGCTAAAAAGCTCTGGAGAAATCCTCACGTCACACAAAGGAACAATAAGTAACTATGATACATGGAAGTCATCTCCGCTTGTCTTTAGAATAAATCCAAAAGTAAGAGATGCTGCATGTGATGAAAGGCATTTCTTCGTTCTAGCAGACATGCATACCACGTTAAAGACAAGTAGATGAGAATAAAACATATAAGATCTTCTCCGTGACAATGTTTTTACCTATTATGATGTAGAAAATAAGCAAAGCAAAACGACCAAGGAAGCAGAGATCATGCTTTCGAACACGTTTTGTATACGTTGTTTTTTGTCAATAAACAAACTAAAGGTTTCCCAAGCAAGAATGCAATGTTATCATAACGTTGCAGCAAATTTCTATTTAATTCTGCTTTGGACCTTGTTAAGTTACTTTGATGGAACCCAAAAATGTCTTTAGAACCTAAAGGCCATATTCCACGATGGAGGCGGGAACCACTAGCGGTGGTCTATTTTGCCACCGCAAGAAATTAACATTTCCGATTACAGCATGTTGGTATCCCCCAAGACTAACAATTCACAGAAAACCTATATAAATTCATTTCTGGTGGTACTTGCGTTGGGCCACCAAAAGTACCACCACAAGCAAATACCCATATTCCATTTTGCCGTGCTTGGTTTTACTTGCATTGGTAGTGAACACCACTAGTAAAGTGTCCGTCACTAGCAAAACACCGCACAGTGAAATATGGCCTTAACCTAGCTTGCAACATTGCACTGTGACGTTACTGTGACATTCTTATTACATTCTTTCATTTGATGTCAATAAAGTCTAAACTTCACCAAAATGTAATCTTATTATAACACTCTATTTAATGAGTCTCAACCTGAACCAAAATGATTATGTGAAAATTGAACAAGTAACAGATTGACCATAGAAGTATATTTTTGCAGAACATACTACATTGCTGTATGCCTGGGTTAACTAGGGGAACTATATAATATGTATTAATAATACGAGTTTCGGGTTAGTGCTTGTTATCAAACTGGTGTTTTACAGTGATCTCAATGAGGTTTTAAGCTAACAGGAAACTTGAGAACCACATAAACACTTGGGAAACATGAGAAATGGGTCCACAGAATCGCATGAACACTACCAGTTTTTAACTCCCTTAAACACGTGTCTACATGTGATTTCATTACTCCGAGAGGTATAGTTTCCTGAAGTCTTTGTGCTTTACACCTTTTCAACGCAAATGTTATCTGCAAAACGAGCTGTAGTCCATCGCCTTGGCGGATATTATCACCACACTGTAGGGTCTGCTCTTTTTCTAGGGGTTATTACACGCACACATTATGCAATTAAAGTTATATATCTTTGATAGGGCAATATGTATCACACGTTAACATTAGATGTTATTGCACGGGTAGATGCCGGTATGTTCCACCCCTTATAAACACTTATTGAAATGTTAAGGGTATTACACCACAGAGCGACTTTTTCTAGGCTTTTGTCAATGTCGTGTGCTAGATTTAGGGGGCTTTGGGCAAAAGATATCAAAACTAATGTCCAAATGAGAGTTACTATTAAGGTCTTTATTGCTATATAGTTATCAGTGTGTTACAAAAACCATCTTAAAGTTGTCATTGTGCAACGGACCACAGGCATTTACACGCATGAAATAAAGATGAGAAAATCACATGCAAACCAAGTGCAACCCCTTCCCGGCACGTATTACGTACTGTTTTGGTATGCTTTCAATTTCAATGAACTATAATGTTTTTATGACACTCTAGTTTGGTAAGCTTCAACCTCACTTAAAATTACATATTTGTTTCATGAAAATTTTGGAAGTATCCGACTGACCAAAAATTAACGGTCGCAGAACGTCCCGTTACACTGCTGCTTGCCTGCAGCTGGGTTAAAGGGAGCCAAAAGCAATGTGGGGTCAACTTTTTTATAATGCTGTTAAGTATTGAAATACATTCTATGGCCATAACCTAAGCCTGTGGTGAGATGTAGAATGTGAACACCGATTTAAACTACATCAAATGCACAAAAGCACTTCCCCAGTCAATTTTTGTTACCCACCAAAATTGGTTTGTTTACAAACATTGCTGTCTTTAGGCACAAATAGTTACATGAGTTTTATGCAATTCAAGTAAAATTATACCTACTTAGTTATCATGATTTATACTATACCAGAGGCAAAAGTTACACTCTTAGAATGTATTTTCATAGTTATTTGAGTTTGGAAAATTCTGTCATATTTTGACGCGACACTCATTGCTTTTGACTCCCTCTAAACTCTGACACATTATCATCTTGAATATAGCCATAGACTCCCCCCCCTACAAACACATACTCCCCCTGGCGGCAGCAGGAAGCAGTCTGCCCCCCTCACCACCAGGTGGCAGGTCGTCCACAGAATTTCCCAGAATGCCTGTGAAGAGGACGCAGTGGTTGTGACATACTGTCATCCCCTCCAGGGAGGGGTGTGTGTGTGTGTGGTTGGAGAGGGCTGGGTGTTGGGGAGCACTGGGTCATACCACAAAACTAAACCCAGCCAAGGATGCCAAGTTATAATAACGTTACAGCAACGTTCTGTTTGATTCTGTATTGTTTCTTGTTACGTTCTTTTGATGACTCCCAAATACTTTACTGCAACCTACTGCTATGATGTTGCACTGTGATGTTATTACAATGTTCTGGTAACGTTCTTCAAGTTCAACCGAAATAGAATGTTCTTATAACATTCTGTTATGGTTAGTCTTAACCCATCCAAAAATAACATTATAATAACGTTCTGATTCGGTGAGGTTTCAACCTGACTATCAATAACTTAACTGTCACATGCCATCTTATTATCCAAAATTCAACAAAAATGGCACTCATACTGAGAAAAGAGGGCCCATGCGATTGTAAATGAAAATGTTCACAAGTCCTACAGAATCATTTGGAATTCAGACAAAATCGATCCAGCATGTTGAATCTGTTTGCACCAGGAATTGAACACATTAATTGTCGCAACACATCGCCAGCACCACATTGCCTATGTCAAACAGGCATTATGTATTCTACTGCACACTAAGCCGTGTCTCCACTTGGGTGATGGAGTATGAGAATTCCGCTGGCGACGAATGGGTCTCTGAAGCCAGGTCCCCATAGGCAGGATGGCGCTGGGTAATTATGGAAGCAACCTGTCTCCCACCTTTATCGCCGGGCAACGGGTGAAAAACCAGCAAACTGGGCGACAAACCATATCAAATATGTTTGATCTGACGCCCAGCGACAAACAGGCCAGTCAAATTGGCGCCACTATCCTGCGTGATACACCTAGTTTATCATCATCCCTTTGATCAACAAGAGCATCTCAACGTGGTGATAAATTTTCCTGTTGCCGGGTGCCGTTTTTTCGTCGCCGAGTGCCGTTTTTTCGTCACTGGGTGACGCTTTTTTACTCCTGTTGCCCGGCGATGAAGTTCTTTGTCACTCAAGTGGAGACACAGCTTAAAGTGCGATGATCGAGTCTTTGTCTGTGGTCAAGTAGAGTTTCATTAGGTCGTGTCTCCACTTGAGCGATAAAGGCTGGCTACGGAGCTAGATCGCCGGGCGACGAGGGGTTCAATGCATCGCCCGGCGACGGAGCACTGTCGCCCAGGGGTGAGAAGTTTATCGCCAGGTTGAGACACTCCGGGCGACCAAAACGGCAGCAATGAACCTTGTTTATCGCCGGGTTTCTGGTGCCAACCTGGCTGGCGATATAACCCTTAAATTGCCGAGGTTTCTGGGCATCAGATCAAACATGTTTGGTAGGTATTGTCGTCGGGATTGCCGACTTTTTCCTTCGTCGCCGGGTTTTGTTGCCGAGATTCATGTGGCTTCTATAATTACTTGGTGCCAGGCTGTCTACTACCCTCGGCGATAAACTTGTTTGTGTGGCTTCATTGTTGCCGGCTCCTTTCCTGATTTTCGTCACCAAAGTGGAGACACGGCTTTACTGAGACTAGACACCTGTTCCCGGTTCTGGGCTTAAAGCTAAGACAATCAACTTGAGTTGAATTGAATCCGGCAGTGGAGCCGGGCCTTAAGCCGTGTCTCTACTTGAGCGACACAGCACGCCGATGAAGCTAGATCGTCGGGCGACGAGGGTAAAAAACACATCGCCCGGCGACGGAAACACGTCGCCCAGCAACGGAAACACATCCCCCGGCGACGGAAAAGTTTATCGCCTCATTGAGACACACTTGGTGACCAAAACGACTGTGACAATCTGGTTTGTCGCCCATGATGCTGGTGCCAATTAGTCTGGCTGCAAATCCTGTTTGTCGCTGGGATTTTTGGGCGTCAGATCAAGCATGTTTGATATGGTTTATCACTGACGTTGCCGGTCTTTTTACAAGTCGCCGAGGTTTATCGCCGGGCGACGGGTGGCTTCCTTAATTACCCGGCGCCAGTCTGTCTAGGAGACACTGGCTTCAGGACTCCCTTCGTCGCCCTTCTGAATTCTGTCGCCAAAGTGGAGACACGGCTTTAAGCTCAAAGACTCCCAGTACCCCCTCTAGGCCCCTGGGCTGCTGAGACCAATCCTGGCCGGCCGACGGAGATGTTGGTTTATAGGCGTCTTCACAGAGGGCGCTGATAGGGCCCCACGGCGTCCCCGTCACGTGATACGCCCTGACTGCGCGCGCACCGTCCGGGGGATACCAGCCGGGGTCAGATAGGGGATAAAGAGGTCTTTACAGGAAGGGTTTGGGGTCAGCTTTGGAGATAGAGGAAGGGGGCAGCTGGGGGCAGCCTCCGAGGGAGAGGGGCTGAAAGGGGTTACGGAAAGGGAGATGGTACGTGAGATGGTAGATGGGGGAAAGGTGGGTTTGATGGGAGAAGGAGAAATGGTTGAATTAGTGGTAAAAGGGGAAATGGTGGTTTTGTGGACAGAAAAGGGAAACGGTAAATTTGTTTGGAAAGGGGGCATAAGTGGGTTAGATTGGAAACATGGAAATGCCGAGTGAATTCTGGAGTTAATGAAAATATGAAGGTGCTAGATTTGATAACAAAAGACCATCCAGGGTCAGATCTGAGACGAAGATGTTAAGATAAAAGGTCTGGGTTCATAGAGAAAGAGGAAGAGGGCACCGAGGGCAACTTCTGAGGGAGAGGTGCTTAAAGAGGTTATGCAAAGGGAGATCACCCGTGAGATCGTATAGATTGGGGAAATGGTGGGTTTCATTGCAAAAGGAAAAATGGTTGAACTGATGGCTTTGTTGGCAAAAGAGGAAACAGTAGATTTTTTGGGAAAGGGTGAGTCAGCATGTTATACACCTGTAGATTGCAAACACGGGAATGCCAGGAGAATGCTGGAGATAATGAAAATACAGAGATACAAGATTTTATGACAAATGGGCAAATTTATGGCAAATGGGGGTGGCAGTTAGATGGTGCAGATAGTAATTTGGGAATGTTTGGTTTAATGGTGAGTGACAAATGCTGGATTTGATGGTAAAAGTGAAAATGGTTGATTTGCTCGCAAAAGGAGAAATCAGTGATGGCAAAAGAATTGGAGATGCTGAAAAACATACAAAAATGGAAATGGCAAAAGGGCAAATATTGGATTTTGTAGCATAAGACCCGCCAGATTCAAATTAGGACTTTTAGATGAAAGGGTCAGGGTTCATGTTTGGAGGTATAAGAAGGGGGTAGGCAAGGGCAGCCTTTAATAAGCCCATCCCATTTTGGGTATATCCTGAGGTTGGACAAGGATTGGACAAGGGTTGGACAAAATATAGTATGTGCCATCCTTGACTTGGTATTATTCAAATAAGCAAGAATTGTGTTTTTCTATATCCCCAAGTACTGCTAAAACATTATAATTTCTTAAATTTTATCAGTTGACAGATTTGCAGGTTTGCCACCCAATCAAAATACTGTATTTCAGGCAAAATAGGGTTGGACATTATAGGTTGGACTGACAGGCTTTACCATTGGTTCCTATGGGGAAAAGTCCAAGATGTAAGGTCACATTTCAGAAACTCTAGGAGAAATCTGTCAACCAAATTGCTTTGATTCAATTTGTATTGTGCAACTTTCTTCAGCTAATAAGGACAGAAGCAATTTTGAGAACATTTCATGGTAAACTTTATAGTTACTGTAAACTGGGATGGGCTTATTGAGAGGTGCTGAAAGGGGTGACCATGGGGGCATGGGATGGCAGATGGAGGAAATGGTATGTTTGTTGGAAAATTAAAAGTGAAAATGGTAAATTTATTGGCAAAAGTGGACTGGTGGAACCTATGGTGAAAGGGAGAATCAGTTAAATATAATTATTGAAAAAGTGGATACGCAAAATTATAGGAGAAAAGGGGGAAGAGCAAGATTCTCAATAAATGAGAGAACCTACACATATTGAGCTGCTACAATCTAGAGTCGGCTGACTACAAGTCAGCTTTCAGAGCATTAAAAATGGTCAGCCCACTCACAATCATCCTAGTGGGTATGGGGCTTTAAGTTCCATAGACAGCTTTTGTCAAGTTTGCCTATTGGTTGGGTCCAGACAATAATTGCTGATCTACATAAATAATCAGCTTTTTTTTATTACACAGATTCAAATTAAACTAGCATATTTAAATATTCCATGCTGATGGGTGTTTAGACTCACTGCAAAAATCGGTTGATCAGGATGATATACCAATCCCCACCACAGATAGGTCATTTATTGTAGGTCACCTGCAGACTAGCCTAAATAAAGCAAGGTGCATGCTGGGAAATTTCTAGACACGTTACAATGCTTAAGTATAGGAATTTCAATAACCATGGCATATCTCATATGGTCTCATATTACGGAAAACTAGCAATGACTATTTTTCCATTTGGTATCTATATATGTATATGATATTTCTCAAGTTGGTTTGAATCAATTCAATTCAGAAAGCAAATAACTGTAAATTTTCTATAGTTTTCCCAGAGTTTTTGTCTACAAAATCAGTCAAAATTAACCTGCAGATGCCTAAAATACAGTAAATCAGCTATCGGTAGAAGGGAGAACTCATGCACTGTATAGTGGGAAGCGAGTCACTTGTAGTACTCTGGGACATAGCAGTAAGCACCCATCTGGTGGGCTTATTTATACCCCTACGTAAATGAGACAAAAACGCCACAAAGAACCTCATCAACCCAGCAGCCCAATCAGTGGGAACTCAGTGGCAATTGACATTTCTCCCAGACTATAAACTCTATTAGCCATGTAAATTAATGGATCTGTGTGGGGAGACTTTGCTCTGCAGAGTCACGTCCTTCTCCCCAGTCCCCCAATAGCCCTCTCCCCCTTCACAGCCCCACCTAAAGGTTAGCACAGAAAAGGTTATACCAATTCACTTACTATATCAATGGGTATAGCAGGGCGAGAGTTAACTCTCTAACTTGCAATTCTCCCCACCACGGATATCTTATTATTGTAGTTGAACTGCAGACTAGTGCAAATCAAGGTGCATGCTGGGAAATATGTAGACCATGCTTAAGCCTTAAGTATAGGAAGTTTCAATAATCACGGCCTAACTTATGGTTTGATACAATGGAAAACTGCACCGACTACTTTTTCCATTTCATATCTATATATTTAGTATTTTAGCATTGACTATTGTTCCATATCATATCTATATGTATGTAATATTTTTCAAGTTGTTTTGAAAATTTCATTTCAGAAAGGTATATGGCAAATATTTTTAAATTTTCTACAGTTTTTCCAGAGTTTTTGTCTACAAAATGAGTCAAAATTAAACTGTGGGTGTCTAAAATACAGCAACAGCTGTCTGGGGTAGGGGGAATAGGCATTTTTTGGCACAGACAATGGTTGGTGGCCCTCACAAAGTTATGGAAATTATGAATTAACAAACGATATACATACCTATGAAGGCCTATATATATATATATATATATATATATATATATATATATATATATATCCATGTGTGCACACACAAATGTATATTGTATGTATATATAAACCAGCTGTCTATCTTTATGTAATGTACTCTTAACATCAGCTTATCAAAGTAAAATGTAATATCTCACAGGTTCTAATTCGATCACAGTTAGAGTAGCTCCTGTTAGATCTTAAAGAGTGACTGTTTTATGTTTCTTGGAGAAATAAAGGAAATCTAATGTAGAATTTTACATCAAATTAATAAGGGGAAATACGCTTCAAACGTTCCCCTTTCAAGGGAAGCGGGTTTACCAACCTTTATTGTTAAATAAGTTCATATTTACCTGAAATTGTACTGAAGCTAGTGTACTATATAGACCTTGTGCATGTGTGGTCACGTAATCACTATTTTGTGATCACCACATCTCCCCGCATGACCATAATCCAACATTTTAGATTATAAGGGATGAGATTTATTGAAAATTATTATATGACTTTGTGTTGGTGAAATGTAGCACAAATAATTTTTCTTAATGTTGTGGAATCAAGAATGAAACGGTTAATGAATTGATCACCAATATGGCGGCCATACCATTTTGGATAAAGTGACGATAGCAGCACAATGTCTATACATCACTTATAGCATTATCAATTCTGCATCTGAAGCTACCCTTAACTTGGTGCAACCTGCTTAAATCAGAATTAGGAATGCAAATAGAGAGCACCACCCAGCCAAATGTATGACGTTATTATAATGTTGCAGCAACATTATTTTTGGTTCTGGGTTGGTTCTGGTTTACATTATTTTGATGGCTCTCAATAACGTTGCTGAAACAAACTGCTGTGATGTTAAATTGGATGTTATTATAACATTATGGTCATGTTCTTCAACCTAAACAGAATGTTCTCATAATGTTCTGCTTTGGTTTTGTTCTAGCCTCACCAAAAATAATGTTATGATAACATTCTGATTTGTTGAGGGTGCAACCTCACCATCAATTATGTAATTGTTACGTGCCATCTTGGTAAGTAACAGACTAACTAAAGAAAAGTAAGGTCATAGAACGTTTTTTGTTACATCACAAGCTGGCTTGGTATATAGTATTATCAATTCTACATCTTTAGACACCCTTAATTTTGTAAAATCTACTTAAGTCAGAATTAGGAATTCAAAATGATGAGTACCCACACCAGGCGCCCTACACATAAACCACTCTGCAATTGCAATGCAAACTAGATATCTGTTGAGAGGAGTCCCTCAGAGCAGGGACCAATGGGATGGCCGGTCTAAGTAGGCCGAGTTAAGTCGTCAGGGTCAGGGTATAATCACTGGGCGAGGAGGCAGCAAATTGTGTAAGGCAGTGGGGAGATGGAGTGGTCAGCCCAAGGCTCCTGCCTGGTCCTCCAATGGAGGGGGGGGGGGGCACCCAGTCTTTGGGGTCTGTGTATGACTATCGGAGGTACCGCCCCTCACTTTTGGGGTTTCAGCAGAGTTCTTTATATTTTTGGTAATTTTTTAAAATTTCATTAAATTCTTAATGCACAATACATACACAGAACTAACCGAGGGGGCACAAAGCCTTGATTATTGCCCGCTGATGAAGCTCATTCATGGGTCGAGGGCTTTGTCTGAGACTGGGCTGAGACATATGGGGCAATATTCATGGCTGAGTGCACCCGAGGTTAGTTCCTGTTTTATTCTATACCAATAACCCTGAAATATAACCCATTAACCCATGAAAAATAAGACGGATTTTCCACGGCAACCAACATCGTTATTTTCTATTATTTCGCCGCAGGGAAACAATCTTTTATTATTTCCCTATGGGGAAATAAGGCTGTCTGTTACCCAACATTTCCTAGCGGGGAAGGACAATGATGAAGGTATAGGCATAATGAAGTTGGTATAGAATAAATGATCTTCCAGAGGTTAGGTGAACAAATGTTATATCCTTTTTATGAAAGGAAACTAATTATGATACCAATTAGTGAATGGTGAGCAAATGGAACAAGCATACTAATAATTCAATTCTTGGAGGAAAATCCTTGTCATTAACCTGGTGGGCAGCAAATTTGTTTGATTTTCCATTCAAATTTCACTTTGCTGGTTGCCCTCTGGACATTTATGGGCAGCATTTCCCAGATTTTCATACCTCGCACCATTAGACTACGCAGATATAATTCCTACATTCTCTTAGCTTTTTGCAAAAACTTTACTTTCTTATGGCTACGTATATTACCACTCCTCAAACAGCTACAAGGAGGATGATTGTACCCACCACCCATTGTCCCTGTTAGTTTTGGGGCTCAAGGCAAAGAACAAACTAACTTCGCAATTATCACTTTTGTTTTACTCAGTTTACATGAATTCACACAGAGACACAAAATATGAAGCCATGATGTATGAACACCCTTCCATTTAAGTTTTCAGACAGAAGGGCTTCTGAGTGTTGTGCCAATAGTCCCAACACAAGCCTTGAAACGTATCATCAAGTCTGCTAGCGGTATAGGCCTGAACCATAAGTTTGGGTATGGATTCCTATGGACTTTAATAGGCTAGAAGACTTGGGATCAAGTCCTCTATGGGAGAGGTCATTGCGCAGACTCGTGAAAAGGGTGTATATCTAAGTGCCCCCCCCCCCTGGGTCCTCCTTGAACTGCTCACTCAGTGCTGAGCAGCTCCTCCTGATAGAGTGAGTCCCTGGTTTACCCCTTACTCTATTCTACACATTATACTAATCCGCCTCTGTAAATAGCATCATTGTGGTCCCTGAAACAATGTTACAGGCCTACGCTTGGAGATGGGAGTGGTTTGGGAGATGGACTTTGTATAGATTAGGCCTCTGGATCAGTTTAAAGTATAGAATACTATTGGATTGGCTGCTAAAATATACTTTAAGATTTGCCAGACTTAAGTTTCTCTGCCCTTGTATATGTCTACCTGCAGACTGTCTAAGTGTAATCAAGTCCGTTGTGAGTAGTTAGTCTACAAGAATTTAATTACTCATAACATTATTTTTGTTCAATGTGCACCTTTGGGTACAGTTTCAATTTTCAATCTCTATAAACCTAGCATTCTATACATGGGTCTCTGAATATGTTTACATTGGATACTTTTTTGACGGTTAATTTCCATAGTTTTTCCTCCGTATTTATCTTCAGAATACGCTACATGTAAATGTAATATAGACAATCAGGGACCGGAACATTGAGAGTCAAAAAACAACATTCTGAGCAAAACCATCAGGATTCATCTCAATTACATACTTGATTTTTTATTAAAAGTAAGAGGAAAGTAGGGAAGGGAAGTTTCTTTTCTCGTTCGGAAGTGCATTGAATAATCAACACATATTAACCATAAATCTACAAAATTAATAATGATCAATTTTGCACTAAATGAGATAAAGGAGCCATAGATGCATCTTATGTTATGAGTTAGAATCAATGAATTCCGACCCCTCCCCTAACTTTACAACTGCAGCGAACTGAATGCTCATTATTTAGTCTTGCAAGCTTCCACTAAGCAATCAGCATATATATGTATGCAAATGCCATTTTACTGTAGAATAATCGACAACTGACACAATGCAATATCCGTATGTCGCATCTTTAGCATAACCAGTAACTTAAGTATATTGGTATTTTTATTCATTAGGAGATATATTCCTATCCTCTGCTTCTGACTGACCCTCCATACATTCCTATAATAGTAGGTAGTAAAGAACAATATAAGTAAATCAGGAAACGAAGAAAGTAGAATTGGTTGGGCTAATGAGGTTCAATACAGGCTTCTATAGACTTTGCCAAAGTAATAAAACATAGTAACTTAATTACCACTTGCGCCTAAAGCAACGTATACAACCTTAGGTCTGAGAACCATGCCATCAGCATTGTCACTACCATACTTATAAATCCACCCACATTGTATACTCCACCCAATGATGTTTATATATCTGAATCCTGGTGAAGCTAGCCGAAGCATGTTAAAGTCACCACTGTCTTCTTAATAAATAATTGCCATCAGCAAAATTTGAGAAAAGCTTCTTGTAATGAAAGTAAAATGTTCCTTTAATTTGTTGAATATGACAATATTACGTTATTTAGATCTTGTACCAATTCCGTGATATATATATATCCTCTTGAGGATTGTGAATAACCAACTGGGGAGGGGGTAAGAGATGGGTTATCAGCCTGAGGGCAGGACCCACAGGGCAGCCCGAAGGCTGATATCCCTGACAAACTCTGAATCAACAATTACATAAATGTAACGAGTAGGCAATGATGCTTGTAAATGAAAGAATATTTATTTGTCATGATTTTTGTCATTTGTCATAAACGTATCTGAGGAACTTTCTTTAATCAATGAAAAATGAATTGTATATACTGCATGTTATTGCAAACCGTCTAAATACTCGGGCAAATTTCCATAACAGATTCTTTACCTAACTAAATTGGCACATGCGCACACCACGTATTTAGGTAACTCTACACTCATTCTAGGTATTATTCTAGACAAAGATAAAACACCATCTAACAAAAGAACAACTATTTATTTGTCATTGCTTCTAAAATTACTATCCCGCACTTAAAATGTAAGGAAAAATGAACTTTTTCCCCAAAATGTTATCCCCCCCTCCTGGAAGTTTGCAATAACAAAACGGCAGAGATCGTGGATGGGGTATTTTCCCGGGCCGGGGGTCGGTTCGGGGACCATCCGTTGGGGGCGCGGCAGTCGTGGCCTCGTTGTGGTGGTGAGGGTCACGTGACTCGATGTTTGGGGCTGATGGCAACCTGAGAGGGGATAGAGATAGCGGGGATAGGGCGGGGGTTTGGTGTTCTGGGGGCGGGGGGGGGGGGAGGGGTACTTGACTTAGGTTTGGGTACCCAGTGAAAATGGAACCCGGGAGCTGTGGCTGTAATCACAGCAGCCAGAGCCAGGGGGAAAAAAAAGGGGGGGGGGGGGGGGCTGTCACTGACCAGAGAACTCTAAAAAGGGGGGCTGCCAAGGCTTGCCCTCCTGTGATGGAGTAAGTGGTTATAGCTCTTGTAGTTGAGGGCTGTCCAAATTCATCCCTGATGTTAATGATCATAACCTTTGAAGAACATTGCTCGTTATATCTGTTTTGGAGCCGAACACAGTAGCTGTATCAAAAACCAAGGGCCTTCCCCTTGACATCCCAGAAAACAGGGAGCTATAAACCCACATATAGGAGCTGTCATATTGCAAAATCAGGGAGGCTGTAGTTTTGCACTGGGTACCTACCATCAAAGTGAAAGTAGCACCCCTACCCTGCACCCCCCCCCCCCCTTCCCCCAAAACCTTACTAATCTCCTGCATTTCTTCAAGGTTAAATCCACATAAATCCACTGCTTCTACAACAGGGTTGACTTGATTTATCGGGAAATAAATGTATCCCTGTTAAATTCAAAAGGAGCAAAAAGATATACAACGTGTCCCTTGGGTGCATGGGGTTGATTCCACCCCTACCCTGCGCCCCTCAACTCACAAAACCCTACCCAACTCCTACATTTCCTCACCTAATAGAAAGAATAACACGTATAACTGGCAGGTCTAGTCTATGCTGCGAGAGTTTTTCGGTGGAATAAAAACTAGTACAGGTTTGAGACAAAAATGTGTCTGAAGTTTCTTTCCGTAGGGATTATTTATTTTTGGTGGATGTGTTGGGAACCTTTATAACTGTACGAAACAGTACCGTACGCATGTTAAATCTTCATCCGTGTTCTAGTTCTATCTGAGTTGAATTAGTATATAAACAAGTCAAACTTACAGTTTACTAAATATCTTTTGGACACATAAATTGGATATAAGAACGTCTTTCCCTCCAAAATGTGAAAAGTGATAAGATGCCTCAGTATGAAACCTACATTTAAGACAATTTGTACAAAAAATATATTTGATTCTTGTCTCAGCAATAGATGATAGTTCACCTTTAATATGACGATGGCGAAAAACAGGGAATCAACTGAACATAAATACCTGTTAAAATATCCCTAAAAAAAGTCTATCGTTTTATATAATTAGCGATTGACTGATCTTGTTTCTCCAGAGGTGCCCTTGAATGAAGAGGATAGAAATAAACAGATGAAACGGTTGTTGCCCCTGGCAGGTGCCACTCAAAACGTGTGTATCCCCTTTTGTCATCACAAGCTAGGTGACAGGATGTTCGTGTCAAAGTTCCCCATGCTACGAATATATATAAATCAATAGGTGAAACATGTTACATCTTACTTGTCTTTAAACATATGCACTCGGCTCTTCTGTATATCCCACCCACGCAAGCAGCAATGTAAAGGTCATGTTCTATGACCATAATATATATATTTTGGTCAGCCTTTTGCTTGCTAAAATTTCAGGTAACAGTTATGTTATTTTAGATTAGGTTGAACACAATAAAAAAAATATATTGAAACAACACTACATTTTAGTGAAATTAGATCTTACTAATACAGACAATTATGATGGTGATATCTATACATGATAAAACATAACCAAACTTTAATGTCCCAATAAGACGTTTTTGGATGCCATCAAAATAATCTAACCAGAACCAAAGCAGAACTAAACAGAACATTGTGGCAACATTGTAATGATGTTGCATTCTTTCTTGGGTATAATTGGGTATATAAAAATGATGTCAGAATCGTGAAAGGACAAACACTATATGAGCCAGAAAACCTGTCAACAATTATTCATTAGACATCTGCCTCCTTTCATATGTATTTTAACCTTAACCTCAGTTATTCGTTCACAAAAGATTGCATAGGTTAATGTTGCCCTAACCTATCCACGCCATAGATCTAGACTTACATTTCAAATTTAATGTTTCACTGACTCTGCAGAAATCTAATCCAAGACCTAAAACAAAATACTACCTTTGACAGTTTTGTTTTTCTGTCCAGCAAAAGAGCGAAAAGAACATTACATCTGACAGGATGACAGTATCTCAATTCAATAAAACCATTATAGTAAATCTTAAAGCTTTACAAAACAGCCCACTGTCAACTACTTATTATACATGATAGCACACCTCCCTTTGGCCCACATAGTAAGAGGAATGCCTCACATCCATATTTTGTATTGGGCCCTTTTCCGCACCCTGTGTATGTCAAACGTAAGTGACTGAACATTACTGGCATACTGTGGGGAAAAGGGAGGGAACAGGGAGGGCCTCTGTGGGTGTCTGAAGCCTGTTTTTACAAACAACACTTAGAGGGAGTGTACAAGGCATTGTTATGGGGTAGGGGGGGGGGGCTGACAGGTTTGGAGAGATGCCATATTGGGTAATAATGGAGGAAAACAGGCTGATTGTGCACTGTGTAGGGCAGAGAATCTAGGCTATTTCAGGTACTTACTAACACTCAACTTTCAAGCAGGGAATCTAGGCTATTTAAGATACTTATAAACATCAAAATTAGGCAGCGAATCTAGGTTATTTTACACATATGTGCAACGAAAGCAAAGCTTATGAGATGCAAAGCCATAGTTTACTTGAACTCATATATATTGGCATTCTCTATTTGGCTCTTAAAGCAGAGTATGATGGTGGAATTAGGCTGACTTTGAAGGGCAAGGAATCTAGGCTATTTCAGGTACTTATAAACACTTAACTTAGGCAGGAAATCTAGGCAATCTAATGTATCTATAAATGCTACCCTTAGGCAGGGAATTCGAATCTAGGCTATTTGATGTTTTTATAGACACATAACATTAGGCAGGGAATCTCGGTTATTTAAAGGAATTCATAACACACTCTTGCAACAAAAGGTAAGCCCACAATATACAAAGCCATATTTTTTTTCATTATTGAACAAAATTATCAAGCAATATCCTACAACAAAGTTTAATATTGCTTATATATTATTTATCATGAATATAGACGTTGTGCAGATGATGTCACAATGTCTAGAAAGGGACTGGGTGCCATTTTGGTGATCAATTTGAAGTATCATTATTTTCCATTTACCATAATCTTGGATATATATTTCTGCTGGCTTTTTCTAGTAAAATAGTCACATGAAGTCATAATCAACAATTACTATTGTTTATAATTGATACAATTTAGATTTATCAAGTACCAACGTGGCTATGATGAGCACATGTTGATCATCAAAATATGGTCACGTGACCACTGTATAAGATCTATAGTGGTTGATAGATGAAGATAGTCTCCACATCAATTTTGAATAAAGATGTTTCCCCACTTGGGTGACTAACGATGGCGACTAATGGTAGTCGCCCATCGAGCAAGAAATTAGTATGTTGTTGGGCAACTAATCAGTCATCAGTGAGAAAAAAGTTAATCGCCCCGTTGAGACACTCTTTCCTTCAAACTGCTAGCGATTGGAGGTCACATTAATGGCCCTGCCCGGTGATTAAGTGCACTTATAACCGGCAACTTGGGAGAAATATCAAACATGTCAAATATTCTGCAAGAAAACCATGGCGACTGATTGTTTAGTTGCCAGACATCACGGCGGCAATGTTTAGTATAATGTTGCTGGGTGATTAACCAAGTTAGTCGCCGGCGATTTTTGTAATTTAATTACCCAAGTGGGGAAGAGGCTTGATTGTGGTATGTAAAGTATTGGTGACACATATATGTCCTGCTTCAATGTTAATATTATGTACTCTCATTCTAAACCTTTAACAAATAATGTTTGCTAGAATCCTCTATAATGACTAATCCAATTAAGCACTGCAGAATACGGTCAAGGGAATATCTTTCATGGTTGTTTTTCCTCCATGAAAAACATAGATATCAGGATAACGGCATGTATTTCAAAAACATGAAAGGATTCATTTCAAGGCGTGCAGGATCCTCCTTTGAGTAGAAAGGGCAATGACTCATTCAGGCTTTTTAATGAGTCTTCGTTACATCTATGGACATACAGGAATGGAGAGGGGACCTTCAAAGGCAGGACCTGATCCCTGACCTTAGTCTACAGGTAGAAAAGTCAAGAGAAGCCAATTAAGGTTAGTTTCATCATTTACAGAGATTATATCACATCACAGACAGATCCCTAGGGTGCCTTATTAGTAGTTATTGGCCGTTTTGTGGATGTGTGTATTTGTTATGTGGATTAAATACATGTACACACATAGATGTATATGTATATATATATATATATATATATATATATATATATATAATGCAACATGTTGTCTCATAAACTCAGAAGAAGAAATGCACTTTTCTTTTTTATTTTCAAGCTATCCATGGACTAAGCCTCAGACACATGTGTCAAAAGGTGATTCCCAAAGTAAGAATATGATGTTGTTACAACGTTGCAGCGTTGCAGTATAATAATGTCATCATAATGTTCTTTAATAATAAGGTCTCAACTTCACTAAAATAACATAACTGTTATATGAACATTTGGCAGGTTACAGACTAACCAAAAAAAGTATGGTCGCAAAACGTGCTTGTTGCATTGCTGCTTGCGGCACATACCTCTTCCATCTCTTCACTCAGCCTTTCCCTGCTCTCATTCACCTCTCCTGGCTCTAGTTCTAGTCTGTTACTTACCTTATTCATGTTACTACCCTGTCACCTGCTTATTCCTGTATCTCATTTTTGCTCACCTTTACTGCTCATAGCCACCTCCTCGTAGAACCAGTTTCCAACTCTGTCCCAACTCTATCCTTCTCACTTTACCTACCCTTACAATTCCCAAATCTGCCACTCAACCTAATCCTCCTAATATCCCTCAATTTCCCAACTCTCCCTTACCCCATCCTTTCTACTTTCCCTAGCCTCTTCAGCTCCCTATACTGTCACTCTCTCCCTTTTGCTACTCCCATAACCCCTACAATGCCTCACCTTTTAGTTCACTCCATCGCGACTCCATCACTCCTACTATCCCCATCACTTCCGATTCCCCAATCTGAGAGTCACCCTATCCCTTTTGCTACACCAAATCCATTCATTTCCTAACTTAGTAACGAACCCTCTCTTTCTTGCTTTTCCTAGACCCTCCAAATATTCCCAGTTCTTTCACTAATCCATTCCTTCTCACCACCTTAGCCCTTCTTATTCCTCACTCACTCACTCTAACACCCCTACCTTACCTGTAGCCTATCCATGTCTCACCTCGGTCACCTACTCTATCCTTCTTACTTCCCCTATCATCGCTAATTCCTCAATCTGTCATTCGTCCTTTCCTTCTCACCATAGTAGCCCTCCAATTCCCCGATCTGTCATTTCCTTTCCTTCTTACCACACTTGCCCTCCAATTCCCCATCTGTCTCTCACTCTCTCCCTCCTTTTACCCGTATACTATCAATTTATCAACTCTGTCATTTAATCGATCCATCTTGTTTCCCCTCGACCCTTCAATTATTCAATATGTCAGTACTTACGCTTTCTTTCTTACAATCCTAGCCCTTCCGATTCCCCAATATGTCATTGATCCTAAGGCTCTTACAAGCTACAATCAATAACTATATCTCTTCTATTACCTGTACCCTCTCCATTTCCGCAATGTGCTTATCATAACATGCCTCCTTTCTGTGAACTCTTCACTTCTCTTGACATTGTAACCACCTTTGTCTCCTTTCTCTTACATTGTTATACTTTAATTTATATCATTTGCCTCTAATTTTTCAGGTCTCACACTCACCCCCCTCCTAAGCCATTCCTCTTTCCCTCAAACCCAGTTTTCCACCACTTTTACTTATCTACTGGTCTACCTGTCACCCATCTTAATCCCCCCTCCCCTTATCTTGCCCTTTCCCCCTATTCTTCCCTTTACCCCTGTTGTTATTCTCACTCCTGCCCATCTCCAACCCAGGCAAGCAGCAACGTAACAAGCATGTATGTCTGTTCTGCTACTGCACCTTTTTCAGTTATAGTCTGTAACCTGCCTAATTTTCCATTCCTCCTTACCAGAGTATCCCATCCAACTCCCCAATGTGTCATAAACCCTTTCCATCTTACCACACTCGCTCTCCAATTCCCCATCTGTCATTCATCCTTTCCTTCTTGCCACAGTAGCCCTCCAATTCCCCAATCTGTCTCTCATTCTCTCCTTCATTTTACTCTTACACTGTCTGTTTATCACCTCTGTCATTTATTCTATCCATTGTACTTCCCCTCGACCCTCCAATTCTTCAATATGTCAGTTTTCACTCTTTCCTTATTTCAATCGTAGCCCTTCCGATTCCCCAATATGTCTCTGATTCTAAGGCTCCTACTAGCCCAGGCAAGCTGTTACATAACAAGCACATTCTGTGTCCATACTTTTTTGGTAAGTTTGTAACCTACCCAATTTTGATGTAACAGTTTTGTTATTTTAGGTAATAGTAAGACTTACTAAAAAAGAATCATAATTACATTAGGAAGTTGAGACATAACCATTAAAGAATGTTATAAAAACATTACAATATCATGAAAGAATGTCACAAGAATGTCACCATAACGTCAAAGTGCGACTTCACAATGCTAGGTTCTAAAGACATTTTTGGGTGCCATAGAAATAACATAACAAGAAACAAAGCAGAACTAAACAGAACATTATTATAACGTTATAATAATGTCATACTCTTGCTTGGGATGCCCTATCTATATCCCTCCTACTACATCTAGCCTCTCTGTTTCCGCAATGTGCTTATCACAATATCACTCCTTTATGTGAACTCTACCTTTCTCCTGACATTGTAATGATCGTTGTCTCCTTCCCCTACCTTGTTATACTTTAATTCATATAGATTGCCCTAGTTCTTCAAGTCTCACACTCAACATTCCCCCACCCCATCGCCAAGTCATTCCTCTTCCCCTCAAACCCACAATTTTCCAATACTAATATTTATCAAATGGTCTACCTGTCACCCATCTTAATCCCCCCCCTCCTCACCCTATTCTTCCCAGTTCCCTTCCAAGTTCGCCCCTTTTGTTATTCTCACTCCTACCTCCCCAATGTCATCCTTCAAACCTTCAACCCATGCAATCCCCAAGCCTGTCATCTCCCCACCCTATTCTTTCTCCCTTTATCCTCCCCCAACCCCCTCTGGTCGCCCCGCCCCTGCTTCGGGACGGGGGGCACTTAGTCTTTGAAGGTAGATACCAACTGCAAAACTACAGCCCCCCCCCCTTTTTTGGGGGATAGGAATACTCTGACAGCCCCCCCCCCCTTTTATGTTATGTCAAGGACAGCCCCCCTCTTTTGGGATAGGAATAAATCTAGTCTTTTTTTTGGAACGCAATAATCTGATTAAGAAGCATTATGAAGTGGTTGAATGACATACAGTAAATTAATATAATACAATGGACAATTCATCATTGACAGCTCCCCTTGATCATTTGACAGACCCCTGTTTTTAGCCAAATTGGCGATTCACAGCTACAGCCCCCGGAGGTTCCGATCGAAGTTGGTACCCATTTTCGAAACCGAGTGCCCCCCCCCCCGGGCCCTGCGTCCCTCAGAGAGTCTCCCCTTTCCCGCACCAGGTGCGTCACTTCTCTGTTACCCAGCACCTCTCTGTCTCCACTCTCCTCCCCTCTTTACCGCCGCACTGGAGGCTCCTCCTGCTCTGTACAGGAGTCGAGTAGGGGGGTGAGTAGTAGTAGGCATGGGGCCGGGGGAGTAGGAACCAGCCAATCAGAACAGTGCAAGCAGGTCTGTGGGCGGGGATAGGAACCCACTCCACCTACACACCCACCCTCCCCCAGCCGGGTCAGCAGGGAGAATCAGGGGGGAGAGTGTGTGAATGTGTATACGCGCTCTGTGTACATATGCCCGGCGCGGTGCTTGGAGAGTGATGCTAGACGCACGTGAGGTACACTACCGACTTCCCGTCGGAGCCTGAGCCGGTCCTCCTGGGAGTCTGAACACCTACTCCCCCTCCCCCTGCCACTCACCCCCCCACCCCCACCCCCACCCCCACCCTCTCCTCAGAGGCACCTCCTGGGCTCCCCCACTCCCCTCTCCAGTCTCAGTCGGGCTGCCGGGCGGAGTACACGTACAGGGCCCCTACAGTATGGAACTCACGGACACACCACATACAAACACCACTCTCACTCACCGTCCGCTCGCCGGCTAAGTGAGGCCGCTCCGAGCAGCTCCGAGCAGCTCCGAGCGACTCAGGCCGTCTCACTTGAGCAACTCGCGAACTGCTACTTCTGCTACCGCTGTAGTCTCTGCTGCAGGTCTGGGGCAGAGCGGGGTAACTGAACCATGACTGAACTCTCCACCCCCTCCACCCGGCCCACAGGACACCTGAACAACTCACTCACCTGAACCCAGGAGCAGCTCAGAGAGTGGATTAACCAGTGGATTAGGAGTAGATTAAGTAATGGATTAAGTAATGGATTATAACTGTCATTGTGTCTCATGCGGCAGGGTGTGGGTCTCGTTCACACACCTGTGAAAAGGAACAGCTTTAAGAGTGGATTATAACGTAAGACTATACTTTGTGTTATGTCTCATGCTGTGGGAGTTTGGGCTGTAGCAGCCTGCCCAGGAACCTCGGCTCACACAACATCTCACAGAATGCATTAAGGATGGGATAAAAAGCTATATCGAGTCTTGAGCTGCATGAATATGGAACTCATTCTCACCTTTGCAAGAGAATCACCTTGAGTCGGTCATGCGTGTATATATGAAGGTTATATATATGTCACCAGACATGCCGTGTATAAATGGAGCATAAAGTTACCTGCGTCTGGTGCAGAGTAATATAAAACTACAAAAACAGCCCTGATCTGGATGAAGTGTAACGTTATAGCAGTTTAAACCTTGGTGAGCAGTGCATAACACCCAGGTTCATGTCTACCGTATTGCGACACCTGTAAAACAAGTGGGAATATCCTACACCTGAAGATACCGGATACCTTGGGATACCTTGATTGACAGGTGATTGACTTACTAAAAGTATTCAAGTCCATTTCTAGCGTTTTGGATAGCTACAAAACCCGGTTTACGAGCACCATACACCCACAAGTACATTGAAATACCCTGACAAACAAGTGTGGCTAATTAACATACAGAGTCCTATCCAGGTGCATTACTACCTGTGATAATAGTAGCGTGGGAAAATTATACACCTACAAATACCAGACACCTTGAGAAACCTTGACGGACGGGTATAATTATCTGACATCTAGATTCATCTACCGTATGGGATACGTCTGATGTTAGCAGGAACATCCTACACCTACAAATATCATACCTTGACGGCCAGGTGTGCCACAAACGGCCGTTGGATTTACCTGCAGTACCTCCCATCCCCTCTACCCCACCCCTCTGGGTAGGGGGCGCCCCAACGACCCCCCGGGGACCCAGGAGGTCCGGGGCTGTCTAATGGAGGTCTTAAGGCGAGCTTAGTTATCGGGTTAGGTTTAACAGCACCAGTGGCGCCCCTAGCGAGCAGCGCCCGTACTGCGGAGGTAATAGAAAGCGGGGGAAGCCTTATCGTCCCCTCACTCCCTCCCCGCTCCCCGCCGACAGAATCCCCCGGCCCTGGAGAGGGCAGTGGCGGTAGTACTAGTGCCTCATCCCATAGACTCCGGATCCAAGTCCAGTCTCATCAGGCGATATGAGCTCTAGGCATTGGTAAGGATGCGCGGCCCCAGACTCACCTTTTCCAAAGGCCAATTTCCCGGATGAAGTAGCCATTACCCCCTGTGTCCCCCCTCCCTCCGGTCGTAAAGACTTACACGGGGAGGTCTAACAGGATAGATAGCCCCGTGTGGGAACTCTGCTTGGATTGGACTGGACTCAAACTGGGGAAAAACTCCCCCTGTGCTTAAAGGACGCTACTCGTGGATACATTGATGGCTTGGAGGGTGCAGGTGTGAATGTGTGAAGGTGTAAAGGTGTATACTAGACGCTGAGCGTCCACAGATGGGGTGTGAATTGGTCAGGTGACAGTATAGGGGTATTTGCCAACGGTGGGCGTAAGACAAAAGAGAATAATAACTCATACAGATCAGGACAAAAAAGACTACAGTGGAGATAATCTCAAGTCGCAGCTGGGTCCTACCAATACCTATACAGCTACTACAACCCCCTACATTCTACTACCGCTACATACTGTTAGCTTCTACATAGGCCTACTACAACCCCCTACATACTACAACCCCCCTGCATAGTCCATATCCCCACAGGGGTTGCAGGACCCACTGGCAGCCCTCTTGTTTTACCCCCCCCCCCCCCACACACACACACTTCTGCTGCTGTTGCCTGGTTGTGGGTTTATCCCATAGGGGGATGGCTTTAACTGGATTATCTCCCTCTGAATCCTCCTCCAGCTCCTCCGGCCCGGCCCCCACCCCCCGACGGAGGGCCCCCGCCATGATGGACGTGGTAGTACTAGTGGTGGATCACCGACCCATTGACGTATAGGTGTAGTAGACCGACTTGTAGGTGTAGGAGACTGATCACCCCCTGCCTCCAGTGGACGAGGTGGGTGGACCCCCTGCTGGGACTTGGAGAGGAGGGGACTAAGGCCCCACCCCCTTAATACCTACAGCCCCCTACATATACCTACTCACACCTATAGGACCGACTCGTAAATCTGTCCAAAACGTATAGGTGCTGGGACAGGGAGATATATATCATTAGTGTGACCTAGCGCAAGACACTTACATTAGTCTTCTTATTGGGAAGAGAAGCAGGCCAAAATTGTCTGGAAAGATATCTATTGTCATATGGGAATTGCAAACATTTTTAAATGTGTGACAATCTTTGCTATTGTGCTCAATACTCCCGACAATTTTTACAGAAGGTATAGGACAACCATAAGACAACCTTAAGCTTTGGACAACCTCATGGTAATCATTTCTTATGATAAAACCAGCTAACACATACTGACAACATTGTCTGGACTATTGTAAGACTTACGTTCATTGTCCGGGCTATTGTGAACATTAAGATGAACATTATTGGGAAGCGGCCATACAGATTTTATCGGTCTATGTAAAGACTCCCATCCCTCTATTACCTACACACCCTCTACCTACCTACACACACCTATACAACCTACTCGTCAACCTGTCCTACACGGGAGCATACAGGGACACCCTGATCTTTATGGGACCCCCTGCTGCGGGGCAGTATATCGATAGCCCCCAAAGGGCGTATTGACTGGTCGTCTGAAGGATTACTGGTATCGGACCCAGGAGGGGGACAGACGCGGCAAGATGGATCTAGCCAAGTGCCTACTTCCGGTGCTCCTCCTGTCTATCCCGGCATGCATCAGTTACCAGCCGGTGGACTACAGTGAAGGCGAAGGTAAGTGGGAAACGAGGGGAGATTGGGAATATGCTGATGTGAAATGACGAGTGATGGGGAGTGGGGTTTGAAGTGACAGCAAGTTCTACAGGAGATGCCTTGGGTTTTCCAGACACAAGCTCGGATTTAATTCCATTTTCTATTTCTTGGAACTTTTTTTCCAATTTACTGGTACTTTTATCTAAATTTCCCACCAGTTACATTTACATGATCGAGTCAAGTCTCACACAGAAGAACTCATATATTATCGGGATATTGTTGATATTGCTGCAACGTAGTAATAAAGGGATAGTGATATGATGTTTCAACCTATATCCAATTATCCACCTGTGATTTACCTTTATTTGGCAAATTTGAGTTTAAAAAAAAGAAGATGGGAAATGAGGGGAGATTGGGAATATGCTGATGTGAAATGACGAGTGATGGGGAGTGGGGTTTGAAGTGACAGCAGAATCTACATACAGGCTCGGGAGATGTCTTGGGTTTCCCAGACACAAGCTCAGATTTACTTCACCTTCAATTTCTTGGTAATTTTATTTCAATTTTCCCAACAGGTACATTTACATGATTAAGTTTAGTCTCATATTGGTGAACCTATATTCCAGGAGCTAGACTGGTGATTTTGATGAAGCATAGTATTGGAGGGATACAGATTGGGTATGTATGTCTGTATTCCACAATACAATTATGCTGAACTATGATTTGGTAATTTTGAGGTTTTTTATTAGAAATATGATGGGAAATGAAGGGCAGATTAGGAACATGCTGATGTGAAATGACCACCAATGAGAAGTACTATTTGAAGTGGCAGCAGCTTCTGTGGGAGAAGCCTTGGGTTTCCAAGACACAATCTCAGATTTACTTCCATGTTCAATTTCTTGGAACTTCCCCCCCGCCCCCAATTTACTGGTACTTTTATTTCAATTTCCCAACAACTACATTTACATGATCGAGTCAAGTCTCAAACGGAAGAACTCATATCTCGGGATAGTTTTGATATTGCTGTAACATAGTATTAAAGAGATACTAATAGGATGTTCCAACCTGTATCCCACTATCCACCTGTGATTTACCTTAATTTGTCAAATTTGAGTTTTTTAATAAAAAATACGGTGGGAAACGAGGGGAGATTGGGAATATGCTGATGTGAAATGACGAGTGGTGGGGAGTAGTGGTTGAAGTGACAGCAGGGTCTACATACAGGCTCAGGAGACGTCTTGGGTTTCCCAGACACAAACTCAGATTTACTTCACCTTTAATTTATCGGAACTTTTATTTCAATTTCCCAACAGCAACAATTTTTAAACCACATTCATCATAAATGGTCTTCCATGTTGGCATCACACGCTTCAGAGAATGGGGTATTTCAAACAATGTCTAAGATATACTAAGATTGGAAAGCCTTTTCTAAAAAACTTAATATAGAAATATTGTCACATTTCTTTTTACCTAACTGAGATTACTAGGTTTATAATAGGTTATAATTATACCATATATACATTCCCAATTTACCATATACATGACAGAATTAAGTCTCACACTGAGATTAATTTCTCAAATATTCAAGTAGTAGTAGTAATAAAGTAGTTTTAAAGGGATACAGATCTTTCAGCCTGTATTCCCCTATGCAACTGTGATTAACTATAATTTGGTAATTTTAACGTTGTTATTAGAAATATAATGGGAAATGAAGGAATAGTTGGAAACTAGCTGTAGATATATTGACATAGAATGAGGACCGATGAGAGGAAGTGTTTGAAGTGACAGCAGGTTCTACAGAGATGCCTTGGGTTTCCCAGACATAATCTCAGATTTACTTCAATTTATAGGTACTTTTATTTCAATTTCCCAGCAGCTACATTCACATGATCGAGTTTTAGTCTCATAGGGGACAACTTATATTACGGGAGATTGTTGATATTGATGAAACATAGTATTAAAGGGATACAGGTATAGGCCTATAGGAAGGGTAAGCCGACATTCCACTATACTACTTTGATTATTACCAAGAATGTGGTGATTTCAAGATCCTTTTCGTTAGGAATGTGACGGGAATCTATGCATTCCATTTACTATTTGTATGGGAATTTCAAATCCCCTTTAAAGACATATCATATCTACCATAGGGTTTTACTTCTATGGGAAATTACTGGAATTGGGGGTAAAATCGTACCGTGGAATAGAGCCTTTCAGCACATGTTAGTTATATGCAATCGTAAAACTAAGAGCGGATCCACTTTCGCCAGAAGTTACAATAAAATCTGGTAACTTCTAGTGCCGAAAGCTAGTAGGAGCTAACTGGGACAATGTGAAAGTTAACATCAGCTGAGACAGTGACAGCTGCAGCATTTAAAAGATGTTATTTAGGATTTGATGTACTTTGATGTTCCTTGCGCTAGTAGCTGTGTTTCCTAGCCCTATACACTCGACGGAAATTAGGTTAAGGGCTTGGGGAAAGTACATAATAATGCTTTGATGTATTAAACAGCGAATCGCATAACGTCTGTCACGTTTAGCAAGGTTGTCATTTATGCCATTTAAGACATACCGAAATTCTTTGAAGAGCAGTGACTATCAAAGCTGAAAAAGAACATGGCGAAGAGTCGCCGAGGATGAGATGTGACCAGAGGAAATTTCATCAGAATTAAAAATAAGATAAAAATAAAAACTGTGAGATCAAAACGGGGGCGACTCTGATCGGTCGGTCTTTGTTAAAAAGGTAAAGATGAACAAAGCGGAAGTCTTTGACATGAGTCAAGCGCGGTGCACGCTGGGTGTTAAAGTGGGGTAATTGAGACGCAGGGCGTCTTCCTCCAGGGGGGACCAGCGTCTGACGGGCGTCTGTAGGGGACGCTGTACTGGGCTGAGCCCCCATGACTGGCTGAGGTAGCCCCGGGGATAGAGGCACCAGGGGGAGGGGGTACCAGGGGCTGATACAGGATTTGGAAAAAAAAAAGGGGGGGGGTCAATATATAGGGTAAGTACTAAAAGTGTGTGCATACGTGTGCACACACACGACGTTTTTTTTTATCTTTGGCAAGTTTAAGTGTCCACCAAAAGGGGGGGGGGGAGGGGTCAGGACCCCCTGCACCCCCCCCCCCCCTGGATCCGCCCCTGCGGTACTCCAGCTGGCTTCGGGTAAAGAGTAAAAGCATTGAGCCCTGTTTCCACCAGCCGATTTTACTACCAATTTGTTGGTAATTTATTACTTTTAATTGGTAATATGGCAAAGGATGATATAATATTATCTTAAATACCATTTGAAAGAGAATTTAAAACCTTTCTAACGGTATATATAACATGTTCATGATTAACCAACATTCTCACTAAAGAATCGGACCAAGGGAGATCCCAGTGGCCCTTTGCACAATGGGTTTCGTAACAACGAAGGTAATTGTATTAATGAAATTAATAATTTTGTAACAACGATGGTTTTGACACTTTTTTTTTCTATATATAGAATGCCCCCAGGGAGCTGTAACTTTTAGTGAATTGTCTCTACTTTTTTCCCTTTTTACATCAATTTACAGAATTCAATTTCATTCATTAGAACCAGAGATTTTACTATTTTTGTAAAATCGTAACAACGAAACCTTTGTTAAAGATATCTTTGTTTGATCCTTACAACGAAATTCTATTGTGCAACAGGCTACAGTGGCCCGTTGCACAATAGAATTTCGTTACTAAGATAAAACAACGAAAGCACAACGAACTTTTGCTTAACAACGAAATGTTTCGTTGTTACGAAAATATTCCACTCTTACTTAAATAGTAAAAATCTCGGCTTCTAATGGATGTAATTGAATTCTGTAAATTGATATAAAAAGGCAAGACATTGGAGAAAACGCATTAAAAGTTACAACTCATTGAGGGCATTCTAACTATAGAAAAAAAATTGTTAAAAAAAACTTTCGTTGTTACGAAAATACCTGCAAATAATTTATTAAGCAACAACGAACTCTTTCGCTGTTTACAATATTTTCATTGTTACGAAACCCATTGTGCAACGGGCCACAGTAGTCCGTCGCATAGTCGAGAGATTAAGGATAACTTAGATTTGGGTCTCACAACAGTGCAAAGGCTAAGGACGGTTTTATGCAAACTCTCCCTGTTGTGCGAAAATCTATCATCAATTTTCACCCACTTCTAATCATTTTTCCGGACTGAAAACTTCAGGAATTTTAGATCTAAATGCCTTTTTTTCAGAACTGTTTACAAAATTAAAATAGGTCCAACAGAACAGCTACAATTCATCAGTTGGTTCCTAAAATCCAAGGAAGGTTTCTAAACATTATCTGTGCCCCGTCGCATAACGGGTCTCGCTGTAGCGAACATTGGCACATTTCAAAAGACCTCTCCCTGTTCAACAGGGAGCAAATCCACCTTTCATCCTTACAGGGATTGTTTGACCACCCCTTTTCTTTCATGTCCCGGGGGGACATTTTGGGTTGTTAATTTTAATATTCTGTTTTCAGCAAATAATAGCAGTGTCCCTCATCTCATAAAATATATAGGAGGTAAGTGGCGGAAATGTATTTATCAATCAATTAAATTAACTTCAAAGTGTGTGCAAAACCATCGCAACAGGGACAATTGGCACATTCCAAAAACAAGGAGAGAAAAAAACAGCGAGAAAAAAACAAATCCATCCTTAATCGCTCCCTCTTGCGAGAGTTTGGTTATGCGACGGGCCACTGGAAGGTGCTAAAAAAATTAGGGGCGTTTCTAATAAATCTAAAGTGGTTCCTTGTAAACCTGAGGAAATCTGAAATCTGAGGGGGCTCAATGCAAATCTGAAGGGGCTGCAGGAAAATCTGACAGGGTTCCAGCTAGCCAAGTTTGCCATATTTCAGGCCATTTACCTAAAACTAAACTTTTTGAAATCTGAAATTTGTTGTTCATCGGCCAATGGGGTACCGTTTTGTACTGGACCCGATCTCTGACCTTAGCCTACGAGTAGAAAGGTCAAGAGCCTCCAATTAAGGTTATTTTCATCATTTACAGAGATTATGTTACATCACTGACAGATTTTGCCTGAGGAAGTTGTCAACCAAGCATCCCCCTTCCCCCAAGTGGGTTAAGATTTTGACATAATGCCTGTATTTCACGAAACGATTTTATATGCCGACGATTTAGTCTATGATATATATGATTTTCTGTAAAATTACGAAAAAAGACAAAGCGTCCTACCAAAGGTTCAGAGTCCTTCAAGATTCCCTGGTTCTACATATCATTTGAAAGAGAATTTAAATGCCTTTCTAGTGATATATAACTTGCCAGTACTTAAACCATTTACCAACCGACGATTCATGAAATCAGTAGCAAAATCGGTAAGTGGAATACAGCAATAAGGCACGGTGTTCAGTAAATTGAAGCTAATACCAAGATAACAATGAATTTGGAAAAAGAACCTCTGACTTAATTAAGTGTCTTACAAGATACACCTGTGTGTATATATTATATTCAGCAGTATGCTGGCCTGCACGTCGGCTGGACTTGTCCAGGCATGGTGTATAGTTGGCCTTGATAAACCACTAGTGGCTGCCACAAGTTGCCAGAGGCTGCCAAGGCCAACCAGAAAAAACACTCACATGTCCCCTCAAAGGTGGGGAAAGCAAAAACAAGTCTGGGACCGCCAACGCCAAGGGTTACTTAAAGGGAACTGTCTGTTAGTGATGCTTTAAATTCTGATCGCCGTGTATACAGAATTACCGCTCAAACGAGTTGTATTGTGGGTTTATACATACATACATATATATATATATATATATATATATATATATATATATATATATATATATATATATATATATATAAATAGTAGTGGAGCCAGCTGCGGCGATCAAGGTGACCAGGGGTGGATCCAGGGGGTGGGAGTCCTGGGGGACCTTTTGGTGCACCCCTAAACTACAAAAAGAGGGGAAAATGTCCCTCTTTCATGTGCAAATGCCTGCCGTTTTAGTACTTAGCCTATATGCTAACCGCCCCCTTTAGAAAATCCTGCATCATCTCATTTATCAACGATTCCTCCTTGTACTTGGAGCAATGGACAGGCCAAGAGTGGGATGAACTATGCCATGATGTACAATTTGCAACCTGTGTCAATGGATTTATGAATCTGATCAAACACAGATACTGTGTCTATATTGATCTACTTCAACAGGTCCAGTCTGTGTGACATACTATCAAGAAGGAGAGAATATAGAGAAAAATGTTTGTATTGATGTATTGATCTTGATGTACATAATTGTAATTTAATGTTGAAGAGAACATCCAACTCAACGACGGCTTGGTGTAGACTTTGAAATTTATTTAGACATTAAAGAAGTGGTCGAATTAACATGTTTCAGATTGTTACATCCTTCATAAGAATTCAGTTATAATTTACACTAAAACCCTCATGTACTATAACTTATACTCATTGTAATATCACTGAAAACCAGGGGCAACCCTGAGGTGAGTCGCTAATAAAAACTATTAAAAAAAAGAAGAAGAAAGAGTGAAAGTTATAGTGGCAACCTGTAACAACAGGAGTCAATTTCCATGAGGTGGCGACAACACCTATAGGCCTGTAGGGAGATGTACCATGGGGGCGGCCATGTTGTGTCATGTGGTACAAAAGGACACTCCTCATTGGCTGGGAGGCTGGATTGACCCCCGACTGGTAGTGGCGCCAAAGGAACATGCATGCGCAAACATAAACTCCCTACAGGCCTATATAATCATATATAAGGCCTTTCCTGATTTATACAACCAGTCATTGAAATGAATGGTAATACATATATATAGTGGAGAATCAAGTTACCGTCGTCTGGCAAGGATCTGTAACATAAAACTTCACAACGAGCCCCGACCTGGAGGATGTGTGTAACAGTATAGCGGATTAAACTGCGATGAGCAGTGCATAACATCTATGTTCAGGTATGGGATACCTGTTAAGAAGTTTATATGTCTATATGTACAGAAAGCTTAGGGCAACCTTATGACAAGCTGAAGACAATCTTACAATTTCTATTTCTTATGACAAAATCATTTTACACAGACGACGATGTTGTCTGGACTACTGTAAGAGTTACATTTTTCTTTAAGAGTTTTATTTCAACATCACATTTTACATGTGTTTTTCCAATTGAAGATGATAAGAGATGAAACAAATTTAGAAAATAATTAATGCGCTGATGAGTAAATGTGAGGAATGGGTGATTTACACGGTAACAAGATAATATCAAGCTCAAGATTTGACTCACTATATCACCCTATACTATACCCCTTACTAATAGTAATAGTCATGTTAATTGGTGGGCTATCGTAAAAGCTTACATTAGCTGCATACAGATTTTATCGGTCTGTGTAAACGCTCCTTTAACCACCCGCAGATGGCAGTATGAGAACAATGAGGACACTTAAACGGGTAAATTGGTCCAGCCCCCATTAAACGAAGCCTCAAGTCCTGCACAGATAGGAAATAATTAGTCACACTGCCGTTTTAATTCATTAACATTTCTGAAGTGTGGCTAGGCGCTTTGAAATGCAAGCACCCATTGAATTCTAAAATGGAGGGGGCCAGGTTGAAAGATACCTTTATAACTTAGAAAAAAGAGCTCCACGGAATTCCCATGCTGAGGGGGATATTTCAGTACTGACAGAGACACAGGAGGTTCGTAGACTGAGTCGCGTATGAATAAGTCAGTTCTGAAAGTTATAATAACCATAATTAAGTCCCATTGAAATGATAAATAGCCTAGCCCATGGAATTATTTACGTGCCGTATTTGATTGATTTAGCTAATACACGAATACAATGTGACAGCGATTCATTGCTGCATTGAAAGACATGAGAAACAATTCCAGCACTTTAGACTAGTCAAAATGAACAAATACCTAAACAATAGAACTTGTTGAACTATAGTAAAAACGCACTTTACTCAATCAAATCTTTCATATTCAATAACTAGCTCTCTGGTGAAAGAGAGTGTTTAATTTTGATTGTATAGTATTAACTGTTGAAGCTCTCCCTGGCTTTGAAACGTTAAAATGCAGACACATCTTCTCTGGTTGCAATTCCTATTTTCGCTGGTCGACAGCGAATACTGAAGTGCCATTGTTACACGCAAAGGAACAAGCAAAAACCAATGTGAGTTTACCAACCTCCACTTGTGAAGATTTCCATCCTCCCAACCACAGAATGTCTACCTGAAGCGTCACCGTTTTGTCTGGCTAGATTAAAAGGGTGGGTTAGGGTTGGAAGGGATGAAATTGGCTTTGGAGAGGCGGGTAAGGAGAGATGTTAGGTTCGCTTCAGGGGCGGAAAAAATGATTATCTTAAACGGTAAAAAGGGAGACAAGAGGGGGTTCGCATTGAGGACACGCAAGGGGTGGATTGGGGGACTTTGTAACGGGAGGTCTCTGCATGCGGGGTTTTAACCCCCCACGAGGGAGGGGGGTACTTACTCTTTGATTTTTTTTCACTTCCCACTAGGGTGTTTAGGTAGCACAATGGTAGAGTGCTGGCTTCGTCCTCTGAAGTTTGGCACTTCAAGTCTCTGTCCTGCTGCTCTGGTATTAGACATTCTCCCTGTGGTCAATGATAAGGTTATCAAAGACCTATAGTGCCTTCGGACATTGTATTTGGTGCCCTGCCTATGGGACACTGCATATAAAAGAACACTTGTCTCGGTAAAAGTGTAAGGGTATGGTCTCTACCTCCTCATAGATTTGATCATCCAGGAGCAAGGATGAAATAATCCAGTGCTCCAGAACCACTGAGTCTGGTGGTTCAAACCAACTAACAAACCCACTGTTGAACTATCGCCGCTACTTTTTGTGACCAACTGCTGCTGAATTCAGCTGACCATCCCTTATTTTGAGTGGATACAGATCACCGCACTGAAAAATACAGAGTGTCTCAGTACCAGGAAATATACAAAAATCACCAAATTGCTCAAGGAAATTTCTGATATAATTTCCATAGTTTATCTGGGGAATAAAGTACATGTACAATGTAAGCTATCATTCATATATTGTTCCATGTGTGTAGTTCACCCACCCCCCCTTTCTCTCTAAAACCCGTTAAATCCGTCTTTTTGGTAGTGGGTACCCTTGCAATATTCAAGTAGGGATGGCCGACGTGGTTGAGGCGTAGGTGCCACTCGTTGGCATTGGCACTGCATGAGTTTGAGCCCCATGCAATCCAGCATGGAAAACAGCACATTTGGATGACCCCTGCAAGGAATTGTGCCCCAAATGGTCCACAGGTCTGTAGTGGAAGAACATTAAATAAAGTGAACTCAGCCTGGATAAAAATTCAATTAAAAAAAGTGCCCCCACCCCTGGGATTTCTTCTCCTCTCATGTCTAAACACAGACTTTGACAAAACCACAAATACAGATAGGATACACAGCCAATACAGTCCATTGACATACTCAATTTTTTTAGAATTTGAATGATGCGTGTTTTGCCTTTGTGGAAGAATTTCTCAACCGATACATTATATGGTCATGCTCAATATAAAGTGAACACTTTGCGTTTGTAACTCCTAATTGAGTGAACTCAGCTAAGATTATGAAATATCCTAAGGCAGAATAATACCTGGATTCCACTAGCTGATTCTGACTGTCGGAACTTTGGTAATCAACCTTTTTCACCAGTAATATGACAAAGGACTATAACCAGAAAAAAACAGTGCAACATTGCAATGTTAGGTCATAGAGATGTTATTGGGTTCATCATAATACTCCAACAAAAACCAAAACAGAACTTAAAAGGACATTACTTTACAACAACCTTGTATACTTGTCTTGGTAGTCTACTGCCTTATCAGGGATTTTTAAGAAACAGGCCGAGTGCTCACGTGATACACACATGTGCTCACGTGATACACACACCCAGTTCTTGCCTGACTGGTCGACTTCCCAGGGGCTAACGATGTCGGTACTCAGTGGTTAAACACACCCTTCATCTCTCTGATAAAGTCCTACCTGTCAAGCTTAAGTCTGAGAGGGATTGATAAAAACATGCTTATTCACCAGCAGGTTCTTTTGAAATATCTTCGTTCTCCTCCAAAACCTAGTGTTAATGGTTGGATCAATATGTTTATATATGATACATTTGTCACAATCATGAAATCGACATGAAGATAGAGTTAATTGTATAGATTCAAAATCGTAGTGAAACAAAAATAGACTGAAAATAAAAGACCTGTTCATAAATAGTTAGAGTAATGAAATAGTTTGTTTATGTATAATCCATCAGACAATAGTCCTACACATAGATATGATATCCATTTTATAAGTGTATCTGCTTGGCAAGACCAATAATTGGAAAAGCCAGTGAGAATGTTAAAAAAAAAGATACACGTTCTGATTGAAAATCCATAGATTTCTGCACTGACAGAAGATGCGCCTTGAACTACTGCAAACCATACATTCATTTCTATCGACCTGGGCCCGTAACTGATTTCAGTGATTAGGCTATTCAGGTGGAATATGATTATTTTATAATACCTTATTCTGTCTTGTCACCGAAGGAAGAATGTCATTTGAAAATAACTTTGAAAAGGGATTGCTAGGTGTAGTTACTTTGTTTTACAAACAGAATGCATATGAATTCAACACGAATAAAATTTAGCCTTATCACTGAAATCAGTTACGAAGATATGGCCACAGATAAATCTCAAGCTATATATCTACAATGACATGAACCTGGCTGAATGCTGATGCCTGTATAATCTTGATTCTGAGACGACAGACTTCACCGTAATGTTTATACTTGAGAAGGTTCTGGGCCATCAAGGTGACATAGGTGGTAACATTCAAAAAGCCCAGCTCGGATAACATAACTCTAGACCTGTTTACGTGGATTGAAATGCTACCTCCTGTTACATAATGGGAACCTCAAGGCCATTGCACACTAGGCGATAATTGCAATAGGCATATATGCAATTACTATTTCAAAGTGTTGCAGCAAAAAAAGAGAATTTTGATTAGTGTTTTATTATGAGCAATTATGTCTAAGAAAAATAAGTGTCAACATTTAATAATGAAGAGGAGAATAACTTTCTCGGACCAGTGGGTACCAGCTATAGGTATCAGTGTAGCACACCGGGAACTTACTTTGCCACTGGTGCCCGGCGTGTACCCTAATAGTTTTTCCTCCTAATTGGTCATTTTGCGATGACATTGCTACTTTTTGTGAAGTATAGAATCTGAAGATGTGAGACCTCAATCAAAATTTGCATGATTAATTTAGACTAATTAGTTACGAAGATAGCGCACCAGGTGCTTGGGGGAAGGTGGGGGTACAGATCGCAGCAAGAAAGATAAAAAATAGCAAAGGTTAAGTGCCCATGGGGGCACTGGGGTGGGGCTTCTGCTCCTGGGAAGAATATGGGCCCCCAGTCGCCCCTGCTGATCGTAAAAGGTGAAGATAGGGGGGCCCAGCACTGACCAAGTGGCTCATTGGGTTCAACTCCCTGTTGGTGTCTGTATCGTCAGAATAGTCAGAATTCGTCTTAACTTGTTTTGACTGTGAAAATGATCCTGGCTGTTGGTACGGCGTAAAACATCCATGACTCACTCACTCTATCACTGAAAACAATCTGCACAGTATCCATCTTAATTTGTCACATTTGGCCACACTTTTCACAGATCGCAGTGTGAAAAAAATTGCAAAAACAGCCTACTATGTCAAAAGAGGAACTACGTGACCGTTTTCCTTACTTTGGTTGGATGAATTGTTACAAGTTGCAATATATGATTGGAATTAACAACTATCCCATTTTTTGCCTATGCAACTTGGAAAAGAGAATTAGAAGCTCAAAACACACGTCGTTTAGTCACAACAATAGCACTATCTTTTTATCTCCTTTGCAGGCAATGGTACCTCAATAGATTGCATGGATTCTGTTTTTGCGATTTGATTATTTAGTCCATTCACACATTAATTCCAATCGCAATCACTCGCACCCTGCAGTTTGATCTATCTGAGATTTTTAAAACTTTGTGATAAAGGCTGCGATTTTTGTACCTGAGTCCAAATCTAACCATATCCTTGGCAAGCAGGGATGTCACAAGCACATTCTGCAACCATACTTTTTTGGTTAGTCTGTAACCCACTCAATTTTCAAGTAACAGTTACATTTTTTTAGGTAAAGATAAGACTTACTAAAAACGAATGTTATGGTAACATTATATTTCAGTGAAGTTGAGACCTTACTATTAAAGAATGTTGTAATAACATTATTATAATAATGTAAAGGAACATTACAAGAAAGTCACAATAACGTCAAAGTGCAACGTCGCAATGTTAGGCTGAAAGACGTTTCTGGGTGCGATCAAAATAACATAACAAGAACCAAAGCAGAACTAAACAGAATGTTATAATAACTTTATAATAACATCATATTCTTCCGTGGGATTGCAGTAGAAAATCACACATTGTGTTTGACAGGCTTTATACCTTAGACTATCCTCAGACATATTCTACTAAAGAATATAAGTGGCGATGATTGGGCTGAGGTTCCGGGAAATGTCTAGACAGGAACATTATCCTCACTGCACATGGGGGACTGATGCTCCTTCCCCTCATGTCATATCATTATACAGAGATTTGGAAAGAAAGTCTAGAAACACGTAGAAAAATAGAAATAGATAAAGAACACGAAGCGCCTTGAAGTTTTTCGTTTGTAGTCAAGACATCTTTAGGTAAATTGAATTCATATTATTCGAGCCAAGTAAGAGGGTTTTTAGTGGAATAAGCCCTCCCAGTTTACACCAAGTCAAAGTTTACCATGAAATATTTTCAAAATTGACTGTGCCTTTTCCATGAACACAGATGCAAAATACAAAGCAATTTGGTTAAGAAATTGTAAAATGCAGCTTCCCTTGGAGATATAGGGAAACATAATTCTTGCTTAAAAAACATTTTGATGAAGTAAATAAATAAAAAATTATACGTGTGTGGAGGAGTGGTACTATTTCATCCATCTGTCCCATCAGGCCTGTCAAAAAGAACATTACATTAAGGATAGACAACACCTCTCTGAGGCTAATTTGCGGGACTCCCTTTAAAAAAGCATAGATTTTCTTGAGGCCATGGCATAACTATGTGTCTTATATGAATAAATAGCCATTTGAAAAAGCTATATGGCCATATAAAAAATGTTAAAATGTGATTACTCATGTCTGTGGGACTGACCAAAAAATTTGGAAATGTAATTTTTAACTTTTATTTTTTGAACAAAGATATCGCACTTACTATTGCAAGTAAAGACCTAAAATTTTCACAGCTTATAGACAACATTCCTTTGGAGGGAAGCGTGTCTCAGATTTTTTATTTAGGTCCCAGTTTTCATTTGATAAAATCTAGAAAATAATGTTGAAAAAAATCACAAAAAGTTACCCGTTTTTTGACATAAAACAAAAACTAGGACCTAAATAAAAAATCTGAGACACGCTTCCCTCTGAATGAATGTTATCTACATGTTGAGAAAATTTCATGTCCCTACTTTTTTTTGTAAGCAAGATATCCATGTTCAAAAATTAAAAGTGAAAAAAATAGTTTTTTATCTATGACGTTTTGAATCTTCAAAGAATAACAATATATTTTATATCAAAAGATAGAGAAAAATATGGTCTATCGTTTGGTGTAAACCATATGGATCTACTCCTACTAGACAGGACACAGCTTTCATTACCGCAAAAGGCGCCCCAAGAGGTGTTGTCTATCCTTAAATGAGTTTTTTCTTACATACAACAAGAACATTAATTGCTCTCCTTACTGTCACTTACTCTGTATCATCAATCGTATACATTTTTCATACTACATCACCCCACATGCCATTAATATGACAATGTATAATCACAACATGAGGGATATTGTACTCAAGAGAATCAATCACTTGTAATATCTGGAAGAACATATTTATTTGAACATATTCAATCATCATATTGAAAAAATGATACTTTCAGTATGAATCATACTCTGTGTGAAATACAAAGTACAGTCCAAGGGGACACAAAGCAATTGTTATTGCCCTGGTTTACACATACTGTCGAGGGCTTTAGCCAAAGACATGCACCGTTGTATTAAAAGCAGGGCAACAACAATTGCTTAGTGCACTTGCAATCTGTACTTGATTTTTACTAAACCAATTACAAGCAAATTTTGAAATGTTTTACTGACAACAGAAAAATAGGGCTGGGAATCTCAGACAAGGATTATAGCCCTCGCGGGCAATAACAGGACGGCATTCCAGAGAGAATTGGCGATATATAGTTTCCAGATAATTAATGTGCACCCAATCTTCCACAACTTTTGCCAATGTGTTCCAGAGACATTATCTGGGAGTGGGTTTTATCTCCTAATTGGTGCATGTGGGTGAGCCCATATAATTATCTGGAAAAGTGTAAATATGGCTTAAGTTTTGGGAATGTTCCCAGCAGGATGATTGTATTTTTTGTTTTGCATGAATGATACCAGCAAACCATGAATAATTATCTGGAAATAATTATCTGGAAATAATTATCTGGAAATAATTATCAGGAAAATTTATGGGGAAATAATTATGAGGAATATATAGGGGGAATGTGCCTTGTATCACGCACCTGCAGCTAATTACTTATAAATCTAAATTGGTTTTTCACAAAGAAAACATGCATATAAGTGGTCGGGGACCATTTTCTGTAGCACCTTTTTATGGTCTTACTTTAGATTTTAGACGATTTTTTTTTATCATGGTAATGGTAGAAGCCTAAGTACGTAAAAGTTTACCAAGTAACCCAAATATATTAACTAACTCAATTTTTGGATATTAGTGTCTCTTGTTCTGGCATTGCTTTTTCACTGTGCGCAATACAACACTGTTTTACCCTATACCGACTCAACCAATAGACGGTAGCACAAGCCTGCTACTCAGCCGCCGTGGGCCGCCGTGGGCCGCCGTGGGCCGCCGTGGGCCGCCGTGGGCCGCCGTGGGCCGCCGTGGGCCGCCGTGGGCCGCCGTGGGCCGCCGTGGGCCGCCGTGGGCCGCCGTGGGCCGCCGTGGGCCGCCGTGGGCCGCCGTGGGCCGCCGTGGGCCGCCGTGGGCCGCCGTGGGCCGCCGTGGGCCGCCGTGGGCCGCCGTGGGCCGCCGTGGGCCGCCGTGGGCCGCCGTGGGCCGCCACACTTTAAGCCCTGGCCACACTTACCAACTCAACTCAACTCGACCGTCGAGTTGAGTTGAGTTGGGGTAAGTCTTATAGTGTGGCATAGCTCTACGAATCCAGTCTTAGTGTTTCTCACGACAGTTGAGTCGAGTCTTAGATCTTGAGATGTTGAAGATGTAAGACTGGATAGTCGGGTCTTAGGGGGGTGCAGTAGATAATCTGCTTAATTCTATAAGGGCTACGACAGTTGGGTCTTATCCTATGGCCAGGCAGAGAATATTAGGTAAGACTGGAGAGTCGGGGATCCTGGCGCCACTTACAGCTACGACAGTCTGGTTGGGCTGAGTTGGTAAGTGTGGCCGGGGCTTAAGATGCGGTATTATGCATAGGTTTGTCAACGCATTGGTGTTTATACACCCGTCAGCCGACTAAGGCTGGGACCCTAAACCCAGCCTGACCGACCGGTCTTTATTCTCCTATGTTATGGGACGTTGACTAGTGGTAGGCAGCCCTCCCTCTCAAAGGCAAAGAAAAGTTGTCTAATGATACAAATAATTATCGGCTCCGAATTCCCGATAATTATTAGCAGGTCTGGGCTAACACAGAAATTCGGTACAGCCCGTGATTACAGGGCGGCCCGTGATGCTGGGTAACAGATCGTCCTGTGATTTAGGAACAGTTGAATAAAACTAAGAATATTAGTTAATAAGGAGATTTGCTAAATATTCTAATTCGGTAAATGTGTCATAAATCAACATTTCTTGTTATAGAGCTCCTGTAATCCGAAGTTAAATGTGTACATTTTTTCGCAAACCACAAAAAGAGAGTCTGCCTCAGTCCCTCAGTACAGTCAGATATAGCCGGGCATGTAGAGAAGGGCGGGACTGACTTACATAACTTGTCCCGGGGTGTGCGACCCTCTCTAGTAGGTCTAATTATAGATCCTCCTCCCGGCGACGGGTGTCCAGGCGGGCCGGGAGTGGTCAGATAAGACAATAAAAAGGCGGGAATATCAATTAGCCCAAGTTATCAGGTCGGCCCGACTTTGTGGGGCGTCCCGTTTAACCGGGATGGCCCGAAATTTCGGAACGTTCCCGTTTTCCTATGTTAGCCCCAACCTGATTAGGCTGCCGTTAGCAACTTTTGCTATCTGCAAGATCCAGGCTCCCGATAATTATTTTGATTTCCGGATAAATATTTTGTATATCGGGAAATTGTCTCTGAAATGGCAAGAGTTATCGGGAAATTGTCTCCGACCTCACTTTTCTTATCCGTGACGAAAATAATTATCGTGAATTCTTTCTGGAATGCGCTCCAGATCTGTTATTCACCTGAGAGGGCAGGACAATGGTGAAGGTATAGGAGGTGGAATCCTGATATAGAATGAACTGTATGGATAACCGAACTGGGTGAAGGATGCTGGCTTTTCAGTGCAGGTGTGTCGATCAGTCAGGAATACCTGCAGGTAAACCGCATAGTAAACATGAATTCTGTCATGTCATTGTGTGCCCAGAATTGTGCCACCTTTGACTGTATGGCCTCTGAAGAGAAATGTACGTCAGCCACACCCTGATGTATTGATTTCCCACAACGTACAATAGTCACCTGCTAAAGATAATCATAATTATAGCATAGTTTGGGAGCCATTTTAACACTTTGTATGGTGTAATGTGATGTGTAAAGGCTATATTACAATATAGGGTATTTGCTTGTGGTACCATGAAAAGATGCAAGCAAACTGCCGCAAACTTGTTTGCAGTAGGGTACTGCGAAGTGAAATATAGATACTTGCTTGTGGCACTTGCTTGCAGTACTTGCTATTTAACATAGGTTTTTCATGGATTGCTTGCAGTCAGGATACCAACATGTTGGTTTCAAAACCCCCAATTGTTTGCGGTACCTAAAACAAGCAACATCAAATGCGACCTACCACAAAGTGGAATATAGCCTTGTTTATTGGGTTTGCGTACCATGACTAATTACTTGTTTCATTCACTTGTCGTCATTTACAATAGAATGTTCCCTATATTTGTCCTACATTCTGTCCGTTTGCAAATCATAACCTAAAACTACCGATTATACAGATTCATGTTATTGTTGTATTGTGAAAGGTAGAGGAGAAGTGAAAAGCTAGGTTTCCGTAAAACACCCAACGTACAGTCAGAGGTTAAAACAGAGTTAGAACGCATTCAGTATCCCCTTCTGTCTAAATGATAAACAAAGTTTGCAATAGTCATAAGGGACCTCTTCCTCTTTAACAACTATTATTCATACTTGCACCATAATAATTCATACAGATATCATTCAATTTTGGACCACGCTTCATGGTCTTTCTTTATGTCATACCATATATCTCATCGTTTTAGAATTATACTTCCAAATCGGTCACAAGTCATTTATAAAATGAACATTTAGTAAGACAAAAACTACATGCTTCATAATTATCATTGTTTAAGCATTATTTATCCTGGTAAGGGGTTTGGAGGTTAATCCTGTTTGCCCCCTTCTCCAGCCATAATATTTTACAATTCTGATCCTTGGTTGTAACTAATCTGTTACATAAACATTTATTAAAACCAAACCAAACAACCACTATAATATAAGTAGTATATCACTGTGTGAATGTTGATGTTTTTTTTTTTTTTTTTAAATTCTTTATTCTATCTCTCTTGTACAGAGCTCTTCCGATAGTGGTATAAACATAAACATATCACATATTTACATATAATTCTGCACACATTATTATCCGATATATCAATACACAATACAAATACAATTCAAATTCACATTAACATTCACACAAACATTTACACATTATATCGCCTAATCATTATCACAACACAACAACACATCAATACATAAGTTCAGATAAATCTAAACAGTTTATACTACGATTAAACTCCACAATATGATCTAAATTTTGAACTTTATCTGATAATTTATCCCAAATACTACAGCCTAAATAAAAAGGACTTTTTAATACTCTCTCTTTGTCAGTAAATGGTCTATACAGTTTCACTCTTTCATTTCCTCTTAGCGTCATTTCAGGCCTGTCTATATCAACGTTCAAAATGTTTTTACTTAATTTAAACATTCGGCGTAACATGAACATTTTTCTTCTATCAGACAAAGATAACATCTTCAGATTTTTATGATATTGCATCATAAGTTCAGTAGGAACTCGTTCAAAAACATTCAAACATGTTTTAATAGCACGATTCTGTAATGGTTGCAATTTACTAACAATTTTCTTAGGACCTGAGTCTGTTATCAACGATATATAATCAATCAGAGGCAAGATGCCCTGTTTATACAACAACAAACATGTTTGCTTGTCAATAAATTTCCGAATAATAGCCAGAGTGATCAATTTATCATTCACTATTCCCAGAGTTGTAGATAACTGTTTTTCAAACGTCAATAGTTTATCAATTTTAATTCCTAAATACTTATATAAATCCACATTTGCAACAACAGTATCACCCATAACAACTTCCACATCATCATCATAGGTTATTTTATATCTGGGTCCAGATAACATATGCTTACATTTTGAGAGATTAAGAACAATATCATTGTTTTTACACCAAAGCTCTACTACTTGCAACGTATCACAGGATTTATCACAAGCAATCACTTTACTGGGACTACTCTCAATTATGACGGTGTCATCTGCATAGATATTACAATATGAATTTCCTAACATATTTACAATGTCATTTATATATATAATGAATAACATTGGCCCGAGACATGATCCTTGAATAACACCTTTACGGACCTTCCCCTCACTAGACATGACATCGCCTAGCCTAGTTATTTGAGTTCTGTCCGATAAATAATTAGAAAACGGACCTATTTTATATACCTGAGAGACGGACCCTCTTGAATATATATATGCGCTATCTTTTGTCTAATATTGTCATGTGTGTTTTTGTTGTCTTAATCATAGTACCTGACGGACACTGAGAAATCCTACACTGTTCAGGGGGGGGGAGAAGGCACCTATAGTATATAGTACACTGTATTGGAGCACACCCTAGGCTCATGCAGGCCGTAAACACGGTGACTGACCAGCTCCTTACAGAATGGTGATCAAAGGACATTAGGGATGAGGCCACAAGGGGCCTGGGTGGGGAGAGGTGTGTGAGGGGAGGGATAGTAGAGTGTGTGGTCAGGGATGGATCGGGAGGGGCCTACTGGAATAATCAGCCGATTTTAGCACCGATTGAGTCTGTATGCTATGTACTGTAGATAGTTTCATCTAAATCACTGTAAAGCTCGGCCAATGACTTTGTCAGAACTGGCTGATATGAGTGCATATCAATCGACGAAATTGATAAAAACAGTCTATAAATGGGTATGTCATACCCATACCTAATACCGTATGACTATAGGCTATCCTGTTAGCAATTAGCACCTGACTTTTAGAAGTTCTCTTCACAGAGTGAAGGCCTAAAACCAGTTCACATACATACACATTAATGTCTTATATGTCCTGTTTAATAGACGTTGTCTCTTCCTCTCAGATATCTCATGAAAAGACATAATTATTGTCTTATTGTAAAGCAATAAGGCAAGTTTTCTATGACAACGGTACAGGAAAACAAGTTGTCACAGCACGCATCTCCTATGTCATAATTTTCCCCTCAGAAAACACACAATATAATACTCTCCCCGCTCTGCCACCCTATGATAATCTAGGTCCGGTCGGTACAATAGTCCCCCAAAAGCCCACTAAAAAACTGCCGGCAATCTGTTCAGCATGGGCTGCATTTGTATGCAGTGTTGGCTTGTGCAAAGTGAGTAGACAGCGCCCGGGCCTTTACTTGGTGTCGTTTTTCTGTGCGGCATCCGTCTTAGACTCAAACCGAACACTTGGCCCGAGTGGCCTGGTCTATGTGACGCACATATTATCGTTCAGATTCCGTATCATCACTCAGACTCCCTATTATCACTCAGACCCCCTATTATCACCCAGACCCCCTATTATCACTCACATCCCCTATTATCACTCAGACCCCTTATTATCACTCAGACCCCATATTATATATCAGACCCCCTATTATCACTCAAACCCCCTATTATCACTCAGATCCTGTATCATCACTCAGACCCCCTATTATCACTCAGATCCCCTTATCGTCACTCAGACCCCCTATTATCACTCAGACCCCCCATTATCACTCAGATAACCTATTATCACTCAGACCTCCTTTCACCCGGACCCCTTTTTATTGCTTAGATCCCCTGTTATTGTCCAGGTTCCCTCTTATCGCTTAGATCCCCTGTTATCGTCCAGGTTCCCTCTTATCGCTTAGATCCCCTGTTATCGTCCAGGTTCCCTCTTATCGCTTAGATCCCCTGTTATCGTCCAGGTTCCCTATTACCCTATTATCGTCCTGGTGTTTTGTAGGACATTTCTATAACAATGTCTTATACCCCAATTCAAAGGTCTTCCTAAACATCTTGTGTTTCTTTAGTTTATAGACTTGAATATCAACAGGTGCAGCGTTAGGTTGGGAGGGAAGAAAGGAAGGGTAGCAATGCTGGAAATACATTATATTCTAGAAAGGATTGATACTTCGATGTAAAAAGACAGTATCCAATAGACATACTCTGCCCCATAGACATGTTTTTCCGAATGCCATTTAAAGATGTACGACCCTACTGGTCAGTTATAGGAAGTAACAACGACTCCAATCACAATCCCAGCTCCACTGTAAGACTGAGGCCAACTCAACTCAACTCAACTCGATCGTCAGTCAGTGGAGCCGGGGCTTGAGTTAACCGATATTAGTTGACCTCTGGTACATTACCTTGTCTCTTTGAGTGAATCGTCGACCTCGAGCTTACCGCCACATACTCATGGTATGACCTAATGAAAACCAGATAGCTATATGGCTTTTATTAACTAGTCACAACCTCAGACCAGCAACTTCAGGCCTCCGTTAGTGTTATCTTATGGACTTTTAAGCATTTTAAGCAATTTTACTTATTGCAAATTCACTGTGTATGGCAAGCTAATGGGATGGAGATGGGGGTCCAGCATTCAGGATGAAATGTAAATGTAATTAATGAATTATCCTATAACATGTATTTTTTTTATCTTATTTATTCTGTCTAAGAAACTATAGGTGACAAGGTGAGGATTTGTGGGATGATTTATGGGGTGACCAACTGCCCTAGTGATCAGCGAATAGAGAAGAAATATTAGACATATCTTGGAGCTTACCCTGGGCTCAGAAAGACATATCCAACTCAAAAACACAGCAGTTATACCGACTAGATTTCAAAAATCGGCGACGACTAATGTTGTTAATCTTCCAGCGACCAACTAGAAACTGGCGCCGTGATGTCTGGCGACCAAACCACTAGTCACCGTGAGTTTGGGGGAAAATATTTGACATGTTTAATATTGTTCAATAGCCACGGGCGATTAGTTAATCGTCGGACGACGTACTAAAGTTCCCCCTCGTCGCCCGGCGACTAACTGCAAGAGCATCCCAATGTGGTAATTAGTAATTTAGTAGCCCGGCGACTAAGTTAGTCGCCCGACGATGTACTATTTTCTTAACCGGCGGGCGACTAACGTTAGTTGCCCGACGATGTACTAATTTCTTAACCGGTGGGCGACTAACGTTAGTTGCCGTCGTTGATCGCTCAAGTGGGGATGCGGCATTAGTGTATCTAGACCCCTGCCATCAAGGCGCCGCTGTGAATTTAGTTGCTGCAATTTAGTCACCACCAGTTAAATGGAGACTAAACTTCCCGTGGAAACAAGCCTTCACCTTCTCTTTGCACTTAGCCACGGCTTGAGAGTTTGACGGAACTCTTTTAAGGTGTAGAGGGTATGATACATATGAATTTATGTACATCATGTTCAATAGAAAAAGGAACATTTTATCTCTATTATGATCACAGTAAGTCTCTGTGCGACTCGCTTCACCTCCATCTCTCAAGGGGATCTTTGATACCTCAGAGTCAAATGCATTCAGGCAATCCATGGTTTTCTTTACTGTAACACGGATATTTACAAACTTTACAAGGTAGATCAAGGAAACAGAAAGATTGATATGGTATCATAACATGTATAAAGCTGAAATAGATACTTCCCAGCTGCAGCCTTTCAAAACGTCATAATAGCTGTCGTCTAGAACTTCTCGCTATGTCTGGCACGTTAACAAATCCAGCACATGTAGAGGCTGATAGGGTTCAAAAACAGGCTATAGAAAAAGAGCATGTAAAGGTTCATAGGATTCCAAAACAGACTGAAGAAAGAAACGTCAATCAGTAGAAATTGGATGTAAAAGTCGAACAAGCGTACCTCAAGTGCAACTTAGATTCCACTAAATGATTTAACATGCCAAGTTTATTGTCAGTACTGCGCTGTTCAAACACACAGACAGAAACACCTATGTGATTTTTTTCCTCCTTAGAACCCCAGCGTTTAACATGGTTGTTAGTCCGGAGGTTACCTAAACATGGGGAGTGTTTGAAGAGAGTCTTGAATAACAGTCGGACGGATGGGTATCATTTCTAGGATGTCCTAGGAGCTTCCCGGAATCCCTAGAACCCACCGGGCTGTCGGACTACCTGGGAGATAAATAGGTCCTGGTCATGCGTTCACTTTGTGGTAGGAGAACTCCCGCAGCCCCCTGTTAGTGTTGACTCTGCTGGCTGGGGCCCCTATTACACTACACGACTTTTGTGATATGACGATTGTGCAGAGAAAACGCACATATTGGAGATGTATTTTTTATTACCTTTGTTACACACGTGTAGCAAACTCCAAATTGCCATTTTTAAAGCCTAGTTCCCGTTCAACAACTTTGATCTCTCGTGCCTGAATGATTAGTACCGATTGCAAACGATAAGAAGAGAAAATCACCAGCATTTTTGTCTTTCTGAAATCAACAACTTGTTTCCAGGGTGAATGGGGCTGAAGGATTAATGAATCGGATCTTTCGTGGTCGTTATCTTAAAGTCGTTCAGTGGGCACCCGGCTTTAGGTGCCTGCATGTGATGTCCCACACTTGAAGTGTGTCCCTCTCGTAAAGATATTAGTACATGTCGTGTAGGATTATGATTACCTGGGGGTTATTGGCCTTCACAGCCTTCGATTTCATTGGCTGAAACCCTGCAGCTTCACAAACCAATACGCGGCGTGTGCAATACATTCATATCAGGATATAAAGTAACTTGATAGCTGTTGCTACAAGAACTGTGAAATGATGACTTTTCACAGGTATCATATTTCCTGCCAGCATTTCATCAAGGATTTTAACAAGTAGAATGTTTCGTATGGTCTGAGGTTCATTACTATGCCTGATTTCACCAAAAAGGTTTTATTGGAATTTTGAAAATTGAAATAGTCTGAAAACAGTTGGATTATGGAACCTCGGTAATATTAAGGGCATCTTCTCAAGGACAACAAAATGAAGCAATATACTATTTTTGTGATTTTGTTTAATGATTGCGCTTCAAAAATGATGATTCTCGAGTCATCAGGAACTTATAGACCACCCATGGTTAACGATGTAGTTGTGACTTTTGAAACACAACTTAAGCCGGGTTTCCACCGAACGCATCATGCTAACGACCATGAAAGATGGGGAAAGATTAACTAGTCTTTTGTGGTCGTTGACAGAATCGTTCAGTGGAAACAACAAATCGTTGCTTAAGACATATGTAAACGACTGCAAACAACTGTAAACGACTACGGAAAGGAAAAGATTCACAAACGACCAAATATCAAACCTGTTTAATATTTTTGGGCGACAGTCGCTTATGATTTCTTTCTAAGGCAATTAAAAGCAATTAAATCCATTGTTCCCTACCTTTTCCACCTCTAGTCGTTGGAAATAGTCATCCAAAATGTCCCAGAAACGTCCAAATATATTTATTTCTGTCGCTCAGTGAAAACAAGAATTTTGTGTTCCTGCGCACGACCAAAACGGCCGATGACAATTCTTTTTTAAAAGTCGTTTACAGTCGTTACATATTCTAAACCACAGTCATTTGGTGGAAACCCACCTTAACATGAATAAGATGAAATTGTTAATATCCTTTTTGGCATAATAACCCATTGTTAGGATATTTATGATAAAGGAAGCTGTACATCTCAACTCCATCTAGGATAACCTTTCCCCAAGGAAAGACAGCGATCTATGTATTTGACGCACATTGTCGATCCGCGTTTTCACTACATACAAGTATAAATATAAGTATGCTCTCTGAGGTTGAAGTAAACTCTACCTGTCTTTAGCGATAGGCAGGTAACATCCAAAAGGAAGACTTTGGATGAAAACATTGTGATGAAGACATTTCACTATCAGAGTGCTCTGTAAGGTGGCTGAAATCGGAAATAGTGAGAAGATTCTTCACCTGTTAAAAGGGCGGGGCAGCAAGATAACAGAAAGAACTGGATGCCCAGCCAAGCATGTGATGTTTTTATAACGTTGCAGCAACGTTCCCTTTGGTACTGTATTGGTTCTTGTTATGTTATTTTGATGGCTCCCAATAATGTTGCTGCAATGTACTGCTGCAATGTTATTACAATGTCCTGGTTACATTCTTCAAGAGAAAAAGAATGTTCTTATAACATTCTGTTTTGATTTGGTCTTAACCTCACAAAAATATAATGATATAATGAAGTTTTGATTTGGTGAGGTTTTAGCCTCACCATCGATAATATGACTGTTATGTGCCATCCTAGTAAGTAATCAACTGAAGAAAAAAACATGGTTGCAGAGCGGTTCTGTTACATTACAACGTGGCTGCCCAGGTGGGTGGTGACAAAAAATCCACCTATCTGCTTAAGTATAATGGTCACAAATTTAAAATGTTTTGAATCGTGGACTAGGGGATTCTGAAGCATTTGTTTGAGGAGTTTTTATAACTAATTTCAAGTATTGTAAATACATATATATGATTTCACATAGATAACGTGTGATTGTTTGGGATTTTGTTGGGAGTTGTGTAAGGAATTACTTGATGAATATTACAAATGTATTTATATACATTTTATTTGGAAATAATCATGAGAGTTGCCTCTGGTAATCCAGAGGGTAATTCAAACGTGCATACATTTACTATATTCAGTGACATTTTATGGACACCTTTTTTGGATTTCGTGAAAATTAATCCACCTCATAAAATAATCGTAGAATTTGGTTTGTCACATATTCTCTGAACAGTAGATAATAAGAACATGTCAAGTATTAGTCAAGATAGGAATATGAGGTGCCTAGATAAAGGATAGACTTTATATAACTTCACATTATCTTTTTGATGACTATTTGATATTTCTTGTCTTTTACCTACACAATGTGTTGAATCAGTAAGCACTTATTCAAAAACACGTATTTATCAATGGCCTCTCTTCCCTAAGGCAGAACCTTTAGAAGGTATATTCAATTGTAAACTGATGCATTTATACCACAGACTGTGGTTATACCGTAAATATGACAATTTTCTAATATTGCGCACACCTGCCAGCGAAATGTATTGTTGTGTCATTACAATTTCGCGTATGTGGTCCAGCTATTTGCTTCATAGTAGTTCACTTGCATCACATTTTAGGACATCTTAAGCAGCGCACCAAAAAAGTACGTACCACCCAAAAATAAGTGCGTTTGTAGTAAGAAATACATCCAGTCTCGTCGTCTAAACACCTACAGCCGGTGCTAGATCTAGCCACGCCCTTGACTACAATACCCATTCATAACGTGGTGGGATTATCGATTAGTAATTGTAAACAATACTATAGGCATTAATACTATAGGCATAAGCTTGCACTCAGCTCGATATTCTAGGTGAGACCATGAAATGCATAACATTACAACCAGCTTTCGCCAATAGAATACAAATACATTAATTGCATTTTTGGAAAAAGAAATGTTCATTGATATTGATGCTACCTAGAGCTTTTATTTGGCCTTTAAAAACGTGCTGTACATTCCCTTACTACCCTCCGTGGTCATCATATATCAAAAGGTAAATGCAAATCTAAGTGTTTAGAACCGAATCTAATTCTCTTGGTGTTTGGAACTCCTCCCCTTTGAGTAAGACCAAAGCGTGTGTGTGTATGAATGCGCGACGTTCTAGTACTTAACCATACACCGCCCCTCCCCCTTTCTGAAATCCTGTATCCACCCCTGCTTCGTTAGGCCTCACAAGACCTCCCCTGAGCCACAGGGCGATACAACAAGATGAAAAGTGACATTTGATACAGTCTTATTCACAGAGTAGTCGTGTTGAGAGGAGGGCGAAGTGCTATAATTGAAGTAAAATGAAAGGATGCTGGTACCTGCTCTCTCCACTAGGAGGACTCGGCTTGAGAGACTGCAGGTACAGCCAATTTTGCCAGGCCATTTGATTGGTTGAGAAGTTGTTATGTGACACAGAATTCGTCAAAATCTGACGAATTCGGCAGTGGCTATTACCTTTGGCTTATCAATACGTACAGTGTAGCATTAACAACACATAAGTTGATGCTGTGGATCCCGCATAGTGACCACACCTGCACAAGGTCTATATGGCTGCTGCCAAAGTGGCTGCTGATAAAGTAGCTCGTTGCTGACAACACCAAAGATATTAGCCCTTTGTAAGCCCGTCATAGTAACACAAGGCAATGTTTTACTTTTAGGGTTCAGCCAATGGCCCTGTGTATTTGAGCGATGCCACAGAGATTTGTTCAGAAGTTTAAGCGACAATGTTCCTTTGATTGATGCAGTTGTAGATGCGTCATATAAGTAGTATACCGAAAGTGAATTATGTGCACGTCAATTACGTTGCAAACTCTGCATACGATGACGTAGCTAATATCATGTGAACTTTCTTTTTGATATCGCCAATGAAGCCCTAGATTTGTACTTGAGCTATGTCACTTTGACATGTGATGGCAAAGGGGCCCTTCCACATTGCTGCAAAAACCCTGCAGTGAGACAACGACAGGTTGGCAAAAACCTTTCTAAATTGTTCCCATCCTGTTCTCAAAAGGCATATCATTGCCCACCTCTCCCCGAGGGTGACAAAAGCAATATTAATCAAACATGTTATATCAATGAGAGGGATTCAACACGATCATGTACAGCAATACATGAGTCTAATATTTAGTGGGCAATTGTGCCTTTCACCTTTTTTGCCCAATGTTCCTAAATGATTTTTTGTAAAATTTGTCATCGCATGGAATCCCCACTGCCATGCATGTACATCGGTCAGTACATGATCTCAAGTTATTTGCTTAAATTCGCCAAATATGTTAACTAACCCATGGCAGTCTGTCTTACACAAAATTCACGTCAAAGATGAGAAAATGATCTATAAGGCGCAATATATTAGCAAATTGAATAATATATTATAGTTTTTGTACAGCAGTCGCAAAGAGATTTCCCTCTTTGATAAGGTTTATGCTCCTGTTCATTTCACTAGAAAATGTTCCGAATGATGATTTAATATCGTTTCAAAATCCATTACTCTTAAATTGTTACCCAAACTCCCAAATCTAATATCGCTGTTGAATCTAACTTGTACAGTAGTTTATAGGAAAAGATATTAGTTTACTCCCCGTGTATCTATATTTCCCATTTCATATGCAATTCTTTGGACATTATGAATCTAGGGAAGTCTTTTATGAAAAAGTCCGCCCTTCGCAGTGACTCGGGGGATTTGAATATTAAAAAGTCGTACATAAACATACAGTACTACCTGAAGGCCTGAGACGCTATAAAATGATATTGTAGGCACATGGAACATCAGGCCTAGGGATTCAGAAAATGCTACTGTAGAGTTAATGAAAGTGAAACTGTAAATAGTGATTCAATGGAACCATAATTATAATATGTGAATTAGAAGAAATCGCACCTATGGATATATGTAAAGTTCTATTCCATGGACTTATGTGGGGAGAGACGTGGCTAGGTAGCTCACACGACCACAAATGACCTGGTGGGGCCAACACAAGCACCCACCCCTCTGTCTGTTGTGTAGTTTGACCAATCAGATCAGGTCTTGTATGGATTTGCTTACTGGGGTTTTCACAGGTGGCATCCTATTGGTTGTTTTTTCCCTCCTCTCACATAGGTGAGAGGTTGGGTGGATTTTTTGGGATTAAAATGTTGGAAATAATTCTGTTTTGAATGCTCACTGCCCCTGATTCATTTGTGGTTTCGATCACAGGATCTCATCAGGTATCCGTAATCTACACTCAACCTATCCCACTAACGAAAAGAATTACAATAAAAGCTATTCCATGGACTTAGATCCCCAAATAAGATAGACCTTATAGGACACAACAGCAGCCGTTGGACACTTTTCCCTGTTTTATTACTATGATTGGCTGTGTATTAAGCTACGAAAGTATACTATCATATGCATCAGATAAAATGCTATTTGTATGCCCTTAAATTCGCAAAATAGGAAATCAATTCATTTTTGTATTGTTGATTTTGGCTGACTCGACTGATATTGTAGTGTGACGCTCCTCGGTAGGTCGGGGTTTTCGATTCCTATGAGGGAAAAGACGTGGGGGTTGTTTAGGTCTCGAGCCGAATGAGGAGTTCAAGCAGGAAACCGAGGTGTAAGATTAAGAGTTGTGCCTCGCGCACGAGGGGAAACGACTGGAACAGTCCGGGATTCGGTATTCTCAGATGGAGGGGAGGTGTGTCGGTTTGTCGGGCCTGAAGTGTTCCGGTCATCTGGCAGAGATGGAAAAGTTTCGGAGGGGGATGGGGGATTGTGGATCATTTTGCACTCCTGGTCCGGTCTTCCGTGGTGGTCGGGTTGTGCTAGTGGTTGGTAGCATGGGGCCAAGCGGGTCGCACCTTCATCCTAGCTGTCACAGGAGGGTTGCTTACTATTTTGGGCTTTCGTACCTGCCCAGTCTTTTGGTCTCAGGTCAATCGTTGGTCCGATTCAGGCTTCCGGGCTATCTTCGGTCTTTCGGACCCCTACTCAATTTGTTACAGATAACTTGCTAACTTAGACCATTTACTTGAGTTCAACTGGCTGATTAACTTCTGTTTTAGCATATCTTCATCTTAGGCCCATTCGAGGGCTAGCTTATTGGAAGAAGACACGTGTGAACACAAGGAGTACGAAGAAGGGACTGTTTATTTCGGGCCTTCACACCCCCTTTTATACTCTACTACTCGATTCTGATTGGTCACTTCGGATCACGTGACTATTTTGGTGTCATATCCGGTTACAATACATTTTTGTGCTTTCGTATTTTCGGGATTACCCAATATACTTTCATGTTTGATTTGTTCCTTTTATCTTTACTATTATTTTGACACTTGATTACATTTTCTAGTTCGTACCTCAATTACAGATGAATGGACAATTCATCACAGTAGAAAATATCTTCTCAATTAATTACCTAACCTACATAACGCATGTTCTTATATAATACTAAGTAAACAGATTTGCTGTTATTGAGCTGTTGACGCATACTTTTGACCATCCCTCCTGCTCCATCTACTCCCACCCACCCATCTCCCGGCCGTCCGACGATGATGACCTTCTAATGACCTCTGACGGCGGTCGGGGCCGACTCAGGGGTCACGTGACCAATACCTCCTATTGGCCCGAGTCATGCCATGTTGTGCTGGTTCCCGACGTGCCTCCATGCAACCACTCGGCCCCCCGCCGAATACAAGCGGCTACCGGCTAACCTAATAATGTCCTCTCGGCCCGAGCTCTGTGTAAATAATCTCAACGAGATCATAACCCTGTGTAGTTACAAGGGGCTGGGAGGTGGACCCACTACGGACTGCTTGGGTCTGTTGGGGGGGGGGGGGGGGGGGGGGGTTACTGACTTCGTGATGGGAGGTACCCAGAGTGCAGTGGCAGATTACTATTATTTTTATTTCTTTATTTCTTTATTATTCTTTGGGGGATTATTATTATTTTTTTAAACATCTTTTTGTACATTTTTGATTTATTAATTGATTAATTAATTAATTAATTAATTTATTCATTTTTATTTTTATTCTTTTTTTTGAGGGACGCACCTCCCTTTTTTTCAAATATTAATTTGTTTGATATAAAATTCTTGGACCCAGAGGTCTGGCAGAAACTTTCACAATAGGCCGCCCCCCCCCCCAGTTTTTTTGTGAAAATCTCTGCCCCTGCACCGCAAAAATACAGCCCCCTGATTTTGCGATAGACAGCTCTGTATGTGAGTTTACAGCCCCCTGTCCTCTGAGATGTCTAGGAACAGCCCCTTGTTTTTGCTACATTTTGCCCAAAACAAAAATGATAAGCATTGTTCTTCAAAGATTATAATACAATTGACCACATAAATTAATTTGAACAGCCTAAAACATGCCCATGATGATTTTCCTGCCTACAAAATCTACCCATGCTGGGACAGACATCCTTGATAGCCCCCCCTTTCCAGAGTGTCTGGACAGTAGCAGCCCCTTTTTCCTGCCTTTGCGGCAATTACAGTCACAGCTCCTGGGGTCAGTTTTGAACCTGGTACCCAAACCCAAGTCAAGTGCCCCCTCCTACCCCCAATTGCTGGGACTATTGGTCTCAGGGATATTTATGTGTTTTGCCTCTATAAAGCTGACGGCGCATATATCGCGGGGTGTATTGCAATCTGACATTGGGATTCGGTCAGCTGAGGAGATAAGGAATGAGTTATTAACCCGATGGGTCCCGGATAAGGCATGAGTTATTAACCCCATGGGTCGCGGATACCACGGATACACAACTGCCGAACATGCCCTTCAACATGCATGTTCTGGAGACCGTCATATTCCGACAAGCATGAGTCTTATATGGATAGTTTCATGAACACAAAAATAGAAGTGGGACATATTGCTAAAAATACCCCAGCCAAGAGAGGACAGTAACGTTCTATGGTGTTGTGCAATGTTATTAGAACACTCTGAGACCTTTCACCCTTGTCTGGAACAATACCAAATTCAAATATATGATAAATGAATTGCCATTAGTTAATATGAGACACTTTGAAGGAGCCCCTCGAAGGCAGTAGGCGCCTTTTGTCATTGAGGTGACTGGAGAACTCGGGCTGCTGTTAAACTCGGGCCGGGTGAGCTTGGGCCACTACGAACTCGGGCCGCTTAATACCATTTCCCCGGCCCACCACTAAACTATGGAATAAGGACGAGTAAAGCCCTATACCCAATAGGTGATTTTGACACCGGCCAATTCACTGCTGCTAAAATCGGCCGACTCTACCAGAGAGTGTGCCACTTTTAGCCCCGATCCAGATCAAACATGCATATTTCAATATACCATACTGGCAGGTGACCCTAAGAATCAGCCGATTCTCCCAGTCACTCATTGCCAGTAGAATTGCCTAGTGGGTATGGGGCTTAAGCCATTTGGGTATGAATCTTAGTGCCCTATAAGAAGAGAGGGATATATATTTAGTTTGCTTCCTTTCCTGAGCAACTCAAGCATCAGGGGCCAAGTTCTCCAGCGGGCCAAGTTCACCTTGCCCGACTTCTACAGTAGCCCGACTTCTCCAGTATTCATCAGGAATACCTCCTATTGTAGCTCTTTTTAGAAAATCAGGGCATGAGGTCCATATGTGACAGCAATGATTAAAGCATCAAATCCATATATTGATTTTGCTTTCATTTGAATCAGGACACACAGACACGTTATTTGTCCCTAAAAATGGCTTCAAGCCATAAATTCAGAGAAAATAAAACAAATACACAATCAGCTGCATCAAAATCGGTATGCGGATATAAATTCTTAAGGCTTTTGAACATGGCAGTGTGACAGTTAAGGTGTTTCACAGTTTGCTGACTAGGTGAAAAGGGCATATTAAGTTTCAATATTTAATGCCCTCAATACGTTCCGCAGGTGAGTACTTCATTAAGAAATCTTTCTCCACGATGAAGCAATGGACATTGTAGATTTTATATCTGACATAAACTGCCACATTATAACATCATATTTGTCCAGAAAACATGCCTATGGATGAAATAGAGTGTTTGGCATTTAGGGCTAGTAGAATTAGACATCTGATGGATATTTAGACTTATACAATAATAACGATAATGCTGTAGGAGGATAATTGCACCTGGTATAGTATACAGTCATAGGTAGATTCGGGTAACTTGTGTCCGCCTTTGATGCAGTTTCTTTTCGTTAAAAAAGTGAACAAGTTGCAAACAATATATAAATTCCACACATGCACACACATACACAAACATACACACAAACATGCATACATACACAACAGTACACACTTTAATATATAGATACAAACATGCATCCATCCATACTTACACACATGCAAACATTTTCATACATACATACATACATACATACATACATACATACATACATACATACATACATACATACATACATACATACATACATACATACATACATACATACATGCATGCATGCATGCATACATACATACATACATACATTCATTCATTCAGACACATATATATGTTAAATCTATCCACACTGAAAATCAACCCATAAATATGTATACATGGGATACATACATGGGATACTCGAACCTATTACCAATGTCCAATTACATTTTTGTTATTTCATTAAAGCTTCACGTATACACGTGTTCTTCCAGCCTCAGTTAACAAAATAGAATAAATATAGGAAGAAAAGAGGAAAAGACTCTTAGAGTCGTCTCAGTGTCTCACACACACATACACACAAACACACACAAACAGTATACATATATATATATATATATATATATATGTGTATGTATATATATATATGTGTATGTATGTATGTATGTATGTATGTATGTATGTATGTATATATATATATATGTCTATTGGTTTATCAATACTGAAAGCCGCCAGCGTACACTTACACATAGATTACTCCGGCTATCCTATTAACTGGTTAAGGTTACCCCCCATTGGTTGGGAGGGTTAAGCCGAGGGGAGCAGGTGGATTGATAGAGGCGATGCCGGCCTCAGACACACAGGGATCGCCCGCCCTCCGTATTAGTGCCTCCTGTTCCCCAGTCGGTATTAGGGCCCTCCTAAAATCAATAAAGACTTAACCCCTCTCTCAGCCCCTATTAGGCCACCTCTTCTCCCACACACCTCTATACAATGCCCACTGCAGCCCGCCCCGGCAAGCAGCGACATAAAGCCCCATACCCACTAGGCGATTTTACAGGCAATTGGGGACGGGCAACTGCCAGAACAGTGGTAATATCCTCACAAATTCAGATCACCTGTTAGTATGTAACATTTCAATAATACATTCTAACAGGTGATCTGAATTGGTAACAATATTACAACTATTCTCCCAGTTGCCCGTCCCCATGCGCCGGTAAAATCGCCTAGTGGGTATGGGGCTTAAAGCTCCATACCCACTGAGCAACTTTTACATAATTGGGCAACGGATCGGCGCTAAAATCGGCCAATTCTGCCCCTAGAATTGGCTGATTTTAGCGCTGATTCATGTCAAACATGCACATTTCAATATATCATACTAGCAGGTGATCATAAGAATTGGCTGATTCTCCTAGTCGGCCGGCGCCCGGCGTCTGTAAAATCACTCAGTGGGTATGGGGCTTTACAGCCATGTTCTGTCACCATCTCGTTAAAAGGGGTATTCAACTACACGACTTAGGCTGCAATAATATGATGATGTCCCAAGGAAATTGCACATGTTACAGATAAGATTCTATGTTACACATAATTATGACACATGCTCCAAATTGCCATATCATAACAATTATATCACTCTTGTATGCAAGTTTGTCTACAATATAGTCACATCACTCTTATATAGCAGCCTATGTCATCCCAGTTATAGTGACGTTCTGATTAGGTGAGGTTGAGACCTCACTTTAAAAGAACATTATTGTAACTTCCTCACAAGGGTAGGTCTCAACCTAACCTAAACAGAATGTTATTGTGATGTTCTGATTAGGTCACGTCTTAACCTTACCTAAACAGAATGTAACTATGCCTATCTGATTAGGTCAGGTGTTAACATAACCTAAACAGAATGTTATTGTGACATTCCATTTTAGTCAGGTCTCAACCACACCTAAACAGAACTTTATCATGAAGTTCTTGTTGGGTAAGGTCCCAATAATAACCTCATAATAACATGGCAAGAATGTTACTAGAATGTCACAATATAACATTGAAACAGTTGGTTGCAGCAACGTTTTTGGGAGTCATCAAAATAACGTCGCTGCAACGTTGCAATACAACGTAACAAAGACCAAACCAGAACGTTGCTTCAACGTTATTATAATGTCACACCGCTGGCTGGGATGTAGTGGAATACCCCCTTGAGGCCCTATTACACTACAGGACTCGGGACTTGGGCTGCTGTATCAAGTCGGTGTTAATCCCTGAGTAATAGCTCTTAAACGCTCCCCCATCGCCCCAAGCCGCTCATCTCAGGATTAGCCAGTAACATCGTTGTTGCCGTGGGAGAAAATTGAATTATGGGCACTCAGCTATAGACGCTGTGCAGATGATGTCACAATGCCAAGAAAGGGTCTGGGCGCCATATTGGTGTTTTATTTTATAGTTCTAAAATATGTAGAACAAATATTGTGTGCTGACTTTATCTAATATAAGTGCACTAAGCCAAGATAAGCAATCTTTATGGTTTAAAATTATATCAACTTTAGATTTATCTATGGGCTATGTGAATACAATGAGTACATGGTGATCACCAACATGTGGCCAAGGTCTATAGGCCCTGTGCAGAGGTGGCCATGGCTATGATTGGTATCTGAAACTTATAAATTACAGCTAATCTTATTCATTAAAGACATATATATATATGGTTTCGTGAGTTTATATTAAGTGAGTTATCTATAGGTACGTATTGTAGATGTTATTGGATCATCAATTGGTAAATATCAATTGAATACTATCATAGTGCAATGTCCATCTTCAGAGAAGTCTCATCATCTTGTGAAAAACGTCTATGGAGATTTAGTATGTGACTTCATTATGAGCCTGGCAGATGATCCTTTTATCACAGCTCTAATTCACAACATTGTGTTACATACCGTTGAGTTAAATACCACGTTGTTGCATTTCTAGAAATTCAAACTCTTATGAAATACGACATAATGAGTATATTGGAGGGAAACCGGCCTTTTCCTCCTGAAAGCAAAGTGAACTAGTGTTTCTGGTTCAAACTCGTTGCCAATAGTCTGGAGTTTTTGTTTATTTGAAAAAAAAAGATAATTTGTGCTTTTAGGGCTTAGCGGAGGGGAACCTTGTTAGGGATTATTTCGGTAAGTAGATGAGCGTATAGACCAGCTCTATCTATTAACCTCTAGATGACCCCTTTTCTGGGCTGCCCCCAAGCCCTCAGCCATCCCGTGTAGCAGGCTAAGGCCCTTGTAATTCTACAAGTGGCCAGCGCTGAGAGTACAATACAAAGTGACCAACTATAGCCGTGTTTCCCCTGCATGCCCCCTACCGGCGCACCCTGTCATGACCCGCCTCCTCAGCCCCTGATCTCCCCACTAACCCGCCCTTTGTGTCTAATGCCTCTATTAGTGAGTCATCTAACGCTAAGGGTAGATTTATAATCGCTAACCTCTATTGATTGCCCATGGAAATGCATACTTCAGCTCCTGAACTGAAGGCCGTATTAGGGCCATATTACACTATGCGGCGGCTGGTTTGCGTTGGGGCCGTTTCATATACTTTTTGCCAACGCGAATATCAATGCGAAACTGAATGCCAAATGTGTAGTATAATATATATATATATATATATATATAAACACGATGCAACGCTAGATGACGTGACCCAAAGTGACCCAAAGCGACCCGAAACGCCTAGTATAATATGCTTACCAACACCAGCCAACGTGTAGTGTAATATGGCCCCAACGCGTTGGGCAACGTCACCCGACGCGACCATAGCCCCAACGCGCAGTGTAATACAGCCTTTACACTCCATGACTTGGGCTGCAACATATCTGCGATATAATGATATTTCAGACAATTTAAAGGAAAAGGACTTTTCTGGGCCACTGGGTACCAGCTATAGATTATTAGTGTACACGCCAGGCACCAGCAGCAAAGAAAGTTACCGGCCACGGTGTGCTACACTGAGAACCCATAGCTGGTACCCAGCAGCCCAGGAAAGTAATTCTCTTCCTAATTTGCATACAGCAGTTATATTATTGTTACGAATTGGCAATTTGAAGTATCTCACATATTTATGTGTAACAAAGAATTTTATCTCTAATAATATGTGTGACTAGTACTTCTCTGCGGCATTGTCATATACCCGCTCGAGTCGTGCAGTGTAATAACCCCTCAGGCTCAGCCCTGCATTCAAAGCTGAGGTCTTAGTCATAGACTCCTTGCACATTGCAGTGTGGGGAATTCAATAACAAAGTTATGTATGGTATATTATATTGGTCCAGCCTCTAAAGCCAAATACCCACTTGGCGATTTTACCGGCGATGGGCAACGGGCAACTGTTTGATGTAAAAGTGGCCGATTCTAAGGGCAGAATTGGCCGGTTTTATCATCAACCGACTTGGTCATAATTGCCTAGTGGGTATGGCCCTTAACAGTAATGAGGTGTAGAAATCAATAGACATGTTTCAACCTATGCTTCATCATCATAAACCTATAAATATGATTGGGGTTTAAATAGCTCACTCACTCACACCTGCCTATGTATTTATATCATTCCTTCATCAAATTTCTTTATTTCTGGATTTAATATTAGCACTATTCTTTGTCGAGACCTGACTTTCAAAGCCTCAAGTTGCTCTGTGGTCTCATTGATCTGAATAGAAATTTTAAGGTAAAGTTGATAAAACATTCCTTATCTTAATCAATCCATCTGTGTACTATAATGTCCCAGGATCAAAGATTGCAGCTTTGCATGAACGTATCATGACTCAACTGGTGATGTTAATCTCTGATAACCATGAGGCAGTAGTTCTATGACGACGAAGATTGGTTAGTTGTTTGTTTGTGCTACCAGACTCCGGAGAACTGCCCAGGCAGCCAGCGATGTAACAAGCAAGTTCTGTGACCATACTTTTTTGGTCAGTGTGTTACCTGCCCAATTTTCACACAACAGGTATGTCTCTTAATGTTAGGTTGAGACTCTCCAAGACAGAGTTTTTTAATAAGGCTATATTCTGGTAAACTTGAGACATTACCAATAGAGAATGTTATAATAATGTTATTTCCATGTAAAATAACGTAACCAGAATGTTGTAATAACTTCACAGTGCAACGTCAAATTGGCAGTTTCCAAAGATATTACTGGGTGCCATAGAAATAACATAACCAGAACCAAATAGAATGTTACTGAAACGGTATGATAACGTTAGATTCTTGCCTAGGTGATTATTTTATCTTGCACTATGAAAATTAAATCTATATGATTATAATAAGGTAGAGACCATACCCCTACAGTTTTAGGTACATTTATATGGCAATACTGATGAAGTTTTGCTTTCTCTACGTAGCTATACGTTGAGTAACGTTAAACGCCCACCAGTTTTAAGTTCCTATCATGCAGCGTTCCCTCTCCTCCCGCCCACACGCATGCGCACACCGAGGGAGCTCGTACAGCCTGCGCCAATTGGTCCCCAGAGCCCCTGCAAGTCCCTCTCCGACCCCCGACCCCCCCCCCCCCCGACCAGTCCCTCTCCACCCCCCCCCCCTCCCCCAACCCGTCCGTCCCTCAACTCTTTCCCACTGTACATGGAAGAAGATACTTGCACTAGGGTTGCATTGGGGAGGATCTGGGTAACCATGGAACTGGGTTACCATGGCACGTACCCTACAAGAGACAGAACATGCACTTACAAAAATAACACATGTACACTTGCATCGACTCTTGCAAAAAAGGCATTACACTCAAAAACAGGACGAAGTACAGTCGTTATGATCTATTGCAACTATGGCAAGCCATTTATTGTTACTTGAGAAGTCATTATGGTCTATAGTTCATATTTTTGGGATTGATTGAATTTGTTGAGTAAGGAATGATGAAACAATATAAGACTATAACTTATTGTGTATACGTACATAAACAACATAATTATGCAATTACAAAATGATTAAGCATATATGTGACATCCCAGTGCAGATCATGTAACAGTTTATGCAAAAAAATGTAAAAGTACGTATGTTCACTTTGAATTCGGAGCATGTGAGATCCACCATCTTGTTCCTTCGTCATTTCGTTCCAACATAGTATATTGAGTTGGAAAAGTGTGATTTTTACATCTATCTGACTAGATTAATCAATCAAAGTATGCATTTCCATTGGCAATCAATAGAAGTTAGCGACTATAAATCTACCTCAAGCTAGATATGCTAGAGGAATAGAGGCATTAGATGCAAATCTGGGGGGAGGGGGGAGACTGGAAGATCAGCGTTTAAGGAAGTGGGTCACTATAAAATAATAAGACACAAACAATAGGCCTATGTAAAAACTACAGTACTTTACAGTGGATTTACAAACGACTTCCGGTCAAAAACAATGTATTTCCGGTCTCTCTGATTGGCTGATTCGGGACCCTCATGGGGGGTATAGCTGCATGTTGCTCTGTACCCCTGTCTGGCCATGCCTGGAGCACAGGCCTGATGAATATTAGACTACCTTAGGACAATGGCTGCTGATACATCTCCCCAATTAGGCCTACTTGCTGGTTTACGCTCACTGACTTCAAAGAGATTGCCCACCGACATGCACCCTGGCATGAGCCGAAGGTATAATTACACATATTGATTTTTTCATGGCCCCCTACCCCCGCGATCCGCCCCTGACCGCACGCCCGACCGCCATCTTGCCCGCTTGCCGGGAACAGGCAATTCTCCAGATCGCTTTGTAGGCGTCCGGGTCAACTCACAATAAGAAAACTCGATGGAGATTGAAACAAAAGTCACACTTTTTTTTGACTGAGACCTACTGTTGCCCATGCCCCAGGCAGGAGGTTCAGTGATTAGGGACTTTGCAGTCGGGAAATGTGGGTGTTTACTGGTATTATCGTTCAGTATATCAGGCTGTATAAGTTACAATAAGAAAAAAACTTAAAGGAGATCGAAACGAAAGTCGAACTTCTTTTGATTGAGACCAAGGTTACACACCACGATACAGCGGGTGTAATGGTTAAGGATTTTGCACTGGGGAAGTGTGGGTGGTTCCTAGTATTGTCGCTGCCTAGATAGTCTACACGACTCATGACATAAGAAAACTTGATAGAGATTCAAACAAAAGTCACACTTCTTTGTGATTCAGTCCCATGGTTGCCCACACCCATGCAGTCAGGGGCTTTGCACCAGGGAAGTGTGGGCAGTTACTGGTATTATCGCTCGGCTCAATAGGCCACAACACTCACAATGAGAAAACTCGATGGAGATTGAAACAAAAGTCACACTTCTTTGTGATCGAGACCAGCGTTGCCACCCAACTGAGTACAACAATGTGGCATTAGGGACTTTGCACTGTGTAAGTGTGGGTGTTTACTGGTATTATCGCCCAGCGCTATAGGCCATGTTCACACGAGCTGAAAACAAACCAGTCGATCTGGGATCAGAGGTCGATTTCTCCCCCGACGTACCGCAGTAATTTGCTCCCAGGCTGGCTGTGCACTGTTGACATTGTTCATTTCGGCAGGTCTCCATGAAGAGTGCCCTCTCGTTTTCCGTCGCCTCGCCTGCCCACGTGACTCGATGTCCGTCAGGGGGTGTGATGTATCGACCAATCGCGTGTGGCTGGCCGCGTTCATATTTCTCACTGCGTACTTGCTTGCACTTCAAACTTCTGGAGTTTCTATTGCATTCTTCTTACCCAGACAAAAGATAATAGCGGCCAACGAGTCGTAGACTGTGCGGAAAGGGGAACGTGTATGTGTGGACGGGGAAGATGAGAGGATATTATAACAAAGGCAATAATTTTAGTGAAACTGTTTCCTTCTTTCATCAGAAAATCATCATTTGAGATGATCTTAAAGTATTTTGTTTATATACTGTTTTTTTACTCTAAGTATTTACGTGTTAAAGGAGTTCCTTACACTAAGGCCAATTGTCCCGTACCAGGGAATGATCGGGGGGATCCAGGGCGTCCAGGGGGTCCAGGGATGCCCACCATTTTAGTACTAAACCTAGATGCGGACCCCATTTCGAAAACCTTGTATCCGCCCCTGCAGACACGTATGATGATCGGTGAGACGATTTAAACGTCCTTCTAATATATCTGACAACGTTCAGGGGCCTTCCATTTAGTACGTACGCACCAAGACGGGCGGTGGGGGGGGGGGGGGGGGGGACTGACATCTTTTGGAAATTGCGTACATAGTTAATCTTGTACAAATCAAATGCATATATCAGAACAAGGAAGGTGTGTTGGTGGGTGGGGGTCTAAAACTTTTGAAATTTTGCGTACGTATTAAATTGAAGGCCCCTTCTAGGAAACAAATAGTCCATGTGAAACAAAGGCTGCCTACACCCACACACAGACAGGCGGACATATATATGACAGTCACATCAAGGGGTTAAGGGGCAAGGCCTAACTGTGGAACATCAGAGACAAGGCAAGTGATGATGTGCTATTGAAATGGTCATCAGGCCATGTTGTGCACCTGCCGATACGTCGCGCCTATTTTGGAGTCTGCAAAGGAACTGCGACTGCCATCAAATGAGATATTGGGACACTGTATGGTCAGCATTTTACGGCCTTTCTCGCTGCTGTTTATATGCGCGACGTCGGGTGAATACATTTAGGGTCTACATCTCATGTATCACTAATACCTCAGAGGAAGAACGTATGAAAATAAGTTTGGAAATTAAAGAAAGAAAGAAAGAAAGAAAGAAATAAGTGATGGCCATGATCCACGATGCGATGAAACGCCAACCGATTTTCTTCTCAGTTATTTTTCGCATACTTGGAATGTCATTTCCCTGTTAAAATACCATTTTTCTTATAAGTATCATTCAAAACGTTTTGGGAAATTATATATTTTATAATGAAAAATATTATATAACAAACCGATTCAAAATTGGCTCAATATAGGCCCTAGATCGCATCGTGGATCATCCCCTTGAATGTCACTTTGACTGATTTTACTGTGTTCGCGTCAACCGTAATATACAAAATCAGGATTTGGTGCTAGTAGGCCATGTACAAATGACAACGCCTACGCTTGCTCCACTTTTGCGTGTATTCATCCTCTTACATACTTACACATCACATAGTAGTATATGGAAAGGGGAAGTCGTCGGGAATGTGTAAATATGTGATCGTAAATAGCTTTAGATGCATGATGTCGTATTATGACCTATAACATATGGTAAATCTTAAAGCAATTTGTTTGTGTACTATACTCTACCGTCAGTGTTTGTTTGTATAGGCCTGCATGTATAAATGGATGTAAGAATGATAGATATTCGATGAAATTAGTACTTTGATTCTTGCCGCATAGACGCCCACACCCACACCCACACAGCATCCACTTGAAAAGCATGTCTGAACTAGGCCTACATAGGGCTACAATAAAGACCGTTAAACAATAAATGGTTCCTTGTATAGACCTTGTGCAGATGTGGTCACATGACCACTTTTTGGTGATCACCACATGGTGATCATGGCCACGTGGCTGTGAACAAATCCAACATTTACCAGTTCTTTTGTTGACACTGAGTGTTGATTATGACCTATGGAGATTGGTTTGACATAAAGATATATTCTAAATGCTATAGATATGCAAATAATTCTGATTATGTATTGATCACCAAGATGGCAGCCAGCTCATTTTGAGAGATGTGACGTCATCTGCACAACGTCTATATACATTGTGCACATAACGTCACAATAGCCAGAAAGGAGCTGGGCGCCATCTTGGTGATCAATTAAGAATTCTTGTTTTTAGCATTTCACAAACATCTAGAACATTTATTTTTGTTAACTATCTAAAATGATGATATGATATCCTAATAAACAATGTGCAATACATAGAATTCATGGTATTTAGGTTTATCTAATAGCCATGTGGTGATGTAAAGCACGTGGTGATCACCAAAAACTGGTCACGTGACCACGTCTGCACGAGGTCTATATATGGGCCATGTCGCACAAACCAAATCTGTAATATGAACGACCTCCCATACGTGGCGTGGCGCTCGTGCATCACCACCCCCATGCACTATTACTCGTCCATTATCCTGTACTTCTAAACCGTAGAGAGAGAGACAATGAGAAGAAAGACACGTTCGTTCTTGGTATAGCAATACGCTGGGGGGGCATTTGGCAGACAGTTTTCATCAAAAGATAACTGCACTATATATATATATATATATATATATATATATATATATATATATATATGCTAGGAACCATCTAAGCACATGGTCTAAACGTCATGCAATCGAGCATAAGACGGCAGAGTTTCATATTTTTGTGTAGTTTTGAACTGAGTTGAATATCATTTGAAGTTTGAGACATAGGTATCAGTTTTTCCTAAGCGTGGCATTTAGGATAGGATCACATATCGTCTGTTCCATTGTAAACTCAGTTTTCTTGTTTAAGAGGGCCATTGTTACCTGGATCTATGATATACGTCACTCCGCTATAGTAAAAGGTTCCTATGACTGTTGTCCCCAGAGCCACACCCAAACGAAACCATTCAACCAGGAGATTCACAACTTTGATGTTTCATACTGAGGCTTTTATGAAGAACTGAAATAAATCATACAATGTGGAAGCAATTTAGTTTAAGAAAAGTGAGTTCTTAGACGTTGCCACCTTCTTTAAAAACACCATGCGCCACCAAATGAAAAGGTGAGAGTATTGGCCAAATCTGGCCGCTTTCATAAAGAAAGTTAAAGTTGTGCAGGGACCACTTCATGAATGTCATAACTGCGACATAATACAACTTCAGACTTTCTCGCAACTATGTAGAATTCACCTTACCATGGATAGAAAATTTCTTGACTTTGACCTGCAGGTGAGCCTTGATCAGGGTGCATGCTTGGTAATATGTCAAAATATAAAAAGGCTTTAGCATAGGAATTTTCATTAATCATGTCACTATTTCAAGTTTTACATGAAGAAAACCTAGTGATCATTATTTCTATCTATATGATTTGTATCCATTTAAGATACATATTTTCTTAATTGTCGGAAAATTAATTCATCATTGGTGGAAATATGAATATTATTGATTTATTTTCTATATTTTTTCCAGGGTTTTTGTCGACAAAGCTTTTTGTGCTAGGGTGAATTGAAGGTACCTTTTCATTGGTGGTTGTGTAGGTCATTGGCGAAAAGCCACTTCTGCTTGGTGGAGGAGGAAGGGAGGGGGGACGTCAAGGGATCCATGATACCCCTCCCTCCTGCCTATGGGTGGGGCCTCACACTTAACAAAGAGATCAAAATGTCACACGCTTGCACACACATGCACAACTTCTTAGCACTTACCTAACTATCCCCCTTTCTGAAGTAGTGGATCCAGCCCTTCATCTCCACTGAATCAGAAACTGTTAGTGTCGATTGTACATAGTACAGCAAACAAACATTCATAGTTTGTTATAAGAAAAACAAGCACCTTTTGCACCTCGCGAACGGAGCACCTCCGTGCAGACTAAACTCATGTGCGGCATCATGTTCTGACGCCGGAACTGACAACCTCCATGCAATGCCTTCTCCTATCTCTCCACTGTTTGCATAGAATCTGCGTGAAGATTGAAAGATCGTACCTTTTTTTTGAAAAGGAGGTTAAAAAGTTCCTTTCAACACTGCTCCATACAGTTCTGGTCGAAAGGACCAGATCTGGTCGAAAACTATCAGAATTGCTTAGAAAAATATCTAACAATGTCAGATATTGGTCGCTAGAGATATCCCAATCGACCAGATATCCCAATCGACCAGAATTCTAGTTGCATAGCTCAATGGGTACCCCCCCTTAACACATCAATTGTCCACAAACACTCAGCAATACAACTGTAAAATATTCCCTGGTGACAGCAATTTTTACAGTGCCACAGCGTCTAGGTACATTTTTCTTTGCACCACGCAACAAAGAACAGCACACCCTGTGCTAAGTGTTGTCACGGAAGAGGCCTTAAATATCAAACATGTTTGATTGTCTGTTGACGGGCTTCAGAGACTGTGTCACCAAAGAACAGGCTCGCTGCATGGGCACCGGGGCGATCATGTAAAGTGTTGATGGGGTGTTGCCGTTAAATGCTTAACGGAGGACAACATGGCAACACTCAATTTGTTGCTGAGAAACAGATTTTAATCACTCAGCAACAAAGCCTGTTACCATAACGATATAGGGCATTATGATAATGTACTAATCTACTTGTGAAAGAACGTAAGGAAAATGTTTACCTTGTGCATAGGTGTTCAGGGGCAGATACAGGATTTTCGAAAAGGGTGGCTCAGCATTTAGGCTAAGTACTAAAATAGTGTGCATTTGTCTGCACGCATGCAACCCATTTTTCTCTTGGGCAAGTTTTAGTCCCCACCAAAAAGGGGGGAGGGGTCAGGACCCCCTGGACCCCCTGGATTCCCTGCCTGATCCGCCCCTGCTGTTGCTGACGTGCTGCCCACCTGTTTCCAAGGTGTTGCTGGCCTCTTGTTGCCTAGTGGGACCCCATTATTTTGATTGAAAACTGGTCAATGAAAGCAGTCTTTTGGCAACCCTAGTGTGATATGTATGGTATTACTAGCAATGTATGATATCAATGAATACTTACTATGAATCTTGAGTAGCTTTGGAATAAAAATGTAAAGAATTTCTTTTTTTAGTAATCGGCTCATTCGCTTATCAAAATGCTTCAGATTCGACCCACAACAGTTGTTTTTTTTTCATTTTTTTATTGGATTTTTATACAGGCTGAGGTCACTTTATTAAAATGTTCTTCCACTGCAGTCTTGTGGATCATTTGGACACAATTCCGTTGTTGTACTGTATGGGCATTCCAAAGAGTATCAAGTAAACACATGTGAACAACATGGAATCCATCTGGCCGATGCTTTTTATAATGAGGTTTGCACATACAAAATTATCATGATAACACAAGGCAAAAGGTGATCGTGCGCCTGCATAATTATTTCAGTATCTAACCGCCCCCCCCCCTCCAATTTCCCAATCTTGATTCCGCTGCTTCTGCACTCCCCTGTGGCATGCCTCTCTCTCAGTGCCCTACTGTGTAATTATTGTCGATAATAACAAACACGACCCCCAACAATTCATTAGTCATACCACCACAGGCGCAACATGACGCGGCCTTTTGAATATTTCACCTGATTTGGCACCCGTTTCTTATTAAGGTCTTGGCTCTGCGGTCTATGATGTGGCACCTTGAGAAAATATTTCCAGAGTCCCGGATCAAAGATGGAGGCAATACACGCCATTGTGGCGAGGAGGGAAGGAACCAGGGAAGCATGCAATGTTATTCAAACATATTATGGCTTCACTAAGATATGCAACTCCCGATAAGTTTCTACATATGTTAAGGCCTGTTTCCACTGAATGTCATTATGCTAAAGACCATGAACGACAGTGAAATATTCTCTAATCTTTTGTGGTCTTTAGTAAAATCGTTCAGTGGAAACACAAAATTTTTGGTTAAGACATTTGCTGAAGACTGCAAACGACATTTGCTCAAGACAAAAGTCAAAGATTTATCAAAGACAAAAGCCCGGTTCACACAGCCTGATAACCATGCTCGGGTTAATGATTACGATAGGTACTGGTGAGATTCAGGGGTCACTTTTAGAAAATATAGTGTAAACCATATATAAGAACATATACTGTGGAAAATATTGTCGGGGCTATCTTAATTCTGTCGGGACCTTTAGGACAACTGTTGGGACTGTGAAAAGGCTTAGGATAACACTTATCTTAACAATAATTATTTTGGCGGCCTGTGTATACCGCACTTTACTGGAAAGGTATGGTGGCATAACACAATGACAAGTCAAGGCCCATTCGCCCTGGCCGATGATTCTGTCGGGGAAAACAATGATAAACTTATTGGATGGAGAAGACGATAATCTCAGCGCCGATAAAATTATCGCATGTAAGAGTAATAATGGAAGAAATAGCATTCGCCCTGAGAACACAGGCTACTTCTGATTACAAACGATAATTTTTTCAAGTACTTATCCCCTGCAATTGGCTGGAATTCAAACGATTCAATCCAACATGTTGGATCTGATCGCTTGGAGTCTTATCATTTGCATTATCGTTTGTACCAGAATTGCAAACGATAAATGTCGCAAGACATTGTATGTACCGAATTTACCACGGCGAATGGGCCTTTACTTCTTGCCTGGAGAGGGAGGGGGTGTGTGTGTGGAGGGAGGGTGTTTTTAGAGAATTAATCATCTGAGGGGTGAGGGTCGGGCGGGGTTCAGTCGGCGCACGGAGATGAGGGGAGGTGGGGTGGGTGTGATGTTTGACTTGTCGTTTGTGGTCGGCACACAGGTGGCAGCTGGGTGGAATAGGCAACAATGGCTTCCTATACAAAAAGTGATAACCTGTTTTTACAAAAAGAAGCTGCTAGCAGCTCTATAATGAGCCAATTCTCCTCACTACCGCGGATAGCTGAGAAACAATGTTTTAGGCACCTGTAGGTCGTCTATTGCCTCTTTCGTATGCAGAAGACCGGGTTGAAACTGGATGTAGAAAATAGTTACTATATTTCTGTAATAAACACTTTTTAAACCAACTTAAGGCCTATTATTGAATGCGCCTGCATTTTGTATTTGATTTATTCTATATCAATTACCCAGAAAATGTTGAAAACTTTGACCGACAACACAAAAATTGGCATGAGCATTCACAGACAGGCACTAACAGTTCTTTTAATAACCGGTTTCTGAGAGGGTAGGACAAAGTTATAGCGGATGGACTCCTGATATAGAATGAATACACCTAAGGGCTACAAACATAATACCTATAGCTTAAGGGAATACTGGAGAACTCGGTCTGCAGGAGAACTCGGTCCAGGAGAACTCGGTCCAAGAGAACTCGGTCCAGGAGAACTTGGTCCAGGAGAACTCGGGCTGCTGAAGAACTCAGTCCAGTGAGGCTGGAACAGTCTTTGTAATGCAAAGCGAAGTGAACATATATTCCTCTCTTCTAAAAGATGTCTAGAATTCATACCTAAACGGCTCACTCGTCCCTATTCAACAGTTTGAGGGTTGGGAACTGTCAAAACATCATTGGACCGAGTTTTCCAGCGGCGTGAGTTCTAGTGGACCGAGTTCTCCTGTGGAACAAGTTCTACAGTTACCCTTTTCTTTTTTGAGGAATGCCGATACAGGAATACAGAGGCGGTCTTTTATTGATATCACACAATATAGACCTATCACAGATCCTAGGTGAAGAACCAACGCCTACCTATGACAGGAAAACATACGTACGCATCCATTATCATCAATCGATGACACTTGGAGTTACATTGTTTTGCCTAGACCTTTTTCCTATGGTTTTTGTACTCAATCAATGGAGGGCCACAGGCCATAGGCACAATGGTAGCTAGATAAGGTTACTAGCCAGGAGGTAACGCCCACCGAGGTTTGTCCTAGCTTGCCGAAAAAAAGAAACCCCACAAAAAGACAATGAAGGTAATGTGCACATTAACAGGTAGAAGGAAATGATCTACTCCATTTGTCATACATCACATTGATTACATAGGGGAAAACCATCCAGGCAAGAATATGACATTATAATAACGTTATTGTAACGTCATTTTTTGGTTCTTGTTACGTTGCATTTGATTTGATAGCTCCCGATCACGTCTCTGAGACTTCCAATGTGACGTCACAAAATGACATTCTTATCCCGTGTTTCTGGGACGTCACAAAAAGATGTTCTTGGTACATGTGTCTGCGACGTCACATTGCAACTTTCAAAGAATGATTATGTGATTTAGGAACTACTGCGGCGATGTTTCACCATAACATAATGGTGACATGATCATATAACATCATATTGTAACCAAAATTATGTTCCAATAAGGTTATTTTGTGACAGGTTCTGTTAAGGTTATTTTGTGACCCACCTATGACCAAACATTACAGTATACATGTCAAGGCCTGTTTCCCCTGAATGACACTTTTCTCAAGACATCTTAAGACATGGAAAGATTTAGGAATCGTCGATGGTCGTTCAGAAAATCGTTCAGTAGAAACACAAAATCGTTGGTTAAGACATTTCTGAACGACTGCAAACGACAAAAAGTGAACGACTAAAGTGAAAAATTCACCAACGACCAATTATTTAACCTGTTAAATATTTCTGGATGACAGATGCCAACGATTTTTCCAAGAACAATTAAAAGTAATAAGGTACCTTGTTCCTGATGTTTTCTGCCTAAAGTCAGTGGTAATAGTCGTTCACAAAGACGAAGAATCGTCTCAATATCTTTATTTTAGTCATTCAGTGGAAACAAGAAATCATCCTCGTCTGAACGACTAAAATTACCAAAGATTCGTTTGTAGTTGTCAGCAACTTTCAATGAGAGTTTTTCAGTGGCTATTTGTAGCTAAATTACTTAAAGTTTGAGAAATCCAAGGTGTTCCAGACACCCTCGGACCCCCCCCCCCCCGGCTGCACCACTACTTTCTCAACCTACAACAATGTGGAACCCTCCTCATTGAGGCACCATCTGTCTTTTTATTAAGAACAAAACATGGGGACTATTTCTTTGAGAAGCGGGACCTGTTTTTCAGAGTAAGTGATGAGTGCATGGCCTTGTAACGAGATCCCCCCTCCTTATTGTAATAAGTGATGCCATTAGGCTCAAGGCCCAGGTGCGGGTGGGCGCTTTTTGGGGGTATTTTATCCATCATCTCCCAGAAAAAAGATGACTCTGGTTTCTGTTGAACTTAAGGATGAGGCAGAGAGTCTCCTGCATAATGTTGTTTTATCATTATTCTTTCAACCACATTCGCACATTATGATCTTTCATGCAGGTAGGGTGCACTGATGCGTGATATTTGTTAGGGCAGAGTGTAATGTATCAGCTGTTAACTCAGGCAAGCAGCGACGTAACAAGCACGTTCTGCGACCATACTTGTTTGGTTAGTCTGTAACCTGCCCAATTTTCATGTAATAGTTCTGTTATTTTGGGTAAAGTTGAGACTTATTAAAAAGTAACTTTATAATAACATTATATTTTAGTAAAGTTGAGACCTTACTATTTAAGAACATTATAATAATGTTATCATAAAATGGAAGAATGTCACAATAACGTCACGGTGTGACGTCACAATGTTTGGTTCTAAAGACATTTTTGGGCGCCATCAAAACAACATAATAACAACAAAAACAGAACTAAACAGAATATCACAATACCATTATAATATCGTCATATTCTTACTTGAGAACCCAATAAGTATGTAAGCATAGTCTGAACAAGGCACTGCACAAAGTAATTTATTTGAGTGTTAATTTCTCAATTCATTGAAATCAAGATCAGAAGCCCTTCCCATTACCCTTCATTGCGACCACTTATTTTGATATAAATATTGTAACAGTACACATGATGAACATAAAACTGTTCTCACAGTAAATACTCTCTACCACAGAATGATATCCCGTAGTTCAATGGACATGTAGATGAGATCTAGATGTACATGGTATTCTTGGGGAAATACGTCGAAAATTAGTTGATTTCCAAAATGCATAATAATTAAATATTTTATAATTATGTCAATATTGAGAAATATTGTTCAATTTATATTGTTGTTATTATGCTTTTGTCACAAAACTTCCACAGTTTTCCGTGGTGGAAAGAAATAAAGACAATGAAGCAGTCCGGTGGTAAATCACCTCGCTTTATCTGCAAGGGGACAATTTGCGCACAAATAAACATTGGACAATGTGCGAACATTGTAACACTCTAACACATACTTTGATTTAATGGACTATTTTATGACTCAGAAAAGGACGTTATGAAATTCTATGTTCCGTTTCAAAAGTTCAGAAATAAGAGAAGAGTAATAAAACCCATGCGAGGCAAAATTGAAATGTTTATTTTTTTCCTTCTAGAAATGTAGTAGGTGTCACGTGTGCCACTTTGAAAACGAGGCTCCACGACTCCATTGTGAACACTTCAGCCAATGAGTGTTCGCCAAATCGCACCGGAAGTGACGTCATTCCTCCCTAAAATCCAGTATGACAAATGACACAATTCCATGTTCACCGGCCCGGTGTTAACTAACTCCAACGTCAGATTTTAGTTTTTAAAAAACTTACCAACACTTACCGCAATGGGTTGAGGTCAATCCAGATTTTATTGTTGGAAAATGCCTGTACATTCTCATGGAAAGTTTGAAGACTTTACGGGCTAGAAGAACTCTACTTGTTGACGTATTGAGTATTAGATAGAGTTAAAACAATATGACAGGAATTAAAGTGTCCATCTACAAGTAACACACGAGTCATCAACTGCAAAGATGTTTCCAAGTAATACAAATATACAACGATAGAAGAGTTTTATACACTTATAGGTGGTAAATATGAAAGGTGAAAAATGAGATAGTACGTGTCAATGGAATTAAGAACATGCTATTAAGGAGAAACTTGATTCGTTATTCATGTCAATCCCTCATAGATAACCAGGCGCATATTTGGGGGGGGGGGGGGGGGGGCGTGCGAGGCATGTGGCCACCCCCCTATTTTTGACCAAATATTAATTTTTTAATGTAAAATTCCTGCCCCTGGAGGGGGTGGGGGGAAATTTTGCAATAGCACGCCCCCCTTTTTCAAAATCCTGATCCACCCCTGATAACTTAATACCAGAGCGAAAACAGTAACATCAACAGACTGTTCAATCTTACATGGACAGTTTCCCGCCCTTTCCTGCCAAATCTCGTCTGCTCCTCCCCCAGACAACATGGCGGCTGTCTAAAACGCTTGTCCTGTCAGCCTCCCCATGGCAACCGCCCCCATTTGCTCAGACATAACTGCCCTACGGCATAAGTCGCCCACTTCCTGTCACTTCTGACCTTGGGTAACCTTGGGCATCGTTTCTGCGTGCGTTTCCGGTTGGCAGTCTGACTGAGCTAACCACGTAGGATTATCACCATGGATACATAGCCTTTCCTCAATTGGTACCAAATTCTATGAATACATAGAGTTTTTTTTTTACCAAATGACATGCTTTGTTTCAAAATCTAGTGGAAATCTATAGATCTGGTCAGCAAGAAACAGCTCATTTTGTGTTCCTTTTATTGTGACACAGTGATAGTTAAGAGTTCTGGCTATGTATTATAAATGATATTTTATATGAAGTGTTGTACATTAACAGGACATATATTGTCATTACACTTTGAATGTGCCACTAGAGTTGCATTTTGGTGAATTTACGAGAACATAGGAAAAGACGAACTAACAGCAGGAAACAGAAAATGTTCAGGTTTATTTTAGTTTTTTCTTTTGTCCCGGATCTATAGTGAGAGTGAATGATGTTCTCGGGGTAGCCTAATAGTACTCATGGCTGTATAGTTAATCACAGCAATTTGTGTGTCAAATACATAGATCCACAATGAAATCAAATCGTTCAGTGGAAACCCACCTTTAGATGACTATACACTACTTAAAACGACTACGGATGACTGCAATGATTTAACACATTTAGAAATGTAAAACTGTAGTACTTTGCAGAATGGAGTAGGGCTACGAAAAGAATTTGATAAGTTAAAATATATGGGTTTGGTCATAGATCTCTTATGTAAAAAAACAGCAAAAAACAATCAGTTTTCAAAGAAAAAATGAAAGAACAAGTTAATCCTGCAAATTATCATTGACGATTCATATGCAGACACTGCCAGAAATCAGTGTTTTAATAATGTATAAGAAAACTAAATCAACTGCATTTGCAAAGGCAGTGTTTGTAATGTTGTCGAAATATATGAGATAGAACATAGTGGCTATAGTGAAAAAACAGCAGAAATGCATTTCTTGCAATTTAGGCCTATCATTAACGATTAATATATGCGCGGCCACAAAAAAAACCACTAAACTGAAAACACAAAGTCGTCAGAGAGCCACTGTAAGGTTGTCAAAGGGCTGTCACAGGTCACTTTTGTTCTCTCATATGTCACTTTTGGGTAATCACAGGGCTCATTTCAGGCCATCAATGCTGTGTGATGACCTTGTGACAATCCTTTGACAATTTTGGAGTGGTCAGAGGGTTGTCATTGTGAATTTTGAGGCTGGATGACAACCCAAAGGTAGTCATTTTCTCCCGACTACTTTGGGCCAAAAAGGTCATCAGAGAAGCAAAAATGAAGATCGGGTTGTCATAGAGTTGTCACAGAAGAAAATGAGAAGTCAAAAGTCCTGCCTCACTACCCTAGGGTTGTAAGTGAATGGTGCCTAAAATGACAGCCCAAGGTTGTCATGGCCTCTGTCTGTATCAACCCAGTGTTGTAAGTGAATGGTGTCAAAACTATACAACTCATAGGCCTCCTATGTGTAATGGCCATACCTGATAACTAGTAATAACATAATAGGAAGCCATTATAATGACTATGATATCTACAACATAAAAATATTCATAAATAAGATTTTTTGTTTAACAGACACAGACACAGCCTGTGACAACCTTGGGTTGTCGTTTTTGGCACAACTTTTGACAACTCTGTGTTTTCAGTGTAGAAATCAGTATTTCAATAATGTATATTTTACCTGCAATGCCTAAAGTGGTTATAGAGAAAAACAGTAAAAATGCATTTTTCTTAGAAGAAAGAAACAAAAAAACTACAAGAACAAATTAATCTGGCGATTCATCATTGACGATTCCTATGCGCGGCCACAAACCCCTCCCACCATCAATAAAAGGTGTTAAGCCAACACCCCGAGAGCCGCCGATGACTAAGAACCTCTTATCGTTAACACAAGGGCAGGCATTAGTATTCCCAGCAGGGACTGCTCCGTCAGAAGTGGGGATCACAATTCAGGGGGGACCCCCGGCCCCCACCCCCCGGCCCCAATCTCCTGCTCCACCCCCACCCCAAACCACCCACAAAAGGTTTTTTTTACACAGGCCGTCAGAAGTGTTATGCTCAAGGTGGTATTACACTACTAAACTTTCTTTTTTTATTAAGATCTTATAAAACTGGTCAAATCTTGCAAAACATCCTGTATTCATCATTGCACCTGTATTTTTACGTGCATTAAGGCTGTATTCCACATACCGAAAGTACAGGCTGCCGATAATGACCACCCCATGGAAACATTCTATATATCGGGACCATTAACTTTCGGCGCACTTTCAGCTGCTGAAAGTACACGATCGGCTGCTGAAACTTCAACATCAGCTGCTAGAAGTACAATATCGGCAATCAGTACGAAATTGGCAGAAAATATTTACCAACAGGTTGAAAATTTTATCAGCGATGCTGGTGATTATAAATCAACAAAACGAAAGTGTATCGGCAGCAAATTGCTAATTCACTTTTTTTTTATATTTTTTTTTTTTTTATTGAATCCAATCTTATACAATAAGTTCTTCCTTGGACATTTATGAGACATTTAACAATCAGATGAGGTGATGAAAGTGTTCACAAATGAGGACATTATTTATATAATTTAGATTCTATTGCATGTTTGAAGGACAATTTGTCATTCAGCAATTGTTCACTAACAGACAAGCCATTCCATAGGTCAACCCCTCGATAATAGCAACTATTTAAAACACGAGTTAATGTTGTAAAATCCTTTTTAAACTTAATCTTATCACTACTACGAGTAGTAATAGTTCTATTCTCATCCTCAGGTTCCAAAAAATATTCATCATGCCGAAAACCATACATCAACAATAATAACTGGATTTCCCTACGTTTATATAATGGCTGGATATTATATAAAGCAAAAAGTTCTGAGACATCATCAACAGGCCCATTATCATATCTAATAGCTCTAATACACCTTTCTTGTAACTTATCCAGTTTAACAATATCTGTTTTTGTAGCACTATCTATTACAAAACTTGCATACTCAAAAAGCGGTTGAATGGTTTGTTTATATAGCTGTTTAGCTAAAGATTCAGTTATATATTTTCGAATTTTTTTAAAGTTATATAGTCGCTGGTTCACCTTCTTCCAGACACCATTTACAAAGGTATCAAAACGAAGCTCATTATCCACCGTAACACCTAGATAAGTATATGAATCTACAGTTTCCAATTCATTATTAATAGGCACAGTTAAACATCTCGACCCTTTCTTATAATCAAACAACATATGCTTCGTTTTTTTAACATTAATGGTTAACCTATTTTGTAAGCACCACGATTTTAATATATCATAGGCAATATTGTTCTTTACAATTGCCCCCTCCACTGTATAATCACTATTAAACATAACAGTGTCATCGGCATACATAAGAATATTAGTACCGGTTTTAGCAATATCAGGAAAAAGATCATTGACATATATAATGAAAAATAAAGGACCCAGGCATGTTCCCTGCCCGATACCATAGTGTATATCCAATGGTTTAGATATTGACTTTCCCACTTTTGTTTTAATTTTCCTATGTTGCATATAGCTAGCGCACCATCTTTGTGATCTAGTATCGAACCCATATAGTTCCAATTTTTGTAGCAATATATTTAAATCTAAAGAATCGAATGCTTTGGAATAATCCACATATATAGAGCTAGTAATTTTCCTATTATTAATATTACTATAAATTTCAAATAAGTAGGCAAAAATTGCCCAACATACTTTCGGTATGTGGAATACGGCCTTAATAGAACAACTTATATAACACAATGAAGAATAGTATGATGTTAGTATCTACATATTTATAGTAAGACTGCATGATAGGAGCATGACACTATATGTGAATGCATAAAATAAAGTTCCATCAGTCTCTGTGACAGAAACATTGACCAGGGCGAATGGGGCTTATTGGGATGTATAAACCAGGCTTCATCAACTCACCCCCTTATGCCTGGTCCCCACTTGGGCGATTAACTTTTTTTTTTCGCTGGCGACTAAGGTGGTTAGTAGCTCGGCGATCAAGTCCTCACTGGTGCCTTGATGTCTGGCGACCAAACCACTAGTCACCGTGGGTTTGGGGCAAAATATTTGACATGTTTAATATTGTTCTATGGCCACGGGCGATTAGTTAATCGTCGGGCGACGTACTAATGTTCCCCCTCGTCGCCCGGTGACTAACTGCAAGAGCGTCCCAATGTGGCGATTAGTGTGTTAGTAGCCCGGCGACTAAGTTGGTTGCCCGACGACGTACTTTTTTCTTAATCGACGGACGACTAACGTTAATCGCCGTCGTTAGTCGGCCAAGTGGGGACGCGGCATTACTCTGATCCACCCCACCCTTTCTTCTCCACCGCCATCAGTATACAAATGGCCCATGAAAGCACCCCCCAAACACACAGGGCACAATGCAAATGTACCTGGCTCTATACCATGAGGCCGCAGCTGACGGCATGACAAAGCAGGCTGTACCTGTTAAGCCCACTCTTTGATGGCTAATCTAGTCCCCCTCTAGCCTAACCTATGAGACACACCTACCTATCAAATAAACACCTAAAACTGCAGTTTTGTGAAAAGGCTCCTTTCTTTCATATTATCTGATTTCTGTAGTTTACAAGTTCTCCCATTAGACATATAATACGAATATCCTTTGGGAGTATCATTGTTGACGCCTGATATAAAAGAAGGTTGTTTTATACAATATTCAACAATACTACCTTGACAACACACACGTCCTACACACATTTACCTTTAACATAAGTTGTATTATATATGCCATGTTACTCTATGAAAATACATACTTTATTATCATATATTCCAATGTCTTTTGACTTTTTCAAGTTCATAATATAGACCATCTACCTACTAGACACACATGCCTATCAAATGAACACCTAAACCAGTTTTGTGAACAGGTTCCTTGCTTTTATACACACAAACAGATCGGCGCTAAAATCGGTTAATTCTTATGATTGCCTGTTCGTATAGTATAATTGAAATGTGCATGTTTGATTTGAATTGGCGCTAAAATCAGCTGATTCTAGGGACAGAATCAGCCAATTTTTGTGCCGATCTATTGCCCAAATGTGTAAAGGTTGATTAGTGGGTATGGGTCTTTAAACTTGTTAAACAAGTTTCATCAAGCCAAGATTCTATAAATGTGTGGTGTATACTCTGTAAGCGGGTTTGGGTCATCTGTATCTACGAGGCAAGAATGACACTCTGCGATGTCGCAAAACTCGCCTAGAATGGCATCTGAAAAGGCACTCGACGGAGAATGTTCCCCCCAACTTCCGGTCCCATGTTGCCTCGAAGATACATATGACCCAAACCCGTTTGCTCGGTATATGTGCACAATGATCGATGTGTGAACAAGGTCCATCGAGAAAACAGCAGCTGCACAGGGTGTTTAATATGGCATAGCCGATCGAAGATTAAGAACTCATACACACATCATAATGTATGTGTGTGTATGTGTGTGTGACTTGCGACCCCACCGATGAAGAGTTATTCATATGCACATCTTAGTCTACGTCAAGTTCATACCCATATTGAAACATTGATTACCACCATTGTCCAAAACCATTCATAAACAACAAATAAATCAACATGGTGTACTTTATTCAACACAAAAAGTTGGTGTTTTGAAAGTTGGTACCAACATTAACTTACACATTAATAGAACCTTTTATCTACCCATCCTCTGAAGCATTTTAGAATCAACAGGTCTGAAACCTAAGACCTAGTGCGATGTTGTAGTCCTATTAGTGTAAAAACATTTGTGAGTCAGAAAACCGAGGTTTCCTTTCAAATAGCTTATCATGACCACATGTGGAGGAAATGTCTCAGAAAAGGTTTTTACTTGAATTACCGCGTCTTATCAAATTGGTCCTTAAACAGAATTTTTGTTTAACTCAAGAAATGGAAGAGAAATGCCATTTATGGGGTCAATTTGATCGTTTTCTTTTATCTGTTGAGGGCTGTTTTAAGTAACGCAGCTGTGCCAGAGTAATTGCCTTATTCACTGTTTTATTTGAACATGAAGAATAAAAGGGTATTCACGTTTGTAATGTAAGTCTGGTGGGGTAAACGATGTGGTTTATAAACACTGTAAGAGAGGAAAATACTTTTCCTCGGAGTCATACAAACAATCATTATCATCTGATCTTATTACTCCCCTATTAGATTTCTTTCTAATTCCCGGATATATTTTATTGGTTTCCTGCACTTTATGCATCTAGCATTTTTGTTTTTAGACAAAGACATAATTATTTCAATTGTGAAAATATTTAATACAAATATATTCAAAGTGACTCAAACTCATGAAGGCGCATAAAGTAATTCTATCTTCTCCTGGCCTTACATATGTAATATCAAGACAATACCTTGACTAACACAATTTCAAACAGCTAAATCTTGTGATGGGAACTGACATTTACCCATAATGCAGCTTGACATAGCCTGCAGGTCACCCATAATACAAAGCAACTGAATCACGTCTATCAGTATTGGACTGATTCACTTACATGGTACATCTGATGAGCAGGAATATAAATCTAGCACGTAAAGCTAAGGTCACTTTAGCAGTTTAAGCCCTGAACGGCAGCACCCTGTGCTGTTGGTCAGCAGGGCTGCTGTCACGACCTGCCGTTCTAGTTAATAATACGCTGGCCTTACAGTCATTTATCAGCAGTGATCGTGAGGTGGGATATGTGGTGATAAGCAGCGGGCTGTGTAGAACTAAGAGTCGTCCTCTGGCTGCCTCGTATCTGTCTTCATCAGCCTGCCATCCTAGAATGATGACCATCTCTGTACCAGACAGACCCTGTCAACTGACCACTCGGGGAGACTGCAAGGGCTAGGGCAGGCATATAGACAAACATTGACCTGGAATTAAGACTGATGGCTTTCATGCAACTTGATTTTTAACTTTGCAGATTAAGAGTTTACTTGCTGTGCAGTTAGTGGTAGCCCTTTCCAACCACAGTGGCAAATGCCTTTTGTTGTACTAGTTTCTGTTTTTAGAAAGGATCAACACTAGTCAGCCATGGACTTAAAGCAGCTGTCTTGTCCTTGTGTTGTTAGACTAACATACACCGACGTTAGCCTAATAATACTGCAGCTGGTGACGTGTTTTGCAATGTTAGAACGTAATCTGGCGATCTTATTGGTGACGTCACAAATTTGGTGCAAGCATCAATTCACTTCTGTCGAATGGACAAGAAAGAGGCTTTAAAGGGAGCAAACACATGCAATGTAGGGTCAACATTTTGTAAATTCTATTAACTACTGAAATATATTGTATGGCCATAACCTAGGCATGTGGTAAAATATAGAATGTAAATACAGACTTAAACTACATTATAATACACAAAAAATCATCTCTAGTCAATTTTGGTGACCCACCAAAATTGGTGTGTTTACAAACATTGCTGTTTTCGGGCATAAATGGCATGAGTTTTATGGAAATCAAGTAAAGTTAAAGTTAGTTTTCATGATTTATACTTTACCAATGGCTAAAAATAGACTCTTAGAATGTATTTTCATAATTATTTCAGTTTGCAAAATTTGGCCATATTTTGACACAACATTACTTTTGGCTCCCTTTAAATCTTTATCAGCCAAGTGGGGACATGCCTCATGGTGATCTGCCCTCAGGAGGTGGCCAGTATTTGACTTAGGGGGCCAGTGAGTTAGGGGGCAGGAGTGAGGAGGGAGGGTGCATTATTAACTCGGTGAGGCAGTGGGAGCCATCCCTGGTTGGAAAAGGTTAACACTGGTTAATGCATTAATCGCCATGGTTAAGTCACCTTCAAGGGGTGGCCACAGTTTGAGTTTGCTGGTTAGCTGGCAGGAAATAGGGTCAGGGGTTAGGGGGCAGGAATTAGGGGTCAGGAGTTAGCTAGTTAGGGGGGAGGAGTTAACTAGTTAGGGGTCAGGAGTTAGGGGGCAGGAGTTAGCTAGTTTGGGGGCAGGAGTTATGTAGTTAGGGGGCAGGAGTTAGCTAGTTAGGGGGCAGGAGTTAGCTAGTGAGGGACAGGAGTTAGCTAGTCAGGGACAGGAGTCAGGTAGTTAGGGGGCAAGTGTTATGTAGTTAGGGGGCAGGAGTTAGATAGTTAGGGGCAGGAGTTAGCTAGTGAGGGGGCAGGAGTTAACTAGTTAGGGGGCAGTAGTAAACTAGTTAGGGGGCAGGAGTTAGCTAGTCAGGGACAGGAGTTAGCTAGTTAGGGGGCAGGAGTTAGCTAGTTAAGGGGCAGGAGTTAGCTAGTTAGGGGGCAGGAGTTAGCTAGTTAGGGACAGGAGTTAGCTAGTTAGGGACAGGAGTTAGCTATTTAGGGGGCAGGAGTTAGCTAGTAAGGGGGCAGGAGTTAGCTAGTTAGGGGGCAGGAGTTAGCTAGTTAGGGACAGGAGTTAGCTATTTAGGGGACAGGAGTTAGCTAGTTAGGGGGAAGAGTTTGCTAGTTAAGGAGGAGGAGTTGGGGGCAGGAGTTAGGGGGCAGCCTATTATTAACTCTGAGACAGGGAGGGCCAGCCCTGGTGGCATGTCCCCATGTCAGCCTAGTGGAGACGTAGTGAGACGTATCGCTGGTAATCCGGGCTGAAGAGCTAACTACAATCGGTCTGATGGGATCAGGGCAGCCCGAAGGGCCCTGGATCAACCTCTCTTAAGCCCAGTTTACACATTCTGATAGTCACACTCAGTGGCAGATCCAGGGGGGAGGGTCCAGAGGGTCCAGAGGGTTCTGAACCACAACTTTTTTTGAAGCCATAAAGTACACATAGAGAAAAAAGATGCTGTGTATGTATGTGTGTAAATGCACACAATTTTAGTAATTAGTCTATCTACTCCTGACACTTATATTGATGATCACAGTAGTAATGGAGGAAATTCACAGCAGAATTTTAGAATATTCAAAGTAAACCTTGCATAGGAATACATACTTTTGTAAATGTTGTTGGTATCATGAGGCTGTTGGGACCATTGGGACAATTGTCTGGACTATTATAAGGCTTAATACTAGTAATTAGGTTGACAATTTGTACGGCCTGTGTAAACCCCATAAGCCCCATACCCACTAGGCAATTTTTCAAGCGACTGGCGATGGGAAACAGACAGAATTGGCAGATTCCTAGGATCCCCAGTTAGTACAGTATATTGAAATTTGCATGTTTGATCTAAGAATCGGCCGACTCCTCTGGCAGTTGCCCGTCGCCAGTCGCTGGTAAAGTCACCTAGTGGGTATAGCCCCATACCCACTAGGCGATTTTACCGGCGACTGGCGACGGGAAACTGGGAGAATACCTGGTAAAATCATTAATAATTCAGATCACCTATTAGTATGTAGCATTTCTGTTACATACTAACAGGTGATTGGAATTGGTAACGATTTTAGCAGTGATTCTCCCAGCTTCCCATCACCAGTTGCCGGTAAAAGCGCCTAGTGGGTATGGGGCTTATGGGGCTTTGGCGACTTAGGAGAAAGGATTGGAGAGATGGGGGGGGGGGGGGTGCTAAGTAGTCTGTTTAATCTTGAACTAAGTTGCGTTGGCTACTTTTAATGTAGTTTCCAAAACTTTTACAACCTAAAATGTCCTCTTACATCCCTAAAATATGCATTAATCTTTCGCCTTTCAAAAGTTAAGAAGCTTTCCCACTGATTCACCTTCGTTTGAATATTTAAAATCCTTGTCTTAATCTGACTCTAGATAAAGTTCTTTATTCGTAAGTGCTGCATTCCAATATACGGTTGAGAAGGGTAAGAGCCAAATGTATAATTATTAACATCGATTTGAACTACCTCAGACTCACTGAATCTCATGTTTAGTAAAGATAGTTATCATGCAGTTGCTTTTTGGTTCCCAAAATTAAGAGGCTAGTAATTCGTCAGTCAAAGTTTTCAATCATACCTTGCATTATAAATTGCTGTACATAATATTTTGATCTACGGATTCACTGCAACCTACCACTTATACTCCTGTCTGAGAAAGTGCCCAACTAGTAAATAAGGCAAATACTCTACTACAGCCAATGAGCATATATATATATATATATATATATATATATTTGTATGGTTAAATCAGAATGTGCTACTGGTAGTGTCAAGATAAATGAAAGTATAGATGATGTGCACATGACGTCACACCTCCCAAAATGGGATGGGCGCCATATTGGTGATCAATTCAAATGTGTTGTTATTGACCATTCTAAAGCATTTCTGGTGAAAATCTTTGGATATTGTATCAAGGGAAAACTCATAATGTCATAATGAATAATTATTACCTATACATTTTGGATACGTATACCATAGCCACATGTGTAGGGGAGCCACGTGGTGATCACCAAAACCTGGTCACGTGACTACGTCTGCACAAGGTCTATATCAAATCACGCATGTCATTGTAGTGATGAAAGGGGGAAGCTTGGAACCAGCAAAACCCACCAACATAGTAGCGACTTTACAGACAGCCGTCTCTGCAGGCACGAACCACTTTGCCAACATGTGTTCCATAAATACAAAGCACTCAGTGATTCCACTGATCCACGTGATAAAGTTATGTTTGTTTTGTTGATATTGTCACATTTGCAAGGCATAACCTCAGTAGCCAACATGTTGGTGGAGGATGATCTTATATTGTTTTGTAAGATCAGTCAGTCAGCAAACTTGGTCGGTCATTGTTTATCAAACAATTCAAAAGAAAATTAGTATGAGAAAGGAAAAAGCGAGTTTGGGGGGAACAGACTCCGATTTCCAATCAATATACATGTATATTCAACACATTTACATAAAAACCTGAAAATCGAATCAATGTTCCATTCTGGAAAATATTCTTGAAATTGTTGCCACCCAACCCTGACCCCCAGTTGACATGGTCGATTGACCAGCAAATGGCAGCCATTTGAAAAGATTAAAACAAAGAGTTTATTTTTTCACAACTGCTTATGTCATTTTTTTAAATTCAAGTGGTTAAACACTGTACTAAATGTGTGGATTGTTAATTTACTGTACATCTGCACATCTTATATACATATATTATCTTTTTGAAGACCAGGATTAACACTGAAGTTGATTCTAAAACAAGGTAATTGTTAGAGTATCAAAATTGTTGACTGTAGGCATCGTGGGCGTTTCCCTAAGCTGGTGTTCTGTTTCATCACACGCGGGTCTTTCAAATGTGACGTTCCTTGACTTCTGAAGAATTTACCCAGCCAAGCATGCAACGTTAACATAACAGCCATGTGTCTCATTCCCTTCAGGTTCTTGTAACACTATGTTCTTGAAGACCAGGGTTAACCCTGAAGTTCATTCTGAAATAGAATTTTAAAAAGGTAATTCTTGAAGTATTAAAATTGTTTACTGTAAGCAGTATCTGTTTGTACAATCAATAATAATTTGAATGTAACAGGATTTTAGATCGAATACACATAAACTGTGAAAAGTGTATAATTTATAGGAATTCTGATATACCAAACTCACAGACAGAAAAGTGAAATAAGTTCCTGTAACTTATTTTTTGAAATTAAAAAAAAAGCATCATGGGCGTTTCCTCGTTACGGCTTGGCCCACAGTATCTCGGAGATCCTCTAGGTAAAGGTGTGGAGGTTTTTGTACTTCAAAGATCCCCCCCCCTCTACCCACCTGGGGGAGGGGGCAGCATGGCATTAGCATGGTGCTCCATTATGTATAGACAGCCTTGTAGAACCAGCCCCCTCAGCCAAGCTCACTTATTAGAAACAGTTTTTTAAGCAAAGCGAAGGCAGTCTTTCGGGAGTCAAGTTCACCCTGAATTGTTCCACAACATGCTATCACTTTCCCCGATTGGTATGCACTACAAAAGGATCCGGGCAAGGTAGCGACTTTCCACGTCAGTTTGCTTTTCGTGTTTACAAGCACTCATTGAACTTTTCTCAATTGTTGGAAATTTGCAGCTATCAACACAACAAATCCATGTATCATTTTGTATGACATAATTTGACAAAAGGTACATGGTACTCCCCACCAAATGAGGTCTATTACCTAGGTCCCTAAATACGAGCACGGGTTATTGATTTAACAGTACTCAAGATATCAAACTAATCACAATATAACGTGCGCGTGGAAATTATTCCCATGGCACGAGCAGTAGGAACCACTTTTCCCCCGAACACCAACATGTGCTTTTAGAACTATAGAAAGGTTCCGAAATGCCCACACAAAAAGCAGAAACTGACAGAAACTGAGTGAGGCTAAGTATGGTATAGTCTCAGGGTTTGGGGGTCACTCAGTCCAGAAATGGGTACCAACTGTGGTCGTAACCTCCAGATGCTGTAGCTGTGAATCGCCGATTTTGCTGAAAAAAGGGGGTCAAGTAATGAAACCACCTTTTAGGGGAGCTGACAATGATATATCATTTTTCATACTAGATTTTAAGTTTGCTGTTTGCAATTCAATACCTTCATAATGCCTCTTAAATAGATCACCGAGTTCAGAAATCACATCACGACAACACAAATTGTCAATAAGTGTGCTTTTTTTTAGGAGGGGCTATCCATGAGATATCCTTAAAAAACAGTAGGGGGGGCTGTCACACTTTGCCCTTCCTAAAACAGGGGCGGGTCGGGGTAGGGAGGGCTGTAGTTTCGCAGTTGGTATCTACATTCAAATACTAAGTGCCTCCCCCCGCCCCCCGGGGGTATAGTTCAAAAGAAAACTGCAGGTATGGTGGGGTAGGGAACAGAGGGCTGACTTGGCAGGGGGGAGGCGGGCAGAGGGGAGGGCTTGGCTCGGGTAGAGAGGAGAGAGGGGGCTGGCGAGTTAGATCACACTTTAATGTCTGTCAACACCCGAGGGAACCAGCGCAGGGCGCCCCCTGGTGTCCTTGTGGCCTCCCCCCTGGCGGCAGGGGCGCGCATTACAGGAACCGGAAGTGGCGGACACAGCCTGCAGGTCGCCCGCTGCCCGACGAGAACGTCTGCAGGTGTGGGAATCCGTAAAACTTGTATGAGGCCTAATACCCCAGACGGACGGCGGCTGGAGCTGTTGCTCTTTCTTGTCGACTCTTGTTGTGACTTGATGCGGCTTAATGTGTCGAGCTATTTACACACCTCTGCCTAGTTCATTCAGTGAAGCAAAGACTTACATTATGATTTAGAGGAAAACGAGCAAATTATGCATAAAGTGATGCCATAGCCTTTGAACTAACGTACTTATTCGGCCTCTAAGGCTCCCTAGTTATACAATCAGAGAAACGCACAAACACATGCTATATATATGTATGATGATGATGACGGTTGTAGGAGTTTAAAGTCAATCAGCAATTTTCCAGCTATTTTAGGACTCACACATGGTTTTTGGCTCGTAAAAAGTACTGTGATAGAATCTATGGGGGAACGACGGCAAGGCAAGCCACTGTAGCAGACAAACCCCTGCCCTGGCTCAAAGCGGGTCCGGCTAGGCGAGGTGTTTCTCCACTATACTGTCCTGTCCAGCCTGCTATATGTATATATTATGTGTATCAATATAACCATACAGGGGTGCGGGATGGTCTATTGGGTATAAGGGCCTCGCTTCGCACATGGCTGGACCAGTTTCAAGCCTGTGAAGTGCCAGTTAGACCACTTTGCCTTGCCGTCGTTTCCACCCCCATAGATTCTGTCATGAAACTGTGTATACAGACGACGTCAAACAGTCATCGTCATACATATAAATCCTCATAGGCCTATACAAACATGAATAATACACATGCACGAAAATCGCATCTTAAAGGTGTATGCATAACTAACAAATGCAAACTTCATCGTTAAATAGATAATACAATACTTTGCGTAAGAAGCGCTTTCAGAATAAATAAGAAGTTCCCCGAAGAAGGTGTCGATACAGATTGCATGGTCTAGTAAGGTGGCTGGCTTTCCTTTTAGGATCAAAGGAACAAAATTAAAGGCGTAAGACCAGGGGGAACAGGATATGTCACCCTAAGCTGGTGTTCTGTTTCATGACACGCGGGTATTTCAAACGTGATGTTTCTTGACTTCTGAAGGACTTGGTCAGCCAAGCATGCAACATTATCATAACGTTGCAGTGACATTCTGTTTCATTCTCTTTGGGTTCTAGTTACACTACTGCGAGGACTGCTGCTGCTGCAGTGTGCTGCTGCGAGGTTGCACGCAATTGTATTATAACATGCTGGCTATATTCTGCAATCAAAACAGAATGCTGTTATAACACTCTGTATTGGTTGGTTTTTAACGTCACAAAGTCCCAATCCCACCATCAAATAACATATTTTAGTTATATTAGTAACACATGGACCACAGAAGTATGGTCAAAATATAATACTATCATGTCGCACCAAAAACATCCACAAAATTTCGTGGACATGACAATTCATAACGTCATACTAAAATTATTCATTATGTATGTACATTCATATATAATATTATTTGACATATCTTGGGCGGCCATTTTAACAGTTTGGAAAAAGAATAATTTGAAAAAAAAACATCTATGAAATTTCGTGGAAACTTAAAACCAACGGTGGGAACTAGACGTATCGTGGGTATTAAAACTTTTTGTGGCTGTTTTTTGGTCGGCACCCCAGGCTAGGTATACAACTGAGCAGCACATACTGATACCTAATTTGTTATGTGCTCTTTGGCATTTGTCTGTAAAATTCAACTCTTTTAGCAATTTCTGTTTACTATTTCTACCATTGGTATGGGCTCTCTGGGGGCGAATCTAGTGGGGGGGTCCTGGGGGTCCTGGGGGTCCTGGGGGTCCTGGGGGCCCTAACCCCTCCCCCCCCTCTTAGTGGACCCCTGAACTACAAAAAGAGGGGAAAATGCCACACGCGTGTGCACAAATGCACGCTGTTTTAGTACTTAGCCTTTATGCTGACCCCCTTCTTTCGATTATCTTGTATCTGCCCCTGTACATGCTATGTCAAATCATCCTGTCTATAGCCACTTGGAGAGTCGGATCTCTGTCATAATGAATATACATTTCAGATAAGGAGATAAGTGACATTACTAATAATAAAAAGCCAAAGAAGAAGTCTGAAAATCCCCTTGTCATTCGTCAGTAAACTGTTGCGGAGTTGACCGGTCTAGTGCAAACATTTTTTTTAAAGGGACTTCCATTAAAGGGGGCCAATCACAGAAAAGTTATCCCTGGTGAGAAGAGAGCGAACTATCAGCTGCCTCTTGTAATGGGTACATCAGCTAGGGAGATTGCACACACTTTGCACCAGGGGAACTGGCGCCAAATATAAACACGTGTTGGCCAGAGAGGTGGGTTGGTGGAAGTGGGTGGGGGAGGGGGGGGGGAGAGGAGATAGACCACCTGATAAGTGATATGCCACTTTTCAGGTCAAGCAGTGGGAGTAGAAGGGTCAAGGCACCCGTTCTGACCCAGATTTACCCTGACATAATGGTTGGGGTGACTAGGGGTAGGGATGTCTAGCTTCAGTCTGAGATGGTGGTAGGGGCATTGCTGAAGAGATGGATGTACTGACATGTAGGGTAAAACAGGGTTGTATCACGCACAGTGTCAGTGGTATATTGCACATCTTTAGTTGATTGTTGTTAGATATAGAAAAATACGTAAAATGACAAAATATTTCTGATAGCTTTTAGAAGTCACAATGACGTTTTCATTGAGTCATTATATCACCTTATAACCTAAATAAATAGTTATGACCAAAATTGTATTTGCACATATGTAGGGTGTGCGATACAATCCTGTTTTAATGTCTCTATAAAATTCAGTCAACATTTTTGTCAATGAAATATACTATACGTATATAGAGGCCTATATATACTTACATATACAGTCCTTTTTTTCAACTCAATATTCATCAAATGACATTATCATTCATATTTTCTGACCATTCTTTTAAAGATGTGCAATATAGAACATGTTATGCACGATATAAACCTTGTATTGTGTAAAGACCTTGAGCCTACGTAAAACACATTTTTTGTGACATTTTAATTTTTACATTTATTCTATCTTTATTCTATATATTCTGCACGATATTAGGCATGCTAAATGCGCGATATTAGCCTGACATGCCCGATATACGACCTATAATTAAAATAATTAACAACGATGTTCCCCTAATCAATAAGAGTTTAGACTACAAACGAAACAAGTAAATCAGTAGGTACCGTTCATATAGCCCTATAACATAAAACGAAACCAGATATTCTTCAAAATTTACATGGCTCGCGCTAGCCGCTGGCCACCCTCGTTTTTGCGAGTCCAAACCCTGTGTGGTGAGGACAGACAACCCCTAGATTCGCCACAGTATGAATCCCTTTTCCAAAACATATTTTCCAAAAATTCTATAAAATCGTATTTTTTGATGGTGCTTGGGGGCATCACCAGCATATATATATATATATATATATCTAGTGTGTGTATACATATACACTAGATCTTTTCCATATACATGTATGTCATAATAGGGAATTTAAAGCTTCTTTTAAAGGCAAAATAACAATTAGCATTTAGTCTTTTAATCTCATCACTGTAAAAAAAAAGTTAACAAAAACGTTTCCTTTATTTCTCATAAAAAAAAATAGGATCTTAAAGAATCCAAGATATTTCCCTGGAACGTTAGACTAGGAATTCATATTCAGAATTTTAGTTACAAATGGTTCAACGCAATAGGGCTTTGCAAAATAAGCAAATTTGAGTGGCTAATGAAAGGTGAATGTGGCTAATTCATTCAGAAGTAAATTCGCCATAGTGGCTAGGGGATTTTGAATCCTACCGCAACCCCAGAAAAACATCAGAGAATGTACCAGAATATCTCTAAGATCACCGGCCTCCAGACCCCTTGCCTTTATTCAATTATCGGAAATTATCTGGGTCAGAACGGGGAGTCTGGATGGGCTGGGGGGGGGGGGGATGTCCCAATGTCCCATGTTGAATTTTAAAAATGCCAATGTAACATGTCTTTGTCACCTATTTAATCCAATGTCGCATGTCGAATTTTAGAATATACCTATATGCCGCATGTCACTGTGTTTTTACCCTTTCTGTCATGTTGTTAAGCCCCCATGTTGGATGTTGAATTTGAGAAAAGCTCATGTCGCTGTGGAGATTTTAGTGGTCCACCCCGATAGAATGGACAAGCTCCAGGGTGGGTCGGGCAGGAGAGTGGGGTGGAGGACTCAGGTGTTGGGTTACCGAGCCGGTTGTAAAAGATTAGGAGCAACAAGTGGTGCAGTGTGGTAGGGGTGGGGGGGGAGGGGAGGGGGTCTAATGTCTGGTCAGTTTCGTTGCTATGGAAACGAGGGTGATAGGCCGGTTGGATGTTTTGGACATATGCAAATTTAAAAGGGACCTGCAGCACCACCACAGACTGGACATGGAACTAACAAAGCTGGCCCACACTTCATCCAAACTTTTGTGTGACAGGCCCCCTTTAAATACTTACACGCTGAGGAGTGGTTTGTCTGGATTTGAAATAAATGTGTTTATGGTTAATGTACAAATCCAACGTGCTTTTGCCAATCAAAGGGGGTTGGGGGGTGGGGGGGGGGGTCTGAATCTTATGAAAATATTCATAATTTATGCACTTAATGGAAGGCCCTTAACGATGGCCTAACCAGACATTGTATTCTCCCAATCTCCATTTACAAACTGATATTCAAAAATTCCCATAACGCGTAATTTGCAAAGGAAACACTTTGTTACCCGACGCAGAAGCCTTTCAGCACGCGTTTGCAATAGATTAAATTCAGGGCAAAACCGGCATTTTAATGTGGACGTGGATAAAAGGATCACTTAAATTTCATAAAAGTCAGCGCGCTTCTTTTACCAAACTTTGAATTTGTCATTCATAACAACTCCACGCTTCAGACTCAATTCGTTGTGATACTGGCATAACTTCCCACCTAGTCTGTTATACTTTTGACGAGGTTTTAAAGGGCTTAATTCAACTTACGTAAATACAAGTGGCACCGGTTGGGTGTTTTTGCTGAAAATGTCCCGTTTTAAATTATAGGCGAATGTCATCCGTGATGGAAAATTGAAACATTTAAATTCGAACAAGAGAAGAGTGTGCCCCATAATTTAAAATTTTAGATTATCATATTATGATCATGTTCTCACCACTCTGTGTTCCCCCCAGTGGCAATAACTGGGTTATCAAAGGTCCCCAGAGGATATGTCTATATATGAAACTATGCACATCAAAGAACATCTGTCCCAGTAAATGGGTATGGTCTCTATATTCTCATACATCTGATCATTTCATATTATCAGATCATCAAAGACAGAATTGTCAAGAACCTTGTTCTTACTGTGATATAACCAAAGATGGTGCTATTGTGTTAAACCCCAATAACCAACCAACCATCATGTCTCTGGTTGTGTCATGATTTCGTGAAAATTTCATGCCGTGTTAAGGACAATAACATCACTTTAAGGACAGGAAATTGGAGGTCAGCAGGGCTGCTGTCGCGACCTGCCGTTCTAGTTAGTAATACATTGGCCTTACAGTGATTTATCAGGGGTGATCTTGAGGTGGGATATGTTGTGATGAGCAGCGGGCTGTGTAGAACTAAGAGTCGGCCTCTCGCTGCCCGGGATCTATCTTCATCAGCCTGCTATTCTGTAATGATTACCCTCACAGTGCTGGTAAGTCCCGTGTTAACGAACAACAAGGGAAGGAAGTGGGAGGGGGTATATACCCAGCCAAGTTGCGACATAACAGAAGCGTTCTTCAACCATACTTTTTTAGTCCGTCTGTTACTTACTAAGATGGCACGTAATGATTATGTTATTGATGGTAAGGTTGAAACCTCACTGAATCAGAACATTACCATAGCATTATTTTTTGGTGAGGGAAGGACATGACCAAAACAGAATTTTATAAGAACATTGTGTTTATGTTGAAGAACATAAACAGAACATTACAATAACGTCACAGTACTACGCCACTGCGGTATGTTGCAGCAATGCTATTGGGAGCCATCAAAATAACATAACAAAAACCTTTACAGAACTAAACAGAGCTCATATGCTAAGGTACAAACACCGCACCTAGAATCAAATTGAAGGAGTTTTCAATTGAGCAACATTTATTTGAAAACATGAAATTATCAAAATCTAGACAGTCACTCGCTGAAATGCAATACCGTGATGTGATAAATTCACTGAAATGTACAGGCAAAAAACAAAATTGGTTATCATTAGTTAGTGATTCGAAAACCACAGAACGTCCTTGAAGTGGGCTATAACTAGACTGTAAAGGGTTGCATATTTTAGGGCTACCTTGTAAAGGGTATAAGTCATTCCCCGTGGTCTGGGTTCCGTTGTAAAGCGATCACGTGATTCCAATTTACCTCAGATTTGTAGAGACCAGAGGAGGCCGCGCACGCGCACTGCCTTACCCCACGTGACAGCTGCTAGACCAATCAGCGACGCGCAGATCGTAGTCAGCTTCCCGCTCGTCACAGCAGGTGGCGCTGTGAAGCACTTTCCACGTGTTCCCGGCGAGATGGGGCGAGATTTACTGGACAGGTGACTTCTGGTAAGGGCAGGCTGGAACCAGGAGGGCCCCCTGGGGTGGACGGGAGGTGGAGGGGGGGGGGAGGGGGCATGTCCATCTGGGGAAAAGAGCGTCTAGGGGCAGGCCTGATACACCGTACCCACACTCATAGGCCCTAAAGGCTGGTCCCCACGGGGCGACTAAACCACGGCGATTAACGTTGGTCGCCCGTCGATTAAGGAGTTAGTACGTCATCAGACGATTAACTAATCGCTGGTGGGAAAAAAAAGTAATCGCCACTTTAGGACACACTTCTCATGAAACTGGTGGCGATTAGAGGTTGTCTTGGTCGTCCTGCCAGACGATTAACTGCACTAATCGCCGGCGACTAGAGGAAAATATTAAACATGGCAAATTTTTTGCCCAGAAACCACAGCGACTACTGATTTAATCGCCAGACATCAAGGCGCCAGTGTGTGGTAAGTCGCTGGTCGACTAAACCATCGATTTTCACGTTGGTCGCCGTCATATTTTTGCAAATTAATCGCCCTGTGGGGACCAGGCTTTAGTCCAGTGGATACGCATCAGCGTCCTAAAAACGCAGAGAAATGGGTAGATTGAAAGAATGTTCGCATGTCCGCATGTATACAAATATTATACCATTAAGCAATGGTAAAACTATCGCCAATTCAGATTCTGGAGCTGCAGATACACATATACATATACAGATGCAAGATACACAGAACATTTTTTTTTTTGACAACAGAATTGAAACAATAACTATGAAATCGCGAAAAAAATGTACGTTTTAGGGGGTACTTGACAACTTTAGGTGCTTCAACTTCTGAAAAACCATTGCTTTCAAAGTAAATTTAGTGAAAAGTTGTTATTTTATGTATACAAGGTGATATGAATTCCCACTTCTTCGAATTCTCTGAAAAAGGGGGTGAAATTGGGGCCACAAAAATTCGAGTTTTCATGTAAAAAGTGTCCTTTTTAGGACAGACAATCCGCAAAAAGGGTATATTCTTTATATTGGAGAACACTGGTGGGTTCCCAATTATTCCGTTGATTGGAAGTACCGGGGTCTGATATAGCTGAAATATTGTTGAGCAGACCTCAAATTCCAACAATCATAATCATATAAGCATATATAAGCTGTGGTACACAAATGCTGTGCATTCCCACAAATAAATGTTGTATTCCTTCAGTTTGTATACTTTTTGCAAGCCTCAAGTAATCGTTTTTCAAGAACCTCCAAGTAGTCGGAAGCCGATGCATCACCTTGTCAGTACGGGGCTCATGCCAATTGATGTATGTCTATAGTCTACCTCAAACGACGTGTGAAGTATAAGCCTACTGCCTCAAGGACTTCAACGTCTGCCAACCTGTCACATAACGACTGGATGTAAAAGGCAAATACTTCACTAGGCTGTCACCACCTTTTATGGGATAAAAGGCAAACCGTTTTACTTTGTATGCACATACAATGCAGTTTCTAGCAAATTGATATTTTTTCTCTTATAATCTGAGAAAACCATCCAAAAAAGGATATAGATTTATATTTTGCTGTCCCTTGTAGTCTAACACTTGACGGATTGTGACTATACAGGATTTACTTTTAGAGTGTATAGTGCCAGAAATCTAATCAGACAGTTCATAGGACAAGTGTCGGGTATACAGATGTCAAAGTATGCACAAAATAGGGAAAGTAAAGGTTAAACCTCCATACTCACTAGGCGATTTTAGCGGCAATGGGCGACGGGCAACTGGGAGAATTGTCAGATTCTTATGATCGCCTGTTGGTATAGTACATTGAAATGTGCATGTTTGATCTGAACCAGTACTAAAATCGGCTGATTATTGGGGTATAATCGGCCAATTTTAGCACCAATCAGTCTGCCGACTTGGTCAAAATTGCCTAGTGGGTATGGCCCTTAAGGTAGAAAATAGAGACCTAGATTTTTGTTCTCTGAACGGCTTATGTTTTCCCTTTGAAATAGAACGTGATGCAAATGAGTGTTCTGAAAAACATGTAGCATGTCTGTCGATCCCCTATTCCATGGTCAGTCTGGAGGTTTGTTACTGGGGTGGTCAGTCTGCTATTAAGTAAATTGAGACGTAGCAGTGTGATATGAGATGGTTAGCTATAGGTTGAAACATCGCCAAATCAGAATATAAATATAACATGTTTCTTGTGATGCAGAGACCTAAACAAAGCCAAGCATTGTGATGAAATGTTGGTTGGAGAAAGTAACAGTATGTTGCAATCACGTTGCCGGGTAAAGTCACAACAGCATGTTGCAACAAGGTTATTGGGAGCCATCAAAATATTCTGATAAGAACAAAAAGGGAATTTAACAGAATGTCGCCACGACGTAATAATGCTAAAGCCATGTGTATATAACATTTCTGTACATTTACTTTTGCAAAATATTGTAATCCCTCATACGAAAGATAATTTCCTATGATACTAGTATAGTTATAGTGAGAAGAATAGAGTCCCAAACCCCTTTGGAAAACAGCCACCAAAAAAACCACTCCAATAAGCCCATCCCAGTTTATACCAACAATAAAGTTTACCATGAGATATCATCAAAATTGCTTCTGTGCTTATTCCCTGAAGAGAGTTAAACAATACAAAATTAACAAAGGCAATTTGGTTGACAGATTGCTCCTAAAATTTCTAAAATTCGAGCCTTCATTTTAGACTTTTCCTCACAGGATCCAATGCTAAACCCTGTCACTCCAACCCATAATGTCCAACCCTATTTTGCCCTGAAATACAGTATTTGGATTGGCTGGCAGCCTGGAAATCTGTCATTTGATAGAATTTAAGAAATGATAATGTTTTGGCAGTGCCTGGAGATATAAAAAGCCACAATTCTTGCTCATTCAAGTAACCTCAATTCTTGGAGACAAGGATGTCTTATACATCTATTTTGTCCAACCCTTGTCCAACCCCAGGATATATATTATACAAATGTGGGATGGCCTTATTGAGCGATGTGAGGTGGTTTATACATGTGTCTACTTGATACCAATCAGCCCCTCGTTAAATCAGGCGATATTAGGGGTATAAGGGACCAAGAAGGTACACAGGGACATGTTTGAGCTGCAAAGCTGAGGTTATTACCGGTCCTACTTCAAACACCCTGGTCATTAACAGCTCAAATATATTGATTGCTCTTGATAAAAGCCCAGGCAGGCAGCGATGTAACATGCATGTACTGCAACAATACCATTTTGGTCACTCTGTTACTTGTTAAATTTTGAAGTAACAGTTGTTTTATTTTAGATAAGGTTAAGATTTACTCAAAATAATATAATGATCACATTAATATATCTTCCTTTGAATGCAGGATTCTAACATCGTAGTCATTGTCACAAGGATGCCTATTACCACACTGATATTACAATGAAACTCAAAGTCAGTCAGTAGACACTAAATCAAGATAGCCAATTTCTAGGTAGCCTCCTTGACCAAGTATATATAACTAAGATGTCAGTCACACATATTAGCAAGTTAGTATGATAACTTAATGATCACATGACCATTTTACTGATCACATGACAATTGGGAAGTGGTCGTACAAAAGGAGAAAAACACCCCAGGATTTGCTGGGGTAATCCATCCTTGTCTTAAACATCGGATGCACATCTAACTTTCTAATACATAGTAAATGAAAGAATACACATTAGAGATGATTTATAGATAACAATTTTATTGGCCTCATTGGCCTTTTATTCTTTTTAACAATGTGTACTTAGCAATTTCTCAAACCATTTGCAAGGTTAGTCATAATGACCAACCCCTGGACCAAATATAGTAGTAATGACTAATCACAAAGTCGTTTTGACCGATCCTATACAACGTGTTTTCTGATACTTTCTTGTAGATTTGTTTGTAAAAAAATACATGCTGTAACAATTTCTTTTGTTTTATTTCAGGTGAGGGTCCAATTCAAGCCGTACGGTAATGTGTACACTAATACAATGTTGACAATATACTAATACAATGAACACTTTGTTAAGTCAAAGAAACATGTTATTCTTCATATGTCTGTAATGCATTATTTCCTCACAACTAAGCATAACCAAGGTGACTTATCTTTAAGTGAGCAAACCATAAGGACTTAGTTGTGAGGAATATTTTTACAGACAAAGGTATAGAAAGAACATGTTTATAGACCTGTTAACCTTAATTGACAATTTACACTCTGTAAAACAAGTTACCATTGTTAGTCATATATGACTAACCATGATGGTTGGTCGGTGATGACTAACCTGTATGTATGTATGTATGTGTGTGTGTGTGTGTGTGTGTGTGTGTGTGTGTGTGTATGTATGTATGTATGTATGTATGTATGTATGTATGTATAAACCAGACACTCTCTCTATGAGAATAGGAAATTTGACGTATCGAATAATTCTACAGTTACTATTTTAGTTTGACTGTCAGTAAATCATGATCCAAGGTCGCTTTGTTCTACTAGTGGCAATGCCACTCCAACAGACCTCCGCTGAGAGATAATACTCGTCCTTGCAAAGTGTACGGTTCTATGTATAAAAGTATCCAGAAGTAAATCACATCGTAAATTACGTCGTAAATCACATCTTATAACCACAGAAAGATGTAGAAAGGGCGATATTGAAAGTTTTACTTTTCTTCAGAATGCAGGCGTACACTTGAGAAATATTCCCACTCCCTTTAGGCAAACGTAGACATCTTGTGACATTTAATATGCTACAATAAGATTAATTATCAATATCTATTGGATATCTGATACACCGTTCTACACAATGCTTAGATTTCTTAGTAATCAGACGGTCTTATTCTATTTGGACAAACTATTCAGTGAAAAGGTATGAAGATCATGGTGGTATGACATTAATGTAGCTTCGTAACCATCTCGTCCTGAGAATGCACTGAGTGTATATATATATATATATATATATATATATATATATATATATATATATATATCAGATAGTCTCATCTATGTAAAAGTGAAACTGGTAGGTAGATAACCTTTAAAACCAATTTGTAGACTGCTTCTTTAAGTACGGATTTCCTGTATAACTTGTACAAACTTTATGAGCAAGCGATGAGAAAATGATTGTATATTGTAGTTTTGTAATACATATAATGTTGAACGAGAGGTGATTTTTGTAGGTCATCGTGACATTACTGTGTGTGATGATGATTCAATTAAAAAATAAATGCCTAGCCAACAATCACCAGCTAAACCCTACATAGAAAAAACTGAAGCACTTTCATACGAAAAACAGAATAAGACCTCTGTCATCGTAAACGAAAGCATATATTGTTTGATATATTATATCAAAATAAATGTACTATTCCTTCAAATGCTGCATAGATACATCTATTTTGTCCAATATCACCTATGACCTTTGAATGCATACCTTAAACCGAATGGTAAATATTAAGACAACATGATATCCCTGATCTACCCCTCACATCTGACACCCAGAAGTAACTCCAAAGACCCATCCATAACACATGCAGTAAGAAAGTTTTTGCTCAGATCGACGGTGCTCTGCCTGCTTGTCTTGATCAAAAGTAATCTCGCTTAAACATTTATGTACCGGTAGGCTATAGACGCTTTGCGCATGACGTCACACCTTGCAGAATTAGATGGGCGCCATGTTGGATGCCATGTGCAGATGACGTCACATACACCTGAGTGATTTGGTGATCAAACTAAAATCATTATCACTCACAATTCTTTACTATCTAAACACGTTTTTTAATTCCTTAAAACAAACCTATAGGTAAATGATCAACACTTACAGATAGTTTGATTTTTTAAATGATGCATTGATTATAGATAGCTACATGGTCATGATGTTCTCCCAGAAATAAATACCCTGCGGGGGTGCCAGGGTGGAGCTTCTGCTCCTGAGAAGAATAGGCCCCCAGAAGCCCCTGCTGATTATAAAAGGCGATGATAGGGGGGACCCAGCACTGACCAAGTGGTTCTTTGGGTTCGATGTGGTTCCCAGTTGGGGCCTAGGGGACGAGGTACAGCAAAGATGATTTTCAGGTTTTGACCGCCTGCTGTTTACTGTCACCCCCATCTCATAGATACAGTCACCAAAGATTGACTGAGTCACAACATGTCTGAAAGTCAGAATTCGTCCTAACTTGCTGCGCCCTGAAAATGACCTGGCTGTTGGTAGAGTGTGGTTTTTACCATCCAGAACTCACTCACTCTCTCCCCAACAGCCACCTGGCCATATCTGCACAAGGTCTATAGAGCCGTAGGGTTAGGAGAGAAGGTGGTGTGGAGGTGCAGGTGCAAAAGGTACCAAATAGTGGCCCCGAGTCTGGGGTCAGTTACACCAACACTTGTAAACAGAGGTACCTGAAATAAGCACCCCCAGAACGCCGACCGCTGAAAACTGGTCATCCCTGCTGGGCATTGTTTAGGGCTCCCGGCGTCCGGTTACCATGGTTACATAGCATCCCTGCCCCCGTCCCTGCCCTGGAGCACCAGCTTATTTCCGTGGTTTCTTTTCCGAGAGAAGAGGTACCCCCCTGGTCCCCTGGATTTCGCGGGGCATTATTGTTCTTGTTCTACATTGACTTCGTGCCCCCTCTGATGTTATTTCTCTGGGTCTTTTTTTGCTTCCTCGTCTCATGTATTTTTTGGCAGGGTAACTTGTATCCGAGAGGGGTTAGGCTGTATAGTATGTAGGTTGTCTGTGTGGGAGAACTGGCCCCAGGGCTTATAGTACTAACAATAAGCCTGCTGAAGCCTTATCGTTGGATTGTAGATTATGGGTATCGTTTTGCGGTATTACTCCGATATCAATAGTCACAGTATACACAGACAGTTTCCTATTCCACAGTACGTCTTTGTTTTACTCCTTAAGACGTCTGTGGTTATTCCCCACTCTTACTCAAATGCCATATTAAGTGATGTTGATAATTGATAGAGCGTAACCCAGACAGTTTGTGAAGTAACAGAAACGTTCTGCAACCATACGTTTTTAGTCAGTTTGTTACTTACTGAGATAGCATGTAACAATTACATTATTGACAGTGTAGTTGAAACCTAACCAAAGCAGAATGATATTATAACAGTATTGTTTGGTGCTGTTATGATGAAACCAAATCAGAACGTTATAAGAACATTCTGTTTGGGTTGAAGAAAGTAACCAGAATATTGTAATAATATCACAGTGCAATGTCATGGCAGTACGTTGCAGCGACATAATCGGGAGTCATAAAGAGGATGTAACAAGAACCAAATACAGAACCAGCCAGAACATTGCTGCAACGTTATAATAATCCTGGCTGGGAACGTCTGCCCAACAGTATAATTATCAGGACCACCTCACATGCATTTGTCGTGTTAAGAATGAGAACAAGGAAAAGTGATCCAACAGCAGGCCAGGGAAACGAACCTGAGCTCACCACGCAGTAGTCCCACATACTACCTACTGACCCCACCCCCCACATCCACAAGCAAGGATGTAATGTTATTGTAACGTTGTTGTAGCATTCTATTTGGTTCTGGTTTGGTTCTTGTTATGTTATTTTATTTGGGTACCCAATAATGTCTTTAGAACCTAACATTGTAATGTTGCACTGTGATGCTATTATATGATTCTGGTCATGTAAAATAACATTTATATAACATTCTGTATTGGTGAGGTCCCAACTTCGCCAGAAACTAACGTTATTGTAACACTCTGTCTTGGAGAGTCTCAACCTAATGGAAAGAGATGTAGTTATTACTTGAAAACTGGGCAGGTAACAGACTGAACAAAGAAGTATGATCACAGAACATGCTTGTTACATTAATGCTGCTTGCCTGGGTCTTCTTCTCAAATGTCTGTTCTGACCCAGATTAGCTAATTCATGATGGGTACCTACACCCACCACAGTCCATGGCTTTTATTGGCCTACACTCCCATGAGGTTAAGAATTCCGTTATTGGCCCTCGATAAATAGCATAGGTAACCCACCGATGGTTGTTGTTCTGCAGCTGGCTGGTATATGGTCCTACTTGCCATAAACCAGTGGCTGTAAAGCATGCTGGGATACAGGGTGGAATTCCCACCTAAAATGGTTGCTGGTTAACAGTCCTATTTTGAGCGACTAGCAGACCTGGACTTAACTAGAGTCTAGGGGGAGGGGCATAGTGACTGGTATATGAAAAACACAGGTAGATCTATATATGCAAGACAAAAAAATTACTACGTGCAAGAATTACTCCTAGAACTTACGTTGGGATTGAAATGTATTTGTCCGATCCAAAATTAACTCAGAGTCTAAGGGAGAAACATGCTATACATGCAAACGTCTCATGTATTTGGATTTGGATTTTGAACCACAATCTCCCGAAACCAGTCGCAGACTCATCCCTGAACGTAGGATCCGCTTTCAAAGGTTTCTGGCTCAATTCCCAGCATGAATGCACTTATCTCCGAGCATTTCCAACTCCGACCTTCGCCCTGAGAAGAACATGTATACAGCAGCAGGATAGGTGTGCGTGTAAGAGCTCACCACCTGTTTTGGTGCACACGTTTAACAGAACCACGAGCACCAGCTTGTTTTTTTAAAGCAGACTCAGTTGAAGGTATGCTGTTTGTTTGTGTAATTATTTGAAGATTAATCTTCAGTAGACAAGATTAGTTAATCAGTGTTAATGATACAGAATTATGATGAAGATAACCGTTCTAACCAGATCAACCACATATAACCTCAACGTTTCTGAATAGAGTCATAACTCATGTTTAAACAATTTTAAAACTCGATGTATATATATATGATAAAATAAATTCACACACACACACACACGCACACACACACACACATATATATATATATAATATACATACATACACACATACATACATACATACATACATACATACATACATACATACATACATACATACATACATACATACATATATATATATATATATATATATATATATATAGGTATCTACATATATATAGGCCTATATATATTGAAGTTTTGTACTAGAAGTCTTGGTCCACGAACCCAATTGCACACCCACCTTGTCGCATTTTACAGTACTCCTTACATACTATCCGTAGAATGAGCATTACACCTGCATTGAACTATCAGCATTAGCACATTTGTGGCTAATCTGTAAAGGGCACTTAAGACTTGAGTCTGTTACCTGAAGACCCATTCGTCATGGTGGACGTGGTTTGTTGCAGACCTCTACGATCTGCGAACGTTGGAAACATTGGGTGATCGTAGAGGTCTGCGACGTAGTGTTCTGCGAAATTATTCAATGTGTTTAATATTTTCGTAGAGATCTTGTGCGATTCAATACAAAATTCCTTACAAAAATTATTGTAATGGACCTCAATTCTCAGTGTGAATGATATACGATCAATTTCGCAAACGTGCAATCATCTTATTGCACCTGAAACTATTTGCGAATTGTTAAGATAATTTTTTCGCAGGTCTCTACGACAGAAGCCTCGACCACGGCAAATGGGGTTTTATCCACGATCGTACAATGCCTCCCTGGGGTTTCCAGAATTGAGTGGGTCTAAAGAACTTCTTAATAGTTGGCATACAGGATCAGAGAACGACACACCCTGTTTCTTGTGTGTCTTTTTCGTCCCAAGGCAGCAGGGACCAAACTGTGGCCTATTGTGGTGGAAGGAGTAGAGCCCTGGGAGCCCAGACTGGGCTAGTGGCTCTCAATGGGTCTTTGTGGGAGCTAATGCCTGGTTTCCACTAGCCGATTCTGACCGTCGGGATTTTTGTAATTAATTATTTTTCACCAGTTATATGACAAAGGACCATGTATCATACATATCATTTGAAAGAGAATTTAAACCCCATTCTAATGATATACATATCAGATACATATCATGTCTATGATTAACCAAAATTTGAAATGCCGATTTGTGAAATCGGAAGCAAAATTGGCTCGTGGTAACCAGCCTTAAGGGTGTCTCCATACACCCTGTGAACCATTTTCTATCCTGGTATAGGTTATGTGAGGGTCCCACTAGGAGACACTCAAGAAAGGTTTTGGTTGAAAACACTGGGGAACAAAAACGGATAATGTACGGTTGATTGTGGGGTCCATGGTGCTACAATACCTTGCAACCAAATCCGTTGCTCCCAAAAAGAAACGTGCCCACAATATAACAGAAATCTACAACTAGAGTGAAATTCAGACAGGGTGTTCAGTTCACAGGATGGATGTGATGATGACTATAGACTATACCATGAGTGCATTATTCATTACACTTCGTTATTTCATTATTGTGCTATTTCTACCTGTTTATATGTTTGCATATCTTTAATTTGTTTCATTTATATATTACATATATACAACTGGAAGAAGATGTATGTCTATGTGAAGTTGTTGAAAAAAGAAGACAGGTATCGTAGACCATTGTCAGCCAAGATAGGCTCAGTGCTACCAGCCCAAAATGTTGCTCAGCAATCAATTAGGTGTTGTGATAAAATGTGTTGCCAAGCAGAGTACAACGTATCAAAGTATTGACATTATTTTAACATTCTGATTATGTTATTTCACATCAAAATAACGGTAGAAATTAAAGATGTGGTGTAACATCAAACTCTACGAGATCAACTTGTGGATGACAGATTGGTAATTTATTGATTCATCTAGGACATGAAAAGTCTCGGCAGGAGACTTCGGCTCGACATCAAAATAACATAATTATAACATTCTTTATTGGTAAGGTCTCAACTTCACCAGAATATAGCATTATTATGACAGTCTGGCTTGGAGAGTCTCAACGTAGCGTGGAGAGATGTACATATTATGTGAAAATAAGAGACTGACCAAAGAAGTATGGTCACAGAACATGCTTGTTACGTTGCTACTTGCCTAGGTTATCCACTATGTTTGCTTACAATCATATGGCAACCTTGGTACCATGAACCAGCTAGTTATACGCAGGACATGATCCCGATGACTCAGGGTTTCCCCGCATGCGTAATATTACATCTATACATGGCGCATTACCCCGTGGGACTCGAACCTGTAACCTAGGACAAAGTGGGGCACCCCTCCACCCTGTGTGTTTACCTCTGACCTGTGTTTACATGGGCGAAGGGGTGCTGTCTGATCTGAACCTCTCCTCTTTCTTGGGGCAAGGATCTTGGACCAGGAAGAGGCGCTACTCAGGGGTATTCAGGGTTGTACCCAGGGATTTCTGAGGTTGGCTGGAGATTTTGAAAAGTTCAGTTTATTTGTTTGTTGGGGTAGTTTAATGTCCAGCCAATCCTTGAGGGTTGTTTCCAAAATGCACAAGGTAATGCTATCCAGCTAGTTTTACAACATGTGCTGTGATCCAATCTATGAGATGAGGTGCCTATTTGTGGCAGTGGGACCCAATGCCCTCTTTATAGTGCTGCCACACTGAGATATCATGTCATAGGCCCACATGATACCCCACCCAGTCACATTATACTGACACCAGGCAGACCAGTCATGTTTCGTGGTTCTTACTTTATATTGAGTGCAGGGAAGCAAGTCTTTGGTGTTACTTGACCAGTCCGAAGACCTCCCAGATTTGTAGTGGCATTGTACCGATTGAGATACCAAGTCTGGTCTCCCCATTTGTCGCTGGTGCACCTTCTACACGCCTGAAACATAAAATACTAATATTACTAAAGGGGCAAAATGGGCAAATTAACGTGGGTTCTATCCTTGAGTTTTCACAATTTTCTTGTATCATAGGCTAAATCATAGTGTGGGAAATCAAAGGGGGTTCTAGAAATTTAGGAACCCCCATAGCTACGCCACTGCAGGCCTATTTTCAAAAACATGAATTCGACCATCTCTGTGAATCACAAGTCTCTGGGTCGACCCCAGAGGATCTGCTAGGGGCCCCTGGATCTGGCTGTAGACCTGACTGATTGAAACTTAATACTGTAAGCGGACGGTGCAATGCTACACCTTGCACGGATTGGGGTGTAGCCAGCTCGGAAATAAAAAGGAGTTCCATGTGGGATTGAGGGTATTAAAGGAAAACAAAGGGGGTTCTAAAGATTTCTAGAAATCTTCATTTATGTTACTCATATTTGGAAAATCAAAAAGAGTTCCAGACACATAAAAAAAACATCTTAGCTTCATCACTATACAGGTCCGGTGCGAGGATTTTTCAAACGCTTTCTCTTCAAAGGCGTTTAAAACACACGCTTTAAGATTGATCTTGTTCATTTTAGTTCTCCCTACCATGGATAGCATATTTCCTTTGGTTTATCTGCAGGCGTTCCCTAATGAGGGTGCATGCTGGGAAATATGTCTTTTCATTAATCATGGTATAATATTGTGGTAAAAATGATGGAGACCAATATCAACTCTATTTGCAATTGGTAATTGTATGATAAGAGATACATAAGATATGTATGTCTATGGTTGTAAAATATGTTTATTATTTCGATGGTTGGTCTGATAATTCATTCATTACAAATTGATATATAGCAAATATTCATATATTTTCTATACCTTTTCTGATGTTTTTGTCGACATATTTGCTCACAATTAACCTGCAGATGTCCAAAAGACATCTGTGGTAGGGAGAGTTGCCAAGTATGTCTATACCATAGTTTATTGTCTCGATAAGTTGTGTGAGAACCCCACCAGGACGTCTTGGTAAGTTGGGTGTCTAAATAAGTTGGGGACCTCTTGCCCTGACTCAGTAGTCTCAAACGCTCCCCACAACTTGTCATTATATTAGGAAAGCTCTCGTTATTTCTTAATGCTTTGACTTGTATTCCTCTTCTTTGTAAAGGCAGCGGTTTACTTTCATTACAAAGAATGCCAGCTTCAGAAGTCACAAGGATTGAGAAAGAAAACAAGAAATTGGGTTTCAGGGCTGAATAAAGAAGCAGGTAATAAGCCCATTCCACATTATGCATATATCCCAGGGTTGGACAAGGGTTGGATAAAATAGCCATATGAGCCATCCTTGCCTCCTACAGTCGGATTTCCTGAAACAAGCAAGAAGTAGATTTTTCCATATCGATCCCTGACTACCGATGAAACATAGTGATTTCTTAAATTTTATCAATTGACAGTTTAACAGGTTTGCCACCCAATCAAAATGCTGTATTTCAGGGTAAAACAGGGTTGGACATTAATTAGGACTGACAGGCTTTAACATTGGTTACTATGGGAAAAATGCCAATATAAGGCTGCATTTTACGAATTGTAAGAGCAATCTGTCAACCAAACTGCTTTGGTTAATGTTGTAATATGCAACTCTCTTCAGAATATAAGCATATAGGGAATTTTGAAAATATTTGATGACAAACTTTATTGTTTGTCTATTCTGGGATGGGCTTATTATGAGAGAAACATTTTGTCCCAAAACATATAGAAGCGGTTACATACATAACATTAGTGTATTGTAGAGGCTGAGAACGAACGATCAATGGATGTGTGAACTTCCAACCATACTCTCTACATGATTAGGTATACCTATATTTTTGGAGTGGGTGTTCTGGAAAGAAAAACATAGAGGTCAGGAATTCCGGGCCCCAAACTATTTGGGCCCTTTCATGATAACACTAGATAGCGAGGGACTCCCCACTGTCATCTCAAGGACCCCCTGCCTTACCTCTGCCTCGTGGGAGTGTAGGCCTCAAGGGCCTATTACACTGCATGACATTGCAGCAACGTTCTGTATTCCCCGTTCTTGTTACGTTATTTTGACAGCTCCCAGTAATGTTGCTGCAACGGCAACATTATTATAATGTTCTGGTTACATTCTTCAACCTTAACAGAATACTATTATAAAGTTCTGCTTTGGTTTCATCCTAACCTCATCAAAGAATAATTTTATTTAACGTTCTGATTTGGTGAGGTTGAAACCTGAGCATCAATAACGAATTGTTATACCAGGCCCGTAGCCAGCATTTCTCAGAGGGGGGTTCGTTTTTGAGCAGCAGCTTGTTTTTTTCCAGGGGGGGGGGGGGGGGTCGTTTTTTGAAAAAAAAACTTTTTTTTTTTGGATTTAGTGTGATATTTTACATTAAAAATTAAAGAAAGAATCCTCAAAGGGGGGTTCGTACGAACCCCCGAACCCCCCCCCCCCCCTGGCTATGGGCCTGCACTGTCCCATCTTAGTAAGTAACAAACTGACTAAAAAAGTATGGTTGCAGAACATTTCTGTTACGTCACAACTTGGCTGGGTGGTCATATTATACTTAATATGGCAACTCACGTCGTGTAGTGTAATAGGGCCCTTACTCGCCGCCATGCCTAGTGTAAGTTTGTGGTGTGTACATATATTGTACTTGATATCGCAGCTCACGTCGTGTAGTGTAATAGGGCCCTTACTCGGCCGCCATTTTGTGGGGGTGTAGGTTTGTGGTATGGCATTCCTACCCCAGCTTTCCATAGCTGGTTCCCTCCGTGTTCCGCCCGTAACCGTTTGTCTCCAGCTGCGACCAGCGCGGCGCATGCATGCGCGGGAGGGAGGGACGCTCCCTGATAGACCAGCGCCATGTTGGATCTCACATCTCGCTGTTTCTCGCGGTATGTCTACGCGTAGACAGGTCTTAAGTATCTCTATGGTCGACGTCACGTGACTTGATGCACGAGGGGGTTTCAATTACTTGGTTCAATCTCTCAGTTTTATCTGTCGGCACTTTCATGTTAACCCATCCTCCTGGCGTATTAAGATTCTAATTACTATCATGCATTCTCTGTTCATCTGCTGCAAAGCCATTTAAGAACTGACTGTTAAACAGTATACAAAGTTAGCCAGAACAAATGTTAAGGTTTCAAGAAGACATGAACTGAATCACGGTGATAAGGGTTGACGCTATGATCGAGCCGCCACATCGAGTGGCACCCCCCCTCCCTCCACAGAGAAAATTCCTTGAAAAGTTCTCCTTCACTAGATTATTGTGAAAACCCTAACAAAAATGCCCCCCCCCCCCCCGCCGCCGCCTACCCCACAGCCGCCCCTTGGTACAGGCATGCACTACTCATTTAAGATTATGCTTGGTCCAGAATTTTCAAATTAAATATTATTTGGCTAGGCTTCATAATAGATTGCCCTATCGTAAATTTGGGAAGAAAAAAGATAAATGATGTAAACTGCTTGGCCGGTATTGCGTTTGTTAATTCTGTGATCACTGGGTGGGCGTCATAGGGATTGGGTCTTAATAGACCCATCCACTTTGGGGTGTATTCCTGGTATGATACAGAGGTTGGACATAATTGCAGTTTTTGCAAAGTCAGCCAGTGACACAACTCTGAATGAATGAGTTAGTACTTGTGTTTTCTAAGTCAATAAGGTGTTGATAAATGAGGATTGATTATTATTTTCTCTCAATTAGGTAATTACCTCCATCTCAGGTGAACCAAAATATGGTATATTTTTGTAATTTTAGGGTTGGACATTCTGGACAAAGCTGAAGGGCTTTAACACTGTTCCCTATGGGAAAATGCCATTTTGATTTCCAGTCCTACAGCTTCATATTCAACATCATATTGAAAGTAAAAGCTTATAAAGTTTAGTTTTTGGTAATACTACTAGGAAAATTACTGTGAATCAAGTATGATGAACATTTTTCTACAAATGTTGATACCATAGAAATAAGGGTGGGCTAGCTGGCAAAGTGGACAGGTCTATCAGGCGCCCTTGATGAGTACACAGGGTATGGGGCGGGCCTAGGTGAATCGCTGACAGAGTCAGTGCATTCCTGGGACCGTGAGATCGTGAGGAGATCCACATAAAGTAACCGCATCAGGTCGGACCAAAAACTCCCCGATGAGGACACCCCAGGACGCCGACGGGGGCGGTTAGAGGGTGATGCCGCGACTCGCGAACGGCTGCATGGACGATCAACGGCACCTCCTGGGGGTGTAGACAGGGCGACATGGCCATTTCTTAAATTCGACATGCGAGATGGGGCTTAGTGACAGGAAGAAACAAATAAACGACATGACATGGTGTATGGGTTAAATTCGACATGGGCCATTTCTTAAAATCAACATGAAAATGAAAAATATAGTGACATGGGACATGGCCAATTCTTAAATTCGACACGCAACATGAGCACCCCCTATCTACACCCCCCCTCCTGTGAAGTTTGGTCTATACTCCCTTTTCACGAGTCTGCGCAGTGAACTGTTCCAAAGGTACCGTAGCCAGCCCTAAAGTCAAAGGGGGTTCCAGGTTAATTTAAGCGTTTCTTACCTATATTTCTAAAAAGATTTCTAATATTCTACTTATATTTTGGGAAATCAGAGGGGGTTCCAGACACCTACGAACCCCCCGCCCTCCCGGCTACACCACTGCCAGGTACCTTGAGCATAGAACTTTTAGCCTTGGCCGTTAGAAATCCATATCCCCCTGCGTTAGTTCGGGCTTTTAGCCTAGTATGCATCGTGGCACTACACCAATGAAGAAAAATTCATTTGGTCTACTCGGTAGTGAAGTTGTATTTCTAATCAAAATGTATTCAAAATTCTATTAGTCTTTACTTTATTCACAGATTCAGGGCCACCCTTGGTTCCCTTCTAAAGATTTTACTTAGCACAGTAACTGTTTTTGCTCTTTACCAGAGTGACTTCTGAATTGACCTTACTTCTGTTCTTGTCACAAAATGAGACTAAGAAATTATGAATATTACACCGAGATAGGGTTGCCAGTATCTGTTTCACCAGTGGAAGAAGAGACAAAAAGCAAAGGTCAGAGTGTAACTTAAGCTTGTCATCGGGTGCGGCTTATAAATGGGATCTTACTGTAGTTTATGGTATTGGCCATCATTGCCCCCGGTCATTGCCCTGGTACATATATAAAGGGAACCTTCTATGCGGCGATAGAAACATAGCGATGGTACAGCAATAGCATACATTTTTGAATTGAATCTGACTGCCCACAAAAAAAGACAAATTCCATCAGTGATGGGGATAACAAAGGCAATCAAACATGATAAATGTAATGTAAGTCGTTCAACACAGCAAGAGAACTTTTAGATATTTAGTGGGCGATTGTACCATTCACCTTTGCTTCTCAGTGTTGCTCATGAAACCTTGTAAATTTGTAGCTGCGTGGGATCCCCACTTTATGGAAGGGCAGGAAAGGCCCTGCATATCTGTCAACCCGAAAGACATCAGTTTTCTTAATGGGATACGCCGGATTACTGGTTCTGCAAATGAATATTTCCTACTGCAAGCGCAAGTGCATTTTCTGCAGTCTATGAGACGGACACGTTTTATCTACCGAACACAGTTGTCATTTCTCTATTTCTTTTTTGAAACAGGTTAATTTTCAACTGAACGGGTTTCAGACTATGGGTTTGTTTACGCACAGTAGCAGGGAATTTCTGGTAGATACAGTATACGAATAAATATAGATAAATATATATCTCAAAGTCTTCATGCCTGAAGGTAAAGGAGACAAACTTTTTATTTTACTTCAAATTGATTTGCTTCCTCCTTACTGCATTCTCAGAACACGTGTTTGTCGTAGGAAGGAAATAAACGTTTCACGGAAAAGTGATATGTGATAGGCAGACTGAGACCTAACCTGGCCAGACAACAAGACTTAAGGCGTGTCCCCACGGGGCGACTAAACCTTGGCGATTAGTGGTTTTCAGCAGCGATAAAGAAGAAAATGATAATCATTGGGCGACTAACTAGTCGCCGGACCACTAAAAACTAAGTCTGCACATTGCGACGCTCCTGCTATAAATCTGCTGGCAACTAGAGGACATTTTAGTACGTCAACCCGCAACTAACTAGTTGCCTGTGGCTATGGCGAAATATCAAACATGTTGAATAGAAACCACTGCAACTAGTAGTCTAGGCGCCAGACATCATGGTACCATTGTATGGTGAGTTGTTGGATGACTAGACCACCGTATATCACATTGGTCGCGGTTGAATTTTCGCAAACTAATCACCCGGTTGGGACCAGGCTTTACTGTACCATTTCAAGCATTGAAATGCTGTAAAAGCCTGACAATTGTCGGAAGCATGACAGGCTATCGGCTGGGGGTTTCCTAACATTTTATTGGTGAAATTTGTTTTAATTGATTCCACCATCTCATTACATAATAAAGTTCTTCCGAGTGGAGTCACTACACATCAACTAGTTCTGAAATATTTGTATACCTGCTAATAATCTGGAGCGTGGTGAGCTATATCGGGGGTTTCTTAACATTTTGTCAAAATTGTTTTAACTGGTTACATCATTCCTTTGAATGGAGGAGGAATACTGGAGAAATCCAATCCCTGGCCAGAATAAACAAAGTTGTGGCAATGCAAACACACAATAAAATTCGTCAGATGAATCATGATACATACATAAAACAATATGTCTACAGTCAACCCACGAACCTACAAACTATAACTCTCTCTCCCTGACTGAATGTATCTGCCTGTCGGCATCCTCATAGACTGCTTATAGAATCAGGTGAACGGCCAAAAAACAGCTTTCTGGTCGATGTACATATCCCCGGCCGGTTAGAGACCCAGTGGTAACGGACGTGGGCGGGAATGGGATGCCACGCTTATCTATGGAGCGCTGAGTATTAGGGCCATTCCATGTCAATTCAACCAATGCCTCACGCACTATGTTTCAGATTTTCTTTAAATCCCTAAAAAAAACTTCCTAAACATGTTGAAGAAACATAATTTGAACATCAAATTCACGAAATTTTTGACGATATTTCAATTTTCATTTTGCAGTAAAATTGGAGCCCTTAAATCTGAGGCCAACTTCATGGTCCCATATCCCATATATTGCAGTTACAGTCATAAAATCCTTGGTACCCCTAGTCCTATAGGTACCCTCCAAGGATACATTAAGTTTGATTATGCCAATTTATGTGGAAGAGAATGGTATGCGCATGAAAATTGAAAAAAATGATAAATAAAAGTGAAAAATGGCAATGTTTGAGACCTCATAGAACAAAAATTTTCCACCTGTGCACTGTGTTTTGGTAAATCTGTAGATCTTTTCTTCTCTTTATTTTTTAGTAAAATAAAATATACTTAATGGTTGGCTCACACCCAGCGCGTCCTACCTGTCCCCCCTGTGGTGGTGCCCTCTGGTGGCCACATCTAACATGCCCCCACACCTGCCGTAGCTGGTGCCTCGCATCACGCCCCGTGCCGTCATTATATCCCAGCCTTACATGCTGGAAACCAGCGTATGGCATACTGGGGATTACCCGAACAAGAATGTTGCAGCAACGTTCTGTTTAGTTCTGTGGCCCATTGCACAATGGGTTTCATAACAAAGAAAATAAAAAAACAACGAAACATTTCATTGTTACTTTTATCGTAACAACGATGGTTTTGCACAATTTTTTTTCTATATATAGAATGTCCCCACTGAATTTTTTTTATAATTATTTCTTAGTTCATAACACTTTACAGAATTTAATTTCATTCATTAGAACCCGAGATATTGTATTTTCATTACAACGAAACGTTTAGTTACTAAGCAAAAGTTCGTTGTACTTTCGTTGTGCTTTTGTTGTTATGAAATTCTATTGTACAACGGGTCACTGGTTTGGTTCCTGTTACATTCTTTTGATGACAACCAAAATCGTCTTTAGAACTTAACATTGTAATGTTGATGTTATTGTGACGTTCTTGTTACGTTCATTCGCATAGAAATAACATTATTATTACATTCTGTATGAGTGAAGTCTCAACATCACTAAAATAGTATGTTATTATAACATTGCATTTTAGTGAGTCTCAACCTTACCTTAAATAATGTAATAGTTTTGTGACAATTTAACAAATAACAGACAACCAAAAAATACATGGTCATAGAACGTGCTCGTTACGTCACTGCTTGCCTGGGTAGGACGAACTCAATCTGAAGACGTGTGGGAAAACAGGGCCCCAACTCCTCCGCAACATGATTTTCCATTACTCTAGATAGGACAAGTATTCGCGTATACAGGATAAAAGAAGAAAAAAATGCAGGTGGGGTGGGGGGGGGATGTAGGGGGAGAATCTGTAAACAGTGGCTGATTCAGGGGGGTGGCGCAGGTCAACTAGATCCCACTGCACCCCTTTTTTTTAAATGTAATATTCTTGAATAACATTCTAGTGGCATATATCCGCCTCTTTAAAAGACTGGACCGCCATTGGCTTATAGGCTACGTACGGAAACGTTGTATATGGGCATGTATATAACATTCAAAGACTGGATTGGAATAAAATATAGAAAGAGAAATGAATTAAGAAATTGCATTTCAAAGTGTAACATAAAGATGTTTGAATGGTGATGAAGTAACACGAATAAAAGGCAGTATTTGTTGATGAAAATAAGACAACAGACTCTGGACTTCTTTATTCAGAAAGAAATCAATTGCAAACAATAACCACTTTAAGTATTCTATTTCTCCACTAAATACATGTAAGCATGTTGAGCAGCCGCACAGCCAATGGCGTAGAATGAAGTGGTGCTTCAGCCTGACATTTCCTGGCAGAAATATTCATCTCAGCCGAGGAGGTGACGTCGTCGGAAGTTTTAGCAACCCCGACGCATCTTGATACAACATGTGAGTGTAGTACAGGACAAATTACACAATTCTTGGTAAACAATCTGTTAATGATATTAACATAAGAACAAACTGCCATTGGCAGAATTTTAAAATAATTCATAAAAGCTGAGATAAGTTAAGATATGTTACGTTCACGCTTCAAGATGCGTTTGAGTTGCTAAAACTTAACAAAATTGCGAAATGCAAACCGTGACTAGGCTGTCAATTCAACTGATGAGTTAAACACAAAAGGACGATAATTTATTAGTCGAAGGTATTAGTTTGAAATATAATCCCAAGTACGTCTTTCAATTGAAAGAAATATATCAAACAGTCAATCATTCTATGAGTGACGAATCAACAGAGGGACATGACCAGTTTAGGCACTAGTGACATGGGACATTGCTCATTCTTAAATTTAATAGGGCCCTGTCGCCTTTCCTTAATTTGACAAGGGGACGGGGTTATTTCTTAAATTCGACAGGGTTACAGGGCCGTTTTTTAAATTATACCAGTTACATGAGGATCCCCCATCAAGGGACCCAATGGTAGGTTCCAGAGATGTTACTGGGTGCCATAAAAAATAACGTAACAAGAGCCCAAACAGAACTAACCAGAATGTTACTGAAATGTTAAAATGTAAGAGTTTTCCATATTCTTCCTCAGGGGAGGGGTCCAGTAATCAGCCCAATCTGACTTTCCAAACTCACCCACCCTGACCTCCACCAATCAGGTACTTAGCCACCAGAGAACAGTTACTTTCTTGCTTCCCTTACTTGCATTACCGTAACGTTATCTTTTAGAGAAAGAACAAAACCAGTTTATTGCAATAATATTGCAATGATGCAACATCACAATGGTTGGTTCCAGAGATGTTATAGGGTGGCAGTAAAGTAATGTAACAAGAACCAAAACAGAACTGAACAGAACTGTAACATGATAATTATGTTGCATGCTTGCCTAAGGGGTTTCTACACTGCTTCGTCTCCAAGATGAGGTAGAGTCATCAGTTCTCCCCAAGACCATTAACAATTTCTGAACACACCCACCTTGACCTCTACCAATCAGGTACTTAGCCATCAGAGAACTGTCACTACCTGGCTTCCCTTACTTGCATTATGGTAATGTTATCTTTAGTGAAAGAGCATAAGCAGAATGTTGAATAATGTCACAGTGCAAAGTCTCAGTGGTAGGTTCAAAAGACCTTAATATTAGTTGCCATCAAAACAGCACAGCAAGAACAAAATCAGAACTAAAAAGACTGTTACTTCATGTTATAATAACACTTTATGCTTGCTTCAAGGAGTTTCCATATTCTCACTCAAAGATTAGGTAGAGTCAAAAGGTCTCCCCACACCAGTTAACAGTTTCCGAACACACCCGCCCTGACCTCCACCAATGGGGTACCTAGCCATCAGAAAACAGTTACTACCTGGCTTCCCTTACTTGCATTACAGTAACATTATCTTTTAGTGCAAGAACATAACCAGACTATTGCAATAATGTAACAATTATGCAACATGGCAATGGTAGGTTCCAGAGATGTTATAGGATGGCAGCAAAACAATGTAACAAGGACCAAAACAGAACTAAACTGAACATTACTCCAACGTTATGCTTATATTGGGGGTGTCCATGTTTTTGCTCAGAGATGAGGCCAAATCATCACTTCCCTCTCACCAATTAACAGTTTCCAAGCACACTGACCTGGACCTCCACCAATGGCTTAACCACCAGAGAACAGCAGTGCACCTTACTTGTGTTAGTGTAACATTAAGTTTTAGTGAAAGAACATAACCAGAATTATGCAATAAAGTTACAGTGCAGCATCACAACGATAGGTTCCAAGGACTTCATGGGGTGGCAGCAAAACAACACAACAAGAATCGAAACAGGACTTAACAAAACGTTACTGCAACGTAATGCTTGCCTAAGGATTTTCCACGTAATTGCTCAAAGATGAGGCAGAGTTATCACCGCGTTAACACTTCCTGAACCCACCTTCCCTGACCTCCACCAATGAGGTACCTAGCCATCAGAAAACGGTACCCCTTACTTGCGTTAGTGTAACAATACCTTTTAGTGGAAGAACATAACCAGAATTATGCAATAAAGCTACAACACAGCATCACAATGGTAGGTTCCAGGAACATGACTGGGTGGCAGCAAAATAACACAACAAGAACCGAAACAGAACTTACCAAAACGTTACTGCAACGTAATGCTTGCCTAAGGATTTTCCATGTAATTGCTCAAAGATGAGGCCGAGTTATCACCGCGTTAACACTTTCCGAACACACCCACCCTGACCTCTACCAATGAGGTACCTAGCCATCAGAGAACAGTTACTACCTGGCTCCCCTTACCTGAGGCCCCCTCAAAGGTGTTCTAACGTTAATTGCCCATTTCACGGCCCCCAGTAGCGGCCAGCGTCAGAGGTCAAAGGTCAACGCGGCTATAACCTGCACACTAAGGTACTTTACAAACAACACAGAGAGACACGTCTGCTTCTAATCTTTTTTTCATTGCCAGCAAGGGAAAATTCATTTATATTTTTCTACGCACACAAAATAATGTAAATCTTCAAAGGGAGCTTTACTAATCAGTTTGGTCTTTTGTATCTCTACTGTCTCTTTATAGTTGGATATAGGCATTGTGCAGATGACGCCGCAGTTGCCCAGTGTGGCCTAGCCGCCATATTGATGATTCATTTAAAATCATTATCATTTACCTTTCTGAAGCACTTAGCATACATTTTTCTGCTACTTTTAGTCTCACTCAATAACAATCAATTAGAATTTATAAATTTTGACTTATTCCATGATTATGTACACTCGATCACCATGCATTGTGTTGATCACCAAAATATGATCAAGTGACCGCGTCTGCACATATATTGTACTCACTGACCCATTATTTTAACTTGAACTTTGAACTTTGAACTTTACTTTATTCACAACCTCCATGCGGCACAGGAATACATCTATGTGTACAGTGTTAACAATGTTACATAAATAAAAGACATTCATTAGGGGAAAAAAACAAAACAAAACAAAACAAACAAACAAACAAACAAACGCTAAACAAACAAATTACAGCTGTAAAGTGTGACCGGTATAGCACCAGATGCTACTCAGTACTGGACGGATTACTGGTGTCACCAATGACTAGGGGAGAGAGAGCATCACACAAATACAGGGTATCCTTATACTTACATTCACAAGAGGTTCACTATTTAATTCTAAAAACACTAACGCTACAGAAAAGACAAACAAAAACTATACTTTGTACAAAACCTCTGAACACTGAATTGAATGAACTGAATTCAACAAATCTAATCTATCAGTTCTAAAATTTAAATGCATTATTCCATTGCTCACAATGAACTGCAATCTGCATAAAACATATCATTTGTTCATTTGATATTGTGTGCTTATTTGCCAATATATCACGCGGTCGTGTAATATGCATTAATTTCAATATTTGCACCGTTGGGGCAAATTTATGCCATTCTCCTTCTTCACATCCCGAGGGGGTGAATAAAGGCCATATTCCTTTATGCGGTAGGTAGCATTTGTGGTTGCTATTTTTAGGTGCTGCAAACAATTTGCAGCTTTGATAGCATGATCTTGGTATCCTTGACTGCAAGCAGTCCATAGAAAACCTGTATAATTATAGCAGGGGCTGCAAGTACCTATATTTCACCTTGCGGCACCCTACTGCAAACAATTTTGCCGCATTTTGCTTGTGTCTTTTCTTAATTGGTATCGCAGTGTATCCCAAAAACTTTCTGAGATGGCGGACAAATTGTCCGACATTGAAAAGGATCACATAGGACATTTCCTTGCCATACTGGACATGTCACAACAAAATGAATAAAATAATTTCAGCAAAACAATAATTTAATAAAATAATTATAATTTTATGGGGACAAAGAATGACGATTTCGTAAGACAAAATGTCCGATATTGGGGAGTAAAACATCGGACATTGATGGAAAAGTCTCGGACATGTCTGGATGTCCGGTGGTTTTTGGGATACACTGGTATCGCAAGCAAATCCCACTTAATGGAATATCACGTTAACTTCCATAGGAAAGTTCTTGTGTGGGTGTGATCATATTCATTATCTGTGCAGTCTGACTCTGAGTCTCCTTTTGCGGACAGTAAAAGAACATACGGTTACAGGTATCGCACACAGAACGCTCTGTATTCATAGGTTTGGCGGAATAATGTTACTACTTTCCCCAGGTTTGGCCCAAGGGCACATAACATTGTATGAACTCGGGCCGTGGAATGATTTCAGTCAGTAATTGAGGTGATGCTAAACATGTGCCCTCCTACTCCTTCTCACCGTCCTTCCCGGCCTCGGGAACAGCTGGAACAAGAAGATGAGTAAACGAAACGGCGGCCACAGTTGCATTTACCTATGCCCAGCAAAAATATGGAATGTGGAGGGCAGTAGCCGGAACGGTGCGCCTACATAACCGCCGTGGGCTGAATTTCTCCCGCGGGAATAAAGGATGGGCAGGGATCATTTTTCACATGGGCTCAGGAGAGTGTGCTTAGTTTTTAAATTGAAGTTTATGCGTCATCTAAACAACTTCAAAGTTCGTAAAAGCACTGAGGTTTAAACAATTAAACCGTTCCGGGCAAACATTAGACTCCAGTTTATGGGGTCTAGTCTCAAATTTAAAGTCCAAATTGCTTTCATACTAAGAAAAGGTGTACAAGTATTCTACTATTCGATTATATTCTCCATTTGAATATGCCACATGCCATTAGAAAATATTCTAAGGTTTTTTTTTCTCATTGAAGATAGCATGCATGGCTTCATGGGATATCTCTAACGAAAATTTAGAAATTACCAAAATATCGTAACTTCAAATCAGCTAGTTGAATACAGAATATCATAATTATACATTTATATTAATTCGTATGGGTCGATAAACATGTATAGATACCCTATCCCTTGGTCCGTCGCAAGTCTTATGATGAACACCATGTCATCTAGTCTGGCAGGTTGGTGTCCAGAGATTCAGAAAAGTTGAAAAAAAAAAAAAAATAAGAAAGAGAAGAAAATGACGAAATTTCGTGGAAGCTTATCTCACGATAAAAAAAATCAGGGATCGTGAGTTTTGTAATTTGTTTTCTGATAGTAGATAACATGGTATCGTGGTGTGATCGTGAGTATTTTGTATTAGAGTATTATATATAGTGTTATTGGGTTAACGTTTTCGTGAATCTTCTCTGGATGCCAACCCCCTAAACTAAACCTCAGCCTTTATTCAACTCTGTCCATGTTGACTGCTGTAGTAATCATATCCTGACTCACACAAAGCTTCTGAAACTGGGAGTGGATCTTTGTCTACAAAGACAACGAGACATGGTTGCCCCAGGCTGGTGTATTTATGGTTGCCTCATATTGGTTTGTTTATAAGGGCCCTAATAAAATGCACAACATGAGCTACAATATGGCCACAACACCTTGCTGGTATGCCTACATACCCAAGCAAGAATATGACGTTATAATAACGTTGCTGCAACGTTCTGTTGAGACCTGGTTTGGTTCTTGTTACATTCTTTTGAGGGCACCCAAAAACGTCTTTAGAACCTAACGTTGCAACGTCACACTAGAACGTTGTTGCGACGTTCTTGTAACGTTATTTCACGTTACAATAACGTTATTATAACATTCTTTATAAGTTTGGTCTCAACTTTACCAAAGTAGAATGTTGTTATAACGTTCTTTTTCAGTAAGTCTAAACCTTACCTAAAATAACGTTATTGTTACGTGAAAATTGGCCAGGTCTCAGACCAATTTAAAAAGTACAGTCGCAGAACATTATTGTTACGTTGCTGCTTGCCTGGGTAGTGACCATCTCAGAGACTATTTCGATATCATTTTCATTGCAGGAGTGTGATAGGGTAAAGCCCCATGTGTCATGGCCGATGATTATGTCGCTATCGCATGCAAGTGAAATGATAGAAATAGCATTCACACAGAGGAGAGAGGCACCTACCAATTGCAAACTATAATTTTTTCAAGCACTTATCCCCTGCAATTGGCTGGCTTTCAAACTATTTGATCCAAAATGTTGGATCTGATCGGTTGCAGATTTGCTTTTTGCATTATCATTTGCACCAGGAACTCACATGATAAACGTCGAAAGAGAACGCAAGCACCGCATCATCCAAGGCGAATGGGCCTTTAGCTGGGGTCAAGCCCCATATGCTCTGGGCATTTTCCATTGCGATCTTAAAATTATAACCACGAATAACCAATATTTCAACTAAAAACTGCATAACCTTATACTTGGATAGCTTCTTTATAAACCACAAACATATTTCCCAAATATGAGAGTTATATATACAAGAATACAACAATTATATCTCAGATCGCAATGGAAAATTGCTCAGGGCATATGGGGCTTAAGCTGCAATATTAAAGTCATACAATAGGAAGGCCCCTTTTCATTGTGTAGTTTAAAAGGGCCTTTATGGCCACATCACCAAGGGTGTTGGGATTCACAATGCCTACACTTTTATTGATGTGGCAAATAACAGAAAGTGCCAACATTGCCTCGTGGTTTTATCTGCTTCTTCATGGGGATGTATTTGCATGATTAAGGTATTCCTATCGTGCCCTCCATTCCACACTTCAATGGTCCAACTTACTTGAAGTCTGGGCCTAATAGCATGAATCATGCAGTCTATGAGACATGTCTAAGTCGAGATGTTGTTTTGTGGTTAAAAAGTACAAAGTGTAGCATTACCCAGGCAAGTTGCAATGTAATGGGCATGTTCTGTGATCATATATGTTTTTGGTCAGTTTGTTTCTGCTAAATTTTCACATAACAGTTTTTACATGAGGTTGAAACTCACTGAAACAAAGTCATATAATAACATTATTTTTTATTGACGTTGAGACCTTACTAACACAGGGCGTTATGATAGTGTTAACTTTCAGCGATGTTATTGGGTATCACCAAAATAATGTAATGAGAACCAAAACAGAACCGATACGTACATAACCTTACTGCAGCATTACAATGACTTTGCAAGGTGGCCTGGGAAGTCAAAGAGAAAATCATAGTAACCGTCTTTTAGGGGAGCCAAGGACTGGACATAACCAGCAGAAAAGTAAAATTGAGAGGGTTTCGAGAGATCATAAGTGTTTCCAGGTATAACTGATGGCGTTCAAAGTAATCAAAATCGGCCACAATCAAAACTCTGGGGAGGTTTCAGATGAGAACTCCTAGCAAATTTGCTATGTTTAACCTTTCACTTCCAGGACATTACCTTTTCTAAATATGGGCCCCAGGGTATACAGCACTGGACGAGGGTGTACATTGCAGAAAGATGTTAGATGGAACAATGATGAAATATTATTAGCTTTTATCACCCCCGCAGCGAACGAGCGGTGCTTATCGGTGGCAGTGCATATCCCCAGACCATATGCACTAATCACCATGCACTGCTAGTTGAATATTTGTTGATCCATGGGGATCATACAAACCTCGGGCTTCACCCTCGGTTTGTGACGATCCCCTATGGGTCATATGGCAACCCTCTGACACCCCCTGTGGTCTTTCTTATTATAATTAATCCTTATAAATGCTGGACTTACCAGAAAAAACAGCTGCAGTCTGATCAGTAACGCCAAAGTGAGCCACAATAATGAACCAAATGAAAAAAAGAGTTACACATGAAAAAAACAACATTGTTTGGCACAACTTCTGAGATTCTGGCCATAATTAGCAGGGCCTGTAGAAGAGGAGACGGTCTGTCACTGACCATGGCAGACAGCTGGGTCTGTAAGTAAGCATTAGTCCCCCGAACTAGTCCACACCGCCAGTCACCTGGCTGTCACTAGTCTCCTACAGTGATAGGACAAGTCTGGGTTGATGACAGTCAATGTGACAGAGCCATCCACTGCTGCCAGGAGGTCAGTCTGAGAGGCTTCAAGTAACTCAAAGGGGTTCAAGAGAAGAAGTTTTGACCAGATTTTGCTATGTTTCCAGGCATAAACACACCAACCTTCTACAATGATAGGACAGGTCCGGGCAGGGGTGGCAGCCAAAGAAATTTCACAAATCTTATCCCCACGATTCCAAAGTTTGGATGCGTGAACCAACACAAAATTTTAGATTCGTGAAAGTTTTTTTGTGGTTAGAAACACTCTAAATAAATTGCAATTTGTTTGTAATAGATATAATGAAGTGATTTATACAAATATTTCTACTTTATAGATGTTTTTATATGGATATTTTCCTCCACGAATCCGTCACGCATCTTTTTTGCATTTTCATGCATCATTTTTTAGATGCGTGGACGTTCTCTGGAGCAGCTTGTGGTTACATTTAGATGCATGAAATTTCTTTGGTCGGCACTCCAGGTCACAGCCAACGGGGTCAATCATTGCTGCTAGAAGGTAGTAGGGATAAGAGGGGTTTCCACTCACATTTGTTTTCATTCTCATTCCATTATTCTGATATAGTGACATACATATTCCATTACCCTTAGATCTGTTATTATTAAATGATGATTCCAGTAGGTACTATTTCTCTATGTGTTCTTTAGATTTAGGGGATAAATTTGAAGGAAGTTGTACATTGGGGAAAGACGGGTGGAACAACATTGTTTGGCACAACATCGGAGATCATGGCCGTAATAAGCAGGGCCTGCAGAGAGAGGAGGTGGTCAGTCACTGACCATGGCAGACAGCTAGATCAGTAAGTAGGTATTAGTCCGGGGGTGATGGGAGCCAATAAAACACAACCATCCATTGCAGCCAAGAGATCAAACTGAGAGATTTCAAGTATTTCCAATAAGAATATTGACCAAATTTTGCAATGTTTTGAAACATAAACTTTCTAGGTATGGCACAGAGGGGGTGTATATTGTGGAAAGGCGTTGGAACAACATTGGATAGATGGGACAACGTTGTTTGGCACAAATTGGAGATTCTGGCAGTAATAAGCAGGGCTTGTAGAGAGCGGTGGTCAATGACTGACCATGGCCAACAGCTGGGTCTATAAGTAGGTATTATTCTACACAACTAGCCAGCCTTCTGTCACCACCCAAGGCCCCTGCAGTAGGACAGGTCTGGAGGCAGCCAACAGCCATCCACCTTCACTGCCAGCGGGTACTATTTTAGCTATAGGGATAGGAGAGTGAAGGTCCTCCCAGGCAAGCCGCCCTGTAACAGGCATGTTCTGCAAGCATACTTTTTTGGTCAGTTCAATACTAACTTGTTGCTTGAAATCCCTTGCACTGGGGTCAACTTGCATAAAATAAAATACCCAAGTTACTAAGTATCATGTTCATCCATTACAACCCATATTAAAGCCAGGGTATCGTACGTGCATTTCTAACATAAAGGGCTCCACCCCTTAGCCTCGCAACGTCACAGCTGGCGACGTGTTTTTCACTTTTGGAACATAATCTGCCGACGTTATTGGTCATGTCATGAATTTGGCGCCACCCTTAGGCAGTGATCAAATTACGTCCATCTCACAGACGATACACTGGCTTTAACCACCCAACCAGGTTATGACTGAACTCTATCATGTTTTACATGTCAATCTGTTAGTAACTGAAATGGCATTAACAATACATTATTTTGGTGAGGTGTGGAAGCTGTGGATTATCATGGTCTATGTAGTACATCATTCACTGGTGAGGTCCAGATCTCACTAAAGCAGAATTTATGATAACATTGTTTTTTGTGATGTTAAGACCCAACCAAAGGAGAATGTTATGATAACTTCTCCCGGTAACTTCCGTTCTGGTTAAAGAACCTAATCAGAAAGTTGCAATTGGTCACAATCGAACATCGCAGTGGGACGTTGCAGCAACTTAATGGGAGCAGTCAAAATTATGTAACAAGAAGCATATATAATAACAAAACAGAACATCCTTCCAATGTTGCAAAAACTTTGACCCTTGGGTTTGTAGTGTATTAACAGTCTGGCTATTTTTTCCTATAAACCCAATTAGCCCCATCTTTGTTAGATCTACATCCTTCATGCAGGGGCACCTCACCCGTTAACCTCCATCAGGGAGGTAAAAAGTGCATCATAAGTCAGGACCGGGACAACTGATTGCTTTACCAGAGTGCCATGTATTAAACTTAACACCATAGGGGAGGGACGAAAAAACGATGAAATAGGAGAGTAATGATGTAGGGGCGAAAGGAAACCCGGGTAGAAATGAGTGGGCATATGCTGATGGGCGACACAAGGCCGTTATTAAACTGAAGCTGCAGACAGTATGGGTGTAGCACAAAGTGGTTACATTTGACACTTTCACTTGGGATTGGAGGTTTAATGCAAGTAGGTTTTATTGTTCAATAGTATTTTTCAAGTTCAGTTTATTTTAGGAGGCATTACATCACTCAAGGTAGAAATGACAGTTGCAAATTGATAAGGTTTTTTAAATTGTGGTTTATACCCATTCTAATTAAATTTCCTTGGTATACAAATTAATCTCAATTGCCCAATAACAATAGATTTAGAGACATTTTTCATTAGTGTGGTGCCATGGTAGCAGTGTATGTGTGAACGAATGAGTTGGGTAATAGTTTTAAATGGAAACAGGCTTCAAGTTTGGGTAGTAGGTGTCTAAATGAAGATTTCTATGCGCAGACTCATGGGAAAGATGTATGATATCTTCGTGCTGCATGCATGCTAGCCAGATGTTAGTTATGTTCAGCCAAATGAGCCTTTGTGGAACGAGAACACAAATGATATTTTGAGCTTGCATTCAACTGCAGGAATGTGTGCTGAATACTATACCCCTCCAACTACAGCCTTAGGTTTACCTGATATTCAGGGACAGATTGGCTATCAAAAACTTGTCAACTTAACATATTATTTACGATATCGCAGCTCAGACTCGTGTAGTGGAATTGAGGCTTTAAGTCTTGTAGTATGATAAGGCCTTTACTCACACTTTTAATGATTTGGCACATAACAGAGAATGCAGACATTGCCTCATAGTTTTATTTGCTTCTCCCTGGGAATGCATTTACAGGATGAAGCTATTCCTATCATGCCCGCCATTCCACACTTCAATAGTCCAACTTACTTGAAGTCTGGGCCTTAGTAGCATGAATCGTGCAGTCTATGAGACATTTCTAGATCTAGGTATTGTTTTTGGGTTGAAATATCCAAATCGTTACCTCACAGCATTACCGAGGCAAGCTCCAGCACAATAAGCTCTGTCTGCGACCATACTTTTTTGGTGAGTCTGTTACAAGTTTTAAGTATTACTTATGTCATTGTACATGAGATTACTGCTCACAAAAACAAAGTGTTGTAAAATCATCACATTATTTTGATTTCAGACTTACCAAAACAGAATGTTGTAATACATTATCTTTTATTGTGGGAGTTCCAGATGATTCATGATTCTGGATTCAAACTTTAAACTTTTCAAAATCTGAGCACCTCGGTAAGCCACTGTAGGAGGGTTACATTTGGGAAAGATGTCAGGGGGTGACCAAAAAATATTCACGAATCTGAAGTCCAATAATAGTTACGATTCCAAATTTTGGATTTATGAAAGATTCATGGCCATGAACCTTATGTTTTCCCCTTTTTCCTATATTTTCCATTTCAAAATCATTTCTTTTCACTGCAAAGGTATTCTAATAGATATCAGGATGTATTATGTTCAAAGATATGACCTTTGTGAACACTTTTTTTGATGCTTGAAAATGTTTGTGAATGTTCATGGAGATTCGTAAAGGTTTTTTGGACACACCCTAGGTTCATGAAATACAAAATTATTATCACAAATATTCGTTAAAGCTTCTTGGTCGCCATCCCAGGTGAAACAATGTTGTTTGGCACAATGTCTGAGATTCTGGCGGTAATTAGTAGGGCCTCAAGATGTGGCCATCTGTCCCTGACCAGAGCCGACAGCTGGGTCTGTAAGTAGGTATTAGTCTGACCACTAGTCACCCCGCTGTCACCATCCTCCCCCTACTACAGGACAGGTCTGGGCAGTACCCAGCCAACAGGGCCGAGTGCCGTTGCCCTGTTGGCTGCCAACAGGTACTGGGTACGGGGGGTGGCGGGGAGTCCTCACAGGCAAGTTATGATGTAACAGGCATGCTCTGCAAGTATACTTTTTTCAGTTGGTATGTCACTTGTTGTTTGAAATACCTTGCATGGACGCCAATTTCTGCAAGTAAAATACCGATAGAACTAAGCTTCACATTTGACTTCTTTTTAAAATGTCATTTTGACCAATATTTATCCATTCTGACTGATATCAACAACTCAGCCAAGTTGCAAAATACTGGCAGTGTTCTGGAATCATACTTGTTGTCCAATCTGTTACTAACAAAAATGACCTGTAATTTTATCATAACATATATTTTTTATAATGTTAACAGCCAACAAGAACAGAAAGTTGTTACAGTTTGTTTTGATTAAGAACGCACTCAGAACATTGAAATAACATCACAGTACAATGTAACAGTGGTACCCTGCAGCAGCATTATTCTAAGCCATTAAGAAAATGCAACATGAACCAAAACAGAACAAAACAGAACATCACTGCAATGTTGTAATAACTTTAACCCTCAGCTTGGTAGTGTCTTAACCGTCCTACTGCTACTTCCTATATACGCTCAGTTAGCCCCTCCTGAGACCTATATACATCCTTCATGCAGGATCACATCACACAGTAACCTCCATGGGGGAGGTAAAAAGTGCGTTATAAGTCATGACCGGGACAGCTGATTACTTTCCCAGGGCGCCATGTATTAAACTTAACACCATAGGGGAGAGGAAGGGGATGAAAAAATATGAAATAGGAGAGTAATGATGTAGGGGCGAAAGGAAACCCGGGTAGACAGGATGGGGGCCATGTATTGATGGCCGACACGGGGCCATAAGTAGCCATCTCTTAGCCGACCAGACATTCAAGATGGGGCATGAGGTGGTTCCATTTGACAATACACTTGAGTTCAGTGGATTGTTAATGCAATTTCAATTGATTATACCATGAATTAGTTATAAAGGATTCTGCATTACTTTTTCTTAAGAAATCTAATCATTAAGATACATTTCGGGGATATGAAGCATGCAAAGGCTGAAACAGATATCTATTTTGTAGGAAAATCGATATGACACTTGGTTCAGTACAAGTATGATGATTCTTTGCAGTTTATGCCCATCTGATTCTTCTTCTTTGGAATACAGAAAAATTTCATAAAACAATTAATAGACCTTTTTTCACTAGTGTGATGCCATGCTAGCGCCTTTGTACTGTATACTGGTCTCATGTTAAGTAATTTCCAGCTAAAGTCAAGCACCACATGGTGTTTGGAGCTTAAATTTAACTACAGCAATCCTTGCCGATTACCTTACCCCTCACATTTAGAGACTGAGCTGTACCTGATCAGGGACTGAACCAGACACCCACATCCCATGGGGGTCTGGGTAAGAATAGGCCCTCAGTAGCCCCTGCTGATCGTAAGAGGCGACAATAGGGGGGACCCTGCACTGACCAAGTGGTTTTTGGGTTCAATTCCTATTCAGTGCCTGGTTTCACTAAGGGATGAGGTACAGCAAAAATGATTGCTGGGTTTTGATCCCCTGCTGTTTGCCCGCCCTGTCACCTTCATCTCATAGATTCGATCACCAAAGACAGAATTCGTCCCAACTGGTTTTGGCCGTGAAAATGACCCTGGCTGTTGGTACGGCGCAAAACACCCAACACTTACTCACTCACCAGACACCCACAGTACAGTGTGCCACGGATTGCCTACTCACGGGTGGCGACTAACACTGTCACGACTCCATTATTTTAATTATGGTAATGACACCTGAAGACTGGTTCGTGAAAGAACTTGGGTCACGAAATTCACCTGTATGTTGTGTTGTTTTTACTATTTTTCTCAATTCCAACAGATAACACTATAAGAAAGTAGTATATATACAAAGATATACTTTCTGAAAATAAGTTTTAGCATTCAAGAACATTGATTTCGTGAAAGTTCGCAAAGATTTCTGAAGTTTTCAGGACGTTGCTTCAATTTGTGACGGCCAATACCATTTTCAGGAATATTCGCAAAATACTCTCGACAATTTTCGTGGTGGTGTTACAGCGCCTGACGAACCTATAGTATGCCAAGGGACCCTTTTCATAATAATACTCCATAGTTACGGGAGTTAATTTGAACTTATGGAACTGTGCGAGAGTTTCAAACTCCCGTATCTCACTGATTCTAACCAAACTCAGATAAATTGACCACAAACTTGCATGAATTGACCTAAAACTCGCATAAGTTTACCAAAAACTCCCGTAAATTCATCAAAACTCCCGTAAGCAAAAACTAAACTCACGTTGCTACGAGGAGGGTAGAAGCCGATCGTAAGATATGAAACGCAAAATTTATGGAGGTTTATTATGAAACAGGTCCCAGAAAAAGCTTGAATCTTGACTGTTATTTAATGTGTGATTCGTGAATCTTTATGGTCCCCACGTCCCCCCCACCCCCACCCCAGTAGATATTTAGTCCCTCATGGATTTTCCTGATGATGGAAGAGTGCCTCAAGAACCTATAGCAGGCCCATAAAAAGTTGGAATCGTGATTTTTATTTGATGTGGGATTCATGAATCTGTATAGTTCCACACCCATAAATCTTTCACGAATTCAATATTTGGAATCATGAGGGTGTGTGTGTTCCAATGTGATCCTAGGATTCACTCTTAGATCCGAAAATATTCTAGTTCCAAGGTGTCCATCTCAGTGTTATTACATCTTACGACTGGGTTTCTTATCTCAGTACAAAGGAAGGATGATAATTATTGTAACTGAAATATCTTAGGATTATATTACGACAAAATTTAATACATTATGATTATCTTAAGATTACATTGGAATGCCCTAGGGATTTGTGAACATTTTATGGTTGCCACCCCAGTAGGTATTTAGTCCCTCCCACTCTCCTCCACCATAACTCGTGATACAACACGTGGGTGGGCCTTGTCAGGGACAGGTCCCTACCCTGGGGTAAGTGAGTCGTTAGTCGTCGAGATGTTAAACATGTAGGGAGGGGCAGGGGTGGGGAAAAAGGACCGATTTATGGCCGTGTTCGGCCTGTAGGTAGATAAGGCCGACCCAGGTAGTGGGTCTGCTTAAGTCCTGTTTCCACCAGCTGATATTACTACCGATTTCAGAAATTGGCAGTGGGAATATTGGTTAATCATGAACATGTTATATACCATTAGAAAAGGTTTTCGATTCTCTTTCAAATGGTATGTAAGACGTATAATCCATTGCCATATTACCAGTTAAAAGTAATGAATTACGAACAAATCGGTAGTAAAATCAGCTGGTGGAAACAAGGTCTATAACACCACCGAGCACATCAAAGTGGGAAGGAAGAGACATGACTTTATATTCAGCTTATCTACATTGTTTGAAGTGTGTACATATATTAATCAGCATTTTTTATAATTACAATTCTGTCACTCAGCTGTTGAATTGAGGTCTAATGGTATCGTCTTTTACCCTTTAAAAAGATTAGTCTGACGATTCGCACATGCCCATAAGTATACACTAATTTAGACTAATTCATTTGAACCAAACACATAATAAAAATCGTACATTTTAAAACTGACTAAAAAAATAATTTTCAGCTCTATATAGGTACAAACTGAAAGAATATCAGGGGCTATGTATAGTTTTCCATCATGTTAAACAGCAAATCATGCAAGGACTAATGAAAATAAGTATCCTTAAGCATTGAGAGTTGCCTAAACATTTCCCGGCATACATTTTAATCTACGCTTCTCTTAGGGGTAAAATATAAAAAGTGAGCTATCCATGGAAGAGAGAATTTCACGGATATAGCTTTGGTTAAAACAAAAGACCTATGTACATGTTTTTGGTTCTGCTCCTTCAATAAACTATTTTTCCAGGGCCACACGTTTCTAGCATCAATGTATGGCTGCAGAGTATGTTGTTAATGCGGTTGAATGGACTGTCAAAGCAAAACCAAAAGTGTCTAAATAGCACCCCTTCCATTTTTTCTCCAGGATAGCTGCTTTATAGTGTCTTAAAGAAGCAGGTTAATTTCAAAAGTATGTCGACAAAAACAAAAGTAAAATTGTAAAAAAAATCAGGTGTTTTCCATATATTAATCCGTAATAACAAATTAAAAATAATACCCATAGTAGTTTAGGTTAAACTACAAATAATCCAAAGATTTTTAAGAATATGTATACTTAAGCCTTGAGAGTTGTCTACATATATCCGAGCATGCATGTTGATCTAGACTTGTCTGTGGGTCACTATAGGAAATAATATATCCATGGTAGGGAGAATTGAACACAAATATCCCTTGAAATGAAAGGCTTAATATACCCTGAAGCGTAAATAGGTATAGGGGGTTATTATTTTAGGATATTCAAGGATATAGCCTTGGATAAAAACAATAGACCTATGTTCAAGTTTTTGGTCCTGCTGCTTAAGAGAAGGCAGGATACTGGACGCATTGCCCCATGACCAGCTGTCTTCACTTTGCCAACTGCAGAAAAATGATCCCTTGTTGTGAGAATAGAGACGCGCACAAACAAAGAATGTAGAGCACACATGTAGAAAACGACAAAAATACCACCACTAAGGACCAGTAATGTGTGGGAAAGGACTGCCTCCCAACCTGAGGTCTATGTTCTGGTTTTTAGCCCTGATTACTTTTTGATATTGGGAAATGGGTGGCCACTAAAGCCCCATACCCACTAGGCGATTTTACCGGCGAAGGGTGATGAGCGACAAGCAACTGGGAGAATCAGCCGAATCTTAGGATCACCTGTCAGTACGGTATATTGAAATGTGCATGTTTGATCTGAATCGGCACTAAAAGTGGCCAATTCTAAGGGTAGAATTGGCTGATTTTAGCGCTAATCCGTCGGCCGACTGTGTAAAAATGTCCTAGTGTGTATGGGGCTTTAGGCGTAACTTCTACCATGTGGAGTACTAAATTAGACTCATGTGTACTAAACGCAATACACCTGGCAAAACGTCATTGTTCCCAATGGCCTGCTTCTATCCAATTTACAGAGTTATTTGGCTAAAGGATGTCAAATCATGATAAAGCTATTGAGCTGACATTAGATACTTTATCGGATCATAGTGTACTCTTTTCTGTATTATGTTTAGAATAGCAATTTCATGAGCCATATTGATAGTGCACCTATTTGAATTTTGAAAATAATAACACTACTAAACTCTCATAGTTTTTGTTTTTGTTCCCCAAACCTAGGTGTTATGTAGGACACTCGGACACTTATGTTATTGTGATAAGTTGTTGACAAGTTTTACTGAAAACACAAAAATTGGCATTAGCATTGACAGACAGGTGTAATTGCCCTCCGGGGCAATAAAAGATCTTTTATTCACCAGTTTTTGAGGGGGCAGGACAATGGTAAAGGTATAGGGGTGGAATCCTGGTATAGAATAGATACTTTTCTGGGCCGTTGAGTACCAGCCATTAGTTATCAATGTACCACACCAGGAACTTTCGTCAACACTGGTTCCTGTCGAGACACAAAAATAGCCTATAGCTAGTGCACAGTGGCCCAGAAAAGTATTTCTACACCTTCTTAGTTTCTCCTCAATGCATATAATCTTTTTTCACACATTTTAGTTATCATTTGGCATTTAATCTTAACTTACAAATACCGTTCAATCCATTATATTACAAGTCAGAATTAACCCACAGAAGCCATGAACTATCCAAGCTTATATTGTGATTCACAAGTCATCTACAACGCTTTGCCCAAATTTCAATCTAGATGAATCAAGTATGACTGGCAAGGAAACAATATAATAATTTCCTTATGATAAGGTACACAATCATATTAAAAGGAAAGGTTTTGTTTAAACAATTGAACGTATCACGCTTATATGCCAACGTGAGATGAACAAATATTGCAATAATTATCCCAATATTTACACTACTAACTATACATTGCAACGAAATAGGAGCTTTACTTTTCACTTAGAGACAGTGTTTTAACAGTCGATTAGGCAACCCTGGATATTGATAGAAGTAATGGACATTTCATGCCTTCCATTTTCACACCATTCATACGCTAGGAAACCCCACCAGGAGGAGCACTAAGCGGATTTACAAACCCTCACAGCCAAATATTGTTTTACGAACCCCCCAGATTATTTCACCTTTAATGGGCTCCAATATGAATATATAGGAGGTCTCTTTTTAAAAGGACGATCTTTTCAGACACCACGGGCAGCAGCATTCATACGCCATTTTCCTTTTTTCCTCATTGCTTGTTGAGTAATGATTTTATAATAATATTGTCTCTGATTACAAACAAGTCAGTTATTGTTGAATGTCAACTCGCAAATTAAACTTCATTGTTTGCAATGTATTAATTACAAAAGACACACATGTGGCATGCACACACACCCTGGACACACACACACTCAGACATGATTACACACATACACAAATTCACACACAACCATACACATACACACATGCACATACGGTCATGCACAAACACGCAAACACATAATACAGACACTCACAGGCTAATACACAAACACACATACGGACAGATACAAATGCACACACACATGCACGCACAGACACACACATGCATAAACACCAATAGAATAATATAATATTCACAAAACCTTAACTTCTCCTGGAAAAGCACTTCCAGCTCTACTTTTAAAGTCCTAAATTATAGCAGGAAGTGCATCCTGTCTGCACAGGATGTATTTGAAGAAATTTAGATAGAGATACCAGATGTGCGGGAGGATACGTTTAAACCAAGTCAAAGGAAAAGTTGTATGTCTACTTTCAGCTAAGTTCTATAGACTCACAAATCATGATTTGCGGTTTTCTAATAACATGTACCACTTTATCCTTTAACCTCTCTCAGCAGGAGGCCTATAAACCTCAGAGGGGTTCACACTTTTAGGGAACTTCCATCTTTTACTGTCAATGGGATGAGGTACAACTTCCTTACCCACTTTTACCCACGTTTCTCTGATGATTCTATAATTATAACCTGGCACTGGGTGGACCCTGAGTTGTGAATAAGAAGGGATGAGTTTCAACTTCCTTATCCACTTTTAAGTTTCTCTGCTGCTTCTCTATATGCCCACATTGGCCCTGGGCCCTGGAACCTGAGTTTTAAATAAGAAGGGATGAATTGTGACTTCCTTATCCACTCTTAAGTTTCTCTAATGCTTCTCTTTATATCCCACCATTAGCCCTGGGCCCTGGGTCCTAAATTGTAAATAAGAAGGGATAGATTGCGACTTCCTTATTCACTTATAGGTTTCTCTAATGCTTCTGAGTATACGCTGGCATTGGTCCTGGACCCTGGATTTAGTTAATAAGAGGGGATGAGGTGCAACTTGCTTATCCACTTTTAAGTTCTTCTGCTGCTCCTCTATATCCCCACACTGGCTCCGGGCCCTGGACCCTGAGTTGTAAATAAGAAGGGACGAGGTACAACTTCCTTATCCACTTTTAAGTTCTTCTGCTGCTTCTCTATATCCCCACATTGGCCCCGGGCCCTGGACCCTGAGTTGTAAATAAGAAGGTCCTTCAGGAGTCAGATGTCAATAGGTGTTTCCCCCTCAGGTGGCTCCCCGGTCGGGCCCGGCGATAGGGCCCTCTTTTCCCTGATGGGTCATTTCCATCCGGGGCCTTCAGGTCGCCCTCCGCGAAGCACGGGGGTAAGGGAGCACTCCATTAGTTTGATTAGAAAGGTAACTCTTATTTACAGAGTCTTACGGGGGATGGAATGAGGGCTGGCGAGGAGAGAGGGACAGGGGAGGGGTGTGAAAAAACTACCGAGGTGGTGAGAAAGGAGGCAGCCAACCTTTATCTAGTTATCCGGCCCTATATCCACAAGGACTGCCCCTGCCCGGCTGAAATTGACCCCCGCTCTTGTGTCGTGATCCGAATGCAACGAAGGCGACTAATCAACACTTCCGGTGCGCATGCGCAGTGAGCAACTCAAATAAAGACCTCTGGCGCTCTGGGATGGAGAGTGGGAAAGGAGAGTAGGAAAGGAAGAGCATTGATTGGTTGAGAAAGGTTAGGTCAGGGATTCAGGTGGAGTATAAAGTTTGATCAAGAAGTGAGTTTGACTGTAGGGCTCGGCTAACAGTATTCTATGTTTAGGCCATCTAGACATTACTCAATGCTTAGATAGCCGCTCCATTTTTGTCATCCAAAGTTCCTTTGTTTCGAAATTAAAGGACAACTTGTAAAGTCAATTATGGTTGTGAATAAATCGGTATGAAAACACTAAACGTGGTTCCCTTAAAACATACCCCTTATTCAGTTTTTCTTTTGAACACAAAATATTTGGTGAGTAGCCTATGCCATGCGTTCTCAAAGCTACATGTTGTGAAATTACCCACATGTCCAAGAGAAAAATCCCTCAGTTGCCTCACCTGCAGGAAAGTCTGGTAAATCTTGTCGTCACCCAGCCAAGTTGTGACATAACAGAACCATTCTGCAACCATACTTTTTCAGTCAGTCTATTACTTACTAAGATGGCATGTAATAGTAATGTTATTGATGGTGATATTGAATCCTCACCAAATCAGAATGTGATTATAACAACACTTTTGATGAGGTAAAGACCAAACCAAACCAGAATGTTATAACAACATTCTGTTTGGGTTGAAACATCGTTATTATGCAACATCTTTGTTGCCATACTCGTGATGTCATCCATGAACAAAAAGGTGGTGATGTCACAAAAACGCAAAAATGACGTTGCATCATACCATGTGCGCAGACTCTCATAGGGGGCGTTGCTATTGAAAACGTCACGAAAATCCCATAAGTGATGGTTGCACTTGTATATCTTTGTGACGATTATTTTTGGCTGGATCATACTTCACTCACCCCCCCCCCCCGAGGCTTGGTGATGCACCACTCATTCCTGTGAGACCCGACACTGCTACACTCACCTCCCTGATACATGGTGATGTACCATTCATTCCTGTGAGACCCGACACTGCTACACTCACCTCCCTGATACATGGTGATGTACCACTCATTCCTGTGTGACCTGACACTGCTACACTCACCTCCCTGATACATGGTGATGTACCACTCATTCCTGTGTGACCTGACACTGCTACACTCACCTCCCTGAGACATGGTGATGTACCACTCATTCCTGTGAGACCCAACACTGCAACACTCTCCTCCCTGAGACATGGTGAGGCACCACTAATTCCTATGAGACCCGACACTGCTACACTCTCCTCCCTGAGACATGGTTATCACCACTCATTCCCGTGAGAACTGACACTGCTACACTCTCCTCCCTACGACATGGTGATGCACCACTAATTCCTGTGTGACCTGACACTGCTACACTCACCTCCCTGTGACATGATACACCACTAATTCCTGTGTGACCTGACACTGCTACACTCTCCTCCCTGAGATATGGTGATGCACCACTCATTCCTGAGAGACCTGACACTGCTACACTCTCCTCCCTGAGACATGGTGATGCACCACTCATAGGGCATGTCCAGTCAAATAGCGGTGCAAAAGGGCCTGTCTGTAACCAGCCAGGTATACACAGGTAACACACCTTGACCAGCGGCCACTGGCACCTGCAGATATGTGCAGTGAGGCGTTTCACCAGTGACCACCACTGGTACCTGTAATCAGCACAATAGGTAGTTTGGTGGCCGGCTGGACTCACCTCCAGCCGCTATAGGCGAACACTCCCTATTCCTGTGAGACCCGACACTGCTACACTCTCCTCCCTGAGACATGGTGAGGCACCACTCATTCGTGTGAGACCTGACACTGCTACACTCTCGTGTGTAAGCACGGGGCATTTCCCTCTTTTTGATGTTTAGGGGTCCACCAAAAAGGGGGGTCATGACCCCCTGGACCCTCCCTTGATCCGCCCCTGTAAATATACAGCTGAAGAGGTGTGCATAGAGATAAACATAAATGTACACAGTTGTTAATGGAAGCTTGTTGCAGCAGGTAGCTATAACTTGATTCCTGCATACAAATCTATGGACATTTATCATACTCACTATGACAGCCCTGAAGCGCACAACAAAAAAACTGCAAAAGCATACTGCAAATTCACATCTACAGTAAAGTAAATACACAGAACCTGGAGTTACAGTCAGCATCATAAAACACATACAGAGGTTAGAGTTTTTTGGGCTAATAAAAAATCTTCCTTATCTTTGAGGTGTGATGTCAGGGTTGGGGAGTATAAAAACGGGCGTAGGTAATGATGTGGTGTTTGGGGAGGTAAGTGTAAAAGAAAAAGAAGTATGTTAAAATAACTATGACAGATGTTGTTATCATGGGGCAAACACCTTTAGTCAGAGGGGAATGCTGGGAGGCTGTCCTTGGGGTCCTGACCCCCCTTTTTGGTAGACCCCTTAACTACAAAAAGAGGGGAAAACACCATGTGCATATGCGCAAATGTGCACTTAGTCTTAATGCTTAGCCTTTATACTGACCCCCCCCCCCTTTGAAAATCCTGTATCCGCCCCTGATTAGCACCATAACAGGTTTACATTGTTACCACAGTGGCTAACATAAGGGAATGTATATATGTGATGAACTTAAGGGAATTCATAAATGATGTACGGATCTCATCCCTGAATTTACAGTGTTTTGTCACATTGTCTGCTATGTTTACCATGTCGGTTGCCTAGATCATGGTGTCTTTTGTGTAGGCTACGGTGTGCATGGTCGAGACTATGGTGTCTATGGTCGAGATTACTATGTCCATCACCAAAAAAAAAAAGTATAAAATACAGAGGATCAATTTCTTGGAATAACCCAAGTCCAGAAATAAGAAATATACCAAACTTTGAATCATTTAAACACTGGTCCAAAAATTATTTAAAAAACAAATTAAATTGAAAAATAGATCTATCTTATTTAATAACAAAACTCATCTTTTTCCAAAACTTTCTCATTTTAATTCCTTCAACATTACATTACATTTATTATAAATAGAGATTAAAATAATTAAAAGTTCTCTAAAATTGATAAAATAATTAATATTATTTGTTTAGTGTTAAGATTTTTCATTGTTAACTTTGTGATATCAAACTACAGTTATCTCGATGTATTTACCTGGCTTTAGAGGAGGATCGGATCACACATTCCGATCTATTGCCAGTATAAAACTTGAAATAAAAAAAAGAAAAAAAAAAAGAAAAAGACTATGGTGTCTATGATCAAGACTACAGTGTTCATGGTCGGGACTATGATGTTCATGGTCTAGTCAATTGAAAAAGAAGTCTGTAGAAATACAAACGAACATTGAGATTGTAGACCTAAGAACAGATTATGCTACAATCTGATTAGGGCTCGGACAAGTCCATAAGGGAATGGACTCTAACATTTAAGGGGTTATAAGAGTTTATAGAGATAGATAATTTCCCTTTTTATACTTAAGAGAGTTCGATATGGGGGATGGCAACTTAATTGAAAAATCCAGCAATTACACCGTATATCAGGGGCAGGTACAGGATAATCTGATTTTCGAAGGGGGGGGGGGGGGTTCAGCATAAAGGTTAAGTAGTAAAACGATGTTAATTCGCACATACACATGGAATATTTTCTGCTCTTTTTGTAGTTGAGGGGTCCAGCAAAAAAAAAAAAAAAAAAAAGGGGGGGGGGGGATATCTGGGGCAGAGGGGCAGACCCTCCTGGATCCACCCCTGTAAATCCTCAGATATCTATTTGAGTTCCGCAGAGAAGTGATAGCTTGTTAACCCTGAGGAACGCGCGAGAGCAGGATAAAAAAAGTCTTCATTTTTACAGAAGAGAAAAGTAATTGCAAGAAAAGGTCATCAGTTGTATTGAATATGAGTGGGGTAGAGGGTGGTCTGAGAGGGTGTATAGGCCATGGATAGGCTATGTTAGTTATCAGGTAACAAGTCGTATCATAGCAGACAGCTTGGGCAGGGCTCATCCACCTAGAGCTAAGAAAAACCCGGGTGAACGTTCAGGCAGAAAGAAACATAAACATTTCAAAAAGAGAAATAATAAAAAGAATAGAAGTCTTTCGGGGTACACTGAAGGGAACACATGTTATTTGCATGGGAGTAACTCTATTTGGGATGTCTCCGCTAATTTTACTCACAAAATAGCCATATTCACATTTAGGTGCATTCATCGACGAATGATAAGTGGTATGAAGATTGGCTATTGTTTGTTGACAACCAAGACAAGTATAATTTTTGTCAGTCTGTTACTTGCTAAATCTTCACTAAAGTTTTAACATTTTCAGGAGTTTGAGAATCACCAAAACAGAATGTCATAATGATGTTACATGTTAGTCAATTTGAGGCCTTATATATAGATGTTTAATGAAAGAATGTAACAAGCGTATAACAACATCACAATACCAATGGCACATCAGAATGATATTTAATTGTGGCATAATTTGGAGCGATCAAAATAACACATACAACACGAACCAAAACAGAACTACATGGAATGTTTCTGCGATGCTACAATGATGTTGCTTGTTTGTCTAAATAGGCTTCTTGATTGCACTCTTTGAAATTGAATTCTTTCATGGTTGTTTGGGAAAAGTAGGTGCAAGTAAGGAACTAGTATCAATGCAGTGTCTCCTTTCTAGATTGATATAGGAAAAGGGACATTCCCGTTCATTGTATTGCTCTCTAATTTGTCCTGCAATTTTAGCGTATCCTAGGTCACTAAGTCATAAAAAGGCCCTAGGTCAAAAGAAATTGTGATTGATATTCTTTGCTTTAGTTAGGGTCTTGAGGGTAACACTAAGTCACAAAATGGCACTAAGTGGCAACATTTTGTGACTTTGGGCTTTTTGTGACCTAGTGAATTGGCAGTATACATATTTGACTTTATGATAACATTGACTGGGACTGCTTGACTGGATAGCTTCTTGTTTTGACCTGGGGTGGATGGGTTGATGAAGGGAGGAGTTAAGGAGAAGGAGACGGAAAGTGTGTACATGTAGGAGTGGGGGTGGGTGGGTGGGGGGTTCTTAAATAGGTGTGGAGGTGCACCACACGTGGTAGACGTCTAGTACTTCTGATCCTCACCTCCACCCCCACACACCTCATACCCCCACCCCACCCCACCCCATACCACCCCCTCCACCCCCTCCTGCAGTGGCGGATCCAGCAATTTGAAAATTGGGGGGGGGGGGGCGCTATTGGAAAAATTTGTCCTTAATTACTTTTTGACCGAATTTTACATTAAAAAAGTCTAAAATTTTCCAAAAAAAGGTGGGGGCGCGCGCCCCCGCGCCCCCTCTAAATCCGGCACTGCAGTCCTCCCCCTCCACCCCATCTCCTCACCCTATCCCTCTGGGGGGCACTGACTCTCTGGAGGTTACTTACCACCTTCTGCCAACATATTGCCCCTACTTTTCATGACTGGTCATTCCTGGATTTTAATTGACGACCCCTTGTTTTGGGTGGGTACAGATCACCACCCCCCAACTCAGGGCGTGTCAATACAATACCAGAAGATATACAGAAATTGCCAAAACTGCCTAGCAAAACTAATGATAACACTCTATTTTTTTTTCTAAAACAAAATAGCAATGAGGCTGAATTTAAAGTTAATTACTCATGCATTGTTTTACGGATGGTATTCACTCTTTTTTGGCATTAAAAGTGGTTGACACTCCCTCAGTTTGCCATACACTGACCTCACTTTGCGGGTCTGTTTGGCAGTGGGTACCTTTTCCTAAGTGCCCCCCTTCCCGACCCGACCCCGCCCCCCCCCCCCCCCACACACACACCAATCCCCCTACTTTAGGTCCCTTATTAAAGCCACCTGGTCTCTCTATGCCCTAACCACCTCGTCTCCTGGGTGTCTGACCACCAAAGGGGGAGGGGACGGAGGAGAGTGCACCTTTAAGGTTCAGTCCCCTTGTAGCCGGATATTTACGGACTTTCGTCAATTCTGTCTACAGCTGTTTATTATGACATGGAGGGGTGTAGCCCCAGGGGGGGGGGGGATACAAGATTATGAAAAGGGGGAGGTGGGGAGGTCTGCATAAAGGCTAAGAACTAAAACACAGCCCATTTGCTTGCTTACATGCCGCGTTTTTGACTCATCGTCAAGAATAAGACACCACGAATGAAAAAAAAAAAGGGGGGGGGGGGGGGAGGGCTCAGGACCCCTTGGAGCCCCCGTAAAATTTTGTTTATGCACTTCCAGTTTTTGCCATGTTTCATAATGGAATCGTGTGTAATATTTTGAGAATTGAGTGGGGGCACATGTTCTTGCCATATTTTATGAAAGTTTGTAATATTTTAAAATTTGAATTTGCGCATGCATTGCCAGAGTTCAAGATGAAATTGTATAATATTTTGCGAATTCAGTGCGTGCACTTGTGTTTTGGCTTCATGGTACGCAAATACATGACTCAAAAGAGTGTTCGGAAAGGACACCGTAAAGGATCACTGTTTGAGTCAAAGATGAGTTGTGGCTGATTCGAATCACTCCACTCGAGTTTCACAAAGAATCGTCCAATTTAAAAAGAAGCAGCAAAGGTGTGAACCCTCCACTTAATTGGTCTCATTCTCAGCCATTGATCCACGAGTTACGGCCTGGCTAATCAAAAACGTCCTTAAGGGGGATATCACCACTGTGATCGCCATCAAATAAAACTCAATGGGATCGGCTTTTGAAACCATTTGAAGTGAGTTTGAGAAGGAACACAAAGAGACGGGAGAGGGGAGATGTAAAAAGTGATACCTGGGCGGTGCTGAGAGACTGCCGCTGGCCGGGAACCACCCAGGCAAGCAGCGACGTAACAAGTACGTTCTGCGACCATATTTTTTTGATAATCTGTTACCTGCCCAATTTTCAGGTAAAAGTTACATCTGATAACGTTAAGTTGAGACTTTCCAAGACAAAGTGGTACAATAACAATAACATTTTCTGGTGAAGTCCTTACCAATACAAAACGTTACAATAACGTTATTTTTACATACAATAACATAGCCAGAATGTTTTAATAATTTCAAAGCGCAATGTTGCAATGTTAGGTTCTAAAGACGCTATTAGTTGCCATCAAAATAATGTATTAAGAACAAACCAGAAACAAATAGAATATTGCTGGATGTTATAATAACCTTACATTATGGCCCTGGCAGGCATGTGGGAAGGGCAGTTCAATGATCGGCTAGGGAGACACCATGCGACTATACGCCAAGTCTATGGGGTTTTGCACACCTTTCTGAAGTCAAACATTTGAATTTTCAAATACAATATGTTGATATTTATATTATTTTATGTATAATAACATTGGTAATGATCTATGATCAAATGCTTCTGTTGCTAGATATAATTATAATATTCATGGTTATTAGTGAGAGCTAGAAAAAATACCTTCTTAAATCTAAAAATGTATTTTGTGTGTGTATATTCATATGCGCTAATTATAAAGATATACATGTTGTAATAATTGTAATTTTCTTTCTCTGCAGGTGAGTTTCCAATTCTTTGCTCATCGTATTTACAAGAAAGGTAAGTGCTTGAAGAGGCTGAAGGGAATCTTCAGCCCCGGCTCCACTGTCAGACAGTCAAGTTGAGTTGGGTTGAGTTGGACTGAGTAATAAAGTGGAGCCGGTGTTATGACTACAGTTGTAGCCTTTTCCTGAGACTGGATCTTCGGGTCTTAGATCTCAATTGTTGCGTATTAGGGGGATGTGGAGTAGCTTTCTATATATTTTATTATAGCTGATATGAAGGACAACCTAGTCCTACCTTGTAATGTGGTGGAGCTTTTTGCGAAGGTCAGTGAGTCGTAGGCTCTGGCGCCTCTAGGAACTAGGACAACTGAGATGAGCAGAGTGGGGCAGTGGAGCCGGGCCTTTAAACAAGTAGTGTAAACCTGTGGAAATAAGAGCAGAGACACAGATTGAGGCTTAGATTTGTGTCTTATAATATTTTATGGAGTACATACATGATAATAAGAAAGATATAAAAAAGGTGTCTTAAAAGAAACATGTTTCATTAAAACAGAATATGATGAAATGTAGGGTGGATTGGAGGTAAAGTTGGTGTGAGTTGCTATAGGTTGTTGTGATGGTGGATTTGAATTCAAGAAGGAATTAGGGTAAGATATCTAGGGAATGTTTAGGTGGTGGTGTATAGATAAATGAAGGGGGTTTCCACCAGGTGGTAGATCTAAAAAATAGCCAGTGGGATTTATTTTTAAATATAGACATGCTATAAATCATTAAAAAAAGGCTTTGTTATCCCCTTTCGGGCTGTATAGAGAATGTATGATTTAACGTCATGTCTCTGGAGGATACCAAAGACGTGCAAAATCGTCAGCGTCAGAATCGCATGGTGGAATAAAGGCTTTGTTGTAGAGACGGGGTTTGAAATGTCACCTGCAAGGTGACGGCTTTCATCTTTGGAAACTTCTCCTTTTCCGCGCCAAGTAGACCTAAAAGAGGGCGTACCCCGGCTGCCAGCCACTGTACGTTTTATCTGAGAAGGCGCAAGGCGGCGCAAATTGTTTAATGGGGTGTCCTTCCTGTCACCCTCACCATAATAATTGTGTATGGAAATGAACAACCGGCGAGGGTCGGGATAAAATAACAAACAACTGATTCAAACAATCCCAGCCCGGCGTCTCACAATGAACGCGGCGTTCCCAATGAACGCAGGGCCACAGAGGTGCACTTCCGGCCATTACCCGTTGCAACGCTCGTTAGGGGGCGCCTCGGTGGTAATCTCGGATGTTCTCGCGGTCTGCGAGACGGAAACATAAAAAGTAAGATGGCGGCCTTCAAGTGCATCTTAGGGTGAGCCATTGTGGTCCACTGCGTTTGTTAATATTATGGACAAAACAAGTTTAAATTATTCTTGTCTTATGTCAATATGAACATTTGTAGGAGAGTACTGGTAGATTAAGGTTAATGTTCTGGCAGGACGATCGTTTTTCAAAAGGCATTGCTTCTTAAGTGTCCTTGTGTGTAACTTGAAGAGGGACTGTCTGTAGCCTAATGATTATCCCAGCCAGAGTTGTGACGTTATAATGTTGCAGCAACATTCTGTATTGGTTCTTGTTACGGTATTTTAAAGGCTCCCAATAATGTTGATGCAATGTACTGCTGTGACATTGCACTGCGACATTATTATAACGTTCTGGTTATGTTATTCAACCTAAACAGAATGTTCTTATAAGGTTTTGTTTTGGGCCGTGGCCTTCAGTTGTTGCTTCAGTATAAATAACCATCATACCCACTCACCTCAGCTGTTAAGTAAAGGCCATGGTTTCTGTTCATTCTGAGCTGATATTGTCTTAGTATGGGTCTACTAGTACTAGCTTTTTGTGAAGGCACTTTGCAATTCAATTTGATCCCTGTTATAAATGGCGTATCCGTGGCAATGCAACCCTCTTCATGAAATATGGTAAAAAGGGCCATATTGCTGATACAGCAATATCATGAGTAGGTGCATCATATTACATATACTCATCCTATAATGCATTTCACTATCCTTGAGATGGACATTATAGGCCTATGCCTTTTAGATGATTGAAGTGGGATGTAATATGAAGCAGTGACCTATGCCTTGTCGTGACCTTGACCATAATCACATCTGTCATAAGCATTTGTTGAATGTTGTTATTTTTAAGAAGTTATTGACCAGATATATTTGAAAATAATTATATATCAGAAGATTAACTATTTACGACAAACACAAATCATTATTTTTTCAGGATATTATTTTTTAATAGGCCTAAACATCAAGGTTTCTAGAAGATACTATTTTCTAGATGAAATTAAACATATTTTATACAAAGATAAACTCAAATGTGTTAGGTTAAGACTGAACATTTACATAACGTCTACATTTAACCTATCAGATTACAAAAAAACTTATTAGCCAAAGACTCTTTTAAAAACATCTTACGAATCTGGGCAAAAGACCCAGCCAAGCTGTGATGTAACAGAAACGTTCTGCAACCATACTTTTTTAGCCAGTCTGTTACTTATTAAGATGGCACGTAACAATTACGTTATTGATGGTGAGGTTGAAACCTTACCAAATCAGAATGTTATTACAACATTATTTTTTGGTGAGGTTAGGACGAAACCAAAACAGAACGTTATAAGAACGTCCTGATTAGGTTGAAGAATGTAACCAGAATGTTATAATAACGTCGCAGTGACACATCACAACAGTACATTGCAGCAACGTTATTGGAAGCCATCAAAATAACATAACAAGAACCAGTACAGAACCAAACAGAATGTTGCTGCAACGTTATAATAACGTCGCATGCTTGCCTGGGGATCTTGTGAAGAGGCATTTATTTCTCTTAATGTTAACAACATTCATAAATATGTTTCCACGGTGGTACTTTAAAAAAAAAAAAAAAAAAGAACTAAATCCTGCTGATTAGCTCAAAGCAGTTTTGAAGTGACTCAGGAAGCACCCTGCACCAACCAGGTGGCTATCTCATACCACTGTAGTCAATCATGTAACAGGTTTAAATGCAGACCAACACCTCTCAGTACAACCAGGTCTGACAAATAGTATTTACTTGTAAACTACTTACCAGAGTTAGAAGCCTCCACAGACTGTCTTACCAGGTTTCTGTTACTTAACGTTAGAAGGGTAGGTCAGAGAGGGTTTGGGCTGAAGACCACTGCTAACTAGCAAAGTGTCCCAGCTGTACCAGGGCCAGAATATGTGTAAAAACGATGTAGGATACAGAATAAGGAGAGTACACCAACAACATGTTAGTCATAGATGTTATGAATGAAGTTTTCTTTGGGAAATATCGTTAATATCTACTGTAAATACAAAATTACTACAAAGGTTCAAGGGAAGCGGATTTAGAAATTGTGTAAGTTAATAGCATGGAGAAATTCTATTTCTTGGTTTAGGCACTATCTTCCAAGACGACGAACTATTAACAGCAAAGTCTAATATTTTACCAAAACATCGCTCATCTATTTACTACAATATAGTGCTCTGAACAGTCTCTAAACTTGTTTAGAGGGTCTATGTGAAGAAGAGAAACTTTGTTTCTCCTGTAAATAAGCCCATCTGAGTTTAGATTTATATCAAAGTTTATAAATAATGATACATTGCTTTGTGGTCTATTCGCACAAGACAGTTGCTGAAGAGAAAATGAGTTATAACAAGTAAGAGTACTTGGTGATAAAAACCGAGTCTTGCCTATTCCAGTGACCAAACCTGTGGAGACTGGGATGGTTATATGATGGTTGTTTTCCTACCCTTGTCCCACCCCCGGCCATGTTTCTACATTAGCAGGTCCTGTCTCCTCAGGTTAGTGGTGAGTGACCCACTCCATTTTGTGGAACCACTCCTCTACATCATATTCACCCTACTCTAAGTTGTCAAAACAGAGGAACTCAGTCTCACTGGGAAAAACAAGGTAACAAGAGTCCTGCTGTAACCATTCTTTGTGTATCCATCTAACTCAGACGTCCTGGGGTCGGGGCTAAACACCCTCTGACAGTGCTCCTCTTGTCAAATAGGACCTCAAGTAGTAAAGGGGTCTAAAGGCTGAATTTCACTGACTGATTTTACTCACGATTTCATAAAACGTTGATGGGAATAGGAAATAACTACAGACATGTTACATATGTCATTAGAACGGATTTTGAATTTCCTTTCAAATAGTATGTAACATGTTTGGCTTCCTGTCATATTTCTTTTGGAAATGTAGTAATTACAAAATTGCAACCAGTAAAAAGACACCCAGTTGAACACAGGCTCAAAGCCTTGTACCCATTAGTCAATATTTACATAGTCTGCCAACAGAAAAGTGTTAAGATTGACAGTTTCTACCTCAAAACCGGCAGATGTTTATAATGATTCAAATAACCACTCAGTATGTGATATTGAAATGTACATCTTTCATATGAATTGGTGCCAAAAAGTAAAATTGGCCAATTTTATTCTAGTTGAATCGGCAAATTTTAGCACCGATTAGTTAGCTGACTTAATCATAAGATCCTCCTAGGAATGGGGTTGTAGGAATTTTTACACCTCTGCGACTTGAGCTGTGATATCAGCATGATATGAGGCTATCGCAGAATATTCACACACAGGGATGATATAATTGGTGGAAATTGGCTATTTTGAGTAGTTTGCACAAGTATAACTGAGAATTGTATCTCTAATCTGTGCGACTTCACTGCGACATCGTCATATCCCAGCTCATATCACAAAGATCTCCTGGGACTAAATGTGGTGCCATCTGCCAGTGTCCTACAACTTTCTGTTCCCAGGTGAAGGTGATGTTAGTATCTGAGTGGCTGATAATGGGATAAGACCAAGTGATAATGCAGAATTAAAGTTCACGTGATACCATCTAGTATTTTTGAGTTATTCGATAAAAAATATAATATGGGGTGTTTGGTAAATGTCAGTGGGGTTTTAAAATGGGCCCTGTGCTCCATGAATTTGGTCGCTGCAAAGCTGCTATAACGAGGGTAGCTCAACATCTAGGACTCTTGGGAACAATTTTCATGGTTAACCTACCCTCAAATTTTGATATTTTGTGTGTCCCAAAGAGGTCCCAATAGGTTACTGAGTCCCTTTAAGGTGTTACAATTTTTGGGATATTTTTCTTTCAATACGCGCTATGTTAAACTATACAGGAAAACATTTAGTTCCGTGAGACTCATAGTGTAAAACCCCCTTTAAGCCTAGTGAGCAGGCATGACTCAGACACACACACAGAGGGCACCCACAGACCACCACCCTGACAGACAGCCTGACAAGTAATGGGGAGAAGATAACCACTGACTTTATAACTAACAGGGAGATAAGTCCACCCTGACAGGTCCCTGCTACAGGCTGCTCTATGTGTACCCATCACACAGGGAGGAGACAGCTGGCCAAAGGTGGGCCTGTCTCCTTAGTTTAGTGCTTAATAGTTAGAGATTACCTCTTAGCCATATATTTATGGTAATACATACAAAAAGTAAGATGGCAGTCACATTGATACACTCATATTATTATTTCACACTTTGCTTCCCCCTCCTAGAATAAGTGTAGACCCTAATTTTCTTTTTTTTTATTAGTTGAGATTTTTTTGGTCATATTCATGTGGCTATATGTGCAAGAATTAAGATGACAGTCATATACATCCACTCATATTATTATATCACACTTTGCTCTGCCTCCTGGAATAGGTGTAGACCCTAAAGTTATTTTGGTTTGTTAGTTAGAGATTTTCTTGGTCATATTCATGTGGTTATATATATGTGCAAAAACTAAGATGGCAGTCCCATAAATCCACTTATGTCCCCACCTATTTATTCATCTATCCACTTATTATTTCACACTTGCTCCACCTCAGGGAATCAAACCAAGCATTTATCATGGCAAAAGCTGTAAGACATACAGATTTAAAAAAAGCAAAGCAAATACACGTACATGTTGCTTTTTGGCTGTAGTTGAAGTGCATTTGCCGAAAAAAAATATGGGTAGGTTAATAACACACACCTGTTCACTGCACCAATCATATTAGTTTATTTGATGAACGACTTAAAATTGATATATACTTTTGTAGTTCATTTACTTTTACCCTTCTAAATACACATCTAAATCATACTTAATATTGCTCTGTAAGAACATAAGGAGCTAGAATATAGACAAGGAAAATATAAAATATGTTCCTCATGAATGTGTACTCTGATAGAAGGAACTATTATATATATTTTTTGTACTACCAATTTATTAGTAACCCTCAACTACTGGAAGATCTTACATGTAAGAAGTAGTTTTTCAAAAAAAAGTCTTTCCTCTTGGGAGGTCAAATGTCAGAGAGTTACAACCATCTTTTCTGTAAGTTAGGTTCATGTCAAAATACACTGTACTTCATAACAGGTCTGGGATACCTCTATTTACCTCTATTTCCTCCCCTTGGCTCATCAATCTGTGCTGGCACGGTAAACACTAACCAACTCCAACCAAAGTGTCCCACCACTCGTCCTAAGTGCCCCTGACTTACAGTGCTGAGCAGTGGAAGGAGGACGGGTTTTCTCCTAGCTGTGCACTTCTTAGTTCATTAAGTAATGCTCTAGGCCCGGGGGCGGGGGGCACTGATACCTTGAAGGTTACTCCCTACGACCAAACTGCAGCCACTTTTTTTATTGGACTGCTCCTGAACGTTTTTTAAGTCCCCTATTTTTTGGAGGATACAGATAACCATACTGAAAAAAAGGACAATGGAATAGACAAAAATCTACTAAGTTCCTACGGAAAATTCTTATGCTTTTTCCAATATTTATGTTCTACAATGATCTAAAGTAACAGGAAGACTAAGTTTCATGTTATTGCTCCTATATTTTTCTAAAGAAGTATTTCACCACCTAAATACACTTGCCTAACAAGGGACTGACCGCTCTCATATCTTATATTCACCATCTCCATTTCGTGTTTAATTTTTGCAACGGGTACCTTTTAACACCTAAGTGCCCCCCCCCCCCCACCTAGACCCAGAAGACAGCATGTTCTGAGGGTTCACCCCATGTTGAGGGTGGGGCCCGGGACCCTGGCCACCACCCCCCAGAGGGGGGCAACAAGTTGTTCTGATAATGAAAAGGTCAGGGGTAGGAAGTGGTCATTATCTATCCCACCTGGGGTGGGGGGTTCATATTTGAATGTATATTTGTGAGATAGCAGTTGGCCTAAGGACATACACCAGCCGGTCTATTATACTATGTGATGGCTTTTTGCATAGTTACAATATCAAAATGTATACATACGTTTTATATGCATTCTTCTTTGATCCTTTGACTTGGTGAATATGATAAGAATGGATGTGAGAACCCGCATCCTCACTATGAGAGAGAGTAGCCCTGAAGCATAACACATCATTTTGTAGGCTAACAAGTCCCTCCAGGATTTGAACCCACAACATAGGTGTTTGGAGGGGGTTGCAAACCCTGACACTATTACGAGTTAGAAAACTGACATATTTGAGAATTTTGTGTAAATTATTTATGCTCAATTGTTTTTTATGACATCTATTTGTTGTTGTTATATATATCTACAATTACTACGATCATCTATACATATACGGAAGATCACATGTCACCTGTGAGTATGGTTCAATAAAAAAAAAGCCACACAGAGGATGAGAGAGGACCTAGATAATGGTATCATGACCTAATTTGCTGGTTCCCACAAGTCCTTTAAAAAGCTGTTTATCAAATCAGCAACAAAATGGACTGGCTTGTAGCAGCCTATTTCACTGGTTCTTGGTATGGCCTGAAGCAAGTACAGTGTGTAGACTGGAACATGTGAAAGGGCATCATTTTAGAAGTAGTAGGCTAATAACTAGTAAGTTAGCTCCACTGCTGGGAATTGAACCCGGTCCACCCTCACATGTTTGGGGCTGGTTCTCTACATATGATATAGGTATATTCTGCTGTAGTGGCATATATAAATTGGTATCCGTGCATTCATCACAACCTGTAGTACCTTCCAATTTCTGGAAATAATACACATGCTTCTTGGAAGTATTTGAAGTGTCGTATTAATGTAAGATAGGTAACTACAACAACCTTAAGGCACGTAACCGTTATTTACCCTCATGTTTCCTGGAGAATAATTAGTTCCCTGTATTTGTTTGACTGTAGGATTCCCTAGGTCGGACCCCTCTTCGGTTTTTCTGGGGCCCGCTCATTCCCCTTCTATTACCCCTATGAACCGTATCTGATGACTCACCAGACCTGGGTAGTTGGCCACGGCGATAAGAGCTTCCTAGAAATGTGGTTAGATAGGATAGCAAAAAGGGAGAACAAAAAGCACGTAGCGATGGTTAGTCGTCGACATGTGCTGTGAATAAATAGCTACATTAACCCCCCTGAGAATAAAAACTGGTCGCTCCCATGAGAATAAAAACTGGTCGCTCCCCTGAGAGTAAAAACTGGTCACTCCCCTGAGAATAAAAAATAGCCGCTCCCATGAGAATAAAAAATGACCGCTCCCTCAGCCGGTGGTCAGGGGGGTAGGTGGGCTGAAGACTAGTTCCCCCCTCAGAAAGTGAGCATTAGCTCTTGTCGTGAAACATATGGCGGGCTCTTGGCTTCTATTTCCACCAATGACAAGCCTGTTTGGTCGGCCAGCCCGGAGCTGCCCTCAGAGAACTCGTCAGTGGGGTACTTTTTGGATTTCCCCGTCAGATTATTTCAGTCTCAAAACGACCCAAACATCGGAACCTATTCATGCTGACACTGAACCGAAGAAAAAAGATCATACGGTCGAGAAAAAAAAAACTAAAAAAAAACTTATGAAAAAAAAAAATCTAATAGCGTCAAGAGGAGGGCCTGAAAACTTGAAGTGGCATTCTGGGTAATAGTGGACGATAATTGGGGTAGTTCCCAAACCGGAACTCATTCGTGCCACGTGACCGCCCAGAAGACGCTCAGCGGCATGATGGGAAGGCGGGTGAATTGGGAGGCCATCCTCCAGGGTTGGCTGCCCCTCTCCTGTGTATAGCCTCCCGGAGCCCAACACATCAGGCCGTGTCAGGATCCTGACCCGCCTCTAAAGGACAGGCCGTACATCAGTCGGCCAGGGGGAACCAGAGAAATCAGCAATTTTAGTGAAACTGTCCAGACAAGAAAAGTAAACAAGTTAGAAAGTTAGGTTAGCAAAACTCTTGCTTTTACATGCAAACCAAGGGTCAGTTAGAGGTATTCTAACTATCTTTCTTATTATCAAGGAATGATTCAATAGTTCAAACCTCTTGTCATGCAGCTTCACAAACTTTTCACAAACTACACTTTATCATTGTAATATCACCGAAAACCAGGGGCAACCCTGAAGTGAGTTACTTAATAAACAATTTAAAAAAAAATAAATAAAAAATAAACATTGTGCAGATGATGTCACCATTCACAGAATGTGTCTGGACGCCATATTGGTGATTATTTTGAAAGTATGATTTTCACAATTCTAAAAAATCTAGGTAAATGTTTTTTGCTAATAGTCTCTGATATAACCACACTGGATCAATATAAACAGTTTTTATCATTTAGAATTCAGTCATTTTAGATTCATGTACTAGCCACGTGGATATGATGAGCACATGGTGATCACCAAAATGTGGTCACGTGACTACGTCTGCAGAAGGTCTATAGGCCTAGCCGGAGTCCGACACATTAGCCCGTTCCCCCACCCCCCTTTTTGGCCCAAATGTTTATATCGTTGATTGTTGTCAAGATTCCCTTTCCTGAAGCCCATTGGCAAACATTTTGACATTTACATCAGCCCTACTTTGGTGGAAGTGTAGTCTGTTGCAGCTATGGTTAGGAAACATCTGTGTTAGTGGAGGAAAACAATGTTACTTTATCTCTCATCTTCTCATTTGGGCTAACCATCAATTCTCCCTACCACGGATAGCTGAATTTCATCATTTTAATGACCTGCAGGCTAATTTGGGCTGATTTTGTCAACAAAACTCCTAGAAATACTATAGAAAATAATGAAATAATTGCTATTTATCCATCTATAATGAATTAATTTTCAAACAACTCGAGAAATAGAAATGTATATTGGTACTGATTTAAAAAATAATGATGGCTAGTTTTAGTCAATGGTAATCTACAAATAATTGCACAATTCATGAAAATGTCTATGCTAAAACCTCAAGTTTTGTCAACATATTACCCAGCATGGATCCTGTGCTAGGCTAACCTGCAGGTAAAACTCAGGAAAATGAGTATCTGTGGTAGGGAGAATTGGTCTGGCTCAACTATAGGAATGAATGAACTAAGAATTTTTTTTTTTTTTTTTTTGATTGATTTTTATTTAGGGTTCGGGGATCGTCATAGACGATTTTCATTCCCCTCCCTCTGAAGTAACAATACAGACTCATTATTCCATGTCAGTTTGGGTCATAATACATATTCCTGGCATACAACCGATGAAAACACATTATGAAAACCATTAATGAAATCCATTTTGAATGAAATGTTTGAACAACATGAAATACTAAGATAAATGTCACATACAAACAGATATAACAGCCACATCGTAGTTATAATCATGAACACGTGGTCATCAACACACACCATAATGGGTTCATATATACGGATTTTCAAAGTACAATTGTGCCGATTTCTTAAATGAAGATTTTGATTCTATATTTCTTAAGATAATCGGCAGGGTATTCCAACTTGATACAGATCTAAACAGGAGACTTCTATAAAACCGTCTATTATCTATATGTGGTAACTTAAGCAATATACCATCATGTCTTCTTGTAACAATGTCCCTATTATCAAGATAATCTGGGTTTGTTGATAGGGAATAGGCAAACAACAGTAAGTGTAATTTCCTTCTATAATACAGAGTGAACAAGTCTGCATTGCGATGTAAAATTTCTGACCTTAGTCTCTGTATATATATGGAACAGTGTATTGATCATAGATAATTCGCAATGCATCATTTTGTTGCTTCTGTAGTTGAGTATTTGTGTATATGATGTCTTGTTCATAGATAAAGTCACCATAGTCAAAAAGGGGCAAAATCATTGTTTTATAAATAGTCAGAGCTGCATGTTCGGTAACAAAATATCTAATTTTCCTTAAAAATTTTAATTTTTGCTGAATTTGCGAGATAACCTTATTCCTATGGGCTGCAAAGTCGAGATTTTCATCAAAAACAAGTCCTAAATAGTTGAAGTTCTGAACTCGCTCTAATGGTACAGTATCGATGACCAAAGACAGATGATTATTATCATCATTATTATTGAATGAAGACGAAGAAGGAAGACTAAACCACACATATAATTATGGGAACTAACATCTACAATGATAACAGATATGTTGAGCTGGTAATAAGCCCCGCTATAGTTCAAAGCGCCTTGATTTTTACCACCTTTCCTTTACCAAGTGGTCGACAGGAGCGTTTAGGTAGGTCCCATAGACAACTTTCTTGAGGTTTAGATCATAGAAAGTAAAGTACTCTACACCATTTTCCATGATAAAACTCGAGCCCAACTCTTTTTTTCTAGGGAATTGGTCTGTTTGGCACTAGTGCCCGTCCCATCATTTTATTATTTGTTCATGCTTTACGCAAATTCCCTCTTGGTAGTTACTCCATTACTCACTTGCTATCCATACCTGTCCTCGCTGCCACATATATTATAATTTACGACGTGGTAAAGGGTAGGAGTTCAGGCCTTGAAATAATAACTAAGTGACAGACAGCAGTACATATATTTTTTAATCATAATAAAACACAAACATGTAAAGTCTAACCAAGAAGAAGTAATTTATATGCGTTTCAGACTACCGCCGATGATGTGCATCAAAGCACTTTGAAACGTCTGCTGTGTGGTCTGTGTCTGAAAGGAACCTAATTCTACAATGTGCATCGTCATAAACAATGTTAGGCTACAAATGCGCCATGTTAGGGTACGAACAGTGGTGCCAGCCTGGCGGGAGTTATAATTATAGATGCGGTTCGCTTTGGTTCGCTTCACATTGCCCTGTGGTCTGAAAGGCGTATTACTCATTAGTATTACTTTAGTGACGCTTCCCAAATCCGAGCTCTCTGCCACGATGGTAGTTGACTTCGCCTCACGTAAGGATAGGCAGCAGTTCAATATTATACACTTTAACTATATAAATGTGCAGGTTTGCTAGATGTCTTTCTAATACCCCTTTCAGACTTATGACGGTAAAGCGCATCAAACCGCTTCATACCGCTTCAGTGCCGTTCCTAGGCCCTGTATGAAAAGCAGAGAATGCGCATTAATGCGCATAAGAACCACATTCTAGAATTCGCATACAGACCAGCACTCCACAAACCGCTTCAGTTCAGTTCCTTCTCAATGGTTGTGTGAAAGATGCAGAAGCGAATGGAAGCGTATTCTTAGTATACGAATCCACGTTGTTATCATACGAATCCACGTTGTTATCATACGGATCCACGTTGTTATCATACGGATCCTTCCATCGGGAATTGGTGGGAGTGTGTGTGTGTGAATGGGCCGTAGTCTGGAATGCGCATCGCGTCGGTGCGGTTCGCTTCGCTTATTGACGCTTCGCTTCGCTGTCCCACTGTAGTCTGAAAGGGGTATTACTCTACCCAGCAAGTCCTACAGTGGTGATACCCCCCCCCTCTCCCCTCCCCTCCCCCACCTGTCAGCCCCTGATTACCTGTAATACGCTTTGCTGGGAAATAACTTAAGACAGACAGCAATGTGTACTATATATACTTTAACTTTATATGGTACGTAAACATGCAGGTTTTGTAGATGCCATACAAAGTCTACCCAGTCAGAAGTCCTCTAGTGGTGCCCCCCCCCCCACACACACACCTGTCAGTCCCTGATTACCTGTAATACGCTTTGCTGGGGGTCTGAGCTATCACCAGGACCGGAATTAGCCAATCACAACACAACAACCCACAAGTCACGTGCCCGACTGGGCGATAATAAGGAAGATGAATTAGCTCCCGACGCTGGAGTCCGACTGGTGGCCGTTGGCCGAACTATGCTCATCGAGTTTCTGCTGCTCAACTCTTAGCTAGATCTATGGTGACTTTATTTGTTATGGTTCATGGTTCTATTCGTAGATGTTGTATTAGACATAACTTTGGAACTGGATGATAATAACCACCAATGTTATTTTTGTTTTGGAATTCTGGGTGGACAGGAAAAAACAAGAATTTGGGACTCATTGAATTTAATCAGGGGAATAGACGTCCAGCTAGTAAAATGTTTGGAAAACAAATAATCTGTTTTACGTCATTCACTATAATAACTACTACTAATATTTTATTTCCATAAAATGAGGAAAATAATTATATTGAACCATATCTAAACAACTATGTATGTAGTTTACTTGATTTGCAATAACTGTTTTACAATTATCAGTGCGAGCCCAGCCCGGCTTCACGTACAATCCACATATCTATAAATCAGATATAGTTAACTGTATAACTAGAGTATAGACGTGAATACCAACCCAAGGAAGCCACACCAACAAAAACGTGCACGTCCATACGTCACTTCTCCACCCAGTAGTTGGGTCCGTGACATTTGGCTCGTGCTCGATACCAGAAACAGGTGTCTGAAGCCATTCCGTTTGTCGCCTTCTCTGCTCCCCTTTTTACATGACAGCTCCACGTGGCTGCCATGTCGGCTTGTTACTAGCAATGGAGTGATGGGTTTAGGGAAGAGCATCCACTGAGACACCCGCCCAACTCTCGCCCCCAGGTAAAAGCCCGTGAGAAACAGCGAGAACTGATCAATATTACCGAAGAAATGATGTCCCACAGAGTTTTGCCAATCAGTGCCATGATTATTGCCACAATTAAAACTTGGTCCGCTGGAGGCAATGCATTACACGTGGCGTGATAACGTGTATTTGATTTCTGCTGATTCTGCGTAAATCGAATAAATTCAAAAGAATAACGTCATGTCGTGGGGACATGTCAAGGTCAGTCGGGCAATTTATAAACAAAAAAGTGTTGTTCTTTTCAACGATCAACAAGCTGAAATACCTGTACTAAGTCTCTGTTTTGTCGGAATTGTCTTGATTTTAGCCTCTTGCCATCTTGAATCGGGTTTTATCCCGTTTTTTGGAATTCGTCATCTTTTTCTTCCCAGTGCCATTGGGAGTCTGTCATCTGAAAATTGAATTTTGAATGCGAGATCTAATGTTATTAGTTGAATTACCTGATTATATACCCCGATATTATCATTGGTCAAGCTTGAAATAATCAACAACGTTATGTGGAAATATGTAGTCAAAGCAGTGGGATTTATCATATAATGTTACTTGAATTGTAGTTTTAGAGACTGTCCCGATCCTGATGCTTAGTCATTTGAATATGGGGGTGGAATATATTTGGTTTTGACCTGTTATATTATATCAAACCTATCTTTGTTCCAAGTGTTGACAGGAAGCCATGCTGTGTTCATACTGCACTTTACTAGTCTGAGCTGTAAAACAGTTTGTCAGATGGGTACATGTAAAAGTAGGAACCTGTAGTGTACAAACGAAATGGTGTATCAATACAGGCAGAAATGCGATCCCAAAACAATAGAGGTAAAACCAGTTGGTTTCGGCTGCTACCCCCCTCTACATGTCTCCCAGTGGCAAGAACTGGGTTATCAAAGGTCTCTAGTAGACCACCGGCTGTTGTGTGTAGGGCCCTGCCTATGGGACCCTGCACATTAAAGAACACCTGCCTCGATAAAAGTGTAGGGGTGTGGTCTCTATCTTCTCATAGATTCGATCATTCCATAGATACGATCATCAAGGACAGGATTGTCAAAATCATGTTCTCGCCGTGATATAACCTTGGATGTTCCTACGGCGTAAAACCCCAATAACCAACCAACCAACCAGTTGGTTTCCTCACACCTTACTGTCTTATCCATGATACACTAGACACCCACTGACCACACCTCCCCTCCTAACACCCCCCCCCCCCCCCCTCTACCTGTCAACACCCACTCAGTAGCACCCAGCCTCGAGACATCTCACAAAATGGCGTCCCTCAACGAGATGCTGACGGCTACGTCATTACCGTCTCGTGCACGTGACAGCCCGCGTGGTAAGACGAGACTTGACCCTGTCCTGTCGGCATTCTCCGGCGTGACTATAGCGTCTCAGGTGGTAGCGTACAGTGGTTGCAGAGTGCCACATGGCGCTCTGACAATCCATCAAAGGAAAAAAGCAACATTTTAGAGCAAATGACGTGAGCGTTTGCCCTGGAGCAGAATGTCAAACCAGTACAATAGCAAAGCATGCGGAATACTTTTTTATATCAGCATGTCACATAATAGTGAGGGGTTCAGGTATTCTTAAATCAACAGAAGGTTTTATGAGTATGTTTATAAGCGTAATGTTTTAGCAAGGGGGGGTGCAGGGCACATGCCCCCCCCCTTTTATTTTTTCGACCAAATATAAATATTTTTTATGTAAAACTTCTGGGCCCAGAGCAACCGGGGAAAATTCTATGGCACACCCCGGCCCCCTTTTTTCAAAATCCTGGCTCCGCCCCTGCTAATGTCACGATAGTTCTAATGTATTGAATTTACCACTCATCTGCTGAGTGTTGAGACAAGACCTGTCAACAAGTTGTTCGCCAGAGTCCCAGTGCATGGAGGCTCATTGAGACCGGAAGGTCAACTACTGAATGTTAAGACCATGAGCGTCAGAGAGACTTTTCAAAAAGCGAGTGGTCGGATTGGACTCATTGTTGAGGCATTGTTAGTCATCCTCTGCCCATTAAGTTGAGTAATCTTTTATGATAGGAGGGGGGACACTGACTGGTCGCGACCTTCCCTGATTGATTTTTCCGACCATAAAAAGATCCTCTGCCCATTAAAACCAGCCCCGTCAGTGAGCCATGACCAAAGGGTCTAAGGGAGATCAAAGCTCATTGCTGAGGCTAATTGTTGAGGCATGACGAGACCGTCAGGTCATCTGCAGAACGTTAAAACTAGGTTTTTCTGTGAGCCACCCTGTGAGCCACCCAACAAAAAGCCTTTGCTAAGTAAGGATTCATTGATGAGGCATCCTCCAACCATTAAGACCCGACCCATCACTGAGCCATAACCAAAGGGCCAGAGAGAGATCGTAGTTCATTGTTGAGGCCAACATTTTGTTGAGGCATGACGAAACGGGCAGCGCATCTGCCAAATGCTTATACTAGGCTCATCAGTGATCAACCTAGCCAAAGGCCTTGGGTAAGTCAGGATTCATTGTTGAGGCATCCTCCAACCATCAAGACTTAACCCGTCAGTGAGGCATAACCCTAATTGTTGAGGCATAACAAGACTGTCAGGTCATCTGCCAAATGTTGAAACTAGCCTCGTCAAAGGCATTGGGTAATTCAGGATTCATCGTTGAGGCATGGTAGGTCGTCCAACCATAAGACCAAGCCTGTCAGTGAGCCATAACACAAGGCCAGGGGGAGATCAGGCCTCGTTGTTGAGGCTAATTGTAGAGGCATAACAAGATTGACAAGTCAACTGCCAAATGTTAAAACTAGGTTCGTCAGTGAGCCACCCAGCCAAATGCATTGGGTAACTCAGGATTCATCGTTTAGGCATGGTAGGTCGTCCAACTATAAGACCAAGCCTGTCAGTGAGCCATAACGCAAGGGCAAGAGGGAGATCAGGCCTCGTTGTTGAGGCTAATTGTTGGGGTACCATGAGTCTTACAGGTCATCTGCCCAAAGTTAAAACAAGCCTCGCCTGTGAGCCACCCAGCAAAAATCTTAAGCCTCAAGGATTCATTGTCGAAGCATTCTTTAACCATTAAGACCCGATCTGTCAGTAAGCCATAACCCAAAGGGCCAGAGGGAAATCAGGCTTATTGTTGAGACACTCTGAGACTGGTAGGTAATCTAACGAATGTTAAAACTAGGCTCATCAGTGACCCACCCAGCAAAAAGCCTTGGGTAAGTCAGGATGAGGCATCCTCCAACCATCAAGACCCCACCCGTCAGTGAGCCGTAACCCAAAGAGCCAGGGGGGGATCAGGCCTCATCGTTAAGGCTAATTGTAGAGGCACACTGAGACTGGTAGGTCATCTGACAAAGTTAAAACTAGGCTCGGCTATGAGCCACCCAGCAAAAAGCCTTGGGTAAGTCAGGATTCATTGTCGAGGTATCCTCTAACCATTAAGACCTGACCCGTTAGTGAGCCATAACGCAAAGGGCCAGAGGGAGATCAGGTCTATTGTTTACATTAATTGTTGAGGCATGACAAGACTGGTAAGTCATCGCCGAATGTTGAAACTAGACTTGTCTGTGAGCCACACAGCAAAACGTCTATGGTAAATTAGGTTTCATTGTCGAGGCATGGTAGGTCGCCCAACCATCAAGACTTAACCCGTCAGTGAGCCATAACCCAAAGGGCCAGAGGGAGATCAGGCCCTATTGTTGAGGCTAATTGTAGAGGGGCCTCGACCCACCACCAGGGGGCAGTAGGGGGCAGTCAGCGGCGTCTCTAAGTGGCATGCTGGGACCGGAAGTGATGGCCCTGCCGCCAGGGGCGGGTGGCGGCGCCTGGTGGCGGGATTATGAATCATCAAGTGGTAATGTGGTGATGTGTCTTCAGCGGGGAGGGGAGTGAGTCGTGGAGGGGCCGGGAGGGGGCGCTGCGAGACGCGGGGGATTCTGGGATAACGAAGGGGCACTCGGGGAGACGGGGGAGGTGTAGTTACGGGCCGAGGACGTTAGACTCCGACCGGAGAGGGCTAAATTAATATACATCATCGCCCCCCTTAGGACAGGTCAGTTAGGGGTCACTTTATCTTGTAGTGCGAACATACGGTCGTTTTTCATTTGCTTGGGAGCAACGTCCCCTCTGCTCTTATTGGGAGCAAGTACTGTGGTTCTGTTGATTGAGAATGAATAGTGAAGTGAGAGCAATGTCTATATAAAGGTCGTGTATACTCACATTAAATGATAATACTTAAAGGTTGTCCCCTGGGTTATCCAGTAATTAAGTGTGCATTTTTACAATTCTAAAAATCTTAGCCGTTTATATGTAACACGAGGGGTAAAAAGTAAAAGTTTTTTTTCTTGTTCAAAACTTGATATTTACTTGATGCTAACAAGTTCTAAAAACTTATCACTCAATTCACTCCATTGACTGTAATGTTAATCAATTACCAGTTGTGTGGAATAAGGATGGGGCCGTCGCCCCCCCCCCCCTCTTTTAGGTCAAATTATGGTTTTCAAAAGTGAAAAAAGATGGTGCATCCCCTTTCTATTAGTGCGCCTCCACCTTTCCTTAAAACTAGATACTGAACAACCAATTCATAACAAACCTCCATGGAGTACATTCCGAGCGCATGGATCGCGGCCTCGGCATTTGGAGCCCCATCTCGGAGGTTCGTCCCAAACCCGCAAGGTGGCGTTTATCAGCAAAATGTCGTCTGCGGGTTTCAGGGCGAGAAAGGGCGAGAAAGAGCGAGAAAGGGCGAGAGTTGGAGATAAGACCTCCCCCAGAAGTATCACTCCGATGGGACCCGGCCTAGGATTCAGTAAACCTGGCCTAGAACTGGTGCCCCAGATGTCTACGGGATAGGCGGGATATTACCTCAGTCTCAAATAGTACTATATGGCGGGAATCCAGGAGCCCGAGAGTGAACCTGTTATTAGGAAAGGGGGGTGGGGAGTGGGGGAGTGGGGGAGTGGGGGGGGGGGGGGGCAACTTCGTCCAACCCAGCAGGGGTGGATACAGGAATTTCGAAAAGGTGGGGGGGGGGGGGGGGGGGGGCATTTCCCCCTTTTTGTATAGTTTAGGGGTCTACCAAAAGAAGGGCGGGCGGGGTTTGGACCCACAGGACCTCTAAGGAAAGTAAATAAACTTTGTTTTGACAGAGCGAGAGGGAAACCTGCACTGATATATGTGTCTCGAAAAGTGAGGGAGATTTTTTGTCTGAGGTGAGTGAATTTAGTGAGATGATTTGACTCAAAATGGGTTTGAAATCTGCCATCTCACTGGCATATATTGGGTTAGGAATTAAGAGGATTAAGACATGGTGGTATAGGAAAGTCCTGATACTGAACACATTTTATGTGAAGTATTAGTAAAAGAGAAAAGATGAATGCCATTATGAATAACATTTCTAGTCAATCATCTAATATTTATATGAAATGTGTATGCAGCATTCCTTCTTCATGGCAATGTGGAGGTGTTCTTGACAATTGGATTGTTTTCGAAACCTCAACGCACAAATCCCAACATTGAGAATAGAAGACAAGTCCCCCCCCCCCCCCCGGTAGCTCTTATAAACAGGGACGTAGGTGAAACGGCAGAATTATTGATGGGACTTTTATGAGGGTCTATATTGGCCATGTTTACACATGTCACTCATGGAAATAAAACGACCGTAAAGTGAGCGTAATTCGTAGGTGCAGAGAGGGGCAAATACACAGGGCTGCAATCAAGATAGAATGCACGTTGGTGGTCCATAGGCGGTAAGATTGCATAGTACAAACCTACCAGGTACAATTATGTGCAAAAAGAAACTAGCTATAGTGCGAAGGTAGGTGTTTTGGTGTTAAATCCCATCATTCATGTTGGCGTCCTTTCTGATTACATCGACCTTGAAAGGTCAGAGCTGCCCAGACAAAGGTCACCGAGGTCATTCTGGTCACGTGATAATGTTTCGTATCCCCCAGTGTACATTACGACGTCTTCAATCTGAGCATGCGTCAACGTCTATGAGCATCAGGGGCGGATAAAGGATTTCGGAAAGTGGAGGGGGTATGCACACACGACTTTTCTAACTCTGAATTTAGTTAGTAACCTGAGGCCAGTAACTAGGGGAGTTGGCGGGGGTGGTGGGACATCATCACCCCCCCCCCCCCCACTACAAAGGAAATCTTTTCCAAAAGTTCCCCCTTTCCTTGCAAAATCTAATGAAAAAAAACCCTTAAATTAGTAGGAAAATGTTGAAAAGTTCTACTTTTTTACTGCTCGCCATCCCGCTTTTCAAGTTCAAATTGTTGAAAATAATATTATAGGCAAACTTTCCACTTATGGAACCTCGCCACCCCCCACAACATAACCTAGGAACGGGCCAGAACTTGGTTAGTGATATCTGCAGACAGGGGGGATACAGGATTTGGGAAAGGAGGGGGTCTGCATAAAGGCTAAGTAAAACAATTCAGTGACGGATCCGGCGGGGGGGGGGAATTGCCCCCCCCCCCCCCCTAGACCCGGGAACAAAATTTGTGGCATCTTGAAATTGGAAGATTTGTGTAAATCTAGTGTTTTTATTTTTCATTTTCATAAGGGGGGGGGGGGGTCAGGGTTTACCCCCTCTAGACCACTGACTATGGATCCGCCACTGTAAAACGTCACATATTCACACTCACATGCACGCTGTTTTTTTCTCTTCTCTGCACGTGTAGGTCCCCACCAAAATGAGGGGGCGGGGGGGCGGTGTCTGTTCTGGACCCCTGCCCTCCCCCCCCCCTCCTGCATGGATCCGGCCATGCGCACCACCGCCCTTCTGTCACCAACTCCCTACATACACACCAGTAAACAGGCGGTTCAAACTACAGCCACTAGGGGCGCCACTGGTGGTCTATCGTGATAACGAGGCCAGACATGCGCAGACTATACTCATCTGCGCATGCGCTCTGTCGGCGGCTAAAATAACGACGTCTGAGCGGGGCTTCGTCAATCTACTAAATAATCTGTGTACGGCGGAAAGTAACGTTAGGGAGGGGGGGGGGGGGGATTGATGTGAAGCCTTGCGTAAGGAAGAGGCGTAGGTCCCCCCCCGGGGGGGGGGGTACTTGATCTGAAAATGGGTGCCAAATGCGGTCGGACCATCAACGGGCTGTAGCTGTCGATCTCCAATTTCGCTAAAACAAAGGGGCTGTCATACCATCTACCCACCTTTTAGGTTAGCTTTCAGTAATACTCAGTATAAATAGTAGACTTTATCTGATATTAGATTAAAAGTCAATTGTAGGTTATCAAATTCCTTCATAATAGCTCTCAAACAAATTGTCACCTTTTGGAACTGGATTGTGACCAAGAAATGTGTAGGTTAATGCTTATTTGCATCGGCTGTCCATGAGGGATGCTGAAAAAGGGGGGCTGTCAGAGTATCCCAGTTTTTCTGGGGGCTGTCAAATTCGCAAAAAGGGAGTTGGGGGCTGTGGTTTTGCAGTTGGTACCTATACCTCCATAGACTGAGTACACCCCTCCCTCCCCCCGAGGCGTACGTCTTGTGGATTGGGAGGAATGGGATGTATTATGGGTGCTCAGGGGGTGGGGAGATCTGCCGGACTGATTAACACTAGCCCTATATGCCTGCCCGAATAACGTCTGATGAGCAGGTCTACAGGGACTGATTTTCTTTTCGAAATAAGGTGTTTTCTTACATTAGATACCAGGGTCTCCTATAGTTTTCAGGGTCAGTGGCATATTTAGAGGTAACATAGAGCGCGCTCGTTTACATTATACCAAGTAAAGTTATCAACTTTTTAGTTGTAAATTTCTCTGACCTGGATAGACCCGCGGAAAAAAAAGTGCGCCCCCCCCTCTCTCTCTTGGAAATCTCTGGATACGCCCTTGAGAATATTACAGGGTTATGAATTATGTACATAAACAAATAAAGGAACACATAATATAGTTTAGAGCAATGAACATCATTGGTAGTAACACTATCACAGTACTTGTAGTTTCAAATCATTATAATAATTATATCATATTTATACAATGTATATCATAAAGTCTCCACAGCGCAGAACTATTCAGTAGGATTTAACCAAGGCAGAAGTACCAGACTCTGAATACAATATAATTCATAGGGAGGGAGATTTACATGAAACATGACAGGCTTTCTATTCCAGAGGGCTACTGAACATGATATGTGTGTTTAAACGCATGCATGTATGTAATATAAACCGTAACTAAAACCTCCTCCCTCCTCAAACTTGAAGCACCAAGACATACATAGAGGAAACAGTGCATATTTCGCGTCACAAATTGTTCGCATATCCTGCTGTGAAAAAGCCCGTTTTTGCACATTGAAATATCAGCGCTATTGGTTGTACTATCAATCTATCACATAAATATCATTTTGATAGTCAAACATCATTTTTTGCATTGTCGGCAGTATGAAAAACAAAATGTGTCCGATTTGAAAGTCAGTAGTAGTGACCCAGCTAACAATTTCACGTTGCCACAACGTTGCTACAACATTACCTTTTGGTTGTAACAACGTTGCAAATTTACGTTGCTACAACATAAATTTGTGGACTCCCAGAAAGGTTGTAGCAACGTTATTCACAACGTTGTACTGCAACCATTTCACAACCTATTCACAACCTTAAAGATTTTGTTCTTTTCATTTAAGAATATCATTTAGGTTGTGTAATTAATTTGTACTGCCACATTCCCATTCTCTACAATACGTTGTGTTGTCCCTGGATTATTTAAAAAGAAATTTTAAATTTTAAATGAAAAAAATCAAAAGTATTTTTAGAAATATAAAAGGTTACTTTCTTTATTCATGATACCATAACTTTTAATTTCAGACTGCATTTTGCATCTAAAATCGAACTCAGGCATCATTTATGGTAGATCATGTCAGGTTAATGACCTGTTGTATTTACAATTTGAGACTCTCAAGGCTGAATGGGCATTACTATGCTAACCAAATAAAAAAAGGTGTTTAACTAGATTTATTATTCAAAGTCTCAATGTTTATTACAATAGTTAATCATTATGAACATATATAATGTTCCTTTATCTAGTACACCTTATTCAAGCATTGTATTTCTAAACATATTCAAAAATCTTGTCTTAAATGACTAAATCTAAAAAACGTTTTTGAAATGTTGCACATTTTAGAGAGTGGTGCCACCTACTTGTTGTTTTTAAGTTGTCTCACAACGCTGTGACAATGTTGTGAAATTGATGTTGTCACAACATTGTGAAATTGACATTGTCACAACGTAATTTTGAAACATTGTGTGTATATTGGAACGCAACGTTGTATATTTGGTTGTAGGAACGTTGCTGCAACGTTGTATTTGGTGGTTGTATTCATGTTGCACAACAACATTGTGCTGGTAGGTTGTAGCAACGTTACAGGCATGTAACATCACAACATTACCAAACTGCAACCAAAAGCTAACGTTGTATTTACGTTGTGTGTTTGCTGGGGAGACGGAGGGGATGGGCTCTGAAGTATTTGAAGTTGTACATCAGAGGTATATTCTCGGCGAATGTGTGTCTTTGTAAAATTGGGGAGGAGGGGAGCTATGGCGGATCTGCGTGTCTATAACTATTAGTGTGTCAAAACCTTGCGACAAAAATAAGAAATAAAAAAACACAAGTGCTCTTAGATCGAATCATAGAACCGTAAGTCAAACTGTAGTCTACTGCATGATGTCATTTGATGTTAATATGTTATTGTTATTATTCTTATACCTTGACTCCCACTCGAAAATCGAAAATCTTATGTTTATCGTAGGAAGTGCGTAGGAAGTGCGTAGGAAGTGGTCGACAAATAAAAACAAAAACAAACATGAGAGGTCCTAATATGACTGAACGTTGCTGAGCTGATCTTAAACTCACGCAGACCCTAATCTTTGTATAGAGATAGTGTATAGGAAAATGATACTCGGTCATTGACCCCTGAGTAAGAGTTTTGTACGATTTCTTAACATGGATCAAGTACAATAATGATGAAATTCGATGTCCTCATTGACTATGAACTCATATCCTGTTACCCAATCACTGAAACGTCTCACAACCATACACAACGTGCAAAACTATACAGACAATACGAAATCCGGAATACAGAACAATGCCAGGGGGGCATCCAGGGGGTAAACCCCCCCCCCCTCCCCCCCCACACACACACACTTTTTTTTTTTTGGTGGACCGCTAAACTACGAAAAGAAGGGAAATGCTGTGCACGTACGCAGGGATGCATGCCGTTTTAGTACTTACCCTTTATGCTGACCACCCCCCCCCCTCTCCCCTTTCGCAAATCCTGTATCCGCCCCTGAATGCTGTTCATAAACACGACTTAAGTTGCCGCTTTTGAATACCCAAGAACACTCCTGACTTTTAGGATTCAATTATGGACGCAACCAACGAGCTCAAGTCACAATAAAACAGGGTAAAAACCGGGAACTGGCAAACGGCCGCCAGTAGTGGCGTCCCGCGCCAACCGCTTACCACCGACGATTACCTTCCTCTCAGGTTTCTCCGGACCCAACCCGAACCTATCCCAGCCCCAGTGAGTGGCCTCTTAAATAATGATACAGAAAACATGGCGTTTCTTGGGGCCTGGCCCAGAGTGGCCGTCAGGTAGTGTTAGACTCTCTGGGTGGGTTAGGTCCCACCTCGGAGATAGAGGGTAGGACAGGGGGTAGGGGCATTTGCCTGGGACATGGGATGGAGGACGGAGTTCCCAGGTGGATCCCTAAACTCCAAGAAGATGAGGAAAAGCAGTGCATGTACATGTAGTGCGTTCAATTGCAAATGAACGCCATTTTGATAGTTAGGTACCATTCTGCCCCCACCCCTTTCAGAAAAATTGTATCTGCCATTGTATTTTACCAGTGTTAAAATCCATTCTGTTCATGAAACTCTTTGCAGGATGTTCAGGTCTTTGGTAAAGTATTAGCTGTGAAAACTGGCTCAAACCAAAGTAGAATTCCACAAGAGATGTGAACATTTCCATTTGTTTGTAAACAGACCCCATTTCTGTGGAAAGCGTGTTCTTGATGATTTTCTACTATATTTCATGGTTTAGATTTTAACATGAACTAGAAAAAAAAATCAAGTAATGGATTTCAATGATTATTTGGGCTTTGCAAATTTTTATGAATTTATCGGTTTTGGCTACCTTTTAAGATAGGCTATAATTATGTCCTTTCGCTATCCTTAGAACACCTGCCAATGTGAAACATATACTTTTTTAAAAACAAAAGCACAACTTTCCCCTGCTCTTAAGTGTCAAGACCAGAGTAATGCGTTACATAAAACTGGCCAACATTTTGTGGCTTGAGACCTAAAACAACCCAAAAGCGTCTTAAGCACCCATCAATTCGTCACGTGACCACCCTGCCGTACGCCGCACTGCGCGTGCGCAAATTATTGATCACGTGTGCGGGCGGCGGGGCATGCAGTGGACAGCTTTGTGGATTGGGGGGGGGGGGGGGGGGGGGGCTTGAGGGGGTGTCGGGAATACATGAGTGTGGCTAGAGGCCCCTGTCTCTCAGGGACTTTACTCCACATCTGGTGTTCTCTATTGCCATTCTTGTCTCCTTCATTGTCTAGACCTATGTTGAATTGATAGAGATAGAGTGAGACTAGGGATGTTTCCTTGGGACTGAAATGCATAGATCTGGGTGTTTGTTGGGATGGTTGTCGGTGGCTAAGAAATTTGTGTCAGTGTTGCAGCCGATTTTGAGCCGACAAGGGAAATTAAGGTTAACCCAGACTATAATACAGTGCTAATAATGATACAAAATTGGATATCATATTATATCCGATACCACATATGAGATAATAAGCCACATACAAAATTTTAGGTCTTTATCTATAGTAGAAGCTGAGATGAGGGGCATCCTACAAGTAGGACGCTAGCATAATCTGGGTTAAGCATAGATATTATATCAGAGATAGGTTATGTAATTCCCGTTTGAACGTTGTGTATGATGTTTGCTTCCACAAAATATTTTAAACATCAAACCAATAAAACAATAGGCAATATCAATATCGACCTGTGGAATAGGGTAGGCTGCCGATAGTTACTCTCCTTATATAATGTACAAGCGATAAAGCCCCATTCGCCGTGGTGAAAGTGGTTTTTCGTAGACCTCTGCGATCTACGAACGTTGGCAACGTTGGATAATCGTAGACCTGTACGACCTGCTTCCTTGCGAAATTATTCAACATGTTGAATATTTTCGTGGAGAACCTGTACGATTCCAGACAAGATTGCTTGCAAAAATGGTCGTAAGGCACCCTCCCTCTCAGTGTGAATGCTATGCGATTATTTTCTCTAGCTTGCGATCATTTTCTCTTCCATGAGATTATTATTGTAGGAATGAGACAGAATTTTCGCTGGGCTCTGCGATGGGAACGTTCACCACGGCGAGTGGGGCTTTAAGCACAAGACCTAGTTAAAAGACAATTGTGGGCCCTGATACACGGGAAGAATTTGATCTCATACATTAGACAATCTCGGGCCTGGTTGAATCGCTTTGCTCTATACCGCCTCAATAAGTGTAAGTTTTCCCCCGCCATTAACCCCGCAAGTGCATAGTATTACAATCTGACTTATTGCACACGCAGTGTTTATTGTACTATTGCTACTATTTTACTCCTACTTTCTAAGTTTCCCTACGCCTTCTGGGGTGTCAAGAAGTGTTGATCAGAGTGTGTTAACTATATTGTTCCACCAAAGTCTGTGTAGCTCATAATACTTTTAAGACCCTCAACTTTGGCGGCGTCTTAATGTGTCTACACTCCATGTAAGCACCAATTTAATGGGCGCGTCTTTCCGCAGTTCTCCTGACTCTGGCCATATGCATGTGTGGTGCGACCTGAAAGATTGGTTTCCCCTAAATCTAGTAGAACAAAGGTTGGTATGTGTGTAATCTCTGCACTTATGCAAATGGCGCTTGGTAGCACTCAGCCAAGCGAGTAGCTCATCCATCTATCAACAGCCGAGCAAGGATGACCTCGAGCTCTTGGAATCTTACTCCGACTAAGGGCAAGCGCAGCCTAAGGCTTAAGCTCCGTGTAAGTTACATTTAAATCACACCACTTCAATAGTTCATTCTCTTTTGCTAAAGATATTTAAAAGATAATTTGTAATAGCCTGTTTTTGTTACCGCCTACCCACCGCATCCCGTAGCGTTGGGTGGGTTTTGTAGCGTTTTTCAGTTTCATTTAATTTACAGTTGTCACGCACTCACGCACTCTATATATATCCGATCTATATTCAGCCAACCACAAGTCCCAAAGTAGTTAATCGCGAACCAGTGGTCATCTTGGACGATGACGGTCAAAAGGGGGAAGAAAAGAAAGCCGTGGACTGCAACCAGGAAACAAGTCCCAGCCAGGCACCCACATGTCCCAAAGTTCAGTTCTCTGATCAGGAACCAATGGTCATCGAACCGATGGTCATCTCGGATGATAATCGTCCAATTGCCACCCATGTTCAGCCCCCCGCGGGAGCGGGAGCTCAATATGAAAAGAAAGCCGAATGCAACCCGGAAACCAGTCCAAGGTGAGTCTGCCTTTACCCTAAATCAGTTCAACTTTGAGCCAAATGTCCCATATGTATATATCTGTTTACGGCTGTATAACATTCGTTATAAATGCAAAAATTAATAAAAATTGATTAATTAATTTATTAACGTTTCTTAATGTAAAAATTCTAATCCCTGAATGTGCTCCTCAATTCTTACAATTAAGTAGTCAACGTCCCCCCCCCCCCCCTTCGTTTTTTTTAAAAAATCTCTGGATGCTTCTCCTTGTTTTACCCCTTCGCTTTGTCTTTTTTACCTTCAGTTGCAACCTTGGCAATCCGTTGACGTCCCCAACCACCAATTGCAGGCGGCCGTATAAGACGTGCAATTTGACGGAGGACGAGGCAGAGAGTACCATTCTTGAGATTGGAGCCTTAGCAGAAAGACTTGTCCCCGGGGAGGGCAATTTTTTCGCTACAAATTTTCGGCGTTATTTTTTATTCAAGCAACAATTCAAATCTGTTAATAATTCCTAATCTTGTAAATCATATCGAACGACCAAACAATTATTATATCATATTCCTTTTATTTTATCGAGCGCATCTAACTCATATTCTGTAATAAAAAAAGTTATTTACCCAAAACAAATTCGTATATGTTGTTCCGTCACCATAATTTCGTGTCGTATCGTGTACACGTACGCCCTCCAGTTTTAGTGGCTTCGTGCAGAAACCTATTATTCTATCTTAATCCTTTTTCTTATTCAAGGGTCTCTTAGTCACCTTCTGTAGTAAAAATGCCATTTAAAAATGTCATTCAAGGGTCCCAATGGTTCAAAACGGTGCCATGTGGGCCCTCTTTGCACCATAGGGAATCGGTTGTAAACATTAGCTTTTCTCTAAATATATTCATTTCCTACATATGAAACTCACAACATATAGAAAGAAGCATGTCATAACATGCATGGTCATATCAAAATTTCATAAATAGGTTTATTTTGGACATAATCGGCTTGGGTTTTTTGCCCTGGTCTATTGTCGGCACTCAGGGCACCGGGTGCCGGGAGTGACCACGTCACTCCAGTGGTTGGGGACTGGGGGCTAATTTGAATCACCCGACGCGTGTCCGGCCCCCGATAACGCGGCACTTCTGTGGTGTAAGACTCCAGTAGGCTCACGTCACACAGGACGCCGCGCGTGGCGGGTGGTTCCACACTGGGGGGCGGTTCTCATTACAGGCCCGTCCTCTGACCCCCCTGCCGGGCCTTCTGACCGGCCGGGCCTGGGGGGGGGGGGGGGGGGGGGGGCCGACATCAGACTGGAGGGGTGTAAACAATCGACATACTTCACTTATCAACCCTTTTTTTCATAATTTCAAGGGTATGAGGGTTATCTATATGTTATCCCCAATATTTAGGTAGCTCCGTTTATAAATCAATACTTGATAAGGAAATGATTGAGTCTGACAGCTGGTTCTTCTATAGCCTATAGAGGAACCACATCCTGTTTTTCAATAATTGCATTTTGGACAAATTTTTTTTGCCAACGTCAGAGATTAGGCTATAAAATGTCACTAAACAAGTGAAAATGGAGATTAGAAAATTAATATACCTGCTCCAAACGATTGTCATAGGTTTTTATATATATCTTCAATACACCATTGCAATATGCTATTTATAGTCAGATTAACCAAAAAAGCTTTTAAAAATACTGTGAAACAATAACATACATGCAAAAAAAAGGCTCTGTGGCAATTGGGATGCATAAATTTGTGCATTTTATATGAAGCGCTGCGTATTATCTTACATATTTAAAGTCTACTTTTTCTTATACCGAATTTTCCAAGGAACACGTTGGTCACTCATAGTCCATTTCCCCCGTCACCAGAAATCCATCGGCGTCAATGCCTTGGAAAAATCCACGTGCACACGACTGGGGGATTTCGAAGTCGTTTTCTTCAGCTATTAGAGCTACCAAGTTTGAGTAATTGAGAGCAACACATGGTATACAAGTTTTGGCATTTTATTACTTAAGAGACATGGTTATATGCGAGTAGGAGCGAGCAAAAGTGAGTAGATGCGAGTAAATATGAGTCCTAAGTCTAAGTGTTCACTATGAGGCGGTATTGGCCGTCCTGGCCGTGGTGCCGTCTCTGTCCCGATTTATGGGGCCAAGGGCCGCCGCGAGGTGGGCTGGGACAGAGGTAAGGCGCTCAGGTGGTACATAGGCTGAGAGGCCAGAGCGCCCCGCCCACGACGTTCCGTGATGGCACAGCTCCTCCAGGGTGCTCCCGGCCTGTGCGGCGACACACGCAGCCCCCCGGCGGAGGGAGTGCATGGTCACACGAGCAGCATGGGGGCTGCCCACACGTGTTAGGGCCTCCCCCATCACTGCCACTAGTGGGGGAGCTGTGAGGGGGCGTGGTCCCGGCAGTAGGAAGGCCGGGGCTGTTGGTGGAGCAGGGACCTGGTCGCAGGCGAGCTTCCATGCTGAGACTGGGCAGTATGGGGAGTGAGGTACGGCATAGACGATGAGGGCAGTAGCCTGGGAGCGGGCTCAATTTGCAATTAAGCCCAATTACCTTAAGTAGATCCCGTTGGTCACTCTGACTCATAGTCAATTTCCCCCGTTATCAGATATCCATCGGCGTCAATGCCTTGGAAAAATCCACGTGCACACGCCTGGGGGATTTCGCAGTCCTTTTCTTCAGCTATTACAGCTGCCGGCGCCTGCCCAGTCCGCAGCGCTTCAACCGTCAGGTTGTCAAAGTGCCGCTTAAGCCTCTCCTTGACGTCGTGATTACCAATGTCCTGAAGGCTCATAAGGAGAAAGCGCGCCCACTGGGTGTCCCGGTCATCCTCCACCTCCTCTTCTTCGGACTGGAGGGGGTCAGAAAAGGTGTCACATCCCGAAGAAGTGCGCCGGCTGGTTGACGGGGAAGCCCCCCGGCAGCAATGGTCGTTGGTGGGGGCTAGTTGCCCGAGCATGGCCTCTAGCCGGTCGAAACGGTCGTGCAGTGATGTGAACTGAGCTGTTGTTGATTCCCTCACTGAATCAATCGAGGCAGCGTTGATTGCCACTGTGCTCCTCTTCCTCTTCCTCTTAGGGATTTGAGCAGAGAGGCCGTTATGCGGTTCAGTTTCCCCTTGGTTTGGGGTTGAAGGTGCGTTTGTAGACATGTTGATGAGTCGGGAGCTAGTTCGTGTGTCGTAGGCGGTGGTCAGTGTCTAACTGATTAGCCCTCATCCCCCAGCCCCCCCTGGGTTAGCTAGGGTCATCCTCCCACAACGGGGCCCGTCCCTCCCGCTCCTGGGGGGGGGGGGGGGGGCACTGACTCTTTGAAGGTTGTCCCCACTGCCAAAATTACCGCTCCTGAATTAGGTCCCCCTAATTTTGGGGACCACAGATCACCGCCCTCCAAAATACGAGTGTGTCAATACCAGAAAATATACATAAATAACCAAAATTTTTACGTTCCCCGCCCCCGCTTGGTGGTTCCGTTTTGCAGTGGTTACCTTTTCAAACCCAAGGTACTGCACTTAGAAACGGAGCCACCTACACATTGGGTATATCATATCGAAAACCATCATACTAAAGAAATTGAGAAAATATTATGAAAATAGGATAAATTAGTGAAATATTTTGACTGTTGACACCCCTCCAGTCTGTTGTCGGGGGTCCCCCCTGGTCTAGCTGGCCACAGGGCTGGCAGGGGGGTCAGTAGCCGGCCCTGTTAATGAGACCCGGCCCTGGAGTATGGAACCACCCGCCACGCGCGGCCTCTGTGTGACGTCAGTCTACTCGACTCTATGCCTTCAGGGCTTCGGCTTTGGCTGAGTCATCCCCGAGGTCTGTTTTTGTTTTATTGTATACAATAACCCAGGAAAATATCCTATTAACCCATGAAGAGGGGATTAAAGCGGGGGAAAAAAATTTGGATTATGTTCTTGCAGGGAAATAACGCTGACCATATGCATTAGCCCAAATTTGCTATCGGGAAAGGACACTGATGAATTCGAACGTATAGGCGCTACGAAGTTGGTATAGAATAAATTAAAATAATTATCCTTGAGCTATTCATCCTGTTGGTGATTAGCTACCAACTCACTGTATATCTCTATGATCATGAGTTACATCGATCGCAACCCTGCTCCACTCACCAGGGCACATTTTTTCACGTAACCGACAACGTGACCCTCAGTTTCGGAGCATGTGTTGCATTTTCTCATCAACAGGCCTAGGGTGCAGGCACATTGCGTTCGTTTCAACTTGAATGTACTCGAACTAGCGCCCATTCACACATAAAACTTAGAGAAGAAACATCTGAGTCATGTCAACCCCATCTTCACGAGTCAAGGCTCCTGCGCCGTTACCACTCTGTCAGTTAGACCGGGAGGGAGGGACAGAGCCCTGCATGATGGAGGATGTGTCGACCCCTCCTCTGGAAACCATCGAAAGTCCACAGTCACCGGGACCCTCTCGGGAGGTCAATCCTCCCGCGACAATCACTAAAGATTGTGCTGACACTAGGCCTCCTTTGAAAAGACATCGCGTAACCGTTCATCCATACTGTCGCGCAATGAGCACCACTACCGTGTATGATCGTCGGCAGTCTGTTCCCCTGGCCCGGGCTTCCCTCTCTCCGCTCGTGCTGCGGGCATTATCTAGTCAGCTGGGAGCCCATACCCAAAAGAGTGGCCGCCCATCACCCCCTCCATCCAAGTGAGGTAAGAAAGAAACTCTTTTTTTTTTTCAGCAACATCCCTGTAAAGCGTGTACATGTTTCTTTTAATTATCTAATAAACCGTTTCATCTTTCCTTTTCTGGTATACTTGCATTTTCAATAACCTACTAATTATTGATCGGGTGCTAACTTTTTATCCTAACTACATCTTTTCCCGGTACCGAGCAGTCTGTGCCAGAATCGACTTTCCTTCTCCGTCTAGTCCTAATCACCTTCTATTTAATGATTTCAGTGGCGCCCGTCCTCTGAGATAGCGCTTCATGGTCAGGGCTTCCGAATTGATCAGAATATCTAGTTCTTCTGAACCTGGCTGGTCCTCGTCGACATCGCTTTGCAATTGTTCCTTTGGTCGCTACCTGGTGGATCAGGGCCAAGGGCGGATCCCGGAATATGTACAGGTGGGGGGGGGGGGGGGTGAAGTTCCCCCTTCCCCTCCCCCCCCCCCCTGTCATCGACCCTTTATCATCAGTTCTCGGTGGTACATTTCAATTCATTTACCTCATCAACTCTCTCAACATATGTCATAGTACTAGTGTAAACAATTAATCGTAATAAAAGAAAGTATTCTCGCGATTTAGTGCCTTTTATCATTGTTTTCTCATCAATCACTGCATTGATTTGTGCATAATACTGTGAAGTGTTTACCTAGTAATAAGAGTGCTATTTTAAATTATCTTTGATTAATTATCGGCTCATGGGTTGTGTAAAGGGCAACCAAGTGGAGTCCTGCAACACTTCCAGCATGATAAGCCTACAAAAATGAACCTCGGTTGGCTAAAGAGAGGTAATCGAGTGCAATTGATTGTTAAAGGAATTGTCTTATCATCAAGGAATTCAAGTGAAACACTAACTTTATGGAAAAGGTGTTTATAAAAGTTCAATTTCAAGTACAAAGATTCAGAATATTATGCTTACATCCTGACATATTAAATCATATTATTAAACGCTAAGAGTCTTTAGGCATTACTGTAGACTAAATGTTTTAAGAACAATATACATATTCCATTCCATATATACCTTTCGACTTCATCAACGTTGTCATTTGCAGTAAATAGTGCCATCTTGTGTTAACTTTGCCGATAGCGTTAACCTTAATTACGTGACCCAAATTAGCGTTATCTTTCAAGTACTTGAAGTCTGAGCCATCTAGTGAGTAAATGAAATGCCAGCTAGCGTATACTTAACAGAATCACCGCCTGTTGATAACTAGAAATTTCTTCACAATTATTGATTAGCCATGAATTTTGACTCATTCTATAAGACAAAGCACCTGCCGGGCTGAACGATATTGTATTCAATATATTAGAATTCAGGGTTCATTTTCCTGACTTGTCTATGGCGATATGGCGAATATTATTCAAGTCCTATATGCTATTACTTCATCGAGCCCACATCAGATGGGGGGTTCCTACCAAACGTTAACGACTTACAATACAACAATACAATACAATAATTTATTCACAGCCCTAATTCAGGCAAAGGAAAGAGATCGTTTAGCCGATATATAGTTACTTGGAATCCCCGATTAAGAATAGAAAGATCTAGATCTAGAGTCAGCTAGCTACTCGATGATAACACTAAAGACTATGAAACAGATCAATTTTCAAAAGGGGGGGAGGGGCGTGCTATTTTGGAAATCTCCTCCCGCACCATAAAATAATTAAGTGTAATGGTTATCCAGAGTATCCCCTTTGATGGGGATTGAATACATATAGTGACATGGCTTGGGCAGCGTAGTTATTTTGAGGTAGCACCTTGAGACTAAAATACTTTTAACATGTCGACTAAGTTGTTTAGAGCTGAGATTCTACGCCCCGAGAGGTGTACCTTGCCGCACTACCCATAGTTGTAGACAAAGTATTCGTCCCTGGATATTGCCATTCCTATACAGCGGAGGTGGTTGAGCAGCAGGGGAGGGGATGCATCGCAGGCTAGTGCATTTCATGCTTTTCCCTTAGGCTTCGGGCCTGCGCTCTTCTCTGGCATGGAGCCGCATGCTTTTGTTTTTAGAGGATTTAGTTTTTTTTTTGTTTTGTGGTCCAGCTTTTCTGCCACGTTCTTGTCTGAATTTGGCCATCATAATGCTGCAAAATTAATTCTGTCAAATTGTATAATGTTGCATGGTTTTGAGCTCAGAAGAGCGCTTCCATGGTTAGGGCATTTTCACGTCACAGGCATGTGTGAGTAAGAGATATGTACATCGGTATCTCTTTGGCAAGGGATTGGCAGTTGAATAAGTAATGAAACTGATGGGACAGGAAATCACAGGTTTGACACCAGGACACGCCTCTATGATGACTGCGTCCAGCTGTTGGCCATCTGAGGCGGCGCATTTCAACTAGCTTCTGTGTCAGGTCCCTCATGGGAGTACCGCGGCCCACTTCTTGACACGTGACGTAACAGGCCTCAAACGGGGCGGCGGTCATGGTGTCGCTCATACTCCTAGGACGTAACTTATGGTAACTTATGGTGTCGCTGAAACCCCTGGGACATACGTAACTTACGGTAAAAGTCTTGCCTCATCGATAAAAGATCGCTTCCGCCAGATCATGTGTCCACAGGAGAGCCAGCCGGGGATGTATAAATACGGCGTGGCATATGGCTATAGATCACTGGAAAACCTGCTGCCACCATGAACGCATCAAATGACTGTCCTGACTCTGTCCTGTCCAACGGTGACCCGAGTATCAGCCCGTGCAGGATGATCACCAGCAGCCCAAAATTGGGTGGCGCGCAAATAACAGATCTTGATCTGTCTTCGGATGATTCCCTGTTCCCCATGGATGTGTTTCACGTGAGCAATATTTTTGACGAGAACCTGGAAGCGTCTGACTCTTCACGCACCTCCGCCATTTCAAAACCAACCATGGCCGATGTGTTGGCTAAGATGGATCGCCTGGAGGCGAAGTGCCGAAAGGTCGAGTGTGAAGCGTCTGCGGTAAGAGCAACGGCCGAAAAGTTCGCCAGTATGCAGCAAGCCAAGCCTGCGCCTGCCGAAACATCCTTGGCATACGAACCGAAGCCGAGTAATGCTATAGCTGTAAGTTGCGAAATATGTTTCAACGGCTCCTTATATTATAAAACTGTACATATTAAACATAGTCTTGGTTTATCAATTATCGACATATCATTTAGTAAGTAATCGAATTCCATCTTAAATATATTTACAATTCACTGCTTAATGCTTGGTTTCTTCTGTTGTTTCTAGTATTCTGTTCGTTCCGCTTACAAGGGCAGGTGCAGGGAAAACGCTGGCTTCACGCTTACTGCTGGGTAGGTTCATGAATTCGAAGATCATATAAGGTGATAACGATCGATGTGAATAGTGGAGACCTTAATATTGTTTTCCCTTAATATTGTAATCTAATTGTAGTGATAGAGCACGTGCACCCCAAGCGATGCCGTTCATGACTATAATACATATGATTATATTCCTACATTCAGGGCGGGGATGAACCATCCTCAAAACGCTGCGGTTATCCAGGATTTGGTTAATAACGTCAGCACCGGCGAAGATGCCCCCAGACCCGAGGTATTAGGTAAGTCTGATCGGTAGCAAGTTTCCCTGTTAACTAATTACCTGTACAGGTACATGAGTGGATGGATCACGCTCCTCCTAGTCATCTTGACTTAATACCTAAAGTCAGGTTATCGGAAAAAGTGTTGATATACCTATGTAAATGTTATAATTATGATGTAACTGTACTACTCGCTTGGCTTATGCGTGTCCATAATTGTCTATTAAATGAAAGATGACTTGGAGAGTTAATACAGGTTTAATCCATAATTTATTAATAAAGGCTAACTCCCGGAGGAGATATTGTTATTACAAATAGGAAATGTAGAACTAATATCATATACATTGAGTGTTGCAAATGTAAAGTGTCACAATATAAAGTATGACAACATAAGGTATTACAAAATATAAAGGGTCACAACAAATGTGACAGTGGCAGTCTCTCTTCATAAAAAGTCCTATCACAGTGTTTTCACACCTCTGAGTGTGTATCACAAAGAAGAAAGCTTAGGGCTAATACGCTTTGACACTAATTAAAAACCTGGTAGAATAATTCCATACAATGTCAAAGTATTTCATATATATTTCCTCTACCATTCCTATAGAACGTTTTTGTCCTTTCCCGTGCTTTGATTTAACATGTAAGAACCCCTTATATCCTTTCTCAAGTAGTGGCTTGAATTGTAAGCTGATTTCAAATCATTATTTATATAGTCGCTACCCAGACGTATTTCCGCACTCAGCAAACCAGGGCGAGGCGAGAGCGGGCCGGGGAGATCAAGGAGAAAAACAGAAAGGCCAACCTCCGTCACCATATAACCCAGGTAAATCAATTTTGGTCGAAAGAGAATGCGCGCTCGTGCAGGCATTATTTCGTGAAGCCCCGATCCTATTAAGCATGTACTTTTCTTATAGTTGCCATCTCACAATTGAACTTACACTTATTATTAGATCTAGAGTGACCAATTAATATTGCAACCCTTGTTAATACTGAGTTGCACTATGCTATTTAAATTCCAGCAAGTAAGATCCAATGCTAAACAACTTCTTTGTGTTTGATGTTGTTGGCCAAGTATGTCTTAACTATATTATATATTTAATAACTTTGCAGAAGATACAAAGACGGCGTGTCGCACTGGACGAGCTTGTTCATCAGGAGTGGGACGAGGATAGGAGGTCGGCCATGAGGGCCGTCCTCACACCAGACTATACAAGTGATGAGGATCGCGTCCTTGATGAACACTCCCCGCGATACCACCGCCTAATCAAAACCCTGGTGTGGGAAAGTGACGCCCTCAGATCCTCTAAAGCGCACCTAGACGACAAAGAGCACTCTGTCACCACCACACGTCAGCAGTCCGTCCGATTAGCTGTGGAGCGCTCGCCGACCTGCGACCCAGCACCAGAACGCCAACAGCCTCCTCCCGGCGCCCCAGACTGGGCAGTGAAGCCTGCGTATCGGTGTGGGGGAGGCGAGGCCTAACACCCCAGCTGCCCAGACATTATCCCCGCCAGTCAGCCATTTTGCCATAATTTGTTCAATTCGTTATAAAAACTGTTCTCCAAAGTACTTGGCACTTCTTGTTTTCACTTCGATCTCATTATTTACCCCTGCCTGCTAAGCAGGGTTGTTTAAATGTAAAACTGACTTTTTAAAAATATATCGGTACAATCTAGGTACACTCTATAGGTTACCAATATAAAGGCATTTAAAATGTTTCACATCATCACTCCATTATTATCGTAAAACCACAATTAACAAGACTAATAGGACTAGCTTGATGACATGATTTTTTCCTTGACTAGAATGTATATAATAATGAAATAGAATAGAGCACACTTTAAATTACGAGTAAAGAGTAACTTCTATCTCAAAAGATGACTATATTTGTAAATATAAATATCACATCACTCTAGCCGACTACCATGATTTAGGAATAAACTTCCAATTGGATCCTCTGTCGGTCTTTAGATATATTATCAGAAGCGCTACGTGGTAGATACAGCACGAGTGTGTGTCTGTACGCGATATAATCACGAGGCGCTAGCCGAGTGATTATATCAAGTGCAGACACACACGAGTGTTGTATCTAACATAAACCACGGGACATTCTTTGGCATTTATCATCATAACTTTTGAAATCTTCATTGAATCATCCAACAATATGGAGTGACTTGCAGTCAGGAATCTTGTGAGGATAACCCATATGTCAAATCTTTAATTTCTAGAAGGTTTCTATTTTTTATGATTTAATGGAAAGTAAAAGTGGTTCATTCCCATTACTTTTATTTTTCAATAAATCATAAAAAATAGAAATCTACTAGAAAAAAGATATGTGACACATGGGCTATGTTCAGAAGGTTCCTAGCAACATCTACTCGCTTACTGTTCACATTTATAATGAAAATTAAAAAACTTAGATGCAAACGTGTAAAAATAAGGGCCACATCCCCTGTGGCAGCAAGGTGTACGCTATGAGATTATACCGTTCCACTTCACTGAACTCACCAATACGTGATATATTCACAGCCTAGATCCTTTGTTCTCCCCGTCAACCGTGGTTTATATAAAAGTAAAATAGCATGACAATTAGGTACAGTGTACCAGCTGTACCAGAGACCGAGTACTAGTAAACATTTCAACAATTCAATTGCAACCTGCACACGACAACCTATATATGTAAATTGTAATAGATATAGCCCAGTCGGCTGCACACCATACACGTACGTGCTGTGCACGTGCACACAAACATCGGCTCTAAATGCACCAGCTAATAATACATACAGAAAAAACAAAATTTCGAATACAACACAGTGCACGTGTATACTTATGATAGGACTGTACTTTGCAGATTAAACACATTTCTCCCTGCGACATGTTAGGTGTACAGTGTTGGCGACCAACTTTTTGGCCTGTGGGCCAACAGGGCCAACAGGGCCGACTATGCCAAGTATTGTCAGTCCTGAGAGAATTCTGACAGCCCTGATTTTTACTTGTTAGGATAGGCCCATTCGGTCTGGGGAATTCAAGCGGTAATTTCCAGCTGCCGTTGGTAGACCTCGCACAACTACCGATCCGACGCCACAGACCGGCCCTAATTGCGTCTGTGGTTCATCGGAGCGGCAAATGTACGAGGACTGGTTCCGCATCGCTGTCAAAACCTTGAAGACCAGGAGGTAGCTAGGTGTTGGTATGGATGCATTTCTCCCTGCGACATGTTATGTATACAGTGTTGGCAACTAACTTTTTGGCCTGTGGGCCAACAGGGCCGACTATGCCAAGTATTGTCAGTCCTGAGAGCTTTCTGACAGCCCTGATTTTTACTTGTTAGGATAGGCCCATTCGGTCTGGGGAATTCGAGCGGTCATTTCCAGCTGCCGTTGGTAGACCTCGCACAGCTACCGATCCGACGCCACAGACCGGCCCTAATTGCGTCTGTGGTTCATCGGATCGGTAAATGTACGAGGACTGGTTCCGCATCGCTGTCAAAACCTTGAAGACCAGGAGGTAGGTGTTGGTATGGATGCATTTCTCCCCGCGACATGTTATGTATACAGTGTTGGCAACTAACTTTTTGGCCTGTGGGCCAACAGGGCCGACTATGCCAAGTATTGTCAGTCCTGAGAGCTTTCTGACAGCCCTGATTTTTACTTGTTAGGATAGGCCCATTCGGTCTGGGGAATTCGAGCGGTCATTTCCAGCTGCCGTTGGTAGACCTCGCACAGCTACCGATCCGACGCCACAGACCGGCCCTAATTGCGTCTGTGGTTCATCGGATCGGTAAATGTACGAGGACTGGTTCCGCATCGCTGTCAAAACCTTGAAGACCAGGAGGTAGGTGTTGGTATGGATACATTTCTCCCTGCGACATGTTATGTATACAGTGTTGGCAACTAACTTTTTGGCCTGTGGGCCAACAGGGCCGACTATGCCAAGTATTGTCAGTCCTGAGAGCTTTCTGACAGCCCTGATTTTTACTTGTTAGGATAGGCCCATTCAGTCTGGGGAATTCGAGCGGTCATTTCCAGCTGCCGTTGGTAGACCTCGTACATTTGCCGATCCGACGCCACAGACCGGCCCTAATTGCGTCTGTGGTTCATCGGCTCGGCATATGTACGAGGACTGGTTCCGCATCGCTGTCAAAACCTTGAAGACCAGGAGGTAGCTAGGTGTTGGTATTAATCCCCCTCTTGCCCCCTCCCCCTTCCCTGTCCTGCTTGCCCCCATCCCCAGACCAAAAATCCCATAAAAAACAACAACTCAAACAAAAAAACAACAAACTATGTATAATACTATAAATTAAGAAACTAAGCTAAACTAAACTAAACTATTTACAAAATGTACAAAAAAAAACACCTTCTCTCCCCCTCTTGCCCTTGCCCCCCATTCCCTGTCCCCCTTGACCCCTGTCCCCCTTGCCCCCCCCCCCCCCACATACACACACACATGTGTAAGGTCTAGCCATGGAGACGAGGATTAACAAATATTGCATGGAAAGTTCAACCAACGAGGGTAACACGAGGTACTATTGCCCTGAAATTCCATTTAGATAAAGTGGTTTTACAATTATATCGTAAGAGTCCCTATTCTATAGGGGCGTTGGCATGGAACCAATTGGCCATGCACATTATATCAAGCTGAAAGTCTACAACAATTCAAACCATGGTAAAGATATGTATTGAGGAATATGTAACGTGACTCTAACACCTGAGATAGGCAGGCTTAACATAGTCCTGCTTACTCGTTTTGTATAAGTACTTGACTTTTTTCAAGTGACATAATATATTTAATTATTATAATAATATAAACCGGGATAAATTCTTAACATACACAATATCCCTTACTCATTAACATCGAGAACTTTGTTAAGAGTGTGGTTAAAAAAAACCAAAAAAATTTACTCTCTCTCGTCCGACTCTCTGGTCTAGCTATTTGAGTCGGACCCTGAGTCGGACGAGAGAGAGTAAACAGAGGCAGGGCTTGGCGGTGGTGGCGGTGGTGGTGGTGGTGGTGACGGACGTGGTGACGGTGGTGATGGTGCCTGGCCATGGGGCTGAGACGGCGGTGGCAGCTGGGGGTACGGGTGGGGCGGCGGTAGCTGGGGGTGGGCGGGTGGCGGCGGCGGTAGCTGGGGGTGGGTGGGTGGCGGCGGCGGCGGGGGCGACGGTGCTGGTACCGGGGACGGTCCCTGGGGCTGGGGCGGCGGTGGCAGCTGGGGTGGTAGCATCAGCATGACCACCTCGGCCCCTGCGGGCGGTCGTACCACCCTAAGAGAAAAAATACAAATTTACAAAATTAACAAATATTGCCTTTGCTTTCTAAATAAGGATGTAAGCTCGTAAAGTGAAAGTTATTCATGGGAAATTTGGACGAAGATATTTACATATGCATGTCCACTGACTTTTAAGTATGCAGAGTATGTATAATAAGGGTGAGGTAGCATGGCGTTACCTTGTTACAAGGGAAAAAAGTTACAAATGAAATGAATGGATCAGAATTGATTCTAATACTAATTTATGGAATTCGAAGTTATATTTAGATAAATAATGGAGTGTTATAACTATATATTATTAGACTCACTGTATGCGTGGGGCTGGACCGCTGAGGACAAGAAACACAATCCCCGGCCCCACCTGCTGGGTGTACACCAGGCCTCTGAAAATTCAATAGTGAAGCTTAAGGTCATTTCATGTCTATCAATAGTAATCAGCTCCAGCCGAAGACGCTATCCTACAAACAGACACTATCCAACAAAACTTTGTCACTTAGAACCATATTTTATGGGATAGCGGTTGCACATGTACAAGCTGCTAAGCCGCAAAATTGTTGCTAATGTAAGTGACAAAACATTAATTTTGTCACTTAGCGACTTCTTATGATGCTAAACTACAAAGAGATGCTAAATGACAAAACATTAATTTTATCGTGTAAATTATTTAAAATGGTACTTTACAGGGGCGGATCCAGGAATTGTTTAGGGGGGGGGGGCAAGATTTGCAATTTTCCTAGTAGTATATGAAGGCTTAATTAGTGGACGGCGTAGCCGTCCACGGGGAGGGTATGGGAGGGGTCCCCCCTCCCATTGGGGGGGTATGGGGGGCCTCCCCCAGGAAATTTTTAAAAAGATTACCCTTCATTCATGCAATCTGAGCCATTCTGAGGTACTTTGGTAACCTTAAGGGATAATTTTTTTTCCTAATAATTATTTTAATTTGAATACCAATTTTGCCAGTGAATTTTTGTGTACATGATGATAACCCCAGGAGGATAAGGGGCCTTCCATTAAGTACGTACGCACCAAGGGGGGGTGGGGGGGGTCTGATATTTTAAGAATTTTGCGTACGTTCCTATACAAATCCAATGCCCCTAAACTCTCAGGAACTTTTGGAAAAGATAACCTATCATTCATGTAATCTGAGGCATTCTGGGGCATTTTGGACAGGGGAGGCACAAGGTCTGCAGGGGTGGTACAGGGTCGACAGGGGCAGCAGAGGGTTGACAGGGGATCCTCAGGGCCAACAGAGGAGGCACAGGATCAGGAGGGGATAGTTGTCTTAACTGTCGGAAAACGTAAGTGAACACATCATTGTAATGTATTTCTTTGCAGTCTATTAGCGAGTGAAACTAGCATTATGTGGATATCATTAAGTCAGGGATGGATCCAATTCATGGGAGCTCAAGCACTCCACCCCACCCCCTTCCTAATATCTATAGGGAAGCCAAGTCAAAAATAGGCTAAGTGATCCGTACACGTGTATGTGCATGTTTTGATTTATATATGGATCTCCTCCTCCCGCTATTTCTTATTTTTGTCCTGGTTAATTCCATGTAACTCGCGTGCATATGTCGTAAATCCACCGCGATATAGTATCAGTTATAAAGCATGCTTTTCCAGCAGTCTAATCCATTTTGATGCAAAGAAAAGAAAGAGGCGTGGGAAAGGGAGACACTTTTTATCAGTTTGGCCCATGGAGAATGTTATCTCAGACTTTCCGGTCGGTTAGGTCATGTGACGTGTCACGTGGGTCATATTGACCAATCAGAGGCGGTGTTGGGACTATCTCCTATCATTGCCGCCAGGGGGCATCCCAAGGTCAGGTATTTAGGTCATCCTAAGGTCCAAGGGGAAGGTCATGCAGGATCTATTTCTCCGCAGTCAAAACCCGATATATAGGTAGCATCAATATTATGTCAAATGCTCGCTAACATAAACTCAAGCCAAGTTCCTGTTTCCCGGCTATGCAGGCTTCTCGAATATTATGTACACTTCCAATGCCAGCAAGACCAACAAAAAACAAATGAACAACAAGATAAAAAAAAAGAAGCAAACAGAAATTCTAACACCATGTTTTGAAAAGTAAAAAAACATATTACTTCAAAAAGTCCATGTGATCAGCTCTTGTTTTAAAAGTACGTATAGCGTTCGGGGATCGTATTTGTAACCCAAGATCCGGGTCTTCAGCGATACTGAATCTTCCTCCTTCCGTGTTCATGTCAGAGGGCTCCGTATTGGAGGAGGAGGAAGCACGCATGCGCAGAACCAGTGTCACCTGATCACTCTGAGCATGCGCAGAATGTAACCACGTGACAAGACCGACAGACTTCCTTTGTGGCCGTGAATTTCTAGTGTTCTTTCGTCATTTTTGGTTGTTATGTTCATCGTTTGAACAAGTCTCTCCCCAGGCAAGCAGCAATGTAACAAGCATGTTCTGTGACCATACTTTTTTTGATCAGTCTGTTACCTGCCAAAAATCTCCATGTAACAGTTTCTCTTTATGTTAGATTGAGACAGAGTGCTATAATAATGTAATATTCTGGTGTTGTTGAGACCTTAACAATACAAAATGTTATAATAACGTTTTTTTCACACGAAATAATATGAAATAACATAACCAGAATGTTATAATAACATCATTATGCGATGTTGCAATGTTAGGTTCTAAAGACGTTATCATGTGCCATCAAAACAATAACCAGAACGTTGCTGCAAATAAAGGGTGCATGCGTGCCCCTTACACTCCCCCAGCTCGTCACTGATACTTAATGGAAGGCCCCTAAGCAATCAGTGTATCGTGGTTACTACTTTGAGTGTCCTTTCCTCTTGTAATTCAAGTTTTTCCTAGGATATCGTGCCCAGACAACCGAGGCAATTTTGATCAACACGCAATATGCATTTTTTTCATGATTTCCAAAGGACTTCAGTAGCCCTGTTATAGGCACAATCACGGATGACATATGATAAAAACATCCGAAAACATATGTGATCAAAACATAGAAAATAAGTGGACATGCATAGTCTAATTCACGTGTTAACATGAGATTGCAATCAACGTAAGCCGGCGCATATAGCAGGTAATGTCACGAACTACTTGATCGCTTTATCACATTATATATATATATATATATATATATATATATATATAGGCCTATATATATATATGTATATAGTTTAAACACTTGCACACAAACAGTTGAGTATATGTGTGTGTGTCACGAACTACTTTATCACTTTATTGTTTATATACATATTATTTAAGCATACACACATTACAGCTGAAAGTGTGTGCGCGTGTGTGTGAATATGTATGTATGCACATGTATAAATTATGTGTATATATAGAGAGAAATAGATAGATAGATAGATAGGGGTACACATAATTTAAACAAATAAGTGATGTCGCAAAGATAAAAATGATAATGGAGATTCAGCGATTTATTAAAATAATTGGCCAGGTGCGCACACACCTGTCCTTGGCCGATGGGCGCCAGTTCACATGGAAACCAAGGTATACTAGAACCCAACACTGAAAGTCGTCAGAGAGCAAATTTAAAGTTGTCAGAGGGTTGTCATAGGTGACTTGTGGGGGCAGAGCAGGGCTCATCTCAGGCCATTGATGCTGTGTGATAACCTTGTGACAATCCTATGACAATTCGGGGGTGGTCAGAAGGTTGTCATTGTGAATTTTGAGGCTGGATGATGACCCAAAGGTTGTCGTTTTCTCCCGACTACTTTGGGCCAAAAAGGTCGTCAGAGAAGCGAAAATGAAAATTGGGTTGTAAGTGAATGGTGCCTAAAACGACAGCCCAAAGTTGTCATGGCCTCTGTCTATGACAAAGTGTTGTAAGTGAATGGTGTAAACTCATTGGCCTCCTGTGTGTAATGGCCATACCTAATAACTAGTAATGAAATAATAGGAAGCCATTTTTATGGACTATGATATCTACAACATGAAACTATTCACAAATAAGATGTTTTGTAGAAAAGACACAGACAACCAAGGTTGTCAACTCACGCTCCGGTATGCTAGACTATACATAATGCTAAGCCGCAGGTCCACCCTACCGCCGAGTTCATCAGATTTCAACGAATTTTGGGGTCACTTGACCACTTTTTGACCAATCGGTTGTCCAGAAAAAAGAGAGTGAACCTGCTCTCTCTCACACCGAGTCCCCTAGCAGAGAGATGGTGGGCAACAGCATAATTAGTTACAAGTAAGTAAAATATAAACCACAATAGATTTATAAATTATATAATATTATATAGTGTGTTAAACATACTAATTAGAGAATACCGCAAGAGTTGTCCATGCCATGATGTGGGCTCGGTTTGTTGTTAGTACTCAGTACGTTTGCCCACCGGCAACCAGCCGTCAGTTGAAGCATCCCTCCACCCCTCGTCCACACCTGCCCTGACCCCAAACACGGTGACCTTGACCCCAGGTCACCGAGGGTATTCCCCGACATCATGTCGGGCCACCTCCGGGCAGTCTATCAGAGTCAGGGCGAGGCTGGGCCCTGGTACCCTCACTCTCACGTTAACCAGGATTTACTATCTGCGCTCTAAAAGGGGACTTTTCGAAGAATAGTCCCTTTGAAAAAATGAATGATGTCTATTTCATCCCAGAATTCGTGAAAATGAATAATGTGCTTCAGAAATGCAGCACTTTTCAATGTACATTAGTGAAGGAAAGTATGAATTCTTCTATGGAACCTTTTTCAATAGTGTAATCTAGTGTAGGAGGAAGTATTTCAGAAGGTTATATCGTGCCCGTGTCGTGATTTGCATTTCTATTAATTCATATTTTCTAGAAAAAGTGCATGTAGGTGATATTAAGGTAATTGAAATTCGCGTTTTCTTGAAAAAAGGGTTCTTTTAGGATTAAAAAAGGGGATATTTATAATCCTAAGAACATAGACTGGCTCATATATATATATATATATATATATATATATATATAAATGTGTGTGTGTGTGTGTGTGTGTGTGTGTGTGTGTGTGTGTGTGTGTGTGTGTGTGTGTGTGTGTGTGTGCTATAGGTTAAATATGGGCACCTAAGACTGAGCTCAACCCGAGGCTGATCTCACTCTCAGACCGAGGTTGAGTCAGAGAGACATTATAACTACCCCCCTACCTGCCCCCAACCTCCACCCTTTTCATGCGCAGTTCCAAGCCCATTGCCCTTTAGTCCCCGAAAGTAGATCCGGCAGGGCTGTAGGTGAGATTCCTACACCTGCCAACCATGTCCTGGGGCGGGTTCCACTTTTTGCCACCAGGTGTCAGAGTTTTGATACCCATTACCACGCGGGTAGTTGTCACAGGTGTGTGTGGAGACCCACGGCTAGGAAACGTCCGTTTTATGTCGGTTTTTACCCACTGTGGAAAGGTTATCTTGATTTGAGGTTGTTAGAATCGCATCTGCAGCGTACGCTGGGCTGTGTCATCGAACCCAGGCCTATTCGCACACTACCAGTAAAATTTGAACAATGGTTTTTCGGGATTATAATACATTAAAACCCATTAAGGGAAATCGTGGAAATCCATTGCTTAAGCCTATTTCTGGCCCATGTTACAATCTAAACCATGAAATATGGTAGAAAATCATTGAGAACACAAGTTAACTAGACCCAAGTAACATTTTTCTATACTTATTTGAGTTTTGAAAAGCACAGTCCAACTACCCATGTACACTTTTCTATCGCTGTTCATATGAGCACATTGTTACCATATCACATCTCATTTTACTTACAATGAAAACCATTGCAAACAAAATCACATGTTTTCCATAAGGCTTAAGTTATGGCAAACACGTTTTCTTACAAAATAAAGAATTCACAGAATTTGTGTTTGACAAATGAATATGTATCAAGCTTGTCTATAATTATAGTTGACTGTAAAAGTTTTTATCATATGGAATGGAACACTGATAAACTGTAAATTGTATAACAGTTATGTCATTAATATGATTGAGACTCAAGGAGGATCTAGGGGAGGAGGGCCTATAGGTTCCTGAAAACCCATACACTGCGAAAAGAGGAGTAAATGCTGTATGCGTGCATTTTACTGCTGAGCCTCCTCTCCTTTCAGAAATTCTGACCATCATTGGTATTAAAGAGTTCTCTAAATCATGTTGTATTCAAGTGGCGGACACAGGATTTTTGATAGGGGGGTGGGGGTGGGGGTTAGCATAAAGGCAAGCTTATCAAACTGTGCATTCGTACATGTGATAACTATGTATGTACACATATGGCAATTTCTACTCTTATTATAGTTTATAGGTCCTCCAAAAGAGGGGAGTGGGGAGGGACAGGACCCCCTGGAAACCACCCATTCTTGTTAGTTGTGCAGGGCCCTGTAGGTTCATAACTTCTCAGGGTGAATTATAGCCCAGGTGGCCGGGTGCAACTCCTATAGTCCTACTCCCAGACAGGGTATTGAGTGTAGGAGTTACAGTCTCTACTCACAGCCACATAAAAAGCCAAGTGTAATAGTTACGCCAACAGTTGTGTCAAAGCCACAATGTCTGTACTGACACACGATGGAAAACTATCACCTGAAGCAGTGGCTTGTATCATAAGAAACCTCCGTGTGCACATGTTTTGCGTTTCATAAGTTACGATCACCTTTTTGGTTGCCGTGGCTATGCGAGTTTTGCTTTTGCTCACGTGAGATGGGTTGATTAATGGGAATTTTGGGTCGAGTTACAGGAGTTTTGGGTCGATTTACGCAAGCTTTGGGTCAATTTACACAAGTTTTGTTTTCTTATGAAACAGCCGCGTATGAGAGTTTCAAACTCACATACAGTTTCCGTAGGATGACATAAAAGCTCCATAGCTACACAGCTTTTTATGAAACACCCCACAGTATTTCAAGATGGGGAGAAGTGGAATGGGTACCCATTGAGGGATTTAACTAAAATTCTGGTTATTCCAATGATTAGAAATCGTTGAAAAAGACCACACATTATGTTCCCATTCAACGATCCAACGAGAAAAATCTATGGAAAAGACCTCATGACCTGTAAAATATGCAAAAAGGTTAGATTTCCGATGCTAACGATCTCTATTTCATCTAGAATTTAGGTTGCCCCCAAAAGAACGTAGCAATTAAGACCCAAACCAGAACTAAACAGAAAATTGCTGCAGCATTACGATAACGCTACATTCCTGCTTGGGGGTTACTCGGTCTGTAGTACCCTGGTCCTTCTTCGGCTACATCTTCTTCTGGTGCCTCAACATCCATGTTCTCTATGCCCAAAGCTGGTCAGTAGATTGAGGTGGGTTACAGGTTCTCGGACAGGGTGGCGGCCCCCTCAGTGCCTACATCTTGTTCTGGTTATAACCAATCCGTTGGGTCGGTTACAGATGGTTCGGACATTATGATTCTGATAGATGTTAGGAGCAAAAAGTAGGTAAAGAAAAATACGACAAATGTTTGTCTACCTTATGATTGCCATTTTGTTTGAAAAAAATATTTTGAAAGACCAATAATACTAGCGTTTTGTGGCTTATTGCCTTACACGGATTGTCATGACTAGTGTCATAGTGGTTCCACCGATTGTCGGTGATATCATAAGGGCTATACTTCACTATGTGTTCTTTTTCTTGTATATGGTCATCTAACTTGCATAATTTACAGGAACTAAAGCAAACACAAGCAACTACTAATAAGGAATATGGGATTTGGTTGCATTCATACTTGCATTCAGGGAACGCAAGTATGAATGCAAGTAAATATCCATATGGTTTTCTATGGAGTACTTGTGTTTAAATACCAACATGTACCAGCGTTCAGATACCAACATCCGAAACACAACTGCTTGCACCAGTTCCCCCATGGCCAGGTGAACGCAAATGCTAGCTTGCACATACATGTAATGGAATATGGCCTTATCACTTTAAAAAGAATCATTCAAAGTGTTACGATACTCACTAATATTATCTAGTCAGGATAACCAATACTAGGGACGGGGAGTATTGCAATGATTCTGTTGGGCCTCTAGGGGGTATTCCACAACACGATAAAAATGGCCTACAACATGCACACCATATCGCAAGATGTTAATGGCTGGTATCGCAGGAAGAGGCGCCAGCCTGTCTAACCCAGGACCTGGATATCGCAGCAATATCATGCGACATGGACAGATCTCCACAACATTATTAAACATGTCACATAAATATCCAACCTTGGGCTAAAGACTACGACATTGTCCCCTACGACTTCACTGCGATAAAAATCATATCTCACGACTTTAATGTCGCAGTATATGGTCATATACCCTATTACACTACATGACTTGGGCTGCGATAAGATGGGACTGTGAGATCCTACGACATGGCTACGACTTGGTCGTATCCCACCCCCTATCGCAGTGGATGTTGTGTAGTGGAATACCCCCTTCAGTCTTGGGCGCCTACTCTTTGGCTACATCTTGTTCTGGTTATGGCCCATCCCATGGGGCCGGAGTACACAGGGCCTAGGGTGGGGTCTGCGGGCCTGGGCCTGGGCCTGGGGGGCGAGGGGGGGGGCACTGGCTCTTTGAAGGGTACTCCTCACTGCCTAAAGCCCCGGCCACACTGCACGACTCAACTCAACTTGACTGTCGAGTTGAGTTGAGTTGGGGTCAGTCGTAGTGTGTGGCATAGGCTACGACTAGAGTCTTAGCATTTTTCTATGACTCGATCGTTGGGTCGTATATCTTGAGATGTTGAAGATGTACGACTAGATAGTCGGGTCTTAGGGGGGTGTGCAGTAGGTAATGTTATATAACACATAGCCCTCAGGCTAAGTATGTCGAGTCGCACCCTATGGTATGGGTAAGTGTCTTTGCTTAGACTGAACAATCGGGGCAGAATGGTGCCTTATTGTCTACGACGATCGAGTTGAGTTCAGTTGTGCAGTGTGGCCGGGCCTTAACTATGGCCCCCACTTTTCATGACTTACCACTCCTGAATTTTATTTGATAGCCCCCTATTTTTTGGGGGGCCACAGATCACCGCCCCCCAGTATCAGAGTGTGCCGATACCAGAAAATATACAGAAATCACCAAAATTGCAAAAGGAAACTTCTGATAAAATCACATTAGTCTTTTTGATTGAAATAGAATAGCAATAATGCTAATAACTAAATTAATGCCCCTATATTGTTCTATGGATACCATTCACCACCTGTCTATTTCGCTTTAAAAGTGGCTGACTGCCCTTCAATTTTGACATTTACTGACCCGGCTTCGCGGGTCCGTTTGGCAGTAGGTATCTTTTCAAGCCCAAGTGCACCCCCTGGCCTGGGCCTTACCTGGGCCTGTGGATGATGCAGGTCACTTACGAGACCAGCTGGGCCCAGTTACTGGTTACTGACCGTTACGCTGGGTAGAGGGGGTCTTAGATCCGTAATACACAGGGAGGCCCTGCTACTGAACCAAGCCCATGCATGGCCAACCAAGTTGAGATGTAACAGTACTGATATGTGATTTGTTTGTTGGTAAGTTTGTAACTTACTAAAATCGAACTTAACAGATATGTTATTTGACTGGCGGACCCAGTTGAGGTTGAGACCTCACCGAATCGGTACGTTTTTCATAGCTTTATTCTTTAGAACCATAATAGATGTACATTGGGATTCTCTGCTACTGAACACAGCCCAGCCAGGTTGAGGTGGAACATTACTGATATGTGATCATACTCTTTTGGTCAGTCTGTTTCTTACAAAAATGGCCTGTAACAGGTATTGATGATGAGGTTGAGAGCTCACCAAATCGGAAAGTTTTCTTAGTTTCATTCTTTATAACGGTATTCCAGAGTGATTCTCTCCTACCGAGCCTGGCTCAGCAGAGTTGTGACACCACAGTAAATGTGATCATAACCTTTTAGACAGTCTATTTCTTTTGCAAAATGTAATGCTACGTAAAAGATATGTTTGCGACCTCAATGAATCAGAAGGTTGAAGATACTTTATTCTAACTAAGACAAAAAACTATAGTAACATTCTGTTTTGGTCGAAAAACATAACCACAGTGCTGTGATAACATCTCAATACAATGTCACAACAGTACGCTGCAGGACATTCAGCGGGAACCATTGAGCTATCGTAAAAGAGACAGAGCAGAACTGAAACGAACTTCACTGAAATATTATCTCAACCTTTAGTTCTCCCTTTTTTTTCCTGAAATTATTGTAAGCTTCAAAATCCATTTGTCTTCAATTAACTTCTAATGTTGTTAAGCCTTTTTTTGTACTTAATTCAATATCGTTTGTTATTTATTGTAAATAAAACCCTTGAAAATAACAATTAATAAACATAAACATTTAATTAGGGCTTTCCCAGCCTGGCATCCACGTTGCGGTGTTGTACTCGAAGGATACCTTCTGGGTTGGTATATTCTTCAAGGAGCACCCCCACGAGGCTCCTAAACTATAGAGAGTAAAATTAAAACATTTAACTTTAGTCTTCATGACTAAACCAAGGCGACGTGTTATAGATGGTAGTCAACATCTCCCTTGTCATTGACGGCAGCTACAGCCATTAACATGGTTTGGTCGCCATGGATGGAAAAGGTTAATCAAAGACAGTTTTCGACAGCACACAGAAGTGCAGCCAAGGACTTTAGTGAGCTGACCAACTATGTTAACCCTTCTCAACCTTGTCCACCATCACTTTGAAAATAATTTATGTTTAGAGTTCTGTAAAAACATAGCTGAAATTTGTTTAAGGATTAGTATTGCACTTAGGGCGTTGCAATAAGATTCAAACCACCAGAAATCTTCACTATCAAGCCCAATACCCACGTCAATTTAACTGACGGCTTAACAAAACTTTTGTTGCAACTTTAGGACAATCTAAAGACAGAATTATAGTTGATACGGACGTCGGAACTAGAAAAAGGCATAACCTTTCGATCCTGTTATCTAGTCAATCTAGCCATGATTATGTATTTCGTGGGATTTTATATATATATATATATATATAGCTTTTTTTCAGATGTATAGAAAGATACATACAGTTAGCAAACATGTCCTTTGTATAAATGATCTCTGAAATAAAAGAAATGTTATCTCCCTTTGCTTGTCAAGATGAAATAATCATTTCTCCTAGGATACGGAAGTTTCAACACCCCACCCTCCTGCGTACACACACACGATGATGAGGAGGTGCCATTAGGAAAATCAGATAATTGTATCTCAGTGAACCGGGGGTGACCCCGCCAGCTCAAGTTGTGCAGAACGCATGCACGTGCGGCATGGGGAGAGCGGAGGGCTTGCAGTTTGCACATCATCCTAGGCCTCTACACATGCAAGGGGCCCTTGGTGGGGGGACTCCAATGTCACATATGGCGAATACAAGAAAAGGTCATGACACCGGCCACTTAACTTTCTATGTCCCATGTTGCCTCTAATACCCTTTTAGATACTATAGCCCAAGAATATACATTGTGATTCTATTGAATTGTCATTGTGAGCGCATTTTTAAGGCTAGTCTGTAACGGGTATAAGAGACCCTTATGTCGCACGGCAATTCAACTTAAGAAATTGACTAGGTTATGTCCTTCGAGTCACTAAGTCCCATGTCGCATGTCGATTTTAAGAAATGGCTGTAGCCACATTTGATTGGAGCACCCGGGCTATGACAAGTACATAAAGTTATGCAATGCGGTCGTCAGTTGTATCTTAGTTTTAACATTGATTTCCATTTCTGTTGATTTCCATTTCTATGAATCGAATAAGCCCATCCCAGTTTGTATCAACATTTTAGTTATCTATGAAATATTGTTACAATTGCTTCCTCCTTTATTTCCCAAAGACAGCAGCATATAACAAATGAATCATGATAATTTGGTTGATAAATAATTCCTAGAAGTTGTGAGATGCAGCCAAATAGAATCATGATTTCCCCCATAGGAAGCAATGTTAAAGCCTGTCAACCAAACCCACAATGTCCAACCCTTTATTGCCTGGAAATACTGCACCTTGTTTGGCTGCCAATCTTGTGCATTTGTTAATTGATCAAATTTAAGAATGCACAATGTTTTAGCAGTACATGATGATATAAAAGAACAAGAGTCTTGCCTATTCAGATGAAGTAGCTCATATAGAAACTGTGATGGCTCATATTATGTTTTTTTGTCCAACCCTTGTCCAACCCTACGATGTACCCAATGTTGGATGGGCTTATTGGCCCCACTATATCCTATTTAGGTTCCAGGCTCCATGCAGCTCTCATACAGTGGTCCGACAGTGGGTCGGGTCAGGGGTCGAGCCCTCTAAGAGCCCACCCACGTACCCACGTACCCAAGTACCCATATCTTAATGCAACATGTCGGCTTCAGCACAGTTAACCCAGCCCTACAGACCTGAATGTTAAAGCAGTGCAGTTTCCCTGTCCTTCTGCCATTAAACGATCGTGTATTCTTATTTGGGGTTGGGGGGTGGGCCCGGGGTGGGTGGGAGGGGAGGGATACAGAAGTTTGCAATTGGGGCCTGAGGGGAGGGGGGGGGGAGTAGAGGGGTTGAGCCCTAAGCCTAATAGACAAAACCTCAGCGCCCAATTCTAGGGTACACATTTACATTAATTGTGACCAATTCTAAATGGAGGGTCCCCATATTGGAAGTCGGATCTTTTGAATGCAATACTGAGCGTGCATTTCAAAGGTGCAAAGATATATGGAGCCACACTATATATCCAATTGTATAACCATTTTCGTGAGTATAGTGTAGCATATTTAGCTAGACATAAGAGGCAAACCTCCCCAATTCAAAAAGGATTTGGGATGTGCATGTATTATTCGATTGAGAGCACGTGAGATTACCCTTTACAAGACGGTGTTTCTTCATTAGATATTCCCATTACTAAAATACATACTCATCATACTTAAGGCAATTCGCTTGCACAGTTCACAGTCAGAAGATTTCAAGGAAAAACATAACAAGTATATTGGCAAAAGTGAAGGGTTTCTAACTGCTACGGAATAGTACCCAGCCAAGCTGTGACGTAACAGAAACGTTCTGCAACCATACTTTTTTAGTCAGGCTGTCACTTACTAAGATGGCACGTAACAATTATGTTATTGATGGTGAGGTTGAAACCTCACCAAATCAGAATGTTATTACAACGTTATTTTTTGGTGAGGTTAGGACGAAACCAAAACAGAACGTTATAAGAACATCCTGTTTAGGTTGAAGAACGTAACCAGAACGTTTTAATAACGTCACAGTGCCATGTCACAACAGTACATTGCAGCAGCGTTATTGGAAGCCATCAAAATAACGTAACAAGAACCAGTACAGAACCAAACAGAACGTTGCTGCAATGTTATAATAACGTCACATGCTTGCCTGGGTACCTAAGTTTGCACGAGACACAAAGTTACATCTGAATTCAAAGGCATTGGTTTAAAATAGGCAGTACACATTGATGGATATCCAATAAACCCCAAAGGCTGCTAAAATGACCGAAGGCAACTTCATTCCTGACTGTTTAGATTAAAAGAAAGAAGGCGTAAAATCAGATCTAGAAGCAAAGAAATATCGTAACGGCCAAGCATCAAATGGCCCCAGAGGGAACTAATAAAAGTCAAATTGGCCCGCAAAAAAGGTACTTTTATCCGCACTTAGGTAGGCATAAAAAGAGTTCCATTTCCTCGGCTGCCATGATACAAAGGTAGCGTTGCTAAAAGTAGTCCCGGCAGTGCCATGAAGACCTACTTTTAACTGCGCCGTGTGTTCGTGAGCCGCATCACTACTCACAGGGCGCTCTCCAAGCAGATCTCTTGCCCAGCAGGCTGGGGTTCACTCACGGTTCAACTACCTCGGATCTGCTTGGAGAAGGCTAATGGTTTGCGCTGGTTCCTAACCTGCTGTAAAGCTGATCCACTGCCTCCTGCTGGTACCAGTGCTAATGACCTATTTATTTAGCTAACGGGTGAGTGGCTCGGCCAAGTAAAGCCGTCAACAAACTGCTCATCAAACTGCCTACAGTCTGAGCTGGGAATAGACTATTTGTCTAAATGGACCCCCCTTTCGTTTCCCTATATGATAGTAAAAGAAAAGATATGTTGTGGAAAGATATAGGCTAGAACCCACTTTGATTTGGCTGAAATTGCTTCAATTTTGTTTGGAACCCCCATAAGCTTTGGTTTCAGTACTGGCTACCCCCCTGGATGTTAATGTAGGATTTCTGTGTGCGGAATATACCAGACACATTACCTACAATTAATACATGATACATGTTTTATAATAAGACATAAATTGAACAGAAATGTAACATTGTTTATGTTATGATGCCTCCGCCATGGCATCCTAACCTGTGTCCTAGTATCTCTAAAGGTAAAAACATCTAGTTTCAATGAACAGCTGATGAACAGCTGGCATATCTTCCCAAAGATATTCTTCACATAGCATATTTTCAAAAGCAGGGAGCATTTCAATAATGATAATTATGATGCCGTTTCTGGCTAAGGATAAGATATTTTTACTGTCAATTATTTACCATTGTTAGTTTCATTAAGACTTAAACGTGGGTATCCTCAAAGGTCTGGCAACGTCTGGAACAACTTTCGAAAGTGCCAAAGTATTGCACACTGAAAACACAGAGTTGTCAAAATGGTGCCAAAAACGACAACCCAATGTTGTCTGTGTCTTTTATACAAAAAATCTTATTTATGAATAGTTTCATGTTGCAGATATCATAGTCCATAATAATGGCTTCCTATTATCTTATTACAATTTATTAGGCATGGCCATTACACGTAGGAGGCCTATGAGTTCTATGGTTTTTGACACCATTCACTTACAATACTTTATCATAGACAGAGGCCATGACAACCTTGGGTTGTCGTTTTAGGCACCATTCACTTACAACCCTAGGGTCGTCAGGCAGCACTTTTGACTCTCATTTTGTTCTGTAACAACCCTATGACAACCCGATTCTCAGTTTTTGCTTCTCTGACAACCTTTTTGGCCAAAGTAGTCGGGAGAAAATGACAACCTTTGGGTTGTCATCCAGCCTCAAAATTCACAATTACAACCCTCTGACCACCCCCAAATTGTCAAAGGATTGTCACAAGGTTGTCACACAGCATAAATGGCCTGAAATGAGCCCTGCTCTGCCCCCACAAGTCACCTATGACAACCCAAAAGTCACCTATGACAACCCAAAAGTCACCTATGACTACCCTCTGACAACTTTAAAGTGGCTCTCTGACGACTTTGTGTTTTCAGTGCATGATCAATTATATAGAAGAAATCTACCAAGCCAACCTGCCACATAACGGAAACTTTCTGCAACCATACTTTTTTAGTCAGTTTGTAACGTTATCATAACAATTTCTTTTTGGTGAGGTTGAGACCAAACCGTAACAGTATGTTATTAGAACATCCTGTTTGTGTTGAAGAATGTAACCAGAACGTTGTAATAACGTCACAGTGCAATGTCACAGCCATAGGTTGCAGTGACCTAATTGGGAGTCATCAAAATAACGTAACAAGAACCAATACAGAACCAACCAGAACGTTGCTGCAACATTATAATAACATTGCATTCTTTCCAGACAAGGTAACAAGCACATTCTGCAACTGCACCTTTTTGGTTTGTTTGTAACTTGTCCAGTTTTCAGTTAGCAAATACATTATTTTAGGTAAAGTTGAGACTTACAAAAAAAGAACCTTTTGATAACATTATATTTTAGTAAAGTTGAGAACTTACCAATTAAGAATGTGATAATAACGTTATTATAATGTGAAAGGACATTACAAGAACATCACAATATCGTTACAGTGTGATGTCACAATGTTAGGTTCCAAAGACATTTTCTGGTGCCATCAAAGTTACGTAACAAGAGCCAAAGCAGAACGAAACAGAACGTTGCTGCAATGTTATAATAACATCGCACTGTGATATTATTACAATGTCCTGGTTATGTTCTTCAATACAAACAGAAGATTCTTATAACATTCTGTTATTGATTGGTCTTAACCTCACCAAAGAATAACATCATAATAATGTTCTGATTTGGTGAAGTTTTGACATCACCATCAATACATTAACTGTTAATCTTATTGTGTAGCAGACTTAACCAAAAAGGGGCCTTCCATTTAGTACGTACTCACATTTTCAAAAATCTCAGACCCCCCCACCCCGCTGAGGCAAAAATACGCATTGAATATGTACTATAATGTACGCACATGTACTAAATGGAAGGCCCCAAAGGATGGTTGCAGAATGGTTCTGTTACATCGCAGCTTGGCTGGGAACCCTATTGCCACAGACCCTATTGCCCCCTCTTAATGAGTGTACCTACCCGGGTCAGGGGTCAACAAACACTGGGCTGGATCTCCGAGAGGCGCTCCTCCAGATGATCCAATCAGGGGTCAAAGGTCACCAGAGGGGCTCGGTTAACCCAGGCCACTCTCGCTCTATTTGAGCAGAGATTGAATGACACTCAACAAGCTAAGGGGGTATTGCGTGGGATGCGTAATCTCATCAACGTGGGTATAGACTCCTCAGAACAGAGAAAGACTGGTTAAATGTATCACAATGACATTTTTTTTAAATAAACGTGGGTCATGTGCGTTAAAGATAAGAAGCCCACAAGGGTACATTAAAGATTAACCCAGGCCACCCTCGCTTTATTTGAGCGCAGATTGAATGACACTCCATAAGCTGAGAGGGTATTGCGTGGGACGAGTGATGCCATTATTATGTGTCTAGACTCCTGAAATAAAAAAAAAAACGTAACATGGGTATTTCTTAAATTCGACACGCGAATTAGTGCATCGAGCTTGAGCATAGCAGGGACAATAACACGATTTTGAAATGGACTTATTAAGCAAAATAAAAGCCAGTAAGGGCGTGTTAAAGATTAACCTAGGCCACTCTCGCCCTTTTTTGAACAGAGATTGAATGACGCTCAACAAGCTGACTCCTGAAATCCAAATAGAGATGAACCTATATACCGTTTTTTATGAGTTTGTACAGTGGACTGTCCCATAGGTGTTTTGTTCCTAATTGTACAGACCCAGATCCATAAACCATACCTCAACTCTTGAATGACACTCAACAAGCTATTGAACTAGACTATTGAATGTACTATTTCATATCACATCACTCATCTCATATATACATATGTTCTTTACACATCACTGATCAACTGGAAGACCATGTACAGCACGTGAAGTTGACAATAAAATGAATTTAAAAAAAAGAAGCTCAGAATGCTCTGTGTGTAAGGCATAATCTCATCGAGATGGTATGAGACTCCTGAAATTTGAAATATGCGACTGACATTTCTGAAAGTTGATTTCAGATTGCATTTTGCATCTAGAATCCAACATACTGAGTATGTATGTTCCATCATTTCAGGTTAATGACCTGTTGCATTTACAAACTAAACTCCCAAGGCTAAAGAACCCCTACCATGTGAAAAATTTACGTTGTCACAACGTCATTTTGCAATGTTGCAAGTATGTTTCAAGAAAACATTGTGAATTACGTTGTAGCAATGTTGCTACCACGTCTTCCATTGAATGTTGTGAAAAGGTAATGCTGCAAAACGTTGTCGGAACGTTGTGTGTTTGCTGGGCCGTGATGGTAAAGAATATCACAAATACAAATTTTAGAAAGAACGTGGGTCATGTTCATTACAAACAAAAGCACACAAGGACATGTGAAAGATTAACCCAGGGCACATTCGCTCTATTTGAGCGGAGATTCAATGACACTCAACGAACTAAGAGAGTATTGTGTGGGGGTTAAGATGGTTCTGCATGGGATGCGTAATCTCATCAGCATGGATCCAGACTCCTGAAATAGAAAATGTGACATTGGCATTTCTTAAATTCGACATGTGATATTTGGTCTTAAAGCGCAACAAGGAATGGCAGAAACATGCAAAACAGCCAAACAACCAGGCCACTGTTGCTCTATTTGAGCGCAGATTGAATGACATTAAAAGAATGCAAATTGTAACTTAACATCAATTTCAATACGAGAAATATTGATAAATAAGAAAAGGTATCCTTGTATAAACTAACAACAAAATACCCATTTTGAAACTCAAAAATGTTGGCCCTTATTGGTTGAAACGTTGGTTAACAGAGAGAAGCGTCTTTGTGCAAAACTGACGTAAGCATGCATTCACAGAAGTACTTTTGAATTGAAATGTTTATTACAAGTTGATATTACCTTCCTTGTCGTGCCATCCTTTGCAAGAACCAAAATAAAACAACCAACAACTACAATTTCATGTCTGCAGCAAGGATATTTCTGTGTGAGTATTGTTATCAGGAAACACTGATTGAAGTGTGATTCAAACTGTCCTTGTTGAGATGGTTTGATTTGCGACAGGCCATGGAACAAACAGTTTCTTAAGGCCATATTACACTATGCATTGACTGGTTCACATTGGGGCCATTTCGTACACGTTTTTGCCGATGTGAATAGCAAACGCGAATCTGGATGGCCAATGCATAGTGTAATATATATAAAAAAGTGAACTAATCGCCCACTGCGACCCAACATGACCCAATGCGACCCCAAACATGTGTCAAAACGCATAGTATGATATATTTCACATTATAGTGTAATATGGCCTGAACACGAAGCATTCGTGTTGGGCAACACCACCAAATGCAAACACAGAGCTTTAATGTTGTAAACTGCATTAAAAAAGATTCTGTTCTATTCACATTTTCCAATAAAATCTATTGAACTGAGAGAACATACCATGGAATGAAATCTTTATTCATCCGATCTTAAGTGCTGTGTCAATCCTATCATTATGTCAGATAAACAGACATTTTTAACAAACAATTACAATGGGGAGGTATGCACCTTCCCCCTGTCAGAGTTAGTGCGTTCTTGCCAAACACATCCTTACGTTATTTCCCCCAGGACAGCACCTATCTATCCCCATCCCCACACCTGCCGGTCCGGCCGCCAGTAATTTAAGCCATTGCATGAGCAAGCCAATCATCTAGGAAGCCAATCCCACTTTTTTATGTTATATGTATTTTGTTAGCATGCAGGAATTCCTCGGCAGTGTACATATATATATACCCCGTGGAGTCGGCTCTACAAGACAGAGTAATCTTATCTAAGGAAAACTGCAAAACATTGAAGTTACTTCCTCATATATGTAGTTCTCATTTAGCTGTGGAGCTGTGGAGCAGAAATATATAACCCAAGACTGCCAGATTAGTCTCCTTAAGTTATATGAACCTCCATATTGCTATAGACCTTTTGAAGACATGGTATTGTGATCACATTTTTCATTTATAAAGGTTATCATGTATTAGAATTTCATAAGTTTGTACAAGATGATCCTGACATAAATATGCAAGTGATCTATGCACTTATTAATTGTTAGTTTAACATTTGCTTTTCTTTTGCATTTGCAAATTGATCACCAATATGGTGCCTTGTTTACTTAAGGCAATTGTGATGTCATCTGCACAACATCTATTGCCAGTTGTAATGAGAAAACCGAGTAATACCATAGGCTAAGGGGGCCAGCTTGTTGCCTTGGAGATCGCCAGGAACTTTATTAGAACCCCGAATTCCCTCACCATGGATGGCTCATATCATAGACCACAAAATCGATATAAAATATAACAATATAATCTGTGAATGATAACATTTTCAGATCAACTAAAAAGAATACAAATCATACACAGATCCAAATTGACACAATACTCTCTGTTAGTTTTTCATTATTTTAATAACAAAGAATGCCATGATATATAATAATAGGGAATTATACATGCTTTACGTCTGTGACTTGTCTACACGTTTCCCAGCATGTATCCTGATCTAGGCTAGTCTGCAGATGTATTGCTGTAAATGAGTTATGTGTAATAGGAGAATTAGCCCATCCCAGTTTACACCAATGTTTAAGTTTACCATAAAATATTTTTAAAATTGCCTCCATGCTTTTCCATGAAGATAGTTACATGATACAATATTACCAAAGGCAATTTGGTTGACAAATTGCTTCTTGAACTTGTAAAATACAGTTTATATATTTTTTTTTGCCCATAGGAACCAATGTTAAAGCTTGTCAGCCCAACCTACAATGTCTGACCCTATTTTCCCTGAAATACAGCATTTTGATTGGCTGGCAAACCTGAAAATCTGTCAATTGATAACGTTCTAGAAATTATAATGTTTTATCAATACTTGGGGATATAGATGAATATAATTCTTGCTTATTTCAGTAACCCTAACTCTAGGAGACGACGATGCTTTATACATGAACTTTGTCTGACCCTTGTCCAACCCTGGAAATACCCTATGTGGGATGGTCTTATTGGAAGCATGTCGCTCTCACCACGATTGGCCGACAGAGTCCACAATTAGAGAACCATTCTGTTCGTGTTAGGGCGCCATTTTGTCTACCTGCCAATAACAAGTGGAGAATGGACAAAACTGATGAAGTGCTCCCAAAGTCTTCTTTACTCTGAAAACCGAATAGTCAGTTTTGAAATTGTCTGTCAGTGAATACTTGATTAGCCACAGGGAAAGAGGAAATTGGGTTTCTGTGGAAATAAATAATTGAATTAATATGAAAATAAAGAAGAACAGACGGATGGTAATTAGGAGACAACTACTTGTACTGATTGCGAAAATGTATTACCTCCTGTGCCCCGTCGCATAACGGGTCTCGCTGTAGGGAACATTGGCACACCACTCTCGCAACAAGGACATCCCTGTTGCGATAGGTCCCCCTGTTGATTTGTGGGTGTTCTAAGCAACCAATTTTAATTCTGTAAAAAGTCCTAGAAACTAGACATTTAGATCTAAAATCCCTGAAATTTTCAGCCCAGGAAAATGATTAGAAATGGGTGAAAATTGATGCCGAATTTCGCGTATAGTAGCGAGACTGCCAAACCCTCGCTGTTTCTCTCCCTACAGCGAGCATTTGGTTATGCGATGGGCCACTGAGGAAATAGACTGAATCACAAACAACCAAATAATAAGTGGGTTGCCAGAGGGGGCTTTTTATTCTAATTGAATCTAATTCAATAAAGCCTTATGTGAATACATGCAGAATGATAAACTGTCACAGAATATGTGATTTGAACCCACACATGTTCTATAAATGTTTCTACAAATCATTTATATTTGTGTCAGAGGGTTAGACGTAGGCATGTGCACATATCTTAATATCTAATAAATGACGTCGACATTATGTTGATGAGTGTATCTTTGTAATCTATTTCATCAGGACCTCATAAAACAAACTGTCTTAGCCTAAAAGCAGGCCGGGTCTCGTATAGCCAAAGGTGGTGAAATAATGATAGAAGAGTGGTGGGAAATGTACAGAAAGGATATATGCTATATAGGAACCCGGTGGTGACATATATATGTATAAAAATTCCTACCTGATAGTAATAGGCCCAATAAAAAAGCATGCCCATAGAAATGCAAGACTACAACATTCACTTTAGAAGGTCCTTTTGTCTACTTGATATAAGAGACCAGACAACACGTTTTCTGTCCTATAGGGAGACAACTTTAAAGCCAGAATATGACTAGTATCAGTCAAAAGAAAACTTGTACAGAATGAATCCACTTATTCATGGCTATACGGATTGGAGGGTGTCTCAAAATGAAGTACCAGGTGTCACAAGCAGGTGCCACAAGTTCATATATATTCCACCTTGTGGCACCCTACTCCAAGCTAGTTTGTGGTAGTTTGCTTGCAACTTTTCATGGTATCACAAGCAAATACTGCAGAATGGAATATAGCCTTAACGTTTATTACCAAATTCATCTGCTGTAAGGTAGCTTGTAAGGTAGACTGTAATCAAGCCAGGTGATTTAACCTATTTTGATATATTACTGGTTACCTTCACTAAATTTGAACCACATTTCTGGTCATTTAAATGGCAAGATTCAACCAGGATTTTAGTTGAATCACTTAATTGTTTCCCTATTTTCCCAATTCCCACACCATTCCTTCTAACCAAATGGTCCGTTCCCAGGCAAGCAGTGATGTGCCAAGCACATTCTGACTACAGGTACTTTTTTGGTTAATCTGTAACCTGCCCAATTTTCACGCAACTGTTGCATTATTTTGAATTTATATAAGTTTAGACTTAGTGAAAAAAAGAATATTATAAGGACATCATATTTAAGTGAAGTTACAATCTCACTATCAAAGAACATTATTATAACGTCATTATGACGTGAAAGAATTCTTCAAGACGTTACAGTGCCACATCACAACGTTAGGTTCTAAAGACATTTTTGGGTGCCATCAAAATAACATTACAAGAACCAACGCCGAACTACACAGAACGTTGCTGCAACATTATAATAACGTCATATTCTTGTCTGGGCTTCCAAAGGAGATGCCTCACTCCATCAGAGAAAGTGGCCCCAGACGTCCATTCTGTAAATAGTTCCCCTTTCCCCGTCCAGGGGGCGTCACGGCCACTAGGGGGCGCCAGCAGACAGTGACCTTGACCTTGGGGGTTGACCACGTGGTCCTGACGAGTCAATCCACATCAGTATTTACAAGGCTACCCGGGCCGGGCTTGGTTAGGCCTCAGAGGTGGCCAACATGTGTGGACCTTGAGAGAAAGACGCTCTAAGATCTGGTGAAACTCGATCTTTTGGTTTTTAGCTCTAATGATGTACCTGGGTGAGGTGTTCGCTCCGAGGTCCCCCTCCCCTCGTTTATAATACGCCATCTGCCGGCAATCTGTGCGTTCAGAACTCACTTTGAACCCCACACGGATGTATTATACACATCTAAACACGTACACACAAAAACTGGACTCTTATCAAACTACAGCTCCCTGGTAGTAATACACTGGTATAGAAACCACCCTTTCATCTAAGGCTCATGTAAAGGAATCGCGAAGAAAAAAAGCATTGGTGGTAGATCTGTAGATGAGAAGTGTCGGGTTATCAGAGTACTCTGTTGGTGGTTAAGAGGTGAGACACTGCAGTGTGTGATATAGTGTTAGTTACATTGATGGCTGGCCCCACATAACCAACAAAAACTCATTATACCTTAACAGACAAGTGATAGGGTGCGGTGAGATGAAAGAGTGAAGACATTGTATGATAGTATTATAGACAGGAGGGGAAGGAAAAAATATAGGGCTGGGTGATGTGCACGTGTTTGTTCATAGGTAGATTCTTCAACCAGAATCTTGTTATACTGTATGACTCGAGCGGGGATGTCAGCGTGCAATTATGATGACAGCACCGACAACTTACAAAAAGGAGCAATATAGTTGTTTGAACTTTGCATGTCTAAAACATGGTTTTATTTGTTGTATGTGCAAATCGTCTATGATACTTCATAGTGTCAATATGACATAGTCTAATTCAAGCTAAGGGTGTGAGGTTATAATGACGTTGCAGCAACGTCCTGGATTGGTGTTGTCACATCACATTGTCATGTAACAGCAACATTCTTTTGATGACTCCCAAAATGTTACTGCAACCAGCTGTTGCAATATAACATTCTAATGTTCTGGTAACGTTCTTGCCATGTTATGAGGTTGATATTATGACCTTACCAGATAAGAATGTCAGAATAACATTCATACACACATGCACACACAATTACCATTAGGTATTACATACAGGAGATTAAATTGGCTTTGAATTGCATCGGGATTCAGCTGACTAGCAGACCGTTTTATGAATATTTTGTTTCTTTTTTCAAGTTTGTCCAAATCCATTATTTTAGTTTTATATTCTGTCTTGCTCAGATGCATTTTGATTTTGTTTTGAATGAACTCGTTCATATACATATACCCATACAATAAAGGTTGAAAATGATAGAATGAGATGATACGAGAGGCACTGTATGCAATATCATACATACAATTGTGCCCAGTCAGTGACTTGAAACATGACAGACAATATTGTAATTAAGCGGAGTAAAATTTTAAATTGCTATTTCTTCTTTTGACAATTTGGAGGCACTTTGGCGTAATAGCGCATACCGTTTCATTTCGATGTGAAATCCATCCAAACTGATATCTTTATCAAACAAAACAGTTGCCGAATATTGTATGCGTCATAGCCCTAGAATCATCAGATTTCACGCCCTATCGTATAGTGGTATAGCCATTAGTGTTAACAATTATTCCGAAGAACTCATATGAAATATTCTACCTCGCCTCAGTTTTTTTATTTGGCTGTAAGTTCTCTTTCAACTTTCATTGCCAATCATCCCTCACCTTGCCCTTTCCATCATCTCCAATAAGACTTTTCCCTGACCCTTTGACCTTGAGGGTGGCCCTGTTTGACCTTCACCTCTGACCCCTGTCTGAGCTGCTCAGGCCTCGGGGGAACAGACGGAGGTGGGGTGGGGGGAGGGGGGGTGAGGTACAGTGTGCCCAAGCAAGAATATGACATTATTATAACATTGCAGCAACGTTCTATATAGTTCTGCTTTGGTTCTTGTTATGTTATTTTGATGTCACTGAAAATTAATGTCTTTAGAACCTAACATTGCTACGTCATTTCACATTCTTGTAATGTTCTTTCATGTTATAATAACATTATCATAATGTTCTTTCTTAGTAAGGTCTCAACTTCACTAAAATATAGTGTTATTATAAGGTTCTTTTTTAGTAAGTCTTAGTCAGCTTTACCTAAAATAACATAACTGTTACATGAAAATCCATATGAATAGTTAGACAGGCAGTTTTCATCGTGTGGTTGAATAAGGTGCTTGGGGATGGTTGATGGTAGAGGGGATGGGGGAGGGGGAGGGTTGGGGTGAGCTATGGGTGTTAGGGGGTGAGGGGTGAGGGCTGGCCCTGACAACTTGCTGAATCATCCCCCAGTAAGTAAGACCTCAATCCGACCAATCCGGCTATTCATAGCGCCACGGGAAAATAGGAAAAATCGCATTGGGCGGTCGTTGACGTGACCGAAAGGTTAAGTCATCAAGATGTTTGGTATTTGAACAAGGAAATCCAATATGTTTAGGGGCCGTCCGCTATCATTACGTAAGCGAAATAGTAATGGGGATCGGGTTTAATACATTTCTAATGTTTATTATATATCAAGGGGGTACCTGTAATTAATGGAGAGAAAACCATAACACACATGGAATTGGCTATAAAAACCAGCAACCACAACGGAAGTGATACATATATAATTATAAAGGCGTTTTGCTAAATTTTATATCACAGCCCAGGATAGTTCCTATGTGCCACATCTAAATTGGGGTGGGGGGGGGGGGTTGCACCCATTTGACTTGAGCTGTGACATTGGCGTGAAATGAGAATATCCCAGAAAATTCACACAGGGACGATATAATTGGTTGAAATTTGCCATATTGAGTATTTCACATGTATAACCAAAAATCTTATCTCTAGTATGTACGAATTAACTATGACATCGTCCTATCGCATAGTGCAAAACCCCCTTGTTTCACACACGTATTACCACGGATTTATTTCTAATATGTGCGAATTCACTGCGACATCGTCCTATCACTGTTCATATAGCATTGGGTTTTACACTCTTATAGAGTAATATTCCTTCATCGGTTTCTTTTAAGCCCATTCCCCTTAACGTCATAGGGGGAGGAAGTAACTGATAGCCAAACTAACATAGGGGAGAGATAAGAAAGCTTGGCTGGTTACTGGTGGCCTTTACCTTACCAAAGTCTAACTGTAAGAACCAGCGAACAAGGGTAAGAATGGACCAGTAAAGGGATATGTAGGCTATGGACGTTGTGCACGTGACGTCACACTTCCCCGATCAAAATAGTTGGGGCAATAATTATTGTTTATCAATTTAGAACTATTATTTAAAGCAATTAAGAACATCTAAAAGTATTATTGTAAATTCTAATGCGGAGGAAATATACTTTATACCCCATTGTGGACTAAAACAAAAATCGTTGTCAAGTGTATTCATAATGAAATGATAATATACACTATTACAATTATATAGTCTATAATCTCAGTTTTGTGTTTACCATCTTACCACAATGTTTCTGTCATAGGTCCTTTATATATGGGTGACAGGAACTTGATACATTCAACATTGTAATACAAGTTCATTATACGATAATTCCAATCAATGACAATCATATTGACAAATACCGAAAGGATCTAGATTCTTCACATATAAGTGATCATATCGTCAAATCTACTTACGGTCTATAGTTCACTACCTGAGATAGATAGGGGTCATGAAGATTCCTGACAACCCCTATCTTGACGGATTCCACTTCAAGTTTAAAGATAACACACTTCCTGACACCTTTCTTCGATCTGCTCATGCAGTGGGCCCTCCCATAGATGGGTCACGGATGCCGTCTGAGGCGGAAGGACTTTTTCAACAGACTAACCCATTTCAATACTGCACACAATCGCGTAATAGGGTTCAGTGAAAACAATCGGCCAACTATCCTGCCAGAATCTCGGTTTTTGTAATTGAAAAAGTATTATCTCGTTTTACAAACGCTTTTCAGATAGCGATAAGTTAGTGAACATCGCTTAATGAACATTTTAGTGAACATTTTATAAGTATATATATATATATATATATATATATATATAACTATATATATAATAATAATTCTCTATGATGATGATGATGAAGGTGTTGCAAGGTAAAATCCACATATGTGTATGTGTACTGAATCTGTTGGTTCAGTCTAGTGGGTAGGGGGCCTAAGTGGCCCCCCTGTACCTAAAAAACTCCCTTTCTCATAATCAACAGGACTACATCTGTTCTGTTTTCAACCACACTAAAGACCCTCTTGCTATACATCTATTTGACACCAATCCAAGAAAACCTGAAAGAAAGAAACAAGTCAAACACACCTCTCACCTATTACTAAGAAGTCACCAGGTCTCCAAACAAACCTGGTTTCAGAGATGTTACCCCAGTATCATTGGCCAGAAGTAATAGGCAAAGACAAGTGGCTTGCATTCCAAGTTGTGATGTAAGGAGTGTGGATGGAGAGTATAGGGAGTGGGTGTCTGTTAGTAGCCTGAGTGGGACGAGTTGGACACAACCCCGTGCCAATGTTTACCCACTTCAAAGGCACCCTGTCGGTGGAAAGCTTGTTTTCTCTTTGAGTCTGTGTAGACTGAACCACCCTGAGCCACCCTGGTAGACAGTAAGTCTAGCTATAGGTAGGACTGAGACTGGTGGCCTCCTGAAAATGGCCGTTTTCAGGAAGCCATGTCTAGGTTTGTCTGACGTGGGACAGAGCATATCACGCATAAAACGCAACTAGCTATAGGGCCTTCACCTTAGTGCATATACATCGAGGGGGAGTATAGGGTCTGAGATTTTTGAAAATGTGGTTATGTACTAAATGGAAGGTCCCTATTCATTTGTCCCTATGATATCTTTATAGATATCAAAATAAATGTTATTTGATGAATCAGTATGTATTACGCTCCCACGGGAGTTAAAGGCAGACCAGGCTTAGGGCACAGATAATTCCAGGATACATCAAGTCACCTTTATTTCTATGGTACTGTTATACTACCGGGTTTTACAGCAACTAGTTTGGGTCACTTAGGCCTAGCGACAGATACACTGTTCAACTACAGTCAAATCTAAAAGAAAATAAGATTAAACGAAGTCCAGTAAAGCTACGTACTTTAAGAAGTATTGTTTCTCTTTAAACCAATCATAATCAATAGATAATTATAGTTTCTTATTTATATGGATTAATTCAAAAACATCCGTTATCATGAACTGCAAATGAAAGGTAGATAGAGGTTTGTGTTGATAAAAGATATTATATACGACTTCTGACGTTTTTAAATCATTGTTTCAATGATCAGAGAAATATAAGTAATACTCCCGACAATCTTACTACATGCTAGGATAGGAAAACTTTTGCTGCCGCTGTCCCAATTATTGGGACACTATCTTAAAGTGTTTTTTTTCGGGCTGTGTAAACGCCGCTATAATGAAAAACTAGTTAGAGTTCCGGGCGGAGAGTCAACTGCTGCTGCTAAAGTTGGTTCATTTTTAAAGCTTGTAATTTACTCCTTCCGTGACATTAGCCATTAGTGTATGTTAGCCCGACCGCCCTCCCTCCTCTCCAATGGGCGGGAGCTGGGTCTAACTCGAGCCCAGTTCCCACCAAAAGATCCCGAAAAGGTGACAATCCAAGGGAAATCCAAGACAATCTATACCTACAATAAACTTGGATTTCTTTTAACCGAATATGAAAAGATACAATTGTCTACAAGTTGCTATCCTTTTAATTACCCACAAATAAGAGATATATATGTTGTTCCGGCTGAACATGGTACAGGAGTGGAGACTCTCGGGGGTCCTGGACGACTTTTTCCAGTTGGATAAAGATCCATTGAATGCCTAGAACAACAAAAAAGTAATACTTGCCTTTAATTAACTTTGGAAGAAATCGTTGATTTTGATTGTCGTTTATAATTCTGTCGTTTATAAATCGCTAGGATTTTGCAGTTGTTTGTGGTCGTTTGAGGTCATCCAACCAACTAATTTTGTGTTTCCACTGAACAATATTGTCAAAGACCACCGTCATTAAACTTAATAGTAATTGTAGGTCGTATTTCATGGTCAAAAGCTAACAGTCGTTGGGTAGAAACTGGCCTTAAGATATGTTATGAATCACCAGAGGTGATTTTAAGTAAACTTTCAAATGTTAACTTACATGCGGTGGTTCCTGCATGTCATGTTTAATATGATCTTTTGTTTAAATGAAAAAGAATCTTGTAGTGGGTATCGCCTAGTGAAATACAGGCTTAACCCAGCCGCCCGTACCGATGGGAGGAAAACATTTAACCAGGGAAGACACTGACTCATCGGATCCATTCAGGTTGTTCCTGTCCTCCCACTTAGTAAAGACTCGCTTTTCACCTGGAGTTCCTGATGGATTGCTGACCATTCGTATTTAAATTGCTTTTCGGATATAAAAAGAAAACTCATCATCTGTTCTTCTGATTAAATTAAATATGTCCACCTAGCAAATGTGGGCTTATATTTTTATTCAAAAACTTCAGATTCTGGGGAAAAAATTGTTATTAAACGTCTTTTCCTCCAGAATCAATTCCGGTTTGAAGATCTCAGGATAATTAGATTTAAATATCTCTTTTCTCAAACCTTTTACAGAACTAAAATTATCCCAGTAAAACAACTGCAATTTAACATTGGACATATCCTAAAAGCAACATCCTTGTTGCAAGATATTGAATTGTTTCACTTTTTCATCATGCGACTGACCACTGGTGCTTTATTATAGCTAAATACTAAAACCAACAAAACCAAACCTGGGGGCCGGACCAAAAAACATCCACAATCTCTCGTGGGGGTGATCTGACGTCCACGAAAAGAAATATCCACCCAGAAAACATCCACGAGAACTTTTGGACATGAAAATTTCTGGGAAAATTATACTAAAACCAGTTCCATAATATATTTATTTACATAAAATACTTCTTAAAGTCTGTTAGAAGGACATTGGGGCACTTAAATTGTTGAAAAAATTGATTTCTGTGCTACGAGAACTTAAATACTCACGAGAGCAAATTTTGTGATCGTGGGTATTTTAAGTTCTCGTGGGTCCAAATTCTCGTGGATGTTTTTTGGTCCGCCCCCCAGGCTTATACCCATACTGAAGGATTTGGCTGTGATATGCAGTAGCCAGGTATATAACTGCTTATATGTATATATATATATATATATATGTATATATATATATATATATATGTATATATAAATGGGCCCTTATTTCACCTACATTTCACCAACCGTAGAAACAAAAACTATTTTTAAAAGATGAATACAAATTCACCGATTTTGTCGGCCAGATTTTGAGATGATCCCCTTAAATAACCATGAACCAACCAAGTGCAATGGTACTGAAGAAACCCTCTGGTTCCCTCCATTGGATGCACTTTAACCTTATGAAGCTTGCCTCTGACGGAAATAGGTGAATGAAATCCAGATTTCAATCTACACAACCTCCTTGGCATTTCCCCAAGTCTCTGACCTAGGTTATCTTGTTTCTAGCGTTGAATTTTACATGGCACAGAATTGGATAAAGAGGTAATGGCCAGACTAAGGAGAGCTGAAAGAACCTTTTTTTCTTAAACTAGCAATTCGAGGACGTCGCTGATCTCAGATTCGTATCTGCCTTTAACCTATGGCAAAAGAATCTATTCTACATCTGGTCTAAGATATTTGACATGTATGATACGTAAAGGCTATATTCCACTATAATATAGGGAATACTTTCGGCACTTGCTTGCAGTAGCTGCCACTACAAACGGTTTTATATGGGTTTTCTATGGATTGCTTGCAGTCTGGGATACCAACATGTTGGTATGAAAACTGCAAATGGGTTGTGGTACCTAAAAAAGGGACCGCAAATGCTACCTACTGCAAAATGGAATATGGTCTTAAACGTCTTTGACTTTGACGGCGTTCCAATTGTGCATTTCTAACGTATTCAATGAGTCAGGCAGACCATCATTTTATCCATTGACTGACATAAACCCAAAATTACTAAGATACTTCGCCTAACTTTTAACCTAGGCACAATTATTGGTGGTGAATCAAATATCAGGAGGGTATTTCATAACAAAATAATAAGAAACGGGTGAATCTTAAGAAATTCTTAATTCAAAATTGATGTTGAATTGTACAAAGATGCTTTTTAAGAATCGATTGATTCTTAACATCATGTTATGAAATACCTAGGTAAAATTACTTTCTTACCTGTGTTTTGCCATTGATATAACATTGACCATACTGGGTCTAAGATCAGGTTGTAGGTCTCTTTAATTAACAAAGATTTTTTATACAGCCTTTACAAAGAACTCTTTTTTCTTCTTAAAACCTCTCTTATCTTTAAGAAAATCTTATTACAACAAAGAAAAAGAATCTTTAACTAAGTTTTTGTTCTGAAAATGCCTCCGGGAACGGCCATTGGTATCCTTCAAAGAGTCAGTGCCTTCCCCTTCCCCAACCCCGTAATAGTGAAATAATGGGTTGCGCTGACCCCCTTTTGGGTGCAGGCCATTCATTGCTGCCCCCGAGTGTTACTTCACCCAACTAATCACAACCCTCCAAACTACCTATACTACCAATACCTACCCACAATTCCCCTCTTCCCCTCCCTCAGTTCATCAACAACCCCAATTCCTTCCCCTTCGTCCATGTCCTCAAATTACCACGCACCCACCCTACAACCCTCCAATACCCCATTTTTCCCCTCATCATTTTCACAATTCAACTTTTACCACATTTTATAAAATACTATATTACTTCATTACAACTATTAAAAATGGATAATTGGATAAAGAGATAAAGAGAAGGGGATTATCTCGTTTGTTGAAGAAATCGGACTAACAGAGAAACAGAGACAAAGACTTATTTTATATTTATCCAAGTCACGAAGTTCGTTCTACTTATATCTATACAAAAACATGGACAATGCTTTTTCTCTATTGATTTATTATTCGCTTAACTTTATTCGTTTTAACGTGTTAAAACCTACATTTCAAATCCACAGTGTAAACTTTCTACACTTTTAAGAATGTCCACCTATAATCAACACTTTGAAGAAATAACAGTTTGGAATTCAACACTGTAGAATCTTGAGTATATAAGACTCCGATTTGATTTGGAATGTTATCCTGATGAAGACTGTCAAAAGTCGAAACATGTCGATCATCCGCACATTTATTCAGTTGTCTATTTGAATAAATATCTACATTGTCCATCAACACTGTTGTGGAGTTTGGTGTATTTCAAACTTTTTAATTTCTACATCAACTTTTACACCTAGAATCCAGTGGATCCTTTACAACGGAAGACATTATTTCAGTTATAGTTTACGGACCCCCTACACTTTGCCATCAACGCATCTATTTGGACCATTTGCATCCTAGGGATCCTATAACTACCAGACCGTGAAAAGTCATTCAACGTTAACAATGGCAAGTAATGATCCACCTACCAACACAGACACTGAATCCAACGCGGCCAAGAAACAACGGCTCATGCCGGATCCGAATCAACCGTCTACTAGCACTACTCCCTTTGTATCCCCAAGTGGATCAAGAACAGACCTCAATAACACCAACCAGGTGGTCCTGACTGACCACAGCTTGGTTTACTACCATACTCTAAGAAAAGTGCAGAAAGTAATCTTGAAGGCCCAACACCACGCCCGCATCATGAATCAACACGTTGAACGTGGAACCTCTCCAAGGGGTCTCCAAGCCAACGTAACAACACAAATCCCAGAGATGTCCACAGTGTTCCAACTCAAATGGGAACGAGCACACATGGAATTTGCCAACATTCTCACATCTCTTCTACACGTATACTGAGATACTGAATTACAAAAGAAAAAGGAGCAGCTACTGTCAGCAGTAACTGAAAAATGCAAAGAGGAAGAATTAACCGAGCTAACCAGCCAGTTGGACAGAGTAACCCTCAACCCGGAACAACCACAACGGGGAGAAAGAAGAGCAGAAGGTTTAAGAGGCCGCCAGTTTCTGAGAGTTCCATCACGAACTCTGTCGTCAACCTCAGTAAAAAGACGCTAGATCAACACCACTTATCTCTACTATCCAAGGGTTTGTCGTTTTGTCCCACACCACCACCGAACCACCCCTGCCACACCCACAGAGATGTTTTCCTTTTTAACAGACATCTACGCCTCCACCACCACTTCCTGGGCAACCCCTCCACTACAGATAAAAACATTTTCTCATCATTCCAACCGTCATCCGGCTGGACTCCGCCGCCTGGTAAGGATCTATATGTTGACAGTTTCATTGGCAACCTTACCAACCACGTCATCAACCACCAACCACCTACCACTGTCCATTCTAACATCACTCCACTGGAACGCATAGCCCTGACGGACCTACAGGACGACACGAGCATCATTATCAAACCAGCAGACAAGGGTGGTGCTATAGTGATTCAAGATATCCATGATTACATACAAGAGGCCAACCGCCAACTCAACAACACGGCTCATTATGAACGATCCACAATTCGGATCTTTGAAGCATCATCCAAAAAAATCAAGACTTATCTTACCAACATAGTCAACCATGGACTCCTACCTCCGCACACTCATCTTAACCTCACACACAAGTTCCCGAGACTACCTGTCCTCTACCTACTTCCAAAGATCCACAAGGTTAACAATCCGGGTAGACCTATCATCTCAGCCTGTGGGGGACCCACAGAGAAAATTTCAGCCTTTGTAGACCGTGCCATCAAACCACTAGTCACCGACCTACCTAGCTTTGTAAAGGACACCTCCGACTTTCTCAACAAAATCCAAGGGTTGATCATTCCAAGCGACCACACACTTATGACCATAGATGTCTCCTCTCTCTACATGAACATCCCACACTCAGAAGGCATCAACGCCTGCAGGGAACGACTACTAATGAGAGCTGATGAAGACCCGTCCACTCGTTTGATCACTACACTGTTGAGATTCATCCTAACTATGAATTATTTTGAATTTAACGGAGTCATTTACCACCAGGTCAGTGGCACTGCCATGGGCACAAAAATGGCACCCAACTACGCTAAGGCCAAACAAAAAAAATTGTTGTGTTCAGGTAACATAGGTCGAAAAAATTGGGTAGGTAGGTCGGAAAAAAAAAAAAATTCACTTTTTTTTTTCACTTGCCAAAGAGACCCGGAAAGTGTTGGAAATAAAAAAGATATTCCAAATATTCTCAAAAAGCATTTTTAGCATCTAAAATACATGCCCTGAGTATCCATGTGCTGTTTTATGATTTTCCATGGTACTTTAGGTCAATTCTTTTGATTCTGAAAAAAAAAATTAAAAATTTCCTAAAGAAAAGTTAGGGTAGGGCCAAAAATTTAGGGTAGGTAGGGTTACCTGAACACAACAATTTTTTTTGTTTGGCCTAACCTCTTCCTGGGACACCTAGAAGAGACGCTCATCAACGGCTACCCAGTCAAACCCACCCTGTGGCTCAGATATATAGATGACATCTTCTGTATTTTTCCTGGGACGTGTGAAGAGGCGGAAAGATTTCTACATTATCTCAACCAGCAGCACACTACCATCAAGTTCACGGCAGACATCTCAAGCCATACAGTCCACTTCCTGGATGTTACCGTCAACAGATCCTCCACCAGCACTCTGGATACACGCCTCTATCGAAAACCCACCGACATATACAGATATCTTCACTACAAATCATTCCACCCTGTCCACCAGAAGAGATCAATCCCCTACAGTCAGTTCCTGCGAGTCCATCGCATCTGTACCCAGAAGAAGGACTTCTACCATTTCACTGATCAAATGATAGCCAACATGGTAACCCGTGGATACCCCATGAAGCTACTACTCGAAGCACAGACCAAAGCGGCCGACCTCGACAGAGACTCCCTACTAACACCAAATGCCACGCCCACCACAGACGTCAACATTCCACTGATAGTCACGTTTGACCCACAACATTCACACATCTCCCTGGGGATAAACAACTCCCTATTCCTTCTAGACAACGTCAAACCCACTCTCCAGAATGTCAAACTCTTGGTCACCTTTCGCAGGAACAGAAACCTACGCGACAAACTAGTTAAATCACAGTTACGCCCACAACAACAACCGATGGGATTTCAACAGTGTGGGAAAGCCAGGTGCACCACATGCCCCCACGTTTGGACCACCAACACCGTTACCAGCCATAGCAACGGTAGAACCTTCCGAGTGGTTACCCACGCCACTTGCCAAAGCCACGACGTGGTATACCTGACAGAATGTAAAAGATGCCGAATCCAGTACATTGGCCAAACGTCGAACTCTGTACACGTCCGATTTCAACAGCACTTGAGAGACATCCGCACTCCACATAGCCAAAAATCCCTTCCACTACACTTCACTTCCCCCGGCCACATGCCGACCGACGCCATCTTGACAGTGGTTGATCGATCAACCGAAATCAACCCGCGCCTCCGATTGGAGGACGCATGGATCACGTGGTTAGGAACCTACCAACCAGCGGGCTTGAATCAACGCTTTTGATTTGAAAGTAGGACACCGGTGTTTGTCAACATGGAGCACGCGTGCGAGATTTGTGACCGCAAATTTGGGAGTTTGAAAGCTGTACGCAGACATTGCACCTTACAACACCACCCGTCCTTGTTGATCTACAAATGTGACTATTGCGCCAAACCATATCAAACTAGGACTAGCATGCACCGTCATGCGAAGAAAAGACATCCGGAATATTTGACGAATTTGGAATCTACCAACGGGGACGCGTCCGGCCCGGCGAAATCCGCCAAACTAACACCGATTGACTTGACCACTGACAGCACGGAGAGTGTCACAACTCCAGCAAAGCTACCCAGCACCAGTCAGTCTTCGGACTTATCAAACGGAATCAACACACCCCAGGTAACCCGTTCCTCGTCACTGTCTACACCAACGTTTGAACCTAACACTGACAGTAATACCAGCGGGGCGTTCAACCTGTCACAATTTTTGGTCATGGACCCGAGCATAGCGCCGTTGTTACCTGAAACAGTACTAAGTGCCCTAAACCTCTCTGACATCCAGATTCCACTCCCTCCACGCACCTCCACTCCCAACATACCGGTGGAATCAGCTCCAAAGCCTGTCCAGACCTCTACGATGATCAACATCGCCACCATGTCACCAGTTATCACCCAAAGGGAGGATACCATCACCACTACCACCTCAACAGACACTCCTACCACCCCCGGGAAACGAACCCCGTTACCGGTGGAACGAGCCTCTCCATCACCGGGCCAGTATGACAACATCTCCGAACCTGACCTACCAGCTGAAACCAAGAAGCAACCACCAACCGAAGCTCCACAGGCCACAGCACCCACCCCACTGCCTGGAAATGGGGAGCCTCCACACTTTGACTTGAACACTCTGGCACAACCCACAACCACTACTGTCCACCTCTCTGAAACAGAGGTGCGACGACGTATTAGCCTTATTGCGTGCCAAGTGGAGGAAATTCTACCAGGTAGAGGAGCAGTAATGGGCGAGCTGCTCTTATTCCAGTATCTGATCACCAGGAATCCTATCTTTTAACTGTGCTTTGACCGAAACTGAGGACTGTTACTTTTCGTTATATTTCACACACTTGTAACTTTTTAACTATTAAAAATATATTAATAAAATTAAAAATTTTCTCCCAAACTTGTGCCTCTTATCTCCTTATTCTTACGCTCGAGTGCGGTAATGATTATTACATTGAAAAACCCTTGAAATGAGTCTCAAGACTTTGGGCTCCTCTTACAAATGTATCAAATTGAAGTTGTCAGTGAGGTCCTCCGTATGGGTGAATCACTGTATTATCGTCCCCTGTGTAGGTCTTCACCCCGAGTCTCAGACTACTAACACTCTCCAAGCAGGTTATCTGTACGAGGTTACTATGTTTATTGCGGATCTGACAGGAACAGAGATAAAGGTCTACTCCGGACGGAGAACGTTCATCCGGGTTCTCAGCAGCTCTAATGTGGGTTCTCAGCAACTCTAGATGAGACGGGTTTTTCAAAGTTTTCCAATAGGAAGATATATTTTTCAGTCAAGTTGATTTATCTGATTTCCTTTTTTACATTTGATCTATCTCTCTTACTTACAAAAGCTCTTCCGATATGACATTTGAGTCCTTTAAGTCCTTAATATGTATAATTCTCTCCAGGTTTTGATATGAGTAGAGTAATAGCCAAAAATGATATTAGGGAGGATAGCAACTTCATTTGGGTTCTATAGCTAAGACTTAGATAATTTTGTGAGTACCAGTGCAGTAAACATGAGCGTAAAACTCCTATGATTATTTTTATATCTGCGTTATGAGCATCTTCACATAAGTTTACATGATCTTTTCACTGGCGAATCCAGCATTTTGAAAAGTGGGGGTTGCACTATTGGAACACGTTTTCCTTAATACCTTTTTCGCAGAATTCTGTATTGAAAGAATGCAAAATTCTTCGGAAAAGATTGGATGGGCATGCGTCTCCGCACCTCCTTCTGGATCCGCTCACACATTTAGATGTTGAGTGAGTATTCTTTACTATGAATGGCATGGATGTTTATGAGTAAATGGAGACATTGAATTTATATATGATAATTTCAATAAACTTAGATAACTTACAATGTCATATTTATAGGTCCATCTGTGATAAGTAGGGAGGGAACACAGATATTCTCATGTACATAAATCAGTATGTTTTATGGACCTCTTAAACTTCACTTCGGGTTAGGAAGGCAATGAAGGTATCCATAAATTAGATTGCTGAACTCAACATTTAAATGGGTTAAGACTAGACCCACGGTGACTGGTAGGCAGGCCTAGCGTTAAGGTAGGACCGCCAAGGTCAGGGGCGGATCCAGGATTTTGAAAAAAAATATTATAAAATTCCCCCTCACACCCTCTGGGGGCGGGAATTTTACATTAGAATATTTAATATTTGGTCAAAAATCCCCCTAAATCAGCGCCTGAAGGTAGAGGGTTGTGAGCTCTCAGTTATAGTTCCCTCAAAGATAAAGTCCGTTATGTCACTGCTTGCCTTGGAAGACTAAAGCCTATATTACACACTGTGGTATTTGCTTGCGGTGTGCATACCATGAAAGGTGAAATATAGGAAATATTTGTGGTATTTGCTTGCAGTAGGTCCTACTGCAAATGATTTTATATAGGTTTTCTCTGGATTGCTTGTGGAGGGGGATACCAATTTGTTGGTATCTGAAATGCAAATTGCATGTGGTGGCGAAAATGATCACCACAAACGGTCCCTAAATGCAAAGTGGATTATGGCCTTTAGTTAATTCTGTCCAGTAATGGCCTATTATAATAAGAAGGACTGCGGGCGGCATCCAAGGATGGCCGTACGATCCATAGGGGATCATCACATACCGAGGGTGAAGCCCGAGATTTGTACGATCCCAGTCATTCTGATCCCCATGGCTCATACAGCCATCCGAGGACACCCCCTTAGGTCCTTCTTTATTTTATCACCCAAGAGATCTTCAAAATCTTTTTAAATTCTGATAACAAAGAGTATCAATGAGCGGTATGTATGGCATGGCAATACGCACCGCTCATCGCCAGAGCAGGTGATAAATTAAACATAAACTGTTCATAAGTTGAGCTGCTGAACTCAATTGTTAAATGGGTTAAATCCTAAACCCACAGAAGCTGATAGGGTGGCCTAGGGTGAAGGTAGGACCCCTAAGATGAAGGTATAAGGTACTCCTCAGTGACAGACCCCTATAGACCTGACCCCGGCTAGATACAGTGACACGCCGGGAATGTCCCTTCTGAGGGCCCGGTCACATACAGAGACTGAACTCAACTAGAAAGTCTTAAGGATTTGAGACTGGATAGTTGTCTTAATGAAAAACTGACCAGTGGTCACATATAGAAACTAGATAGTCTTAAGTCTTCTTGTTCCTATCTGTAAACACAATGAAATACATGCAAAAGAGGTTTTATTTGCTTTTATCTGATTGGATAACGAACTCAGGACAGTTGAGTTGAGTCTTAAGCTATGTCACATACAGAGACTGGGCCTTAAAACTGCTTGAGACTGAAGATTATCCAGTCTTAAGGCCAGTCACATATTGAGACTGGGTCCTAAGACTGTTAAAGACTCAAGACTATCCCGTTTTAAATCTTCAACATCTCAAGAATAGAGACCAGACTGATCAGTCTTGAGAAAACCTAAAACTCCAGTTTTAACCCTATGTCACATTTCAAAACTATTAGAGACCCAACTCAACTCAACTGTTGAGTTGAGTTCAGTCTCTATATGTGACCGGGCCTTAAGGGGGGAATGTCCCCTCTAAGGGTGGCTCATCACTCGGACATCTGCACTATTCCCCGACCCAGCTTCCTACCATAAGGACCCTGGACTCTTGAATCTCACGTGCCAACGGTTCATTTCTTAGAATTGACATGGGACATGGGCCTCAATTGTAGATTCCACGTACCTATTTTTGCTACAGGTTTAAAAATTATTATAACATTATTTTTTGGTAGGGTCATGACAAAACCAACACAGAACATAATAAGAACATTCTGTTTAGGTTCAAACATAACCAGATCATTAAAATACCATCGCAATGCAACGCTACAGCAGTAAGCTGCATCAACATTATTGGGAGTCATCAAAATAACGTAACAAGAACCGAATCAGCACATTGCTGCAACGTTATAATAACGTCACACGTTTGGCTTGGAAGTTACGGTTGCCATTGCATTTTCTAACATTCAATATGAGACATTGGGACCCCGGTGCAATCACAGCCCCTCCCCCTTTACCACACCGTCCCTGCCCTCTTACCTTTCATTATTATGGGATAGGGTGGGATAGCCTCTCTATCTCTCTGTCAGCCGCCATTTTGCAAATGGCCGTCTCCCCATTTGACCTTCCCTGACCTCTGTGGCCCCTGACCTTAAAGCAGACGCTCGGTGGTCATTTGACCTTTGACCTCTCCGCCCTCCTCCAGGCGTCTTTTATTTCCGGTCTGTCCCATCATGCCGACAGATGGCGCCACCGGCCGGGCGCTGGTTCCCGGCGTTTATGATCTGGTGTGGAGTTAATGCTTAACATGAGGCTAGGCAGGCCTGTAAACAGCGTACTGCGGATTGGTGTTAATAGGTTGTGTAGTCTTTGGCTGCTCATATCAATTTAGTCTCAATAAAACGTGTGTCATATGGTACGTGTTGATAAGTTCAACAGCCAGTAACATACTTTCAACACTGCTTTTTACTTTGAGGGAGGGAAACCACATCATATTTTGACTAGTGCATTAAACGGTATAGATCTTCTGGGCTTTCTATGTGGTAATTGCATAGAAGATATTTCGGTATTATGCGGATGTATATTGTAATTTCACTACATGAAATTACTTGATGGGCCATGAATGGACTCATCATTGTGCTGCTGGGAATATAAAGTTTCTATAATATCACTGTTATGTAACCATTGATATTCTTCACAGATCTTTTAACACTGCAAATTTGCCAGCTGCACAATAATGAGTCATTTGTTTTTTAAATTGTTTATTAAGTAACTCACTTCAGGGTTGCCCCTGGTTTTCGGTGATATTACAATGAGTATAAATTGTAGTACTTAAACATTTTAAGTGTAAATTATAACTATATATATACATCAAGATAAATAAAATATACTCCTTTATCTATAAGTATCTATATTAGATTTCTAAGGAACATACGCACATTTCAAAACTTCCAGACCCCCATGCCCCCTTGATACATAGGCTTACGTACTTTATGGAATGCCCCTTTTAAAAGGCTAAATAACTTGATATTCTGTACCAATGCCAGGATAAGTTTTGGATACTAATTGGACAATGCCATTATTATTAAGTATTTTTGGTGTATTGGTACGGTTGGCAGTAGTTGTGTATACTGCGCACCTTGCTCCACTGTGTAAAATGTTTTTCTCTTTATGTTGTGAATTCTGGGGCGATTTGCATGATCACCTTTTTAATGTCAGGTAAAAAAGGAGAATATGATTAAATGGAGATAGTGATAGAGCTCTATATTTGAGAGAAAATAAAAATGTTTAGGATAAACTCTTTGTGACCAGTTATTAAAAGTGTGTACATAGTCAAGACGTTGTGATACAGCCCTCTTTGCTCTACTAATAATTCCCTTTCCTTGTCCTAATAAGATATGGTATACGATATAAGGAAAACTACCCTCGGTTGACAGTATGCCCCTGAATTATACTAATTTGGATGCTCATTGGAATGTCAGAAAAATTTCAGCCCTCAGCCTAACGGCCTTGGGCAGTAATTTTTCAATACCCACTTCGTATGCAGGTGTGTAGTGTCAACCTCTATATGTGTTCCTGCATTACTTTATGGTCCCAGAGACCTTGTATGTATATATAGGATATGTAGAGACTGGAAAGCTTCTCTTTGGGCCTATGTGCTCATTCCCCTAGTGGTTGGTTGGATCAACTATGACCAAGGTCTGGTCATTACCAATGTAATTTTGGAATAGCAAGTGGCACCACACTGGCTATCTTTAACATGGACATAATGGTAAACCCAAATCTAGTCCAACCAGCACCTAGGTGGCAGGCCTGTAGTGCATAACAGGTTTCCCCCTGGCTTTCCAGTCTCGATATATCCTATACATACAAGGTCTCTGATGGTCCTATCAACTCCGAGCCCCATCCCTAAGGGAGCTCACACAGAACTAGGGGTGTAGATGGGGGGTCCCGGTGCCGCATCTTAATACATACATACTTTATGGAAGGCCCTGTTAGAAAGACTAAATAACTTGATACTTTATGGTCCTATCACCTCCTTACCCCATCCCTTAGGGAGTCTACACAGAGACCTAAGCCCCCCACCTGTAGTCCAGGTGCACTCCCTGCCCTTAGTGCCTCGTCCCCCCGGCAGGTGGCCCCAGCGTCCCTCGGGGTGCGCCCTCTGTGTAGCACGCCTCATTTAGCCTCAGGGTGTGCACTCCTTGTTCCGCAGCTCTAACTGCTTTGATCTTCTCGTTACAGAAGGCGGGCCGGGGTCGAGGAAGGTGGCGAGGAACATCAACCACCGACTGGTCGTCACCACCATACTCGTGAGTATTAGTTTACATATATAGGACCTACGGTATTATGTACTTGGGACATAGGGGAATTTAATGAGGGTCACAGAGAGCACGAACTGTTTGGTAAGTATTGTTAAAGGCCATATTCCACTATGCGGTGGGGTGCTACTTGCGGTGGGCTCAGCTGCCACCGCAAGGTATTTGCAGTGAGGAAACAAACATGTTCGTTTCTGCCACCGCAAGCATTCTATAGAAAACCTATATAAAATTACTTGCGGTGGTCCTTGCGGTGGCCCATGGCAGGGGGTGTAGATGGGGGGTCCCCATGTCGCCCTGTCGATTGTAAGAATTGGCCCTGTCGCCCTGTCGATTTTAAGAAATGATCCTGTCCCCCTGTCGATTTTAAGAAACAGCCCTGTCCCCCTGTCGATTTTAAGAAATGGCCCTGTCCTATGTCGTTAAGCCCAAAAAAGGCCGTGTCGCCCTGTCGATTTTAGGGGTCTACACCCATATGGCAAGCACTGCAAGGACCACCACAAGGACCATCCTATATTCCACCTTGTGGTGCCTAGTTTCACTAGTGGTGGGGTCAAACAGCGCATGTTAATTGCCCACCACAAGAAAAACGCCGCATAGTGGAATTTGGCCTTTAGGCTTTGTTCCACTACGCGATCTTTGGCTGCAAACGATCTTAGGATTTTTTTGGCATGGAAGTCAAACATCGGCAGTCATTCACAATTTTGGTTGCATGTGCCAAAGATCAAGAATAATGCCTATAATGTGCAATCTACATGAGAAAACTTACGATGTTTGCCATCCCAAAACTAGCAAGTCAGAGATTGTGATTTTGTCCGACTGATAGCTACCAATTTGTCGGTAATTATTGGGAGCTACTGCTCAAAGTTATATTTTATTAGTTTTGTGAAATTAGCATCTTCGCAATTTTTATGTAGCCACGAGTCTTTGATATTATTTCTTCAAAGTGAAGTAAGGGATTTGGCCTAACTTGGAAATTAGCTGTCGGTTTCTTTCAGTTTTGGCTGAAACGCCCTCAACGTCCATGAGATATATCTAAGTATGCCTCTAACTATATAACATCTTTATCAGATTACTCCTCTGCTGCTAAAAAGTTGTTTTGTGGCTATCGCTAATGGACACCTGATTCTCATGTATTGGGTAAATAGGTACATACTATCCCGGTATAAACCAATAAAAAAGAAAACTGTGAAGAGATGTTTCAATTCAAATAATTATTCTTGATAAAGACATATAATATTATGACTTCTTAAAACAATACTGAAATTTACATGGATATAGTTTCAAAATGGTCATCCAAAACCCAATTTACACCGTAGAATACTTGAGATGTTTGCAATGAAAGACCAAAAACACTTTGGTATTTTATCATTGATAATGCACAAGTATTCTTCTCACAAACCTTGATTGAAACCTATTTTCATTTCGGAATTCTGAAATTCATTTCACGATTCAATCGCGATACTATTGTGACGTTCCTCGGTAGGTCGGGGTTTCCGATCTCTACAGCAGAGGGACGTGGGAATTGTTTCGGGTCTCGGACGGACGGATAATCCGGGCAAGAAACTGAGATGTGATGTTTTGAGTCGTGCCTCGCGCACGAGGGGGGGTTGAGCGGGTCGGTCGGGAATCGGTGCTCGTCGACGGGCGGAGGACTGCGGGGGAGGGAAAATATGGTAGGGGTAGGGGGAAGCCGTTTGTTATCTCTCTGCCGGTATCCGTACCCACGGACGGTCCACCCTCGGTCTCGATCTACGGGGTGTCGGGCCGACGGTCGCCTATTGTTTGGTAGCGTGGGGCCGAGCCGGTCGCGCCGTTGTTCCCCTGGATCCTGGGTTTCCGTCCCTGGTTTCGGGCCCTCGTGCTATTCCGGGCCTGCGTTTCCGGGACTCCATCCGGGCCAGTTTCGGGCTTTCGTGCCCTACTTCGGTCCTTCGGTCCTTACTTCCGTTCTTCGGGCCTTCGGGCCCCCGTCCTAAGTTTTCGCCTAATTCTCTCGAACTTCTACTATTTTACCCAAACTTCTAGTTAATTAACTCGTATCGGCTCATCTCAGCGGTTGTTTAAGGGAAGAAGACACGTGTGGACACAAGGAGAACTGTGAAAGAACTCATTTATTCGGGCCTCACCACCCCTTTTTATACTCTAGTGGTCAGCCCTGATTGGCTGTCTTTGTTCACGTGGTTACAATTGATGTCACTTCCGTTTTACATTATCACTTCCGGTTTACATATCACTTCCGGTTTACATATTTCTCGGGACTTTTACACTTTCGGGCCTTTACACTTTCGGGCCTTCTTACATTTTCAGGCCTCTTTCTGGCCTTTCGGGTTTCGGGCTTTTACACTTTCGGGCCTTTACACTTCCGGGCCTTTTATAACATATATACTTTACTTTTGTCATATTACCTTACTTTTCTTATTTTGGTCTTTTACCTATCTGATGAATAGACATTCATCACACTATAAAACCTAAGATTGCGTGAACTTCATCACTGTTGTTTGACCAATGGAACTATTACAACATCGTTCATCGATCCAAGACAAAAACGTTGACCTAGTAAAGATTGAAAGTCCGAAGGAAGTTGTACACAAGAGAACAGCTCTTTAATCCAGTTTTAGTACTTATCAGTCAATAGGGTATTTACTTGATCTGGAAGACCAGTGTATATACTCTGAAGATTGATTTAATAATACAAAAACAAAAAGGGTAGTGTACCACCCATGCATTGTTTAGGGCCGTTTTCATTCTTGTTATGTCATTTTGATAGCATCCAATGATGTCTTTACATGGAACCTAAGCGGGCGATGCTAAGTGGTGACATCATTGTAACATTCCAATAATAAATATTCCCTTATCAAAAAATATTGTAATTACCGCATTCTATATTGGTAAGGTTTCAGCTTCACTAAAAAGTAATACTTTTATAAATACATAATTATGACCAACTGAGAAGTAATACTCAGAGGCTTACCAACCCGAGGTGGGACCCCAAAAGTTGATATTCCACTACACGACATGGGCCGTGATATTAGCACGATATCACTATATTATAGACAAATGTGCATAATATGAGTGATAGAGTGGTTTAAAAATGGCAATTTGGAGCATGTGTCACCTGTGTAAAAGTTGTATCTATATTATATACAATTTCCTTGCGACATCGTCTTATCGCAGCCTAAGTTGTGTAGTGGAATACAGCCTTCAGGCCCGGCGCCCGCAGGCTGATATCGGGGTCTGGCCGAGGGTATCTGACCCCCGAGTATTCCCTACATTATCAAAGAAGGGTGATAACCTGCATGTTATCACCCTTCTTTGATAATTCATGTGTTAAACTCTTAACTACTGAATCTGCCCTAATGACACTCTGTCTTGGTGGCCTATGGCAGGATAAGGCTCTTTGTTGTGTGACGGGCCACAGTATCCTTTATCGTGAGCAATAATCAAATATTAATGAATAAAGGGTTCCTATATGTTAAACACTGACATATCAATAACTTTACATGCCAAAACTATACTTGTTCTGGAAAACACCTTTCTAATGGTGATATGAGCAGGCCCGTACCCAGCTTCTGCTGTGGGGGGGCGGGGGCAATGTTACACAAGTGGAACTCTTGTTATATTTTCAAGAATTTGACCTTGAAAAGGGGGGTGGCGAGCAGTAAAAACTGGAACTTTTCAATATTTCCTACTAATTTAACTTTTTTCACATTAAATTTTGAATGAGAAAGTAGAACTTTTCGGAAAATTTCATTTGTGGGGGTGGGGTGGGGGGGTGGGGGGGGGGAGGTGGTGAGGTTCCACAAGTGGAAGTATTGCCTATATTTTCAATAATTTTAACTTGAAAAGAGGGACGGGGATTAGTAACAAGTGGAACTTTTCTTTATTTCCTACTAATTTTAGTTCTATTCACATTAAATTTTGAAAGGGAAAGTAGAACTATTGGAAAAAAATTATTTGTGAGGGAGGGGTGGCTTTTGCCCATATTTTCAATAATTTGAACTTGAATTGGAGGGTGGGGAGTAGTAAAAAGTTGAACTTTTCTTTATTTCCTACTAATTTTAGTTTTATTCACATTAAATATTTGAAAGGAAGGTGGAACTTTTGGACACATTTCATTTGTGGGGGGGGGGGGGGGGGGGGGGGCGCCACCCCCGCCACCCCCCCTAGTTACGGGCCTGTTAATTGACCATTTCAAGGGCTACCTGTCTGACATGCTGGCTCAGCTGGCCCAGGTGGTTTTTGTCTAATTAATTGTATAACATTATTGTCCTTCTATTTTCTTTAGCGTGTAACCTCAACCTTCCTCCTCCCCATTTTTCAGGAGTGGCCATACATGATGTTGAAGTTGACGGCGCCTGTTTGTTTCTCTCCAATATTTTATCATCTTTTTATTAATCTAATTATTGTCGTTTGTCGTGTTTTTTCCTTTTTTTTCCTTTTTTTTTTATAACAAATTCAACATCTTTTACTTTAGTCTTCTTGCAGGGGCAGCCATACGTGCTGCCTTTTTCATGGGGAACGACCGTGTTCGATGCCCAATTTGTTTTGTCTCAATAATTGTATTACATCATTAAATTCTTATCTCTTTTCTTAAACATTTAACTTCTTTAATAGTCTGGCGGCCAAAGAGCAAATTTCTGATTTTGTGTGCCATGAAAGGTTTATACCTGAAACCATTTCAGGGTGCTAGAGGGGTCCTTTGGGCATAAGAAAATGCCTGTTGTCACCCTGTAGAGGTGTGCATGAGAGTGACAGCAGCCATTTTGTTTGACTCCCCCCTTCAAAATATGACATAGTATGACACAGTCCTTTTCTGTAATAACCTGATCAATTTCTAAGCTATCCATTTCATACTGGGCAAATCAACAGTGGATTAGTAAGGGAAGATAAAACATGAGTGACATTGACCTTGCCCAAGGTCAAGGTCAACAAATTTAAGGTCAAACTTTGAAAAACATCAAAATATGAGTATTTTATTTTTTCCAAACTGTCCCAGTCTATGAAATATGTATAAATGATATCTACAACTATTCTGGGATGCTAAAAGGGCCCTCTGGGCATATGAATATATATGCGTGTTGTCACTGTGTGAAAGTTTGTATAAATGTGAGAGCAGCGATTTTGTTTGACTACCTCTTTGAAATATGAGGTAGTAAGTGATGGACCCTTACTATAATAGCCTACCCAATTTCTGAGCCATCTATTTGATACTGAACAAATCAATTGTGGATTGGTAGGGGAAGATAGGACTTGAGTGACAATGACCTTGTCCAAGGTCAATGTCATCAAAATAAAGGTCAAACTTTGAAAAACGTCAAAATATCAGTGTTTTATCCTTTTCTGGCCTTTTCTATAAAATTTGTATAAATAACATCTAAAACTATTCTAAGATGCTAAAGGGGTCCTTTGGGCATACAAAGGTGCCTGTTGTCAATGAACAAAGGAGAGTGCAAATTTGACAGCAGCCATTTTGTTTGACTACATCCTTAATACGACTCAGTAAGTTATGGTCTCTTTCTTTTACAGCCTATCAAATTTTTAAGCCATCAATTCATTAGACAAATCAATAGTGCATTAGTAGGGGAAGATTAAAACATTAGTAGGGAAAGTTACATTGACCTTATTCAAGGTCACAGTAATAAAAATAAAGGTCAAACTTCGAAAAATTTCCAAATATGGTGTTTCATTTTTTCCAACCTATCCTAGTCTATATAATAAGTATGACAGTTACCTGAAACTCGCTTTTGGGGGTCCCTTGGGCATTGGCAAATGGTTGTTGTCACTCTTTAAAGGTCTGTTTGGGTGAACAGCCATTTTGTTGGACTATACCCCTAAAAATTTGACCTTTGATCTTGTCATGATGGCTCTCCAATTTATTAGCGCTCTGTATCATTCACATTGTCTAACCTTTGACATGTAAAATCTGTATGGCAATGGCCCATATCTAAAAATGAAGTTTATCTGAGAAAAAGAACCCATAATTCTGCTGTCTTTCAGGATGCATGGGTTTAGGACCTTTTAGGAACATGGGGAACATGTATTTCGACAAAACCACACATATATCCTCTAGACTTTAAAATCATATATAAAAGAAGTGAAATTTGGGTCAAACATTGGATTTGACATTCAAGAAGTAAGATATATACCCTCCCATTGATTGTTTACCAGTTAAATACATAACTGTGTTTGAAATTGAGGGTTGATTTTGTGCACTATCTAGGCATACAGTTTATCAAGCAATCAAAGAATTGCATGCCTCAGACACTCAGACACATACACCATGGATTCTGAAAACTGATTGGACAATGAATGTAACTCATATATTTATTTTCTTTTATCAATTCTTATGTTGTCTGCCTAAAAAAATGAGTAGAAACTATTTCTGATGATAAAAGCAGAAGGGATGAATAATTAAGAGGTAGTGTTGCCTTCTGCTGTCTTTGCATGCTAATTCTATGAAAATGAGTTCTGACGAGGTGTTATTTCTTACTGAGTAATAAAAATGAAATGCCTGCTGTTACACTTACAGAGAAACAGCAGTATTTACATATTCTCCAATAACCGCTAAGGCACAATGGAATAGTTTTCCCACTAATCCTTACATGTTTTACATACTATGATAGTGTGAAAGAAATCATTCACATTTTGTTATTTCTAAACAAATGACATCAATTCAAATTACCTTGAACTAAGCTGAGTTCACAGTAATCCATGTCAAACACTCACTTCCCAATGCACTATTGATCCAATATGAATTAGATGGCTTAATGATTTCCATGAGTTAATAAGAGGAAGACTAATGAGGCCTTCTGTATAGAGGGTAAATCAAACACAATGACTTCTGTCTACCAATGCAAAAAGGCCCCCTCATGCACTCCAGAGTAGTTTTAGGTGTTATCCATACCTATTTTTTTGATTGGATAGTTTGTAAGAAACAAAATACTCAGATTTTTGTGGTTTTTCTTAAAATGTGACCTCACTATTGATGACCTTGACCTTGGATATGGTCTATCAAGCATTTACTAATGCACGAGTGAACTCTCTTGCGCCCAAGAATAGTTTCAAGTATAATTTATACATTTCTAATATATTAAGATAATTTGAAAGAAATAAAAGACTTATATTTGGATGTTTTTCAAAGTTTGACCTTTATTTGGATAAGGTCAATGTCACTCATGTTTCTTCCCCTACCAATCCACTATCGATTTGTCCAGTATCAAATAGATGGCTTAGAAATTGGGTAGGCTATTCAGTGGCGGATTTTTTTTGGGGGGGGGGGGGGGCGGACGGGCCTTGCCCCCCCCCTCCTCCCCCCCCCCCAAAAAAAAAAGAAGAAGAAGGGAAAAGGGAAGAAAAAAAAAGGAAAAAAAAGAGGGAGGAAGGGGGAGAAAAGAAAGAGTCCATAGTTCCCCTCCCGGCCCTTTCTTTCCCCTCCCTGCCCTTTCTTTCCCCTCCCGGCCCTTTCTTTCCCCTCCCGGCCCTTTCTTTCCTCTCCCGGCCCTTTCTTTCCCCTCCCGTCCTTTTCTTTCCCCTCCTGGTCCTTTCTTCCCCTTCCGGCCCTTTCTTTCCCCTCCCGGCCCTTTCTTTCCTCTCCTGGTCCTTTCTTTCCCCTCCCGGCCCTTTCTTTCCCCTCCCGGCCCTTTCTTTCCTCTCCAATCCTTTCTTTCCCCTGCCGGCCCTTTCTTTCCCTTCCTGGCCCTGCCGGCCCTCTCTTTCAAATAGTTATTTCTTTCCCCTCCTGGTCCTGATATGAGAGGGCCGGCAGGGGATGGAGAGGGGAGACAGGGGTATGAGAGGGGAGACAGGGGTATGAGAGGGGAGACAGGGGTGGGAGAGGGGAGACAGGGGTATGAGAGGGCTGACAGGAGTATGAGAGGGGAGACAGGGGTATGAGAGGACTGACAGGAGTATGAGAGGGGCGACAGGGGTAACAGAGGGCTGACAGGAATATGAGAGGGGAGACAGGGGTATGAGAGGGCTGGAAGGGGCATGGGATGGGTATGAGAGGTTATTCCCCTCAGATTATAGATATCTTTACTCACTCAGAGTGTCCCAGATTTCATATTTGAGGGATTAATTTTTCAAAATTTTCCTGGGGTGGCCCCCCCTACCCCGCCAGAGGGAAGGGCCACTCCTCCCAACCACCTCCCCAGGGACGACTCTGCCATCCCCGATGATTATTCTATTGTCTGCAAAGTCTCCCTGAAACTAATTCTCCAAAGTTGACAGGTCTGCTGAATGCCTGAGATTGCATGAATGACAGGTCATATTTTCAAAAAATTTCTGGGGGTGGCCCCCCATACCCCTCAATGGAAGGGAACCCCACCCTTACCCTGATTCCAATACCCAGAGAAATTCGAAATGTTAGAGAAAAAACTATTATTACTTCCGGTCACCAAATTACCTTAGAATGCCTAAGATTGCATGAATGACAGGTCATATTTTCAAAATTCTCCTGGGGGCCCCCATACCCCTCAATGGAAGGGAACCCCACCCTTACCCTGAGTCCCATACCCAGAGAAATTGAAAATATTAGGGAAAAACTATTATTACTTCAGGTCACCAAAGTACCTTAGAATGCCTAAGATTGCATAAATGACAGGTCATATTTTCAAAATTCTCCTGGGGGTGGCCCCCCATACCCCCCCAATGGGAGGGGGCACCCCTCCCATACCCTCCCCTTGGACGGCTTTGCCGTCCACTAATTGGCCACTCATATACTACTAACACATTTTTTAAATCTTGGCCCCCCCCCTAAAAATTCCTGGATCCGCCCCTGCTATTATAGTAAGAGTCCATCACTTTCTAGGTTATATTTCAAGGAGGTAGTCAAACAAAATAGCTGCATTCACATTTATATGATCTTTCACACAGTGACAACAGGCAAATTCATATGTCCAGAGGACCCTTTTAGCATCCCAGGATAGTTGTAGATATTATTGATACATATTTCATAGACTGGGACAGTTTGGAAAAAATAAAATACTCATATTTTGATGTTTTTCAAAGTTTGACCTTAAATTTGTTGACCTTGACCTTGGGCAAGGTCAATGTCACTCATGTTTTGTCTTCTCCTACTAATCCACTATTGATTTGCCCAGTATGAAATGGATGGCTTAGAAATTGATAAGGGTATTATAGAAAAGCATTGTTTCATACTCTGTCATATTTGGAAGGGGGTAGTCAAACAAAATGGCTGCTGTCACTCTCACGCACACCTCTATGGAGTGACAAAACGCATATTCTTATGCCTAAAGGATTTCTCTAGCACCCCATAATAGTTTTAGATGTATTTTATACATAATCATAGACTGGGATAGTTTGGAAAAAATAAAAAACTCATATTTTGACGATTTTCAAAGTTTGACCCTAATTCTGATGACCTTGACTTTGGATAAGGTCAATGTCACTCATGTTTTATCTTCCCCTACTAATCCACTATTGATTTGCCCAGTATGAAATGGATGGCTTAGAAATTGATTAGGTTATTACAGAAAAGGACTGTGTCATACTATGTCATATTTTGAAGGGGGGAGTCAAACAAAATTGCTGCTGTCACTCTCATGCACACCTCTATGGAGTGACAACAGGTATATTCTTATGCCTAAAGGACTACTCTAGCACCCCATAATAGTTTTATATGTATTTTATACATATTTCATAGACTGGGATAGTTTGGAAAAAATAAAATACTCATATTTTGACGTTTTTCAAAGTTTGACCCTAATTCTAATGACTTTGACCTTGGATAAGGTCAATGTCACTCATGTTTCATCTTCCCTTACTAATCCACTATTGATTTGCCCAGTATGAAATGGATAGCTTAGAAATTGATAAGGTTATTACAGAAAAGGTCGGTGTCATACTATGTCATATTTTGAAGGGGGGAGTCAAACAAAATGGCTGCTGTCACTCTCATGCACACCTCTATGGAGTGACAACAGGTATATTCTTATGCCTAAAGGACTACTCTAGCACCCCATAATAGTTTTATATGTATTTTATACATATTTCATAGACTGGGATAGTTTGGGAAAATAAAACACTCATATTTTGACGTTTTTCAAAGTTTGACCCTAATTCTGATGACTTTGACCTTGGATGAGGTCAATGTCACTCATGTTTTATCTTCCCTTACTAATCCACTGTTGATTTGCCCAGTATGAAATGGATAGCTTAGAAATTGATCAGGTTACTACAGAAAAGGTCTGTGTCATACTATGTCATATTTTGAAGGGGGGAGTCAAACAAAATGGCTGCTGTCACTCTCATGCACACCTCTACAGGGTGACAACAGGCATTTTCTTATGCCCAAAGGACCCCTCTAGCACCCTAAAATGGTTTCAGGTATAAACCTTGCATGGCATACATAATCCAGAAATAAGGTACTTTTTGGAGTTTGGCCGCCAGACTATAACCTCGACCCCCTTCCAGGAGTGGCCGTACATGATGTTGAAGGTGGACGGCGCCTTTCTCATGGGTAACGACCGGTTCGAGGGGTACCTGGCCGACATTCTGGCCCAGATGGCCAAATTAGTTTTGTCCAAATATTTGTATTACATAACTGTATTTTAACAAAATTACCTTATTTAAACTCAACCTCTCCCCTCTTCCAGGAGCGGCCGTACATGATGTTGAAGGTGGACGGCGCCTTTCTCATGGGGAACGATCAGTTTGAGGGGTACCTGGCCAACATGCTGGCCCAGCTGGCCCAGGGGTGCCCAATCAAAATACAATTAGTTTGATCATATTAAACTTCCTTAATCTTAATATCCCTCTCTTTACACAGGAGCGGCCATACATGATGTTGAAGGTGGACGGCGCCTTTCTCATGGGGAACGATCGGTTTGAGGGGTACCTGGCCAACATGCTGGCCCCGCTGTCCCAGGGGTGCCCAATCAAAATATTATCAGTTTGAACATATTAGTTAAACTTCCTTAATCTTAATATCCCTCTCTTTACCCAGGAGCGGCCGTACATGATGTTGAAGGTGGACGGTGCCTTTCTGATGGGTAATGACCGGTTCGAGGGGTACCTGGCCGACATGCTGGCCCAGCTGGCCCAGGGGGTCGGCTTCGAATACCAGATCCGGCTCACCTCTGACGGCATGCTGGGCAGGGTCAACGAGAACGGCAACTGGACCGGCATGATCGGCGACCTCGTCAGGGGGGTAAGTGTACTCATTTTTAAAGGCTTTCATCAGTAATAATCGCCAAGATGTCCCTTGATTTTAATAACTATTACAATTGTACAGTAACAGTGGCGTAGCCAGGGGCGTCTCCAGGTGTCTGAAACCCCCTTAAATTTCCCAAAATATAAGAAATATTGCCAAAAGTGTAAGTCAGAACCCCCTTAGATTTACTTGGAATCCCCTTGGAATTTAGGGATGGCTACGCCCCTGAAGTAGAATTAAAGTGAAATATTTGCAGGATCCAAAAGGATTTAATATCATGTATATCATATACATCGTTCAAGGTGGTTATGGTTATGTTTTATATGTTTTACTTTGATAAACGTCCATGAATCAAATTGTAAATTTCAAAAGGGAACCAAAATCAATGGAGTAGCATTTCGCAAATTCAAATTGTGAATAAAATCAGACTTATGGTAACCATTAACAAAACCAGTAACACATTGCCTTTCTCCTTCAATCCATAACGTAGAGCTTATTTTGATTATCTTATGATAAAGGAACTTGGTGAGAGGTTAAAATTTAGTTAATGAAATAACTATACTTTCAAATGTTAGGGTCCGTCCATAAATGATGTCACATTTTTTCAGGGTTCTTTAAGGACCCACCCACCCCCTGCCACACTGAATTTTTTGTTAAACAATAAATAAGGCCCATTTTCAGACAGTGTCACACTGTTCAGGGGGTATAGACGGGGGGGGGGGGGTCCCATGTCAGTTGTCGAATTTAAGAAATGGCCCTGTCGCATGTCAGTAAATTTCAATTTTTCCCAATGTCCCATGTCAAATTTAAAAAATGACCATGTCGCATGTCCAAATCTCTCTAAAGCTCCTGTCTCATGTCGAATTTAAGAACAGGGCAATGTCATTTGTCATTAAATTGCCACGTCGCCATGTCAAATTTAAGAAAGGACCATGTCGCACTTTCGATTTTAAGGGTCTACACCCCCTGTTCAACCCACCCACCCACCCCCTTGCCTGTGACATCCCCTTATGGACAGCCCCTTATGACCTTCATCAAGATCTATGATAATGATAAAAAGTATGTTTTAAACCAACTTTTTAACGTATGACCTTGCCTTATAAATAAGTCGACTCCTTTCTTTCTCCCCTTTCTCCCCCTTCTCCCGCTCAGGAGGCGGACATCGCGGCGGGCCCCCTGGTCTACACGGAGGACCGCGAGGAGGTGGTTGACTTTACCATCCCCTTCATGATGACCCCCTTAACATGTATCGTTAACCCCTCTCTTTCTCCCCCTCAGGAGGCAGACATCGCGGCGGGCCCCCTTGTCTACACAGAGGACCGGGAGGAGGTGGTCGACTTTACCATCCCCTTCATGATGACCCCTTTAACATGTATCGTTAACCCTTCTCTTTCTGCCCTCAGGAGGCGGACATCGCAGCGGGCCCCCTGGTCTACACGGAGGACCGTGAGGAGGTGGTTGACTTCACCATCCCCTTCATGATGACCCCTTTAACATGTATCGCTAACCCCTCTCTTTCTGCCCTCAGGACGCGGACATCGCGGCAGGCCCCTTGGTCTACACGGAGGACCGCGAGGAGGTGGTTGACTTCACCATCCCCTTCATGATGACCCCTTTAACATGTATCGTTAACCCCTCTCTTTCTGCCCCTCAGGAGGTGGACATCGCGGCGGGCCCCCTGGTCTACACGGAGGACCGCGAGGAGGTGGTTGACTTCACCATCCCCTTCATGATGACCCCTTTAACATGTATCGTTAACCCCTCTCTTTCTGCCCCTCAGGAGGTGGACATCGCGGCGGGCCCCCTGGTCTACACGGAGGACCGCGAGGAGGAGGTCGACTTCACCATCCCCTTCATGATGACCCCTTTAACATGTATCGTTAACCCCTCTCTTTCTGCCCCTCAGGAGGCGGACATCGTGGCGGGCCCCCTGGTCTACACGGAGGACCGGGAGGAGGTGGTCGACTTTACCATCCCCTTCATGATGACCCCTTTAACATGTATCGTTAACCCCTCTCTTTCTGCCCCTCAGGAGGCGGACATCGCGGCGGGCCCCCTGGTCTACACGGAGGACCATGAGGAGGTGGTTGACTTCACCATCCCCTTCATGATGACCCCTTTAACATGTATCGTTAACTCCTCTCTTTCTGCCCTCAGGAGGCGGACATCGCGGCGGGCCCCCTGGTCTACACGGAGGACCGCGAGGAGGTGGTTGACTTTACCATCCCCTTCATGATGACCCCTTTAACATGTATCGTTAACCCCTCTCTTTCTGCCCCTCAGGAGGCGGACATCGCGGCGGGCCCCCTGGTCTACACGGAGGACCATGAGGAGGTGGTTGACTTCACCATCCCCTTCATAATGACCCCTTTAACATGTATCGTTAACCCCTCTCTTTCTGCCCTCAGGAGGCTGACATTGCGGCGGGCCCCCTGGTCTACACAGAGGACCGCGAGGAGGTGGTCGACTTCACCATCCCCTTCATGACCTTCAAGTCGTCCGCCCTAATCCGCATCCCAAAGCGCAAGCGCAAGAACCGCATCCAGACCGCGCAGGACCTGCTGCGCGTGCACATGCCCTACGGCGTCATCCAGAACAGCATCACGCAGGCGCAGTTCATGGCCACCTGGAACGCCACCTACCGCCAAATGTGGGCGAAAATGGCGACCACGTGGCCGTCGACCTTCGTCCAGTCCACCCAGGAGGGGATAGAACGTGCGCGTCGGGAGCGCTACGCCTTCATCGTCGATTCGCCGGCGGCGGAATACACCGCAGGCCGCAAGCCGTGCGACCTCTACACCATCGAGCCCTTCCTGGAGCTCAAGCACTACGCGTTTGCCGTCCGTAAGGGGAGCCGGCTGAAGAAGCTCCTCAACACACAGCTACAGATCATGCAGAGCACCCAGAAGCTGCAGACCATCTACCTGAACTGGTGGCGGAGTGAGTGCCTCCCCAAGAGGGAGCCCACCATGCGGCCCCGCGACCTGCGGACCCCCGACTACTTCGGGCGGAGTCACGTGACCTCCACGGAGCCCGACCCCTGGCGGTACGCCACGGCAGGGGGCGCCACCTACGTCACGGACAGGAACTACTCACAGGCCTGCTGGGCCCGGACAGTCTCACTCACACTGCTAGGCCTGTGCGCTGTGATGTGCGCTAGGTCTTAAACAAATGGTAGGTCTAATGCCCTTGACAGAATAGGCATATACCCCTAAAGATAGTAAAGGGCATATTCCACCATTATGTTGGGGTACCATTATTTTTTCAAGGCCTGACGTGCCAACGCAGGTAATTTGTGTTTCAGATACTGCCATGTTGGTATCTGCAAACGCAAGCATCCCATGAAAAAAACCCTTATAGAATGTGTATTGGCACTAACGTTCACCTAATGTAAGTGCCAATGAAACTACGACCCTACATTCAACATATTGCGGTGGTGGCAAATACTGCGTGCGACCCAAGCAAAATACTGCGTCTAGTGGAATGATATTGCCGTTTTTACAGACTAGTCCCAAAATGCGCATTATCCCTGTATTGAACTGTCATTATGAGCGCATTTTAAGGCTGGTCTGTAATAGACATGCGCATTTTGTCCATTTTGAACTGTCGACAAATGCCAATTCTGATGAGGTTAGTCTGTAAAGGGTATTATAAGTATCTCAGTCACACATGTTAGCATTGGCATGACAACATGTCGTGTCCTCACTTATTTTTATATATTTAATGGGTTCTAGTTTTGCTATACGTCAGCATGCCTTGTATGGGTAATATCTACATATATATGACGACACCAGCCAAATATACATTAATTTCCTGGAGAGTCCGGATTTTCCTATTTAATAAAGGCGTTCCATTTTCTCAACGATGATAGCAACAGTTTAACTTGACAAAATCACCCTTCAAGCTTTCTGCAATTCTAAAATGTTGCATATATTGTAATTCAATACATCCGTAGGGATAAATATAATATTATACCATGTACGATGATTAAAGCAACATATAAAACATTTCAAACTAACGCTAGCGACAGCGATTGATTGAAAGATTGATATGAGTGAGAGGACGTTGAGGTGAGCTTCTAGTTTGTGATCTGCTTGTTGGAACTCTGGTGTAAACCATAAGAAACCTTTCATTGTAAATATATATTTATTGCTGTAAATTAAATATTATCATGATACCCTCTACTTTCACTCGACGGTATGTATATGCTTAGACTGGTACAACTAGTATTCAGTCTAGTTCAATGTCAACAAACCAGTTCTCGTATGAAGAGAAATGTGTTACTAACTTGGATGTGATTATTCTGATAGCGAACTGTGCTGATTTTGTACGGAGCAGGATATGTTAACATTCTAGTATATACTCAGTATATATGTTCTTTTTATGAAAGTTATATAATGCAGATATTTCATAGAAGAGGTTTGTCACATAATGACAAAGTTGGAGTTGTCCATGTCTATGTAAAAACAGAAACGTTTCCCAGTTATTCATTATTATTTTGCAGTATTCAGCCATACATCCAGATAATGTTCCATGCATGTTGCTTTTCATGTTTCTGTTTGACAGTCAATATACAGACATAGATGACTGTGCATACAAGTTATCATATTCAGGCAAATTAATTATTTTCAGCCCCTGCTATATGAAAGATGTGTAAATGTATGCACTGAAATTACAAATAGCTTGGGCTATTTCAGAGACTCAAGCCCCATCCCCACTTTGGCGACCAAGGACGGCTACTAACGTTAGTCGTCCGACGATTAAGAAATTAGTACGTCGTCAGGCGACCAACTAGTTACCGGCGACCAAAAAAGTTAATCGCCACGTTGGGACGCTCTTGCTATGAAACAGGCGGTGACTAGAGGACACATTGGTCCCCCACCTCGTCTACTAACTCCACTAATCGACGGCGACTAGAGAAAAATATTAAACATGTCAAATATTTTGCTCTAAACCCACGGCGACTAATGGTTTGGTCGCGAGACATCACGGCGCCAGTATCTTGTTGGTCGCCCGGCGATTAACAACGTTAGTCGTCGCCGATTTTTGAAATTTAGTCAGCCAAGTGGGGACCAGGCATCAGTCAATATTTGACTACAGATCTTGTAGATTGCCATGGTTATCTGCATGTGTTAAGCCGCGTCCCAACTTGGGCATTGAAGATTTTAGTAGCCGGGCGACCAGTGTTAACCCTTTCTTCCGTGGGCTACCAACACCAAAATCTAGCTCTAGTTGCCCATGGAAGAAAGGGTTAACACTAATCGTCTGGGGACTAAAATCTTAGTCACCCAAGTGGGGACGCAGCTTTATGCCGCGTCCCCACTTGGGCAACCAACAGCGGTGAGTTTTCTTGGTCCCCCAGTGATTCGTTGAATTAGTATGTCGCTGGGCGACAAACTAGATGCTGGTGAGAAATCAAAGTTAATCGCCACGTTGGGACGCTCTTGCTATGAAACTGCCAGCGACTACATTGGTCGCCCACCTCGTTTACTAAGTCCACTAATCACCGACGACTAGAGAAAAATATTAAACATGTCAAAGAACACGCCGAGAAACCACAGCGACTATTGGTTTGGTCGCCAGACAACACGGCGCCAGTGTGGACTTGATCGCCGGGCTACTAAGTACTTTGGTCGGCCGGCGACCAAGGAAATCTAGTCGCTCAAGTGGGGACCAGGCTTTAGACTATAACGTGAGAATATATTTCAAGAATATTGCAAAACTATTAATTTCATATTGGTGACTGATTACCACTGGGACATCCATGAAATTGTGAGACAGTGACGGTAAAACTATTAATGAATTGGAATTGAAATTAAATGATAAACATATAAACTCGGTCAAACGATTAGAGTAATATTGCGATACCATTGAATTAATTCTTGCAAGTTCACTACATATAATCAAAATATGTTCCTATGCATCTGAATACACAGAATATATATATATATATATATATATATATATATATATATGAACAAGTACCTTTGCAAAATACTACTTTCAAATGAGAAAGAAACGAGCGAACTGCTTCATAGCAAAGCCCCATAAGTACAAGAGGTAATGTGAGCTTATGGAAACTGTACACAAGTTTGAAACTCTCGTACATGGCTTGTTCATAACAAAAACCACGTAAATTGACCCAAAACTAGTGTAAATTGACCCAAAACTAGAAAATATTGACCCAAAACTCCTGTAAATCCACCCAAAGTCACATAAGCAAAAACAAACCCCACATAGCTACGACAATGGTAAAAGGTGATCATAACCTATGAAACACAAAAACTATTGAGGTGTGTTAATATGATCCAGGCCACAGAATATGTTAAAGTACGTTAAATATTGTATTACCTGTAAAGTATTTTATGTTCGATCGTGTTATTGGTACTAATCGGTTTAAAAACAGAAAAATACCAGATAATATAAGCCATTACATCCATTCTTCAAGTCAATCTGATAATTTATTCGACAGATTTGGAGGGTTTTTAAACCTGAATAAGGAATTTAATTGCAAACGGAGCTTTAAGAGTAACAGCAATATTGACATAAAAAGCAATTATCCTTTGACAGGTGAATAAAGGAAGGATAAAACATTAATATAATAGATTAATCCGAGATTAATCTAACAATAATGACAACGGTGATAGTGATGCTAGAAGGGAGAATCTGATGTTTGAGCATTGTTTTTGAATCAATGTTAATATCATCGGTTCAACTTGTCATGTGTCGCTTTCTTACATCTGTCAAGTTTGTAAAAATCAGTGAACTAATAATTAGGTTTAAAGTGCTTAGGTATATGATACAAAATCGTAAGAAGATCCAACAAAATCAGTAATTGGAGGTAGGCTAATGTAAATCATCTATTACATAGACAGAATGTAGTTCAGTATTTATAATTATTCATTGTGCATACTATCATTCAGTCATGAAGGTAAAATAACTTATATATTCCTTAATTCGGTGATCCGCAACATGATTACAGTCCGATTCTAGGCCAATTTGAGACAGAACTGGTGAAACATGAACATTCTGACAGAGTGATGCTATGAAGTGATGTCTGTTAAAAAAGATAGGATCATCCACAGATATCTGTTTAAATGCATGTGGATCTTATAGGAAGAGAATTGGTTATGGCTTTTAGCAGTTAACTGGGTTTCGTCTAACGTTATAGCAATGAAGATTTCCATATAAAAGGTTTGCAGAAAGCCCCATACCCACTAGGCGACTTCACCATCAATGGGTAACGGGCGACTGGGAGAATTGCTGGTAAAGTCGTTTGGTGACTGTAATGTTAAGCAAGTTTGATATTTTACTGCCAATTTTACCAGCAATCCTATTGCCCATCGCTCGTCGCCCAGAATGCACACCATACCCACATTGAGTTGCCCAGCGATTCATTAATAACCAAGTCGCCCAACGACATCATTGGCAATTCTCCCATTTGTCCATCACGGGTCGGCACTAAAGTAGCTTAGAGATACAGAACCGGATTATAACCAGTTATGAATAGATTTTATTCTTGAAAGAAACCATTGTAAAAATATCTTGATGTTCTTTAATTTGATTGGATCTGTTGTGTAAACCAGTCAGAATTTAAAGGAAAGCTGTGGATAACCAATTTCATAATAGTCAGCCACATAAACAATAAACTAATGTTACTATTGTAATACCCACACATCTGACACTACCTTTACCCTTGTAAATATTAAAGCAACAGTTATGGAGTTGGTCATGTAAATATTTGTAAATAAAGATATAGGACGAAAATGACTTCATTTTTATTTGCCTAACAATAGCGGTCTATCAGTCTAGATATCAAGCTAAAAAGTATTATGTAATATATCTGTGGTCTTTGCTTTTGAGGTTTTTCAGGTATGATTCTGATTTGTCTGTACACGTTACGTCGTGCGAGCATGTCCCACAGTAGTTGTCCCTATCCAGGATGGCTCTTTTTTTGTATTTCAGGCACCTGCAGGTTAATTTGGACTGCTTTTGTAGACAAAATAAACATTAAAAACTGTAGAAAATATACAAATATTTGCAATATATCTGTAATGAATAACTTTTCAAACCAACTTAAGAAATATCTTATAGTTATGGATATGAAATGACAGCATTGTATCTTGTCGACATATTTCCCAGCATGCATGGGAGAGTTATACACAGAGATGAAGGCCCTATTACACTACGAGACCTTGGGCTGTGATATCAGTGCGATATGATGATATTACCAAAAAGTGTCACACGGCAGTAGGCCTAATATAATTGTTTGAAATTTGCAATTTGGAGTATTTTATACATGGCTAACAAAGAATGCTGTCTCTAATATGTATGCATTTTCTCTGCGCTACGTCATATCACAGCTCACGTCGTGTGGTGTAATGGGCCTTAACGATTGGATTTACTTTAATCTGTTAATGATTGCAAACAGGTTTTTCTTGCTCAAATCAATTAATGTTGATCCACAAAAAATAGGGTTTGTTTACAAACAAATGCAAATATTACCATCTCCTGTGGCATTCTACATCAGTTTGAGCTAGTTTTCACAACTAATACTTTACCACTGACCTTAACTGGACTCATCTAACATATTTCTATGCTTATCTCTGATTTGAAAATTTTGTCAATTATATTGGTTTTGGCTCCCTTTAATGTTTGAGATTTATAATATGAGTAGTATACTGAGATGGGGATTCGGTGCTTGTAGCATTCATTGAAAACACAGCTGTATTTCTATTGGCCCTTTTTGTCTGGGCTTATGAAAACAAACCCTTATTTTCTGGATTGACAGGGAGGACTCGGAATAGTCGGACCTCCTTGTTTTTAGAATTTCAGAAGCATTTTTGCATGTTGAATATTCTTTAATCGGGATCTGCAGGGCAGTTTAAGGGGCAATACAATCTTTTAATCTGTTTCTATAATTCTTAGAAAGAGGACAGTTTCTGCATTGGGCATGGAATTGTTTATTAACAAACATAAATGGCAGTTACATACATCCATACTTGTCGAACAGTTAATGAAGCTTTAGGAAAACCATGAATATGTCATCAATATCTTTAATGCGCTCATTGTTACAGCTACCGTATATATTTTAAGTTTTGGAGGCCGGTTCCTCTGTAGTGAACAAAACTATGAAAGATGATTGTTGTTTTGTTGGTTTAAACTTTTCCTCGTTCGCTACATTCCTCTCTGTACCATTGTAGGTCTCACGGAACTAAATGTGGCGCCATCTGTAGTGTCATAGACCTTTCTGTCCCGAGGTGAAGGGGATGCCAGTCTCTGAGTGGCTGATAATGGGATAAGATAAAATGATAATGCAGAATTAGAATTCACATGATACCCCCTACTATTTCTGAGTTATTTAATAAAAAAAGATCCATGATATGGGGTGTTTGGTAAATGTCAGTGGGGTTTTAAAATGGGCGCTGTGCTCCATGAATTTGGTCGCTGCAAAACTGCTAAAATGAGGGTAGGTCAACATCTGGGACTGTTGCGAAAAATTTTCACGGTCAACCTACCCTCAAATTTTGATATTTTGTCTCCCAAAGAGGTCTCAATAGGTTACTGAGTGACTTTAAGGTGTTGCAATGTTTGGGATATTTTTTTTTTCAAGATATGCTATATTAAACTATACAGGAAAACATTTGGTTCCGTGAGACCTGTAGTTTGTGCAGCCAAGGTGGCTAAAATGAATTTGGGCTTCCAAAATTGCCTTTTTTGGGGTTGGTTTATAGACAATTGCTGACCCTTGTTATGTTTTTTTCATATCATAATTTTTTTGTAGGTTTTAAGCAGAAATTTAGTTTTTGGGGTTAAAAATAGGGACTTTAGCGATAGGTGACATCTGTAAAATATCGAAATCCCTCAATTTCCCTATTTGGTCCTAAAATGTCAATCAGGGCATAATTCTCATCTCATTTGGCTGATTTCAAGTCATCTGAGTCCTGGGTATTGTGTCTTTGGGCTCGCTTGAGTTTGAAAATCGGTCAATTTTGGTGTAGCGCGACAAGCTGAAAATGGCTGAATGGAGCTGAAAGTTAAAAAAAATAGTTGCATTCACTTCAAAGTGTCTGTACAAGGTCTCTACATTAGCAGCAACTATAATATGTACATTAGAAAGCCCTCCTTGTAAGGCTCTCAACAAAAAAATCAGGGTAAATTGCAATTTCTGTCCATTTTCTGAGTTCGGTCGGCCAATTTTCCAAACTTTTGCCTGATCCACACGAAAACTGGGCTGAGCATTCCCTCAATGATCCTTGTTCCTAGCTTAGGCGGGTCATAGCAACATGTATGCCAACTTTCATGTCTCTGCCTTTATTATTTCTATAAATCAGGGTCATCTGACTATGTTGATGCAGTGTCCGGAAAAGGCCTTGTTGAACGCTGGTCATTTCCTATAGACAGGGGCTCAGGGCAAATAGGATTTTTGGAGGAAAGACTGATGCTATGAAGGTAAAACTGCACAGTATTCTCAGAAATAGGTGTGGGAAGTGGAAATAGAGGTTTTTATAGGCTTATGAGGCAGTCATGTGCCCTTTGTAGGTCTCACGGAACTAAATGTGGCGCCATCTGTAGTGTCATAGACCTTTCTGTCCCGAGGTGAAGGGGATGCCAGTCTCTGAGTGGCTGATAATGGGATAAGATAAAATGATAATGCAGAATTAGAATTCACATGATACCCCCTACTATTTCTGAGTTATTTAATAAAAAAAGATCCATGATATGGGGTGTTTGGTAAATGTCAGTGGGGTTTTAAAATGGGCGCTGTGCTCCATGAATTTGGTCGCTGCAAAACTGCTAAAATGAGGGTAGGTCAACATCTGGGACTGTTGCGAAAAATTTTCACGGTCAACCTACCCTCAAATTTTGATATTTTGTCTCCCAAAGAGGTCTCAATAGGTTACTGAGTGACTTTAAGGTGTTGCAATGTTTGGGATATTTTTTTTTTCAAGATATGCTATATTAAACTATACAGGAAAACATTTGGTTCCGTGAAACCTGTAAGCGTACCGCCTTCGTTCAGGGCTCAAACACTAGGTGCCACTGGGGAGGAATAAGGGATCCAAGGTAGCCATCTTGACTTTGAAGCACCAACGAACCGCCAGATGGCCCCAAAGTGCAAAGCTATTTACAAGTTAAGCATGTTTGGATCGTTTATAATTTCAAAAGACAAGCAAGGGATGCCTTTGATTAATCAGAAATTGTCAGTTTGGTCAACGCCTAAACGCCCTTATATGTGTGGGCTTTAGCCATTCCTGGAGTGTTTCAATAAAGCCAGCGCCCAACATAATATCTTGTATGTGTTAAGAAGACAACCCATACCAACTCTAGCATAAGCAGAAGACGGCCGTGTGTGAGTGGCATGAAGTCAATCCTGAACTTAACAAAACCAGTGTCCCAACCTGCTCTAAAATCAAGTTGAAGACTTCCTTGCATTTGTGGGTTTTTGTCAATCTCAAAGAGTTTTGGTAAAGCAACTCTTTCATGTGTTCAGTGAGTGAGTGGCATATAGTCAACCTTGAACACTCTCAAAAGGGACAGTGAACCACACATTTCTAGGTTAAAACCAAAGACATCTTCTTTTTTGGGTGGTGTCTAGTCGACCTCAAAGAAACTTGGCAGGGTTTGTGTTCAAACCTGCTCTGGGATTTAGCGGAAGTCAATCCTGAACAGACTCAGCAGAGTGAGTGCCCCCACCAGCTCTATGATGAAGCAGAAGACGTCCATACCGAAGGACGTACCCAGTACGAAGCCCGATGGACTGTCCACTCCGATCAGCACCGACCACGTGATCAGCGTCAGCGTCAGGAAAAACACTAGCAAGGAAAGGTCATGATATAGTTGTAAAGTACATATTTAGGGTATGCTAAAAGAGGGCATATTTTACCTCCAAAAGGGAAAATTGAAATGGAATAGTAATTTCAATTAATATCAATCAATTGGAACTAAGATCAAGGACTATGATAGGTAGTGTTATGACATCAATCATCATAGAACATCAATTTTCAGTCCCATTAGACTGATAAATAGATATGTAAACCTTAAAGCATTTGTAAGGGTACTAGTCTGTGAGTAAACAAGCTTAAATACATAAGCCAAAAGTTATTTTTATTTTACCGATGGAATTGGAATATCTTATCTAACGATAGCCAAATGCACTCAGAATTTAAAATAGAGAGAGTTAGCTTACTTGTAACTTCATTAAAGAACATTGTGATATCTACTAATCAATTATAGAAAACTAGTAATTAAAAAAAAACGGTTTTAAAAATATATTAAGGTTCATTAACAGTGATCATGCAACCCTACAATTCATTTTAAAATAAATGAAAGTACAAATTTTATGCTTAAAGAAGGACAGAAGAAGTTTGATAAAAGTGGCTTACGTGTGGCCCATCTCATTGCTATGAGCAGTATCCAAAGGAACCTTAGCTTTGGCCTGAAGATGTACATCATGAGGAATACGAAGGACACTATCATACCAATGAGCGTGAAACAGGCAAACACCTGGGCCGCCCTGCCCGCGTCACCCAGCTCTGAAGGAGGGGCAGGAAAAATAAAGGTACATTATGAGGAGTACGAAGGACACTACCATACCGCTGAGCACAAAACAGGCAAACACATGGGCCGCCCTGCCCGCGTCACCCAGCTCTAAAGGAGGGGCAGGGAAAATAAAGGTACATTATGAGGAGTACGAAGGACACTACCATACCGCTGAGCACAAAACAGGCAAACATCTGAGCCGCCCGGCCTGCGTCGCCCAGCTCTGAAGGGGAATAGAGAAAATTAAAGACAGGGGCCAGTGAAATTTCAATTTTGATTACTTTACACTTTATAAGTTACATGAAATGCTAATTTAGAAGTATGTCAAGTTTCAATGCCATTGATTGACTCCTTCATATGAAAAACATGGTTTATCATACAGAAATCTCTTATTTCTCTCATCCTAAGGAAAACACAAGTCTGTGTGTGACGTCACACAAAATGACAGATGGCCTATATTCAAATTTCAAATTTCTAAATTCCATAAAAACTATATTTTTTCACATTTTCTTTTATAAATCATTTAATTTTGTGGTTCGATTCTTTAAGACTCATAAAGAACATTTAATAAAAAAAATTTATTACATTTTTTCACTTTTATAATTTTTCAACTGTACTGCTTGTGACGTCACACACAGACAAATGCACTGTGCACTTAGTTTGATTCAGAATAATGTACATAAAATGAAAACTGGCGGAGATAGAAGTATAAAATTTGGTATAATTATTACATTGATAATGTAGATAATTATAGACACTAGCCCCTCCCTTTAAGGCATATCAGACCTTTTAGCTGGGATGTTTTCTGTCTCATGGGTAAGACACTCCCAGCCAGCCTGCAACATGACAGAAACATTCTGCACCCATATGTTTTTTTAGTCAGTTTGTTACTTGCTAAGATGGCACATAACAATTGCGTTATTGATGGTGTATTGAAACCTCACCAAATCAGAATGTTATTATAACATTATTTTTGATGAGGTAAGGACAAAACCAAAACAGAACATTATAAGAACATTCTGTTTGGGATGGAGAAATTAACCAGAATGTTGTAATAATGTCACTGTGCAATGTCACGGCAGTATGTTGCAGCAATGTAATTGGGAGTCATCAAAAGAACATAACAAGAACCAAATACAGAGTCAACCAGAATGTTGTGGCAACGTCATGTCGCATCCTTGGCTGGGATTGTCTCTTTGGTGCACATGGGATAAAATGATCACATGGACACAAATTTTGTTGTGAACATTCTCCCTATGAGACAAAGGCCCCTGCCATCAGATGCAGTTGTTTACACAATAGATCCCTCCCTAAAATCTCATGCCTGAGGTAAGATGGATCCAACATGTTGGTAGACTTGTGGTTTTGTATCCTCTGCAACCACTGCTGCAATAATCTTACATTTCCAATGTTCCAAGATCGCAGAAAACCTCGTTGTATATGCCTTTCTCATTAAAGTGGCGCCCCCTGGTGAATTGAATTTGAAACAATTTGTTAGTGCTTTTCCCTTTAGTTATCCTATATGAAGTGAGATGACCCAGTTAACAAAGGTTTGTGCACAAATGGGACTTCATGTACAGAAAAGAAAACATACACTTTATGGATGATAAATATCCAAATATCTGACTCTTTACATAGATTTACCAGGAGATTTTTTTTAACTTGTACATCCAAGAAACCCAAAGCGATAGTCAGTTGAGATTTTGAGACGTGCCAATATATCATTAAACTGTTTCATGTTATTTTGTATTCCATACATTAGTCTTATCTCTTTCATGAAAATTGGCTCAAACAGGATCTATGCTGGGTAATATGTCGACAAAACTCAAGGTTTTAGTATGTAAACTTTCATTAATTGTATCTCTATTTGTCAATTAACTTTGTGAAAACCTATTCATCATTATCTTTCAAATCAGTATCCAAATACATTAATATTTCTTGAGTTGTTTGAAAATCTATCAATTGTAGATGGATATAGAGCAAATATTTCCATATTTTCTATAGTTTTATCTGTGTTTCGTCAGCAACTCTTGTCCAAATTAACCGGCAGGTGATTGAAATACTGTTAATCAGCTATCTGTGGTAGGGTGAATTATGCATATATATATATATGTGTGTGTGTGTGTGTGTGTGTGTGTGTGTGTGTGTGTGTGTGTTTGTAAGTGGAGCATCATAATGATTGAACAACTTTTTACATACTGAAAGGACTTGAAGAACATTCCCTTAAAAAAAATCAAAAACAACAAAACATCAACACTAATAAAGCTAGATAATGGTGCACACAGGACCAGAAAAACCCATCATTCAATGAGTTTCAAGCCGTACTTACCTATAGCGGGTGAGTCGTTGATAGACCGACAGACCCCCTCTTCGTCGCAGGACCTCCACAGACCGATAGTTCGCTTCCCAGACTTCTCCTTGGCCCACTCTGAGGTGGAGAAGGCAGCTATATGCAGGGCCAGGCCGATCAGCAGCATGGCAATGGACAGCCAGATGAAGGTTGGAGCACGGCAGGGGCCCCGGCCCCACGGCTCCATACCCAACACCCGCACCCCTTGGGATGGCTTGTCTGGGTCCGTAGGGTCAGTGGTACCCATGGTGGATGTATGTGTAGATGTCTGAAAGGTAGGGTTTGAGAGTGAGTTAAATAGTTCACAGGCGGTATTATTGGCCAAGGAGAGCAAGATGAAGCATCTCCTGACCCACGGCTCCATGCCTAACACCCGCACCCCTTGGGATGGCTTTTCTGGGTCGGTAGGGTCAGCGGTACCCATGGTGGATGTATGTGTAGATGTCTGAAAAAGTAGAGTCGGAGTGTGAGGTAAGTACATTCACAAGTAGGATTATTGGCCATGGAGAACAAGATGAAATGCCCCGGCCCCACGGCTCCATGCCAAACACCCGCACCCCTTGGGATGGCTTCTCTGGGTCTGTAGGGTCAGTGGTACCCATGGTGGATGTATGTGTAGATATCTGAAAAGGTAGGATTGGATTGTGAGTTAAGTATATTCATAGGTAGGGTTATGGTCATGGAGAACAAAATGGAGCAACCCATGACCCAGGGGTCCATGCCTAACACCCGCACCCCTTGGGATGGCTTCTCCGGGTCTATACAAGCATCGGTCCCCATGATTTAGGTATGTGGAGCTTTCTGAAAAAGGTAGGAATAGAGTGTTAATTAAGTACATTCACAAGCAGGATTATAGGCCAAGGAGAACAAGATGAAGTGCCCCCTGACCCAGGGTTCCATGCCCAACACCCGTACCCCTTGGGATGGTTTATCTGGGTCTGTCAGGTCAGCGGTACCCATGGTAGATATGATTTAGGTATGTGAATATGTCTGAAAAGGTAGGATTGGATTGTGAGTTGAGTACATTCAGGTAGGGTTATGGTCATGGAGAACAAAATGGAGCATCCCGTGACCCAGGGGTCCATGCCTAACACCCGCACCCCTTGGGGTGGCTTCTCTGGGTCTACATTATTTGCCATATCCATGGTGGATGTATGTGTAGATGTCTGAAAAGGTAGGGTTTAAGAGTAAGTTAAATAGTTCGCAGGCAGTATTATTGGCCAAGAAGAATAAGATGGAGTGCCCCCTGTCCCATGGCTCCATGCCCAGCACCCGCACTCCTTGGGATGGCTCTTCAGGGTCTGTAGGGTCAGCAGTACCCATGGTGGATGTATGTGCAGATGTCTGAAAAGGTAGGATTTGGATTATGAGTTAAGTACATTCACAGGCAGGATTATTGGCCAAAGTGTACAAGATGAAGCATACTGTTACCCCGGGCTCCATGCCTAACACCCACATCCCTTGGGATGGCTTTTCGGAGTCTATATTATCTGCCATATCCATGGTGGAGGTATGTGGAGCTTTCTGAAAAGAGTAGGAATGGATCATGAGATAAGTTTATTCACAGGAAGGATTATTGGCCATGGAGAACAAGATGAAGCAATCCTGACCCAGGGTTCCATACCCCTTGGGATGGCTTCTCGAGGTCTGTAGGGTTGGCGGTACCCGTGATGGAGGATGTGTAGATATCTGAAAAGGTAGGATTTGGATTGTGAGTTAAGTTCATTCACAGGCAGGATTATTGGCCAAGGAGAACAAGATCAGCACCATGTGACCCAGGGTTCCATGCCTAACACCCGCAACCCTTGGGGTGGTTTCTTGCGGTCTGTAGGGTTGGCGGTACCCATGGTGGATGTATGTGTAGATGTCTGAAAAGGTAGGATTTGGAGTGTGAGTTAAGTACGTTCACAAGCAGGATTATTGGCCAAGGAGAACAAGATGGAGCGCCCCCTATCCTAGGGTTCCATACCTAACACCCACACCCCTGGGGGTGGCTTCTCTGGGTCTCTAGTTGCACTCATAGTTGAAGTATGCAGAGCTGTCTGAAAGGGTAGATTTTGAGATAAGGACATTTATAGGTAGCATTATGGGACAAGGACAGCCAGATGAAAGTTGGTAAATAGCAGTGCCTTGCCCAATGATCAGAACTTAACACCCGCAACCCTTGGGGTGGCTTCTCAGGGTCTATATTATCAGCGATACCCATCTGGAGGTAAGTAGATGTCTGAAAAGGTAGGATTGGAGTGTGACTCAAGTAAAGACACAGGCAGTTTTTTTTAAAAATGATGATCAGATGAATGTTACGGCACAACAGCGTCTCCCCCCCACCGTCCCATTTTTGGCCAATAGTTGCTGTTGGCAACTTTCTACCCATATATATCAGCTCGTGGATTTTACAAACCCTTTATCCCTTTAGTGACGGCCCCATAGGAAATCGATCACATATGATCGATGGTCACTCTATTGGCTGTAGTATTTATAATTTTGATAGCTGAATATTATCATTTGAAATAATTGTATTAGATGTTATGTCTCTGCTATCAGATACAAATTTTTATCCATTAATAGCTCACTTTTAATTTTTCTGAGGTCTTAATTGGGGTACTTTTAACAATTTCGCCACTCCATTTATGAGGGACCCTTCTTATACCCCTAAAATTCCCTAAATATTTAGTTTTAATTGCCAATTTTGAAATTCTTATTTTATTTTATCTCAATAATTTTTTTCGAATGCACAGCATAATCATTTCTACATACCTTTACACTTTTGATTAAATTTTTACATTCATTTTCTTTGGCCTACAGTCAGGTTAATTTGATACTACTGAATTGGAAAATGGTTAGGAATTACCCATTTTGAGCCATTTTCAAGATGGCCGCCCATGAAAACTAGTATTTTAGAGATTTTATCTCTTATTTTTAGTATTTCCTGAGCAATATTGCACAAAATTTCTTAGATATGTCATGAACATGTTGTTTTATCATTTTCATTATTAATTTGGTTGTTCATCATGGTTAGATTGTATTTCCCATCCAAATAATATTGTATTTTATCATAAATAACTGTAATTTAGGGAAATTTGAAGATTTTACTGCCACAACAACCTCATACATCTCTTCAAGGCAAATGCACAAAAACTGCAAATAGCATAAAGAATGTAGTATCAAATGAAAGGCAATCGCATGGGGAACAACTTTCAAATTCAATTTTTTTTTCTAAAATCAGTATTTGTTCTACTTTTTGGCCATTTTTGCAAAAATATGCTTTTAAATATTACATTTTCCAGAAATTTGACTTTCGTTTAAAACGTTCTATGGTTACCATGGCAACAAATATCTAAGATAATATTTAATTTTCTAAATCCTGTTATTATGGGTCGTACATCAATATTAAACTTTACCATAAAACAACCATTTACAAAATGCCAATTTGAAAATGAAATCACCCATGCCAGTTCTCTTGGTTAAAATCCGTTTTGGTGCCGTCAGCAAAGGGTTATGGAAAAAAATGGATCCAGAGGAACAATATTTATTTCCATATAAAAAACGGTGACAGCAAACCACAAGAGTTTGCGGATGATTCACAAGCACAAAAGGATAACTGACTCTCTATCAAAAAACTATGGCAAAGCCACACTCACAAATCTGCAGCACAATTCTGGACGACTTTGCTAATTAAGAATGCCATACCTAAAGCCCCTGCCACACTGCCTAAGTCAAGACAACTCGACCAGCGAGCTGACTGGGAATATTTCTGCCATTTATCTGCAGGACATAAAATACAGATGTCTTTTCTTGTCCCATCATGGACCATGCAAGTATAAAGAAGGAAAAGCTTCAGCGCATTTAACTCGCAACACCATCTGCCTGATCAGGGCTTGGTAAATATGTATATAATCTATCGCATTTGTAATACTACTGACACCAAGGGGAAGCCCTGATCACGGAGGGAGGACGGATAATGCTACATCAGGAGCTGATAATTAGAAATTGCATACCTGGGCGCCGATAATGCTAACCTCGGAGCCATTTTTCGAAACAACGGTTACAGTAATTCACTGTTATTTTCCACAATACCAAATATTTGAGACATTTAGCTTGTCCATGGAATACTTTTGGGTATAAACCATATATTTTCATCATGTCATTTAGTGAAATTCATGTACTTACATTTGAAAAGTGTGGGACAAAAATATTTGGTTGGGGAAAAAGTTGGGTCTTAACAACCACTGTGTAATCCCTCATTTTTCTTGTGAAATAACAATCAATAAATAAATTTAATGTCTCAATCTACGTCTAGGACCAGTGGTGCATTCCGTGGCCTATTCAGAATATAGTAATATTTGTATTTTGTGAAAAAGAGCAGTTTGTTTGTGTCGTGAAAATGCGAGAGGCTCCCAAGAGTGTATTATCCACGCCGAGGTTAGCGCTTTCCATGGGCTGGCTCAAGAAGATGCATAATCCGTTCACCAGCATGCTGATGTATAAATGTACTTTATAAATTCCGTTTGAAAATTATATATATATATCGGCCAGTAGATAGCGCACCAAAAAAAACCATGTTTCTTCTGTCACTGGTCAGGATAAGAGTATGCTTCTGGTCGTGGATTTAGAGTTCAAACCATTAACAGTAGCCATCTATATTCTTGGATTCGGTTATCAAGGCACTTGGCAAAGGTGGCGCTGCAGTAAGGTGTGAAAGTTGGTGAATACAAGCCCATAGCCACAATGCTTAAGAGATCCCTTTTTCAATATTCTGAATAATCTAAGAACGCTAGAACCTTTTTATAAAGATTTGTACTTAACTCATATCCAAGGATATTATTCTGAAAATTTTAGAACTTAATGAACGGTTTAAGTATATCTTTTCACTGTGTAAATGTTTCCCGTCCTCCATGCTCCTCGCCTATTCAGGGGTTGTTTGTAGCAAGGAAAATGGCGGAAATGAGGCGTTGAGCTTAGCAACGAGGGAGTCCTTAGTCGGAGAATATGGGGTGACACCGGTAACTCTTCGAGTCAAAACCAATTTAGGGTGAAGTTTGGCAACGTAAATTAACAATTGCATTGTCTGACTCAAATAATCTTAGAATGTATTTCTTAAGTTACTTGAGTTTGCACAATTTCACAATTTTAACATTCTATTGGTTTTGGCTCCCTTTACACTATAGACGTTGCGCATGACGTCCATCTCCCAAATTGGGATGGCCGCCATGTTGGTGATCAATTTTGATTCATAATTATTTACAGTTCTAAAGGATTTATGATCAAGATTTGTGTATTTTTTATCAACAGAAAACCCATCCAATCATGATTGACAATAATTTTCTTTAAATTGTGTATATATTTGATAGCCATGTGGGTGTGGTGACCACATGGTGATCACCAAAATCTGGTCATGTGACCCTCTGTGCACAAGGTTTATACAGCCATTATACATGTATTATTATGGGTCGACTTAAAGAGCTACCTTTGATGAATATATCAGAACACAAAAGTCAAAACATACAACATACCGACACATTCTGTGGTATAGTTTCCATGGGTCAGTGGTGATATGGGTCAGTACACATGTAACCATTAGGATCAACACATTCGAAATGCTGTATATATATTCCAATACTATTTGAGATGATACATCCTTACACAGCAGAGGTGGATATGGGATTTTTGAAAGGGGGGGGGGGGGGGGAGTCCACGTATAGGCTAAGAACTAAAACCAGGTACATTCGTGCGTTCACACCTGCACCATTTTCTCCTCTTTTTGTAGTTTTGGGGTCCACCAAAAGGGGAGGTGGGGGTCAGACCTCTTTGAAATACCTGATCTGTCCACAGACATACATGTCTGTATATTTGTAAATGCTAAAGTCGTACATATATATATATATATATATGTATGTTTATATATATATATATATATATATTATATATAATGTTGGGAGTTCCCATTATATCTGTTAAAATATTGAATACATGTATATGCTTATATGTACAGGGACGGATCCAGGAGGGATCCAATGGTCCTATTCCCCCCTTTTGATTGGGACTTAAACTTGCCAAAGAGAAAAAAAGCGTTGGCCGTGTGCCCATAAATGCAGCCCATTTTAGTACTTTGCCTATATTTTTGAAATCCTGTATCTGCCCTTGATGTATATAAGACGCGACCTGATGTTCCAAAGGGATGTCCACCAAGTCGTGTCTTCTTTTGTTGCTATCTGATACACTGAACAAAAATAACAAAGTATCTGCCATGATACAAACATTCTAGCTATAGATTTGACCAAATATGAAATAAATTATACAAAACTTGTATAAAAATATGGCTTTATTGGTACTCAGGTGGTAAACCACACTGCCCCTCCTGTTTTCATCTCACGTCGCCATGGATGTGGCCCAATATAGACATGTTTTTTTTCTTTAAAAGAAACACATACAAAAACAAGCAGAATGGTGCCTGTGTGCCAGCGCCTACATTCAGGTAGGTACTGTGTCGTACATTACTGCCAAATTATAACGGAAATGATGTATTAACTTCTTTTTTTTAAAAAGAATTACAACAGAAACATTCAACTAACAAGAATTGTGTCATGACATTTACTTCTCCCTAAGTACACATAGTTCTTTCTCGGGAAAAAAATGTTTTACTCACCCCAAGCAAGAATATGATTTTATTATAATGTTGCAGTAACGTTCTGTTTAGTTCTGCTTTGGCTTTTGTTACGTTCTTTTGATGGCACCCAAAAAACATCTTTAGAATCTAACATTGCAACGTTGCCCAGTAACGTTATTGCAACATTCTTGTAACGTTCTTTCATGTTATAATAATGTTATTATAACATTTTGTATTAGTTAGGTCTCAACTTCACTAAAATATAGTGTTGTTATAACATTCTGTATTAGTAAGGTCTCAACTTCACTGAAATATAATGTTATTATAACATTCTCTTTAAGTAAGTCTCAACTTTACCTAAAATAACATAAAATAATTTTTACATGAAAATTGAACAGGTTACAGACTATAAACAAGTAGGTCGCAGAACGTGCTTGTTACGTCGCTGTTTGGCTGGGAGGAGGTCTAATGCGTTATGAGGAGGTTCATGGAGAATTTCTTGTTCAAAGTCATCGTGCAAAGGTTCAGACAATACATGTTTCTGTTGCCATTTTAGGTGATTTTCCACCACAATATTCCATTTCGACCATTTACTTGTTCAATATGCTGTAATAGTACACTTCCGTATGCCTTAGAAGAATGAACAATTACTGTTTCATTACTTGCATTAAATTCTTAAAAGGTTAGTCAATTATTCAATTATATCATTATGATATCCCATGACAAAATATTGTAAACATCAACTACTATATATATATATATGTATATGTATATATATATATATATATATATATATACATTTCTTAAAGTCGACATGCAACCAGAGGCTTAGCAGCTTAGTGATAATTATGAGGGGAAAAATAGACGACATGATACGGATCATTTCTAAAATTTGACTTGAGACATGAAAAGTTCTAAAGGCCATGACACATATACCGACCCGACCCGACGGTTGAGTCGGGTCAGGCTGAGTTGGTGTATGTGTCATACCATTACAACTGAATGGTCGAGTGTACTCCCCGACTGATCCGTCGGGTCGGGAATCATGAGATGTTGAAGATTAACAACTAGACTGTCGGATCTGAACAGCTAGTTACTAAAACAATATTTCTCAAATAGTTGTCCAGCTGAAAATAATTTTCAGATTTAGATTCAACATCAAATAAGCTTTCAGGTGATGTATTTTATGTTATTACCCGACCATTATTTCAATAAATATTGATACTAGCTTATGGAATAACCAAATTAATTAACAGTTTATATTAACCAAAAATATTTGAAACATCCCCTAAAACATCAGATTATTAACAACGTCATTATATGTTTATTTACTGGCATGAATATTGATAGAAACTAACCATGTCCTTCCGACCAGTTGGTCAGTATATATGTGGCACCCCCCAGGAGTATCCCTACGACTAATCAGTCCCCGACAGTTGGGTCTGAAGGACTCCCGATGGTCGAGTTGGTATATGTGTCCAGGCCTTAAGAGGCGACATGGGACATGAGAAGTTAAGTGGCAAGCGACATAACAATTTCTTGGATTCAACATGCGACATTGGGACCACCCCATCAAGGGCCCCAAAAGTAACAGAACGTTTTATTATGGGCACGATAGAAATAGATAGTACATGTACACCCGATTTCTTCATTTATCCCGTATGAATTGTAAAGGTGCCCAAAGTATGTGACCTAAATCGGAGGCTACACTTTGAAGGATGGGGCATCCCTTCATTCAGCTACAAACATTTCTACATTGGCGAATCCAGAGTGGGGGTAGCTACGTAGGAACGTATCGAGAGATTTAAAAGAAAACAGACGAGGGAGGGGGGGGGGGGGGGGTCCTTAGGGGCCATCCACAAATGATGTCATGCACAAGGGGACGGGTTGATTGGTTTAACAGTGTGACACAGCCTGAAAACGGGCCATATTTTCATGTTTAGATTAGAGAATTTAGTGTGACAGGGGGGTGGATGGGTCCTAAATATATCCTGAAAGAGTGTGACTTCGTCTATGGACGGCCCCTTATGTAAAGATATGAGGCGCCCCATCTATGTTATAGAATTTACATTTTTAAAAAATAACATTTTGGCTTAGGTAAGAGGGGGCCGGGGAGGGGGCGCCTTAGGCTCTGCCCTCTTAATCCTGCATTTTGTTCCGAACTCAAACATTACTAACAGAAAAAAATCATCAAGCACGTGTCGTGTATCCGCCCTATTTACCCCGCTACTCCCACTATTATACGACTTACCCCCTTAACCTGTGGGCCCCAGTCCTGTGTGACACGCTTACGGATCAGGCACACACAGGTTAAACCAACACACTGTTATAGGCACTTATTAAACTATACGATAAAAGCTGTCTATGTTAAGCGAGTCCCAGTTTACACCATCATGAAAGTTAACTATGAAAAGTTATTGAAATTGCCTGCATGCTTATTCCCTGAAGAGAGTTGCATAATACAAACTTAATCAAAGCAATTTGGTTGACAGATTGCCCCTCTAATTTGTCAAATGTAGCTTTATATATTGGCCTTTTCCCCATAGGAACTAATGCTAAAGCTTATCAGTCCAACCTATAATGTCCAACCCTGTTTTGCCCTGAAATCCAGCATTCAATTGGCTGGCAAACCTGCCAATCTGTTAATTGATAAATATCTAAGAAACCAGAATGTTTAAGCAGTCTTGGGGATATAGAAACATGACCTACAACACTTATTTCCATGGATTTATTGCAAAATCGTATCGTACAACTTTAATGACCCACCCTACAACACTTATTTGATAACAGCTATATAATTGGAGACAGAATAGCCATGATACAGTCATATCACACTCACCTCACAGCTCATATTCGTATAGTGTAACAGCGCCTTAACATAACACTCCGTTAAATGCTGTTCGACATATAGCCATGATACAGTCATATCACACTCACTTCACAGCTCATATTGTGTAGTGTAACGGGCCTTAACACATCACTCTGCTAAACGCCATTTGACATATAGCCATGATACAGTCATATCACACTGACATCACAGCTCATTTTCATAGAGTGTAACAGCGCCTTAACACAACACTCCGCTAAATGCCTTTTGACGTATAGCCATGATACAGTCATATCACACTCACTTCACAGCTCATATTGTGTAGTGTAACGGGCCTTAACACAACATTAAAATTTAATGCTGTTTGATGTATAGCCACACTACAGTCATATCACACTTACACTTACCTGTGATGTGAGGCTTTACTATTATATATGTTATCTTTTTACAGCTTCATTGAGCTGTGGCCTAAAACTGTGAACATTGTATCTGGTGTTATGATCCATTCATTCTTTTCTTCTCCCCCTCCCTATCATCTATTCATTTGATAATGTGTTGGATAATGTTGATATCGAGAAAATATTGATGTTACCATTATAATTCTAAAAAGCATTGAACATAGCGTTGAAAATTGTCAAACTGTTATTTGTGAAACAGGCAACACTCTGCTGAACGCTGTTTGACATATAGCCATGATACAGTCATATCACACTCACTTCACAGCTCAAATTGTGTAGTGTAATAGGGCCTAACACAACACTCTGCTAAACGCCGGTTGACGTGCTCTGCATACCCCTCATACCAGAGGGCCCACTGTATGTATGCTACAGGTAGCCCATTAAAAACAGATACCATGTCCTCTAAACCTCCTTACCATAGGCCTACACTGGCTTTAATGGAGCATGTACATCTGTACCATGGAAGATCTAACTCTGTACCATGGGAGAACTAACTGTTTTAAATGGTCAAAATAACAAACAAACAAACAAACAAAAATCCTATTGTATGATCGGGCAAATGAAGTGTTTCCATGCCAATATTTCTGTCTGTACACTACAGGTTGCCTTTTGAAAGCAGTTACCCCATCTTCTAATTCTAAGAGGTATAGAATTTCATTTTATCAATGTACAATAAAGTGTTGCAAATCACATCGTGAATTGGTAACAGTTCCTTATCATCATGAAAGGGATACAGGAATATATACATAACGTACTGGCAGGCCCAAGCAGTAGTACCATGGCAGTATGTATGTATGTAGACTACAGGTAGCCCATTAAAAACAGATACTAATTATAAGTCCTCTAAACCTCCTAAGCATAGCCCTACATAGGCTTTAATGTAAAATGAATGCGTTACCATACCAATATGTATTTCTGTATATCAAAAGAGGATACCATTGCCTCTAAACATCCTGATCATTATTCCTTATTGCGAACAAGAAAAGTATATATCGGAGAATGAAACATATTCTTCTGAGTGTGACAATTAAAATTACAGTTTTTTTTAATGAGATCAGCTGAAATAAACTAGACTGGCTAACATTTCGAGATTGTTAATTTTACAGAGCACATTCATGCATATCCTGCCAATGGTAGACAAGATAATAATGTTATAGTGTTAGTGATAAAGGTAACCTTGATATACGTAAGAACATTTATCATGCTCGTTCTTAACAGAGATTCAGACATAATTTTTGATGTCTTTTCAGCCCATAGTGTATAATATCATATCGTATTATATGACACGATAGTTCTAACACTTTCCCACATGTTAATCTAAGCTAGGGCACGTGTGTCTTACTACGTAGTTTAATACACCTACATATACAAGACATAGGTCATTGCCTCATAGCCTTCCCCTCCTATCCCAGGCAAGGAGCGACATAACAAGCACGTCCTGTGACCATACTGTTTTGGGCAGAAAATAAGTCCATCCCACAATAGGTATTTCCCAGGGTTGGACAAAGATTCCGCATAACCCATCCTTGTTTCCTAGAGTTGGGATTTTTGAAATAACCAAGAATTATGTTTTCCTATATCCCCAAGTACTGATAAAACATTATAATTTCTTAGATTTTATCAATAGACAGTTTTGCAGGTTTGCCTGACAATCAAAATGATGTATTTTTGGGAAAAATAGGGTTGGACATTATAGGTTGAGCTGACAGGCTTTAAAATTGATTCCTATGGGAAAAGGGCCAATATATAAAGCTGCATTTTACAAATGTTAGGAGCAATTTGTCAACCAATATCAATAATTTTGTTTTAGATTACTCTGTTTGGAGATTAAATGCTTGAGACTGTTCAAGACAGAGTGTTACATTAACGGTATATTCTGGTGAAGTTGAGACCTTAACAATACAGAATGCTAGAGTGACATTATTCTTATACGGAAAAGCGTAACTAAAATATTATAATAAGGTCACAGTGCGACGTCGCAATGTTAGGTTCTAAAGACATTTTTGGGTGCCATCAAAATAATGTAACGTGAACCAAAACAGAATAAAAAAGAATGTAACTGCAATGGTATGATAAGCAGGGGCAGGGACAGAATTTTCGAAGCGCGGGCGGGGGGGGGGGGGCGGGTCAGCATATAGGCTAAATACTAAAACAGCTTGCAATCGCGTGTACACACGCAGCATTTCCCCCTCTTTTTCTAGTTTAGGGGTCCACCAAAAGGGGGGAGGGTCAGGACCCCCTGGTCTCCCCCCCCCCCCCCCCTTTAGATCCGCCCATGATAAGGTTATGATTCTTGCCTGGGCTGTGAAGGTCATACCATGGCCACACATCCCAGATGTATATATACAATCGTTGACACAGACCCGGCTAACGATACGCCAGGAACACCTGGGGTGTTCAAAACAATGTTACGACTTCCAAAGTCAGGTGTATTGTTTTACCCACCAGATCGGGGCATAATATTACAGTTATGCCAAATATGGAATATAAGTATTAAATCTATGCCTTAAGAACAGTAAGACAAGTGTTTGTATTGTAATTATTGATTAAAACAAAGAGTAGACTCACCTGAAGTTTCCAGCAGGTGTTGTGTGTGAACGTTCGGTCGTTTTTCTCCGCAGTTCTCAGTGCAGGGATAGGTCGGTTAAGCATGAAACTACCGCCCTACATTTGGGGAAACTATGCCACAATGGGGCATGACGATTGTTACCATTGAAGTCACTTCTACAATCACTCTGGGTTTTTCACAGCACAATGTTTACTCTGTGTTCTCAGGTATATATATATATATATATATATATATATATATATATATGATTAGGAACTGTCGTTGAATATTTAGAGACAATTAGGTTGATTTGCTTAGCTCCAAAATCTGAAATAATGACTTCAAATTCACTTTAAAAATACAGATAACTATACGCAAGGGTGTATTAATGTGCCTAGGGATGGATCTAGTGTAACCAAAATTCGATTTTTTTATTGAGAAAATTCTAGCCCCCCCAGCTACCCCCACTTCCCTTTAAAAAAAACCCGGATCCGTCCTTGGTGCCATATTACCATTGATGAATTAAAAGCACTATTAAACATATGGGTGGACCTAGGGGTTATGGGGTGAGGTCCCCCCCCCCCCAGCCTAATTTTTGCCAAATATATATTTATCAATGTAAAATTCTAGATGTCGGATGGGGTGTCTCAAACTTTTATATTTTGAAGCCCCCCTCCCTCTCTTTGGATCCGTCACTGCATATATACATGTAAAGTAACTTGAACGTTTTTGAACAATCTGTTCAGGGAGAATATAATTATGGTACTTCATACGGGGCTGTAGAATTAGACAAACAGAAAGCGGTGTAACAGAGGTAGTATGGTGTTTTGCTGGTCTGACCTCCTTAGGAAACAGAGCAGGACACGGGAAACGCCACCTGCAGCCACCTAGTGGGGGTTTGGGGAACTGCAGGTGGCTGCAGGTCTCAGGTCTCACGGTCAACCTACCCTCAAATTTTGATATTTGTCTCCCAAAGAGGTCTCAATAGGTTACTGAGTGACTTTAAGGTGTTGCAATGTTTGGGATATTTTTTTTTTCAAGATATGCTATATTAAACTATACAGGAAAACATTTGGTTCCGTGAGACCAGCAGGATCGAGTTTTGCCTCTGTATATATAAAATGCAACATGTTGGAAGTTTTTTTTAATTTTTTTTTTATGTTTTTTTATTCTATCTCTCTTATACAGAGCTCTTCCGATAGCGTTGAAAATACATATATAACTGATTACATTGTAACTAAGAACAGCTTTCCACAAATACTTGTTATCAGCCATAAAAACAATACAGTAAATATTTAGGCTACATTTCACAATTCTCATTCTCACGTACATTCATACCTTCATACATGCATACATAGTGTAACCATATTCACCAATGCAACTCAGATAAATTCATTCGACTAACAGCCTTATTAAAATCAAATATACTATCAGCATTTTGTACTTCTCCATCCAATTTATCCCAAAGGTTACATCCCAAAATGGTCTAAGTAATTTAACCTTATCAAATCCTCGTAATCTCATATCCGGTCTTTCGCCATCTATGTCCAATTTAATTTTAGTAGTTACACAATTGGCTCTCGTTGAAACATGTTTTACGGTTAACTATCCCCTCAAATCTTGATATTTTATGTGCAAAATCTTGATATTAAATGATATTTTATGAAACTATACAGCAAAAGATTTAATTCCTGTGAAAACGGTAATATAAACTGTCCAGTGTAGTCTAATTTATATATATATATATATATATATATATACATATATATATACATATAAATATATATATGTACATATATATTTACTGATACATAAAGTTGCATCACCTGAAAATACATGTTGGGGACCCGGGTACAATCTTGGGCTGGGCTGCTATACCCCCTTGCGTTTCCCCCTGTGCCAACGACAGGGTCATCAAAGGCCTTTTACCACCAGCTGTTGTCTGTAGGGACCTGTCTATGGGACCCTGGTCATTAAAGAACACCTGCCTCAGTAAGTGTGTAAAAGTATGGTCTCTATCTTTTCAGAGATCTGATCATTTCATAGACAGAAGCGTTAGACCTTGCTCTCTCCATGATATGAATGAGGATGTTGATACAGTGTTAAACACCAATAACCGTGTCATAGTGCTTAAGTCATGATGCGTAATTTTTTTTATTGAATTTGTATTATTGAAACTGAACTATAATAAGAAGTAAAAAAAACCTAAGAGACATTGCAACTCGTGATCCAACCTTAACCCGGATGTAAGCACAAACCCATTTATCTTATGAGTGTGATGGCCATGTGACCCACATACCCCAGTGACGTAGCAGTCTGCGTCACAGAAACAACCCGCAGAAGCTGGGATTCCCCATGACAAACCACGGACATGCTGATGAGGCATGACTGATCAGAGACTGATGTAAACCTCCTGTGTCAAATGTATAAGAGCTGAAGCCATAGCCCACCAAGTAAGTCCTTGTAGGTCAGTCATTTGGATTGGTCACGAATAAAGGAAAGTTGAGACAGAGACAACCCAACCACCCAGCAGGTCTCACTGAAACACCATCTCATGTTGCCATAAGGACACTAGGCTATAGGGCCTTTGCTCTATGAGCCTACTTCCATGCTCCCAAATCAGCAGCAACATGCAGGACCATGTGAACTAAAAGGACAATAACATTCAGGACTAACATTATACATTTGGGCAATTATTGAAAATGTGTTCTATGTGTACATACCTGCAGGATACAGCTAAACTTGTGTCAACTTTAGAATAAAACCTTCATCATATCCTACACAACAACTATCTCTCAATTCTTCATCATTAAACCTTCACTATTATAACCAACCAGCCAACATGAAAGTTACTCAGATTATGAATTCCTTTGCAAAGGAAATATGATAAAATTCAATGTATATATATATCTGGAAAGCCTCTGGCAGGGCCATGCATTTGACACTAGCTGATTAAGATCATGGAGCATAGGCACTATCTAAAATAGACGTTATTACTGACATTTAAAAAAATACAGGCAACAGCGATTCTTTTTGTGAAAATACTCAGAAATGGGGACGCTTTGAGCTTTTTCATTCCTGTCATGCTTCCTTTAATTTCTCTCTGGCGCAGAGAGACATGTGATACTATGTGTAGAAGGTGTCATAATTAGTTCCGTGAGACCTAATAGTCCTCCTCATATAGTCTGTGAAACATCCGTCAAGGCTCTGATCACTGTGACATTACTGAAGACGGACAAGCCAATCAGGAGTTCTTTGAACTGGACTTTGAGCAACACTTAAGGATAGACAAGGGGACAGGGAGCATGATTCGCAGTACATGGGCTGTTCAATGATTTCCCAATTAACTAAGATATATATTTTAAACAAATGATGGCAAACAATATTAGAATTGTTGGTATAAAAGTTTCTTTATATTATGGTGCTTTTATAATCACGGCATACTTTGGACATATCAGTGCAAAATGCAACATCAAAATCTATTTTCAAATGAATGGTATATAGAAGGGTACAGATACATAAACTAACTGTTATCATCAATAATTACACTGTACATGTACATTAATTGTCATTGTATTTATACAATTGTTGTGCATTATGTTGTTCCACCACGCTGTAAATGTATGAATTGCGAAATTAAAATAAAGTTTCTTGCAAATAACACTATAGATCCCAGCAGCAAATTGGGAACTAAAAGGTACATATTCAAACCTTAAAACACAAAAAAAGGTAGTAGCACAGTCAGTTTTCAATGAATCTTTACAAAAAGGGCCTAGGAAATTATTCTCTATCTCATGGGATGTATTATTATGGTATTTATAGAGGATATTACCCATAATACCATGTGATGTGAACACAAAATATTGGAAAAAACATCAAAACGTCATGACATATCTGTCCAGCTGGCATCATAGTTCATAATTAATTCCTATGATCTCAATTTTTTACATCTCAAATGAACAAATGTCTCACACAGATTCCATTAATGTCTTTCTTTTTATGTTGCACCTTGTATTTGTTGATTTATCAAGATTTGTTTAGAAATTACGTTTTCCCAAAACGTTGCCATTTTGATACCTTTTGACACTGATGTCATTGATTGTATGTTCACTATTTCCATGCATTTCATGATAAATTTCATGATAATTTAATCAATCAAACAACATGAAGCAGAATTGTCAACTACAAACATGTTTACAGGTCAATAATAGAAAATATTTGATGTCATGACATTTTTTCATGTTTTTATGGTTAAGAATTAAGAAACAAAGGTCAAGGTCATGTCCCAATTATCTGAGCCATGGCCTGGTCATGACAGATTGGTAGCACAGTCTGATCAGGAAAGGTAAAATTAATGGCTAGAAACATAAATTAAGTCTGTCTTTTATATTACTATGAATTCAAACATACTACTAAAGCTCTTATTCAAGACATATTATTGTTTAAAAGCCCTACCATTATAAATAGAGGGTCCTGGAGAATGTTTATGGAATGTACCTACTGATTTATAAGACATTCACTAAATCATAGTGTTGACCCAAGAAACATCTTTGAATTAGATTTTTGTGTGTGTATGGTATGAGATATAAGGGCTATAATTTCCTTTTGAAATCTATCTGGGTTAAAAAAATATGTTTTTATTTTGTTTAAGATTGCCTTGAATGTGGCTAGTCCAAAGTTCCCAATTTGCTGCTCCGATTATAGTACTCAACTATTATAAATGGAGGATCACGTTCTCTTGATGGCATATTTCTGTACATGAACTTTGGATTCAGACGTATTATCCATTGTCCCCTGATTTTTTAGAATTATTATTAACCACATTCACTACAAGTAATACTATTCCATGTAGGTATTTAACAGTATGAGCCTAACAATTATTCAAATGATTCATCTTCAAAATATTTCATTAGACGGTACCAATGTAAGTTAAATATTAGGTTGTTACTGCTATTATACAATGCTAACTTAAGTGAAGGTATTTGAGCAGGTAACAACAGTTATTCAACTATACATTCAAAACAATAAGGTGATACACTGTCTAGGTCTGTCTAGGACCATGGTCAGCTAGTCACATGTCCATTCGTAGTTCCTCCTATCCGACCTATGTTGACTAGCATCAACTTGACTGCACTCGTCACCCGTCACATCTACACTAAAGGCTGATCCCCACGGGGCGACCAATATTTCAAAAATCGACGACGACTATGTGGTCTAATCGGTGGGTGACTTACTAAAACCTGGCGCCACAATGTCTGACAACTAAACAATTAATCGCCGTTGTTTCTGGGTGAAATATTGGACATGTTTAATAATTCTCTATAGCCACGGGCGGCTAGTTAGTCGTCGGGTGACGTACTAAAGTGTTCTCTAGTCGCCAGCAGATTTATAGCCAGTACGTCCCAATGTGGAGATTAATTATTTAGTTGTCAGGGGACTAACTAGTCGCCCGATGATTATCATTTTCTCCTTGGTCGCCGGTGAAATGCACTGATTCCCAGGGTTTAGTCGCCACATGGGGACCCGCCTTAAGTATTCCATTACTGTCCTAATGTTTCGTTTACCTCCGTTTCTCTGTCTGTCTCAGGCAGTACCGGAGTAGACCTGCCTTAAGTATTGTCCTTGCCACATATCCATGTACCTCTATAGGAAGAGCACTGTAAAGTGATATAGTTTGAATCAATAATAAAAAAAACTATATCATTATTAATTATTTACTACCTAGAGCTGCTTCAGTTGATTGATGTTCTTGATAAATAGGTTCGTGATTGTTTTCAGAACTAAATGTATTAAAATGCACTACAAACTGCTTAAACTCTATCGCTAATTGCTTCTCTATTTCAAATAGTTCATTTAATTTTCTCAAAGGCTGTTAACCTATTCTGATGAAGTCCGTTGACATGAAGATGACACTAATTAGTTGATTGCAGTTGTCATCCCATGTTTCTCACATCTCTCGTTCCATAACTTATCACCCTCTCGACTGTTATCCAATATTCGCATCTCTGCTCCTTATTCAAATTGCTACTCTTTTAGCCATAATAACTACAACAGGTGACATCGATCACGTGCAGAAGTATCTTCTAATGAAAATTTATGTTTCGGGAGCATTTCTCAACATAGATGTGTCAGTTACAACCAGAGAATACCTTAAAATTTGAAAGATTTCAAAAGCTTTAGAGGAATGAATCAATCTCAACTTCCAAACTTCTGGTTGGCAGTGTTATGATGTTAATGTGAGATAGTACAAGTGTTACATCGACACGTGTCGATCAGTTATGATATTCAACTTTGAGGTGAGTATTCTGCGGGTCAAAAACGATGGGAGTGTCTTAAACTCTTGATCTTCTTGGTCGGCCTGCTTGGAAGATCACATTATTGTGAAACTGGTTTAAGAAAAAGAAAATAGAAATGAGTATTTGAGAAAAAGCGCCTGTCCTCTGATACAGGGCCACTCTGCTGCCTCGACACCTTTTACCGAAAGTTATCTATGCACTGTAGCTGCCACTGGGTCCTGGTTCCTGTGACCTAGTTAGCACAAGCGAAAACCGCGGACTACTTTTAGGTCACAGAGTTTCTAGGTCACAGGCGTAGGAATCTTATAATGCCGGTATATAGTTAATGACCTGCATAGCGGAGAGTACTGTCTTGGACTATTTCCCAGAGCGGAGGTGCGAGCGGCGCAGAGTGATACAGGGCACCACCCCAAGACCTCTCGTTGATCCTTCAACTTGGAGATTCCTTACAAAAATAGTCGCATCTAATCACTGGGTCCCACATTTCCCAGGATTTTCAATCATGCAAGTCTGCAATAATTATCTCCCCATGGCCACATGAGATTACTTTCTCTTTGACAAAACTTTTTGTGACAGAAAATCAAATAGGTATAATGGGACTTTAGGTTGCCCCCTGCCTAAGGGCAGAGGGCCTAAAGTTCCAAATATATGTCCAACACTGTTGTTTGCATTCAATTTAGGGAGGGATTCCTTGTGAAAAAAACTGTCCTTCCTCAAAGAGGACACTCTCACAGTAGGAACGTTGTCTAACAACTTGCATGGCACGCCTGCGATTATTTTCTTTTGAGATAGAATTCTCGTGCACGTAATACATGTCCAAGGCCCTTTGTGAGATTAAATATCAGAAAAGAAATCACACAGAGTAAATATCTTTTGATGCAGTGTGTCATTTCATAACAAGGCATGGTGTGAGATTTGTTTAACTTTGAAATCTTCATTTCAGTTACACTTAGATACATGCAGTCTTGGTTAAGGTGGGAGTATAATTCATAGTTTAACTCCTGTCCACAGCTTTAAGAGAGGTTAACCAAAGTCAAGTTAACACAAACAGATTAGGTATAAAAGATGTGATATATCCTGTACTTTTTTTTAAATTCCTAATCTAAACGATACGACACATTTGTGGTGGCATAGCTATTTCAGAATCATAATAATTATGATAGTAGAATAGTTACGACAACCACTCGAACACCCCAAATTATTAGCATTGCCTTCAGTTTAAATTGTCTTCTTTTTTTCATGGAAGATTCACAGGTTTTCGAAAAGGGAATGGGGTCAGAATCTCCTGGGCTCCCCGCCTCTGAGTCAATTTTTTTACGAGGGCTTTCATGGGACTTTTTAGCCACTACCTTTCTTTTGCTTTGTGAGACAGCACTAGATTTGGTTGAAGGGACGATCTAGGATAATGGAATAGTCTTTACACTAGATCTGGAATCGATATACCATAGAACAACTTGCTTGTAAAAATATCTAGCTCAAGTAAGAAGTAACCTGCAAATGACCTGCGAATGACCTTTCACCTTTTTTTTTTTTTTTTTTTAAATTTCAAATATTTATACAGGATACAATTCAAACAAACAGTCTGGGTGGCGATCCAGGGAAAATTTACGAAATGCGTTGTATTTCAAATATACGAAGCAAATATTTCATGTTTTTTCAACCAGTGAGAGCCCTGATTCATAAAAATACACAATAAAATGCTTCGTATATGCTTTCTAAATGCTTTGTAAATTTACAAGTCATGATTTGTAAAATTTTAAAACATTAAACCAATCAGTTTAGACCTCATACCTCTTGATATACAACATAAAATTAGTAAAATAATATATTTCTATCATTTTGGAAAAGAGTATCTTAGTACAATTTTGACATTTTTAAATATACAATCACAATATTTGTGATCGTATATTTTAGCATTTACGATGCGTTTTTGTTGCTTTGTAAAATTTACGAAGCACACATAAGACACTTTTTTTTTTTCATAAATTGTCCCTGGTTGAAGAATATGCTTCGTTTTTGATGGTTTCTAAATACGAATGCACCGTAAAATGTCCCTGGATTGGCCCCCTGGTCTCCCATTGCGGTCCTGTTCATCTATTTAAATATATACAGAACTATGGTCAACCAGAAGAAAATTAGGAAAAATTAGGAAAACCTTAACCAAACAAATTTAATGGCATTATTGTCATGTGATCAGATACATATATCTGCTATTACATTTTTGAGCAATTTGGGACATTCTGCTTTATTTTTTATTATAATATCTCAATTTTGTATAAATGATGTCTTTTTTCTAGAATGACCTTGAAATTACCACCGAGGTCAATAGAAAAATTCCATCAAAATATTCCACAAGGGGAAAGACCCTTTTTCTTGGTAGGAAAATATTCATTGCATATGGTGCCCCTTGTCCTTCATCTCAGTGTAAGATGTGGTCGTCATTATTCTAGGCATCAGCTCCCCAGCATCTCCTGTCATCTCAACCAGTGACCCAGGCCATATCTGTCTTTGATGAGGAATACACAGCATCCTGCCTCCAGATGCTGCCTGAGGGTCCTTACAATTAGGTAGAATATAGGAATATATACTACATACTTGTTTTTTTTTTACCAATATGGGAGTAATCATGTACTGTTTAAGATTCAGTTGCAAAGGGTCTGATAGTTCATATAATGAGGTGGAAAATAAGTATATATATATATATATATATATATTATATTATATATACACACGTCTGTTTTAGGAATACTCATGTCTGTTTATTGTTCAGATGCAAACCATCTGATAGGTAATACCGCATGGATAATGTAAATATGAGCTACAATATTATACTTCTTGTTTTTCACCAGTATGGAAACAATTATATATCCTGTTTATAGTTAAGATGTATGTGTACTTTCATTACTACGTCCTAAAAAAAAAAATTGCATAACGTTACAAATTTTCACATGTTAAATAAGATTTGTATAAAAGAACATTTAGCTTAAGAGCTATCTTTCTTAACTCCACAATTATCATATTCTTTGACACCGTGACAATAAACAACATCAAATCCACACACGTTTCGTGGGGTTTAATATTATTCCAATACTTATAGTCTACAAAACGTTCAAGTCCTTGCACTTACCTGTACATACATTAAGAATCCCGCTAAGGTATAGTATTTCAAGCACCTGCAGGTTAACTTGGACTGAATTTGTAGACAAAACTCTGAGAAAACTAAAGTAAACAAACAAACTATTGCTATATTCATTTATAATGAACGAATTTTAAAAATACTTGGGACATATTGAATGTATATCGATAGAAATTTAGAACAAAAAGATCTCTACTTTTGCATCATGTAAAACTTGAAATAATTAAATGAATAATAAAAATTCCTATCCTAAATCGTTGTGATCTTTCTACATATTACCCAGCATGTATCCTGATCAAGGCTAACAGGCAAAACTCAAGAAATTGGCTATCTGTGCTTCTGAGAATTGCTGCTGTGGGTCCATAATACTATTTCTTACCTTTTACCTGCGGTTTAGCCTTGCCATCATAACGAAGAAGATTGCCTTTCAGATTCAATATAAAATTCAGCAATGTACATGAAGTCATTATAATAACTGACTTTACTAGGCATCCCACACTCCCACGGTAGCATTATGACTACCACGGCTAAAAAATTCAACGATTAATCATATTAGAATATCTGACAGACGATTCTCCCAACCAAATATAGCCAATTTCTTGAGTTTTTATGATGGTCCAAACGGTCCCTGCATCAGCCTTAAGTTGATGTAAGTTGACACAATCAACGCCCGATTCAATATAAACTCTATTTCAATATTGTGCAGGAAATGACAGCTCATCTTTGGGAGATGTGCAAATGTTATTTCACTTCTTATGAATGGTTGTGTCATAGAAGCTTGTTATATAGAAAACAATACACAGAATAAAAAAAAAGAAGACATAACCCACAATGACACATCTCTTCATTAATTCATTTATCAACTGACAATATTATTGTGCGTAAACAATGTAGCTTAAGTGCGGTAAACCAATCTGTTGTCAACATTCTAATGTCATACAATCATGGTGCTTATTTCTTTACTACAATATCAATCTCACCCACAATTTACATACATTCTACGGACCATAATGAAATAAACGAAGATTTGGGTTTGCAATTTACATTCATTGTGACGAAATGTGATTTGCATTCACTTTGAGGAATACAATTATGACATAATTTGCACTTTCTTTTAACCCAACAAAGTTGCAACATAACAGAATCGTTCTGCAACCATACATTTTGGTCTGTTACTTAATAAGATGGCACGTAACAATGATGTTATTGATGGTGAGGTTGAAACCTCACCGAATCAGAACATTACTATACTGTTATTATTTGGTGAGGTTAAGACCAAACCATAACAGAACATTATAAGAACGTTCTGTTTGGGTTGAAGAACGTAACCAGAATGTTGTAATAACCTCACAGTGCAGCATCACAGCATTAGGTTGCAATTGTAGCAACATGATTGGGAGTCATCAAAAGAACGTAACAAGAACCAATACAGAAACAATCAGAATGTTGCTGCAACATTATAATAATGTGAGATCTTTTTGCTGGGAGGTGGCACCAACTACCAGTCTTGACAAATGATACTCTGTACCTTCGCATTGTTTCTTGACCCATATGATGAGTCAATAGAACTTTACGTTATATGTTACCAATGGTTGTCAAAGAATCATCCATTATGGTATGTTTGATACATAGTAATCATTAAATCACATATTTTATGAGGGAAACATGCATCGCTTTGGCACCTCAATGGCTGTATTTCATGCCACAACTATGAGATGGGGTGCAGGGGTAGTGAAGTGGTAAGCGCAATCAAACTCTTTGCGTTCCCCCTGTGGTAACAACAGGGTTATCAAAGGTTGCTAGAAGACCACTGGCTGTTCTGTGTAGGCACCATGCACATTAAAGGGACGTTCTCATCCTTGAGAAGGACACAAATTGCTACGTTGTAACTCCCATAGCGCGGCGCCAAATTCCCGACGTGACCAATAATGTCTGTGGATTACGTTCCAAAAGTGAAAAAACACGTCTCCGGCCGTCGCGTTGTTAGGCTAACGTCGACATATGTAAGCCTAACAACTCACAGACGAGACAGTCCCTTTAAAGAACACCTGCCTCAGTAAAATGTGTAGGGGTATGGTCCCTATCTCTTCATAGAATCAATCATTTCATATATTGGATCATCAGAGACAGAATCATCTAAAACCTTATTCTTGCCGTGACAATTGCCTTTTATAAATACGCCTTATATAAATAACCCCCTTGTGAAGAGCAATCTTTAAATTTGTACAATTTGAACTATTGATGCAAGGACGTGTCACTGCAGGCATAGTATGTCAAATATTACATTGCAAGCTATCGGTAAGCATTGCAAGCAACCGCGAATATCGCTATTATAGACTATCACACAGTTTATCATAGCTTTTGATTCCTTTTTTCAAACTTAGAAAATAGTGAATTAGTCCTCGGACATCCCCCAAAGGATGATTTAGTTCGCCTCCACGGTTTCCCAGTCTTCCACGGTTTATCTAAGAATTAGTAAAAGTAATAATTATTTAGTTTAAAGGAATCTATTTTGTAACCATGTTCCAAAACCTACAGATTTCTGTGGACACCTCAAAGGGGGACCCATTGAGCGATTCAATTTATATTCTGGTCGAATCCTGTCGTTTTAGAGGCCAAAATCACTTGAAATGACCAGATATTATTTTCCCATTGAGTGCGTTGACTGAATATTTATTCAAAAATTGTCACTCGCTTGGAAAATATCTGGCATTGTTAGATATTGGTCACTATCAATCTCTTATTTGACTTAAATTTCCGTCGCATTTCTCGATGGTTCCCCCATTCAGTCAAGGGTGTCAGGAACACGTACGAGGCTTTTCACCGGAACCTTTTGGAAGGTACGTAGTGGTCACTTGCACGTCAATGGCAGGGTAGACCTTTCAGTGTTAATCCCGAGTAGTGAATAGCAGACCTCCGTTAAGGGTCATTGACCTTAAAAATCTCACACCTACAGAGAAAGTATCGACAGTTCAAAGGGCTGCAGGCAATTACAGCTGCTAACTTAACATTGATTTACAGTCAGAAAGACATGTTCCATCACTGCAATCACCCCCAAAACACATATAGTCTAGGGTCCAAGCTATGAAATTTGAGCTTCTGGATGCCATGAAAAGTTTAAACCTGAAACCCTTTTGGGTTTCTAGAGGGGTCCTTTGGCATAAAAATATGCCGGTTTTCACCCTGTAGAGGTGTGCTTAACCATGACAACCGCCATTTTGTATGGCAACCCTCATTAATATTGAACCCCTTCAGAAATATACTGCTCATGAAATATCTCACTCAATTTTTAAATTTGGGACTTCATACCTGCTATACAAGGAACACAGTATGAGGTGCATCTGCACAAAAGACAACATTGACGTTGGCCAAGTTCAAGGTCATCTAAATTGATGTTGAATGTCAAAAATGGTCAAAAAAAATAAATTAAACTTCTTTCAAAGTGTTCCACCCTTTAGAATATGGAGGATTATACACAAACCTCTTTTGGTGCCCTAGAGGTGTCCTTTGGGTAGAAGAGTATGCCAGTTGTCTCCCTGTAGATGTGTGCACAACCATTACCTTAACCATTTTGCTTACTGTCCTGAAATTTCATCCTTACACTTTTTATGTGATATATAATTTATTTGATAAGAAAACCTTTTAATATCTGAGTTCCAAGCACTATCATATGAAATGTTTCTAGATAAAAAAACAACTTGGCCTAGGTCAAGGTCAAGATTATTTAGATTTATGCAAAACGACGAAAATTGTCAAAAAGCTGAAATCACTTCTTTCAATGTGTCCTACTCTGTAGAATATGAAAGATTATACCCAAACCTGTTTTGGTAGCCTTGAAGGGTCTTTTCAACAGAAGAAAATATCTCAATTATCTCTCTGTAAAGGTGTACGCAACTATTACCCACACTATTCTGTTTGCTAACCTCAAATTATTCACCTATTTAGAATAGCATATTTTATGGAAAATTTCATTCATTTTATAAGATATTTATTAAATATCTATGTTCCAAGTAGTGCTTTATGAAGTGTTATTGGACAAAAGACAACTTTGACATTGGTCAAGTTTAGGTCATTCAAACTGACATCAAATGATAAAAACTGCAAATAAACTAAAATTCCACACCTTCTCAAGTGTTCTTCTATTGGGAATATGAAATGTCATAGCAATACTCTTTCAGGGCCATGTACAGGGGTCCCTAAGACTTGATGATACACCAGTTTTCATTCTTTAGAGGTGTACATAATGGTGACCTATGCCATTCCGTTCCCTTTTACCAGAAAATCTGATTTGTGTAGACTACAACATTTTGCATGTGATGTCTCTTTCATCTAAAATGAATTATGGTACTACATAAGTCACATATATGCAAGATATGACTTTGACTGTTTTATTATTATTATTATTATTATTATTAACTTTCTTTAGACTGGTCAAATCTCGGAGTTGACTCCGGTATTCATCATTGCACCAGTATATACAGTTTTGTGACATTTTTGTTAATAACATTCGTTTTTTAACAAAACAATCAATAGAATTATTAATATGATAACATCAATTGGTTAAAGAGAGGAGCCAGTGAAATTTTAATTCTGGTTCTTTTACACTTTATATGTTAAAATGCATGCTTGTATAGAAGTATGCAAAGTTTCTGTGCCAATATTTAAATCCTTCATGTGATAACATGTTGCTTAACTTTAAGGGGCACCTGAGTCCTAAGATCCTCAGGAAAACACAAATCTGTGTGTGACGTCACACAAATGACAGTTATATTCAAATTTCAAATTTCTAAATTCCATGAAAACCATATTTTTCATGTTTTCTTTTATAAATCATGTAATTTGGTGATTTTAATATATTTTAGACTCATAAAGTACATTTAATAAATTTCTTATTGAATTTTTTCAGTTTTATAATTTTTCAACTGTTCTACTTGTGACGTCACACACAGAAAATACCTCGTGCAAGGTGCCCCAGGATGCACACAGGGAGACTCATTAACATTCAGAAAAGTTTGAATAAAATCAAAACTGTTAGAGATAAATGTATTAAAATTGCTATGGTGACTACTCAGATGGTCATGGTCATGGCACTATCCTAATTCAAAGTCACTGGCCCCTCCCTTTAAGCATCTTATATTACAAGTTAAAAGTAAATGTAACTATTCATGAGTTGTCTGATTTAAAGATTGCTGGTTCCTGGAGTTAACTACAATCCTATAACTTTATACATCAAAATTGATAAGTCCAATTCATGAGATAACTATTCATGTATTGTATCAATAAAGTAAAATAAAATTACCGTAGATTAGTTAAGTCTTATACGAGTTTAACATGGCTGATTGCTGAAACCTTTTAAATTCAACAACATTTTTACTATTCCTTATAATTGGGTCTAAGTTATTCCAGTCTCTAGTGCCAGAATATGAAATGTTTCTTTTATAAGTTTCACAGTTCGGTTTTTTTAACACAAATTTTGGACCATCATTAGACCTTGTTTTAATAGCGAGAACAACCATTTCATATTTAAATTTTTCTTTATATAAAGAGTTACCCAAATTGTTATTTCTTTTAGCTTCAAGGCTTGAAATGTTACATTTGTTAAAAAATACAGAATCATCAATTTTACCATCTGTTTTTTGACAAATTCTTAATCCTCTGATATGTAGTCTTTCTATTTTTTTTAGAGATGGTTCACTTGAGTAATGAAATATGAAATCACAAAAAATCTAAATATGGCAAAATCATTGATTTACAAATCAATTCTGCTCTTTCCGTCCACATCATATGTCTTAATTTGCTAAACAGTAACAACTTATAGGAAATTGCATTCACTACTTTCTCCAAGTGAAATTTGAAATTTAACCTTTGATCAAGGTTTATACCTAAATATTTGAAAGTGGGAACATTAATGATTTTTTCGTCATAAATTTTTAGGTTATGATTTGGACAACTATTCATTTTTTTACTTGTTCCGAAAATCATTGTTTTTCTTTTTTTAGTATTAATAGTGAGTGCATTTCCTGAACACCATTTTGTGAACTTATTTAACATATCCTGCATTTTTCTGAACGAGTCAAAAATATTTTTACTAGATCAATATATATATAACAGTGTCATCAGCATATAATTGATAAGATTCTTTTTCTAGAATGTACTGTAAATCATTAATGAAGACCAAAAAGAATAATGGTCCCAAAATTGAACCTTGTGGAACACCACAGGTAATATTTTGAATTTCAGATAATTTATTATTTGCTAAAGTTTTTTGTACCCGATTTGATAAATAATCTTTAATCCATGGTAACATATCTTCTTTTTTGCCAATTAACTCCAACTTCTTTAATAAAATTGAATGATTAACCGTATCAAATGCTTTTTTTAAATCAATGAAAGTTGCAACAGTTGCCTCATTATTATTAACAGCTGTAAAGATAGTGTCAGATAATTTAACTATAGAACTTGCAGTTGAAAAGCCTTTTCTAAAATCACTTTGATTATTACACAAATTATTTCTTTCAAAGAAATTCATGTGATCATGAACTATTTTTTCCAAAATTTTACCAGTCATGAAGTTCAAGGTCAACAAATTTATAAACTAATGCCAAAAGATCCAAATCATTGGAATTAAACTTCTGCTCAACTGTTTAATTGTTAGAATATAACATCCATAATATCTTTGTACTCCTATAGAGGACCTGGAGAAATTCATTATCTGAATTGCCCATGCCATTTTGTGCCATTCTATCCATTAAATTTGACCAGTTCAGAATAGCAAACCCTAGAATTGAAACAAAATACTTTGATTACCAGTTCTTTGGCACAAATGTTGTTCAGTGTATAAAACGTACATAGTAACAACTATAAGAGGTACATTTGTCATACCTTAAAACCTTCATAGTCTACAGAAATAAGTTTTTATGGGATAAGTGAACAAAATGGCATTGGTTGCCATTATGTACACCTCAAAAGAATGAAAACTGGCATATTACCAAGTGTTAGGGATCCCTACATGATCCCAGTAGAGTATTGGCTATGAAATTTCATCCTTTCAGAATAACATTTTTTATGTGTTGTCTCATTTATTTGATAAGATAACCTTTTAATATCTGAGTTCCAAGTAGTACTATATGGGATGACTCTAGATGCAAGACAACTCTAACCTTCATGTTCCCAACAGAAGAACACTTGAGAAGATGTTGAATTCTCATTCTTTTTTTGCAGTTTTCGGCATTTGATGTCAATTTGAATGACCTTACCAAGGTCAAATTTGTCATTTGTTCAGAGGTTCCTGATATAGCACTACTTCTAACACAGATATTTAATGATTATCTTATAAAATGAATGAAATTTCCCATAAAATATGCAATTATAAAAGAAATTTGAGGTGAGCAAACATAATAGTGTGGGTATCAGTTGTGTACACCTCTACAGGGAGACAATTGAGATTTCATTATGCTGAAAAGACCCTTATGGGCTACCAAAAAAGGTTTGGGTATAATCTTTCATATTTTAAGAGTAGGTCACTCTGAAAGAAGTTTAATTGAACAATCTTTTTGATCGTTTTTTGTCATTTGACATCAATCTAAATGATATTGACCTTGTCCTTGGCCTAGGTCAGAGTTGTTTTTTGTCTACGTATATCTCTTATAGTACTACTTGGAGCATATATCAAAAGGGTTCCTTATCAAATAAATGAGATATCACATAAATAGTGTAATTTTGAAAGGATGAAATTTCAGGAGGTCAGTTAACATAATCGCTTGGGTCATGGTTGCACACGTCTCTACAGGGAGATAACTGGTATATTCTTCTGCCTAAAGGGCCCCTCTAGGGCACCAAAAGAGGTTTGGATATAAACTTTCATGTTCTACAGAGTAGGACACTTTGAAAGAAGTTTAATTTAGACTTTTTGACCATTTTCGTCATTTGACATTAGTTTAGATGACCTTGACTTTGGCCAAGGTCAGAGTTGTCTTTTATCTTGAGACATATCATATAGTAGTACTTGGATCTCTGATATTAAAGGTTATCTTATCAAATAAATGAGATATCACATAAAATGTGTTATTCTGAAAGGATGAAATTTCAGGAGGTCAGTAAACATAATCGTGTGGGTAATGGTGGTGCACACCTCTACATGGAGACAACTGGCATATTCTTCTAGTAGACCCTGCCCTCCCCCATACCCCTTCCCCCCTACCCCTTGTGCCAAACCCATTGTAGTTTGGGACCGGCATGTTGTCAGTACAACATAAATCACAATGTTGTGATAATGTACTTGGTAGCAGCAACCAAATAGTGCAACGTAGTTGCAACAAAATTACAATGTTGTGACAATGTTGTAGCAATGTAATTTTGTTTGTTGGGTTTCACCCCTTCTCCTGAGTCAAATCAAACAACAAGCTAGGCATTTACACATGTTATGTTTTTCATTTTATCATTTGGTAAGTCAAGACACCAAGTATGTCTGACTCAGAGCATCGTTCAGCCTTAAAAGGTAGAGTACCAACCTCCTTAAACAGTTTAGCATCACTCACATAATATTTTATACACATATACATATTACAATACTAAACATATAGACAATCAAAATAGCTATCTCCTAATATTGATTCAGTTTAACCTCTAATTATATGAAAAAAGAAAAAAGGACATAATGAAATTAACTTAACCTTTATTAGCAATTGATTGAATTTTAAGTCATGATAACGTTCTAAATGATGCACGACTTACAAACCTGAATCCATGCACAAAGCTATTATTAGAGACTGATGGTGGGTTTCCCAGGGGATTGATAAGAAGGTGTCAAATAACGGTCTTTGATATCACGACCCTAATGCGCATTTAAGTAGCATATAAATACAGGAGAACACAAGCTTAAACCAAGGTGTCTGAGATCAGGATGTTGTTGGCTCTGTGTGTTCTGGTGTTGGGTGTCTCTGAAGGGGTTTGGGGCCATGGCCGGCTCCTAGTACCCCCTGGGCGGTCCACATGTTTTAGAGAAGGAATCGCAGGATGTGTTCCCAACTGGAGTGACAACGAACTCTTCTGTGGTGGCAGAGTAGTAAGTATCTTACTTATCATTTCTTTTAATATGCCAGTTATTGAGTTTGTTCATAAAATGCTGTTTCTTTGAAATAAAATTCAGTCCTCATGCATGGTTTTCTATAAAGAGTCACATGAACAGTTACATTTCAATTATTCTTGTAGTACCTTATACAGTATTTTTGCTCTTAACCATAGAGGTATTGGATGAGTCTTGTAATATGTAATGACTAATTCTAAATGTTAATATTTTTTAAAACCACCAAAAGTAACAAGAGAAAAAAAGAAAGTTATTTTACTTATGATCTTAATTGTTTTCATCAAGAAACAATGGGGTCAAAATGGTGGTAAGTGTGGAGTGTGTGGAGATGACTGGTCCAAACCTCAGCCAAGAGCTAACGAGGTAAGTGTCATGTGCAAGCAGTATTTGATTGTATTATTGTCTTTGGTTCCTTCTTTTTCATTTCAACAATTTTTACAAATCTAAGGTTTTCAATAAGCCCATCCCACATTGGCTATATCCCAGGGTTCAACAAGGGTTAGACAACATTACTGTATAAGCCATCCTTGTCTCCTAGAATTGGGATTACTGGAATAACTAAGAATCATATTTTCCTACATACCCAAGTACTGATAAAACGTTATGATTTCTTAAATTTTACCAAATGACAGATTTGCAGGTTTGCCAGCCAATCAAAATGCCATATTTTAAGGAAAATTGGGTTGGACATTATAGGTTGGGCTGCTGGCTTCAACAAGGTTCCTATGGGGAAAAGGCTAATAAATAAAGGTGCATTTTATAAATTTTAGGACCGATTTGTCAACCAAATCACCATGATTCATTTTGTTTAACACTTCTATCTTTGGGGATTAAATCAGAAAGGAATTGCTATGTAATTTCATGGTCAAATCTGGGTGTTCCTATATACTGGGATGGGCTTATTGATCCAGTGATATAACAAGGTTATGGGGCTTTAATGTAATAATTGCTGATTATCAAATTGTGAACAATGCTAAAGAACTTAACACACTTTTCAACTTTTGAGTATCATTGTTCAAGATATTCTTGAAAATGTCTTTTGTTACGGCAAACTGGGTATGTTTTGACGATTGATCTCAATGATAGCCACAATAAATTTGGATAATTAACTTGGTAAAATGTAAAACGAAAGGGGGAGGGTATGGAATGTATGTGTTATTCTATGTCAGGCAGGAGGCAGATACGGCAAGGGGATCATTGTCCGAGACTACACAAGTGGTCAACTGATCGATGTCACTGTGGAACTGACCACCTCCCACAAAGGCTGGTTCGAGTTTAGACTCTGCAAAAACAACGACATCGACAAGTAAGATAGTAATTCTTTAAAAATATGATTTTATATTTGTTGAAGATATTACTTTTTTTTGCATTTTTGTCTGTATCATTTTTGACGTTATTCAAACTACAGTACCATGCCGTTATCAGCAAATTCATGTGTATAGGATGCTGTAAAATCGGTTCAAGCTTAGCAATCTTTACAATATTACAATATTCAGTGTATGACTAGATTATTAAAATGTACTTGCATAAAAATAGCTTATAAATGCTTATGTATTGATGTATGAATATATGGACGACCATGCTTTTGTCAAACAGATTGAATTTCCTTTGTGATTATAATCATATATAATCATTATATCTGTACATATCTACCCAGTTATGAATTATCAGGAAAATAAGTCTAGTGTCCTTTACTTGTTTTAATAACTGGATTTAAAAATGGATTTAGAGCAAATTTCTCAATATCGCATTAGGTGACCATAATCAAGCATTTGGAATGTAACAATTGTAGGTGTCACATGCTGAACCATAAGGTTGCAATTAAAGGTTATCTAATTGACTATTACCATGTGGACAGAACTAATAATGCCACACCTTCGCATTACCTTAAAGGATTCTTGATTTATTTTCAAATGTATATTTTTTATTTGTTTAACTTCTTCATGGTGTTCTAAAAACATTTCAAGAGAGAAAAACGAAAAAAGTTTAATTATTAGTGAACTATAAAGGAAAGAAAAGAAAATTTTGGAAATTTCCTCATTTCTGGGCTTTCAATTCTGTCCTTGCTACGTCATAATAAAGGGAAATCCCTTTAAAAATAACTTGGGAATCCCAGGTCATTAAAATGAATTTAGGCAAGCAAAAGATACAAGTGCTTATAGCCTGTAGTTGGCCTAATATAAAGTTAATGCTACAACTAAAATTCCTTTCTATAAAATTTGGGATTCCCTTTTTTTGAAAGCTAGAGTTTCCCAATAAGTGTCCTTGTGAAGCAACACATTTAGGGATTTCCTTTAAAAAGACATAAAATAGACCAAAATTGATACTAAAATCTCACAACTTGGTCCACATTTGGAATATCCTTAAGATATTTCTAACATTGTTAGTTCTTAATGCATATTCTATGCTCAAAGAATTTCATTGGCAAATATGTATCATTTAGTTATGAACAAGGTTTCCTTTAAGGATCATCACCCATGAGTGTCTCAACCAGAACCTCCTTGTGATGGATAATGGGAAGACTCGTACAGATAACCCTTTGACCCGTCGGGATAAGTTCACATATAAGGTCCGTCTGCCTGCTGGTCTCACCTGTTCCCAGTGTGTCCTCCAGTGGAAGTACCACACAGGTAAAGTACCAGCACAGCATAGTTTAATAATAAGCACCTCTAAAATTGATACCAAAATTAATTCTTTTAAAAACATACCTTTATTATTTGTTTAAACACATTTGTCACCAAGTGAAATGAGTATTCTGGTCAACATAAAAGCCAAAGAGAAATGGGCTCAACCCCTAATTTCATATCTGAAGATAATATTTAATCAAACATGAAAAATCATACACTGGTACATTACCAACTTGTATTTGTACTTAGGTAATACATGGGGGTGTGGAGACGAGGGCTGCTGTACTGGCTGTGGTGAAAAGCAGGAGGAATTCTACGGATGTGCCGACATCAGAATTACATAACTTTTCACAGCATTTATAACTGTTTATAATTATCATAAATACAGAATAAAATCTTGAGAGAAGATTATGTTTCCATTACATGATGCTATTTTGCAAGGTACGAATCAAATGCATGAGATTAAAAAGTCACTAAGAATTCCGTAGTGATAGAGAAAGCTAAAAGATTGATTATAATACATAAATCTGAATAGATTTCTTAAACGAATTGCCATTCTACATTTAACGGATTGGAAAATAATTCTGATGATTGTCACAAGGTAGCAATATGCCTATAACAAGATGAAGTATAAACTACTGCACAAAGGTAGAGAGCAATTCACTTTGGGCATGAAATTAGTTGTATAGAGATATGATGAAGAGAATGTCACCAGCTGTAAATAAGGGAATTAAAGAAAGTATTCCAAATTATAGGAATTGTTATATCATTATAGTATAAAGGTAGCATGAGCTGCTGGTAGGTGTAAATATACCTGTCGCGCAATAACAGACAGGGTGCATCTCCCAGCGAGCATCGATGCTCAGGGAAAATCAATACCAGACTGCTTTATATTGGGTAAAACCTTATGGCGGAGAGCACTAATACATTTGGACAGAAACGAGTCTTAAGGATTCGAAGAGGTTTAGATAGCTATACGTAAAGAGGAGATCTGGTGACTGTTAAAGGAATTACTGTGTTGAGAGCGGATGTAGGAGCGGGCAGACTCTTAGGAGAAAGCTTACTCCTCACCAATTGGACTTGTGACCCTAGGAATATTAACCATCATTGCACAGGCTCTGTAAGCATCTATGTGATCCACCAAATAAACCTGACTTGCAGCCAAGCATTGTTCGCGTTGTGGAAATGAGCACCCATCTCGTAAACTTACCTACCACCTGACTAGCATATACGGAAGGAGTACCAAAGGCAGAAACGTTAAACATCATAAACAGTTCCACAATTATTAATCAACCACATACTAAACCACTAGTGTTCACTACATCAATCTCTCCCTTGTTTTGGTAGCATTCATAGAAAAGGCATATGAGAAATGGTAATTTTGCTTCACTGGGATATATCCTACATCTTTCAAATTCATATCTATATATTTTTTATTTGAATACTGCAAAATATCTTCAACTGAAAGAGAGTAAAATAAGAAAAAAAGAACAATATCCCCAAAACAGGTAGGTTTAATCTGAATTACTTTGAATTCCCATGATGAGCACTTCAACCTATAGATAATGTTAATTCATATGATCTCTGGATTCCAAATTAACTATATAATTAAATATCAATTGTTTTAAAAAAGAATTGTATCATGAAATAAACGCCAATGTCACATTGGTTACAGTGCTTGGTCTATATATATGCCGGAGGCATGATGTTTAGGGCTTCATTGTCTGGACATACAAGTCAGGCAGACAGTTGACGTAGTTGTCTGTTTGACGGCTGCCCAAATGGGCTGGTTCCAGTTGAGGCTGTTAATCATGATGTTTTTGTTTGTTTTTTATAAATCTTATTATGTAATAATCATCAGTGTATACACTCGTTTTCAGATATACTATATAAATTGAATAGGTGCCATTATATAATGGTGAATAGAATAATATTGTACAGAGAGGTCACACATTCCTATTAATAATAACATTCTTTGTTATATCATATCAGGACAATTTGCAGTCCAAGTGGTGAAGTAAAGTACCGCCTTTGGTGTGATATATAGCCCAAAAAATGGGGCATACTAATGTTTTTAGACAACACCTAAATTTGAGCTCAAGGAACCCATTGAGTGATGCCACCAAAATTCTGACTGAATTAGTTGTTGCTTTAGACCAATAACATAATTATTTTATTTATATTTCTGATGGCATTGCTCACTTTTATGTACCTCGTTTTAGCTATTTCTCATCATTTTTGACAATTTGAGATAATTTTTTACTATTGCCCCCCTCTTATTGACGAGACCAAAGGTCTGCGATGTAAAACTCCTTTGATAATTTGGTTTCTTGGGTATGCTGTATATTTGAAAGAGACAATAATATCAATGACTGGATGCCCCCAGCAGCAATATCCATAGTACAATGGGAACAAAGGATGTTTTCATGTTCGGTTAATAATTCACTCTATCCTTTCCCCTGCTGTCAGTACGTGGACCCGGTCTTGGGTACAAACTCAATGTACCCCCCTGGACAGTGTCTATACTTAAGGCCTGAAGGGCCAGGTACACACACCACATTACTCATCTTTTTGGGGTTATTTGTAGTCTTCCACATGATTTTGAATTAGGAATGACACTCTATATGACACAGAACTTTCAATAGTAATATCTGGGAAGAATGTCATGTTTCAAAAACTTTTGATTTTCATATGTATACACACACAAATGAAAACACAAGATGTGGGCCCTCAGGATAACACCAAATGTCACTTTTATTTTTGCTTGAACATGTTAGAAATAGAGAGATGAAAGGGAGGGAGCATTAGTCAAGCTCTTGCTTGTCTACACCTGGTTCATTGATTTTGATGAGTCCAACACTATTGGTCTTTTTTTCATTACCAGTGTTTGTTAGCTGTGCACCCCTCTGACCCTAGTCTGCTACCCTAGTAATGGTACCAAGGTCTTGGCCCTGTTGGGCCCAGCCATAAGAGTCAACAGGGTCATTAAGGGGGCGACCACAGACCTTATCTGGTGATCTCTGTGAAGAGCCGCCTACCAGAGGGAGGAGACTATCTATGAGAATTCAAAATACCCTACTGTACGAACCTATTGAGTCTATAGGAGATATTCCTTTTAATTGATACCAGCATGCCCCAAACTTAACTAACACATAATATAATGCACAGACATCACTAAGACAATTTATTAGTAGCAAATAAAATTCTGAATCCAACTAATGATGCTGAGAGTTTTATCTCTTTGGTATTAGAGTGTTAGTTGGCTTGTTCAATATGATTAATGTATGAATTAGTACTTTAAAGGTTACTTGGATGAAGGTATTCACTATTCAACAGAGGAGAGTCATGTAGTTGGCAAAGATACTGTGAAACTAGAGACAATAGATGGAATAACTGCCCACTCCTCATACATTAAGTACTGTTTGTGGGGGCGCAGTGAGGGTTTGTACCCAACCTAGATACCGAAGCACACGTTGGGCTAAAGATAGGTCTAAAGACATAGGGTCAGGCCTATTACTCAAGTCTGTTACATTGTTTGTGTGATGCCTCTAAAGATGGCTCCATGACATGCATGTTCTATTTCCCTGCTAAGTACTAGAAGAAATGTGCATCTACTTAATACCATGTATGCTTTTATTTTATTTTATTGTTAAATTATCTTATTACTCATTTACTATTAATCAGATGATTTTTTCTGGTGCCCAATACTTTGTAAACTGCCTATATATGACATTATTGTTATCATGAAAATTGTTTCATTATGATGCTGGAGAGCAATGAAAACTAGTTTCCGACTAACTGTACTCTTCAGGATAAATTAAAGTTAAAAAAGAGAAGAAAAAAGATAAGTACTCTGTTAAGGGAACAACCAAAAATATTAACAAGATCGAGTCATGTCTTTAGTTACCTTATGCTTAAACCAACCCTTGTTTTATACATGCATATTCCCTATTATGTTGGTGCTGAACTATGGCATTAATTGCCTATTCATAGCAGGCATCTTAAAGGAAAAAAAACTTTATTCAAAAGTGCACTTTAATCCTGGGTTAGCAAATGAACATGACTCAATATAAGACCTCTTCATGACATCCACGATATGCTCATGTTGGACTGTCCAAAATTAGCATTAATTTGGACTATTTTGCACATATTATTTTGATGGCTTGAGCTTATCATTCCGCTGTGTGTATTCTCCTTACCAAAATTTGACTGATTTTGTAGACACAAACTCTGGGAAAACTATAGATAATTTATAAATATTTCCTATAAAACTTTCTGAAATAAATTGATTTTCAAACCAACATGAAAAAATCGAATATTTGTATATGTGATTATTGAAAAATTCCTACACTCAAGCACTGTCACTTGTCTACAAATTTCCCAGCAAGCACCTTTATGAAGGCTATTCTGCAGGGGATCATGAACTATACAATAAATGAGCTATCCGTGGTGCGCAGAATTCATATGTTGGCCACATAAACTCATGTGTGCCTGATACAAATATAACATCATTAAAGATTTACTGTGCAGCAACCTGAAACATTACATTATTATTATCGTGTTATATTTCAGATATCAATAGATGTCACATAAAATCATGTTGACACTTACAACTGACTCCTATATACCTATGTCCATGTTGTATGTTATATAACTTCTATTTTGTTAACAAAAGTCTACCTGCATCGAGGATCATTGTAAATGAATGTGGTTAATAAATGTGAGAAAAAAGTCAAAACACCATAAATGTCTACCTCAGAGCATTGTTTGTCATTAAAAGGTAAAGCACCATCCTCCTTAAAGTTCTTAGCATCACCAACATATTAATTTTGTAACCAGATCCATTAGTTCAGATAAAGTCATCCATAACAATACTCAAGGTTATTCCACAAGGGATTATATCGCTGGTTTTTCAATTGTTTAACATAGTTGGAACACTATATAGACAATCAAACTAGCTATTGTTATCTTCTAATATTGATTCAGTTTAATCTCTAATTAAATGTAACAAGAACAAAACAGCATAACGAAATTCACTCAAACTCTATTAGTGATTGTTTAAATTCAAAGTCATGATTATGAAAATTATATATTCCAATTAATGCAGTACTTACAAACCTGACTCCATGCAGAAAGCTATCATTATACACTGATGGTGAGTTTCCCATGGGATTGATAAGAGAATGACAAAAAAGGTCCTTGATATCACGACTATTATGCATATTTGAGTAGCATATAAATACAGGAGAAAACAAGCTTAAACCAAGGTTTGTCAGATCAGGATGTTGTTGGCACTGTGTGTTCTGGTGTTGGGTGTCTGTGAAGGGGTTTGGGGCCATGGCCGGCTCCTAGTACCCCCTGGGCGGTCCACATGTTTTAGAGAAGGAATCAAAGGATGTGTTGAAAACTACAATGACAATGAACTCTTCTGTGGTGGCATGGTAGTAAGTATCTTACTTATGATTTCTTTTAATACGCTAGTTATTGAGTGTGTTTATCATATGCAGTTTCTTTTGAATCAAATTGAGTCCTCATACATGGTTTTCTATAAAGACTCAAATGAACAATTATATTTCAATTATGCCACGTAGTATCTTAATCTCATAAAGTATCTTCCCTTTTAACCTTAAAAGTATCGGATGATAATTCTTCATGTCCATATTTAAACAAGGAAAGAATAAAAGAATAACAAGGAAAAGCACAGGAGTCATTTTACTTATGATCTTAATTTCTCATCAAGAAACAATGGAATCAAAATGGTGGTAAGTGTGGAGTGTGCGGAGATGACTGGTCCAAACCTCAGCCACGAGATAACGAGGTAAGGGTCACATAATTATGGGGATGGGACTTCCACATGAAAGCAGTAGTTGATTTGATATTGTCTTTTGTTTTTCATTTTTCATTTCAGCAATGTTTACAAATTTACGGTCTTCAATAGATCCAGTGATATAACAGGGTTATCAGGGATTCAATGTGATGATAGAGTTGATTGCTGATTATGAAATTGTGAACGATCCCAAAGAACTTAACACACTTTTCAAATTTTGAGTTTTACTGTTCAAGCTTTTTTTAAAAAAAAAGAATGTCTATTGTTACAGCAAACTGGGTATGTTTTGATAAGTGATCTTAATGATAGCCACTAAAAATCAAGATAATTATTACACAGATTAACTTAGTAAAATGTAGAGAAAAAGCAGGAGGTTATAGATTATAATTATGTTGTTCCATGTCAGGCAGGAGGCAAGTATGGCAAGGGAGTTATTGTCCGAGACTACAAGAGTGGTCAGCTGATCGACGTTACAGTGGACCTGACCACCCCCCACAAAGGCTGGTTCGAGTTTAGACTCTGCAAAAACGATAATGTTAACAAGTGAGATAGGAATTATTTTAAGATATGATTTGTTGTTTATTGAAACTATTCCTTTTTTATTATTTTAAGATATGATTTGTTGTTTATTGAAACTATTCCTTTTTTTTTGTCTTTATCGTTTTTTATACTTTTCAAATTACCATGCAGTTATCAGGAAACTTGTACATATACAGTGCTGTAATGTCAGTTCTTACTCAGCAATCTTTACAATATTCAGTATATATGACTAATTCATTATAATGTTTTAATGCATGGATATATGCATCAAAATACAAAGATCATGCTAATGTCACCAACATATTTCTTTTGTGTTCATAATATCTTGAAATTTCTAACGAGGTACAAATATTCTGGAAAATAGATATAATTTACTTGTTTTACCAATAACTCACTTAATAATAGATTAGATGTTGCATGCTTACCGTAAGTAAGCAATTGAAGGTTATTCATTTGACTATTGCCATATGCACAGAGGCGAAGTTGTTTTCTGTTATAATCATAGTAATGCGAAACCTTCAAATTATGTTAAGGATCATCACCCATGAATGTCTCAACGAGAACCTCCTTGTGATGGATAATGGGAAGACTCGTACAGATCACCCTTTGACCCGTAAGGATAAGTTCACATATAAGGTCCGTCTGCCTGCTGGTCTCACCTGTTCCCAGTGTGTCCTCCAGTGGAAGTACCACACAGGTAAAGTACCAGCACAGCATAGTTTATTGACAAATACCTCTAGAATTGATTCCAAAATTAATTCTTTTGAAAACATACATTCAATATTTGTTTAAACACATTTGTAATCATTGAAATGGGTGTTAAGATAATATTGAATGAAATATGAAAAATGGTACACTGGTACATTACCAACTTGTATTTGTACTTAGGTAATACATGGGGGTGTGGAGACGAGGGCTGCTGTACTGGCTGCGGTAAAAAGCAGGAGGAATTCTACGGATGTGCCGACATCAGAATTACATAACTGTTGACAGCATTATAATATATGATAATTGTCAACAGTTGTCAATTATCATACATAAAGATTTTCAACTCTTGAATAAATGTTTGAATAAAATGGTGTTTACCCATTTCAATGTGCTGGAAGCTTTGAGAAAAGATTACTTTTTCATTACATTATGTTTTTTTGCAAGTTATGAATCGAATGTTCGAAATTGAGAAGTCATTAAGAAGTCTGCAGCGAGAGATAAATTAAAGCTGTTTAAGCATGTACATGAAAGATGAAAGTACATGAGTCAACAATGGATTTCTTAAACAAATTGTCATTCTACACTTAACAGATAATAATTCTAATGATTGTCACTCGCTAGCAATATGCCTCTAGCAAGATGGAGTATAGATTATTTCATCCTCTCCCTTGTTTTAGTTTTCAATCATAAAAAAGGCATATGGAAAATGGTATTTTAGTTTCAGTGGGGCATATACTACACATTTCAAATTTATATTTAATACTTTTTAATTTAAATTCTGCAAAATATCTTCAACTAAAACACAAGTAAAGGAGAGAAAATAACAATATCACCACAACAGGTAGGTTCAATCTGAATGGCTTTGAATTCCAATGTCGAGCACTTAAAACTATAGATTATGTTGGTTTATATGACCTCTGGATTCCAGATTAATCTTATAATCATATCATTCAAATGGCACTCATCTTCCTTTAAATTATAGTGATTATCAGTGTAATGCTATTTTCTTTCCAACATGTTTTTGAGGCCAAGCGATATATTGCGACTTAATCTCGATTAAAATTATTTTGGGTCAAACTACGCTTAAGAACACGTTAATGCATGTGACTAAACAGGTGTCTATCAAGATATCGCACCAACTCTGAATCATGATTTTAAACAAAACATCTAGAGATATAAATGTGATAATTCAAGATAATCATCCTTGAGACCTTAACCTTATCAAATCTCCTTCACTAGAGTAAGGCTGCAGTTTAACAGTGGGCTCGGTTCATACTTTACGTACAGTATGTGGGCAATGTTGTGTCTTGGTGTGCTGGTGTCCTACTCAGGGGTACTGTTTCATGGCCACCTCTGGGAACCCCAAAACAGGTCCAGCTGCTGGCGGCAAAACATTGATGGTTGTGTGCCAAACTGGACTGAACACGAGCTCCTCTGTGGTGCAGGGAGGTAAGTAGAGCCAGTGATTTATGTTACAAATCAAGGATATTATATAAATTGCAAATCACGTCTCAAACATTTTCTATGAGTTAAATCTTCTAACTTCGATTGAAAGTCATGTGTGTTTCATAAATGTTTTTGTTACAATCTCCAAAGAATTGAAAGCCATCGCAATCAACTTAACTTCAATGTATTTTGTTGTATAACTATTGGGACTGGGACTTGAATTGTGCTTCTATAAACTCTGCGGTTGCCAATGTCATTTTATATTTTCACGAATAATAACAGATAAGTCTATGTAGTATTCTAGTTCTTTTAATAAATCAATTATTGTACTTTAAGGACAATTGTTATCAATTATCAATATTTGGGGTCGAAAGTGCTGTCCATCCCAATATGCTTTTGCAAACTGTTTTTAATAAACAGAATCCCTCCCATACCCCTTAAACCCAGAAGCAACATTCTTTGTCCCACTTCTGTATCTGAACCCTACTCTCCGCATCAAGGAATGAGCTAACGGTGGCATTCTCCTACTTTCTAAGAATGTTCTGTGATGTTCTGTGGTGCTTGGCAATTACAATAACCTTACCTCACTCTTGCAATTTAATGTTAAGCAGGTTGGATGTTTCAATCCATTAATTTTATTATATATAAAATCACTTTCATGTTACAAGCTTATTAATATGCTGTCATTTTTATGCACAAATCTTCATTACTAATTCAGTTCTCTTTCCTTCAACATTTCAGAAACGATGGCAAAACAAGGTGGTAAGATAGGAATGTACGGAAACTACTAGGGCGACCCCTAGCCATGAGCTAATGAGGTAAGTGTCTGCTTTGAATCCATATTAATGATGAAGAAACACAAAAGCTGTAAGGTGTAGCAGGAGACACGTTGAACATCATATTTTGTCAAATACTTATAGAATATTTCCCAAAACTCTCCATTTGCATATCATATATATATACTTTAGGAATTTGCAGACAGCCATTAACTACCCCCCCCCCTCCTGGTAAGATGGTATGGGAATAAATAGAGGCAGGAGTTGGCATAAAAGTTTTTACTTATTAAGATAATATGATAATATGATAATTAATAAATGTAATATATATATAAACGAGGATAATATATATAAACGAGGATAAAATAATAAGAAGTAAATGAGAATGATAAAATAAGGTGCGGGTGGGTGGGTGAAAGGAGGTGTAGTATGGGCAGCGGGCAGCGACAGAGCGAGGGGGAGAGGTGTGCTGTGCCTTTATATAGGGGTGTATGGCAGCAGGTAACACCAGGTGGGGTTGGTAAGTGTGGTAATTGGAGGTAGGATATTTACTGTAAAGGATCCACCAGGGGGAGTCAATGAAGCACAATGTCGCCACCTGACATTATATAACAATGTGGCTTAACACATGCAAATCGCTTGAGGGTCAACCAATAATCGACAGTGTGTTGAAGCTAAATTATAACATGTACCAATATGTTCATGCACCATAAACAATACATTTGATCAGGTTAAGGATGCGATGCTATTTTGATGTGATTGTGATCAACCAGGTCGGTACCATAAATTGCAGCGTGGTTAATCTGTGCATGTGCACTCTCAAGGCAGAGATTTATCATAGTAAGCACAAAGTATGCACAGTGTGACAGGAGATATGTACAGTGTGTGCACTGGGGCAGAACACCCCTCAAAATACTGTTTACCCTCACAGTCTGCCAGTTCAAAATTTCCTAGTTGGATTACTTTATTAATTTGATGTTTACATTAAATCCCAAAGGACAATCATGGATGTAACACCTATCCTAGCCCACAGGTCAGCATTTTTAAATATAATATGTTGACCTTAATATTGTGACTATCGCTGGCTTATGTCTTACTAGTTTTCAGGCGAGAAGATCCTGGGGCTCTTCTTTTGTTGAGTACACAGGGAAAGGGAAAACAATGTGCATGCTTTTATTTTTTTTTAACGAATAGTGTATTATGCAATAAACGCCAGGGTTTCCCCTGGTAATAGTGCTTGGTCTGTATTTACAACCCCATTTCATTTTTGATAAAATCCATCAATCCCTGCATGGTAAACCATGAGAACTTTAAATTGTAATAATATAATCATTAAGTGTCATATGAGATATATGCAGTTATGAAGATACTGATGTGGACCCTGCCTTCTATTCCCTTCTCAGGTAGGAGGTGTGTAAGGTAAGGGCGTCACCGTACGGACTTACAAATCGGGACAGACCATTGACATTGTCGCTTGGCTGACTGCCATCCACATGGGCTGGTTTGAGGTCAACAAGTAGGTTTACCAATTACCAAAGATTCTGATAGACCAATAATGTATTTTGTGTATATTTCTGATGGCACTGCTCAGTGTGTATACCTTGTTTTAGCTATTTCTTATTTCACCACCATTAATGCCATATAAAACTCCTTTGATAATTTGCTTTCTTGGGTATGCTGCATATTTGAGCCAAGATAAGAACTACTTTAGGAAAGGCACAAGGATGCATCTCAAGTTATTTGTTCAAATGTCAGTCTTCAGATTTGACATTAATGATGGGATGCCCCCAGCAACAATTTTTGTAGAACAAAAGATGTTCCTATGTTAGGTTAATTATTTGTATTCGGACATCAAAAAACTGGTTTGGAAAAAACTATTTATCGCATTCCAAAATGTATGCATTTGGATTTCATGATATATTGCATTGTAAATCTAGGCTAACCTGTAGGTAAAACTGAAGAAATTGGACGTGGTTGGGAGAACTGGCTCATGTCTGTTGCATTGTATGCTTGATGCCTCTAAAGGTGGCCCCATGACATGCAGTATGCATGTTCTATTCCCCTCTCATGGCCACTTTGTCATGATGTAGTGGTGTATCACATGGGAATAAACAGCCGTTCGAAGAAATGTGGGTTGCAGTGAAAGGTAAAATGACAATCAGGCCTATTGTACAGGCCTATGTTGTATAATAGCATGTTTTCTCACAAAATATCTTTTTGAGTGGGGCATTCCCTTTTCAGAACAGACATGGTCTAATCATGAATCAGTCTTCAAAGACAACCACTCCATTATAGATTTCAAACTTAGATTTTTTTCAAACCTTCACAGGTAAAACCTTAAATGGGTATGCAGACCAGTAAAGCTGAGAAATAATGACATAGGGACATGAACAAGACTCTTGAACTATCAACAATCAAAATTACATGTACAGATTCCATTAGAAATAAAGTAATTTATTTCATGAAGCTGTCAGATAAAAGTTCTGAATTCCCTAATATGTAGAATGAATTTAAATATGTTTCTCACTAATAGAAAGAAGGGTTGGCCTGCGAACACTCTTCAACACAACACCACTCCCATCTGGAGTTATTCTGATCACAGGGGTCAGTGGGGGAGATTGACCAGTGGTCCTAAAAACTGGCCAAAAGTGCCTAGCATGAACACATGCCAGAATGTGCCTAAATTGGAGCATACTTACCCTCTAAACTATGCACTATGAGAGCACATATAGCTCTAAATAAATAATGCAATGCAACACTTACTCACTCCAAATTTTTCTTTTAATGTATCATACCCCAGAAGATTATAGAAGGCAAATCACTTTTACTTATTTCAGACATGCGTTTGCTTTGTCTAGAAATAGACCATTGGAGTAACACAATCCCCATGGTCACCCTCCTCCCTGTCCCCAGCCTCGGCCCGTGGCTAGACTGGACCACCACTCTCATCCGCTGCAGGGGCCTACTCTGGAAAGAAACTCTATGTCCCGAAACTAGAGACAGACATGTTCTGTCTAGCCCATGGCCTGTTAAATGCTGAGGCACCCTGCTGTTTGATTACAGGGGAATCTGAAGCGACGGTGGAGTATGCCCGCTTACTAGTCGCCGGGGGAGGAGGAGGTGAAGACAGGGGTATGTGCGCGGATTTAATAGGCAATTTAATCTGTATGTATATATACGCTGGGGGCGTACGAGAATGGAGAGAATTTGTTATGGTAAAATGAGAGCAATTCTTCAGAAAAACAAATAGATAATTCATCAACAAAATGAAGACCTTTCAAATCTGAGAGAGTGTATGGATTTATACATAGAGGATGAGAGGAGAACTAACTAATGGTGTCATGATCTAATTTGCTGGTTCCCACAGGTCCTTTAAAATGCTGTTTAACAAATCAGTAATCAAATGGACTGGCTAGTAACAGCCTATTTCACTGGTTCTTGGTATGGCGTAAAGTAAGTTCAGGTTGTAGCTATAGACTGTAAGATGTGAATAGACATCATTTTAGAGTAGTAGGGTATATAATGCCTCATTTAGTAGTGGGGATAGGAGCATACCTAATGACAGGTCCCATTCTCTGATATCATATAACACTTCTCATTTCAGGATCATCACCCATGAGTGTCTTCAAAAGAACCTCCTTGTGTTAGGAGATTGGACACAATGTTCAAGGTACCCCAGGATGGTGTCGGGAATCTCAACATAAGGGTCCGCCTCCCTGCTGGTCTCACCTGTTCCCAGTGTTTCCTTCAGTGGAAGTACCACACAGGTAAGGTACCAGCAAAAGGACATCGAGTACTAATCAAATTTCTTTAAGTCAAGATTGGGCAACAAGACCAAACCCTGTTATTGGGTGTAAAGGCGTGCCACCTGGTCCGCTGGATTATCAAATGTGACGTTCCTCGGTAATTCAGGGTTTCTGGGTTCTACCGCCGAGGGCCGGGGGGGGGGGGGGGGGGGGAGGGTTGATTTCGGTTTTTAGCTGGGCACGGAGGCCGAGCAAGAAGCCGAGGTGTGAGATTAAGAGTCGTGCTCGCGTACGAGGAGAGCTGAGTGGGTCGGTCGGGGGATTGGTATTCGTTGAAGGGGGGAGGGTATGTCGGTCAAATCGGGCCGGGGGGTTGCAGCCATCAAGCGTGGAGGGCAGAATTGTGTTTATGGGAGGGATCTAGATCAGAGCCTCTGTTCGTCTTCCAGGCCAGAATTAGGGGGGCTCGACTCCCTCGTTCCCTGACCAGGAGTCTCGGGCCAACGGTCGCCTATGTTTTGGTAGCGTAGGGCCGAGCCTGTTGCGCCTTGATGCCTCCGGTCAGGGGGTTGCCGCTAACTATCTCGGGCTTCTTCGTCTGTCCGGTCTTCCGTCCTCGGGTCACCAAACGAGCAGTTTCGGGCCTTCGTGCCATGGTTTTCGGTCCCTCGGGCCTTCGGGCCCCGCTCTAGGTTAAGCCTTATTTTATCGAACTTTATCAATATTACCTTGATTTCCTATTAACTTAGTTCATATTAGGTCATCCTATCGACTGAAGTCCTCCTAAGGAGCTATTAGAGGAAGAAGACACGTGTGAACACCGGGAGTACTATGAAGGAACTCTCTTATTCTCAGGCCTCACCACCCCTTTTATACCTTAGTGGTCAGCTCTGATTGGCCGTTTCATATCACGTGATCATAGTGACGTCACGCAGTCATACTGACGTCATTTCCGGTTTACATTATTTCTCGGGCCTCGGGTTTCGGGCCTCGGGTTTTCAGGTTTCGGGTTTCGTTCCCGTTACATAACAATATACTTAAAGATTTACCGCATCGATTTACATTCACATTCTTGCTTTGATACCTGATGAATCTCTATTCATCACACAAATATGATCTGACGAAAGTAGTGGCTTAGGGAGAAGAATTTTTAAAAATCACTTGACAGTAAAAGTTATCACATTAAGGAAATTATAGTGTTTTAGTGGCAGCATGTCTGAGTAATGCAAAAATGGCTTAAATTGTTTCTTTAGTGCCAGTTAAGTTTGCAGCAGTTCTCAAAATTAATAACTAATGACCAGCACTTTGGGACTCTGTTGACTGGTTGGATCACCCAGTCACTTGGGGAATGATCCTATAGACTAAAATAGGCAATATCCTATCTTGATATACTTGGGCCTAAATCAGCATCACTTCCCTATCTGGATATACTTATATAGACTTTAAGGATAGGCCCTAGAGATGGATAACCAATTCTGGAAAGCAATTTATTCTATTGATTTATTAAAAGTTATGATGTATTTGGAATTCAAGATTTTATCTAATCAAAAATATTTTTTTGCTATTATTATTTTTGAACAGTGAAATATTGCTTAATATTAGGCTGGCATGTATAATATTTCACACAAATCTTTATGACATTCATATGCAGGGAACCATGTCTCTGATTTGTGATTAAGGCCCTAGCTTCTATTTTATGGTCAAAAACAGCAAAAAACAGGCAACTTTTTGAGATCTTTTTGTTACACCATTTTCTACATTCAAGAAAATGGAACTATGGCCTATATCAAAATTCTGGGACACAATTCCCTCCTTATATATCTCAAGAAGATATACCAAACATTTCAGACCTTTAGGTTAAAAATTAAGTGAGATATTCAAATCAAAAAATCAATTTGAATATCATGATTTTCCCATTTGCAACACATTTACAGAGCTGTCTTTCTATGCATTTTTATAAAAATAACTTCAATAGATAATATTATCTATTGGCTACTAAATGGTATTTTCCATTTAACAATAATTTAGGCAAAAACTACGATGATTATAATCAAAGACAGCCACGGCATTCACACTCCCATCACTGGAGTCTATCCTTAATCATAATCCTGCTGACCTCACTCTCTGATGTTATTTTTGACTTGTGTCTTCAGGTAACACATGGGGATGTGATGGCAACTGCAACTGTAGTGTTGGCTGTAATATAAGCAGGAGCAGGAGGAGTTCTACGTATGGCTGTACCAACATGGAGATTACATAAACAAGTCAAACTCACTATTCATCACTAGTATATTAAAATTGACAAATCTACTGGGCAGTCCTGAATGGATTTATTAACTCTCAGTGTGTCAAGGGGGCATTCAATTAAAGATTCTTGATAATCCTATTTAAGATATGACACACTACCAAAAAATGTTATTGCCATAATAATTGATTTTTTTTCATTTTTTTGTTCAATTGATTTTTTTTTATTCAACTTAAACTGTATAACATTCTTCCTTGGCCACATATGTATTTTGATATATTAATATTTGTGAAAATAAATATATATTAAAAACTGCATTATTTTGAATTTTGATCATGACACTGCTGTGAGGCCTTTGTGATAATAGTTTTTTCAAGTATCAAGCATCTTGTATCCCCATCCCTGATGGTTATATATGTATCATAGATGAAAGAATACACATTCTTAAATATATTCATTATATCAATCAGCATTTCTAACAATGTCAGTACAAAGAGTAGCACCAAGGTATGTAAACAAACACTTAGGTGGATTTGACTGTCGCATTGAGACACACAAAAAAATCATCAAAACCAATTAAAAGAGTCGATTGAAACAATTGTTTCATTGGTACACTTACTTTTACCATGCGTTGATATATCGGAAATTCCCATAGGAATATAATTTAAAGAGAGGAGATTAAGCTTTCAAGAACTGATATTTCCCCCCAAAAATTCCAATTAGAACCAGAGACATGGTCTTTTGAATATTCTGCCGTCAACTGGTTCGTTCAAAGAATTTCAATATATATATGATTTTGCCATCATTATTCAAAGGCATTTTTTAATTAGAGGGTAATTGTATAGTTTTCAAAACTTCTTTTTTTACAGGATATTTACAGTTTCTTTATGAAACTTAAGGATACACCCGAAAGACGAATGGCCAATTCATTACATGTCTGGTGCATTGGTTAATAGCACTCTGATCCTAACATACTATACTTCATTTGAAAGGCTTTATTTTCCTCTATCCATTGATACTAAGAGATTTGTTAGGTAGTTAGAAACCAAGATTCTATTAAATTTAAATTGATCTTTAACTTTTATTTTTTTGAACCTCAATATTTAACTTTTTTTGCACACAGATTCATAGTATCAAATGCAGGGAACTGTGTCTCAGAATATTTATAAGGTGCCTAGATATCTCTTTATGACCAAAAACAGCAAAAACAGGAAACTTTCTATGGAATTTTTGCAAAATCATTTTCTACATTTCATAGAAAAGGAACTATGAAATATATAAAAAATCTTAGACACAATCCTCTTTGTAGCAGCTGTTGGGCTCAACGGCATATGAGACATAAACAGTGGTTTTGTAACTGATATTTATTACTACTTCTTGGATAAATATGGAAAATGTAGAAACAATATATACAGTTCTTCGGGTAAATTCTTCGGGTCTTTCAGTAAATATAGGTTCAGAAATTCCAGTTTCTTTGTACAACTTTGTTCTTAATTCTTTGTTCTTAGTTCGTATCGTAATCTTTCATCGTAGTACCAAATAACTTTTGTACAAATTCTTCGTTGTTCTTAGTAGTAATGAAATAACTTTTGTACAAATTCTTCGTAGTAACAAATAACGTCGAAAACTGAAAATAGACAAAAGGATATTTGTGTCTGAATAATAGTTTCAGACAATCTTAGACATGGATCTATATTCATAATTCTATGGTTACTTGTAACAATAAAAGTGTATAATAATAAAGTCTTTAGTCTTTCATAGTTCTTACACAGACTTATTCATGAGATTAGGATCAAAGCCTACATAAATCCTATACTCTGTAGTTCTTTAGAATACTACTCAAAGTACATACTTAGTATATAATGTCAATACTACTGACACATCATAATAACCTTTGACATTATTTAGGCCTACACAGATCATGAATTCTTAGGCATAAAGCCTCACAGATTCTTCTAGAACTTTGTCACATGGCCCAGTTTACAGAGCACATGCTTAGATCTTACAAGTCATGATCCAAATTATGGTTCCTACAACTCTCAAGATATTCCTACATACCTTTTGGTTTGTCCAAGCCCAACAATGCCTATTCAAAGGTTCTTAAACTTGGTTTTCTTTTGGACAAAAACTGGGGCTTTCATCTTGTTGTTTTGCCTAGGTCATCTCTCAGATCTCACTCCCATGAGATTTTCTTACTTTTTGTTCTAAGTTCTACATGCAGATCAAAACCTATGCATAGGTCATGAAATGTAAAAATATGAATAACCCTTGAAAGGTTATCAAAAAACATTCAGTAGTTCAAAAAACTGACATGAATTTTCAAGTCTCACTCTGTAGAGAAGTGGAGGCAACATGGCCAACCTTCAAAAGTAAACAACAAGTGGGTCTCAGGAGTGACAAGTGAAACACCTGATTACTCTGAAATACAGGACTAACACTGTATATATGAGTAGTATGATGGAGTCGCTGGCGCGCATAGTCAATGCTACTAAGTAGGTCAGTAGGTCACTACGACCGAGTTTAGGTCTAAAATAGGTTCATAGCTTAATAGAGACTTTGAATAATTAGGTCATTACGACCTACTTATAAAAGCTATTTTTGTAATTAGGTCAGAGGTCAGAGGTTAGAAATATTAGAAAACAGGGTCACTGAGAAAACATGTCAGGGGAAGAGCGCGTGGAACGACGTGGAGACCGGAGGCCGTAAGGCCGGAGGTCTGCACGTCGTTCCTCAACGCGCTCTTCCCCTGGCATGCTTTCTCAGGGACCCTATATTCTGGTTACGGCTAAAATATTACATATGTTCTGATATTTTTATTGCAAAGGGGGCGGTGCGGGCATTCCATGGGAGGGCTGTTTTAGGAATGAGGTGGAGACCGGAGGCACAGCCGGAGGTCTCCACCTCATTTCTAAAACAAACCCTCCCATGGGCTGCGCGCACCGCCCCCTTTGCAATTTTATCACTTATACTATTACTATTCGATTCGATTATATCTACTTTATGTGTATGTATTCATTTAATATGATTTTGATAAAGTTTCGTCTTCATATTCATTAAATAATATTCGTATAGAAACTGAATATAGAGTTTTCGTGTTTATATTGATTAAATAATATGCGTATAGAAAACACAACATATAAAATTCGTTTATAAGTTTTATTCATTAGAAACATATATAGAAACATATTTACAGTGTCACAGATACATGGTGTAATCTTTTATTTACATTGAAACTGTTCACAAAGTGAAAAATATATAATACAAAATCATTTACACTGTTGGCATAAGAAAACATTGTTTCCGTTGCCTGGTAATAAACAAATTAAACAATGAGAACAGTTTCGGGCAAGTGTCCTTATCTTCGGCTGTTTCAGTTTCTCTTTGTTCCATGTGTGAGTGTATACATATGTGTGATGAGGATTTCTGACGGATTTAGCAATGGTATGGTGAAAGAGAGACTGTGCTTTGAAAAAGTTACAGTCTACTTCAGTCGCCAACACATTGTGACCGAAAACAGGATTCATTTGCACCTGGTATGAAAAGAAATTTTCGATGGCCTGAATGTAAATTGATTTCAGCTCACAGTGTAGTTGTATACATGTAAAACAGAACAAAGGACCAACAAAAGTGACATCGGAATCACGGATTCGACATTTACAAAAGGCCTGTGAAACGGCTGTCACTTTATGTTGCTCAATGAAAACCATAAGTGACTTTACACTGTTGACGGTGTATCTGGTAGTAACTCTGAAACATGAGTCTTGATGATGTTGATACACCGCCAAACAGTAGTCCTTGTGGTTATCGCCGTTGATAAGCTGGCTCGTTGCGAAACTATACCCGTCCCACATAGCTTCTGTAAAAGTGGAACAGGATCGCGTCGTACCAGTGGTGTGGTCTACAGTACTAACATGGTGTGGTTTCAGATAAAAGTCGCTGTACTGTGCGGGGATAATCTCCCAAAAGAAATATCCACTACATCCGCAAAGTACAGCCACTTTATCATTTTTGGGTATAAGTTGAAAATTAATGTCTGCTGATGGATAGTTAGAGTCGAGAGGACTATCCGGAGATTCAGGTCGTGACTCAGCAATATTGAGAAATGATAAATCGAGACCCCAACTAAGTGTGGTCTCGTTATCATTTGTTGATGAATCATTGCTTGCCAAATCGATTAGAAAATCCGAATAGCTGCTGTCGCTCATATTGAAGCTGTAATATAATACTGGAAACTATGGCTACACTAAGCAACTAGATGAATAAAATATGGGTAGCCAGTTATTTTTGTAGTATTTACTATTTAGTATGTACTAAGAAAATAACTGGTAGTGGGTAGACACCTTAAATTTCTCTGTGATTCGCTGAGATTTTCGCTGCCGGGAGTTCTACCCTAGATAAAGCCATGCATAAAGCCATGCATTTTTTTGTTTTCTCTGAGATATTGTATAATTTTTTATTTTTTTTAATATTTTTCTAATTTTTAAAGTTTTTTTTCATTTTCTTAGACAAATATTTATATTTCAAGCATTTTTTTCTGTCTCTATGTGAGATTTTGTATAATTTATTTTTACTTTTATTATAATTTTAAAGTTGTTTTTCTTTTTAAACAATTATTTCTTTTTTTAATTTCAACTTTTGAATATTTTTTTTAATTTCAACTTTTGATAAATGATATGTACAAGCTTAATTTTCTTTTTCTTTTTATATTTTTTATATTTTTTTGTTGGAGTATTTCCTTCATAAATGATATATTTTGTAGTTATAAGTCTGTTATTTTTTCAGAATTAAAGAATATTTACAACATGATTGCCGAATTCCTAGATATCTAAGGGTATCGTGCTCACTCCGTCTTCACAAGTTTTTCTTTTTATATATTGATAACTTAAGCCTGTCTTTTTCTGTTTGTATGTTATTATATGATGATCTACAACTTTGAAACCAGTGTTAACGGCGTCCATCGTGATTTGTGTTTCGAGTACGGTGTTAAAAGATTCCATGTCAAGTATGTTTTGTTTCTGTATGACACCTTTACAGCTAGTTTTCTTTTCTTTTCCATGACCGATATAACATTTTGAATTTAGTGAAGTCATTTCATCTCCTTCCCATTCAATTTTGAATAGTCCTGGGGTCCGTTTATCATATTTTTCTCTTTCTTTACAACATGGTTGTGGAAACCATGGTAAATTATTTGTTTTTGCTATTATATATTGTTCCCTGTGATGTTCATTATCACAAGATTCTGATGGTAACCATAAGTGGCGTTCTCTATAATAGGCTTCTCTTTTTTCTGGAATTATTAATTCATCTAAAGTCTGTGCACTGAGGGCGAAATACAGACTATCTGTATCCATTTCACAGAGTTCAAAGTCAGATTCTTCGATGTACTTTGATAAGAAGTCGTAGTAAAATTGCAACATTTTCAGTTTTGCGTATTGATATACCATGAAACCTATTTGAACTGGAAGGTCGTATGTTATTGACGTAGGGAGTGATGAGACTTCACATGTATCTTCACACAAGTCTTGGACATCTTGTACTGTCCAGTGAAGAGCTATTCTAGCGGCTTTTTCTGGTGTCATATATCGAGTGTTTGTGAAGTTTTGTTTGTTACAAATCGTTTTTCCATATGAACTGTTTCCTAGGAGTTTGTAGAGGTCAGAGAGAATTTTACAGTCAGGGTTTTTGTCGCCCTTTCTTCGTGCCTCTGTTACTTGATCAACAAATGAGAGAAACGATTTCTGTGGTATGTATTCAACTAGTAAGTGAACTTTTGTTACGATTAAGCCTTTTTCTAAATACCATTTAAGTAGTGGTGAACCTAATAAAATATTTTTTGCAAAATAACTTCCGATTAATTGACGTTGTGGCCTTTTGACTCTATCGTTCTTTAATAGATGTTGTTTCATGTGTTCTCCTACATCATCTCTTGACACCATTGTATTTTTGAAAATGGGCGTCATTTCTTCAAATTTGAATTTAAGGTGCTCAGGTGTGTGTATGTCCACCGATACTAGTCCAAAAATAGTCCCATTTTTTACACCGTTTATTATATCTATTTCAGAAAGGATATTGTGTGTGTTTGGAATCGGTATGCTCCACAGTGATTTACATGCTATAACACTGTTGTTGTTATTCTTGTCTTTGTTCCAGTCACATTCGTATTTCTCAATGACAGTATAACCTATTAGTTCTAGATACAGTGTTGTTTTAAGAGTTTGTCGACATCTTTCTGACATTAGTTTACGACCTTTATCAGTAGAGAGAGTGTTTTTATTCATGTGACACGCGTGCCCATGCCAGTAGCAACCATGAAATTGATACACGGTTTTTGTATCTGGAACCAGGCCGTCCACTCGAACTCTTTTTGTACCCACACTAACTTCCCCATGGTTATAAGCATGTAGTATTTTAACTTTGTCTGTAATCTCTCGAAACCGCAACCATTCTGTTGCAGCGCGACTGACTTTTTGAGATTGTTCAGGTTTGTAATTGTTACTACTTCTGCGGACTACAAAGTACCCCGTACAGTGTTCTTCACCCATACATTTAAGGTAAAGACTGTTTGCATCTACTCCTATGATATGACGGCACACTTTACTTAATGGTCCGAATGATCTGCCCCGTATTCGTGTCACTCCTGCTTTTTGATGTCTATGAAATATAATCGATGGACCACCTACCAAATTGCTTCTAATTAATTTGTGTACATCTTTGTCTGCCTCTGAGAATATAATGTAAGGAAGGCTGTTTGATGATGTGTTATCAAATAGAAATTTTAGTGTAAGGCCTGGAAGAGTCAGACCATCTTTGAACATATCTATTCCTCTTTCACTGAAAAATTTCATGTGTTGGTTTATAGCTTTGACAAAAGGTTCTACATCTTTGTTATTGTAATATATTAGATAATCTCTGAAAGTTGTCATTCCATTATCTTTCCACACTTTCTTACACTTGGCATAGTCTTCCGCTGATATAGAAGTACCCGTAAGTGAACTATAGAAAGCTGAGCGAGGTGGAAGTTTTAAGTTCCCTAGTTTTCTAGTTGATGTCATCCACTCATATGGAAAGAACCCTTTACTTTCATCTTGTAGGAAAGCTTTTAAATAGCTAGCATACGAGTATCCGGGAGCTAGATAATTTAACATGTCTAAATAAACACAGTTCTCTGTGTAGACAGCTATGTATTGATTACTCCTTTTTATGGTTTTCATCTCAGCTGTTTGCTTCTTTGCATAGAAGGAATGGAAATCTCGCTTTATTAGATTTAAGTCGTAGCGACCCGAATTGAAACCTATGACAGGTACTCTGTAAATATAGTTCATAAGACGAATTTTGATTTTATCTATTCTGTGCGAAGTTTTATTGCTACTCTTTTTTCCTATACTCTTCATTAGTGATTTAGGCACTTTTTTTCCTTCGGCAATCTCGTTTTTCTTATACTTTTCAAGCTTTTTTATTATGTCAGAGAAACGTGTTTCTACAACAGCTCCTATTTTTTCAGCTAACTTTTGTATGTAATCCAGAGTGTCGTGAACTATTTCATCATTTTCTCCATCACTTTTTCTTATGAAACAAACTGGTTTTTCCCACTCTGGAAAGTCACTTGCTACACTAGATGAAAGCGGTACATGATGTGATTCGACTACTGTATTAGTTGTCTGAACATCACCTTTTGTTTTGTGAGAAAAATAACTTTCGAAATCATACACAATTTTGTATGGATATATTCGAAGTTCAGATGGTACTTTTATACCTAGCTCCTCCAGTCTATCAAATACAGATGGTTTGTTTTTGTAAATACCACCTTTGTAGATGAATTTAACTTGCGTACAGTCGCTTTTAATGTTAGTGTGTCGCTTAAGATTATACTCTGTTTCAAAGAGTCTTCTACACTTACGACACATGTGGAACTGTGAATATTTATTTAGATCGTTTACTAGACTGAAGTGATGGTCGTATAGATTTAGTGTCATAACTTTAGACTCATCCTCAACACTCATTAAATTTCCCTTTATACATTTTAATGTACAAGGTGTCCCCCTTTTAAATTTCTTTTTCTTGGAAGTAGTACTCTTCTTAGGAATGAGTGAAAAGACTCTTATCATAATGTTGTATTTGGTTTCTATCTGGGTCAATGCCTTAATTGAAATGCCTCTGAATGATACTTTAGTTTCATCAGGAAAACATTCTTGAAGTAGTCTTTCACAGTGGGATGTGTTTTTGAAAAGAAAATATGACAGACACCTAAAAAAACACAGGTAGTCTTTGTACACCCGTTTGCTCTTTGGATTACGATGAAAATGTTGTAAACCCCGTCTACGTAGGAAATTCGGAATTGTATCCAATCTTCCTATTAGACCATCCTCTCTACCTTGAACCCTTACTATGTAAATGTTTGCGTTTACATTACCCACTAGTCTCCAACTTGTGTCAGCTCTATTGACACTCCATTCTTTATCGCGTAAAAAACTTATTACATCTTGCAAGTCAGAATCATTTTTAATATGTCTGTAATTGCTTTGCTGTTCGTGCTCTAACCAAAATAAAGAGGAGTTATTCACTGAAGGATGGTAATACATAACTTCTCGATCTTCTGTATAAATCTTTTCTTCAGCAGTTTCTGTTGTTCCTCCATTAAGTCTTTCAAGTAATGCACCTAAAGATATAGCTAGTCTATATTCGAAAACTTGGTTCTGATGTATTTTGTTAATAGCCTCTATTATCTCTTCAACTGCTTCTTTCATGTTCAGAGTTGAGAGTCTGACATTGAAAATTGATTGAACACTTCCTAGGAGAACTAAACCGTTTGCTATTGACTTAAAGTTTTTAACATAAGTGTCGTGATACCACCTATAACTACCTATAGTTGATGGCATTACTGTTGTTTCTATATCATACTGTTCTCTTACGCATGTAGGTGAAGAACAGATCACCTTTCCAGAATGTAAAGAAAAATTGCGAGGACGACGTGGCACGTTACACATCGGACAATTTATATTCTGATTCATTTTCTTATTTTTTGACTTAATAACTATATAAATATACACTTATGTTCTAGCTAGTTATTTAAAAAGCTGACTAAATATTTTTGTTTGAAGCTAACTATGTGCTACACTAACTATGCGCTAGGTGAATATATAAAGCTGACTAAATACTTTCTTTGAAGCTAGCTAATATAATATCTACAGCATGATTAAATGTTTTCTGTGTATATAAGTATATAGGCAACCACACCACACCATGTATAGTTACTGATATGTTTTAAGACCACACCTACCTGCCCTTGGTGATTACATCATGTTTCTGTGATCTATTCGGACTGCTTTAAGTCATTCAGGATCTTTGGTCCCAGCGTGCTGACCAAGTCGAAGAACAGTGCGGATGGCACGGTGTGTCCCTGGTCTTTCGGAGGTGCGTCGTGCACCCCGCCCGAGTTGACCCGTTTCTCCAGCTGCTCCACGTAGTAGCGGGACCCGATATGGATCTTGGCCTTCCCCTGGTAGGTGGTCACGATGACCCAGATGTTGTGCGTCTTGTTGACCTCCTGGACGTTAGGCTTAATAGTCGGGATGCCCTGTTCTGCTTCACCTGAGGCCCGTTCGTACTGCTGGATGATCGTTCTTGCGGCGTCGAGAAGGTTCTGGAAACCTGTCTTACTCAAGTTGATCCGGCGTTCGTAGGCTCGCTGAGGGTACTGAATTATGGCGACCTGAAAAATATAAGCATAATTTTGTTTTGAGTTATATGTATAAATTTGGGGCTCTCTCTCTCTCTCTCATTCTATTTCTATTTAAACTATTATGTATTCTTTACTTCTATTTCACATTAAATAATTACAATGAAAGTTAACTATAAACGAAGTACATGTTACCTGAAATAAAAATAATGATTCTATAATTTAAAATCGTACTTACCCCTACAGGATCAGGTGGCCCATACACGTGGATGCAGGTGTTCTTGAAGGCGTCACTGTTGAGGAAATACACCTTCTTAGCTTGCGTGATGTAACCGTCCTTGTACTCGACGTCCAATTCCAGTGGCCAGAACAATCCGGTCAGGTCCAATATAGGCGAGAGAGGGGCGGCTTTACTCTGCTGTGCCTCTAGCTCCTTCAAGACCGCATCAGCATACTGCTGCGCTAGTGCAACGTCCAGTGGAACTACTTTACCTTTCTTTGCACGAGGTTTCCGTTCACCAGCAGGCTTCCGTTTTCTTTTTCTTGTCTGTTGGTTCTCCCTCCGACTCTTCTTCGATGGTGATCGGTACCGAAAGAGCTTCGCTGTCTTTCGGTGGTGGCACGTTTTCTTTGTTGGAGTCGTCTTGGAGGGTAGCGGCGGCGGCGGCAGCGGCGGCGGTGGTGGCGATTGTGGCAGTGACAGCATCAGTCAAAGATGCAGGTGGCTCGGGATTCCACAGATCAGAAATATCGTTGTATAGACTGGCATCAACAGCGTTGACGGTGATGGACGTACCTTCGCCTACATCTGTAATATAGCCAGATTGAGTGTCCATGGACGAATCTGTCGCATAACCCCCAACTGCAACAGGAACGTAACCGGCGTCTTCTCTCGATGGAAACACTCGGTATTGATCAAAGTATTCATCAATGACCGAATTTCCAGGAGGGGGCTGCTTCGGAAGTCCCTCCTGAGCGGAGGAAGATGTTGAGGTCTTTCCACGAGCAGTCAAACTTCTACGTCCCATCATGAGAGTGTTGAGAAGACTCCAGCCCATGAGTCTTTTATACAAAAGTTTACTATCAACGTCGATTAAACGTAGGACGGTTTTTCCATTTTCACAAAGTTTTTCATGAGCGTCGTCCGTTATTTTATTCGTATTTTGTTTTGTTACCGATAAGCAGATATCACTGAGTACATGGTTCCATTAGTGACGCGACGCGAGAGTCTGACACGTGCACTCCATAACAAAATATTCAAAATTTACATGTATCAGTTTCATTGGAGATACGTATTGTGGTCGTTAACAAAAATGATAATATACGCTCTCAGAGACCCTCTGAGATTCATTTCTAGACTTGTCACCAATCGCACCAGTCTCATCATGTACATGAACGCACAACCCTCGGTTCAGCACCGTGTACCGCTGGCACCGCTCATTGGAAGACCATCTCATTTTCGAAATGCGCTGGTCAACGTGCCTTTTGCGCGAGCATCAGGTATCTGTGGAGAGCATCATTGGGTGAAATACATCTGTCCGAGAGATGGAATGTATCAAATTGAGGGTGAAATTCATCCAAACATTTTATTTCAAAATTGCAAACTTCTGAAAAACATTCGGCTAACCCAACAATCTCATCTAACGCTCAAAGATATGATAACCAAGAAACCTTGTGTTGTCGGTTTACCGACAACACAAGGTATCTTGAGCCACATTTTTGCGCGACACTCTGTCAAGGAAACAGTGCAGAGATGTTTTTGGCGTAAATCAGAAGCAGATCCTGATGGAAAACCCTCTATATTTCTGCACGCTGATATTGTTATTCCCCTTATCAACGCAACCATCCGATATCCTGACAAAATAGTGAACACCCTTGACAACAACAAATTCTTCTATGAAAAAGAGTTCGATACAGAAATCGGACATGGTCAGGAGGGTTGTGACCATATTGTGAGGGTTGTCGGAAGGAATGGTAAAGAATCAAGTCTCGTGACGGCTTATTCTATTCCTAGATTTACTCCTACTCCTACTATCGAATATTAAAAAGAAAACAAAGATCCTCTTATGCTCCTCCAGACTATTCGGTTTTCTACCAAAAGGTAGAAAACCACCCTTCAACCAATCTCTTTTATTTTCACACTTATAATGTAAAGACGTCCGTTTATTTACTATACAGATCTATAAATCATGCCATTATTTATGTTGCCATTGAAACAAAACGTTTATGTAGTGATGAATTAGACGCTGGTTAGGTTTATCTCCTGCGACATACGAGCTGATAATAAAGTTGATACTATCAAGCTTGTAACTCTAACCACACGTTAACGGTTATAACCACTTAATCAAAATAAAAACACAAACGCCTCAAACGGCGTTCAACGCTTTTCTTGAAAAGAGAAAAGGGGGTGCATAAAGCTCACCCCTTTTCTCTTTTCAAGAAAACAAAATGCGCGCCGCTCCGCTCGCGGGTGATCCGCGTGGCGGGCGCGGTTCGGCGGTCGGTGCATTTTGGGTGGGAGGGTGCGTTTTGCACCCGACATCCAGGGGCTGTCCCATAACAAAGACTGATCAAATAAAAAACAAAACGTATGGAGAGCGTTTATGGTTCGGTTTCATTAATTTGTTATTCTTTTGTTTTGTGAAAGAGAAAAACCCATGTTATCACAGTTTACACTTTTAATTTGGTATTCTTTTGTTTCGTTCCGCATAAAAGATTGTTATGATGCCATCTCTTTTAATTTGACGTTATTTTATTTTGATCCTCATAAAATGTTGTTATGACCACATCTCTTTTCATTTGTCATTATTTTATTTCGTTACAGGAAAAACACCCTTATGTTATAGAAACCAAACAAAAAGGATTGTTTTTTCATTAAAGTGTCATTCAGTACATTAACCTTCGACCGGGTAAGACGTGTTATAACTTAAATAGAAAAAAAAATGGAAAGTGTAAAGGAAATCGCATTTGACCCAAGACTACAAGGACCTTTCACATGTCTTATCGCTGGACCTTCAGGATGTGGTAAAACACAATTAGTGTTTGAAATTATAGAAAAGGCGAAAACTGTAATAAACCCACCAGTCGATGAGATTATATATTGCTATGGACAATGGCAAGACGTTTTCAAGAAGTATCAGGGAAAAGTGAAATTCAACGAAGGTCTACTTTCAAGAGAAGAACTTTTACATAAGAAAAAGGATTTACCTCAACATTCTCTACTTATAATAGATGATCTGTTAGATAAAGAAGATGCACCTCTTATAAGAGATCTATTCATAAAAGGTTCTCACCATAGAAATATGAGTGTTATATTCATAACTCAAAATTTATTTCTGCCTAATAAGGATTTCAGAACACTTAGTTTGAATTCTCATTACATGATAACTTTCAAAAATCCAAGAGATATGAGTCAAATTCACGCTTTATCACGTCAAGTGTTTCCAACTCATCCACGTTTTCTTACCAACGTATATAACGAAGAAACATCGGCGAGACACTCATATCTAGTGCTAGACTTCAAGCAGACTACACCCAATACACTAAGGGTGCGTAACAGCGTGACTACACCTCTCAAGACAACTGTATTCATTCCTACTACACGGAAACAATGAAGGCTAAACAACTCGCTCTCATAAAGAAACATCTTCCTCTATTGAGACATCTGTCTAAATGCACTGGTAAGGAGTGTAAACATATAATGATGGGAATGTCTAATGAGGTGATAAGGTTGATAGCGCAAATAGGTGTGAATATTATGAATAAAAACTTGCACATCTCCAATAAACAAGCAGTCGGTCGTCTATCGAGGTACAAGACACAACTCAAGGGTCTTACCAAGCCTTCAACTACAGTAGGACACAAACGTAAGATTCTTGAACAAGAAGGTGGTTTTATTGGTACTCTATTGGGATTAGCTGTTCCACTCATATCCAGTCTTATCGGAGGCCTTACAAGACATCATTAGGAGAAAATGACAAGCTATAAACGAATGCTGCTCGTTCATCCAGATGTGTTGCAAAGTTCTAACAAAGTGGAAATGGAGAGTTCAACTGTTTCTGGCAAAGTTGATTCTCCACCTCCTGCCAAAGAAAGTGACAGGGATTCCTTTTTCGAAAGGTCAATGGTAAAAGAAAAACTTGAACCTACAGCGCCTACCGTGGAGGTGTTAGCTCGTTTACAAAAAGAAATGAGTCGTGTATTGAACGATCCAACGATGAGCAGAGAGGAGAAACTAGCCACATACAATGATCTCATGAACAGGTCCTCCATCCTTTCCTCTAAAGCTAAAAGTATGTTGTTTTCAACATCGCACCTTTCACGTTCTCCTTCACCATCTCCACCACCTTCTCCGACTATCATGAAACCTAAAAGAGTTTCTACAAAACCGAGAGGACTACTTATGCCGAAGGTACTACCACATAAGATGGAAAAAGCACTAGAAAAAGTTCCGGGTTCTTATAGACCACAACACGCCTGAACCTAAGAGGCCTAAAAATCAAAAGAAGTTACCATTATTTCCTACTACGTTTTTTAATGCTTTTCCTGTAGTACAGGAGTTGCTCTTTCAAAAAAGCCAATGTTCTCAAAAATTCGTCTGCAGATGTGGAAGGAACAGTTGGTTTCCATGGCAACCGTCAACAAAATTAGACTATTCTGAAATTAACCTTCTTTAAGTCATATCTTTCCTGATATGCAAGGTAGAAACACAAGTGAGGTGTCAAATTGACACATTCTATCAGCTCTATCAGATAATGGAATGAAATTGGTTGTCTTGGTTACTTAGTTGCCATGGTAACTGAAAATATACTCTGAATTGACCATAATTCCAGGTTACCTTCTTTTTCAGTTACCATAGCAACCCCAAATATCAGTCTTTCAAAGAACAACAAGCTTCACCTGAAGGGTATACATTTCTACTTTATGAAACAGGGCATTGATGTGAGAATATCTGTTGGAACATAGTGATTAGCTGGTTTCCATGGAAACCAAATGAAATTTCAGCTTTTTTGAGATAAACATCATTTTGGCCATATTTTCCTTGATAAGCAATGTAGAGACACAATTTTTATCTCAAATCAAGGCATTCATAGAGTTCTATAGTACAAAAGATTGAAATTGGTTGCCTTGGTTACCTGGTTGTCATGGTAACCAAAAATATCATAAAAATTGACCAAGAATACTGTTTTCCTCTTGTATTTGTTACCATAGCAACCATATTTAAAGGTATTACAAAATGCAACCTATCTTATCTGAAGCAAGTACTTCTGTACTTATCAAAATGAGGAGGCCTGATTATGGAATGAACAAAGAACATAAGAAAAATCTGGTTTCCATGGAAACCAATCAAAATTATGACATTTTGAAATCAACAGTATTTCTGGCATATCTCTGTCACTATGCGAGATAGAAAGTCAAATGACACCTCAATTTGAAGGGTTTCTAGAGTTCTGTTGGACAGTCTATTGAAATTGGTTGTTTTTGTTATCCTGTTGCCATAGTAACCATATAATCTTTTCAAAATTGACCATAATCTCAATTGTATTCAATATCTATGTTACCATAGCAACCATAACATATTACTTAAACAAAGCAAATCCACCTGACCAGAATGTTATACCTCTGACTCGTGAAATGAGCTGGCATACTTAATGATCCAGCCCATGGAACATAACAAATAGCAGGTTTCCATAGAAACCAACTGAAAATTGTGTTTTTTTGAAATTCATGTTATTTTAGTCATATCTCTCTTAATATGCAAGATAGAAATACAATTAGCATCTCAAATCGAAGCATTCTTAGAGATCTATGGGATGGGAGATTGAATTTGGTTAATTTGTTTACCTGGTTGCCATGGTTACCAAAAACATCTTCAAAATCTACCATATTTTGGATTTCTCTTCATTTATTGTTACCATAGCAACCATACTTAAAGCCATAGAAAATCACATTTTTACCTCATTTGATTATATGTATCTACACTTTATAATCAGGCAAGCTCTAGTTTGGTCCAACTTTAAATATGGTTGCTATGGTAACAAAAATGGAAGGAAATGAGAAATTTTGGTCAATTTTGGTCAAATTTCAAGAGGTTTTTGGGTTACCATGGCAACCAGATAAACAAGGTATCCAAATCCAATCTCCCATCCCTTAGATCTCTAAGAAGGCTTCGATTTGAGATGTTAATTGTATTTCTAACTTGCATATCCAGAAAGATATGGCCAAAACAACGTGAATGTCAAGGTCAATTCATTTTCAATCGGTTTCCATAGAAACCAACTTTTCTCCATGTTTTGTGCCCAATCTTTTATCCGGGCATTTCATTTCATGTAATGGAGACATATATCATGTATATGAGGTAGGTGGTGTTTTTTCATAACTATATTTTCTGGTTGCTATGGTAACAGGAACAGAAAAAGTAATTGAACTTACAGTCAATTTGAATATATCATTTGGTTACCATGGTTACCAAGAAACAAAAACTACCAATTGTAATTAACCATTCTATAGAACTCTAGAAACCCTTCAAATAGAGGTGTCATTTGTCTTTCTATCTCGCATAATAAAGGAGATATGGCTAAAATGGTGTCATTTTAAAAGAAGGCATGATTTTGCTTAGTTTCCATAGAAACAGGCTGTGTACTATGTTCTATGTCCACTGTTTCAACAGAGTACCTCGTTTCATAAAGAACAATTGTTTAAGCTTCATATAAGGTAAACTGTGCTTTGTTTCACCTTTAAATATTGTTTCTATGGCAACCACAAATGAAAGAGAAGCCAGCATTTATGCTCAATTTTGTGGATGTTTTTGGTAACCATGGCAACCAGGTAAACAAATTAACCAAATTCAATCTCCCATCCCATAGATCTCTAAGAATGCTTCGATTTGAGATGCTAATTGTATTTCTATCTTGCATATCAAGAGAGATATGACTAAAATAACATGAATTTATAAAAACACAATTTTCAGTTGGTTTCTATGGAAACCTGCTATTTGTTATGTTCCATGGGCTGGATCATTAAGTATGCCAGCTCATTTCACGAGTCAGAGGTATAACATTCTGGTCAGGTGGATTTGCTTTGTTTAAGTAATATTTTATGGTTGCTATGGTAACATAGATATAAAAAACAATTGAGATTGAGGTCAATTTTGAAAAGCACATGTGGTTACCATGGCAACAGGATATCAAAAACAACCAATTTCAATAGACTGTCCAATAGAACTCTAGAAACCCTTCAAATTGAGGTGTCATTTGACTTTCTATCTCGCATAGCGACAGAGATATGCCAGAAATACTGTTGATTTCAAAATGTCATAATTTTGATTGGTTTCCATGGAAACCAGATTTTTCTTATGTTCTTTGTTCATTCCATTATCAGGCCTCCTCATTTGGATAAGTATAGATGTACTTGCTTCAGTTAAGATAGGTTGCATTTATTAACACCTTTAAATATGGTTGCTATGGTAACAAATACAAGAGGAAAACAGTATTCTTGGTCAATTTTTATGATATTTTTGGTTACCATGACAACCAGGTAACCAAGGCAACCAATTTCAATCTTTTGTACTATAGAACTCTATGAATGCCTTGATTTGAGATAAAAATTGTGTCTCTACCTTGCTTATCAAGGAAAATATGGCCAAAATGATGTTTATCTCAAAAAAGCTTAATTTTCATTCGGTTTCCATGGAAACCAGCTAATCACTATATTCCAAACAGATATTCTCACATCAATGCCCTGTTTCATAAAGTAGAAATGTATACCCTTCAGGTGAAGCTTGTTGTTCTTTGAAAGACTGATATTTGGGGTTGCTATGGTAACTGAAAAAGAAGGTAACCTGGAATTATGGTCAATTCAGAGTATATTTTCAGTTACCATGGCAACTAAGTAACCAAGACAACCAATTTCATTCCATTATCTGATAGAGCTGATAGAATGTGTCAATTTGACACCTCACTTGTGTTTCTACCGTGCATATCAGGAAAGATATGACTTAAAGAAGGTTAATTTCAGAATAGTCTAATTTTGTTGACAGTTGCCATGGAAACCAACTGTTCCTTCCACATCTGCAGACGAATTTTTGAGAACATTGGCTTTTTTGAAAGAGCAACTCCTGTACTACAGGAAAAGTATAAAAAAAACGTAGTAGGAAAAAATGGTAACTTCATCGACAGTTTAGCTGCCAGTGTGTTATGGCCTATTACCATAACTCTGTGCGTAATCTCTACAAGACCTTGGCCAAATCACGAAAACAGTTCACAAAGGACGGTCGGCTCATTCTAGGAGACACACCTATAGATGAAACACATTTAATGAATCTTCTTTCGAGTGCAGTGCGACCGACTACTAAGAAGCGAGCCAGCTTACCGGGGCAGAAACAATTCGTCCAGATTGTTAAGAAGTTAAATCCGAAAATGAAATATATAAGGAACTACAACATGAAGGGTTCCGACAGTGAAGAGGAACATGAAGAGGTGGAAACACCTAGGCGGAAAGAGAAGTCTCCTCAACAAGAAGGTCACGGCCGAAGTAAGAGACATCGACACTTTACAGTAACACCATTTGTAAAATGGTCTACAAGGCTCTGAAGAAAGATGTGGTTAAACACTTCACTGATCCTAAACAGCCAGCAAGCTTCACAAGTGCATCCAAAATAAAGAAACACTATTTCAAAAACACTGACATAAAGCATATTGAAGATGCACTTGAATCTGTTGATGCTTATACTAAACATAAACCATTCAAGAGGCGGTTTCCTAGACGTAAAACACAGACTTTTGGAATAGATAAACAATGGCAAATGGACTTGATAGATATGCAACAGTTCAAAAAGTATAACAAAGGCTATTCATATATAATGGTTGCCATAGATGTCTTCTCCAGATTTGGATTTGCACAAGCTATAAAAAGTAAAAAAGCCACAGATGTTACGGAAGCTTTCAAAGTTATGACAGTTAAAAGATGTCCTAAATACCTTCAAACAGATAAAGGTAAAGAGTTCCTGAACAAAACTTTTCAGGATTACTTGAAAGAGACAGGTGTATCTTTTTTCACTGGAGAAAATAATGACATAAAATGTTCTATAGCAGAAAGGTTCAACGGGACCTTACAACAGAAAATGTGGCGATACTTCACTCACATGAAAACCTACACATACATAGATGTACTTCAAGATCTAGTGCATTCTTACAACCACACCTTTCATTCTACCATAGGAGGTCGACCGGTAGACGTTAATAAAGATAACGCCGATCGATTGTTCTATCATTTGTATGAAAGAGTGAGAGCTAAAGATTTAAAGACGAAAAGAAAACCTTTAATGAAAAGTGGTGATAGAGCACGAATTCTAAGAAAAAAGAAAACCTTTAATCGTGGATATGAACCAAATTGGAGTGAAGAAATATTCACTGTAAAGAACCCAGACTATATTAAGGGGTATGAAATCGAAGATACCCTTCAAGAAAGAATAAAGGGGTGGTTTTATCCTCAAGAGGTTCAGAAGGTAAAAGTTACTCCGAGGAAGCAGTACACTGTCGAGAGCATCCTTAAATATAGAGGAAAAGGTGCTAAAAGAGAAGCACTCATTAAGTGGAAAGGATACGGAGACAAATTCAACAGTTGGGAACCAGTCAAGAACATACAAAAATGGATGTAACCTGCACCCTACCCAGTAACTCATCTACTAAGACCTTTCCAGACAACACTCTGAGCACTTACAGAGTTCTTTTACAAAAGTATATGGTACTACCAGCTGACACAGACTGTGCGTTATCTGAAATAACGCTTCCAGTAAAATGGTACAATGTGCGAAAATCAACTTTCTACCTTCTCAGCGCAGAAGCACCGTCAGAAAAGAAGAAACATAACACCGCACCAACTAGGGCAAAAACTTCCCGCGGTTCTGATGAACAGCCTTCTTCTGAATCTCCTGCTACTTCCACAACTACACCTGGAACTGCAGCTGGTTCAATTGAAACACCGACAGTACCAGACCCTGATCATGAAGAGTCTTCTGGAGCGTTTATTTCAGATGCAGTGTCAGCTGTAAGAACAGTTAGTGAGAGTATAGCTCCTCCGACACCAAGTTCTCACACTTCCGACGGACCTACACCTCCTAAAAAACCTAGAGAAGGAGTTACTCCATTACAAACACCTCCGACAAGGTCCGTTGAAGCTATCACTCGACTAAAGCGTGAAATAGAGAGCAGTAGGAAAAAACGTGACAGAGAACCGTTCCTAACAGACATGTTTGATACTGATTTGGTAACACACATGCATGAAACACCCCCGAAAAGAAAACTAGAAGTTGAAATGGAGGGAATTGAAAAAGAAGAAAACGATGACGATGACGACCAACCAGAGCCCACAGAAGTATTCGAAGAAGCTGATGCTGATGAACCAAAAAAGCTGCCTCCCACATTGAGTTACATCGATTCATTAGCAAGGAAGCACTTTCCAGGAAAACGGTCTTACGCTCGTTTCTCAATGGAAAGCGGGCGAGTGGAAACCAACAAAGATCTGATCAAACTCCTGAATAAAATAATGAAGAAAAATATACCAAAAGTCATCAAGAAAATGAAAGAAGAAAAGCGAAAAAATAAAGGAAATGGTCCAGATGAAATTTTCTCTTATAACGAATTCACAATGAAAACACTTATTGCACTGCCTTCCAACACAATGCTCGTCATACCAGAAAACCTTTCTTATCAACTTGGTTTCGAAGGAAAAATATACATGGGTAGGCGCACACGAGCAAAACAAATAACAGATGTCAACTACAGAAACCATACAGTCTATGTCTACTCTGACATTATTCACAACGGGGTAGTAGGAGATACTGAAGCGCCACTTCTTCGATGTATGGCTGTAAACAACTACTCTCAAAAAACAATGGACACAATAAACTTTCCCAATTTGATTTTCCATCCTCTACGAATAACACATTTCAAAGAGATCGGAGTGTACTTAAGAGACAGTGCAGGCGAACCTATACCATTTGAGCACGGGGAAGTGTCGGTAGTACTGACCTTTAGAGCTCTCTCTCATCCCTATAGTACATTAGTATAAGAAGGAAGACATTGGAAAATGGTGAGTTACTATATGAACGTGCCACCCTTGTATTCATCACCAAGAGGTGAATATGGCCAATATTATAAGCGTTCACAATTTGGAAGTGGACAATTACCTGCTTTCGGTGGAGCTAAAAGACAACGTGGCCACGGAATATTCGGAAGTATAATGAGATCGGCTCTTCCGATGATAAAGAAGCTCGGTGCGTCAGCATTTAAAGCAGCCGTCCCCACCATCGTCAAAACAGGAAAAGGTGTTTTTGACGATGTCGTGGCTGGAAAAAACTTTAAGAAGAGCCTCGTAAAAAGGTCAAAGAGTGCAGGAAGTTCCTTAATGGACACAGCATTCAGTGCAGCCAGAAGGTACTTAAACACTGACGACGATGGCCCTCCAGCCAAACGACGCCGAGCAACGCAAGGTGCAAGACGTGGTAACGGGAAGAAGAAGAGTGTAGGTAGACGTAAGTCTACCCTTTTCTAAAGGGTTCATCATGAGTCTCATTCACCCCTGTGCGGCAACATGTGCCGTAGGTGAATTGGATTTACACGCACTACCTATATCACAGAAAGATATTCTCCGAAGTCAATTCGTCAAGAAAACAACAAACAACGCTCTCACTGACACCACAACTTGTTTTGACTTCACCTTCGAACCGAGCAATCTTTACACAGACCTCAGCGAAGCTGAACTCTACCTAGAGTATGTAGTTCAAGCAAACGACGAAGCTGCCTTAACCGTGGCACACGATGCAGCTCCAGTCAACAACTTAATTCATTCACTTTTCAGCAGCGTGCAGCTTCTCGTCAACGGGGAGAAGGTAACTTCGAACAATGAAGAGTACTCCTACAAGTCCTATCTCATCGACCTCCTGACGACGGAGGAGGGGGCCAGAAAGTGTCGCCTCCAAGGTTGCCAGAACTGGTTCATGGACACCCCGGAAAAAATGGACACCAGAGGTGCAGCCAACGCAGGTTGGAACTCACGACGAACAGTCCATGTCGGAGGTGTTAAGTCTATGGTAGCAAGACCACACCTCGATTTGTTTACTCAGTGTAAACTCCTACCCTCTCACTGCGAGATCAAACTCGTCTTCGAACGTCAGCCCGCCAGCTTCTACATGCAGATGGCCGCTAACGAGAGTTACAAAGTCGTCATCAAGAAGGCCGAAATGACCATGCGCCAAGTTCACGTCAGGGACGAGGTGGTGGAGGTACACAATAAAAGTGTACGCGACCCCAAGATGGGACCATTCAACTACCCGATCACCAGGAGCAAGGTCACAAAGCACACCCTCACGCAAGGTTCATCGGAGTACACGTGGACCGTCCCCGACACAACGCAGATCCCCACGGGGGTGATTATTGGCTTCGTCAAAGAGTCGGCCAGCTCAGGGAGCAAGACGGAGAATCCGTTCAACTTCAAGCACTACGACGTAACAGAAGTAGCCTTGCAGTTCGACGATCAGAAGTTCCACGTGAAGACAGACTTTGTCAACGGAAACGTTAGCAGAGCCTACAGTCAACTCTTCAAGGAGACTGGACTATTAGCTTCGGGTCACGACTGCGGTATTCAGTTACATCATTTTAAGAACGGGTACACGTTGTTTGCTTTCGACCTGACCCCCGACCGAACTCCGGAGGACGCCCGAATCAACCTGCTGCGACAGGGAAAGCTGTCGGTGTCCCTGAAGTTTGCTGAAGCGCTGGGTCACGCGGTTTCAGTAATTATGCTGAGCACTTATGACAGCTTGATCCAGCTCACAGCCGACCGATTGCCGGTCACTGACTACGCCATGGTGTAGAACTGAAGATGGTTCTCAAAACCTCAGAATTGAACAAAATTCTACGCAACCATCCCCACACAAATAGATATTTCCTTGGAACTTTTCCCTCTGATAGAATACCAAAAAAACCACAACCCTTCACTTGTTTCATTAGCAACACAGATCCTCACAATAAACCAGGGGAACATTGGGTAGCATTTTGGGTATCACCACAAGGGAAAACTTTCTATTTTGACTCATTCGGGTTACCACCAATAGCTATAAAACACATCTCGTTCTGCCAACGTTCGTCATACGGTATCTGGGAGTATAACCGACAACAACTACAAGCACTCACAACCACCACCTGCGGAGCGCACTGTGTTCGTTTTCTCATAGAAACATGTCGCACTCTCAACCCCTACGTCGCACTGTCAGCGCTAGGTACCCCAGCCATGACAAACCTAACGGACAAGACAGTTCTTTCTTACATGAACTTAAACCGGTGGAAATGGAGAAGACGGAAACACCAGATGTTGAAACGCTAGAAATGTGGTTATCTACAGATACAGCGGAAAAAGGAGAGTCATCAGAAGAAGAAGATGTAATACTGGACATGCCTAAGAGACGTCCCATATCACTAGGTCGCATGCAACGTGATCTGGAGAACACCATTGACTGTGTGGAGGCCCTGTCGTCTAATGTTGACCGACTCCTCTTCGCCGTTACCAACTTGCAAAGTAAGCTGGAAGAACTCACAGAACGTTCAGCGCAATCTAGAGGCTGTGGTTTCTCATGCTCCAACAATTCCTTCGCCCTTTAAGAAAATAACTGACCAAGGACAATGAATTATAGATAAAAAGCTGAAAAATGACTGCCCAAGGACAATGAACTATAGCTAAAAAAAACTGAAACATTTTCACTATATAGGAAATGTATGAAAAACCAAAAAAAGTATAAAATATATGAAAAAACATAAAATATTTAACAATTTTTTAAAAAATCTAAAAGAAAAGCAATGTATATATGAATTATAATCCGCTTTTTACGATTTTTAATAAAAAATAACTAAAAAAATGTTGTTTTGTTTTATTTATTATATGTAATGAATAATAAATGCCATAAGCTTATACAAACTATATACAAAAAAAATGTAAAAATAACGAAAATAATAGAACATCCGGTAAAATTATCCGGTAAAATATACGTAGAAAGTATATATAAAAAAATGAAAAAATAACGAAATAACACATACGTTCCTTAAACGTATTTTTAAAAGTAGGTCACGAAAGTAGGTCGTAATGACCTAATTATTCAAAGTCTCTATTAGTCTATGAACCTATTTATGCCCGATGCTCACTCGTACTGACCTAGTGACCTAATTAGTAGCATTTACTATGCGCGCCAGCGACTCCATTATACTACTTATATGACACAGTTACAGCATTAGAATACACATCAGATATCAGACTTCTTACAGGTAGGCTGAAACTTAGAATTTCGAGTTGGTTTGAAAGCTCCCCATTATCGCTCACGAACTTCGTCGGCGGCTACACCCTTTGTGTGAATATCAAAAAAATATGTTTTACATTTCAAAACTTATGAATGCTAAAATGTTAAAATTATGATTTATATATTCATGACCGATGTACACACACATTTTGTGAGCTTTTTTTTGAGTAAAGGGAGCAGTGTCATTCATGCCCCTGTGACTGGGGTCTATCCTTAACCAAATGACATGATGAACAAGACCATGAAGTAGAAACATCAGAAATAAGAATCAAACACTATAAATCTTTATAGGATTAGTTTTACAGTGTAGCCATGCTTCTTCCTGCTAACGTTTTAGCCTACATAGACCTAAAACTATCATGTATCACATACTATCTATCCTATTTCTTCTATATAAAAGCCTACATACATCTAGCCAGGACTGGTACCTGTCTAGATGTATATAGTTATACATATTGGTAATTAATATTGGTAATTAATATTCAACTATCGCTGTTTTCAATTTAAAATCATCTGGACCCAAAACATACATAAAATCGATCTTGCACAAACTAATTAAATCACAATAGACCTTGTTCAGATGTGGTCACATGATCATTTAAGGGTGATTACTGTCTGGTGATTGTGTCCAATTAGCTAAGAAATAATATCAAATGTTATTAATCTTTAAGGGTAATGTTTGATTATCATGATTCACTCAGATTGTTTTGAGTAAATGTGGCATAATTATTTGAATTAATTGCCCAAAAACTTTAAGTAATAACAATTACAGATTGATCCCCATGTTTTTTGTTTTTTTTTGTTTTTTTTCTTAAATTCCTTATTCTGCAACTTCACTTAAACACATGATCTTCCAGATGCACTCATTTGTTTAGTCCAATGGCCCAAAATGGCCCGAAAGCCCGAAATAGCCTGAAAACCCACCCTAGCACGAAATCTTGGGCAGTCAGTCCGGAACAAAGAAACAAAGGTGTGACCTGCTTGGCACAACACTACCACCCTTTATCCGCGAGTGACAGCTCGAATTCCCACACTTCCACGACTGGTATTCAGACAGAACGGCCGAGACCAGCCGAAGCCTGAGATCTTCAGCCCGGCGTGCCCCTCTTTCCTTTTCAACACAAAGACATGATCCTCCTACCACTGCGAAGGTGCCCCTCCAGGCACCTCCGACCGTGCGGAACAAATCACAGCCCAAAAGCTCCATTGAACGCCCTGTCCCAGTTCACCCTCATGCGTGAGGCACTACTCTCGATCTTATATGCCAGTCTCCTGCCCAAGATTCCAGTCAGCAGGAGACCAAGAAACCCGAAACTCCCTTTTGACTCGGAGCCCCGGAATCCTGACTCACTGAAGAATATCACACATTTATACATTTTTCTATTTTTTCATATCTTCATGACCAGCCATCACCAATATGGCTGTCAGTTTCATTCTGCACCGCATCAATATGATAACGATGATTAAGATGTTTTTCAATTGAATACATATAATAAGGAAATCTAAATTACCATTAACACTGTCAGAAAGGGCTGCCTATGATGATCGTCAATATGATAACAATAATAATAATAATTGACTATTAAATACACATAAGGAAATCTACCATTAATATTCTTCGAAAGGGCCCCCTATGACTAAATCATTTTCAAGGCTTAATGAAGTCTCACAGAGATTGTAATGCCTTCAGGATTCCTTTACATTCAAATATTGAATAATTCCTACAATAAGTCACAGCATCGCATTAGATTGTGCTGTTGTATCAATGTATCAAGGACCTGGGATTCAAATACAATATCACTTCTACAAATCTTAACTGTGAACTAACCACAATAGGGGCTGGGATTAAGGCCATCTGGATCTTTTCTGATTTCTTCTAAACTTTAGATAACATCCAGGCCATGAAAAGATATTAGAATGATATTTTATCAAGGGTAAACAAATCTTAGCTCTTAGACCTCAGGTGAAGTAGATGCAGGGTGAGATATTTAGACTTAGTGATAACATTCCCAGCTTGTTCTCAAGAAAATCCTGAAATGTCCAGACTTTTCCTTTATTTTCTAATAGATTAATGCAGATTTAGGAAAATCTGAATATTTCCAAATTTTCTCATGATCCTTTCTCTGTTTTGAATAAACCCTTAGAAATAGACTAGTTTGCACCAGCGATATACAGGGTAAACTCATACTATAGTCATGGGATAGACATACTACAATGTATCGGGGGCGCGTGGTGGTGTAGTGGTTAGCGCGGTCGTCTCGCTTGCGGGCGGCCGGGGTTCAACTCCCCATTGGGATTGGGGTGCTGCACCACTGAGTGTCCCCCCTGTGACAATGACAGGGATATCAAAGGCCCCTAGTGGGCCACCGGCTATTGTGTGTAGGGCCCTGCCTATGGGACCCTGCACATTAAAGAACACCTACCTCGGTAAATGTGTAGGGGTATGGTCTCTATCTTCTCATAGATTCGTTCATTCCATAGATCCGATCATCACAAGACAGAATTGTCAAACCTTGTTCTCGCCTTGATATGACCTTAGATGTTGCTACAGCGTTAAACCTCAATAACCAACCAACCAACAATGTAACGTGTTAAATACACTATCTGAAATTAAAAATGAAATTATAATGAATACAGAAATCCACTAGTATTTGCATAATGGATAATGATAACTACCATTTACCAAACTCAGCAGTGTCCTTTTTTTTAATTTGTGAAAAATGTTGGTAAACGCTATCTGTTTTCAAACCAAATTTTATACTATATACACTCTAATCAACACAAAAATATATATATTTACTAATGGGGTGTTCGTTCACAAATAAATGATCATATTTACCTTGTATATTTATTTTGTTCGCTTCATAAGTTCGGCATGATGCTGCACTCCTGTCTTTGGCCAGTCATGATGGTTCCAGTCATAATACTGTACCTAGACTCTTCACCCATGCCAAATACCAGCCAACATGCCTGTATCCAGCATCAGTACACTCAATTTGTATATACCCGTTGAGCACCAGCGAATCTGCGTCAAACCCGAAATTTACCTCTCGCGAGGATTCCCTGACCTACTAACACACCACACACTTATTGTCACCAAAACTAATTATACATTTGGCCTGATACACGATACATTGTCCAAGACCGATGGTACATTTTGCTGCTCCATGATATAAAAGTGCCACAAAAAAAAACACCCAACAATCATTTTTCCGGGGAGACTTCTGAAAAGTTATCATGAGAGGGTCACATATTTTGGTGATAAATTTGAGTTATCATCAATGTTTTTTGGTTGGCAAAAATTAATAACCGAACTCCCATCTGTAAAACTTTCATGATACTAAAAACATTATTACCAAGGCTACTGTTATTATATATTGACAATATTTTGATGATATTGTGACCTCAAATTCTTTTTTTCATAAATGTAAAAGGAATTGTATGTACTCAAGGTATAAACCTATATGAATAGAGTTTGAATTAAGAAAAAGAAGATTTTTTAGAGTCAATTTGGCAATAATAATTTTCGATATAGTCAATAGTTTTTAAAATGATTATTGTACATATTGTACCTTTGTCAGTTTATCCTGTATAGATCTTTTTTTTTAAATTGTTATCAATTACAAACAACTAAAAACAGCTCTACGCTTACATGTGATTAGCCAGATGCTTATCACCAGAGAACATCACGAACATATTGAGCATAAGACACGTTGGATCCCTATATAAGGCCTTGGTGTGGTCTCATGCCACCTTCAGGTTAATAACCCCTTAATACAGAAACATGAGGCTGGTAGTTATGAGTGCGCTGGTGCTGGTGGCCTACCTCCAGGGTGTGCTGGGACACGGCCGCCTCCAGGATCCCCCCAGCAGGTCCTCCTGCTGGCGCTATGGGCACAAAGGGTGTGTCCGTAATGACGACGACACCGAGCTCTTCTGTGGTGGCTTGACTGTAGGTGATCCTTTCTTTCAATAGAAATGCATCTAGGCTTTTCGTTTACACATGCTCTTACGGGCTATTCTTATGTAATATATTTGAATATGATTAGATAGTACTTTGGTTCTGCACATGCTTTTGGCTGCTGGTTCTACAATATTGGAAGAAATGGTAGGATTTTTGTTGTAAAAAATTCAATTATGGTTCCTGCAGCTGGTTCAAATAAGAAATTGACAAAACAAAAACAAACACCAATTAGTAATTATAGACACATTTCATTATATATGCAACCTCTATGCATTGAATTACAAATTTCAATCTGTTTAAATTCTTGTGTATATCATAATAATAGTTTATGATACTTACAAACATCGCATGACATATTTCTTTCCTTCTTTGATGTACATGTATAATCTCTTATAACTATAATACAGAATTTTAAAATTTGTAACTTTACCTATTATTTGTTGAGTATTTTACTGAGATTGTTTTTTGCGAGTGACATTTCATTTGAATATTTTTGTTTTGGACAAAAACCAATTGGTCATATTTGCACTAAATTGAAATGTCAGGAAGACCTCCCCCGAAAATACATTGAGCTATCTGCAAATAAAAAAACTGTAATTACAATAGAATACTTTTTCATCCCCTACAGCGTCAATGGGTAAAGAACAAAGGGAAGTGCGGAGTTTGCGGAGATGCCTGGGACCTTCCCCAGCCCAGGGCCAATGAGGTAAGTCAAACATCTCTTATCAATGTTCAAGACTCTGTAGACCAATGAATAAACTCCCTACAGACCCTGTATGTTAGTGTATCCCTCGGCACATTGAACCTGTGTAGAAAGTATAATTGTAGCCATGGTGCATATTTGTGTGTATCTAGCTAACTTTTTTATGATCACCAATGTATGTGCTAATACAGCTATATCATGAAGTGGAATTTGACAGTTGATTATGCTTTGACAAATTTGTTACAAATGTATACTATATAATACTATATAAACCGACGATCCAGCCACTGTTTGACTGTAGACAGTATGAACAAATATGACAGAGATATGTTCGATAAATTTGCTAGAAAGAGTGATCCATACAATTCATATCTGTAATACTACTGCATGAATGGCTATTGAAGAGTTATGTGAACGTTATAACATTCAGACATTGTATAGGCAGCTAAACATACCACTCCTGTCAGTTATGTGTAGGGTGAATTCATCTGAATATTATTAGAAAGTTGATGAATCACAGACTATTGGGACGTGTAGTGCCGACAAGATTAAATTTACACAACCTTTTATATCCTTGTCATTGGTACAAAATAGTATGTACTATAGAGGATTAAATCTGTGGAAGACATTACCAGCAGATCTACAGTGACTGGACAGTAAACAGTTGTTTAAAATTGCTATACTACTGTATATGTCAAATTAGAAATTGTATGATTTGAGAACAATACATGAGAAACAGTTACGAAACTTTCACTAATACATGTTCCTTTTTGTAGGCAGGAGGCAAGTATGGTAAGGGTGTGATTGTGGCTAAATATAAACCGGGTCAGATGATTGACATTAGTGTTGACCTGACGGCCTCACATCTTGGATGGTTTGAGTTCAGGCTCTGCAAGCATGACAATATCAACAAGTGAGCTTCTTTTATATTTGATTTATATTTATATTGAAGGGCTACTAATGGTGATAGTGCTATGAGTATATCAAACAATGGTAAATTATAGTACACTGAGGAGATAGATGTCAGTCTTAATTAATTACGTTATTCCTGATTTGTAGACCCCCCTCTTATATAAATTTTAAGCATTGCAGTGAACATTTGAGTGTACCACACCCAACAAACCACTCTGCTTGCTATGTGTGTAACAAAGGAACAAACCATTATTTTCCAGAATTTCTTACTATTGATCTATACGTTCATACTGGAAGCTACCATATCTTTTATTTTTTAACAAATTAGGAAAGTTGTCAATTTTCACAAGATCAGATGGAATGACAGTAAAACAATAAGAACCTTTTTCTTTTGTTGTGACTGTTTTTCAAATATTGCCTTGAAGCTTTTATTAAATGTCATCATGTATGCGCATGATATTCCAGAGCTCAGTTATATTTCAGAGAGTAATGTTTACTCTTAGAACAACTAGAACAATGGGAATAGTGAGAGTGATATAATTTGGATGAGCAAAGTTTGAGACATAACTCATATAACTGGATACAGTGGGCAGTCATAGCAAGTCATAACCGTATTGTTTTACGGATTGACTTAATAATATCAACGTGCTTGTGTTCCTCTGAACCAGTCTTCTCTTAAATATCCAGTGCTCGAAAAGGATCAGCAAGATATTTGATGAAGATAAGTTATAAAAGAGTTATTTTCAAATGTATCTATCTTGCAGAATCATTACCCATGAGTGCCTGAATCAGAACCTTTTGGTCCTGGCTGATGGAACGACAAGATTCAAGGGTCCACTCAACAAAAAGAAAGTTTACGTCATTAAGGCCCGTCTTCCTGCTGGTCTCACCTGTTCCCAGTGTGTTCTTCAGTGGAAGTACCACACAGGTAAGGCACTAGCACAAAGTTGAAAGACATGCCTTAGAGATACAGTCATAAAGGCAAAATAAAATCAAAGATATGGCTTACTTTACTGCAAAAAACCTTTCTTGTTATGTTACATTGTAACGTACCAATGTTATTTTGATGACTCCGAAGACATCACTGCAATCAAGTGGTGCAATTTTATATATAAGTATATACATATGAAATGTTTCACTTCTGTATTTTCTTGAAGGAAACAACTGGGACTGTGATGATCAGGGAAACTGCGGTGACGGTCTTGGGCCTCAGGAGGAGTTCTACGGCTGTGCTGACATCACCATTGTGTAGACAAGACAATATTGAAGCTCACAGTGTTATCACTTTTGTTTTGGATTCTTAGAAAACATGCGAATGACTAGTGAGATTCCTAGGTAAGGGGAAATACATTTTCCACGTGACCCGTCATCTCTTCTGAATAAAAATGATTGACAAACTCATAGTCCACTTGTGTTAAAATCAGTTAAGTTATATACATCAAAATTCGAATGACATGCTTTATAATCTATATCAAAGGAGGCAGTTTAATGGCCATCTGGGCCCACCTGTGAACACTATTGACGAGCACTTGCTATTCGAAAAGACAAAGGTATAATTAATTACACTTTGCATAAAGTTCTAATAATCCCGCAGTAACTGTGATAACCAATTGAGATAGGTATCACTATTACATTAGTATGCTCCATGATCATTGATGTGGTGTTTTCTGTTTAATATACTATTTAATAGTATAATAACTCCAATCCCTAAGGAAGGCGATGCGAAAAATGTTAGTAATTGGCGTCCTTTAAATAACCTGTGTCTAATGGGTAAATTATTAGAGAAATGTGTGTATAAGCAAGTTATGAGTTATTTTGAACGTAATGATCTGTTAACTCCAAATCAGCATGGATTCAGGAATGGTAGAGGGACAGACAGCACATTCATGGACCTACTGCGTAAATTATATTCACATATCAATAAGGATTTGGTTGCAAGTTGTCTGTTCCTCGACTTTTCTAAGGCTTTCAATACTGTAGATCATGGGATTTTATTAAGGAAGTTAAGGGTGTATGGATTGGATCAGATTTGCATCAATTGGTTTACGAATTATTTAAATGATCGTACACAGGTTACAAGGTTAGGTGCCATTACCTCTAGTGAAAGAAATGTGAAATGTGGCGTATATCAAGGTAGTCCATTAGGGCCACTTCTCTTTATAATATATATCAATGATATATGTAATGTTGTAAATAATGTGTATTGTAATATGTATGGCGATGAAACAGCGTTAGTATGTAATGGGGTAAGTCAGTTAGAGGCGGTCAAATACAGTGTAATACAGTTAGAAAAGGTTTGGGATTGATGCCCTATTAATAGAATTACTCTTAATATTTCGAAGACTAAGCATATGCTAACTGATCTGAGGGGATGTGAAAGAATACAATGTGTGTATTACCATGGATGGGCGTATAGGTACGTATATTGATCGTCACCTTACATATGAAAGAATGCTCTCAAATGTAATATCTAAAGTAATTAATAGGCTGTTAACCTTTGCAAAGATAAGGAAATTTATTGAAAAAAGGCTGCATTATTATTATATAAACAGATGATCTTACCTTTGTTGGACTACACAGGCTTTGCATGTGATTCGGGCACGCAAAATAAAATTAAGAGATTACAACCACTACAAAATAAGGCGATAAAGACTATTCTATTGCGAAATGAATATATATCAACCATTGAAATGGGTGACTTGCAGGGGGAGTTAGGCCAGCACATACTTGAGAAGCGGAGGAAATTGATTATATTTAAGGTGATGTATTTATAAGCTATCTCGGTCTGATGATAATATTGAAGAAAAAACTGGTATTAAATTGTTACGAAGTACGGAAAAGATTAAATTAAGAATAGATGTTACTAATAAGGATAAGGTTTTTTAAAGTCCTTATTATAGAGGAGTGTGGTTATGGAATATGTTAATACCTTTCCCTGTGCAGAAATTACCATTGGCTTTGTTTAACCAGAGAATTAGGATGTTTATCTAATTTAAGTAATTATATTGTATAGATTGACTACTGTGGTACCATATATTATTCTTCATCATTTTTCATCTTATGCGATCAATTTGTATTATGTATATCACCTGCATTGGAAGAACTTCTGTATTGAAGAGGTGTCTAAGGGGGGGAAAAGAGAAAAAAATGATCACATTGAATTGGAAAGTTTCATACGAGCTGTATATTTGTACTGGTTATGTTTAATTTTGAAGTTTTATTTGTGAAAAAGCAATACACAAATGCAGTTCTGAAAAAAGATATGTGTTAAGGCCTGTATGGCTTTGCATTGCGTCTCAAAACAATTATGCTAATGTATCCTTAGACTCTGATTACTTACCTTTATTACGCTGTCACTAAAGGTAGTCTATGGTCTGAATGTTAAATTAAAAGGTAATACCTTATCTCAGTGTCATTCATATAATTACTGAGGAGTGATATTGGACGAATGTTTTATGTTGAAAACTCATCTGAGTAACATTAAGAGAAAGTTTGGGCCACATATTTTTAAATTGATAAAAAATTAAAAAGTGCATACACGCCTACTTGTCTACAAACAAACCGTACTACCAATTGTAGAATATTCAGATTTCATTTTAACATTATGCCCAAAACATGAGGTGACTAAGTAATAACCATGCAGAATCGATCCTTGCGAATTTGCTTTTAAATATTAAACTTGAAGGGATACTTTGCTTTAGAAACAACAAGAATATCATGTTTCCATGGTTCAAAGTATTCATTATGTGCAGGTATCAATGGACAATTGTGGAGGGTGTATAATTAATTCCAATTAAACATCCTAAATCCAAGCTTCCTGTCTCACCATACTCTGCCCTCATGCACTCTGGTGGCCTTTCAGGGTGATCACACCTGAACCATATATGCTAATTATCCCTTACCCCCCTCCCCTTCCACATACCCCTTCCACCTCCCCGTCCTCTATCCTTTGAATCTGGCAACTCAGGTTGTGCTGAACTGTGACCCCCAGTCTTGTACATTTCACATCACTGGGCCACTCAGCCCTGCTGCTCAGGGTCAATCTTGTACATTTCACTCTGTACAGCTTAGTCTGGCCACTTAGGGTCAATCATTTACATGTCATGTCCTGCCCTGAGTGTGTATGTGGAGGAGGGAGAAGGGGGGTGCAGGGGGGAGGGGCAAGAGGGTAATTAGCATAAATGGTTCAGGTGTGATGTCATCATCCTAAAAGGCCACCAGGGGGCATCAGTGGACAGTATGGTGGGACAGGAAGCTGGGCTTGAGGGGGTATTGATCATTATTAATTATAAACCCTGCACAATTTTACACTTTATCCCCACTTATGTTAAGTACTTTGTATACCTTTATCATCTTATTCAAGTTGTTTCTGTAGAAAAATATTCCTTTAAGGGATAAGCTGATCAGGGAATTACATACCATGGTTAGGCTAAGGCCAGTGTATGAGAGGAGAGATCTGCACCTGCTGACATTATTTTAAAAATAAAGAAAATATCTTTACATTGTACATTTACATTGTACATTGAAAATATCTTTACATTGTACATTTCACATCACTGGGCCACTCAGCCCTGCTGCTCAGGGTCAATCTTGTACATTTCACTCTGTACAGCTTAGTCTGGCCACTTAGGGTCAATCATTTACATGTCATGTCCTGCCCTGAGTGTGTATGTGGAGGAGGGAGAAGGGGGTGCAGGGGGGAGGGGCAAGAGGGTAATTAGCATAAATGGTTCAGGTGTGATGTCATCATCCTAAAAGGCCACCAGGGGGCATCAGTGGACAGTATGGTGGGACAGGAAGCTGGGCTTGAGGGGGTATTGATCATTATTAATTATAAACCCTGCACAATTTTACACTTTATCCCCACTTATGTTAAGTACTTTGTATACCTTTATCATCTTATTCAAGTTGTTTCTGTAGAAAAATATTCCTTTAAGGGATAAGCTGATCAGGGAATTACATACCATGGCTAGGCTAAGGCCAGTGTATGAGAGGAGAGATCTGCACCTGCTGACATTATTTTAAAAATAAAGAAAATATGGAATGGACATCTAAAAAGACTAAACATAATACTAGACAATCAAAAATTTGCAGTTTCCAAACCAAAATCCCGAAAAAAAACGTCCTTACCTATTATACAGAATCAATTTCATGAGATGCACTGCCTAATGATATTAGAAATATCACTGATATCATTAAATTTAAAAGGACAACAACAATCTGGCTAGAAAACTGGAAGACAGGTGTTGCTAACTGAGATACACAAGTCACAATACAGTTTCCTTCTCAGCCAAGGTGCGACGTAACGGTCAGGCTCTGCGACGTTCTAATAACGTTCTGTGACGTTCTGCGACGTTATTAGAACGTTCTGCGACGTCACATCCTTGGCTGGGTTTTGCTCCCATTATTGTTTAGCATTACCTGTATTCTTTTTGTTATCAGTACCACCTTACGTTGTGTTCATATGATATGGTATGTTGAAAATGATATATCAATTGACATTTAACTTAGCACCTATATACTTATATCTATCATGTAAAAAGTCAGACCATATTAATTGTTACACACACATATGAAGCGTAACTTACCATCTCTTATTATCTGTATAGACCCTATCCGAATAAAATGTGATATTCTTATATGTATAGTATTACTTTTTTATATCAAAGATCATTTCATAAATGAATGTGGTTTGATAAATAATTTTTAAAAAACCTGTAACTGGTAACAACCCAAAGGATAAAGGTACTTGATGGTGTCTAGCCTGATTTTGAATGGCAAACAATATATCCTACATAGCTTTTATCGGCAATGGCTATATGTCATTTATACATCCTAGTAATCAAAATTTTCAATTTTCACCATTTGTTAAGGAAATGCCCTTTTATCATTCATTTCAATAGGAAAAAATCACATTTCTTACCACAGTAAAAACTACCACAACTATTCCCTTATTTGATATCTAGTTTTATTCAATATTAATCTCTAAATAATGGCACAATTCATGACAATTTCTATACTAAAAGCTTGAGTTTTGTCGACATATTACCCAGCATGCATCCTGTTTCAGGCTAACCTGCAGGTAGAATTTGAGAAACTGGCTACATGTGGTTGGGAAAAGTATAGGCCATTATTCATGTGTTAACCTCTGCTGCTTAGACACTTTTTTTTACCGCATGCCAATATCGCAACAGAAATTAATTAAGTCAGCTGGCCACAGGTTGCTCATAAGTTTTTGACATAAGCTTCAAATTGTCAAGTCCATTGTCTTCTAGTCAGAATGCTGAGATGGTTTTGACAACCTTGCACCTGGCTACAAAACAAAATCCTGGCGACAAACAAAAGTACACATAGGGAGCCACTCCATAAAGATTTGGCAATAATTATCAGGAGTCGAAGCACATCCATACAAATTATTGTAAGTTTAGGTAACATCCAATTCTCCCAACCACGGATAGCCAATTTCTCAAATTTTACCTGCAGGTTAGCCTGAAACAGAATGCATGCTGGGTAATATGTCGACAAGACTCAAAGCTTTAGCATAGGAATTTTCATGAGTTGTACCATTATTTTAAGCACAACATTGTGAATAACTATCCATCAATATTATTTAAGTTAGCATCCATATCCATCAATATTTCCGGAGGCATTTAAAAATTCATTCATTGTAGATGGATATATCGCAATTATTTGTTTATTTTCTATAGATTTTCCAGAGAATTTGTCGACAAATTCAGCCCAAATTAGCCTGCAGGTCCCTAAAAAACTGGAAATCAGCTATCCGTGGTAGGGAGAATTCGACGACAGTATGAATTAAAGTGTTGACTTTTATTTAGTAGATAATAGGCTGAATCGACATGTTTCAACAGGTTAGTGTCTTCATAAAAATTATTGCAAAGGCCTCCCAGCAGTATCGTGATGATAACTTGAAAACATCGCTATTTTAAAATAACATTTCTTTACAACAATTCACATATGAAAATATAAACATGTATGTGATCAAGGAAGGATGCTGTATAAAAAAAAAGAGCAAAAAAAAAGAACCGGAAAAAAAAATCCAAATGGCGATGACATTTTTTTGGTATCGTATTGTATCTGAAATACGATCATCATGAAATTTATATGGAATCCCTTCTTGGTGACAGAAGATTAAAGAAACTGTCGTAGACAGATTGATGGCCGAAGGATTGTGTGTTGCCAAATTGAGTTGTTAAGGAGTGAGTTCTGGGTAACAAAATCGGGTCTCTTGAGGCTGTTTTAACCCTTTGGACCCAATCCGGTCCGGTCATAGCCGCCCGAGGGTGTACTCCCCAATCCGGCCGTAGCCGCCAGGAAAATTTTTCCCTATTATTCCAAGGATAACACTTTTGTGAATATTCAACATACAAAAATGGCCAATATATCGTTTAAAAGCTGATTTAATTTCCTGCCCAATGCTACAAACCCCAGGTGTATAATATCTATTGTTAGGGTTTGGTTAGCCCTTGAACAATTAAAAGGAATTTAGGTAAATCCGGAGGGAAATCCATGGATATCTTGGGGAAATCAAGCAATTCGTGAATGAAAACTGTGAGATCTTAAGGGTTAGAGAGTAAATCATCCCTGCATGATTATCTAGGGAAGAAGAAAAGATTAATTCATAATCACATTCACTAAATTTAAGGATTGATAAGTAATCATGAAGATGGATTCAATTGAGTGCGATTCTTTATGATTTTCTTATTCTCTTTAGTTTGTACTATACACATACAATTTTTCTGATGATGTTAAGATGACAAGAAAAAATTTCAATTTTGTATACATAACAATTCTAATGCTTCACTGGTAATATTTTTTACAAACACTAACGACAATGCCCTATTTTGAGTTATATAGTCATTATCAAAATGTCCCTGGATTTTGTGTGTCGCCCAGTAACTTGACCGATAGGGGATTTTACGCTGACATAATGCTTTTTTTTACCAGCAGACTGAATGACTTTCTGCACAATCCTTTGCTCCCACCAAAAAAAGGCAACCTTTAGGTTAGGTTAAATTCTTATATATATTTGCTTTTCAAACAGTGAAATTAAACTCTGCTAGCTGATCCAAAAAAAAAGTGTCTGCCAATAGAGCGACACTTTAGACAGCTATAAATGTATATGGCCCACACTGCCGAGGAATGGTGTGTCTTAAATAGCTTTGAAATACTGTTTGGCTGATATAGAGGAACCTTTGCGGTTGTCCTTGGGTGGCAGTAAAACTTATGGAGATTGTACAGACCTTGATCAAGGCCCTTGTGCCGTGATGATCTCCTTTCAGTTGTACAACCATCATTTGTGACACCATTTGAAAAAATAAGTTGCAAGTTGCATGCGGTCAAATTGAGATATGGGACTCTAGATCTGAAGTCAGAAATTGGCCCCACCATCACAAATGCCTTTTTTATGCCTTTTTTATTCTTTAATATCAGGACTATCATTTCCAAACGTATCTTTGCACAAAGGTAGTTAGTAAAAACACCTTGTGCATATGATCAGTTGTATAGGAATAAAGTAAAGAAACGGTCACCAGATTGCAGAAGAAATATCATAAAGTATTCGGAATTATATGGGTTACCACATCACATAATGTAAATACACTTGGGCTCCTGGTAGGTGTAGTATACCTGTTTAGTTATAGCATTAGTTGCATCTCCTAGTGAGCACCACCGCTTGGGATAAAATCAATAATCAGACTGATATATAAAGATGGGAACCTATGGTTAAAGGCAGAGAACACTATCAGATACCGTTTGGAACAGTACGAGTCTTAATGATTCTGGGGTTTGGATAGCCACATATACGGACATCTGTTGACTAGTGAGATAACTACACTGTTCCACGAACGCGTGAAGCCAAACGGACTCTACGGAGGGATCTCAATAAGATATTGAGATATATCATTTTGAAAAATGACATAGAAAGCAATTTTGAAAGTCATGTCATCATGTTTATGACGTCATAACTATTTAGATAATGTGTTTTTCATGATCAGGTTCCATGGTTTCGTAATGTCCTTTCATAACAATTTACAAAAATTAACATATCTAAGGCCCTAATTGCAATATTGAAAACATTCTTTCAGTTTTGGAAAGCCTAGATCATGCCCCAGAAGTCAGAAATCACTAAAAAGCACTTTCGTATAATCTTAATGGCGTCTCATAAGACTGTTGCGAAACACAACATTGTATTTTATAAAATGTCTATTGATATTTTCTCTACATATTGTACTAAACGCTATCTCTCAATGCGTCTCATTTCGACGCTACATAAAAACGTCAGACCGCCCTTAAGGCAATCCCGTTAGGGGTGTTTTATGATCATGGCGCCCGCCCCCTGCTCAGGTCGCGGGTGCTTGCAGGTCGCCTGAGGTGAGCCCACCGGAGCGACTGACGTCACACCGGACGCGCCAGCTCACCGGACGCGCCGGACGCGCATATCCGTCAGCAGCGCGTCCTCCTGTTAATAGTCTCAGCTCGGCCCGCGACAGTCATTCATTGGTGCGCGGTAGAGGACGATGAACGTGTTTGGTAGCTGAGCAGCAGACCTAGGCCTATAGGACCAACCAGATTATATTGTATCTGTTGTGTGTGACTTTAAAACCAGGAGTTGGACTTGGAAATATTCTAGGAACATTTGGACTTAATTCTAGGACTTGGAACCCCTCTACAGGCATTGTGTTAGAAATTAGAATCATTCATATCACAGGACTCAATTAGGCAAAGGAACATTTAGGACATTTTAGGACTGTTTAGTTTAGAATTATTGAAAGGTTTGTACGAAGGTTATTTGGAAATCACTTATTCATTTGTGCCACTGGTTTAATATCAATAAAGGACGTACCTCATTAAATTCACTGCCAAATTTACACAGCGAGTTTAAGCTTTACCCTCATTCCAATTCGTCTCCCCAACACGTTGTTTAACATAACCATTTACCCCTAGGTTTACCACTCTTAGTTCTGGTTAGAACTTCTCCCCTTCCTTATTAGACCAAACTTTATTCCATGTGAGGAGCCTGTGTTTGGGAACATTCTAAAACCCTGACTCAAGACTTCCTCACATCTGGTGATGGGACTTAAAAGATATTAATTGAACTAGTGGCACGTTTTCGGCTTTTTATTATAACTCTAGGGTTTCTAGTCACTTAAGAGAATTTATTACCTAGGTTGTCGCGAAATTGGCCGCACGCATAAATTACCTCCCCCAACCCACGGACCCATTCTCCACAAAAGGCCCGCATTCCTAATGAGAGGGGCAGCTGTGATGTGATTGCCGATTCAGCGCAACCCCCTTTTATAGTAAGCAGTGTGTAAACTTGCTTTTCAGGACAATTTTGCAGGTAGGAACATATTGTGCTTATAAATAACTACAAAGGGTACGGATTTCGATAAGGTACCTAAAATACCACCAGGTATCATCGCAGAGGGACACTTGTGTCGAACTCTTTGACATTCTGGTGGGATATATACAGTAAATTTCTTTATATAAATACAATTTATCGAAAGGTGTGAATTTTTAATTAGGCATATGTTCTGGTGGCCTTGTGGTGTCGCTCAGGGACCGCTCTAAGTAGAGTTGGATTCGTGCCGGAGGACGGCCGGAACATTGCCTTACAAAATTATGAGAAATATATTTTCTCTGAATTTCTGGTTTCAATACAGAAAACAATACTGTTTGCTTTTCCATTCTGCCTGTGGAGCACTTGGGCGGTCGACTCAGTCGTGTTGTACCTCACTCAGGATATTTTCTGAGGTCAAAGGCTAAGCAATTCTGGTCGTACCATCTGAGAAGAACCATAAGGTATACCTGGTTTAGCAGACTTTTCCATTCTGCCTGTGGAGCGCTTGGGCGGTCGACTCAGTCGTGTTGTACCTCACTCAGGAGATTTTCTGAGGTCAAAGGCTAAGCAATTCTGGTCGTACCATCTGAGAAGCACCATAAGGTATACCTGCTTAAGCAGATACTTTGAAATATTCTTATATTTATTGAAAAGAACTCATCATTATTGAAATTTCTATAGGGGTTGTTACACCTAGGCAGCCTCATATAGTATCACTGATTGACACACCATTTTTACTTATTGGTAACAACTTGTCCATTTTTCAAAATTAAAGACTAACAGTTGCCTACACGTACCACCCTAAAAATTTCTGCCAACCTTCCTTTTCCGCCCGCCACCCCGCCCAGCCCCGACCGGCCGCCCGCCAACAAACGGCCCGTTGGACCCGGCAACCCCAAACCCCATATTGCGCACCATCGGGAATCTGATTTTCTAAATAGCGCGGAGATCTGTTCACACTGATTGGTGAAAAGTGGCCGACTTTTACTTATTCCCTTCGCTAGTCCCAATGTTCTAAGGAGGTATAGTGAGGGTTTTTACTCGATAGGCGCCAAAAGAGTTGATTCTTAGCTATTTGCCCTTGGATTTGGATAACGCTTTGAGATATTGAATTAGGCTATGCAGAGGCATTGTGCTATGAGACCAATTTACTGATCTGTGTTTTAGAGTTAGTGATACGTTTATTGGGACGCCGATTTATCTTTCCTACCTAGAACTGTGAGAAGTTATTGGTGAACGGCGTTGCTTTCTGTTGATTCATACAGCAAGTGAACATTATAGACTGATCTATACACATTTCTCTGTGACTTTAATATATATAAGTACTGATCCTTCAAAATGACTATTATGAGAGACTATGTCCAGTCGGTCAGATTCTGAGGAAGACATCTATCACAGTCCCTCCACACACACACAGTTTATTTCCGAAGAGGAACCAGTTGATAACCCGTCTGGGACGGTTCCCCCTTCTATATTAAGGACTCATACAAGATCACAGGGACCAATCCCGGGGATACAATTGGAATCTGAACGTTTAAGAACTTTCTCTATTCATGGAAAAGTCTTCACAGCTGAAGAAGTAGCTGAGAGGACTGGTTGGCCTCCTGAGGTAGAACATACCTTGCCTGGTTTTCGCTCAGCAAGTCCCCCTGCTCAGCATCGGGACAGCCGAACTGTTCGTTTTGACTCGCCCTCTGCTTGTCGCGCTAGTGTCTCGGTCCCAGAAGTGAGACAGTTTCTATCACCGGAAGGTAGGACATTACGACCTATTTTCCACGCTGCAAGTTCTGGTGCTGGGAGGCTTCCTCCACGGCCCGGAAAAGCCGGAACTTCAGGTCAGCAAGGGGCCGCGGATCTCTTTCCGACAGATGATTCTCGGTTAGCCTCTGATTTATTAAATGTTTCGCGCATCCTCTTCCCACACTCTGAAGGGGAGCCCTCAGCAAAGGGCAACGCTGGGACCTTAATTCAGCGGTCCGGGGATCCTCCATCATCACCTTTATCTATACGGCTTCAGGGACAACAGGGTCAGGGAGCTGATCCTGCATTTCTTAGAGACGAAAGTGGATCGTCTATAGCTGCAAAGTCTGTGGAAACACCTGCAGACAATCTGAACAATCTAACCGAACAGGATCCCACCGCTCAAGGACAAGGAGTCGAGTCCCCTCCGTCCTCACCACAACGACGGGTCAATCCTCTACCTGTCCAGCTCATACCAGCTGGGCAGATTCCCCAGGATATTCCTGTCCTCCCACAAATACCAATTAACCAACCAAATTTCAACATGGCAGCAAAACAACCCGCTCTAAAACTACCCACTTTTTCTGGAGAAAGTGATGAATTTATTAACGCTTATTTTGACGAAATTGATTCGTTGGCAGTCCTTTGTGAATGGTCTGCTGCGAATAAGCTTGCTATGGCCAAACACCAACTTAAGGCCCAAGCTCGTGACTGGGTTTCTTCATTAGATCCCGCTGACGTAGACACTTATGCTAAATTAAAAGCTCGTCTTACAGATATTTATGGAGATGTCAGGGCAGCCTGGCAAAAGCATCAAGATTTCTTTAATTATAAACAAGGTAAAGATCAGACTGTCAGGCAGTTTGCTGGAATCTTGCGACAGGCACAGGCTCGATCTGGGGTGGATGCAGGTGTCCTCCTCGCCGCCTATATTAGGGGTCTGAGGGCTCCTATGTCAAGAGAGGTGGCAATTCAAAACCCCGCAAACTTCGAGCAGGCAGTTAACATTGCATCGAGGATGGAATCAGTGGACAGGCCCCAAAGAGCCCTGGCCGCTCTGCAACCATCTGAGCCTGAAAGCATGTTGAAACCCCCGGCAGCGGCCGGAGGGGACAGCACTCCTGACAACGTTCGTGAACTAAGAAAAATGACCGATACAATTCTGGCTGCGATTGCAACTCAGAATTCACGCCAACAATGGACGCCTCCGAGAGGAAACGGTAGGCCTTTCAACAACAGCCCCAATTACAACAACCGCTCTGGCTTTGGTCGTGGTCAGGCAGTGCGTACAACACCTGGCCGGGAAACGCGCTTTCCCGGGCCGAACGCCTGGACCCACGCCCGACAGACCAGAGCCGAGGACGGAACACCGTGGTGTGTAGCCCACCAACGGTTTGGCCACGATACAAATTCGTGCAGATTCTTACAGGATATTTTGCGTACTAATAGACCACCATCTTTTGGTCAAGCTCAACAAAAATATTTTCCAAATAGAAACCAATATCCTCCAAAAAACTAGATAGCCTGCATGGTGAGATTCGCGTTTCACTGTGCACGATAAAAGCAAATCTTCAAGAGTCGCACTCTAAAGTTGATCCAATAGCAATTGATCTCTTATTCAATAATGTCCAAATTAATTCAATTATCGATAGTGGAGCTAGTCACTGTTTTATAAGACAGGATGTTTTCGAACGAATTCCTAAAGAAAATATATTACATACATCATTCCCAACCTCAAGTTCTATAACATTGGGAGACTCTTCTGAAATTAAAGTTATTGCAGACGCAAGAATTAGATTTACACTCGCTAACGTTGAAGTTGATTTTAACTTTCAAGTTCTCTCAGACCTTATCTATGATATAGTTATTGGCCGTGACTTTCTAGCGGCAACTCAAGCTCATATTAACTTCCAAGATAATACAATAACATTCTTTAGGAATAACACTGTTACACCCATGGGATCAGAGGAAATTATGCCTATGAGTGAGGTTATAATCCCCGTGAATGTAAAGGACGTGACGGACGGCCAGCCATGGATCCTGGAACCGGCTGTGACAGCACCAGTCTTGGCGGAATGCTGCACATTCGCTGGAAAAGGTTTGGCATGGCTGAAAGTCATGAACCCTACAGATTCTCCTGTTAAGCTTTCAAAATCAACTGTGTTAGCATTTGCTACTGATGAATATTATATACCCCCTATTCAAAATTCTGAAGTGTCTGCAGTTTTCAAACAAACCGATACTCCTCAACCAATATTGACATTACTTGAAAACAAAATTTGCCCAGAAACAACACGTTCTGCTAATCAAAATTATGACACTAAAGTCCAGGATAGAGAGCTAATTGATTCAATCGATCTATCAGCATCTTCCTTGACTGAGGTTCAAAAGGAACAACTTCGCGAACTGTTATTAAAAAATAGAGCAGCTTTGGCTTTTTCTATGGAAGAAATGGGCAAATGTGACATTGCTCCAATGAGTATTAAAGTAGACGAAACCAAAGGTCCTGTAGCTTCTAGACCTTACAGGTATTCACCACAAAAAATGGACATAATAGATGAGCAAATCAAACAACTTTTAGACCTGGGTATTATAGAACCTTCTTCATCTGCATGGAGAAGCCCATTAGTTGTTGTTCAAAAGAAGAATGGAAAACCGCGTTTATGCACTGACTTTAGGCTACTGAATGCAATAACTTATAAGGATAAATTCCCAATGCCTACAGCCCGTTCTTTGTTTCTATATATGGCATATAAAGAGCCAACAATTTGGTCTGCATTGGATCTCTTAAGTGGTTACCACCAATGCAGTATTGATGAAAAATCGAGACATTACACAGCTTTTGAGTCACCAATGGGTCTATTCCATTATGCAAGGATACCATTTGGCCTCGTCGGAGCGCCTTGGCAGTTCACCCGAATCTTAGCACTTGCTCTTAGAGGGCTTGTGCCGAGAGTTTGTTTGGCATACCTTGATGACATTATTGTCTACGATTCTACATTTGAAGAACATTTGGCTAGCTTGCAACTAGTGCTACAAGCTCTTATTAAAGCAAACTTGAAACTTAAACCTGAGAAGTGTGACTGGTGCAGGGATGAGATCGATTTCCTGGGCCATACGATTAATGCTGAAGGACTTAAAACGCAACCTCATATTATTACTAAAATTCATCATTTTGGAAAACCACATAATGTGAAAACAACTCAAGCCTTTCTTGGACTCTGTAACTATTACAGGGCTTTTATCAGTAAGTTCTCTGACATTGCAAAACCGCTGTACGAGTTGACTAAAAAAGGAAGGAAATTCCAGTGGACTAAAGAAGCTGACAATGCATTTTTGACATTGAAAAGATCTTTTACAACAGATCAAATTTTGATTCATCCGAATTTTAGCCTCGACTTTTACTTGTTGACAGACTCTTCCGATGTAGCTGGTGGTGCTGCTTTGTGCCACAAGATTGATGAACTCTATCGCCCTATATCATTCTGGGGTTCAGTGCTAAATGATCGCGAACGTAATTATACTGTCTCTGAGAAAGAAGCCTTAGCAGTGATACAAGCTCTACATAGTTTTGAAGACATAGTACAAGGTTATAAAACAATTATTGTGACAGACCATAAACCACTTTTGACACTTTTGAAAAACGCTAATAAGAGCCCGACTCCGAGAATCAGGAGATGGGGTCTTTATCTATCAGCTTTTGACGTTGACATTATTTACGAAGCAGGTAAGACACACTTTCTAGCGGATTACTTATCACGCACACAAACAGGTGAACCAAATGCAGAGGAGTTTCTCCCTTCTGTAGGTGGCGAACTAATGCCACTGGCACTTGAGGACGATACCAATGACCCGCTCTCATTGGAAAGTATCCGCAAACATCAAAAGAAAGACACTGAGTGTATTACCTTGTACCAGTACCTGAAAAACCAAATTGTACCAGAGGACCCAGACCAAGCTCGATCTGTGGTCGCTCAAGCTAATTTTCTTGACATTATGAAACCAGGAATTATTTGTCATTTTAAAAACATTAAGTCAAAGAAGACATCGAATGATATTTATTGCCCAAAACCACAAATTCTAATACCAGTTACATTAGTGTATCATGTGTTATCACGCTTACATGACGACATTCTCTCAGGAGGTCATGTTGGACAAAACGCTCTAGCTGCTAAGGTGACAGACAGATATTACTGGAAAAACATGCATCGTGACATTGTTAACTATGTGAGATCTTGTGATAGTTGTGCACTACGGAAACGTGTGCCCCATCCTAAAGCATTGGCAAAGTCGTGGGATGAGCCTACTCGCCCTTGGGAGGTGGTTTGCTGCGACTTTATTGGACCGTTGACACCTGCTAAGGATGGCTCGCGCTATATTATGACGTTCATCGACCTGGCTACAGGATGGCCAGAAGCATTTGCAACTAAAGACTCTACCGGGTCAACAGCCGCATTTGCCTTCCTAACTGGTATAGTTGCCAGGTATGGAAGGGTTTCCAGAATACATTCGGATAGAGGACAATCGTTCTTATCAAAATTCCTAAAGGCTGTCACTCAGAGATTAAACTGTCATCATACTTTCACCTCTGGTAGAATGCCTACAGGCAATGCCAGGGTGGAAAGGTTGCATCGTACCCTGGAGGACGTGATCGCATGTTATGTCACTCAGGACCACAAGGACTGGCCACAGCTGTTGCCAATTGCCTTGTGGGCAGTGCGTTCAACTAATTCTGCACGTACAGGTTTTTCTCCCTATCAATTACTTTTTGGCCGTGAACCTGTTTCTATGGGACTTTCTGATATACCCATTGATGTTGCAACACCTGAAACAGACAATGAAAAATATGCTTTAGCAATGAAATTAGTTAACATGTTTACCAAATCAGCAAAGCATGTCACCGAACGATATAATAAAGACATGCGTGAACGATTGGACAAAAAGGCTAAACCCTTGGACCTACAGGTAGGCGACTTGGTGCATATTTATGATCCTACATGTGCCGATAACCGACGATCCAAATTTTCTGCTAAATATAAAGGTCCATTTAGAGTGATTGAAACAAAAGGTGATCATTTAGCAAGATTACTTTCTATACATAACCAAAAAGAAATTCCGCATTTAGTTAATGTTTCTAAACTTAAAAGAGCTTATGATTCTTGGAGTCCGGTCAATGCTCCTATACAGGATCTAAATCAATCGGGTGCTGACCTTCAACACGATAACTCTGTCCCTAACGAAGCTATGATTAAAACTACCACTAAAGTAAAGGCGCCTGCAGGTCTAGAGGAAGCATTGCCCTCACATGATCAACCTGACCAGAGAGTGCACGCTTTGGTTCAGGGTCCTCGTGGATGTTGTCACACGGGGAATACGTCGCGACGGATTAAAGAAAGAAAAACGGTACAGTTTGATATTCCTAGGGTCACCCCAGAGGGACCCGCACCATCGCCTAACTCATCAAAGCCCTCTTCTGAGGCACATATACCAGTGGTAAAGCCCACCAAAGAGGTGGCAAATTTCCCTGCTGACCGTGCCACTACGGATCAGGGAGCCGCTAAGGTGCAAGCGGTACAGGTTGGTAAATCCGACCCAACCAGTGACTTAAGCCACGGGAAGTCGGATCCTGTGCATTCCTCTAATTATTCATGCGGGAAAGTCGGATCCCAAGATGCTACACCGGACATTAACATTACACATAAGAAGAGGTGTGGATCAACCAACGGTGGCAGATTGCAGCCTGCTGCCGACGTGCCCACATCTTCTTCTACAACTACACCTGATGCCGAGACTGGAGATTACTACAGCATTAGGCTCATCTCAGGAAAAAGGACTTTACCATCTGGAGAGGTGAGATACCTCACCAAATGGGTTGGTGTCAAAAGGAAGAGTTGGGTTCCTGCATCTGACTTCCACCCATCAATTGACCCTGAGGACTTATACTTACAATACAGAAACCGGAACAATTCATAGTTGATGATTTCCAACTATCGTAGCATAAAGGACTATTGATGCCTTCCGATAGCCCTACACAATTAGTAGTTGATGTCTTCCGACTACTTTAACATAAAAGACTGTTGATGCCTTCCGACAGTCCCACATAAACATTTCACGACCCTACTGGAAGCGGATCAAACACTAACTCTCCCCATATTGTGAATCCCTTACATTTGCTGACACCTCTTGGCAGGAGATACTTACAATGTTGACTGAGTGAGTTGTCCTGGACTTCCTTCTATTTGGGAGGAGGACTTATGTCCATCTCACTACATAGGTTACGCCATACGTCATCATGGTTGGTGGCGAGACTCAGTGACACTGGATCAGGTGACGACGGATCAGTTAACGCCTTGAACAGTATAGGATGTTGAGGATGGCTGCCCAACAAAGGGTCAGCGTACTTTGACACCGCAATGTCCATCGTCTCGACTACGTGCTGTGGAGTTGCAGTTTCATCACCTAGCTCATCCATTAAGGGTGTGTTGGGTCCCTGACAATCGACGCTGGATGGATCTCTAAAATCGCCACCGGTAAAGTTGTTGGTGTCTCCGGAAGGTCCGGGGACGTCTCTGTGCTCCATGCCGACAGCCAGACTTGGTGATTCCTGACAGTCTTCTGCGTAATGGTGTGTTTCCTGACCATCTTCAGGTAAAGCGAGTGTGGGAATCTCTTCATTATTATGACCAGTGGAGTTGCTGGTGGACAGCGGCTGGCTGGTCGCAGGACTTATCGGGGATAATACGAGCATTCCCTGCTTGTCATAGGAACAGTCATCTTTACACAGGACGGTGGTGACGGCCTCCCCGCTGGGCCCAGCAGACCTGGCCCCACGGACATCGGCCGAAGAACGCCCCGACACACCTGGAGACGCAGGCCGGCTTGAGGGGGACCGGCCCTCCGTGTTGACGGCCCCCTGGTCAAATTGACCATCCACCCCTGAGCCACCCCCCACCGCCCCCCGACCGCCACGACCGTCCCCACTCTCATCATCTGGTCTGTCACTATCATCAGAATCATCATCATTTGTGCTTCTTCCATCTTCCCCATTACTATTCCCGTCAGTTATCACACGAAAACCAAAACTGTGAGTACAGATAGGTATTCCCGATAGAGGTAACGGTCCAGCTTGAGACGTAACATTATGAAGTATCACACTCCCATCGGCAAAGTCGCCATTTACCACTAGCACGTGGGTAACTCCTCCAATTCGTATAGTTGTACAAGTTATACCTTCACTAGCCATCTTCACTCTCTGCCACACAGTACACAAATGCAAACCGATATACATTAGGTACATACAAAACCCAGATATTCCCCAACAGACAAATTTTTATTTCTCTTTTTTACGTTTCCATCTATTGGGACTGCTTCCCCATCTTCTCGTCATAAAATAGTAAACACAACACAGAGGACATAAACATGTCTGTAGATTTTCCCTACGCTTCAGGTTGGCCACCTGGCTTGGCGCTCCTCCTTGTTCTGTGTGTCGCTGGCCAAGCGGCTTCACATGGACAGGGTGTGCTACATGCAAAGCCTATTATGAGAGAACAATACGGTGTGGTGTTCCTGCCAGGTAGGCTGATAAGCACCGCTGACTCAGACCATGTTTATAGCGGGTTTAGGGTTCACATCCCGTGGCTGAATGAGTCACTCTCCCTAAACAACCCGATGGCCTTTTGTGACAGCACGCGTCATTTCACCACGAGACATGCACAAAGGGCACATCATGACATCTGTGCTCATACTAAAGAAATAATTGATGTATTGCATGGCATCATTGCCGAGCTTTACAAACTCCAAAAATCACAAATCAAAGAAATACTCGAGTCAATCCCAGGTAGTGCCTATGTCTTAGATCCGGCAAGGCAAAGACGAGGTCTTCTTGACTTCGTGGGTGAGATCTCATATCACTTATTTGGGACAGCGAAAGCCTCGGACGTAGATGCAAATAAATTGCTTGTCTTAACGGCACAGCAAGGAGTTAATCTCAATGCTGAAAATCTTGCAAAATTGGCTAACATAACTGCAGTTAATTTTGATCATGTGGATTCATCTCTTACCAAATTACAGACAGATATAAAACGCATACAACGGAACGCGTTTAATTTGCGTTCTGCTCTGAATGACATGGCTAATGATATGGAAAGACAAAAATTATTGCAAATTTTAACAACAACCATTCTCACAAATCATCTTTCCCTTATGGCATACATGCAAAACATGTTGCGGAAAACGTCTGACTTCGCGGATGGCATACAAAACCTTCTGCGCGGTCAACTTACACAAGCAATAATACCCCCTCAAGATATAAAAAATTCTTTGGCTGAATTAGCTGATACACTAAGAAAAGACTTTCCAAGATTCAAAATCGCTTTCCAATCGCCAAGTTTCTATTATGATAATAGCAAACCGCATTTTATGATTGCAGATGACCAACTGATTGTTTATGTTAAGGTTCCTGTCACAAGTGATGTTCATAAATTTCAAGTGTACAGAACAAGAAATTTTCATGTTCCAGTGCACGTGCACAATTCTTCTTTCACAGACGCGACAATTATGAATAACTTACCATCGGAAATTGCACTTTCTTTAGACAATAGATACTATATCCCTTTGGAATCTTACTCATATCACGATTGCACAGGTGACGAAATTCTCATCTGTCCACATATCCCTTTTAGGAAACCAATAACGAGTGCGACATGCATAGCTGCACTGATTAGAAATGATAGAGAAGACATAGGAAAACTTTGTGTTTCTACTTATGTACCAAACCCAGTTTTTCAGGAATTTGCAGTTTATCTTGACGAGACAGATCTCTTACTTGTTAGTAACAGTAAAAAGGCAGACATAATATGTAAAAATAGAAAACCGGAAACACTTTACATACATCACTTTGCAGTGGTAAAATTAGGTTGTCAGTGCTCGCTTCAATCATCAGATCTGTGGCTCCCATATCAACTGAAGGGATGCGCACGGACAACGACAGACATAACCGTTAGATTTCCCGTTAATGATGCTTTCTTAATGGCGTTTAATCTTTCAAGTAAACTTAAGGCAGCAATAGGTATGGAACCATGGCGAGTTCCAAATCCAATTCCAGACACGAAAAGAAATCAAATTTTACAAAATTCGGCGAATAATCAGCCTTTGATTGACCTGAAATCTTTGGCAGGAAAGATTCAGGAAGATGCTTTCAAACCCAAGAGTCCGGTCACGAGCCAGTGGCTTAGTGACGTGGCTCAGTGGGGAAAACAAACTTGGACAGTGTGCATTTCATTTTTGGCTATGCTTGCATTTCTGTTCATCCTATGCGTCATCTGGCGTAAATACAAATCGGCATTGATTGCTCTTGCATTACCCAATCCGCAACCTGCCTCAGCAGCGGAAATTCCCAATCCATTAGTTCTTGAAGCAGATAACAACATTTCTATCTCTGGTTTGATTTTGGTGCTAATGTTAGCTATAATGGCTATTACTTTTGCCACTTTGATCATTATTCAGATTTGCAAAATTTACAGGGAAGAACTTAAAGATGGATTGTACCTACAAGTAGTTATGCCAAATGACCACTACTCTGTTTTCCTGACAAGAATTGATTTTACTGGAGATTGTACATTTACACATACAGGACCGATCATTTCATCTTGTGAACTGAAAACTAAACTGACAAAAGCCATACTAAAAATTAACTGGGGTATACAAATCTTGGTTATTACACCGGGTGGCACAGAAATTATTAAGATTCGCTTGCCAGCAAAAGTTGTTATACCTTTAGCTTTGGCTAGGGAAATGACCTCCACAACTGAAAGAATCAAGGTCAGGGTCGTTCGCATGGCCCATAACTTCCCAGTCCCCATTCGAAAGTATATGAACCCACCCTCTGACTTGGGGTGGTCATTCATCAGACCGACTCAGCCCACTTCACATGGTAGGCTGGAGTTACTACCAATCGACAATCAAGGTCCTAATATAGATAGTGGCTACAACACTTCTAATACACAACCTCATCCCATCATACACTCATCCCAAGAAAACATTACCCATTTGCCCTTACCTCCTGATCCTGATCAGACTGTGGTTGAATGCCACACTTCGTCGTAGAGCTACCATGATGTCTCTACTGCTAAATGAACATTCATCTCTTAATTCGGCAACACCTTCTTCGAATTCTACAACTGCTGAAGATCGATGCCCTACTTGGCGCCCCACTCCGCCTTGTGGGGCAGACTATTCCACCAACGGAGGGGCAGGGACCGGCCACGGCACCCCCTGCCCACCTGTACCCTGCCCAAGCGCAGGCAATGCCTATGGTACGATGCCAACAAATCCTGTTCTGCCCGCATTTACCAGGCCCGTTTTCCAAAATGTTAACTCAGCGGGACAGAACCAGTGGGCAACGTTAACAACAAATCATCAGAGGAGGGAGCCCACCCCCCTCACACCGACCCCGCCGCAGAACATTCTACCAACGTACGGCCGGGGCGCGATGATTGCTCAGACGGCAACCTGGACATCCTTCCGGCCACCGCGGCCCATGCCCCCAACGACAACCATGTCTCGTGCGGGACGAGGAAGGGGCGCTCTGGGACTGCGGCCGTCGGCGACTCCACCGCCGCCGGGCTTCCTACATGTGGATCCCCCGGAGGATACGCTGTCGCCGGCGGAAACCTGGAGGATGAACCACAGGTTTGCCTGTACGGTGTGTCATCGCCGCTACAGGTACGGCGCCAGGTTGATGCGCCACATGGACATATGCCATACTATCGGCATATTTAAGTGCTTGCCGTGCTCTGCATTCTTTACAACAATACAACAATTCTTATTACATAGGGCTCAGGCACACCCACGGGCGCCTGCGCCTGAATAAAAGCGACAGTACCCAAACTATCTCCTGACTATCTATTCATTGGGTGGCCTTCACCTTGGCCCTGAGCTTGTATCCTAATGTATATAATCTAGTATCGTTGAACTCATCGATCAGTGCACTTCAGGTCCGACTACAGTCAACATGTCCCTGGACTGCCCTCTCTGCACCACAATGGACTCGTTGTCTCTCGAAGATGCTCCTCCAGTCCGGCCGCGTGGAAACCCTGGCTGCTGGGCAACACCTTTACGGCACCAACTTGCACGAGAAAGGCCGGCACCGAGACCCAAGGTCAGGTTCTCTCGTCGTCCCGTTGCCCTGCCGGCGGTTATCCGTAGGAGACACAGGACAATCCCACCGGCCTGGCTATTCTACGTCCAGGCACAGTCCTATGGATTTGAGCGTACGGCCATAGAGTCTGTGTGGTTGCGGATGAGTGACAGTCTACGCTCCCCTTGGAAGATAAGGAGCTGTTCCCTGCGAGACAACATAGCGCCCCCTAAAGCAAAGGATCCTCCTATCGAGGGTCGGGTGCTCAAGATGCTGAAAGAACAATCTAATGAGGAACGGACACGACGCGATGAGGTGCTGGAACTGGCCCTCAGAGACTGTAAAGAACATCAAGGATCTGACTATACTTTATCTGATTTTGTAGATCAAGTCGCTAAGAGACGTTATACTCTGTCTCGTTTTTCTTCACTGTAGAATGCCCAGCTTTATATTGTAACTAATCTTTAAGGGGATCAATAGGTGGATATCCCCGGGCAGAAATTACACACACACGTACAATGTAACTCTTTTGGAAAAAGTAATACACATGAAACTGAAGTTTAGAACTAGCAAAGGAAAAGACACTGAAACAGAAATTGTAAGAAGAAGTTGTAAGAAATTCTATGCCAAGTGACGGTGTCACTTGTCAAAGAAAACCCCGGCGAGTGTTGCGAAACACAACATTGTATTTTATAAAATGTCTATTGATATTTTCTCTACATATTGTACTAAACGCTATCTCTCAATGCGTCTCATTTCGACGCTACATAAAAACGTCAGACCGCCCTTAAGGCAATCCCGTTAGGGGTGTTTTATGATCATGGCGCCCGCCCCCTGCTCAGGTCGCGGGTGCTTGCAGGTCGCCTGAGGTGAGCCCACCGGAGCGACTGACGTCACACCGGACGCGCCAGCTCACCGGACGCGCCGGACGCGCATATCCGTCAGCAGCGCGTCCTCCTGTTAATAGTCTCAGCTCGGCCCGCGACAGTCATTCATTGGTGCGCGGTAGAGGACGATGAACGTGTTTGGTAGCTGAGCAGCAGACCTAGGCCTATAGGACCAACCAGATTATATTGTATCTGTTGTGTGTGACTTTAAAACCAGGAGTTGGACTTGGAAATATTCTAGGAACATTTGGACTTAATTCTAGGACTTGGAACCCCTCTACAGGCATTGTGTTAGAAATTAGAATCATTCATATCACAGGACTCAATTAGGCAAAGGAACATTTAGGACATTTTAGGACTGTTTAGTTTAGAATTATTGAAAGGTTTGTACGAAGGTTATTTGGAAATCACTTATTCATTTGTGCCACTGGTTTAATATCAATAAAGGACGTACCTCATTAAATTCACTGCCAAATTTACACAGCGAGTTTAAGCTTTACCCTCATTCCAATTCGTCTCCCCAACACGTTGTTTAACATAACCATTTACCCCTAGGTTTACCACTCTTAGTTCTGGTTAGAACTTCTCCCCTTCCTTATTAGACCAAACTTTATTCCATGTGAGGAGCCTGTGTTTGGGAACATTCTAAAACCCTGACTCAAGACTTCCTCACAAGACGTTGACGTCATACTCGCCCACAAACCCCTCACCAGAGCTATCAGTAAAGTAGACTGACCCAAGTTGATGAGAGGAGTGTAGGCTGTGTGGCATTCAGGACAGTGCCCCTCACGCCTTGTAACCCCACCTGCCACCTCCTATCGGCCTGGGCATTAGCCCCAAACGACCGGCCAGGGACCGCAGGCCTGGCACTGCCAGCAGCAGTTCACCGGTATTCTGTTAAAGGTGTTTGTACCTATCTAGCTGTATTTGAAATTCCAGTGATACATTTTCTATATCAGGTCAAAATATTCTTCAATATGTCAATAATCCATAGCCAAAAGGAAATTATAATTTACCGTTTGGTTTTTCACCTGGAGGATGGGAAACAATAGAAACCTTTACCATAGGTTCCAATAGGAAATGCCAAACTTTTTCCATCACAAAATTTATGGAAACAAAATATTCAGTGTTTTTTTTCCCACAAAATTGATACAAATCTCAAGTATAGATATGGACAATGTACTAAAAACGTTTGATTGAATTTTACCATTTCATACATGATGCTCTTATAGCATCTCTATGGTAAGAATTGACAAACTGTCCCACTGCACAGCAGTATGTAAATAACATAAATTATAGAGCCAGTCACTGAAAAACACCAGGTGGCAGGGCTGGGACTAGTTACAAGTATTTTTAAGGGGGTTTTACACCTTTGAAACTTGAGCAGCAATATCAGCGTGATATTTGGCCCTTTGCACTATGACATTTCATAACAGCACACGCTCAAGCATAACTTAAAGAACAAGGTTGTGCTGTAATGAAACCCTTATATCTCTGTTTCTACTATATCAAATCAAGTTCTGTATATTGCTGTAAAAAGGGGGCAAAATATTCAAAAATGCATGTAAAGATTACAGCTCATTACAATCATTCTAAATAGGATTTTACTTTTATTGTCAAATGTGTGCTGTTACGATCAAAGTAACAGTGAACTGTTGCACTATCTATTATTTTTGTTGTTATGAAACTCATTGTGCAACGGGCCAATGGGAATATTCTAGAAAATTCACATACAGGGACGATATCATTGTTCAAATTTGACTATTTTTGAGTATTTCACACAAGCAGAACTAATGCTAACTTTTATCTCAATAGACCTTGTGCAGACAGGGTCACGTGACCAGATTTTGGTGATCACCACATGGTCACCACACCCACGTTAGTCGTAGCTATTAAACATATCCATATTTTAAAGATAATAATTGTTTATTGCAATTCAGTGGGGTTTCCTTTGATGAAATAGACAAAAATATAGAGCAAGGATGCTGCAGAACTGTGAATTGTCATAAAATCAAATTGACCACCATCACCAATTTGGGGTGTGTGGTGTCATGTGCACAACGTCTATATGTGTGCTTTCACTGCGACATCGTAATATCGCAGCTCATATCACATAGTGTAAAACCCCCTTTTAGGGGGTTCCAGGGGGGCATTCCATAAAAATTTCGCGATAATCCTGTGAAAAAACGGTGCGATACCAAAAATTGTTATCGCCATATAACTTTTTTGTTTTTCATTTTTTTCATTCAATTTTTATTTTAATCAAACTTAAACTATAAAGCATTCTTCCTTGAGCACATACATATATTTTGATATATTAATCTTTGTGAAATATATATTTTTAAAACCGTGATATTTTCAAAATTATCGCCACGACACTACTTTGAAGCCTTGGCGATAATTTGTTGCGTTTTATGGAAGTGCTCTGACCCGCGATAATTATCGCCAAATCTTTATGGAATGCATACCTGTATTACACTTCACAACTTTGAGCTGCGATATTGGTGTGATATTGGCCTAATGGTTTCACAGAAACGTCACATACAGGATTGATACAGGAGTAAATGGCAATGGTATTAAGGATATTACACTGTGTAATATGGTATGATATGACAATATGTGCACATAGAAAACACAAATTTAATGATGTTTTACACGTGTGTAAAACCCTCCGAATTACAAAGATCAAACAATGATATCGCTCCTATGTGTGAATTGTCTGTGCTATCATAAAATTGCACTAGTTTCTCAGCTCAAGTTGAGAGTTGAGTTGTAATATCAGCAGTTTGAGCTGTGACATTATGATATTATAACAATGAAATAACAATTGATATACTGTAGCAATGTAATTGTTTGAACTATAGGCAACTTCAACAAGAGGTTTACACATCCATAAAAGACTATTCTATTTCTCATGTGTGGCAATTACCGACACTTTGTGACCAACCACTGATAGAATTATCATAGCCATATCGCAAAGTGTATTACCTCCTTTAGGAAACGGGAGTTTGATGGTTGGTTATCGATCTTTAGCGATATACCAATATCTAAGGCTATATCAGACCGAGAAAAAAGGTTTCTGGCTGTTCTGTCTTCAATGGTCAAATCCTTGAGGCAGTACAGAAAGAAAAACAGGCTTCCAACACAACCCTTTTTTCAAAAAGATAGCAAGGTGGCTTTTATTTGCAATGTCCAAAACCTCAGATCTGAGAATGATGAAATGTGTTTCTTTATTCAGGAGAGTGTGAGCAGTGGACGAGGGGAGACGGGAGTGGCAGTGAGAGGGTGTGGGGGAGGGAATTCAGGATGAGCCCTGACGCATCCCACTGGCTTGCAAAGCCCTTTGGGGACTCGGGCAGAATTACTGGATAGAAAGAAAGATCAGGGCTGAAATGTTCCGAGAATAAATGATACCTATAGGTGATGAATCTCAATTCAAGCCTCCATTTCCAGGAATCTAATCCAAGAAAATGGTATAATCATAGTCACAGTTTTCCCTACCAGGAATACCTGATTTACAGTATTTCGAGCACCTGCAGGTTACATTGCAGTAAATTTGTCAACAAAAATCCAGAAAAACTAGTAGAAAAATTTGATTTTACAGTTATATATCTATCTGTAATAAACAAATGCAAATCCCAAATTTACCAAAAAGAGAACATATATATACACAGACTGGAGAAAAACAGAATAGTAATGTGTCATGATGTTTACTAACTAATACTGCCATTGTCTTAGGCTTGTAACTTGTCAATATCTTACCTAGCACGCAAATTCAGTTCCAAGGGTCTAAGACAGGCAGCAAAACCAGATTTTGGGTTCAATTCCCTGCTGCATGACCCTGTCATTCATCTTCTCAAGTCATTTCACTATATCAACTGTTCTCTGTGTGAATATGACCATAGCTGTCAGAACGGTGTAAAACTACCATTACTCACTCCTTCAACATACTTGTCGGTATGGCCTTATCTTCAGGCAATTTACAGGTAAGAGGCTATCTGTGCTTGGGAGAGTTGCATTGCATATTAGGATTTAGTTGCATCTTAATATCACAATTTGATTACTTGAGGACCATTCCAATGACCTGTTGTTGACTGTCAACATTGGTGTGTCTTCTACGTCCTTTGAATTATACAAAACGATTAAGTAATGCTTGTGTGGATCTAAGATCTATTTTCTCTTCTAGCCAACCAGAATTGAGAAAAACAACCCTCACTTCTTCCGAGACAAGGATGGAAATATTTGGGGAAAAAGTCTTATAATAATATTTGAACTGAGGCTTTAAAGAAAAAAATAACCCTCAATCTTCATCGAGTTAATGAATCAGCATCTTTTAGCCCACCTTAACTACCGTTAATTGCTGTTGAGTTCCTCTGATTTTCTTTTTATCTTTCCTTGGTTAATAGGATTAAAGATAAGGAAATGGCCTGTGAGGCAGTTCGACCAAAATAGGAACTAAAGTAATTGAAATGTTTTGAAATGTTTTGCTCAGAACAGTTTTGTGACCATCTGCGGAAGGCAGCTAGTCAAAACAAGCTTAAAGTTTTTAATGCTGGTGCATGGATAATACCTCTTCAGGGGCCAATCCCCACCTGATGCATACTTTTGAGCCTCCTACATTTAATGACATAAACAAACAAGATTTAATGATAAATACAAAAGTTTACTAGTTTCCAGCTCATCCTTGGAATGCACTACTTGTTATAAATACAGAGTGATACACTCAGTTTATTTCCATTACTATCCTTTCATGAGAAAAGTTTGGGTTTTCATAGTATTTTTACGGATTCATCATTGGTCCCCCGGCAAATATTGTGTCCAACACTTTCGTAATGAAAGTATAGTTCCCAAATAAAATGGTAATAGCTTAAGGTTTGGCCTAAACCTAGAAACAATCAGTGAACAGGATCAATATCTTAAATTGGATATTTTGAAGAACAACAGTGTAATTCCGTATCCAGTTTTTTGAAAAACTAGCTCAGAGGTTAGCATTATGGGCACCGAAGTAAGCATTTTCTAGGTATCGGCTCCGGAAGACATCCCTCAACCTCTGTGTTTGTAAAAGGCTCCCATTTTTATCATTCCTTGATTATCTGTCACTATCCAGCAGCTCATATAAACTTTCTTATTATCCCCAGAAATGATAAATTCGCTGCACTGTGCGGATGTAGTGGATATTTCTTTTGGGAGATTATCCCCGTAGAGTACAGCAACTTTTATCTCAAACCACACCATGTTAGCACTGTAGACCACACCACTGGCACTGGGCGATCCCAACCAACTTTTTCAGAAGCTATGTGGGAAGGTTACAACATCGCCATGAGCCAGCTTATCAACAGCGGTAACCATAACGAATACTGTTTGGCCATGTATCAACACCATCAGGACGCATGTTTCAGAGTTACCACAAGATTCACTGTCAACAGCATAAAACGCTTATGGTTTTCATTGAGCAACATAAAGTGACATCCAAGTTTCCGAACGTTTGAAGTATTTCAGATTTCTCAGTTTTACATCGAACCGCTGTTTCAGAGTAGTGTTGTTATTGAATTCATACACCTTATCCACACATTCTCTTCTTCTCTTGGAAGAAATCTCTCAGTGTTTTCTTCTTGAAGAGCAATGCCAGAGAATTCTCTTGTTCTCTGATAGTTTAGAGAATGAGAATTCCTCTCTTTTAAAGAGGCTCAAATTCTCTATTTTCATGGAGTAAGAGTTTTCATTCTCTATTCTCAGGGAAGAAAGAATTCTCAGTCTTTCTTTACAGAGAATGAGAATTTCTTGATGCTTAAGAAGAGAGGTTTAGAGAATTTCTTGTTAGAGAAGAAGAGAATGTGTGGATAAGGTGATTCATAATAATTTTACAAGTCTTGTGAAAGGGCATGTAAATATATGAATCTATTGGACTAATTCAAGGTATGGACTCTCAGCTAATGGAATGTGAGACAGTATAATAGGCTGGTTATAAATATGTTTTATAAATCTTCATGTACATATATATCTACTATAGCAAATACTGTTGTGGATCCACCAAAATAGGGTTGTTTACAAACAATGCTGTCTAAAAGCAGAAATGCCTTTTTTTTTTAATTCAATTGAAGAAAAAGTTGATTTTCATGGTTCATTATATGCCAATAACTAAAATCGGACTCATGGAATGTATTTTTGATTTGGCGATTTGATTTTAAAAGATGTTGTCAAATTTAAACAGAACATTGCTCTTAGCTTCCTTTAAGATATGATGATGGTTTTAAAGTCGTTCTCGTCTGTGGGATTCTAGGCTAACGTACGCCGACGTAAGTCTAACGATGGGACGGCCGGCGATGTGTTTTTCACTTTTGGAACATAATCTGGTGACGTTATTGGTCACGTCACGAATTTGGGGCCAGTGTATGGGAGTTACAACTTATCAAATTACGTACGTCTTACGACGAGGACGCCCCTTTAAGATTACATTTGAACGCCCCACAACTCACCTAGTGGGTATGGCCCTTAAGCCCCATACCCACTAGGCAATTTTACCGCAACTGGCGATGGGCAACAGCAGAATCACTGGTAAAATCATCACCAATTCAGATCACCTGTTAGTATGCAACATTTCAATCTTACATCTAACAGGTGATCTGAATTGGTGATGGTTTTACCAGTGATTTTGCTGTTGCCCGTCGCCAGTCGCCGGTAAAATCGCCTAGTGGGTATGGGGCTTTAGCCCACTGCAGGCGACCTTTGTCCAGTCAGACCCTGGGGAATGACATTCACTTCCTCCAGGTCCAACCTTTCTTCCTGGCTTCTCATTTCTTTTCCTCTTTTTCCCTTTTCCACTGTTTTGCGCTACCTTTTTAACCACCCCTCCCGTCTTTACAAGTCTCTGCCCACCACCCTTCAGATTTGTGGTCGCCCAATATTATTGTCAAGCACAACGGTGTAGTTAGGATGAATCGGATTATTATATTGGAGAGCAATTTCATGTGTCGGGGGAGGTATTGCTAAAGGATGGATGTAGAAATAATCTCGTTGATTGTCGACGACGTTGCTTTTTATTCAACAACACACAGCTGCTAGGACCCAAAGTTGGATTCATCATTTTTAAGCTAACGCCAATTTAGTTGTCCTTCTAAGGGTTCTAAGGGTCATTGAATATCACTATGGCTGAAACTTTCCCCCTAATATGGCATTTTAGATTCCATACATATTCTATATGATATATATATAAGCACATAATACTATTGGTCTTGTAAAGGCTGAATATGAAAGATGGTTATGTTTGAGGAAACTCTTGGGTGAAATACAAAAGTGCCTAAAACATCGGTTAATTGTCCATTTAACTTTGCTGGTTTCTGTTGCGACTAAGCATACATAGAGTTTACCCACTCTGAGTGCTGTAAGTATTGTTAACATTGTTACTTCTCTTTCAGGTATTGTATACAGTTTCTAAAAGCGCTGTATAGTTTGCCTCGATTAATTATGACCAGTATAATGAGACTTGACACGGGATAGTTATTAAGCAGAAATAATAATCAAAACCTCCGAGGGAATTTATTAACGTTGACATATACAATTAGTATGGTATCTTAACCATCACATTTAAAGCGTGTCATCATTTCTAAGCAATTACAAACTTAAGATAGGTATTATCATAAAATGAATAAAAGATACGGTTCTACCTTTCGTTAGTTGGAACTGGTCTTCTGATTTAACTGGTGAGAAAACATTTTACTTTTGCACGTGCTATTCTATCTGCTTTCGGGAATGATGATTTCATTCAGAAAATATAGATTAATCTTATCCCACTTCCCCTGGCGGTAAACCCCGGAACGTGTCGGGCCGCGCGGGGCCTTGTGGGTACTTCCGTCCTTACACGGGTCTCGTCCGTGACGAGACTTCCCCGATAATTGGCCCAGCTGACAGCCAGAGGTTGGGTTTCTTATATTGTTTTACTTTTCCAAAGGAGGAAGAGAAAATGTGACATTTAAGAATGGAAACTCGCAAATAGTTTTAATTTGTTCTCTTTTCAGTGTTTGCAACGTATGTGCATCCACTTGAATTTGCAGTTGTATCTGTGCATAAACTCGAACGTCCCTATTGAATTAATGATTGTAGTCTCACTTTTGTTTCCTTTCCTTCCCAGCCAAGTTGTGATGTATCAAAACTATTATGCAATTATACGTTTTTAGTCAGTCTGTTATTTACTAAGATGGGATGTAACAGTTAAGTTATTCATCGTGAGGTTGAAACCTCACCAAATCAGAATGTCATTATAACATAATTTTTGTGAGGTTAAGACTGAACCAAAACAGAACATTACAAGAACATAGTGTTTTGGTTGAAGAAGTTAACAGAACATTATGATAACATTGCAGTGCAATGTCACAGTAGTAAGTTGCAGCAACGTTATTGGGAGCCATAAAGAAAACGTAACAAGAACCGATACAGTACCAACAAGAACATTTCTGCAATATTATACTAACATCTCATGCTTGGCTGGGTAGAACCTTTCATTGCGACCAGTATATTGTTTATGTACACCAGTGCAATTGTGCAAGTGTGTATCATTACAATTTAAATAGTTCTACGAGTCCATGAATAAAGAAGATAACCTGAGAAGTTAACTGCAAAATCTTGGAGACTCCTTCACAGTGTAAAGACCCTCTATGCACAGGTGGCCAAAATGAAGTTTGATGCAACAGCATTGAGATGGTGGTCGGACCGCAGCAGCTCCTGGTATTATAATCTAACTCATTCTACAGGACATTTCAAACGAAAACTGTGTCATGAGCCAGTTCTCATTTGGTTATCCTTATTGCGTATCTCATGCTTTATTGTGCCGTAAGGTGCCTTTGGGTGAACAAGATTCAGTCATTATTAAGTTGATGAGTAATTCTTTGTTTTTCGTTTAGATGAAGTATCTGTCAAATTATCAAAATTGTTCGAGTAAGATAATTTTCGCACGGAGCATACAGAGGCCTTTAAACAACACTTTCCTGGATGTTGTCAAATTAAATGGCACCCTCTTAAATCAAATTGGAAATGTTAGAGCTGTTCTAATCCGGTTAAACAGACTAGATAACAGTTTTACACGGAGCCATAGTCTTGTTCTCGTCCTATTTACCTTTTAAAAGCAGCCAGTGAAATGATTAGATCGGAGGTATCCTACCATTAAAAAAGGAAATGGGAAATACAATTACCGTGGCACTCTCACATTGAATCTGTGCCAGTTTGGAAACTGCCTACTCATATGAGCTCATTATTCAAGGATAATCATACCCCATCACTATGGTGACGGAGCAGGGGGTGCCATTTCCATACCTTTAATCTTTATTTGTCTCCTGGTTCAAGGATCAGTCTAATACATTTCTCCTCACTTGTGATGGTAAACCGATGAGCCAGCCCTCTGGCACAGACGGGCAAACCAGACATTCTCTATGGAAATGCCCCCATTTGTAGACTCCCCCTTGCCATCGTTTTATCATCATCCACCAATAAAAATCGCACCTGTGGACAACCTGCAGGCCAATTACTCCGAGGGAGTGTTAGTCTGCAGGGCGTCAGGCAGACAGAATATTTGTTGAGCAGCCGTTGCCATGGGCATATTATATTGCAATTTTTTTGCTACCAGCCTATACACATATGCAATATAATTATTTTTCCATATAATTATTTAATCCTGCGGAATAAATGCAAAACGTTTTCTTCGTTTTTGTCTCCCCCTTTGTTAATGCAATATCACCGAGGTTTGTAATAACTTATAGTTTTTGTCATTTATATTGCTTTTGGCTCCCTTTAAGCCCCATACCAACTAGGCCATCTTACTGTTGACGAGCGACTGGCAACAGGGAGAATTGCCATCGCCTTTGCCGGGCGACGGGAATATCAGGCAAGTTTGATAATTTACTGGCGATTTTACCACCAATTTTACCAGCGATCCTGTGCCACGTTGCCCATCACCCAGAAAGTACACCATACTCATGGGGAATCGCTATTTACTATGGATCGATTTTGCAGGCCGATTCCTCGTTGGTGTGGTGTGTGTTCTGGGCGACGGGCGACGGGCGACGGGAAACAGGATCGGCTGTCGCCGGGCGACGGTAAAATCGTCTAGTGGGCACGGGGCTTTAATGCTTATAGGAGATGTCCTTTGGTGGCCAAGGTCATCAAGTGCATCCGGGCCACAGAGCCTGGCACACACACACACATTGAGAAGAGGAATCATCTGGTCTGTGGGAATCCCCCAGCCCCCAATCCCCTCAGCCCCCTCAGAGCCCTGTCCCTGACATCACAGAATGTCAGCTTTATGAGTCTATTACAACAATCCCTTTGTGACCAGGCACCCAGCGAAAGGAACTGGGCACCACAGCCGTGACCCTCCAACACATAGTCAGGCATAAGTCGCTGATTAAGAATTTGAGTTTTTGATGGAATACAAAAGAGTGAGTGTTGCCCGCAGGAGAGGATCCAGCAGCGATCCAGGAGGTCCTGCGCCATACGTCCTACGTCATAATAAAGGGGAATCCCTTTAAAAACAAATGGGAATTTCAGGTTATTGAATATATTTAGGGTAGTGAAAACTACAATAAATGATAGCCTGTCTGGGCTTAAATAAAAATATTTCATGCCTAACTTCAACTTCCTTTCTGTTTATTGTTGAGACTGGGGGATTCCCTTTGATTGATCCATGGGGTTTCCTAATTACTCAGCGTGTGACGTCACAAATATGGGGAATTCCCTTAGAAAATGATATAAAATGTAAGTTTTTTGATATCCCATAATTGTGTTCAAATGCGGATATTTTTTTAGATTTTCCTAGGATTAAAAGTACAAGATGTAAATTACATTCTGCACTGATTTCATTGAAAAATAACGATCCTGTACTTATGTGCAAGGTTCCCTTTAATATTTCTCAATTTTCTTTAACAGACTTATTTTGCCATTCTCTTGTTCTAGGCGACTTATGCCTCATTTACTGATGGGAGGTCACCACACGTATTCCCTGAAAAGGGAGAGATAGGGATATTCTATGGCCCTTGCCCGGCCAGGCGTCATACTGGGGTATTATTGAAAGTAATGCGTTATCAATACTATCGGATTTGGGGATTCATTTCATCATACTTTTGCTGGGTTATCTATATAATAATGAATTTCACCACTGTGCAATCACTCGTCTCCTTTTGGGGTCTTCCATTGTAGCTCACACGATATTAAATCCAGATAACCTCTTATACTATGCTATTGATGTTGATGAACCTATCTAAGAAAAACACTTAATAACATCCCAGCCAAGGCGTGACGTAACGGTCACGTTATGCGACCATACTTTTTTGTTCTTAAGCCTATTGTTACTTACTAAAATGTCACGTAAGTGTTACAGTATCATTCTGTGAGGTTGTGACCTAACCAAAACAGAATGTTATTATAACATTCTTGTGAGGTTAGGTCAAGATCAAATTAAAATAGAATGTCATTGTGACATTCTGATTAGGTGAGGTCTAGACCTAACTTAAACAGAACATTGTTGTCACCTCCTGACCAGGGGAGGCCCCAACCTTACCTAAAAAGAATGTTATTGTGAAGTTCTGATTATGTTAGGTCTTAACCTTACCTAAACAGAAGGTTACTGTAACCATCTTATTAGGTTAGGTGTCATCCTAACCTAAACAGCCTTATAAATAACGTGACAAGAAGGTTGTCAGAACGTCACGATGTCGCATCGCAACAGTTGGTTGCAGCGACTTAATTGGGAGTTATCAAAAGAACGTTGCTGTAACCTAACAGTGTGACATAACAAGAACCAATCCAGAATGTTATTAGAACGTTATTAGAACGTCATATCTTTGGCTGGGATGCTATAAGAGGTTATCAGGATTTCTTTTCATGTGATTTTACCTGACGTGCCCACTCAATCAATATACTTGAGGGTTATTTTTGTTACTGTAAAGTCTCACACTCACTCGATCATCCAGAAAGTAATTCTGGACAGTGCTGTTGATCCTGAATTGACGTAAGGCACTCGCATCCATTAAAACTAATATTACTGAAAATGTACATGCATTATCAACTTAAACTAAATACCCAACTCACATCTTCATCTCGACTAATCTGCGGGTAGACTACAAGAAGTATGCTATCAATGATAGGGGAACATAAAGCCTAGCTCCAATCCCCGACTGAACTTAAAGGGGTTATTCCACTACATGACACGGGATGCGATATCAGCGCGCTATGACAATATCGTAGACAAATTTGCATACAAGAGTGATATATAGGTTCAGAAATGGCAACTTAGAGCATGTAACACATGTGTAACATTGAATTGTATCTGTAATATGTGAGTTTCAGTCGTTCAGTGTTGTCATACACCTAGAGGAGGTAAATATGTGCAACTCAATCATCAGGTCTTAGGGGTGTGTATACAGTTGCTTTGATTATATTTTACTATAGTCATGACTCCCCACCACATAATGAGGCATAAGTCGCAGATACAAGTTTTTGATATTTTGGTAAATCCTTAGACACATAATTCTTTCAGCATTGTAAAGATTATGTCACCTTCTCTATCATTTATAGATCTTGGTTTATGATTGTTGGAAGTATTGAGGATCAGGTCACATCCAATAATTTTACCATGCCTATATTATCGTTTTCTCCATGCGATAACTTTGTCGGTCCTCCAAGCGACACATTTTCGGCCACAGTGAATGGCCCTTGAATGGGCCTTCAGTTGGTCAGTGTGGCCGGGCCTTTAGCGTGTATTGTGAGGATACGGTTGTCAATCTGTAGCCCCACTCGCCGTGGTGAACGTTCCCATCGCAAAGCCCAGCGAAAATTCTGTCTCATTCCTACGATAATAATCTCATAGGAGAGAAAAGGATCGCAGGCTAGAGATATTGATCGCATAGCATTCACACTGGGATTCAGGGAACCTTACGATCATTTTCGCAAGCAATCTTGTCTATAATCGTACAGATTCTCTGCGAAAATATTCAACATGTTGAATAATTTCGCAAGGAATTACGTCGCAGAGGTCTACGATGATCCAACGTTCCCAACGTTCTGAGATCGCAGAGAGCTGCGACACCACGGCGAGTGGGGCTTCACCGGCCAATTATACAGTCTAGCCAATACTAATTAGTCACCCGGGAACACCTGTGTCTCGGAGGCAGTTTTACTTGAAACTTACAAAGATTGCAGTGGGATGTAAAAAAAAAGGGGAAACACTTTTTAAAGTAACACTATTAGTATGTTCCCCTTAGCCACCTCTCCAGTTACATGCGACGTATAGATGCCCCAGGCAGTTCTGATGAGACTGATAACAACTTTTTAGCCTTGCACCTGCTCCTTATAATTAACCCTAGCACTGATAGCTGAGTAGGTAGGCTAAGGACCTACAGGCGAATTATGGCTGATTTTGTCGACAAAACCATGGAAAAACTTTAGAAAATAACCCAATAATTGTTATTTTTCCATAATGTCAAGATGGTAAGTAACAATTATGTTATTGATGGTGAGGCTGAAACCGAAACCGAAACTTATAGAAACATTAAATGTGTTTGGGTTGAAGAATGTAAAAATGTTGTAATAACATCATAGTACAACATCACAACAGTATCTTGCAGCAACATAATTGGAGTCATAAAAAGAGCGTAACAAGATACAGAACCAAATACAGAACCAACTATTACATTGCTGCAATGTTATAATAACGTCGCATCCTTGGCTGGGATAATTCTAGATCTGAGCTTTTATGGCTGCATACAACAGTTATAATGCATATACTTTTTCTTAGACTTAGGTTTTATTTCTGATACATTACCCCCTAATATCTTGCTGTTTATATTAAGTTTCTCCTGTTTAATATCACCCATAATGTTAACAAACGATAAACAATAAGAAACACAACAGATCTTATCATGTCTTACAGGTGACCTTTAGGAGACAGTATGCTCTATTTATTCCAACTTAAGTTCATTACTAGTTATACCATAAACAAGGCGGCATCCTTTTTTTTTTATAACGCAGTAACAATTCAAGTATACAATGATATTATTGATTTAACAGATGATCAACTCAAGTATACATGATATTGCATGCTCTACCCTTATGGCCATTGAAAAATATAATATACATGTAATATAATATACTACTTTGCTAAGTAATAGTACGTAACGTTAACTGGAACAAGCCTTAGACCATACTAATTTAGATTTCGTATATGAATAACAAAATGAGTTTACAAAATTCAACCTTAGTCATATATGACTGTCTCTGTTATTCACCTTAGTCATCACTGACTAGTAAAGTTAGTTGATTTAGGCCCTGTCAATTTGACTAACACAGTTAGTCATGGTTGACTAACATTTAAACCTTTAAGATTATCAGTGCACTAACTATTGCATTTTCTATATAACCAAAAAGAAGCATGCATCTGCAAAATAAAACACGTCTTATGGCCGATGAATAATAGATGAACATTTCCTTCTAAGTATATCCTTAAAGAGCTTTAATGTTCCCTGCGAAAGTCTAAGGCCATAACTCATCGTATCTCATATAAAACAAGCTCCAGTAAATAGCCCCAAGGCTTTCACATTAGGCCGTTCATCTTAATAGCAGCTTAGACACTGTAATCTGTCCATTAATAGCATATTGTAGTAAACGTCATCAGAAGGCTTTCACCTTTTCTTAGCCATCCACTTTAGGCCTGTCTGAGCCGCCAGTGAAATACAATCAGGATTGATGCATAGGGCTTAAGCACTTATTACATAGAACATATAGAAAATAATGGCAAAAATATCCAACTTTTTGAAAACATGACATTTCGAGTGGGTAAACTTTTTGTGTGGTAGATTTATTTTGAGGACACATAACTAGAAATAAGTATTCTTACCTTCGATACGAAGACAAAATTCCGAAGAACATAAATTCCCCCGACAAATATATACCACATTCTCTATACATTTTGTGATCCCACTTTTGGTCACATGGCTAAACCACTTGTGTTTCGGCATTAAGGCTTCCTGTCTCCGGACACAATTTCTTTAGAATTTTCTGATATTTGGGCTTAATATGCTTAGCAACAGTGATCTGTTTAGGTTGATACGCAATGTTATATTTACAGATAGGCAACACCTCAAAATCCTTATGACCCAAGGTTGACCACAGTTTCCATACAAGTTGGAGCACCTTATTCTGGTGCCATCTTTGTGGCTTCATATCCCTGACAAATATGTAGTTAGAGCCTTGAAAGGTTCAGTATCTTTTCAGTCCCAAGAGCATTCTCCAAGGATACATTTCAGTTGGTTCTACCACAGTTTATAGAAAAATACACTCTTTAAGAAAAATATGGTAATCCTTCTGATTAAGATAAAGTGTCTACGACAAGGCTACGACAAGAACCACAGGGGACATCCAATGTTGGCTTTATCACCAACACAATACTCAAAAGCTGTGAAAATACAGAAAACAAGGAGTGATACATACGGCCTGTCAATACACACCTCTTTCTATATGCACCACTCCTCGGCCTCATAGATTATGCACTGAAAACACAGAGTTGTCAAAAGTGGTGCCAAAAAGGACAACCCAATGTTGTCTATGTCTTTTATACAAAAAATCTTATTTATGAATAGTTTCATGTTGTAGATATCATAGTCCATAATAATGGCTTCCTATTATCTTATTACTAGTTATTAGGTATGGCGATTACACATAGGAGGCCTATGAGTTGTATGTTTTTTGAAATTATTCACTTACAATACTTTACCATAGACAGAGGCCATGACAACCTTGGGCTGTCGTTTTAGGCACCATTCACTTACAACCCTAGGGTTGTCAGGCAGGACTTTTGACTCTCATTTTCTTCTGTGACAACCCTATGACGACCTGGTTTTCATTTTTGCTTCTCTGACGACCTTATTGGCCCAAAGTAGTCGGGAGAAAATTACAACCTTTGGGTTGTCATCCAGCCTCAAAATTCACAATGACAACCCTCTGACCACCTACAAATTGTCATAGGATTGTCACAAGGTCATCACACAACACCAATGGCCTGAAATGAGCCCTGCTCTGCCCCCAAAAGTCACCTATGACAACCCAAAAGTCACCTATGACAACCCAAAAAGTCACCTATGACAACCCTCTGACAACTTTAAAGTGCCTCTCTGACGACTTTGTGTTTTCAGTGTGACGTGTCCTTTTTTCGTAAAACTCCTAATCGTATGGTGGGCCCGTTCTTGACTGGACCACAACTAATCTTTAGTTGTTTACTTTAGGATGCCGCCCATCCTAATCCCCCACTCCCTGGGCAGCAATATTTGTTCAATGATTGGATATAGGCCTATATTGAGTTTCCTCCCCATTACAAACTATGGGATAGGGGCGAGTTAGCTATTTAGGTATAAATCATAGAGACCTATCAGAAGAGAGGGATATATATTTAGTTTCCTTCCTGGACACCAACTATTCCTAAGTTGCTTACTTTAGGATGCCTGCCATCGATGGGCATCTGTCAATGTTTGGGTTGTTTCGATCCCGTGCCGAACGGAGATTCCAACTAGGAAACCGAGGTGTAAGATTAAGGGTCATGCCTCACACACGAGGGTGAAAGAATGGGACAGTTGGGGTAGAGTCCTCCAGAGTCTAGGCCGGAGGGGAGTTGGGGTACGGCATGCTTCGGGGATTAAAGTGGTGAACAACTTGGCTGCCCCATCCAAGGAGTCAGGTCGTCACTCGCCTAGAGATTGGTAGTGTGTGGCTGAGCAGGTCGCAACTTCGTTCCTGCTGTGTTGGGCAAACTGCTCACTATTTCAGGCTTTTGTACCTGGCCGGTCTTTCGGTCTCGGGCCACTTCTCGGGCTGATCCGGGCTTTCGTACCATCTTCGGGCTTCTCGGGCCACTGCCTAATTTACTGATAACTTATGCCTTTTATCAAAGTTCTACTGGATTGCTTACTACTATTATTGCATATCTTAGACTTAGGCCAATTAGGGGGCCGGACATCTTCAAGAAGAGACATGTGAATACAGTGAGTACCAAGGTAAAGCTGTTTATTTCGGGCCTCCACACCCACTTTTATAGTCTATTACTCAATTCTGAATGGTCAATCTCTATCACATGACCATTCTGACATCACATATGGTTATTACATGCTTTTTGTACCCTTGTACTTCCGTAACAGATTCGGTCTGCTTTCGTACCTGTTTCGTACCGTACGCTTTTACATTTGGTTGATATTCGTTACACTATTATTCGATTATTTCACTTCATTCTAGTTCGTACCTAAAAATACATGAAATGGGCAATTCATCACACATTGATTTCCTGTGTGGTCCAGATGATCGACACCCATGTAGTGTCGAACAGCCTCTACTTGCCCCTATCCTGGGCTGGGGTGAGCTGGCTGCTATACCCCTCTACATGTCTCCCAGTGGCAACAACTGGGTTATCAAAGGTCTCTTGTAGACCACCGGCTGTTTTGTGTATGGCCCTGTCTATGGGACCCTGCACATTAAAGAACACCTGCCTCGGTTAATGTGTAGGGGTATGGTCTCTATCTTCTCATAGATTAGATCATTCCATAGATAGGATCATCCCAGACAGAATTGTCAAACTCTGTTCTCGCCGTGATATAACCTTAGATGTTGCTACGGCGTTAAACCCTAATAACTAACCAACCAATCTACTTGCCCCAGTTTATCAACTTAATAGTAGGTAATCTCTAAGAAGTAGCTTCCTGTTTACATCTGTTTCATACACCTGCAGTATGACATTTGTAAATAAATGCGGAAAAAGTTCTGACCACAACTAACAAGAGTTCATTGATATATGAATAAATAGCCTAATACTATTATTACTATTTTTTTAAGATCTTTTATTGAACCTAGCATTATGTCAGTTTACACTGGTTTTCAGCTACACCTAGGAAACAAAAAACAAGTACAAAAAATGATATGGTGAGATAAAATATTGGACTTGAATATAAAACATTCCAGATGGAACACAAAGCTGGAGAAACCACATTCAAAACCAAGTGCAGATTAATATGAATTGATTCGAATTTCCTTCAAAAACTATAATGTACAGATGCAATAAATCAAGGACAAAGGTCGTAATGGTATCTTACTTCTTTATTGAATTAAATTTTAACATATATTAATAATTGATTAATTTATATTTAATATAAAAGAGAAAAACATCGAATAGTGTAACATTTTCTTGCTTAGCACTTGTATAGAAGGATCTATTGAGATGCTTGTGTATGTTACCCATAATGCACCTTGATTTACCTTGCAGCTAGGTACACGAGCGACGAGGACACATTGAATAGGGTGTTTGGTTACTGTTGGCTTAGACATCCAGTTTCCGCAGCTGAGCTAGTTATAATACTACAGAATTGTTAGTGTTCATATTTCAGCCAATATTGAAAGGCATTGTTAACAAAATAATATCTTATATGTGTGCTGATTACTAATGATCAGGTCCTGGGGAGAGGGCATTGTAACATGATAACTACCGAGGAAGGAAAAGTAACAGAATGTAGAAAATAAGAGATGAAAAACAAATTTTACATGTCTCTATGAAAGACGAGCGCTACACGTTGCCAGCATTTCCTTTGGCTACGTATAAAACGCTGAAATAAGCCACATATCTGATAATATTTATCTAGATTATTACTTTGAATATTATTTTGTAGGTCTCCCTATCAACCGTGTTTTGTTGTCAAAAATATGAAAGCATTTTTTCCGAAAATACGGTAAGCGCCTTCAAAAGAGGAATGTGACAAACTGTTTATTTGAAACTGAGAAATGTACTTGAATTTTCCTGTCTGACGATTTTCTTTTCACACTTAGTGATGTTCTTAGGATCACAGCCGTTTTATGAATAAACAGAAATACATCCAGAGGGTGAAATAACAGCCTTTTTCTTCTTTCCCACAGATGGTATTTCTTAACTTATAATACTATTGATCAATCAATAAGAAGAGGTTGTACAAATATAAGAAGACCTGCGGGGGCCTTCATTGTGTCGTAGGACGGACCGGTGGGTAGCCCTTGGGCCATCCCGTGATATATCTTATTACCTAATAAACATGGACAATATTCGAAAGTTAATGAAAATAATGACTACTTTGCTGGTCATATCAGGGCTGCGTGTAGCACCCGAGCTTAGCAATACGAGTTTCCCGGATAAGCAGGTCTCCAAGCAGAATTTTGCTTTCGTGCGTATGACTGCAGAGTGTACTGGTACGATCTCCAAGCTGATAATATTATGGACTTTTCTCACCTGCTGGCTCTATCAGGTTTTAGCTTGTTTTCAATATGAGGAGTGGTACGTACAGCTTCTTTGTATGTTGAAACCTAGTGTGTAATGCTACATGGATGAGAGGGTAATAAAATCTGAGAAACAAAAGCCGTCCCCTGACAGGCATGTTGTTACTATGGCGTTGCAGTGACATTCTGTTTTGGTTCTGGTTACATTATTGTGATGGCCCCCCAATACTGTTGCGACAGAATAAACTAATATGAAATTACATTGGGACGTATTAACATAAGAAGTACCTTTGGGGTCGTCCTCGGGTGGCTATACGACCCCCACGAGCTTCGCCCTCGGTTTGTGACGATCCCCTAATAGTACTGCGGCCAAGGAGGCTTTTTGGGAGTTGACCCCAACCGGAGGTATAACAAGCTGAAACCAATTTTTTCCATTTGTACACCATGTCCCGCAGCCTCCCTGATAGTTTGTACTAAAAAAAGTGCGTCCCAGCATATCGTAAATCACTGGTTTCCATGGCAACCACCCAAAAATCAGGTAATTCTGAAATCAACACTATTTTTGATATATCTTCCTTAATTATCAAGGTAGAAGCACAAATGAGATATCAAAATTAAGCATTCCTAGAGTTCTATGGGATAGAAGGCTGAAATGGGTTGTCTTGGTTACTGGGTTGCCATGGTTACCAGAAATAACTCCAAAATTGACCATAATTTCATTTGCTCTTCTCTTCTTGTTACCATGGCAACCGTAAATATGGGTTTAGCAAGGAACAACATATCTCATCTCAACAGTACATATCCCTTCTATATGGAAAAGAGTGTTTTTTGTCAAAACAATAATATGGAATGCAGTAAATGACTGGTTTCCATGGAAACAACTCAAAATTCATGTTATTTCAAATTTAACAGTATTTGGACAGTATCTCCCTTAATATACAAGATAGAAACACAAATGATATGTCAAATTGATGCACTCTGAGAGTTACATTGGATAAGAAACTGAAATTGGTTGTTTCTGTCACTCGGTTGCCATGGTAACCCAAAATAACCTCAAAAATGACCATTTTTTCACTTTTTCTCTCATTCCCGTTACCATAGCAACCAAGAACATAGATTTTAAGGTATAACAGAGTACAGTCTATCTTATCTGAAGTGTATTAGTCTCTTGTGTGTATATTTAGGGTTTGTACTGAAATATCTTGAGCATAGAATATAATAAATGACTAGTTTCCATGGTAACCACCTCAAAAAAATAAGGGTTTCTTAAAATAAAGACTAAAATGGCCATATCTTCCTTAATATTGAAGATAGAAGCACAAGTGAAACATCAAATTAAAGCACTCTGGGAGTTCTATTGAATGGCACATTGAAATTGGTTGTCTTGGATACTCAGTTGCCGAGGTAACCACAAATAACCTCAAAATTTGCCATAATTTCAGGTTTCCCTCCTGTTTCTGTTACCATAGCAACCATGAATTTAAGGTATAACCAACCAACAACTATCTCATCATAGGGGTAAATGCTCTTCCTTAAAGATTTGGATGAAATCATTTCAAAACCATGCTAGGAAATATAGTAAATGACTGGTTTCCATGGAAACCACCCAAAAATCAGGTTTGCTAAAATTCATCAATATTTGGGCCATATCTTCCTTAATATTCAAGATAGAAGCACAAGTGAAACATCAAATTAAAGCACTCTGGGAGTTCTATTGAATGGTATATTGAAATTGGTTGTCTTGGATACTCAGTTGCCATGGTAACCACAAATAACCTCAAAATTTACCATAATTTCAGGTTTCCCTCCTGTTTCTGTTACCATAGCAACCATGAATTTAAGGTATAACAAACCAACAACTATCTCATCATAGGGGTAAATGCTCTTCCCTAAAGATTTGGATGAAGTCATTTCAAAACCATGCTAGGAAATATAGTAAATGACTAGTTTCCATGGAAACCACCCAAAAATCAGGGTAGCTAAAATTCATCAATATTTGGGCTGTATCTTTCTTAATATACATGATAGAAACACAAATGTCTTGTCAAATAGATGCACTCAAAACATTCTATGGCATAGAGGACTGAAATGGGTTGTCTTGGTTATCCAGTTGGTATAGAAACCAAAGATGACCTCAAAATTTATCATAATTTTGTTTTCCTTTTATTTCTTTCAACATAGCAACCAGTAGTACAAGCTTTTCAAGTCCAAGAAATACAACGTATGACATCTATAAGGTGTACAGATTTCATCTATAGTCTCAAGAAACAGGCCTGAAGGATAGTCATCACAAGGTTCCAGGTAGATCTTATAGATTCACACATGGTTATAAAACCGAAAAACTCTGGTCTATTCATTTTTATTTTGAGCATATAATATCAAATCGATTAAATATGTGGACTAGGAAAGGAGTTATTGGCGAAACAAGAAACAAAAAGATTTATGACCATGATGCTGATGCGGTCATCCTGCCATCATCCATGTTGACATGCGGAGAGTACTAACCTTGCTGTTGATGCTGATCATGAATATTGACATAATTCTTCAGTTCATATTGACCTGGACCAACTCTAAATATTAATAATCCATAATATATCCTCTATAATGCCTGTCAATACTGATTTAAAGGTGTACAAAGGGCTGAAATGTGGAGGACTGAGACCACCGTACCAACCAGGACCACACCATGTTAACATCAGCTGATGCTGTTTTGACAATACCAGTGAGCAGTCTGTGATCCGCTCTGGAAAATATGTGCTCATCCCTGAACTAGTCTCGGGTCAGACCACTAGCACCTGCCATGCTTGCAGTCTTCACCCTACTTTTCATAATTTATTTCACACTGCATGGCAGCTTAGACCGTATAGGTTTTCTAGTTTGTTGAGTATGTGTATCATATATAGAAGTCCTTCAATCTCTAAGAGGATGAATTGGGGACCCAGATTTCATAGGAACTCTATGTTAAACCTACAATCTTCTCTGTATTTCTGGTTTTTGATTGCCAAATTTCAAATTCTGAATTTGCCAGCAATTTCCTATATATTTCAATGGTGACTTTAGCATAAATGACCAACTCATCTCTCGGGCTTGACCAGAGGACAACAGGATTGCGTTTCTGGAGAAAAAGGATATGACTGATGACCAGTATAGATCCTTGAATTGACATCCATCTAAAACTAATCAATCTCTCTTACAATAAAAAAATGAATGTCTAATGAAGATCATGAACGAAGTTCATGAGTCAAAATGTACATGTCATAACTAGTTTTCCTGTTAATACCAACAGTTATACATTAGATGCACCTAGGGGTTGCCCACACATGTTTTATAAGGTTTTATTTTGGTGCTGTCATTTATCAGGCTATTAGAAACGTCTTATTTTGCAGTCAGAGGTTACATAAACGTCTTATTTTGAGGAATCCATAAAGGATTAGAATTATCATGAACATACCTTTGCACAGGTATGTGGGACTGAAGAGGGTAATGCTTCAACATAGCTTTTACTCAGTGCCTGACAGGTTTGTGCTGGGGATTTTTCATTAAGCCCCATGCCCATTAACTGATTTGGGACAGTGGAAGGGTGAATCAGCATTCCCACCAGCCCACCCATTGGAGCGGCGGTTGATAGACGCTGACTGAACAAGGCATACCAACGCACAATTAGCTTGGCTTTCTAGATACAAGAAGATGATGTAATATCGGTGCCCCCGGGGGGTCTCAGGGCCGGAAGAGAGGACAGTTCCTTGGTCAGACATAAGGGGGGAATTGACCTCAGTCTGAGCAGCTCGGTTCTGGTACCTCCTGTGGGGATGGGAGCAGTTTAGAATTAGGTAATGGTGTAATCTTAGGCCATGACAACACAGTTAATGGGTCATTTTGTCTCCATGGTCAAGAAGTTTATATACAAAATGGTCATCAGTCAGTAGGAGTCTCTGACTACAGGAGGGTGCTAATTAATGCCACCACTAACTACCCCTCTGATCTCACCATAGGGTGGGGGTGGTTATTTTCAGGGAACCATGGAGCATTTCTCCCTATATTTACCCAACTTGTTTTGTATATTATTACTTTACACATTTATGGAAGTATTTCCAGTGTTTTGATCAGATTCAGTGGACAGATGAGGATTTGCTTTTTCCAAATATATAATTTTCCACCCCTAAAAACATTATATTCCTTGTCTAAACTGGAAATGAAATATGTTTCCCATGCATTTCTATAGTGGGGAGGGGATAGGTGTCCGCCCTTCTGGTGTCTGGACAGGCTGGGAACAAGCTCCAGTCCCTTAAAACCGTGGGAAACCCGTAGGTCGAAAGACGCGTATTACCACAGCCATCGGTGCCAACCACTGACACTGCTGCTGATGGCCATGTGAATCCATATTAAGCATGTTTCAAGATTTGGCATCGGTAGGGCATTTAGGGGAGGAAGGGAATGAAGGGATAAAGGGGTAAAAGGATAGAGCGTACCTTAGACATCTTAGGGGGACTTTCAGGCATAATTGTGGGAGGTTGGATGCATCATAGGCAACTTGAGTGCATAATAGGCACATCTGGGAGGCTATTGAGTGGATCTATTAGGCACACCTGTGGTACATCTTAGGCATTTACCAGGGGAATCCTTGTGGGATCTTAGTGGTTTTATACAGAACATAGGCTACAGGGTCTATGAATTTTGAGGCACATCTTAGGGGCATCTTATTGGCATCTTAGGTGGTCCTTTGGGGCATCTAGGTGGAATCTTAGGCACATCTTGGGACATCTCAAAGAGATTTTAAATGCATCTTAAGGGGGATCTTTATGGGATCTAAGGGGCATCCTAATGGTATCTCAAGTGCATCTTAGGCATATCTAAGTGGATCTTAGGACCATCATATAACATTTTAGGTGCATGTTTGGTTTTATCTCAAGGGGATCAATTTTGGGATCTTAGGTGCATCTTTTAGGGAGATCTTTGTTGGTTCTTAGGGTGGATCTTTGTGGAATTTTAGGTGCATCTTTAGGGCATTTTGCAGGATCTGTTTTATGATCTTTAGGGCATCTCTTATCTTATCTTATCTTATCCTGGTTGGTACAGTGGTCTCAATCCTCCACATTTCAGCCCTTTGTACACCTTTAAATCAGTATTGACAGGCATTATAGAGGATATATTATGGATTATTAATATTTAGAGTTGGTCCAGGTCAATATGAAATGAAGAATTATGTCAATAGTCATGATCAGCATCAACAGCAAGGTTAGTACTCTCCGCATGTCAACATGGATGATGGCAGGATGACCGCATCAGCATCATGGTCATAAATCTTTTTGTTTCTTGTTTCGCCAATAACTCCTTTCCTAGTCCACATATTTAATCGATTTGATATTATATGCTCAAAATAAAAATGAATAGACCAGAGTTTTTCGGTTTTATAACCATTGTGAATCTATAAGATCTACCTGGAACCTTGTGATGACTATCCTTCAGGCCTGTTTCTTGAGACTATAGATGAAATCTGTACACCTTATAGATGTCATACGTTGTATTTCTTGGACTTGAAAAGCTTGTACTACTGGTTGCTATGTTGAAAGAAATAAAAGGAAAACAAAATTATGATAAATTTTGAGGTCATCTTTGGTTTCTATACCAACTGGATAACCAAGACAACCCATTTCAGTCCTCTATGCCATAGAATGTTTTGAGTGCATCTATTTGACAAGACATTTGTGTTTCTATCATGTATATTAAGAAAGATACAGCCCAAATATTGATGAATTTTAGCTAACCTGATTTTTGGGTGGTTTCCATGGAAACCAGTCATTTACTATATTTCCTAGCATGGTTTTGAAATGACTTCATCCAAATCTTTAGGGAAGAGCATTTACCCCTATGATGAGATAGTTGTTGGTTGGTTATACCTTAAATTCATGGTTGCTATGGTAACAGAAACAGGAGGGAAACCTGAAATTATGGTAAATTTTGAGGTTATTTGTGGTTACCATGGCAACTGAGTATCCAAGACAACCAATTTCAATATACCATTCAATAGAACTCCCAGAGTGCTTTAATTTGATGTTTCACTTGTGCTTCTATCTTGAATATTAAGGAAGATATGGCCCAAATATTGATGAATTTTAGCAAACCTGATTTTTGGGTGGTTTCCATGGAAACCAGTCATTTACTATATTTCCTAGCATGGTTTTGAAATGATTTCATCCAAATCTTTAAGGAAGAGCATTTACCCCTATGATGAGATAGTTGTTGGTTGGTTATACCTTAAATTCATGGTTGCTATGGTAACAGAAACAGGAGGGAAACCTGAAATTATGGCAAATTTTGAGGTTATTTGTGGTTACCATGGCAACTGAGTATCCAAGACAACCAATTTCAATGTGCCATTCAATAGAACTCCCAGAGTGCTTTAATTTGATGTTTCACTTGTGCTTCTATCTTGAATATTAAGGAAGATATGGCCATTTTAGTCTTTATTTTAAGAAACCCTTATTTTTTTGAGGCGGTTACCATGGAAACTAGTCATTTATTATATTCTATGCTCAAGATATTTCAGTACAAACCCTAAATATACACACAAGAGACTAATACACTTCAGATAAGATAGACTGTACTCTGTTATACCTTAAAATCTATGTTCTTGGTTGCTATGGTAACGGGAATGAGAGAAAAAGTGAAAAAATGGTCATTTTTGAGGTTATTTTGGGTTACCATGGCAACCGAGTGACAGAAACAACCAATTTCAGTTTCTTATCCAATGTAACTCTCAGAGTGCATCAATTTGACATATCATTTGTGTTTCTATCTTGTATATTAAGGGAGATACTGTCCAAATACCGTTAAATTTGAAATAACATGAATTTTGAGTTGTTTCCATGGAAACCAGTCATTTACTGCATTCCATATCATTGTTTTGACAAAAAACACTCATTTCCATATAGAGGGGATATGTACTGTTGAGATGAGATATGTTGTTCCTTGCTAAACCCATATTTACGGTTGCCATGGTAACAAGAAGAGAAGAGAAACTGAAATTATGGTCAATTTTGGAGTTATTTCTGGTAACCAATGCAACCCAGTAACCAAGACAACCCATTTCAGCCTTCTATCCCATAGAACTCTAGGAATGCTTAATTTTGATATCTCATTTGTGCTTCTACCTTGATAATTAAGGAAGATATATCAAAAATAGTGTTGATTTCAGAATTACCTGATTTTTGGGTGGTTGCCATGGAAACCAGTGATTTACGATATGCTGGGACGCACTTTTTTTAGTACAAACTATCAGGTCATAAAGTTGAGATATTTATCTTTCTAATGAGGTATGGCATGCTTTGTTATACCTCCGGTTGGGGTTTTTCCTTAAATAAGGCTCTTTTTGAGTTTGGCCGCTCTACTATAAGGGTCGTACAGCCGCCCGAGGATGACCCCAAAGGTACTTCTTACGTTTATCACCCAAGCATTATTCAAAATATGTGGAAATTACTGAATACAATGAGTCCACACTGAGCGGTGCAATACGCCCTGGGCGCAATACGCACCGCTCGCCGGCCGTGCGGGTGATAATGCAACGTTCTAGTTACTTTCTTCAACCAAAATTGAGTGTTGTCATAACTTTCTATTTTGGTTAGGTCTTAATGTCACAAATACAATTATAATAATAAGGTTAAACTAACGTTAACGTTCCAATTTGGTTAAGATTCAACCCCATAATAACATACTGCTAAGTAACAAGCTGACGTCAAATCATAAAATCAAACTAAAGACATTTGTATCAAGGGACAATTGCTGTACTGCAGGGCAAGAAAGGGTTGATTTTGTTTTTCAGTTCTATTTTGATTTCTATTTTCCAAAGATTTGTTGTAAGTATTTTTTATATCAATCACATAAGTTTACTGGTTGGGGAGTACATGATTGATAACTTTTTGAATTTTCTAAACATATTTTACGTGTCATTTGTGGCCATTTATCATCTGAACGTATTTTATATTGTTTTCCCTTTGTTCCCATTAATTATTATATTCATTAGCAATGTCGCATGGGAGGATACTCATATTTTAAAAACTTGTGCCGTCTTTGTCATATTCTACTCCCATTTCTTTATTAAAATACTTGTGCCTGGCAAACAATTTTGGTATTGAATGATAGAAAAAAATATACTGAATCTAAATATACCACTTTTATTTTTAGCATAACGTTATTAACAGCGCTCTGTTTTTAAGACAGGTAGAAGGACCAGATATTTCAAGTTTTTCAGTCCTTTCTTGCCCTGCAGACCTATAGAATACCTATTGGCCTTCCCCACTTGCTGATCCTATATGGTCATTTAGGGTGGCTATATAAAGCCCCACGATAAAAGAAGTGGAAATAATAAAATAGCAGATTTGCAAATGAACTAATGTAGTTAATCAGAATTAACTAATGTAGTGAATCAGAATAATCAATGTATATGACCAGTTGAGGTGGAAGGATTCTCCTTCTGGAATTTCCTTTTCATAATTATTGCAGAGTATGTTCTTATATAGCTTTGAAATGATACTAAGCGTGCCCAAATGTGATAGTTATTAAGTGAGTTATAGCTTCTTGAATGTACCATACTTGATATAGAGTGAAATGGGTAAAATGCATAATCATTACCTGCTTTGTATTGAGTCATTACATTGGCAAAAATAAATTTTGAACATTCAAACGTTCCATTGGCAATTCAATGGGGAAGGAAAATAATTATTACATTCAATTGGTTTCTAAATCGATTTTACAGTTTTTCACAAATGTACAAATATCTAGTCAAATATTTCTAGTCTCATGATAGGAAGTATAGAAATCTAGAACAGCCCCTTCCCCACGCCTCCTTGATTCACCATCGTCTCTGCATAAATGGCATGAATAAATGGCAGTATCTACGTAACGTCGTTTTCTACCCCTCCTAGCCAATCAGGGTTCGGCGTGCTTGTCACATGACCACCAATCAGAAATCCATCTGGTCCCGGCGAGTGGCGGGGGGAGGCAGAAACCGTTACAAGGCCATGATTACTTCCGGTTACGGCACCACGTGGTCATTCGTCACGTGATCAAAGCGGAACAAAGCCTCGTTCTGACCGACGAGAAGGAAATTGCTCAAGAAGCGGAAAATGGGAGGCGGGAGTGGTCGGGGGTGGGGGCAGGGGGCAAGTGGTTGTTGTAGGTATACAATGTTCAAAGACCTGGTGGAGACCTTATACCAGGGGCGGATCCAGGAGAGGGGGGTGCCTATATTAAAAAAGTCCAGGCGCCCCCTCTGTGAACAAGAGTTTTACATTTAAAAAAATCTAAATTTGGGCAAAAATAGGGGGGGCGCACGCCTGATGCGCCCCCCCCCCCCCCCCCCCAACCTTGGTCTCCATTGTTTTCTTTGCAACACTTGGTCTTCGTTATATTAACCCAAGAAAACACAGACTCGCAAAAATTGTTTGCATTGCAAAAAACATTTATAGAAATGTTGAGGTCACAATGAAGGTCAGGTTCAAGCGAATACGGGTATATAATTTCACATGTACCATTCAAGAGCAGATGTTTTCAAAATGTTCATACTTTGATTAGGTTATGTTGCTAATACAAGGTGCATTAAAAATACACACTATAGATGTAGACGTTTGGTAGGACATGGGTATAAACCATATGCATACACATTCAATCCATGCTGTATAAAAGTGACCCAATTAATCTTTTGTCCTGTTATATAACACAATTATTGCTCTTCGTGATATCTTACTGCAGATGGCAATTTTTGTACAAATTGCAAGTACACAATTTATTTTTATGAATGGTCCCTCTCAGAGCCCCAGACTCTCTATTTTACTAGACCTCTTCAGGGCCCCTCATTTAAATATTTTGGGTAGGATCTAGCTATAGGAGGGGGATCCACACATAAAATGCATTGGAAAGTGCTATGTGCCTTGCGTCTAGATCTGTTGGATTAGGATATAACATGAGGGGGTAGTTAGTACTATAGTAGACTTGTCCCCCCTAAAGTTTGTCCAAAATTGGTTTGGACAATATCTATCGATACAATAACTATAACATCAAGCAGATTTTCATGTACTAGTAATTTCTGCTTAATTTTCTTAAGAAAACCTTCCAATTAATATGCACATATCAGGGGGGAAGGGGGCTAAGATTTTAAAATAAATGTGCGTATAATTATTCTAGTACATATTCAATGCGTATTTTTGCCTGAGGGGATGGGTGGGGGGGTCTGAGATTTTTGAAAATGTGCGTACATACTAAATGGAAGGCCCCATAGTTTTGTCTCATAACCAAAAGGGTGTTTGTAGAGGGCCACATGAGGATCAGCCTATTAAGACCTTTGCCCAACTGGGTTGATGGGTTTGAACTTGTTGAAAGACCTCCAAGTGTTCAATTACCATAAGGTCAAGTTTGATCTCTTAACCTGTCACAATACCTCCCACCCTACTGGCCAACTTTCAGTTGCATAGAATTATTAGTGTGCAGTCTTTGTGGGATAAATCAAGTAATACCCAAAAAATTTATGGTGATCCTGTAATTACATTCATGGTTATGAAACAACAACAAAAAATACTTTCATAATCAGTATTCTTTAAAATAAAACCAAACTAAAATTGCAGCTTTTAATATCATTTTCAACAATAGTATTCAGCATATTAATGAATCATACAATTTATTTCCTAGAGGAAGTTTTTCACTTCATAGATAAAGACAATACTTAATCAAAAATGATTATTTGCTTTTTTATCTTCCATCTTTACCAAGTTATCATTGTTCAGGATATGAAAACGTATTATTCAAGTTTTTCCCCCTTAAACATGATAATTCATAAAGTCCTTTAGGTTATTTGTATCCATGATCAAACACCACAAACACCAGGCATCTTTCACCTTTGATTTCACAGGTTTAAATTACTCCTAGCGCCTACTGAATATGACCCTCATCTTGTGTTACCAGACAGTCGCCATGTTTAACTTGCTGAGGTTCTAACCATTCAGGTGTGCCATGAACAGTCAAATAAGTCAATAAACAAGTATTCTAACAACCAATGGAATACCTTTTTACCAGTATGACATCCTTACTGTTCCATGTGAGCTTGCCTCACAGGAAGTATGCAAAGGATTGATATCTAAATAACATTTTAAAGTTAACTTATGAAGCCCGATATAACTTAAGAGTTATATATGCTAGGTCCACTTTACTGCCTCACAGCTGCGCTACTTGTAAGTTACTTATTGAGTTAATATGAGAGGACACTTCTTCTAACAATCCAATAAAGTTGGTACGATGAGCCAATATTATATTTGCAGTCGATAGCTCTTGGATTATTAAAAAAACATACTTCTAGTATTTATATCGGCTCCTGTCTGCCTGGCTTGGTACAGCCATCTGTCGGCATAATCCACTGAGACGTAGCAGGACACACAATGGTGAGTTCATTTTGATAAGACTGGCTTTGTTATAATCCCATCTGGATTAAGTTATAGTATTCCCTATAAGTCGTTTCTATTCAACATAGATTTTAGTTATACTGAAGAGGGTGATGGTTAGAATGTAAAGGCCTTTTTCCACCAAACGACGTGCATGAAAAATTGTTGACGACTACAAAGACTAATAAATAAATTTTGGTCAGCCATTTCTGTCGTTCATGACTGAACGATATGTTGTTTAAACCAACAGACTAAAATAAAGCTATTTGGATGATTCTGGGACGTAGTGGACAACTATTTCTAACGACTAGAGGTAGAAAACAAAGTGAACGATGTTTTAAATTGTTTGTAATTGCTTTTAGAAGAACTCGTGTGCTATAATCTTGAGGAAATATTTAACAGGTTAGATACTTGGTCGTCCATGAATGTGTCCAATTCTGCTGTTAATAACCTGTTAAATACACATTTGCTGTTTCCACTGAATGATTCTGTGAACGACCATCACTCATTTCCTAACCTTCCATGTCTTAGGCTGTTTTGAGGAATATGTCCTAAAGTAGAAACAAGCCTTGGGACAAAAGTACTGTTTCGAAAAAAAAGATTGGAAAACCTGTATAACCTTTTTCTGACTAGGGTATAGATATTGGCTACCCCTTGGTCGGTTTCACTAAACCTTGTGATTTAAAGAAGTAACAGGTTGTATGCACTGTGAAGTAGGAACAACTATTTTTGCCATTGGTGTATTATTTTCCTATAGTAACCTTACACGTATAGATGGAAATCACATACCTGTATCAAAGTTAATAGAGGTACAAAGGTGCATGGTAAACAGACAAACCTCCAGTTGTATAGGGGTTATATGCCTTATGTTTACAGATGTAGTAGGACATATGAATATACAGAGTGGATGAGACCTCATGTCCATCTATATACATATCATGAATTATAGTTGATAAAAACACACATGCATATAGATACCTACGCGCGCTTTTAAACTCACATATGAGACCAGCTGGTTTGGAAATCTATTCATTGTACATAAATTTGGACCAAATATTTGTGTATTGCCCGTAGTTTTTCCTGTGTTCTTGTTTGAAGAATTAGTGCAAAATAACTTGCAGGTGCCTAGAAAAGTGTAAATCAGCTATCTGCTGTGGCGAGAACAAGAGGGAGAAGTCCCTTTCACTGCACTCACATCTGACAGGGCAGTGTTCTTCAAATGACCTAAATTACAAATGGCAAACATTTCGAATCTATATTATAATAAATTACATTAAAACCGTCATTCAAAGTGATTTTTTGACTTCTTGTAGATGAAGTACGCCCTTCTCCTCCTTTGTGTTGTGTTCCTGGACCATGGAACACATACAGGTAAGTTTACCGGTTACGAGGCTTTATTATTCGGAGAATAACAAAATAATGCCTCTTCCTAGACCTCTTGCAAGAATCCAAAAACATTTGAATAACAAAAATAAATTAGATGCAAATATTGTTGTCTCACTTTAAAGGCCCGGCCACACTGCCCAACTCAACTCAACTTGATAGTTGACAATAGGCTACTTAAAATAGGCTGTTGTAATAATTAAAGATACTCGGTTGTGTTCGGCCTGATTTTTATTGATCAGCCAAATCTCTTAGATATATTCTTTGACCAAACCTATATCTATAGAAGTAAATAGAGACTGAAATTACCATCTTTCATCTATCTATGGGAAAAATGAGTTTATATAAATCACAAAAAACTTCCAGTGCTTTTCTTACAAATTTCAGTATAAACAACAAGTATAGATAATTACACAAATGTAAGGAGGAAATCAATAATATTAACCATTTGTGAGATTAGTTATAGTGAATACACTTTAAAATGTGAGCATTCAAGCACTATTTGCTTTGATCATTTGAGGTAATATCAATTCATTAAAAGAAAACGTGTATGCATTGTACTCTTTTAAGTGTTAAAATACCTAAAGTAACATTCAAAATGTTTTAATAAGAGAATACTAGTCTTTTTTAGTTCTTTATACACCTCTCAGTGGCCCGTTGCACAATGATTTATCGTAACAACAATAACGTTCACTTTAGGATAACTTTAGGACCCTTGTTGTTACAATGATAACTATTGTTGTTGCAATACCCCTTATATCTTTATTTCTATTGGATCAAATTCAATTCTGTAAATTGGTCTACAAAGGGGCACTGTAGGACTAGTTCCTGTAAAGATCACAGGTCATTTACAGCATTCTAAATATGTTTATTTTGAGGTCCAAAACGTGTGTTACAACGCGCTACAAAAGGTATCGTTAATTTGCTACCTTGCATTATAACAATAAGTTTTGTTCAATGGACCACAGGTGGCATCCTAAATGGAAGTGAGTATATTCAAATGTGATATAAAATTCATCGACGAAATGTAATAAGACATGAATTGTGAATTGATATGATAGTATTCTATCACTGTCTTTTGTGTTCGTAAACAAGTTTGACATCTGGAAGATCAGGAAAACCTGAAGATGTAAATTGAATAGATGAATAAAAATAATGGACCTCTCAATGTTTCTACTATAGCAACTGCCCAGCCGCACACCTACCCACCTCCACCGTCAACGTACGAACTGACAACCACAACTCCGACCACCACCACCACACCGACCACCACCACTCCAACCACCACCACGCCAACCACCACCACTCCGACCACCACTACACCGACTACCACCACACCAACCACCACCACCCCAACTACCACCACCACTACTCCAACTCCCACCACAGGTCCATTCTCTACCAATGGTAGGATATATATTTGTTGTTTATTTCATCTGGAAAAACATCATCATAAATGCTCATTTACAATAAGTACCATCAATGTCTACTGATGTTTACCCTACTACTTCTAAAATGATGTCTTTTTGAATGTTACAGTTAACATACTGAACCTATTTCAGTCAATATCAAGAACCAACGAAATAGGCTGTTACAAGCCAGTCCATTTGGTTGCTGATTTGTTAAACAGCTTTTTAAAGGACCTGTGGAAACCATAGAATTAAGTCATGACACCATTATTTAGTTCCCCTCTTATCATCTATGTGGCTTCATAATGTAAGGGTTGGAAACCCCCACCAAACAGCTATGTTGTGGATTCAGATCCTGGAGGGACTTGTGTAGTATAAATCTTGATTTATATATGCAGTAATCTTGACCATTTCGAAAAAATGGGAAGCCACTAATTCGATCTAATGAGTTCAAACCCCTTGGGACGATTGGTGCCCAATTGGTGCATCCACCTCAACTCTTTGTTATCCCTTGTTTATTTGGCATTTTAGGGTTCAAGGCTTCTTGTTAAAAGTTATATGAAGTATTATATTATATATAAGGACACACTGCTGACAACAGACTTATAAATACTATATTTATAATATAAAATATATTTTTAATTAGGCATGAAGAATCTATCAGCCAATTCAGCATTAGTAATCTGTCAGCCAATCAAAACATTAAGCACAGTGCCTGAGCCTCACAATATCGTTATAATGTATTGCCATCACATGCTGACATTCATATTAAAAGCTCACACATAAACATACTTATACTTGTGAATTTGAATCGGGGTATTGTAAAAAATGGGGAACCCATTGAGGGATGTGATAAGAATTTAGATTGAATAAAAAAATACCCAGCAACAATGTTATTGTTTTTTTTTGTTTTCTCATAATTGATCAGTGCTACAAGTGCGTCATTTAGTGGGTGAAGGAGTGACATTATAATCATTTACCTTTTTTTCTGACAAAATTGGGACCCGCAGTGACTAGTATGATAGTATTAAAGTGCTAGGAATTTGTCCATAAATATAATCAAAATTCTGTCCCTTATTTTCAGCTACAAAAGCATGTGCATGTGTAAGACAGCGCTGTTTGAACGACACGTCCCCGACATGCTACCAGTCCACCTTCTGGGCACACTGCTTCTACAACGACACCACCGTCTTCCCTGACATGCACCGCTGCCGCCTCGGTAAAGTATACGCCGTTTTCACAAGTCTGTGCAGTGGGTCTCAACTATAGGAGGTTAATTATCCGTCAATGTCAGGTGTACTTAATTAGTTGTTTTGCCTCATGGATAATAGCTAGCTCCTATAGCAGTCTCCGCCGCGTTTGACTGCTGTTGTCCAATACATAATAATAGTTCTGTATTATGTAAGACATAACACTCGCATGAAAGGATGTTCTTTATTTATTTCCTGCGTATTGAAGTTCCATGACAAGATCTCAATTGACAATGAACAGCTCCAAGGATGGAATCCCTTCAAACACACTCAGTCAACGCTACCGCCTACTAAACAGTCTATCAGCTTCTATTCCAAATCCAGGACTCAGTTTCTAGAACACAACCTTCTCAACTTGGTTACTCACAACAACGATCAGCTAACTCTGACTGAGCGTGGGCTTTGCACGCCCCTTTAATATGGTACGTCATACCTAGACACCTCCCTAACTCCTATAAACTTGAGTTATAGCTAAGGTATGTGCTGGTGTAAACACATCACTAAGCTAACAGAGCATGGACTGGCCATCCGTGTTAGTACAGGTCCTCAGGAAGTAGCCAGTTATGAATTCAAAGGGGTTTCCATGTAAAATTGATGAGTTTCCTGTGAAGTGTGTTCCACCAGATAATTTTAACAAAAAATATTATTTACCAAAGTTTTGGATATGAAAGGGTGTACCAGACACCCAAGAACCCCCACCCCTTGGCTACGCCAATGGCCGTCCTATAGATGCATATTGCACCAGCAACCTGACCAGGCCCGTATCCAGGCTGTGCTGTGGGGAATGGTGAAGTTCCACAAATGGAACTTTTGCCTACATTTTTGATAATTTTAACTTGAAAAACAGGGTGGTGTGCAGGAAAAAGTGGATTTTTTCAATGTTTTCCTACTAATTTTAGGGATTTTTGCATTAAATTTCGGAAGGGAATGTGCAAAATTTGAGAAAATTTCCTTTATGGGGGGGGGGGGGGGGGTTTGGCCCACCACCAATGCCACCCCCCTGGTTACGGGCCTGAGCTGTATGAAAATTCATGCATTTTACACAAATATACAATTATTTGTTTATTTTCTATAAGTTTTCTGGATATTGTGTCGCCAAAATCAGTCAAAATTAGCCTGCAGGTCATCAAAATGCTATAAACCAGCTATCCGTGTTAGGGAGAATTATGTAAAACATAATGATGTGGATTGAATAACAATACGGTGATAGTAGGCTATGTTGGAGATGTTGCATTTGCAAGAAGTATAATTATAAGATTGATATATGTGAAAAGATAATGTAAAGATATATCATGCGTATAGGAAAATACCATTCTGCAGTGCTCGCACATCCACTTGGGAACACAATATTCTGTGAGAGTACTCTCCACTACGTACGTAGTTCCTATACCAGCATTATAGATCCGTGAATGAAAGTTTGTGAGTGAAAATTTCCATATAAAAACTTGTATAAAGTATAAATATTTATAGAAAATGCTTTACAATATCTATTAGAGACAAATTGTATTTTAATTAGAGTGTTTTAACCAAGAAAGAAATGTCACGAATCTAAAATTTTGTATTGTTTCACGAATCCAAATTTTGGAATTGTGGACATAAGATGTGTGAAATTTCTTTGGTTGTCACTCCTGGTGTGACGACCAAAGACGTGGCAGAGTAGGAAGATACATATTTGTTGTTGTAACTATTACACTTCTGGTTTACATAGAATTAAAGTACTGCTCTTGACTGAGGAAGCACTGCACACAATTACATATAGATCTTTCAATTACCGCTCATTTTGTGAACACTATCATTACAATCCAATTAATCTAACTGGAATTGGAAAAAAACATACTTAATCTCATTACAATTTCAACACAACAAAGTGTTTCCACATACCGAAAGTGCACTGCCAATTTGCAGCTGCTTCAATTTCGGCATTACCGAACATGTTGGTAAATATTTCCTGCTAATTTTGGACTGGCTACCGATAACACAATTTCGGCTGCCGATTACACAATTTCACCCGCTGATTACGCACTTTCAGCCGCCGTAACTGCACTGAAAGTAGTGGCTGCCAGTATAGAATGTTACCACGGAAAGGGTCAATATCGTCAGCCCACACTTTCAGTATAATATTTTTTTTTTTTTTTTTAATCTTTATTCTATCTCTCCTTATACAGAGCTCTTCCGATAGCGTTCATATACAGATAGTAATATCATAATTAAATTTGTCCACAAATACATCAATACAAGTTATACAATAAACAACAAACAATAATCCATTCAATGATTGGAATGATTCTATAATATGGAATACGGACTTTAGTCAGTAGCATTAAAGCTGACTTTACCGGGTTGTTGTTTTTTTTACCTGTTTTTAGACCTTTTTCAAATATTTTTTTAACTTTTTTCCCCTGATATGCAGAGCAACAGACCTGTAACTGTATCAAGACAAAGTGCCCCAACCCGAGCGACACTACCTGCTGGACGACTAACGCCCCCAACTGCACCGAGAGTGGCATCAACCCCCTTGTCACCAACAATGGACAGTGCCAGAAAGGTAACCTTCTTATTACCCTACTACTTCTAAAATGATGTCCTTTCACATGTTACAGTCTACACACTGAACTTACTGCAGGCCATACCAAGAACCAGCTAAAGAGGCTGCTACAAGCCAGTCCATCAGGTTGCTGATTTGTTAAACAGTTTTTTAAAGGACCTGTGGAAACCAGCAAATTAGGTCATGACATCATTATTTAGTTCCCCTCTCATTCCCTATGTGGCATCATAGTGTAAGGGTTAGCAACCCCTCCAAACACCTATGTTGTGGGTTTGAATCCTGGAGGGACTTGTGATTGGTAACCTGACAGACGTTGTTCAGTGTAATAGGGCCTGTACATGAGTAACGTCGCCTCCTATACCATGAGGGGAGAAGCCTGCTGGTCAGAAACAGTGGCCAATGCCAGAAAGGTAACCTCCTTAGTAACCTTACAGATGTTGTTTAGTGTAATTGGGCCTTTACACAAGCAATGCAGCCTCCTGTGCCACAAATGGGATCAACCTGCTGGTCAGAAACAGGGGCCAGTGTCAGATAGATAACCTCCTTAGTATCCTGTCGGACGTTGTGTAGTGTAATAAGGCCTGTACATGAGTAACATCGCCTCCTATACCATGAGGGGAGAAGCCTGCTGGTCACAAACAGTGGCCAATGCCAGAAAGGTAACCTCCTTAGTATACTGACAGATGTCGTTTAGTGTAATAGGTCCTTGACACGAGTAATGCAGCCTCCTGTACCACAAGTGAGGTCAACCTGCTGGTCACAACCAGTGGTCAATGCCAAAAAGGTAACTTCCTTAGTAACCTGACAGATGTTGTTTAGTGTAATAGGACCTTCATGTGAGTGACACCTACTGTAAAACTAGTGGGATTAACACCTCCCTCACCAACAGGGGCCAGTGTCAAAAAGGTAATTTCTAAACCGCTTTCTTTTCAAGTCTACTGCCACCTATCCATGGATAAAGCCCCATACCAACTAAAGGGCCATACCCACTAGGCAATTTTCCCTGAGTCGGCCGACAGATTGTCGTTAGAATCGGCCGATTCTACCGGCGAATCAATATACTGTACTAACAGGGGATCATAGGAGGCGGCCAATTCTGCCAGTTTCCCGTCGTCAGTTGCCGTCAAAATCGCCTAGTGGGTATGGGGCTTAAGGGAGTCAGTGAACAAATATGCATTAAAATCGTTGAAATGATGCCACATCCTGCACTGCAAGCGGGATCAACCCCCCTGTTCAGTGGCCAGTCTCGAAAAGATATCCTCTAAAATGAGTGCGAGGGCTTTTCAAAGTGTGTGTACTCTGGAGTCAGAATGTTTTTAAATCAATATTTTCTTTTATGTGTTTGTTACATTTCTGACTTACGATTACAAGTTTCTGTTTTAAGCTATGCATCATGTAGAATTAAGAATAATAACTATAAAATCAGCTGCAGCTTACTATCAGATTATCAGGGAATGGATGAAATTTGTGAGAATGTATGGATATTCCATTTACTGTAAATTTGATATTGCTCCAGCCGCCACTGCCTGTCAGTGTGTGAAGAACCTGTGTGGGACCGACGTGAGCCGGACGTGCTACCAGACCAACTTCTTTGCCAGCTGTAACAACCAGCCGGGGATCCTGATCTTCCCTGACATCCACCTGTGTCGTCTAGGTAGGTGTGGGCAAGGAAGGGATACGTGCTTAAAGGGAGCTAAAACCAATAAAATTGACAAAATTTTCAAAACTCAGATAAGTATAGAAATATGTTAGATGAGTCCAGTTAAGGTCAGTGGTAAAGTATTAGCTCTGAATACTAGCTCTGAAAACTGAAAACTGAAGTAGAATGCCACAAGAGACGGTAATGTTTGCATTTGTTTGTAAATAAACCCTATTTTTGCGGATCCACATTAATTGATTTGAGCAATGAAAACGTGTTTTTAATGATTTTCTTTACCATATTTCATAGTTTAGATTTTAACATGGACCAGGAATAGGCTAAAGGAATGGATTTCTATGATTATTTGAGTTTGGAAAATTTCATTGAATTTATTGGTTTTGGCTCCCTTTAACAAACCAGAAAACCTACTGACCCCCATCCCTTATTTCAGTGTATATATATATATATATGTGTGTGTGTGTGTGTGTGTACACACACACACACACACACACATATATATATATACAAAGAGGGCAAGAGTACACTTATGATTATGTACATTAACCCTTTCAAGGCTCCACCTCATGGAATATATATATTTTACACATGAGCTAGATTAACCTATTCTACAAAATAACAGAATTACAGCTAATTAAACCTATCCATGTAGATTAATTTGAAAATGCTACAAAATCTATAAACAGTTATGACTCGAGTTTTTTTTTTTACAATTTCATTCAGTTTTTAGTGAAATATAGCAAATGAAATTTTCTTCATTTTGGTTATGATGTATTCAGTTTGTTGATTACTTAGTTACAGGGTTTCCTTTTTTACTATTTTTCTATATGGAATGTTTTTCAGATTTGAAATATTTGGAAAAAGAACCATGCAATTATCTAATTCACCATAGAAAGTTGTCCAAACAATATTCTAATGATAGTTTGACCATCTCACTCTTTTTTTCATCATTTCCCTATATATTTTAGATGGCAAAAAATATGTAAAATCTCAAATTTTAAATACCCATGCCATTTATTAAAGTTTGTTTAGATCTAGAGAAGTAAAAAAATGGTAACATGTGATAGATAATCTGTTTTAAATTGATTCAAAAACACCAGGCAGTGATCTATCCTATTATTTATTTAGAGGGCCTGTTAAGGTTGATCAAAATCCCTAAAATATATCCCTGAGGCATCTGATGCCCTGAAAGGGATAACAATAGTCAGACACCAGTTATTACTTTGCAATATTTGACTTTTGCTATATTATAAAAAAAATATTACAATTAAAATAAATGTATGATAAAGCATTTTCTCCGTCAAAATATGTAAGTGTCCTATAATTACACATAGCTCTGAGTAATACATGTCAGTGATTGTGTTTAAGAAATCATCTTATTATAAGGTATTTCTGTCCTTTCAGAAAATGGTGGAACCTAGGTGAATTATCCACTGCTGGTACTTATTGAGACACCCCGTGCTACTGGTGTGGGCGCCCATGGGATAAAAAGCAACAATGGTCATATGAAGTTGAAATTATTCAATAAAGTTGGGTCACATTACTTTCACCGATTTATAATGATATATTCTTACAGCTCAACCCACACTCACCACATCCTTGAAAACCATTGTTTTCGCCAAGAAACAAGCTCGTGGCTGTGGTCCAAACGGGTTGAGTGTCTGTGGATCTTGGTTTTCCCTTAGCTTTATGAAAGTATATGTATTACTCTCTCTAAAATCTGTGTGAAACATCAATTGAACTCGTAATATAAATACCCAGTTATCTCAGGGCAAACTAGATTTTGTTCATTAAACCACAATACAATGAATAAGACATACGTTAAAACCACAGTTCCGATGAAACCTCATATGGGAAATTGAACAATACGTAATTCGCTGTGTAATGAGTGTTTTATTGTATTCTTTCTTGTTTAATCTCCAATGAGGACGGCCACATAGGGATCAGCTGCTTACCAGTGTATATGTTCTCAGCTATGCACAGCTGGCGTGTTGACAACAATAAAGAGGGGCCGTCCAAAAATAACGTCATGCTATTTTTTACCATATCACCCATGTTTGGTTATGCGACGTTGACCATTGGCCCCCTAGAAATTATATCGTGCCAAGAGAACCCCCTCTCCCCCCAACAGGGACCCAAATGCCCCTCAAATTGGCTTAGTCCATGAGATCTCTTTTGCTTTGGGCACCACTGGCCCTTAGATAATCTTTAATGTTAATTAAAAATGGAAATTTTAGTGTTTGAAATCCTGAATTTACCTGCAATTTTTCTCTGAAGGTCTTTGAATTTAAATTTTTCACATGATGTCATGCACCACATGATCCCCCCCTTGTATTTCTTGATCATACAAACATGAACCCCCTCCCCCCCCCCCCTACTGCATTACGTCATTTATGGACAGCCCCAGAAAGGGAATAAAGATATACAGAGAAGCAGCAGTCTTTGTGTAGAATGTGCTCATCACATATTTTGTGTATCCTTGGGTTGGACAGGGGTTCTGAGAAAATACATGACATAAGCCATCTTAGTTTCCACATGTTAATTCACTAGAATACACAATACTTTGTGTTTCAATACTCATCTGCAAGCACTGCTTAAACATGATGCCTTGTTAAAGTTGATCAATTGTTTGTTTTTACAAATAGTAATCCAAGAAATGATAATGATATTTTGAAAATGTAGTGAGAAATTGATTTATCGAATTGATTTATATTATTACCAACAATTCACTTGATCAGTTTAGCCTGCATCTACCCTGTAACCCAACAAAATACAGATTTGCAAGAATTGCTGAAATTGCAACAAGATCATTTGTGGAAACGTTGAGGTCACAAAGAAGGTCAGAATCAAGCAAATACAGTTATATAATTTCACATGTAACATTCAAGATCAGTTTCTTTCAATGTGTTCATACTTTGATAAGGTTATGTTCCAAAAATCCGTTGAACATCGAAAATACACATAAAAAGCAGATCTTTGGTAGGACATGGACATAAACCATATATACCCAATCCATCATATCTAGTATAAAAGTTACCCAATTACTATTTACCCTGTTATATTATAACACAATTATCACTCTTGTGATATCTTACCGTGGATGGCACGTTTTCTTTACAAATGGCAAGTACGCATTGTATTGTTGTCAATGGTCCCTCTCAGAGGCCCAGACTCACTATTTTACTAGCCCCCTTCAAGGCCCCTCATTTTAATATCTCGTGGTACCTCAAGGCCATGATCCACGTTGCGATTTTGGGCCGACCAATTTTCTTGTCATACATTTTTCACATATTTTGAATCAATTTACCTGATGAGTATACAATTTTTCTGATATGAATTATTCTAAACTCTTTGGAAAAGTGTATGTTGTATAAGATAAATGATAATTTAACAAACCAATTTTCAAAATCGGTTCAAAATTGGCCCAAAATCGCAACGTGGATCATGGCCTTTAGCGACGCAACAGTCAACCTTCTTCATTTCACTGCCACTTGTTCACCCTCACATTTACATTATGGGGCCTTCAGGATGATCCTATATCGGCGAAAACTTTATTTCTCGATCTAGCATGATCTGAACGCATTACTGTTTACTTTATCAAACGTCAATATTAACAATCATTTGAGCATTCCCAATATCAATGTTCTAAGAGTATGGACGGAACTATTCCATCGCCCCTTCACTCTGCAAAATAGAAAGGAAAACCGGGGACTGTGTGACCATGCCCTGTTCCTAAAGTTCCTTACTCTGCTTGCGCTCCGAGCTTAGTACTACCCCTGGCCAAGATCAAGCTTGAAGTGAACTGAGATCGAATTAATAAATCCACGACGCGTTGGTGTCCTTAAGCCTGGTAACACAGCGACGATGACCCTTGGTTTGTAGCTGCTTTCCCCTATAGCTGCATTGCATGTCCATATTATAGTTTTTTAAACAGATTATTTTTTAACCTATCAAACCTATGTACAAAAAATATAGGGATTTACTGTAATATAACATATTGTGAAACTGTACTTATTGTCACCGACGACCATATATTACCTCTTTAGTAATTTATCATTATATGTCATATAACGATCAACTATCATATGTGGTTAAGTTCTTTGCTTATTATAATTATATTCATTCCTCTTCATTATTATAAATATGTTCACCATATAATACGCTGAAAAACAGAGGTGACTCTGATGCTTATTATGAAAAAAAAAAAAAAAAATTTAATTTGTGGTAATATTGAGGTTTTAATCGATACTTTGTTACTCTGCTCTGCTTGAGGCAACAGGCATTTTCGATAAAGATCAAGAATATATATTTGTGCCGAGACAGTATTATAAATATCATAAATATTATAATGTATTGATGTATTTCGGTTTTCATATTGAAAACATGAAACGGATATGGTTTTCCAATGGTGATGTGACTATGTCGATACACTTTTCTATTGTCTCACGAAGTGGTTTGAATCCCAAATCTCGTGAATGTTCATCAAGGCTATTTTTTGGCTGGTCTTGGGGGGGGGGGGGGTCCCCTATATATAAAACCAAAGTAGAATTGATATAATATCAATTGTGTTCGCTTCAACAATATTAATCTTAGATTAATAACACACATCATCCATTGGTCTAGGGGCGACAACCAACCTTCTTTCCACCCTCCTGGATCCTCCACTGGAACCCCTACACTCACAGAAATGTACAAGTGCATTTGGTGGAGGATGTACTGGGGCTGTGAGTGGGGCCCTCAATCCCGTTCAGCTGGGAGGTGGGGCTCTGGTTCATTCTGAAGTAGTACCTGAACATAGACCGTATCTCCCGGCGGTAGTACGCCCCGGTGAGAATATACAGGAAGAAGTTGGCGCAGTAGTTCACGTAGAAGATGGTCCTGGTGATATAGAGCTGGCCGCTTATACGGTCTGCTACAGTGGGGGTTTGAGGGTTGAGGCTCTGGTGGAACTGCTGGCACCAGATTATAAAGTAGGGCAGGTTCAGGCAAATAAAGCAGGAGGATATAGCCAGGAGGATTACTGTAAACTCCAGGCGGATCCTCTTCTCCCTGTGCATGATCTTGGCCCCCCTCTGCCCCGACTCCCAGTTCATGAGTCGCTTCAGGATGGGGACGTTGAGGGCGAGGATGACCAAGGAGGGGACGGCGGTGATCATCACTCCGTACACGGCATCCAGGATAAAGTTCTCCTTGTTAAACGCCCTGTTCCTCGTGCATGCCTTCTCCTTTTGGGTCTCGTGGACTTCACTCAGGATGGGCTTGTAAAGGCACAGCAGGGAGGCACACAGCACCACGGCGACTATAAGCTTTTTAGCGCAAGAGTTCGTCACGAAGCGCTTGCGGTGCACTGGCATACACACCGCGACGAAGCGCTCTACGGCGAAAATGACGATGAGCCACGCGGATATGAACCTGAAGGTGTAGCTGGCGTAGAGGAAGGCCTGACAGGCCCCGTTGACGTTCATCAGAGGGAGGCGTCGTTTCCCGGGCCACCGTAGCATGCCGTGGTTCAGCCAATCAATGAAGACGTAGGTGAGCAGGACCAGGATGTCCGATGCCGACAGCGCCACCAGGTAGCGGCTAGACGGTAGGCGTTGCATCACCTGTAATAGAAATAGTTTTTATTATTATTATTATTTTATTAAAACACAATCTTCAGTTTATAATTACAAACTGGTCTTCCAGATCGAGTAGTAATATTTATAAAGTGATATACATAGCATTTCATATAATATAGTCATAATTATATCAAGCACATCATCTCAATCTGAGGAATCAATATATATTTACACATATCGATCACACCATCTCATTACTGTAAGTAACATAGAGTGTTTTCAGTTTACTTTTAAAAATATAACTGTCTTCACTATGTTGATAAGCCTTAGACAACTTATTCCAGAGTATAGTACCCTTGTTACATGGACTTTTATCATATTTTCCACTATTGTATCTCTCTGTTTTAAAAATGAATTTGTCATGCAACCTAGTTTGTCTTGTAGATTGTTTACAGTCTCATCCCGTCTATGTATAAACATCGTTTTTAATCACATTTCACATCCATTTTGGGAATGCACTTCCCATTCACACTCATTTTGAGAATTGCATTCACTTTCACTTCATTCACTTTGGGAAATGTGACTTGCATTCACTTATTTGTCGGGAATGCAATTCCCACTCACACTTATTTTTGGGAATGCAATTTCCATGCACTCATACTTATTTTGGGGAATGCAATTCCCACTCACACTTATTTCGGGGAATGCAATTCCCACTCACACTTATTTTGGGGAATGCAATTTCCATGCACTCATACTTATTTTGGGGAATGCAATTCCCACTCACACTTATTTTGGAGAATGCAATTCCCACTCACACTTATTTTGGGGAATGCAATTTCCATGCACTCATACTTATTTTGGGGAATCCAATTCCCACTCACACTTATTTTGGGGAATGCAATTCCCACTCACACTTATTTTGGGGAGTGCAATTCCCACTCACATTTAAAGTGTGCCATGTGGCAAGTATTGGAGTGCTTTTAAAGCTTATCCTAGAAAATATAGAACCATGACATCACCTTCGAAGTGAAAACTTTGAGAGAGATAATGTTGCCAACGAGCCCGATAACAATGATAACGGGTGTCATGTAGGCGTAGATGTCTTTCCCGAGGTCGTGAATGCGAAGGTCATGCTGCGGGTGAAGGTCAAGCATCCCGTTTCCGGCCAGCGTGAGGTCACTTCCAGTGGAGTTCTTGCACTCATGCTGGTTCTGTAGCCTCAGCTGCCACTCGGACGAGTTGGAGAGAAATAGGTCGCTGAGCATGCGCACCACGTCCTTGTCGTTGCAGCGAGGCTGTGGGAAAAGAAAGGATTGGGTTTCATGCATGCGTAGAATAGACATGTCCTGTTCAATATATAGCAATGTTATAGACCTTGTGCAGATGATGTCATAACACTCAAAAATGGCATGGGCGCCATCTTGGTGATCAGTTCAGAAATAACATTATAAATATTTCTTAAAAATTCATGACATGAGATTTATGGTACAACATACAAACATACTCAACATACAAAGTCATTATCAACAGTTTTTATTATTCAGAATGCAGAATCTTAGATTTTTCTAATAGCCATGTGGCCATGATCACCACGTGGTGATCATCAAAAAGTGGTCACATGACCACGTCGTCATTTCATTTGTGTTGAGCATAATATTAATTCAATTGCGTTTATTGACACAGACATAAGTGAGCAAATGTAAGCATTTCTAGGAACGCATAGTGGAATATGGAATTTGCCTTCTGACTACCTTCATACTTGTGCGCCCTGAACACAAGTATGAACGTTAACACAAACATAGTTTTATGTTATTGTCTATGGAATGCTTGTGTTCAGATACCATCATGTTGGTATCAGGAACACAAGCAGCTTGCGTTTCTTACTTATAGCAAACATAGGCCTAACTCATAGTGAAATATAGCCTTAACTGCTTACATATTATATGCAGATGAGAATGTGAAAGGGCAATTATTCAAGCTTACTATAGTTCAATATATCTGAAATTATTAACTTTTTATTGACTATTGTTTACTGAAAACCACCTTCACGGCAAAGCAAATTAAAGTGATTTAAGAAAAACCTATAGCTAACTAGCGCCACCTGCTTAACGGGCGATGCCTTTCTTTCATCCTAACAGTTAGATTTCGCAGTATAATGCCTTGCCTAATATCCTAAATATGTAGCCAAAGGGCCCTATTACACTACGCGACGTTGGCTGCGATATTGGGTGCGATATGATAAAAGTGCAGACAGTTCGCATGCAGGAGTGATATATAATTGTGAAAAAAAAGGTCATTGGAGGCCACTCACATGTATAGACGTTGTGCAGATGACGTCACAATACTAAAAATAGGCAGGCCACCATATTGGTGATCAATTTAAAAACATGAGTATTTACCATACTAAGATATCTAAAAGACATGTCTTAGAAACATTCACTTCAAAATAACTCAGGGAATCATAATGAACAATTATGATCATTTAGATTTGATAAATTTGTATTCTGCTTTTTGCCATCTGGTCTTGGGAACCACACGGTGATCACCAAAATCTGGTCACGTGACCACGTCTGCACAAGGTCTATAACAAAGAATGATATGTGCCACCACTGTGCAACATCACCATATCACAGCCCAAGTTGTGTAGTGTAATGCCGCGTCCCCACTTGGGCAACCAACGACGGCAACTAACGTTGGTCGCCGGAAGATTAAGAAACAAGTAAGTCGTCGGGCGACTAACTAAGTTGCTGGTGGGAAAAATAGTTAATCGCCACGTTGGGATGCTCTTGTTGTTAGTTGCCGGACGACGAGACAAGACTTTAGTTAGTCCCCCGGCGATTAACTTTTCACTAGGGGGCATAGAAAAATATTAAACATGTCAAATATTTTGTCCAAAACCCAGGGCGACTAGTGGCTTGGTCACCAGACATCATGGCGCCAGTGTGGAGTTGGTCGCCGGGCGATTAACAACCTTAGTAGTCCGCCGACCAAGGAAATCTAGTCGCCCAAGTGGGGACCAGGCATTAAGGCGGGTCCCCACGTGGCGACTAAACCACTGCGATTAGTGCATTTCACCGGAGATCAAGGAAGAAATATTGGTCGCTGGGCTACCAACTAATCGTCGGGGAAGTAACAAATTAATCTCCACGTTGGGATGCTTTTGCCATCAAACTGACAGCGACTAGAGAACACCTAAGTTGCCCTGTCCAGCGATTAAGTGCACTAATCGGCGGCGACTAGAGGAAAATATTAAACATGCCAAATATTACGCCCTAAAACCACGGCGATTAGTGGTTTGGTCGCCAGACATCATGGCGCCCTTTTAAGGTTAGTCGTCGGGCGACCAAAGCGCCAAAATTCACGTTGGTCGCCGTCGATTTCTTTCAAACTAGTCGCCCTGTGGGGACCAGGCTTAATGCAGCCGAAAAGGCATGGCTGCACATGGATGGCGGCGACTTTAGAGTCATTGAGTAATAAGTATTAACCCTTTCCAACCAATCTGAATTCCGTGAACAGTCACTGGTCACCATGCATGGAAAGGGTTAACATCCCAGCCAAGGATGCGACATTATTACAAACATGCAGCAACATTCTGTTTAGTTCTGTATTGGTTCTTGTTACGTTCTCTCGATGACTCCCAATTACATCGCTTCAAACATACTGCTGTGATATTGTACTGTGACATTATTACAACATTCTAGATACCTTCTTCAACCCAAACAGAATGTTCTTATCATGTTCTGTTTTCGTTTCATTCTAACCTCACCAAAAATTAATGTTATAACAATGTTCTAATTTGGTGAGGTTTTAACCTCACCATCAATAACATAATCATTGCATGCCATCTTAAGTAAGACTAAAAGAGTAACTGACTAAAAGAAGAATAGTTGCAGAACGTTGCTGTTACGTTGCAGGTTGGCTGGGACTAGTTACCCTTTATTGGCCCAGTAGGGGTGTTGCTACGGCTTCACTATCGTTAAAATATTACAACAATCGTTAACTCTGAGTTTAGGAGGTTATTTCATGACAGGAGGCCATTTCAATTTGCAATTACCCATAGAATTCACATTAGGTTATCCTATGTTATGTGAGACAAAATGATGCATAACTACCTTCGACGATTCTTCCGTAGCATTTTCTGAATCAGTGTCCCCAATGTCGTCAAGTAACGTTGTGAAGTCTAACAGGTTAGACATAGCTGCATTTGGAAGAGCCTGCAGAAAATGGAAATATGAGAAGTTTATTATGTGGTATTTAAAGTACATAACAAGACGGGGTTTTACAGCAGCAGAAATAGATACAAGAAAATAATAAGTGTTGTAGAACTAGTATTGAAGGAAAAGGTCCTTCCACTAAGTATGTAAGCATCAAGGGGGTTCTGAGATTTTAAGAATGTGTGTATGTACTAAATGAAAGGGCTCAAACTATAGAGGGCCGCTTCCACACCAGCAAAATCATAATTAATCTTGGACAATAACTAACACGTGCATCACCAGTATGAAACTTTGAAAGCAGGTGCCCCTTGGTAGAAAGAATTCCTTCTCACATACTCATTCCCATGCCACTGTGCCTAGCAAACCCAACCTTGTCAAACTGCAACATAACTGAACTATTCTGCAACCTTACCTTTTTGATCAGTGTGGTACTAACTAAAATGGCACATAACAGTACTAGTACTGGTATGATATTTAAAGGTGAGCTCGAGATTAATATTGACAATTCACCAAATTGGTATGTTATTATAATATTATCTTTGATGACATTAAGACCCAAACAAAAGAGAACATTATGACAGTGTATGAATTCGGTTGAAGATCATAACCAGAACATTTGCAACAATATTACAGTGCTACGTCACAGCAGTCCCTTGCAGTATAACAAGAAACAAATATTACTTGATCTATACAATAATGTTACATGCTTGCCTGGGACAGATACCTTGTATGTATCCTTTATTATATATCGAGACTGGAAAGCTTCTCTGTGGCCCTATGTGACCATTTCCCTGTTGGCTGGTTGGAACCCAATTCATCAATCGTGATCAGGGCCTGACCATATCCAATGTAATTTGGGAATAGTTTATTGCCAGCCATCAACACACTATTACAATAGCCATAATGGTCAACCCAAATACAATCCAACCAGAGGCCAGGTGGCAGGCATGCCATGCATAACAGGTTTCCTTCTACCTTTCCATTCTCGATACATACTGTTAAGGCAGTATTCCACGTACTGAATGTACGCACCGCTGATAATGACCATCCCCATGGAAACATTCTATATAGGGACCATCAACTTTCAGCACACTATTGGCTTACTTTCGGTGCCGAAAGTCCGCCAAAAGTACACACTGCCGATTTACACTTGGAGAATTGGCAGTAGATCTAGAATCAGCAGGAAAAACTTACCAACACATTCGTAAATGTTATCAGAAACGCCGCCAATTTTATATCGGCACTGGCAAAAGTGTGACAGCGGCAGAGCGGCAGCATACTTTCAGTATGTTTAATACAGCCTTCGTATACATACAAGGTCTCTGCCTGGGCCCTCCAAGCAGCCTCTACTGTGTCCCCCTTCTTTCCCCCTCCCCCCTTCTCCCGGCCCCTCCAGGGCTCGTTACGCCCCCCACAATAGGTCTGTTCTGTCCCTGCTTGTTAGGGTGTAATTTGTGGTCTGGCCGCTCGTCTATCATAACCGCAAACCCCTCATCAAGTCCAGTCGCGTCCAACCACCAGCAATGGGTCGGATTGAGTGGTTCCCCACAAAAGCCTGCCCAGGCAAGCAAGCGACGTAACAAGAACATTCTGTCATGGTATTTTTTTGGTAAGTCTGAAACCTGCCCAATTGTCATTTAACAATAATGTTATTTAGGTAAAGTTAAGACTTATCCTAAAAGAACATTATGATAACATTATATTTTGCTTGAGTTGTGACCTAACTAAAAAAGAATGTTATAATAACATTATCATAACGTAGAAGAATGTCGCAAGAATGTCACAATAACGTTATAGTGGGACGTCAAAACATTAGGTTCTGAAGATGCTTTTGGGTGCCATCAAAATGACGTAACGAGAACCAAAGCATAACTAAACAGAACGTCACTTCAACATTATAATAACGTCATAGTTTTGCTTAGGTGTGTTCTACTAGGCGATCCTGACAGCCAGAATGTAAATTAGTTATTTTTCCATCACTTATATGGTGATAGACCATACATTCTACATATCATTTGAAAGAGTATTCAAAGCCCGTTCTAATGATATATAATATGTCTACGATCAACCAATAATCTGACTGCCGATTACTTTTATTTTTATATCGGAAGTATAATTGGATAATGGAATACAGGCTTAATGGTACAGTGGTTATTTAAAAAGAAAAAGAATAGTATGATGGAGAACCGCAATCTTAGACTGAGTGCGATCAACCAATGAAATCGTCATATGAGAAGATTGGTTTTGATACATAAGGATAAACAATGAACAATGGCCCATCCTTGTAATTCATTCTCATTTACATGGTACCGTCTCTAAAAAAAAGAAAAGAAAAAGAAGATGTGGCGTTTGGAACCTAACGGACCAAGAAAAGTTACCACATGGATAACATGCTTGTGGCAGCCAAGCGGTCAAATTGAGCAGTAACCTCTTGAAATATACGTGTTGACACATGATTGCTAACAGGGCAAAAGGGATGGTATTCAGCTTGATATAAACGGGATTCTGTGGACCCCATTTCCTGCAAAATCATTTTGATAATTAGAGTGCTTTAAAGAAAACCATGGATCTGCTAGCCAACAGTGTGGTTCCGGTTTATCTGAATGGCTGAATCAAAATCCTCCTGGTGTGTATATAGAATGGGCACTGCCAATATTTGTGACTTCAAGATATCATTTTCTACGAGGCAATCGACAATAACGCGCCAATTTGGTACATTGTACGATCAACGAAATAGTGGTTATATCAGTGGTATGTGAAATTGGAATTTGACGCTGGTTGCATACCTTGACCACCAAATAAATACAAACGACATTCCATAGACGTGAGATGTTAGAGTGTTCTGGTGGTACAGTGGTACGGAGTTGGCTTCGTCATCCAGAGGTTGACGGGCGAGTCTCTGTCCTGCTGCTGTGGTATTAGATCCTGTAGTAAATGACAGGTTTATCAAAGCCTCGTGCCATCCGCCCTTTTATGTGGTGCCTCTCCTATGGGAAACTGCATGTAAAAGAACACCTGTCTCAGTAAAAGTGTAGGGGTATTGTCTCTACCTCCTTATAGATTCATTCATGTAGGAGCAAGGGTGAAATATCCAGTAATCCAGAACCATTGAGTCTGATGGATAAAACCAATAAACAAGGACATAGATGTTTTCAATTATGTATATCAGTGAGAACTTCAGTAATAACATTGTGGTGAGGGGACAAATAGTAGGCACAGCTGGTTTGAGCAGTTTTCTAAACAAATTATTGACGTTTTTAAATAGTTGACCCTCCTCCAATAGGTATTTCAAACATGTCACATACATGAAAAATCTAATTGTGTGTGTGGGTAGTATGTGGATAGAGTCCATTGATACCTGCATACGAGTTTATTGAACTATAGTAGGTTTAATATCCAATATAACTAGGGTCTCATTTAAGTCTTACTTTTGTCCTAGGAAACTAGCTCCTATTTGCAGTCTACCTCCGTCAGACTGTGGTTGTCCATTACATAATAATAGTTCTTGTTTTATGAAAGACATAACACTCGAATGAAAGGATGTTCTTTATTGTGCACAGTATACTCTTGACAAGATCTCTTGATGACAATGAACAATCCAAAGGGTAGGATCCATTCAACCACACTCAGCCAACACTTCAGCCAACTATTCAGTCTCTCAGCTTTAATTCCAACTCCAGGTACAAGCTTCTAGCTCCAACCTTTCCAGGATGTCAAACCCACAACAACTAACATTACCAGACTCCTGCCTTACTCTTCACCTTTTGACAAAGAGAAATTACTTTAGCCCTGTCTCTCAATGTACACACTAGAATGGCTAAACTTGAGTACGGACTGACCATCCGCGTCAGTACATTACCTAATACACGCGATGTGTGCACAGTGTCAATTATGTAAATGGTGCTGCATGCCCCTGTTGGAATATCCTGATGGGTTTATATAAACATACATAAATCTGTCCTGACGCCTCTACATGTTACTTCTTACATATCTATTTGCAGGATAATAATACATTAGTCTGTCTGAGTTGAGGCTTGAGATTGATTTTTTCAGATTGATTAATTTAGGTTTCTTCACTAACGGTTTCCTATCGTCAGTAAAGAGCGTTTAAAAGCCAGGTGTTATAGACATTGAAAGAGCTTGAGACCTGGAGAACAGAGTTAGGATTAGCAAGGAAAGGCCAGGCACCTCACGGGTGCATTCTAAACTTGAGCTCGATTTTTTTAATTTTCTTATGATTATGTTTAGTAGATAAACAAATATGCGTAAGGTATATGGAAAGAAGGCCTGTGACTCAGCATATATATATTCTTATATATTCTTATTTCTTACGGGCTGTCAGTTAATGACGGCATTTGTATATATATATATATATATATATATATATATATATATATAATTATTCCAGCCTTCCCCGGCCATACAACTATTGTCATATCTTATTTAAAGGAATCTGTAGGAAACTAGAGCGCTCCTCTCTGGGGCAGGACGTCCTTTAATAATGGCTCCAATAAGCAGAAAATCAGTCAGACCTGATATTCGTCATGCCTCCTCTAAAGATTCTGATAAGCTGATTAAATCATAACATTCTTTTAACAAAAATGAGACGCTTCGCACCTCGGCTCAAACGTTAGATCTAAACTAATATAAAAAAAACAGGAGAACAGGAGGCTGTGAATAAACCATCGAGAAAATGTTTGCACACCACAGTCCTACGTCCTTTTTTGGTGCCACGCATCTCCACTCTCAAAGCAGAACAGGTGTAAACTTTTCTCAGCCAGCATGACCATGCCAGTGTCACATCTGGAAAGTCGGCGCATGTGGAAAGTCGGCGGTGGGCGATAATATGGCTATAGTGGGTATTGCGCATGCGTGTGGGAAAAGTGCCCACTCTCAAACCATGTTTTGTCAATCAATTCGTTAAGGTTGTAATGGGTAGTAAGCTAAATATATATCCCTCTCATCTTTTAAATATTCGAGATTCATACCTAAACGGCTAACTCGTCCCTACTCCACAGTTTGTGGATAAAGTAACATGTTACGAGAGTAGGGACTTTTGCTACACGCATGCGCAGTGTCACATTGTGGCCCACCGCCAACTTTCCACATGAGGCGACTTTGCAATCGCTACACCGGCAAGATAATGAGTGTGTGACTTGCATTTTCGTGACTTTACGGTCTGTTGTAATGACCAAATTCTTTGAACCGGTTTTAGGGAAGAAACTGTTAATTGGGAAATCTATGTTATAACCATATAGAGAAAAGAGACTGACATCGCATGTCCACGTGAGTTCCTCCCGCTGGAATGAATTTCGGCGGGTCCATCTTTCATGTAGAAAGGAAGTGGTTTGAGAGGCTGAAACCAGCGAAAAAACATGGCTGCTCATGGGGCAAATCTCGTTTTCGTACCGTTTTATATATAGGGGTAAACATTGTAATTGTCACAATGATGTCATTTTGATTGTAATCACAAATCATGACCCGAAGATTATCGTAAACGTATCAAGCAGTATAGCTTGACTTATTAATAAAGGAAATATTACATTTATTAAACATTTTCTACCCCACCCAATAATATTCCATTAATATTTGTTCGACTCTGAATCAAATGCAAATTAAGAATCATTCTTGTAGATATAGAGGTCTGCAGGGGCAGAGAAAAACTACCTTCTTCCACCTAACCACCTTATTAATCTTGCATACTGATTTCTTGAGTACAGGGATCGGGAACATCTAGATGTAAAGGCAAATGTTACAGGTATACTCAGCCCAGTGTATAGTGTCCCCCTGGGTGGTGTGAGGAAGGCATACCATCACTGATAATCATGAGTATCTCGGACAATGACGATGTGTAAGTACTTTGTACATATTGAGACTGGGAAGCTTCTCCAGCCAAGGATGCGACGTTATTATAATGTTGCAGCAACATAGTGGTGACATTATGGTTAATTCTGGTTTGGTTCCTGTGACATTCTTTTTCTGGCTCCCAACCACATTGTTCCAACCTACTGAGCTCTGTGATTTTGCACTGTGGTTCTTTTACAACGCTCTGGTTATGTTCTTCAACCTAAAGAGAATGGTCTTATAATGTTCTGATTTGGTTTGGTCTTAACCGCCAAAAACTAACGTTGTAATAACCTTGAGATTTGTTGAGATTTCAACCTCGCCATAATTGTTATAATATTATGCCATCTTAGTAAGTAACGGACTGACTAAAAAAAATGGTTGCAGAACGTTTCTCTTTTGTAGCAAACTGGCTGCACCATCCTTGACAGCAGTTGATGAATAGATTTATGAATTATGACACAATACAATAATTCGTGACAGTCTATGTTATCATTATGGTTAGATGTGTCAGTGAGAAATGCTGTGAATGGCTAAGATCTAATAATTACACCATGATTCACAAGATAGATGAAGAAGCATCTTTGAATAGATCTCTATCCTGGTACGTTCTCACAAAGACGCAAGTACAATGTCGATCTTAATGTATCTTAATTACTATCCATATTAAGACTGGGGAATGGTGCGTAATTGATACATAACAGATCCTTTATCTGTGAACATCTTTTTGTTGTTTTCCTGAATATGCATACTACACGTGATGTTCAAGCAACTTGGTAGTACGCAAATGATTATTGTTCCTGCAGATTGCACCATTCACCATAATGTGTGCATACATGTTTGTATGTGTGCCTCCATGTATGCATGTATGTATCAATGTGTGCATATAAGTATGTTATTTAGTCTGCATGCAGGAAAATATGTCTGTTGATATGTGAGTATTTATAGTATCACTGCCTTTCAAATTATTATGCATAGAATATATATGTTGAAGCAAGAGAGAAAGAAAAATGCTTATACATAGAACATATGTGAAAGTATAAAAGATAGTAAATACATATAACCAACCGAGAAGGGAGTACGAGGGCGGTTATCACCCCAAGCCGGGACCCCGATATCAGCCTGAGGCTAGGGCCCGAAGGGCCGGCCTAGGGTTGATATCAGGGTCTCGGCGAGGGGTGATAACTGCCCGAGTACTCCCTTCGAGGTTGGTTATGGATTTATTATACCTTTTTCTGTTAGATCTGAGCTCCCAAGGAAGGATGCACAGCAATCAGTGATGGTGGGACTGTGATGCTGCACATTTTTTTTTATGTTTTTTCATATAACTCTTTTCATATCCATTAAATTCACTAACAGTAAACAGTAAAATGTAGCTAGGAACGTTGTGCAGATAATGCATATGTTAGATTTTTTATTTCTTAATGATTTCATTTTTTCATGAATTTTAGAAAAATAAAGAGTTTCTGTATCACCCTGCAGGGCGATACAAGGCTGGTTATCACCCAGGTTTGTATTGCCCCGTGTTAAACTCTTAACTACTAAACTTGTATCACCCTAAGGTATAATAAAGTTGTGTAGCAGATATCAGTAGGTGTGTGACAGGTGTTCAGGACACATATAGCTGTACAATGTTATCCATCCCTGAGTTACGATGGCCAAAAAGTACAAACCTTTCATTTGGCACCAATTGAGGACCCAAACACTTCACCGTGGTCCCCTAGAGTATTATATATATATATATATATATATAATACTCCGGCAATGTAATTTTGTGTATATATATATAAAATCATACACTTTCTCCGTCCCTTCAGGGAACGCTGAGTGCTGAGGTTTCTAATTGTGGGCCACCATACCCAGTACAGCTACATACTTAGCGGTCCTCAGGGACACCTGCCGGCCAGACATCGTGTGGGGTGGTGAAGTGGTTAGAGTGTCCGCCTGTTGCGCTGGCGCCCGGGTTCAATCCTGGGCTGGGGTGAGCTGGCTACTATACCCCTCTACATGTCTCCCAGTGGCAACAACTGGGTTATCACCGGCTGTTGTGTGTATGGCCCTGTCTATGGGACCAGGCATATTAAAGAACACCTGCTTGCTTCGTTAAATATATAGGGGTATGGTCTCTATCTTCTCACAGATTCGATCATTCCATGGATATGGTCATCCCAGACAGCATTGTCAAAACTCTGGTCTCGCTGTGATATGACCTTAGATGTTGCTATGGCGTTAAACCCCAATAACCAACCAACCATACACTGTTTCTGTCTCTTCAGGGGGTGCTGAGCAGAAGGTTTATACTTGTGGGCCATCATACCAAGTGCAGCTCATTGTGCATCCCCCACCCACTCTATGTCCACAGACTATGCAGCCATCATTCACTTGTGGGCCACCATACACAGTACAGCTCATTGTACATCCCCGACCCACTCTATGTCCACAGACGGTCCAGCCATCATTCATTACACATACTTAGCGTTCCTCAGGGACACCTGCCGGCCAGACGGCCAACTATCTGCAGGCCACACGCATTCAGGAGACGACTGGAGCTTTCCTGTTTTTACTCCAGCCTCGTCCACTTTTCAGTCCAGTCTGGGATGGGCTTTGAAAACTGCCTTGATTGCTGCTATCAAGTTGGACATTCCAGTCTGGAGCTGGAGCTACAGTCATTGTACCTGTTTCATCACGCCTCAATTAGCCTAATGATCACTGATTGGTGTGTGGTGGTATTCATTACCTGAACAGTGATTACAGCTATAGCTCTGTTTGTCTTTAAGGGATAACAGGAGAACAGCCATCAGCAACTCCAATGCATCCCAGAACACAATTGTAAGGTATCCCTTTTCCCAGCTGTAATGACTGATATCAAAATAATGTCATAACAGGTAAATATCTTTGGCCGTGATATGAATTAATAGATGTTTTTTTTCATAAATCTTTGCAGGAGTATTCTATAATGTGCCTCAACAGTTTGGAGATACTCAATGTATCGAGATGCATCGCAGTTGTTAAAACTCCCTACTAGCATGATATCTCATATGGGAAACTGAAATACTTTTTTCAATAGAACTTATAAAGCCCTTCATATTCTACCATAAATTATGTAGGCGTCGAGAGCACAGATTATACAAGGGTAAAGTAGTTAAGCCATGAGGAGCCTTCCATTAGCTGATTTATTAAAACTTCAAACCCTCATCCCACTGCCAATCCCCATGGCCCAGCGAAAATACACATAGGATTTGTACATAAATGTACTGAATTCTTAAAAAATGTCGCAGGCCCATCTTCTTTCTTCCCCGAATGTTACCCAAAGTAATCTTTAATAGTCTAAAGCCTGGTCCCCACAGGGCGACTAGTTTGAAACAAATCGACAGTGACCAATGTCAATTTCGGCATTTTGGTTGCCCGGCGACTTATCACCCAAGGGCGCCATGATGTCTGGCGACTAAAGGCCATATTCCACTATGCGGTGATCTGCTCGCGGTGGGCAATTAACAAGCTGTGTTTGACCCCACCGCTAGTAAAACTGGCCACCGCATGGTGGAATATAGAAATTACTTGCGGTGGTCCTTGCGGTGGACCTAACGCAAGTACCACCGCAAATGATTTGATATTATTCTATATGATTTTAAATTTTTTTTTTGACTTTTTTATGGTTTTATTATGATTTGTATGACTTTTTTATGATTTTATATTCATAATTTACAATGATTTTATGGAATTTTCTATTGAGTGCTTGCGGTGGCAGAAACGAACATGTTGGTTTCTGAAATGCAAATTGCTTGCGGTGGCTAAAAAGATCACCGCTAGTGACCCCCCACCGCATAGTGGAATATGGCCTTAAACCACTAACCGCCGTGGTTTCTGGGCGAAATATTTCTCCATAGCCATGGGCGACTAGTTAGTTGTCGGGCGACATACTAAAGTGTTCTCTAGTTGCCAGCAAATTTATATCATGAGCGTCCCAACGTCGAGATTAACTTTGTAGGTGTCAGGCGACTAGTTAGTCGCTCAGCGACCAATATTTCATCATTGGTTGCTGAGGAAAACGCACTAACTGCCGCCGTTAGTCGCCCCGTGGGGACGCGCCTTAAGGGCAATGTGATCCCAGACAACTTGTTTTCTATAGCTGGAAACTGGTCGTGGGTGGAAGGCGTATAGTGTAGGAGGTGTCTGATTAGCCTTCTGTGGCCCGTTGCACAATAGAATTTCCTTGTGAGGATCAAATAAAGATAGCATAACGAACTTTTGCTTAACAGGGAAATGTTTCTTTGTAAGGAAACTTTTCCATTTTATGAAAATAGTATAAATCTAGAGTCTGGTTCTAATTAATGTAATTGAATTCTGTAAATTGATATAAAACAGGAAAAATCTCTCCTTCTAATTAATGTAATTGACTTCTGTAAATTGATATAAAATGGGGAAATTGTGTTAAAGTGTTCTCTGTGCTCCGTCGCATAACCAAACCCAGCAACAGCGATATCCTTAAGGTTTGCATTGTTACAATCCTCGCAACAGCGATGGTTTTGTACATTTTTTGGATTAATTTATTTGACTGATAAATACATTACCGCCACTTGCCTCCTATACATTTCATAAGCCAATGGACACATCTAACATACAGTGAAAGCAGAATGTAAACATTCTAACCCCAAAATACCCCCCCAATACATTGAAAATTGGGGTGTGCCAACCCTCGCAACAGCGAGGAAAGTTGGATACACTCGCTGTTGAACAGGGAGAGGTCTCGCTGTAGTGGACAACCCTCGCAACAGCGAGGGGGGTTATGCGACGGACCACTAGTCTTCCGGCGATTAACTACAAGAGCATCCCAATGTGGCGATTAGTTGTTTAGTAGCCCGGCAACCAGATAGTTGCCAGAAGATTATCATTCTCTGCTTGGTCACCATTGAAAACCTCTAATCGGCGCCGTTAGTCGCCCAAGTGGGGACACTGCATTAAAACACTTTAAAGGGGGGGTGTACCGATTGAGCGACTTAACTAAATTATGGTTGCCTCTATGAACTCTGTTTGCTTGGCTGTGGTCAAAAACGCCTCTAATGGTCGATAAAAATCTTAGGAATTTTTCAGAAATTATATATTTTGTCCCTTTTCACAGAATCACAAAATGTCTAGTAGAACAGCTGCAATGCAACAGTAGGACTCATTGTAACATCGACGTCCTTAATTTCTTGAGACTCCCATTTGTTACACCATTCACTAAGAGATGGGCCACTGACAAGAAGACTGTTGTCCGTCGTAAAATTGAAAGATGTCTATTTTTCAAAACCATTTACAGAATCAAGATTGGCCCAGTAGAACAGCCACAATTCAACAGTGGGACCCATCACAGCAGCGACGTCCCTGTTCAACAACGTCATTGTTGCAAGGATTAGTATAAGTAAGCACGATGTCATAACTGGTTAAAGATGTTGTAGTTACAACTAAGTGTTCAGTGTATGTTTATCAGGGATGCTGGAAGCTATGTCTAATTACAATCATCTAAGTAACATGTCTGATATTCAAAATTATATTTTACCTAAATAGATCTGCTATACCACTTTGTGTGTAGTAGCATAACTAAATCCATAAATGGAAACTAGCTTTTAGGTTAGCTATCTGTTACTTTAACTTATTTGTTTGAAAAAATTACTTTGCATTTATGAGATGTATGACATTTTACTTCAGATGAGGTTCAAGGAAATAGAGAAGTTACTTTGTGTTATAACTCCTGGCAGAAAGGTATAAAGCTACTCCTAAGAAACATGCACCATCACAAGTTTCTAAGTATCATGGCAATATAAGCACGAACTGCCTATTATCAAACATGGTACACCGGTCTCTATAAAATTAATCTTGATTATAAATATGTAGCATCTAAAAGACCATACATGGTATACAACAAAAAGTTATAAAAGCTACTTCTAAGTAACCTGATCATTGTAACCGACTTTCTGAGTATTGTGACAATAGAAACTCAATCTATGAATTTCTTATTAACAAATCAAATCCTAGGCCTGCTGCACATGTCTCCATAAATCCTGATCTTAACTTTATAGCATCCAAAGGGCCAAACAGGTCATACGCCTACAATAAAAGATAGAAAAGCAGCTTGTTCGTAACATGACTACTACAACTTTCTGAGTATCGTGACAATATAAACACATTCTATGAACTGCCTATTAAAAAAAAAACCATGGTACACCTGTCTCTACAAATCCTTATTATAATTATGTAGCATCTAAAAGGCCAAGTAAAGTAATCCGAGACAGGCGCTGGCAGCGAAAAAGAGTTGCTTTCCAAAACTACCACTGTCGACAGATAATCATTATTTGCCTAGGTGACCCCCAGAGAATGCTTACTTGACTGTCTGGGAGGGGCTATAGTGATAAGAGCCTCATCTATAATAAGGATTATGGGATTTATTGAGCCTGTCAACTCTACATGCCCCACACCTAATGCCCAGCCCACCACACACCCGCTGCCTCTTAGGAGGGTCGTCCTATGAGCACAATTATTCTAAGCAATACACCTGAAGGATTTCTTTTTTTTCCACGAGGTACAGGGATCTCATATATCTTGGCTGAAACTATCGAGCCCTGATACATTGCTACACCTACTTGTGTGTTACTATATAATGAAACAAAGTCGGTTATGTTATGGCTGCCACCATTGTATCCACAGTCTAACAACCACGGATATCCAATTTCTTCAGTTTGATATTTCACTGCATGTTATCCTATTTTCTAAGTTGTTTGACAATTCATTCATCATAGATGGCTGTATGATAATTCGTTACTTTCTATAGTATTTCAAGGGTTTGGTTAACAAAGTTAACCCTGCAGGTGCTTAAAATACAGTAAATAAGTTGTATATGGTTTGGAGAATTTGAGAAGAATCTAACTCTTATCTCAAGGGCTTCCCCTGTAAAGCCTCATTACCCCTGGTAAATGTGGTTCATTCGTTGGGAACATTGAATTATCATAGCCCTATGCAACCTAATCCCTTGTGAAATTATTCAACATGTTTAATATTTCCATAGAGATCCTGTGCAGTTCAGGAGCAGATTGATTTGAAAAATGATTGCAAGGGAGCTTCCTTCTCAGTGTGAATGCTACACAATCAATTTCTCCAATCATTTTGTCGCACATCAGATTATTTTTGAATGCTTAAGATGAATTTTTTGTGGATCTTTGTGAGAAACACTGACCAGGGCAAATGTGGCTTCAGGTTTTCTCAAAAGACCCCAAAATACCTACACATAAACACTGCACTTTCTTTGTGTCAAATGCCAAGTAGGTGTCGCCGACCTACCGACCACTTGTCGACAACCTGCCTACCAGGTGACACGTTCTACAGACTCACTGCAACATTTCCATTAAGCTTTCAGCAAGCTGGCTTAAAGAAGCCCTTTCCTTTCCTGGGTCTCTGAATGAGGCTTGTTCCTGAGTGCCAGTCACCAAATGGCAAGCCGAGAAGGAAAAAGTCGTTCTGACTTTTTTTAAACTTTGGTCATTCTTCGAGCCTTTGAAAAACAAAAGTGAAAAATTGAATGGGGAGTTTTTTTCAAATATTTTTTCCTCAAATTCAGCCCAAATTGAAATTTGACTTATGTCATTAGAAAGAGAAAAATACAGGCTTTAAATGATGTATTACACATGGAAAATAGAATCGTGGTCACTGAGGTATCACTCTTACGAAATTGACCTCACACTACAGTAGTCTATGTTGGTATCATTGTATTACCATTGGAACTTATTATTATCTAATCAACAGAAGGGGTGCCACAATAAACAGAAGGGGTGCCAAGACAAATGAAAGAGGTACTAAGACCAATGAAAGAGGTGCTAAGACCAATGAAAGAGGTGCCAAGACAAATGAAAGAGGTGCCAAGATAAATGGAAGAGGTGCTAAGTCAAATGGAAAAGGTGCCAAGTCAAATGGAAAAGGTGCTAAGACAGATGGAAGAGGTGTCAAGCTGAACAAAAGAGGTACCGAGATGGACTCGGTAGGTGCTGAGATGAATGAAAGAGGGGTCGGGGCAAAGGAAAGAGGATCTGAGACAAAAGAAGAATTAAAGAGGTGTCAACATAAAGGATAGAGGTGATGGTATGCAAACAGATATTATGCCAACATGGATAAAAGAGGTGCCAACATTATTTGTTTTGGTCTTCAACAGATACCTTCTATGCATATTTATATATATATATGTACAATCAAAGACTGTCTCTGTCCCTTAAAGGGGTGCTGAACAGGAGGTTAATGCTTGTGGGCCACCATACCCAGTACAGCTCATTGCGTATCCCCCAACCACTCTATGTCCACAGACTGTCCAGCCATCATTCATTACACATACTTAGAGGTCCTCAGGGACACCTGCTGGCCAGACCGCATACTATCTGCAGGCCACACGCTCTTTCATGAGACCACTGAAGCATTCCTGTTTCTATTTAAGCCTCGTCCACCTTTCAGTATAGTCTGGGATCAGCTTCAGAAACTGCCTTGATTGCTGCTATCAAGTTGGATGTTCCAGTCTGGAGCTGGAGTTGCAGTCATTGTACCTATCTCATCACGCTTCAATTAGCCTAATGATCACTGATTGGTGTGTGGTGGTATTCATTACTTGAACAGTGATTACAGCTATAGCTCTGTTTGTCTTTAAGGGATAACAGAGAACAGCCATTAGTGTGATACATATCTGGCAGACAATCCTAGACTGACCAAGGGCTTCAGCATCTCAGTCCTTCATTTATTTCCTCCCCCCAAATTCAAATAAATTACAGCTTGAAAGGGACGGGGAAGAAAGAAGATGGATGCACCCCTCATCATCTGTCATTCCACTGGGTCTTAATTGAATAGGATTAATTCCAGGGAAATACCCTTTGGTCTCACTCCATCAAAAAGAATGTGATATATATCTGCCATAGGAAACATAAATACTTTTCCAATAGAACTTATATATCCCTTCATATTCTTTTATATGTAGGCGTCGAGCACAGTTTATACAAGGATAAAGTAGCTAGTTAAGCCATCAGGGGCCTCCTATTAGTTGATTTATTAAAACTTCGGACCCTCATCCCATGACAAATCTATAGCTATCCCCATTGGCTAGCGAAAATACACATGGCATTTGTACATAAACGTACTCAAGTCTTCAACAATGTCACCCACTTGATGACAGGCCACTCTTCTTTCCTAGAATGTTACCCAAAGTAATCTTTAACAGTCTAAGGGCAATGTGATCCCAGACAAAATGTTTTCCATAGCCGGAACTGGTCATGGGTGGAAGGCTTATAGTAAAGGAGGTGTCTGACTAGTCTTCTGAGGCCCTCCAGACAAGGACCTATCATAACACCTTTATGCCTGGTCCCCACTTGGGTGACTAGATTTTTAAAAATCAGTGATGACTAACGTTGTTAATCATCGAGAGACCTTCTAGATACTGGCGCCATGTCTGGCGACTTAACCACTAGTCGCCGTGGATTTAGAGCAAAATATTTAGCATGTTTGATATTTTTCTATGCCCACAGGCGATAAATTAATAGCCAGGCGACTTACTAAAGTGTTGCCCAAAGACTATAGGAAAACTACATGAGGATGTGGGATGGTTGCAAAAAAATAACAGAAACCCAAGTTTCTAAGTATAATGACAATATAAACACGAACTGCCTATTATAAAAAAAAACCATGATACATCTGTCTCTATGAAATTAATCTTCATTATAACTATATATCATAGCATTTAAATGGCCATACAACAAAAAGTTATAAAAGCTATTTCAAAGAAACATGCACCATTACTACCAAGTTTCCAAGTATCATAACAATATAGATACAATCTATGAACTGCCTATTATCAAGACGAACATCGTACATCCGTCTTTATAAAATTAATGTTGATCATAATTATATATAGCATCTTAAAACTCATACATGTTATACAAAAAAAAGATAGAAAAGCTACTTCTAAGAAACATGACCATTTTAACCAAGTTTCCTAGTAGTGTGACAATAGAATCACACTCTATGAATTTCCTATTGACAAATCAAAATTAATCCTAGGCCAGCTGCACATGTCTCCATAGATCCTGATCTTAACTTTATAACATCCAAAGGCCCATACATGTTATACAATAAAAGATAGAAAAGCTACTTGACTACTACAACTTACTGAGTATCGTGACAATATAACCACAATCTATGAAATACCTATTAACAAAACCAACATGGTACATCTGTCTCTATAAATCCTGATTATAACTATATTGCATCTAAAGGACCAACTAAAGTAATTTGAGACAAGTGCTGGCGGCGAAAAAAACAGTCGCTGTCCAAAACTACCGCTGTCGACAGATAATCATTATTTGGCTAGGAGCCCCCCAGAGAAGGCTTACTTGACTGTCTGGGAGGGGCTATAGTGGTAAGAGCCTCGTCTATAATAAGGATTATGGGATTTATTGAGCCTGTCGACCCCTACATGCCCCACACTTAATACCCAGCCCAGCATAGACCCGCAGTCTCTTAAGAGGAATGTCCTATGGGAACAATTATTCTAAGCAATACACCTGAAGGTTTTCTTTTTTCAACGAGGCACAGGGATCTCTTGGCTGAAACTATCGAAGCTTGATACATTGCTACACCTACTTGTGCGTTACTATATAATGAAACAAAGTTCTCTGGCGTGTGAAGGCTGATGCCATTGTATCCACAGTCTAACAAGCATGGTTATCCAATTTCTTCATTTTGATATTTATATAATTAGCTGCAGGTTATCCTGTTTTTGAAGTTGTTTGACAATTCATTCATCATAGATGGGCGTATAACAATTCATTTATTCTTATAGTATGCCAAAGGGTTTTGTCAACAAAGTTGGCCCTGCAGGTGCTTAAAATGCAGTAAATTAGCTATCAGGAAAAAACCATATGGTCTCACTCCGTTCAAAATAAATTAGCTATCTGTGGTAGGGAGAATTTGAGCAGAATCTTATTCTTATTGCAAGGTTTTTTCCCAAGATTGTCAACAAGTTAACACTGTGATTCCTTTGTGTCAAAAGCCAAGGAGGTGTCGCCGACCTACCAACCACTTGTCAACAACAGGTGACAAGATCTACAGACTCACTGTGACATTTCTATTAAGCTTTCACCAAGCTGGCTTAAAGAAGCCCTTTCCTCTCCTGGGTGTCTGAAGGAGTTGTGTTCCTGAGTGCCAGTCACCAAATAGCAAGCCAGGAAGGATTAGGTTGCTCTGATTTTTTATATCAAACCTTGGTCATTCTTCTAGCCTTTGAAAAATAAAAGTAAAAAAATTCAAATTCAAATCAAATTGAAAATTGTCATTAGATAGAGAAAAATACAGGCCCTGAAATGATGTATTGCATACGGAAAAGAGATCATAGTCACTGAGGTATGACATTTTTTCGAAATCTGCTTTTGACTATAGTAGTCTATCCTTAAAGAGAGTCAAAAACAATGTTGTCAAAAGATGAGGACATTTTGCAAACTCAAATAACCTTGAAAATATATTCTAGGAGTCTACCTTTAGCCATTGTTACAGTATAAATCATAATAACTAACTAAAACTCAACTTTGAAATCCATTATGCTCATGTTATTTGTTCCTGAAGATAGCAATATTTGTCAGCTAACCAATTTTGGTGGGTCATCAAAATTGACTGGGGATGGTTTAAATGTATTTTAATGTAGTTTAAGTCTGTATTCACAGTCTATATTTTAAGGCAGACATAGGTTTTGACCAGAGAATATATTTCGATAGTTAACAGAATTTGCCAAATTTGGACCCTACATTGTTTTTGGCCCCCTTTAAGGATGTTGGTATTGTTGCATTACCATTGGAGCTTATTAAACATATCAAACATGAATGAATGTTGTGTATGAGTGTGTCTGTATCTATGCATGCGACCATCAAATGAGGCGTAAGTTGCTGTGTACAGTTCTGAGAAAATGGCAAATCCCATATTTAAGGCAATTTTTCCCTGACTAGCCTGATCAAATGCACGATACTTCAAATATTCCCAACCCGAGTACTAACAATGATAAAAACATATTCTTTCACCACTGTAAAAGTAAAACCCGAACATCAAATCTGCAATTAATGTGTGTGTAACCATGCTTTAAATTTCCAGGCAAGAATTTTAGGCTATTGTAACGTTAGAGTAACATTCTGGTTCTGTTTTGGTTCTTGTTACTTTATTTTGATGGCACCCAATTACATCTTTAGAACCTAATACTGTGATGTTTCACTGTGACATTAATCATTATGACATTTTGGTTATATCATTTCACGTAAATTAATATTATTTTAGCATTCTGTATTGGTAAGGTCTCAACTTCACCAGAATAGTTAGCTATATAGAGCATTATTATAAGACTCTGCCTTAGAGACAAACCTAATGTAAAGAAATATAACTGATAAATGAGAATTGGGCAGGTAACAGAGTGCCCAAAAAAGTATGGTGGCAGAACATTAGAAAGCCAGGACATTTATGTGCATGCCTGATATCATTTATTTGTAAAATAGGGAAAAGAAGTCCTCTGTGGAATTCATTTTACTTTCCATTTTACACAGTTGAACATGCCCATTAAGCCTGTACAGATTATTTGAGAAAACAGATCATAGCATGATTCATTTTTTATTTTATTCATTTGTGATAAAGAATTTTAACGGTTTTCCCTGAATTGAGGTAATTAGTGATGGGAGAACATCTGTTGCTGACAGAAGGTGGTTAATTGCTGTTAGCGATCGGGAAACATGTGGAAAAACAGGATTCAGATCCTCATTAGGGTGATTGTCATTTCAGAATTTAACCCAAAGGCAAATTTGAAGAAAATGAAGAAAGTAATAAATGAATGGACACTTGAGTTAACTTTAGTTAACTAAAACAGAGCCCCTGAGGTAAGCAGTGAAAGTCTTTTCTTACTCTTCCTTAATTACGTGGAAACTTCTTGCAATTGGAAGACAATGATTCCCCTTTTGAGATAGAAGAAGACCGGTTTGCCAGGTAAGGAAATCTCTTACAACTTAAGAAACTGTCGAGGCCTCAAGATCTTGGGTGCCAATTAAATATAATTATAAAATCACAGTCTTTTAAGGCCCACAACAGAAAAACCCTGCCCAGAAACCATCCCCAATATAATTATCTAGAGTAAGAAAGTTATGTGGGTAATCATACTGAAATGATTCACAATATATGTGTATTTTCACACAATACTTCTCAATATGTGTTGGAAGGATATTAGAACCATTTGGGAATTAAAATTGAAAAATAGTTAACAGAAAAATCCCTGCAATCAGTCTTTGGCTGATGAGGATAAAGAAGTGAATTAAAAGTCTTTAAGGTAACCAAAAGCAAAGAAGTGCTCAAAGGTGACAATATTTTGCAATTCCAAATAATTAGCAGAATATAGTTCAAGGGCCGGGTTTGATGTCAGAGGGTGTTTCACACTTGTTTTATCTATAAGATGTGCCTTTTCTAGAAGGGTTCTGAGCATATAAATTAAAAAAATCTTATTTGTATGTATTCAGTCTCACTTATGCATTCTGAAAGTATTTTAAAAGAAAAAAAAAGAAATCCTGTGACAATTCATAGATGAATGTAAATTAGATTTGGAAATCCTCTTATTTCTGGCATTTTCAGCAAATTTTTGAGTAAATTGTTTGAAACTGATAACTGAGGATTTTCCTGTTGTTAGCCAGATGATTATCATGCAGAGTTTAAGACAAAAGCCTGTAAAAGTTATCTAAATTTATTAGAATTTCAGAGTGGGATGATAAAAATTGAAGTTGTCCTATCACTTCTCAGCTTTTCATAGTTACAAATTTACCATAGACCTGATTTGTAATCATGCAACGTATTGTGAAATTCTGAATAATTTATATCTGAGTTAACACTTATATTTATCTCTTTTGAGCAATGAATCGTTCCAGGCCCTGTCATTGTATAGTTGTCAAAATGATAACACTGATGCGATAGAACCCTCTAAAGTTCTCACTTTTGTTGAACATTAGTACAACAAAATGCCAGCCCCTATATTTCAGCTGACACTGGAGACCACAGGGGCTTGTCTTCCAAAGGGCCTAGTCAGGTTGTAAGGGGGGTATCCAGCGTAATTGATGCCCCTGGAGTACTGCACAGAATAACAAAAGAAAACCAGGGCTTAGTGCTAAAGCCACAGACCCCAGAAAGAAAGGGTGTGTTCCATGGCCTTCCAGAGTGCTATTTAGGAAGCAGGCTAATGCGTTGGAGCCTATAACATGTCATTAAGAGTTAGGTTTATGAGAAAGTACCGAGATGTGAGTGATTATATGTGAATCTGAGGGTGGATGTACGTGTCAGTTCTCCCTACTGTGGATACCTTTTTTCCTGTTTTCTACCTGGATACTAGCCTAGATCAATATGCATGCCGGGTGATATTATAGGAAAACATACAGAGGTTGACAGTACAACCCTGAATACAAGGTGGGTGTCGAAAAATTACTGCCCGAGGCCGTTAGGCTGAGGGCAGTAATTTTTCTGACATCCCACCGAGTATTCAGGGTTGTACTGTCAACCGAGGTAAGTTTTCCTTATATTATATACCATATTTTGTAAGTTATAAGCAAAAGAGAAAGGAAATTACCAGTGGAGCAAAGTGGGCAGTATTCGAATGTATTGATTATGCACACACTTTGACTGTTGTTAAGCAGTTTCCCTAATATTCATTATTTTCTCTTAAATTAGGATTCTATCACTATCTCCATTTAATTAGACTGCATTATCTTACCTGAAATTAAAAAAATAATCATGCAAATCCATTCAGAATTCACAAAATAAGGAGAAAAACATTTTACAAAGTAAAGCAAGGTGGGCAGTATGCACAAATACTGCCCACTGTGCCAATACACCAAAAATACTGAATGGCAGTGTCCAGTTAGTATTCATCATGTATTTTGGCATTGGTATATAATATGTCAATAAGTCACATGGCTTAAACGTACATAATAAAAAATTGCTGAACTAATATCTATTTTAAAAGTGTATTCACTGCACATAGATTGATAGCAAATATTTGTAGATTCACCTTGGGTTTTGTTGACAAAATGTTCTAAATAAACCTCAAGGTGATTATGATATTATGAATAGGCCAGCTAAAAAAGTAGAATTTGGGGTGACAGTCTGCAGACTAAGCGGTTATTTGGTCAGTACTCCTCCTTAATATAACTAAATTTCCCTGCTATTTGATGTTTCACTTTTTGTTATGTCATGGGCCAAAGGTGTTAGGACATTATCCTACAGATAGACACATTCAAACAAAAAGAGTGTATTTGTCACTTAGAATCAGCCTAAAAGACATGTACTGCAAACAGTTTCTATCCTACAAACCAGGGCCTTAAGTATCCCCTCTACAGACTCATCAACACAGGCCGTCCCTTAACCAGAGCACCATGGAATTAACAATGTTGATGCTTTAAGACTCTATAAGCTGACCCTGTCGCAGCCCTATAGCCCTGGGCATACAACAGTTGTACTGTTTCTGACATGTTCTAAGTGAGACACGACATGATGGCATTAACCAGCCGGCAGCCGATGAGCCATTAGGGGGATGACAAAAAGGATGCTCACTAGCCGGCTGGGGACATGTCTGCTTGCCACTGTCGTAGTTTTAAAAGGGCTTTGAAAGTGCCTTGAGCTGCTGCAATTATGGATGTTCTATGGTGGCTGTCCTGAAATGGGGGCTTCTGGGAGATATTTGAAGATGTGTCCACTCTTGGCAATGGCAGGTACAGAATTTAGGAAAGGAGGGATCTGCATATGGGCAATATACTAAAACATTGCGCATTAGTTTTATGCACAAACAGGGAACATCTTGTTCTCTTTGTCTATAATAAGTCCTAATTGTAAGTCTCTCCCCCCCATGCCATCCACCCCTGTCTTTGGCAATGAAAGGCACTGACTAAACTGGAATAGTGTTAACCCTTTCTAGCCAAGGTGCCAAGTGCTTGGTGGTGGTATTGGTCACCATGGTTTGAAAGGGTGAAAGGCGGTGTTACACTACATGACATGGGTTGTGATATGACAATGTCACAGAGAAGTGGCACATATTAGAGATGAAAATTTTTGTTCAACAGATGAACATGCTTCAAATTGACAATTCTTAATAATTATATGACTAATAAATGTGTATTTCTCTGTGATATCAATATATCACACCAATATCACAACCCAAAGTGTGTAGTGTAATAGTGCCTTCAATGGTAATGAAAGGCTGTAACCCACAGAAGGAGTTACCTGTTATTGTGTGAAGTTATAATAGACATTTCTTTAAAATGCAAAAATAAAAAACATTTCAATGCTTCTTAATGGCATCATCAGTTTAATCTTTTACTGATCTTATCACTCAATTCAAACACTCTCTGGTCTTTAAAGGATGTTCAATATTGGAAAATCCTTCAACCACAGATTTGGAAATAAAGGTTAATGCCTAAACATTTTTCAAATATTTCATAAGATGTGAGTAAAGTCCAATGGTTCTTATCTATCTTCTTATTGGTTAGCTGTGAGATACACAATTACTTCCCTTGGGACTCTCTAATGGAGTTTTAATTTTGGCCCAACGCTCATTTGTCCCATTGATTCCTCATATGTTTTCAGTTTCCAATCACATGGGATTTGAAAACTGCACTTGCCAAAATGCAATGGTCACTTGAAACATCTTAATTAAACATCAGAGCATTTACAGATTATGCCAGAATACATTTTCCTTAATCATACTTAAGCCATCAAATTACATAGACTTGGGGACAGTCACTAAGGGACTAGGTTAGGATTAGCAAACCTTACATAGAGGCAGTATTTCAAGTGCATTGTTTATTATGTACCCTTTCATTTTGGAGAACTTTATGTGGTGAATCAAATTCAGAGAATACTAAGGAAAGTCTTGTTTATTGTTTCAGGTGAAAATAGTGCTTTCCTGAATTACATATCATGAAAAGAGGGGAAAATGAGTCCTTTGTGAAATTAATCATATATCACATTTTCACAATCTCATGTGCCAATTAATCTTGGTCTTTCCGGATTCTTTGACAAAAGAGATCATTGCATGATCTTTTATTTATGTTTATTCATTTGTGATTAAGAATTTTAACTGTTTTTTCCTTAATTGAGGTGATTAGTTACGGGAGACATAAGGTGGTTAATCGCTATTCGCGATCGGGAAACGTTTGGAAAAAGCAACGTCCAGAGCCTCATTAGGGTAATTGTCATGTGAGAATTTAACCCGATGGCAGATTTTAAGAAAACAAAGAAAGTAATAGATGAATGGACAGTTGAGTAAACTTTAGTTGACTAAAGCCCTAAAGAAAGCACTGAAAGTCTTTTCTTACTCTTATTTCGTTACGTTAAAACTTCTTGCAATTGGAAGACAATGATTCCCCTTTTAAGATAGAAGAAGACAGGTTTGTCAGGTAAGGCAATCTGTTACAACTTCAGAAACTCTCAGGGCCTTTAGAACTCGGATGCCAACCAAAAGGCATCCACAATAATTATATTATCATGGTCTTTTAAGGCCCACAACAGAAAAATACTGCAATATATCTTGACATGAAAATTATGTGAGTAATCATACTAAAATCATTCACAATATATGTGTATTCACACATAATACTTCTTAATACATTGGAGCCATTGGAATGGATAAAATTGAAAACGATTAAAAAGTCCCTGAAATTATGTGGTACACTTAAATCCTTCAATAGCAAATTAAATATTTTCACTTATTGTGGTTTTGAATTTTTGTCGGCACCCCTGAGCCCATATCATTGATACTAATTTCAGTGGTTAGACTAATCAGGTAAAATTTGATTAGTGTCTCAGAATCCCTGATTCTGTCTATCAACAAAAGAAGTACAGTAATTTCAAAATATCATCAAAAAGGATTTTTAGGTGTGGGTACCTTGAGTGATAGAAAGAATAGAAATGAATGAGACCCTAATGAAATTTCACCTGTTTAGCCTAATCGCTGAAACTAGTTATGAAAATATGGCCCCAGGTGAGGTTTGGTTTCTATATGTGACCCGTTTTGGCGAATCAGGTCGGAAGTCGCAACGAGTCGGATGTCGGCTGTTACACCTCATTTTAAAGCTAAGAATCTGTATTTTCTGATGGGATAGGTCTCTAAAAATGGACCCCGTGCGACATCTGACTCACTTCGCCAAAACGGGTCACATATGAATATAGGAAACTGACATGTTATTTGTGATGTAGAAACATTCAAAATCTCTACAACTTTATATAGTATCTTTATTTTGGAAAATACCATTTATTGAAAATAATCATTCTTTTTAGTTAAGATGATACGTTAGTAGTAGCTCACACAGTTTTCAAAGGATCTTCTACAAATGAAAAAATGTTAAAAACTAGATTATTTTGTTGAGAGTTGGGGGTTCCAAATTAATCACCTTGTGACGTCACAAGTTTGAATATTTCCCTCAAAAACAATTATGTTAGACCAAATTTTAAAGTCTCATAAATATGTCTGCATTAGAATATTCTTAAACTTTCTGGCATTATCAGTTCTTGATGCTGACATTAAGCTCAGTTAATTTCATTGGAAACTATTCATCCTTTTCATGTGCAAGGTTTCCTTTCATTAGATATTTTTACTTTCATATTATAGTGATGTTTCAGATTGAGGACTGAAGATGTTACTGTTGTTAGCCAGTTGAACTTGAAACTTGCCAATAATCAAAAGTATCAACCAAAAAAATAAGTCAAAATTTGTTACACTTTTTTGGATTTCATAATGAGATGATGTAATACTCTTTTTCAATGAAAATTGAAGTTGTCCTATCACTTCTCAGCTAAAATTTTATAGTTACAAATTTACCATAGACTGGATTTACACTCATGCAATTAATTACTCTTCTATTGTCAAAATTCAGAATAATTTATATCTGATTTATGACTTAGATTCTTCTTTTTTGAGCATTAAATTATTCCAGGCCCTGTCATTGTATAGTTGTCAAAATGATAACACTGATAAGATAGAAACCTCTAAAGGTCTTTTCATCGTTAAACATTAGTATACCAAAATGGTAGCCCCTATATTTCAGCTGACACTGGAGACCACAGGGGCTTGTCTTCCAAAGGGCCTAGTCAGGTTGTAAGGGGGGTATCCAGCGTAATTGATGCCCTGGGAGTACAGCACAGAATAACAAAAGAAAACCAGGGCTTAGCACTAAAGCCGCAGGCCCAAGAAAGAAAGGGTGGCTCCATGGGCTTCCAGAGTGCTATTTAGGAAGCAGGATAATGTAATGGAGCCTATAACATGTCATTTAGAGTTAGGGTTATGAGAAAGTAACGAGATGAGAGTGATTATATATGAATCTGAGGGTGGATGTACGTGTCAGTTCTCCCTACTGTGGATACCTTATTTCCTGTTTTCTACCTGGATACTAGCCTAGATCAATATGCATGCCGGGTGATATGTCAATAAGTCACATGGCTTAAGCGTACATATTTTCAACAATGACAGCACTTTTGTTTCAACATAATAAAAAATTGCTGAACTAATATCTATTTTAAAAGTGTATTCACTGCACATAGCTTGATAGCAAATATTTGTAGATTCACTTTGGGTTTTGTTGACAAAATGGTCTAAATAAACCTAAAGGTGATTATGATACTATGAATAGGCCAGCTAAAAAAGTAGAATTTGGGGTGACAGTCTGCAGACTAAGCAGTTATTTGGTCAGTACTCCTCCTTAATATAACTAAATTTCCCTGCTATTTGATGTTTCACTTTTTGTTATGTCATGGGCCAAAGGTGTTAGAACATTATCCTACAGATAGACACATTCAAACAAAAAGAGTGTATTTGTCACTTAGAATCAGCCTTAAAGACATGTACTGCAAACAGTTTCTATCCTACAAACCAGGGCTTAAAGTATCCCCTCTACAGACTCATCAACGCAGGCCATCCCTGAACCAGAGCACTGTGGGATTAACCATGCTGACGCTCTTAATCTCTATAAGCTCACCCTGTTGGAGGCCTATAGCTCTGGGTATACAACAGTTGTACTGTTTCTGACATGTTCTAACTGAAACATGACATGCTGGCATTAACCAGCCAGCAGCGTATGATCCATTAGCGGGGTGACAAAAAGGATGGCCACTAGCCGGCTGGGGACATGTCAGCTTGCCACTGTCATCGTTTTAAAAGGGCTTTGAAAGTGCTCTGAGCTGCTGCAATTAGGGATGTTCTGTGGTGGCTGTCCTGTAGCAGAGGCTTTTGGGAGACATGTAAAGCCACGTCCACTCTTGGCAAGGGTAGGTAAAGTATTTAGGAAAGGGGGGAGTTGCATATAGGCAATGTACAAATTATAAACATTGCGTTTATATGCACAAACAAGGTATTTTTTTATTCTCTTTGCCAATTGTAAGTACTAATTGTAAGTCTCCCCCCATCCACCCCTGATTAAGGCAACGAAAGGCACTGACTAAACTCAACTGGTGTTAACCCTTTCTCTCCAAAGTGACAATTGCTTGGTGGTGGTATTGGTCACCGTGGTATGAAAGAGTGAAAGGTCGTATTACATTATATGACATCGGCTGTGATATGACAATATTGCAAAGAAGTGGCACATATTAGAGATGAAACATTTTGTTACGCATATGTAACATGCTCCAAAATGACAACTCTCAATACTTATATGAAGTTCAGTGAAATTTGTAAAACTTAAATAATCATGGAAATCCTTTTCATAAGCCAATTTCTGGCTTATTCTAAAACCTAAACCATGAAATAAGACACAAAATCATTGAAAAAACATGAACCATGCTCAACTCAATTAATGCAGATCTGCTAAAATGGAATTTGTTTACAAGCAAATGAATATCAATATCTCCCATAGAATTCTACTCTAGCTTGAGCTAGTTTTCACAGCTAATACTTCACCACTGACCTTAACTGAACTCATCTAACGTATTTTACAATTATCTGAGTTTTGATAATTTTGTCAATGATATTGGTTTTGGCGATACCAATCACGCAAACAAATATTTCAATGCTTCTTGATGGCATTGTAATTTTAATCCATTACTGATCTTATCACTCAATTGAAACACTCTCTGGTCTTTAAACGATGTTCAATATTGGAAAACCCTTCAGCCACAGATTTGGAGAAGAAATTAGTGCCTCAACATTAATTTTTCAATATTTAATAAGATATGAGTACAGTTTGAAAAAACTAAGTAAAGTTTCAACAGATATTCATAGAGAGAATGTGTGTATAGACAACAATATCTTTTGTTTATATATCTTCAGGGAACAATGTCATTGTGGGGAAACCTGAATTGCAGCTCTTCTAAAGTTTGTTCAACTATCTTGTTCTTGGTTAGGTGTGAGATACATGATTACTTCCTTTGGGACTCTCAAATGGAGTTTTAATTTTGGCCCAACCATCATTTGTCCTATTAATTCCTCATATGTTCCCTATTTCCAATCACATAGGATTAGAGAACTAGACATGCCCAATGGCTACTAATTGAACTGCCTTAATCAAACTTCAGAGCATTTACATAAGGTCTTTAGTGGGGGTCAGATCACGTTTTCCTTAATTATACATAAGCTGTCAAATTGCATAAGGTTATTGGGGGAGGTCAGATCACCTCTCCGTCTTTTAGGGCAGATAGATTATTAAATGCTATGGGCTATCGATTAATCACAGACACACAAAGGTGAGGGGTCAAGTAATTTAGTTGCATACAACTTCTAAAATGGTCTTCTTTCGCATGTTGCAGTCTACACACTGAACCTACTTCAGAACCAGCAAAATAGGATCTTATCTGCCTGTCCATTTGGTTGCTGATTTGTTAAACTGCTTTTTAAAAGGATCTGTAGGAACCAGTAAATTAGGTCATGATGCCATTATTTAGTTCCACTCTTATCCCCTATATGGCTACATAGTGTAGTGGTTAGCCCTGTGGTCCGGTGCACAATGATTGTGATGAATTTCAGCATATTTGTCCAACTAAAAAAAGCATTGTTATGAATGGTTGTTGGGAACCTATCTAGGATAATGTCTTTTCTGGATATTATTTAACTCTGTAAATATATCAATGCTGGATTAATTCATGTTTATATATTGTAAAATGCCAAGTAGAAATGTTATTCTACATATTCTACATAATATGTAGGTTATTCAACAACTCTAGATCTACTGACAGTAATATAAATACTAACCCATCCTTCGTTATTACAACTTATGCATTAATAACACTGCATAAGAAACTCATCCTTTTCATCTACCCCTATAGAAATGCACTGTTCTATCAAATATTTTTATAAGCTCAGTCAGTCTTGGAATCTGGTCTTCCTCAATTTTCACCAAAGCATAAAAAGGGTAAAACAAACTTTAAAAGAAAAAAAAGAGTAACTTTCAATTGTAGATAAATTAGATACATAAAAACAAGAAAAGCCACACCTCTGGGTAGTTACCAGTGCTTTCTTAGCACATGGTGAAGTCTGACAGACTAAACCAAGGCTACAAACCAAAATGCATCCATGATTTCTCAAGGGGGTGATTTGAGGCCCACAAGAAGAAATATCCGCCAGAAAACATCCACGAGAACGTTTGGACATTTCCTGAAAAATCATACTAAAATCATTCCCAAAATATATTTATTTGCATATAATACTTTTTAAAGTATGTTAGAATGACACAATTTATAATGGTTGAAAAAATTCTGTGCCACAAGAATTAAAATACTCATTAGAGCTAATGTTGTGCTCGTGAGTATTTTAACTTCGCGTGCCTCAAAATCCTCGTTTTTGGTCCGCCCCCCTGGGTCCCGTGTAAGAAGCCTGCAGCAGTCTGCACTTCACCTCTGGTATCCCTGAGAGGGGTAGACCTGTCAGGGGAGTGGTGGTCTGCTGTACTCTGGTCACGACACTGATCTAATGAGTCTCACCCAGCTAACCCAGCCCTGGGTCAAGCCACCCCAGCCCAGCACTACTCAGGCTTGAAGCCCTTTTACACTACATGACATCAAAAATAGTATAGCTTCACAAAGGTATAACTCTGACCGTCGCCGACATGTTTTGTTTTGTGATATCGTTGTTAGAGGCACCCTCTATGAGAGTCCGTGCTACCAGATACAAATAAAACAACAGAGTGTCTTTTTCTATATTTTTCCAAATGTAAACAAAAGGGGCTGATGTCACGAAAACGGCAAAATAGATGACGCATTGTAGCGGTTTGCACAAACTCTCATATGGCAGTATAGGGGGCGCAAGCATTGTCGACGTTTACGACGAAACGTAATAAATTACATCTCTAATCTTGCAGGTGCGTTGATGACATGAGCTGTGATATGACGATGTGGCAGAGAAATTGCTCATATAAGAGACACACTCTTTCATTGTACATATGTAAAATACACCAAATTTCTAATTTCAAACAATTATATCATTAATTTTCTGTATGTGATTTTTCTGTAATATATTAATATAGCCCTGAAATGCAGCTCAAAGTCATGTAGTGTGATAGGGCCTTAAACCCAGCCCGGAATCCGCCCAGCCCAGCCCAGCACCGCTCGGGCTTAAATACGAATCACTGAGTAGGCGCTTAGGCCCGCCGGACTCAATACTTCCCAAAAGTGTTCGTCTCTTTACTGAGTTGTTTAATGCTCAGATTTATTGCTTCCTGAGCCAACTTCCCCCTGAGACGAACTAAGAATAATTGCTCGGATTTGGGTTGTGATGATAATTTACGACATACTTAGGAGCAGGATGGGAACGTGTGGATGGGACAAGAAGAAGGAGTAAGATGTCTGTTTAAAAACGTTGTTTCCTTTGGATCACTGCATTTCAGGGGTGGGGGATGAGGTTCACACTTTTCAAATTATATATTTATAATGATTTAAGATGAGATCTCACATCAGTATTACGACTCCTCAGTGTCTATATAATATTTTTATTAACAAATTTGATAGGTAGAAAGATTGAATGTACCAATACTCTTGACCAAGAATAATTTTAGAGAAAATGGATAAGGAATGTGATTGACTATCCTAGTAATATATTCTACACTAGATCTTTCAACCAATGACTAATGTTTGAGTAGTTGTGTTCATAAAATTGTAACGAAAATACACACATTAAAGTCGTGCCATATGTTTTTAATTCAACAGATTGTACCTATTCTTTTCTCCTTGATATGAGAGATGGCAGATGCTTCAGGTAAATTTAAACACCCATTAAATTGTTCTCTATTAAGCCCCGGCGTATTAAGTGTCTAGATGTTTCAGATACTGCGCCACATCTAGAACAGTTATTTGTAATATTATCTTAAAGGAGCGCTCTCTTCCTTCCGTCGTTAAGCTCATGTCTGCCTATATTAGCCTAACAATGCGACTACCAGTGACACGTTTTTCGCTTTTTGGGACGTAATCTTGTTATTGGTCAAGTCACAATTTTGGTGGTAAGGTATGGGAGTGACAATGGAGCAAATAACAAGGTTTTCATGGATGAGAGCGTTGCTTTAACAGTTACCATTATAATATAGGGGATGATCCATGATGCGATTTCGGGCCGGTTTCAAACCCATATTATAAATCGGTTTCTTAAATAACCTCTTATAAGATGTACAATATTTCAAAGAGTTTTGAAAAAATTGTATCAGAAAAATTTGGTATTTTCATAAGGAAATATCATCCCAAATATGTGAATACTTCATGAGAAGAAAATCGGTCGGTGTTATGTCGCATCATGGGTCATGGCCCTTAGACTTTAAAGACCTAAAAGGCCCCCTCATTTTGCTTCCCTTTCCTTCTAAGCCATCAAATAGTGCACACGATACAAGATATTATCTTACCGTTGATATCTTTTTTGGCAAATCTTGACACATCCTCTCATCTGCTCGATGATCATGCAAGCTAACTTCTTTCCTTTTGGTTTTTCATTTCTTGCCTTCGCAACTAATATAAGGGATATTTTCACTATCGCTCTCAATAAACAAATGGCAATGGTTCATATTTAATCATGCTGCGACATTCGAACAGCTCTTATTTGTCTGAAATCCGTGTAAAGGTAAGATGATATGGAGGATTGAAACAAACAACGAAAAAAGAGTGAACATCCTGCAGCTGCAATGAAAGAGCTAATCATATTTACGAATGGATATTCCACTCTCTTTACTCGCCATGAACTATAAGCTATTCAGTAATAGTAGGGCATCAAGTGTAATTCCGTGGGACTTTTGTGAAGAAAGCAAGAGACCCACCCAGATATCTTAGGGAGGCCCTAAGGTACAAGAAAATGTTTGGTGGCAGTCTGGGATTTTGCTCTGGTTGCCATGGCAACCATTTTAAGTAAAAAATAAGGGAAAATCAGGAAAAAGGTATTTTCAATTTTTTCAGATATATAATTAGATTAAAGCAAGAATATAACTTCGGAATCATATAGGGGCACTGGGGCTCTAACAAACAAAATGGTTTCCGTTTGAATCTGAAGGTCATCTCAAGGTCAAAACCCAAGGTCAAGGTCATTTTTCAGCCTTTTTTGTCTTAGACTTGAAAACATTCCATTCTACAGAGAGGGATATGAATTCAAAAGAACATATCACAGTGAAGATGAAAGCTAAGGTCCAGACCTTTAATTTGATGCCTTAATGATGTCCCTAGCTATAGTAGAAGTATCAGAATCTCTACTGCGAAAAATGGATGTCCCCCACTTTACTGAGCTCTTTAGGGGTCAATGACCTTGCTATCCATACTGTATGATTGCCATAAAGCACTCATCAGTAGAGGTTTTAATGTCATATCTTTGGGAATAACTAAGATAGAAATGCAACCAAGGTGTCAAATTGAAGCATTTAATAAGTGCTATTGGTTGGATATGTTAAATTGGTGTAGAGGATGATTCGGTTGCCATGGTAACCAGAATACCTATAAAATATGGCTATTTTTCCCCATTTTCCTTCTGAATGTACCATATCTTCACTGGTAGTTAAGATAGAAACTTGTGTAAGGTGTCAAATTGAAGTATCCCAATAGTGCTTTTATATGAAAGTGCTTAATATCATGTTAGAGTGATTTGGTTGCCATGGTTACCAGATTTCTTGTTAAAAATAGCCATTTTTACCTATTTTCCTGCTGAACGTACCATATATTTGCTAATAATTCAGATAAAAAATACAAGTACGGTGTCACATTGAAGTATTCAGATAGTGGTATCATACTGAATTGCTTAATTTGATTTTAGAGTGAGTTGGTTGCCATGGTTACTATAGTTTTTGTAAAAAAATGTCATTTTTCCTATATTTTCCTCCCAAATGCACTATATCTTCACTGATAATTATGATAGAAATGTAACCAGGGTGTCCAATTGAAGAATTCAATTGGAACTATCATACGGAAATGGTAAATCTGATTTTAGGGCGAGTTGGTTGCCATGGTTACCAGAATCTATGTCAGAAATTGCCATTTTCTCTCATATTTCCCTCCTGAATGCACTATATCTTCACGGGTAATTAAGACAGAAATGTAACCAGGGTGTCTAATTGAAGAATTCAATTAGTACTTTTATATTAAATTGGTAAATTTGATTCTAGAGTGAGTTGGTTGCCATGGTTACCAGATTTCTTGTTAAAAATAGCCATTTTTACCTATTTTCCTGCTGAACGTACCATATATTCGCTAATAATTCAGATAAAAAATAGTTGGTTTTGCCATGGTTACCATAGTTCTTGTAAAAAAATATCATTTTCCCCATATTTTCCTCCCAAATGCACTATATCTTCACTGATAATTAAGACAGAAATGTAACCAGGGTGTCCAATTGAAGAATTCAATTGGAACTATTATACGGAAATGGTAAATCTGATTTTAGGGCGAGTTGGTTGCCATGGTTACCAAAATCCGATAAATCAGAGTAGGAAGTTGCCCAAAATGGCTGAAACCAGCATGATATCATGAAGCCAATGGTCTGGATCGCTGGTACCCAGCGGAGGCATGCACAGCTTTTTTTGTTTTACTCTACTTAAAAATTTCAGGATTTTCGATGCAAAGTCTATGGGGTCTTAATTGTGATAAAAAAATTTCTATCTCCCATATTAACCATAAGGTAAAGATATGGTATAGATAAAAATCTATCACTTTGTGGTCCTGAAGAGGGAATACCACACAGCCACATCTCCGCAATCATACTCAGTCTATAGGGTCACTGTGTTTTTTCGGGGGACCAAATACTTCTTGTCATCAGAATGGTTGTAATAACCTCAAACCGGGATGGTAAAGGTGAGATCTGGTCATTCATATACAGACATGGTCATTCATGGACAAACATGGTCATTCATGTACAGACATGGTCATTCGTGGACAGACATGGTCATTCATGGACAGACAGTCATTCATGTATAGACATGGCCAGTCATGGACAGACATGGTCAGTCATGGACAGACATGGACGGTCATGGACAGACATGGACAGACATGGACAGTCATAGACAGACATGAACAGTTATGGACAGACATGAACAGTTATGGAAAGGATATAGTCGGTCATGGGCAGACATGGATGGACATGGACAGACATGGATGGACATAGACAGACATGGACAGACATGGTTGATCATGGACATACATGGACGGTCATGGACAGACAGAGAGACATGGACGATTATGGAGAGACATGGATGCTCATGGGCAGACATGGTGAGACATGGACAGACGTGGTGGATCATGGACAGATGTGGTCAGTCATGGACAGACATTCAGCAGATGGGAAGGGTATGCTGGCTGCACATGACTGCGGTGAGGGGGGGATGCGGTATGCACTTTAACGGAAAATAGGGGTTATTATTATATATCAAATTCGTAGTGCCTATTCCTTCATTGTTGTACCACCCCGTTAGGAAAGACGGAATAACGTAGGCCTTTATGCCAGACTGGTCAATAATAAAAATTATTGCCCTGGAGCCGACGGAGAGGGAACCATGTAAACAATGCTTAAACCACGCCAAAATAGATTCATCAAAATATTAAAAATAACTTATGAATTGACCGAAATAATGCATTAAAACTCGTATATAAGGCGTTTGCATGCGGGGGGATGCGGGGGGATGGAACTCTCCGGTGCAGGAGGCGAGGATAACGGTCAACATGGCGACGCCAAGCATGGATCATAAGCGGTGTTTGTTTGTTTGTGGGGTTAATTTAACATTCGGTCAACCCTTTAGGGTTCTTTTACCAGACTGCACAAGGTAAAGCTTTACAGCTAGTTTTACGCCACAGGGGCAGTGATTGAATCTATGAAATGAGGTGCCTATTTGTAGCAGTGGGACCCAATACCCTCTTTATAGTGCTGCCACATTGAGATATCATATCATAGGCCCACACAGTACCCCACCCAGTCATATTGTACTGACACCGGGCCAATCAGTTATGTTTTATGGTTCTTACTTTATACCAAGTGCCAGACAAACAGTGACCACTGCCATTGTTAAAGTCTTTGGTGTGACTAGGCCAGGGGTAAATCCTAAGACCTCCCAGACTCAAAGCAGGCACTCTACTAACTAAGCTACTGAGTCAAGTCTCCCAATTTGTGGGCTGCTGAGGACACATTCTTCCCAGCAGGCTCCCGAAGGAACCCCCACCCCGGAACCCACAGGGGTCATCAGCGGTGGTAAATAAAGAGAATTTGTCTTGTTTTCGTGGGTTAATGGGTTAATTCTCAGGGTTATTGATATATGATAAAACAAGAACTAACCTCGGGAGCCCTTAGCAACCATTATTGTCCCTTGTCTCAACCCGTTTGGAGGGTCTCGGGCAGAGCCCTCAATCCTCAAAACGGGCTTTGATATTGGGGCAAATATTATTGCTTTGTGCCCCCTCGGTTAGTTCTATGTATAAACTACACTCTCCAGCAGATTTGTAGTTCAGAACAAGAAATGGCCAAAACCTACTGTGCTGAGACCAGCGAGACACTTCTCCAGCCATGTCTGAAAATGGGAAAGTTCTCAGCCTTTTTCGAAGACTGCTTACTTTGAGTACCGACAGGGTCGCTATGCAACCCGAATATAAAGGTTGGGTTACATGAACACAATAACTATTTTAGGCCTTAGCACTATGATGTCATCAATTATTCTGTCATCATTGTTGGAAGCTGAATCAGAAGCTACATTTTTGACACATTTCAAGACTTCAACACTAGATGAATATTGGCTTAAATTACTAGGTTATCCCATTATTCTCCATAGTCGTCCAGTCGATTACATAGATAAGTCTACTCCTACGGAGTAGGAAGTTGCACCAATGTCTGAAACCAGAGTAATCTGATCTAGGCTGTGATAGGGGTTGCTGGTAACCAGCAGAGCATGCAGAGCTTTAATCATTTTATCAACTTCGTTCTGGCTGGAGATTGTAGGTTTTCCCATAGGAATAGTATGGAGATTGTGAAGAATCTTTTCAGAACAAATAATGATTGGAGATTGAATGACATTGTGACGTTCTCTGGTAAGTCGGGGTTGCCGATTCTTACAACAGAGGAACGTGGGGGTTGTTCGGGTCTCGGGGCGGACGGGGAATCCGGGCCAAGAACCGAGATGTGTTTCTAGAGTCGTGCCTCGCGCACGAGGGGGGGGCTGAGCGAATCGATCGGGAATCGGCACTCGATGTCGACGGAGGACTGCGGGGGAGGGAAATTATGGTAGGGGTACGGGTCGGCCGGGGGGCGGTCCACCCCTGAGTTCCGGTCCGCGGGGGCGACGGGCCGACGGTCGCCTATTGTTTGGTAGCGTGGGGCCGAGCATGCCGCGCCCTCGTCCCCGCGGACTTCGCTCCCTTGTTCCGCTCCCCATGTCTTCGTACCATACTACGCCTCGGTTTCCGGTACTACTTCGGGCCTTCGTGCCCTACTCCGTTCCCTCGTTCCTCGTTCTTCAGGCCATCGGGCCCCTTACCCTATGTTTCTACTACCTATCTCGAACTTCGACTGTTTTGTCCTAACTTCGGCTTAATTACTCTGTTCGGCTCATCTTTAGCGGTTGTTTCAGGAAAGAGGACACGTCTGGACACCAGGAGAACTGTTAAAGAACTCTGTTTATTCGGGCCTCACCGCCCCTTTATATACTAGAGAGGTCAGCCCTGATTGGCTGCCTTCGGTCACGTGACCTACAACTGACGTCACTTCCGGTTTATATATTCCGTTTCCGGTTTACATTTCACTTCCGGTTTACATATTTCCGGGTTTCGTTCCATTACGTTTTCGTTATTCGTTCTTTACATATTCGTTATTCGTTCTTTACATATTCGTTCTTTACATCTATTTCGTTCTTCGTTCTTTACATATTCGTTCTTTACATCTATTTCTATTATTACCTTATTTCTATTATTTTAACCTCTATGTATTTTGGCTGAATAGCCGTTCATCACACCCTCCCGCACCTTCTTGAAAGGTGGGAAAACACGTTATACAAAATTTCAACACAGTTCATACAGCAACGACAACAGAACATACTCTAGAACCAGAAACATTTCAATCCTACGCTCCTTATCGGTAGAGGAGGAGGTGTCACCCTCTGTCCTCCCCGGTCTACTTCGGAGGGCCCCCGGGGCCTATCCGGCTAATTATTATTTCTCTTCTTTCTTCGTTTTTCTCTCTTCGTTTTTCTCTCTTCTTAATGAAAGTTCATATAATTCGTTTTTATATATCTTAGTCTCTTTTTATCTTCGTCAGAGTTCTCTATCCTGGATCTATTAGGACCTCCTCTTTTTTTCCGTCTTTAGGATGAGCGAGCCGGTCGTGGCTCTCCCACCCGGGACTGGGGATCGGTCGTGACCCCGTCGCCCCCGCTCCTCTCCTCTGGGCTCTATTTACTTAGCCCCTCGGTGCGTTTTTCCTCGCCTTTTTACCCTCATTAGGACAGAGGGACCGGTCGTGGTCCTCCTGCCCGGGGCCATGGGTCGGTCGTGACCCGCAGTGCCCCCGTTCCCTTCGTTTTCCGTCGTCCAGACGTTCTCCCCTAGTTCGGGTGGAGAATCGGTCGCGACTCTCCCACCCAGAGGCCAGGGCCGGTCGTGACCCTTAGTCCTCTCGACCCTCGATCCGTTCTACCGTCGTTCAGACGTTCTCCGTTGTTTTTGGGTAGAGAATCAGTCGTGATTCTCCTACCCGGTCGGTCGTGACCCCTCGTTCTTCCGTAACTATTACTCTTCTCTGCGTTCTCTTAGGTGATGATGATGATTTTAAGGATGAGTTGAAGAAGAAAGACTGAAGTTTTTGTGGATAGAATGTTCTTTTTGGACTTCGCACCCTCGGTCGCCTCGGCATTCAGAGCCCTCCAGTGACTTTTTCACGTTTGGCAAGGACAACATGTTCGAGCCAAAGGCCAAGGTACCCAAAGAAGAAGATGGCGTTGTATGTGGAAAGGAACTTAACTTCATGCATTAAAGCTTAGAGTGGAAGCTTCAGCAGACGACGTCGCGGGTTTCGTGCTACTTGTCACGGTGAAGCTTTGAGATGGAGTCCGGGTGAAGGTGAGACTGAGAAGATTAGAATCATTAATTATCGATGAAGTGTCCGTTTTCCGTACAGGAACTGAAGTTTGACTTTTACGACACATGTCCTCGTGGTTAACCCAGCATCAAGATGTTCCGTCCTCGACCACGTCGACACATTTGAAGATTTCAGGATTTCAGAAAGAGATGTCGGAGAGAGTCCACCATAGTAAAGTATTTCCGTCACCGTTCCGGGCCCAAGTGGCATGACAACAACCGGAACGGAGACCTGATTAAGAAGATAATTTTGATGAAGTTTCTTTTTGATGACAGGAGCCGGTGCCTCTCATCCCTCCCCCCCTCCGTAAGCAACGGCAGGAAGACAGTCCTCTTTGGGGCGAGAGGGAGGCTCCTTCGTTCTACTGATGAGATGATTTTCCTAAGAAGAGGATTCCTGTTTCGGGCACTCGGGCCCTCGTTCGTTTCCTAGGCTCTCGGGCCTCGCTCTGTTTACTAAGTTTTTCTCTTCGTCCTCCCGGAGGACCGTGCTTTTAGACGATTTTCGTGAGACTGTAATACCAACAAATAGTTCGTTAATAGAAGTAAGTTTAAGATCCGGTCTGGTTTGATTTTGGAGTAAGGCCACAGTCGTCCACGGTGCCATGTCACATTGCATGGAGCCACTATGCCTATGACGAACGCCGAGACAACAGCTCCGAGCCGTTCCGGGCTGCTCCTAGGTACGACGGTTCGAAGTTGGTAAGTTGAAGATATTAGTGAGAAGGAGAAGAAGAAGCCGTAGAAAGTGAAGATGGACGACATCAACTGGGACCTGCACCCAACGTCAACCTCTGAGATCCGGAACGGGCCCATTCTCAATAAAATAGCATGTATAGAGAACTCATCCGATGTCGATCTCCAAGAAGGGTCGCTCCTCGTCGCTCTTTACAGACCTCTTGATTTGTCTATCGAGGCATCCGCGGCCGACGTTCCAAGCACCACCTCCCTGTATATTGCAAAGATTACTTCCCTATATGTTTCAAAGACTATTTTGTTTCGTTCCTCGAGAAGAAGACATCAGGAAATACGACATGGAAGGAGTCTCTGTCGTTACTGCAGGTAAGAGATTAATATAAGTTTTAGTAAGTCTATTAATTTTCGTTTCTCGTTCATGTATTGCTTTTACTATATATTACGGTCGGTCACGAGCCAGGGCCCCTAAGTTATCGTCCCTGCTCGTGCCTTGGTCCTCCGGGAGACATCTACGACTCGCCGCAATCCTTTCACGACTCGCTGCATCAACTCTGGCACGATAAAACCAGCATTCAGGTCGAAAAATTCCATTTTGCCGCTCTTCGTATGCGGTAAGAGGCTGAAGACAAGGAAACTCAGAAGATGATGGTACATGAATCCGGGTTCATCCACATTCTGATCGATCCATCCAAAATCAAGAAGACAAAGTTGCAGGAAGTAGAAGTGCCGCTAGAGGACAGAGGTCGTCTCTTCCTCGCCTCCAGATCGCTCAAGGCAGCGCGGGAGAAGGGTTTTCAGTCTTGGCCCGCGCCAGCCTTTCCTCCAGCGGCGAGTCGCCGGCCCACCGGTACCTTATTTACCCCGGCACGACCGTCGACTCAAAGACTACAATGACAACACTTTCCGTCCATTCTGATTTCCTTTCCTCGATTCCGCCTCCCAACTTTCACTCTCGCTCCCGGGCCGCCCGGCCCGCTATCCATTTCCGCGACCGGACGATCCCGTTCCACCTGCTCGGTCCCAACCAACGCAGCGGGCTCCAGGGAAGAAGAGGAACAGCTACAAACTTGTTTTTCCTCCTAGCGCCTCCTTCCGTCCCGTATTCGCCCCGCAGGCTTGGTAAGTTCATTCCAGTCATGGACCCTCCAGCTCGCTGATTACACTCAACACCTCCTAACACATGTGGTTTCGTTCACTTCCGCAAGAAGATTCCCATAAAGAAACTAATAAGAATAAATTAAGATAAGAATGTTCGAGCCCGCCAGTCCGTTCCCGATGAGTTTAAGTAAAGTTTTCGGGCCCGTCCAGCGGTCTCCAGGAGAGTCTTTTATCCAGGCTTCGGCCTCCTGTGCGGCTCAGGTACCTCCGCCTCGGCCCGGTTCTCTCCCTGGGGGTTTGACACTATGGGTGAGGAGCCAACGCCCCGTAATCCCTCCCCACCCGACTCGCGACGCGCCATCTTCCGCCTCTGGTTCCGTCGCGCTGTTTTTCTTCCGTGCAAGACCCTGAGCAGCATCTACTTCACCCTTCTTCTTGGCGCCGGATCGGCAGCAACAGTCTCTCCTCCCTAGCGGGGAGCTCGAGAAGCTGATCCACCATTCCGCTCTGTTTTTCCGCCTCTCTTGTCGCCTTCAACAAGTCATCCAGTTGATCCTCGTTTTTGTGCATCACTAGGGTCTGAGCCAATTGGACGGTCCGGTTGTGTTCGTTAACTAGCTGGTCGGCCCCCGGGAACTCCCTGGTCAACGGCCCCAGTGCCGCCGTCGGGAACTGCGCCATCGCTTCTTCAAATGTCTCTGGCTTGCGGCCCGTTTCTAGTGCCATCAGGAACGCCATAGACGCCGAAGCCATTGCTCTTGTCTTGGCCGTCATTCCTCGCACCTCCCTCGGGGGCCACGTCAGCTGCACCCGAATGGCCTTTTCCGCGTCCCAGTCTCGTACCGCTCGCGCCGTCACCGGAAAGTTTCCCTGTAAGACCTGGTGAATGGCCTGTGTCCGTAATAACTTGAGTCTCGGTGTTTCCCTAGATGGTCCTGCCGTCGGTATCTCCGTTCCTATAGACCCGAACACTGAATCCGCTCCCGACTCGTCCAATTCTTGTTTCTCCGGCTCGTATCCTCTGGTCTCGGCCTGCCCCAACTCCATGTCCTCTGAGTCTTCCACCTCCGCGTCCATGGACTGGGCAGCCGGTATTTGTAATCTGTGTATCACAACCCGCGGTTGTAGCGCCCGCCCGTGTTTATCCTCGTCCTTGAGTGGGGTATCCGGTCCTGGCGGTGATCCCATACGTTCGGGCGACGGTGGTCCCGGGGTCTCCTCCGATCCTTGCGACCCGAAAAACGAGCTCCCCAAACTGGCTCGAGTCAGGTTGTCAACCGCCGCCCGTGTCTCTGGCGTGTCTGGTGCTACCGTAATGTCTCTCATTCGTTTCAATCCTGGGGGCGGCACTATCGGCTGCTTACATACCATCTTCTCCAGGGGTGAATCTGCTTTCGTCGGGGTAGGGGTAGAGAACAGCGGCTGTGTCGAGGCCGTCGACGCCGTGTCCTCCGGCCTGGCCGCATGCCGAACATACTTTACTTTCTCCACTCGCCCCGACGGTTTGAGTCCCTGCCTTTCTGCCATCTCGCGTAGAAACCTCCCTAGGTACAATGCTTCTCTTTCCACCAGCCGGCCTCCCTGTGCTTCCCGAATGCTGTCCTCCAGCTCCCGGTCGGATCTCGCCTCGTGGTAACCCCTGAACGATCCCTCCCGGTTCATTGTTCCTTTTAAATACCCGGGGTACCTCGGGTGTCGTGATTCGTATATCACTGATTTCTTATGAACTGTCATCATAGTAAATTGTGCGTCGCTACAAGGTGGTTCTAGTCCCGTGGTCCGTCTGACTCCTGTCGAGGTCTCAGGCTGCGATGGTCCCAGCTCTCCCGTGCTACTAGACTCAGCGATAATTAAAGACCGATCGCTTCGGGCCGACATACTCCTGCCTGACTCCGACTGGTCCGAACTCGTTCCCTCCTCCAATTCTCTCGGGACTTTCTTGACCTTTTTCCACTTCTTCTTTCGCGACGGCTCCTCCGCCGGGCATCCCTGCGTCGGGGGCCTCTTGAAAGCGAGCGGCTCCTCTTCCTCTTTGACTTTCGGTCGTTGGTCGTCGGACGAGCTCACTAATTCCACCACCTCAGCCCCCGGTGGTATTCCTGAGCAACCCGGCTTCGGGGTGGGTGTGGATGTCCGTCCTTTTCCTCTGCCTGGGAGTCCTCGTCCTCTCGGTTCCCGTGGTTCTCCCTGGGCGTTTAACTTCTTAATTCGGCTCTGTACTAACCCTGATATTTGGTCTGGTGTCAGGAGTGGCTTCGGGTTGACCACGGCCCGGCTCGCGCTTCGCGGCGACTCGGTGTCTTCCTTCCGTACTCCTTTCGCGGCCCTCCGAGGGGAACGACGCGTGGGTGTCGATCGTTCCGCCACCTCGGCCAGGGGTCCCTTCCCTGCTGCTTTGGCTGCTTGGGCTCCCTCGCCGGCCTCGTCGGCCTCTGATCCTTCTTCGGTTGCTACCTGCTCCAGCTGCTCGGCGTCGCTGTCCTCGGATCCTCTCGACGCCCTCGGGTAGTAAGGTATGTGGATACGCCGTCGCGGCCTCTCCGGTGCCTCCTTATCCACCGCCCTCTCAGGGGGTTGAAACCCCTCCGGATGGCGCACCGCGTAGTCCCGTTCCATGTTGGCTACCCGGGCCGCCGTTTCATCCCCAGTAGCGAAACTGGTGTACGGCGGTCGTCCTTTCGGGTCCAAGGCGAACGCCGCAGCATACTCCAGCCTCAGAAGGGGGTCTTGCTTCGGCATCCCCCTCTGCAGGTTCCCTTCGTGTGAGTCCGTCATGTGCTTCCTCCAGTCCTGGTGTGTCGAATAGGCTCGACTCGAACACACCGGGCACATGTAGTACTGCTTCCGTAATCCATCGTGCTGGCCTTTAATATGCTTGACCAAGTGCTTAAACTCCTTTCCGTGACAATGTCCTTCCCAGCACTGTCCGCTCATCGTGTCTGTTTTCCGGGCTTTCGGGGCTCGTTCCAATCCTGAAGCTCGTCCCGTCAGCCGTTTCCGTTTTTGTCTCGTGGTGATGCTGCTCGTCTCGCTTCTCTGCTTTTCCTCTTGTTTTCTTCTCCTTAGCTCAGTCTGCTCGTCTGCGATTCGATGAATCCTGATCGGCTGACCAGAATGACCTGCTCCGGCGAGCGCTCTGCCTTTTATAGCCGCCGCAGGCGGAAGTGGGCGTGGCCTGCACTAGCGACCCCTAGCGTCAGACTCACCATCCACTTCTACGGTGGCGCCCCCTACTATTTTCCGGTCCCCGGGGCCCGCCGCTGGTCACCGCCTCGCCTGTTTTTTACCTCGCGGCCCTTCGCCCGTCCACGCGTTTTTCCTAGGCCTTTTATTGCCCCACCGGACGCCCTCGGTCCTTTCATCCCTCGTCGCCTTCTCTTGCCTTTTTCATCTTGGCCCTCACAGTGCTTCCGCACACTTCCCGGAGAACACAGGGGCTCGGCGTTATCATCTCCTCGCCGCCGCCCCGTTCTCTTTGTCCTCTTTTACTCCTTTTACGACCTACTTTAAAGCCCGTCCTCGTTTCAGGCCTCGCCTTTTACAGCCGTCCGTTCGTTCCTCCGGCGTTCCCGAGAGTGCCGCATCTACTCTCCTCCGGTCTCCTGGACGCTGTAAAGCGGTATTACCAAGTCGGCATTACTTCAGAAGTCTTCACCAGCTTGCCACCGGGTCTGTCTTCTGTTGTAATCCAACCATCTTTTCCACGCTGTGGTTCCTCCGAACTGACCGGAAAGCGGCTCCGTGGGACTACTTTAGACATTCGGGCCGTCGTGGCTCCCGAACGCCGTTTTTCGTTCCAACCCCGCATTTCCCACCTATATTACATCCGCAAGAGAACCAATCTTCAGCTAGGTAGCAAATCTCTACAGCCTAACGACCTGCACTCCTACTGTAGTGGTCAACGCACCGCCCCGACTCAATGGCCCCAGGTTGATCAGTCCTTTTTGGCCAAAGCCTTTTTGTGTAGCGCCGATTTGGTCGTTCCCTTGGTCCTCTTCCACCTGCGGAATCGAGACACGAAAACGACTTCATCACAAAAAGGGGTGCCCCGTTTCCTTACGTGCCCTAGCGCGCCCCACCCCAAGCATTTACTGTGCAGCCTCGTATCCTTGCTGGTCAGCTACCATCCAAGCTGGGGCAGCGTGTCCTCGGTAGGGTTCCAGGCGGTCCACATGGACCACCCCCCCCGGTTTCCCTCGTTTCTTCCGTACTACCACCCGTCCTCGGTCAAGCACCTTGACGATCAGTGCAGGGCCCATCCATGGAAATCGCAACTTCGTTCCTTTGTCCCTATCCACTACCGTATCGTGCACCCAGACCAGTTCTCCGGCGTGGTATTCCCGCCGAGTCACCTTCCCATCGTACTCGTGTTTCTGATGGATGGCGGCTCGTTTCAGCCCCGTCCGGGCCTCCCGATAGGCCGCGACTAGCCCTTCCTCCAGGCTTTCCACATAGTCGCCTACCCGTCGGGGTTCCTCCTCTGGTCCTAGAGGTCTCCCATAAATCGCCTGTCGCGGCATCATGGTCTGTCGGCCCAGCATCATCATATTCGGTGTCACTCCCGTGCTGGCTTGCGGCGTTGCTCTATAACTCATCATCACGAGCGGGACCATCTCGTCCCATTCCCGACCCGTCGCTCGGCAGCTGGCTTTCAAACAACACCCCAAAGTACGGAAACTTCGTTCTATGTACCCGTCACTCCTGGGGTGGTACGGCGTCGTTCTTGTTTTGTGTATCCCGAATAGTGCACAGACCTGAGCCACCACCTCGGATTCGAAATTCGTGCCTTGATCCGAGTGTAGTTCCCGAAACGCGCCGTACCGTGCTACTACTTCTTCAACCAGTTTGTTCGCCACTGTCGTTGCCTTTTGATCCGGGATCGGGAAACACTCCAACCATTTGGTGAAATAGCATCCCACCATCAGGCAATACTTATTTCCTCGTTTGGTGACTGGGTACGGGCCCGAAACATCCATGGCCAGCCGTTCCATCGGCTCCCCCACTATGTACTGATGTAGCGGCTCCCGTCTTCCTCTTCCCTTTTTCAGCAACGCGCAATCACATTCTCGACATTCCTTCCGCACGTCTTCCCGGAGTCCCGGCCAGTAAAACCCTTGTTCCAACAGGGCCGTCGTCCTGGCGACTCCTAAATGCGCTCCTGCCGCGCCTCCATGGTATTCCCTTACCAACTTGGCCCGTTCCCCTCGGGGAACGACCAACTGGTTCCTCCAACCATGCCCTTCTAGTTCCCAGTACTTCCGATGCAGCACGCCATCCCTGAGGCTTAATCGTTCCCATTGCCTCCATAGGATCTTTGTTTCCCGGGATTCCGGAGATATGGCCTCCCAACCTGGCCGGTCCGCATCTTTTTCCATCCGTGCGACAATCGGCCCTATATCTCGATCCCTCCTCTGCGCTGCTCTCATCTCCTGCGGGGACCATCCGGGCTCGTACCCCCGGGCCCGCGTCACTACTCTCACTTTTTCGGTATTCTCGTGCTCCTCTCCACATTGTTTGCACGGATACCGGGACAACGCGTCAGCGTTCCCATGCTTCCTGCCCGGTCGGTGTTGGAACGACACATCATGCGAGTCGATAATCTCAATCCACCGAGCAGCCTGCCCCATCGGTTCCTTACTTCTCTGCAGCCAACTGACCGCGCTGTTATCCGTCCGGACTATCACGCGTTGACCATAGATGTAGCACCGAAAATGCTTCAAAGCTCGCACCACCGCCAACAGTTCTTTCCGCGTGGTGCAATACTTTCGTTCGTTTGACTCCAGGGTTTTGCTCGTGTAAGCTATCACCCGTTCCTCCCCTCTCTGCTCCTGTGATAGCACGGCTCCCGTTCCCACGTCACTGGCGTCTGTGTCAAGCCACCATTGTCCATCTTCCTCCGGGAATCCCAACACCGGGGCCTCCGTTAGCGCCTTCTTCATCGCATCAAATGCCTCTTGTCGTCTCGCGCTCCACACGAATGGTTCCTCCTTCGTTGCCAATTCATACAAGGGGGCAGCCAACTCCGTGAAGCCGTTTACATGCCTTCTGTAGTACGAACATAATCCCACGAAGGCTCGTACCTCGTGGAGATCCCGCGGGACCGGCCACTCGGTTACTTGCCGACACTTTTCGGGGTCGGGTTCGATCCCGTTGAATGAGACAACATGCCCCAAGAACGGAATCTTCTTCTGGAACAGCTTACATTTTCGCGCCTTTAACTTCAGTCCTGCAGCGTTCAATCGGTCCAGAACCCGTACCAATCTTTCCAGAGTCACTTTAAACGTTGGTCCAAAGACCAGTATGTCATCCAAGTATACCAGACACTCCTCCCACACGATTCCTCTGAGGATTCTTTCCATCAGTCTCTCGAAGGTGGCTGGGGCGTTCACTAGCCCGAATGGCATCACTTTAAACTCATACAATCCTCCTTGAGTCACGAAGGCCGTCTTTTCTTGGTCCTCCGGTGCCATCTCCACCTGCCAATATCCGCTTGCGAGATCCAGACTGCAGAAGAATAGGCTTCCTCCCAAAGTGTTGAGGCTGTCCTCTATCCGCGGGAGCGGATAGGCGTCCACTTTCGTAGCCTGGTTCAGTTTTCGGTAGTCAATACAGAACCTCGTTCGTCCGTCCTTCTTTTTGACTAGAACGGTCGGGCTACTCCACGCACTCCCGCTCTCCTGGATAATCCCTAAATTTAACATATCCTCCACCAGTGCTCGTTCTTCCTCTCTCCTGGTGGCCGGATACCGTCTGACCCTCTGCTTGATCGGCATCTGATCCCCCGTTTTAATTCGATGTTGTACTAAATCTGTCCGTCCTAACTCATGTTTCGAGGTCGCAAACATTTGTTCCCGGGCCATGATGGCTTTCTCCAGCTCTTCGCCCTCCTTCGTGGTCAGGTCTTTCTTAGCCTCCCCTATCATTTCAACGAGCGCTCCTGGGGGTTCCTTTGCTTCACTTCCTATTCCTCGTACCTCTTGTACGAAGGTGGCTTCTCCGAGTACCCCGCCGGTTTCCAATTTCGCGCTCTCGGTCCCTCGGTTGGCCACCCAAACTTCATTTTCTTCTCCCAATGTCACCGTTCCTGGGATCACCTCCAGTCCCATAGGTAATCCAGCGCCGGTGATGACAGCCAGCTGTCCACCCTGTCTTATGTCCATTCTCGCTACTACTGTTACTCGGGTCACTTGGAGTGGGGGTATTTCCGTCGTTTTCTCGATTCGCACGACCTGTCCTCCGACGGTAACTGCCCGAATCCCATCCGTTCTCTGTTCTACTCCCGGGATTCGTTCCCCCTCTCCCTCCCCCTCGGCGGGCAGGAAGATGGCACTCGCGTGGGGCTTAACTGTCAGCCGGTATTTCACCGCGAAGTCGTTTCCCAGGATCCCTTCATCTCTACCGATGTCTGCCACCATGAACGTCCACTTCAACACGCGTGTTCCCAATTTTACTGGCAAGTTCGTGCATCCGTAGCACCGCAACGGACTACCATCCACCGAGCAGAGACGTCCTTCATATCCATCCAGTTCTTCCCTTTTTCGTCCCCACTCTCTCCAGAGGCGTTCCGACAGCAGACTGATCATAGATCCGGTATCAACCAAAAAACGGACGACACTCTCTCCCACCGTCCCGGCCACATAAAGTCCACATTCTCCCATGCCTACTACTTCTCTCGCCGCGCCCGAAGGGGGCCCCGCGCTTACTGCGACGGCGACTGTCCGTTTCCCTGACGCTGAGAACACTCTCTTGCGAAATGGCCCTTCTGGTGACAGTGATGACACTCTAAATCTTCTTTTCGCTTCTTAAACGCCTCCCTCCGGGCCGTTGCTTGTCTTCTAGCTTCCCGTTCTTCTGCCAATTCTTTCATCATCTCCTCCAACTTACCGTTCAAGGCCATGATCTGTGTATTGGCGTCCTCCTCGGGCTTCACTGCCCGCAGGAGGCGGCGTGAGTATCGTTCCTGTATTTCTACCACCTCTACCGCCTCCTCTAGTGTCTTGCATCCTTTCTCTGCACACTTCAGCTGAAGGTCTTCCCCAACTGCAGCCTGGAACGCATGTAATGCTGCTTTTTCCTGGCTAGCGTAGTCGTTGGAGAAGTAGGCTCTCGATGCCAGTCGCCGGGCATTATCAGCCAACTCCTTCGCTGTCTGGTTCTTTACACGTTTCAAGCCCGCCAACTCTTGCAGAGCATTACACGTGTCCTTCTCCTGACCGAACCTCCGGCGCAACGCATCCACCCTCGCCGAGTAACGGAGTCGTTCCCTGTCCGGGAGTCCGACAAAGTACATTCGTGCCGTTCCCGTCAGCGAGAGAAAAAGCATCGCCGCTTTTTCCTCGGCCGTCCAGCGTCCCAATGTTGCGTACTCCTCAAACTGGTTGATCCATCCCTCGAAATCCGGTTTACCGTCATACTTCTCTGGTCGTAAACTGAACTTCTTCAAACTCGCTCCTTCCTGACCGGTCTGTTGTTGTTGAGCCCGCACATTCTGCTCATCCGTCGGGGTGGACGTTCCCATAAAATTAAACTGCCTACCCATGATGGTCGTGTCCTCCCCTTTGGTCTCGGTTTTCGCACCTCCTTTCTCCTCCCCACCTTCCTTGAAGGCGACGTCAGAATCCATCTGCTCGAAGACTGCCGCAGTCGCCATGAGTATCCAATACCGATGAAACACCCAAGATCCACAAGTCCGTATGTGCCTATTTCAGCACCACCGCTGCCACCAGTGTGACGTTCTCTGGTAAGTCGGGGTTGCCGATTCTTACAACAGAGGAACGTGGGGGTTGTTCGGGTCTCGGGGCGGACGGGGAATCCGGGCCAAGAACCGAGATGTGTTTCTAGAGTCGTGCCTCGCGCACGAGGGGGGGGCTGAGCGAATCGATCGGGAATCGGCACTCGATGTCGACGGAGGACTGCGGGGGAGGGAAATTATGGTAGGGGTACGGGTCGGCCGGGGGGCGGTCAACCCCTGAGTTCCGGTCCGCGGGGGCGACGGGCCGACGGTCGCCTATTGTTTGGTAGCGTGGGGCCGAGCATGCCGCGCCCTCGTCCCCGCGGACTTCGCTCCCTCGTTCCGCTCCCCATGTCTTCGTACCATACTACGCCTCGGTTTCCGGTACTACTTCGGGCCTTCGTGCCCTACTCCGTTCCCTCGTTCCTCGTTCTTCGGGCCATCGGGCCCCTTACCCTATGTTTCTACTACCTATCTCGAACTTCGACTGTTTTGTCCTAACTTCGGCTTAATTACTCTGTTCGGCTCATCTTTAGCGGTTGTTTCAGGAAAGAGGACACGTCTGGACACCAGGAGAACTGTTAAAGAACTCTGTTTATTCGGGCCTCACCGCCCCTTTATATACTAGAGAGGTCAGCCCTGATTGGCTGCCTTCGGTCACGTGACCTACAACTGACGTCACTTCCGGTTTATATATTCCGTTTCCGGTTTACATTTCACTTCCGGTTTACATATTTCCGGGTTTCGTTCCATTACGTTTTCGTTATTCGTTCTTTACATATTCGTTATTCGTTCTTTACATATTCGTTCTTTACATCTATTTCGTTCTTCGTTCTTTACATATTCGTTCTTTACATCTATTTCTATTATTACCTTATTTCTATTATTTTAACCTCTATGTATTTTGGCTGAATAGCCGTTCATCACAACATCATCAGAATAGTCCTAATAACCTCAAACCAGTATCCCTTTCTCCTCTGGGGACGGCCATATTGAAAATATGCTGGTTCTCTGTTATTTTACTTGGAGCTACAGCCCAATTAGACCACTGGTACAGCCCAATGCTGGGCCTCTGAGCCCTTGAGTGTACTGCCAATGCTGCTACTATACCCTTGGTCTTCAACTTCTATACCCTAAGTATGCAGTCTTAACCTACTCTACCCTGGGTAATTACCTTCTATACTCTGAGCCTACTACCAGCCCTTATTTCCAGCAGCTGGGTACTGGGCTTCTGAGCCTTGAATCTACCCCCTTTACCTAGTATAACCTGGGTCTTGACCTTCTGTACCCTGAGTCTACTTACTTAAAGATCCAGAGACATGAAAATAACATATTCTTGAAAGTTTATGCCGGAGCAGTATGTATCTAAAGAAAGTGAGTTGTTATAAGAAGGGGTGTAATGGGTGCAGCTACGTGACAGGCCCTGCGCTACTAACACCTGTATACTGGTCAGCCAGGTGTTACTGCAGGTTCTCTCACCCTTCCCCAACGGCCATGTTGTGATGTCACAAGATGCCATTGTCATGTAGCATACTAGTAAATTCAATTTTATGAAACGGTATTTAACCTATGACAAAACTATTGTTAATATTACGTTTCTATTGAATACAAATATTTGAGTGTAAGAGCTAATTTACTAAGATGAAATACGCAAATGTGAATGTTGAGTGTGCAGAGTGTCTTCACACTAACAGAAAATAGCGTATTTTAGATGATTCATGCTGAAGAAATAAGTAAACGAAAATTTGTGTTACATTTAACATTTCAATGAAGGTACTTTTGTGCAAGTGTTTAATTCCCTGCACACGGTTTTTGTTTTGGTTATATCTTTCTTTTGTATATAAATTATGATAATGAATAGTGACTACACAGTTGCCGTTTGAGGAGAGAGGACCATTTCGTACCACACAAATTATGATAATGAAGATATCTCCTTTGGAGAGAGACCCTGGTTGTTACTTACATTCCTGATAGGTTTAACAGTCATATGATCAATTAATATATTGTTCGGATGGGTGGAAATCAAACTCTTTTATGGTATTATATTATACAGATTTAAAAAAATTCAAATCAGTGTGCAAAATATAAAATTTGAAAAGCCTTATTTGTAATTTGTGCTTTTATGCTTATAGAAATGTCAGACAATTTTGGTAACCACAAGATGCACATATCCGCCATGTCGGGACATCCCCGTAAATTTCATGAGGCAAACTCTCCTCTAGCATGTTCCCCTATTTGAAGTCTACCTGCGATAATAAGGAAGGAATTGTTTTTTTAGGGTTGTCAAAACCAAAGATCTTAAGCTGAAGGACCATTCTCAGTGAAACTATAATCAAAAGAATCAGACAAACGTTTGTATATTTTAAAAGATATGTTTGATTCTGTTTCATTAGATTATAGAGGAAAACAGACATGCATGTTTTAAAGCCACCCCTTTTATTCTTGTTATATAACTGCAACAACTACAATATATTTTCCTAGTAATGCTCCTTTGGTTCAGCACAGTAGCATAAACTCTATATCATTTGTGAATCTTTCACACATGCATGTGTTATTGACTATTTTTACTCTGACATTCACACCTGTCAGAGAACTTCACTTTGCTTTGTGGAGTGTGTGATGGTGGCACTTCAGGTATGTACACAAAGTGAATTAGGCCTAATTTCCCACAGCTTATGTCCATCTTCTCTCATTAAAAGCCAATGTTATAGAGAAAAATGTGTGAAAAGCCTCCTATTTTGCACATGTGCAGTGGTACGGAGCTGATGGTGGAACCCTAAGTTGATTCTATGCTATCAAAAAGATTGATTAGTAATAGTCACATGATGTAAAGAGGCATCTTGCTACGTCACTTCCGGCATGCTCGGCAGAACCACATTGTTTGGCTTAATTTTCATTTAGCACCTCTTATTCTCAATCTAAGTCGGATATGTTGACGACTTCCACAGTTGGGTCTGTAGTATTGTCTGTATTTCTTTACTATCCGATGTAATACGCCCTGCAGCTTTGGTCATGTCAGTGGATCTTTAACTATAACCTGGGTCTACTTGCAGTACTATACCCTGGGTCAACACACTCCACTATATCCTGGGTCTACTAGGCCTACTCTACCCTTCGTCTTTATCTTCTCTACCCTGAGTCTACTAACTTTACTACACCCTGGGTGTACTAACACTACTATCTCAATCTTTTCTCGTCCTTGTTTGCCTTTTCATCAAACATCTATTTGTAATTCCATATCATTTGACCTATTGAACAAGGTGGATAAGACAGAGCTTTTGGTTTTCTTGAAAACCCAAATGGCTTGTGATGCAGGGTTCTCCCCAGGAAAATTTCACAGCCCTGCACACTAGTTGCCACGAGTTATGGATGGTGAAGCCGTCCACGGGGAGGGTATGGGAGGGGCTCTCCCTCCCATTGGGGGGGTATGCGGGGCCACCCCCGGAAAAATTTTGTGGAATCTGAGGCATGCTGAGGTACTTATTTGACCTTAAGGGATGACAGGATTTTTCCTAATCTTTCAATTTGCATGTCCAATCTTCCAGAGAATGATATTGTTCATGTGGGAGTGTATATATCAGGGTGCCCACGCTTTTTCAGAAATCAAAATAAGACCTAAATAAGACCTTGCTGATTATAAAAATAAGACCTTTTAAAGAAATTTCTAAGGATATATGTTTTACCTTTTTAAAAAGTTAGATCTATACATTCTACAAAAAAGAGGTAAACATTAAAATGACAGATGGAATAATAAAATCTTGTAACAAAATTCAGATTGACCAAAAATAAGACCTTTTTAAGACCTCTAGTCAAAATAGGATCTTTTTAATAGCCTTATAAATGGAAAAACTAAAATAAGACCTTATAATACCCGCGTGGGCACCCTGATATATATGTGGCAAATGTAGGTATAGGAGGGATTCCCCTCCAATTGGAAGCAGTGTCGGAAATTAAGCTTGCATCTTATGCACCTGCCTATTTTTGAAATAGTGCTCAAATACTGTTCATACTTAAAATTACAGTTCCCTCACCCACCTAGACCTGCCAACTTGCAGGTGACGGTGGATGTCCCCATGTGAAGGGGTGAGGACAGTTTGGCAAAGGCAGTGGTTATGTAACCCACTTCTGACTTCGCCCACTGCCTGATTCTAACAACAACTGTGGGACAATACCCTTAAAAGCTGAACATGACATTGTGTAACCGTTTATCAAGAACAAAGAGAATCAAATGACTAAAGACATGACTGATTGAGGGAGTCCAAACCAAGAGCTACAGTACTATATAGATATAACAATAACTTAAAGATTATGGCAACCATGGCAACCATGACAACAAACTCACTCTGAGACTAGAGTTAGCTATTCAATACTAAAGGACTGACTGAAGGCTTCCATTTGACACCTTAGTTAGTTTTCTATCTTGATCAGCAGTGAAGATATAGTGCATTCAGGAGGAAAATATGAGAGGAAATGGCAATTTCTGACAAGATTCTGGTAACCATGGCAACCAACTCACTCTAGACTCAAATTTACCAATTCAATATAAAAGTACTAATTGAATTCTTCAATTAGACACCCTGGTTACATTTCTGTCTTAATTACCCGTGAAGATATAGTGCATTCAGGAGGGAAATATGAGAGAAAATGGCAATTTCTGACATAGATTCTGGTAACCATGGCAACCAACTCGCCCTAAAATCAGAGTTACCATTTCCGTATGATAGTTCCAATTGAATTCTTCAATTGGACACCCTGGTTACATTTCTGTCATAATTATCAGTGAAGATATAGTGCATTTGGGAGGAAAATATAGGAAAAATGACATTTTTTTTACAAAAACTATGGTAACCATGGCAACCAACTCACTCTAAAATCAAATTAAGCAATTCAGTATGATACCACTATCTGAATACTTCAATGTGACACCGTACTTGTATTTTTTATCTGAATTATTAGCGAATATATGGTACGTTCAGCAGGAAAATAGGTAAAAATGGCTATTTTTAACAAGAAATCTGGTAACCATGGCAACCAACTCACTCTAGAATCAAATTTACCAATTCAATATAAAAGTACTAATTGAATTCTTCAATTAGACACCCTGGTTACATTTCTGTCTTAATTACCCGTGAAGATATAGTGCATTCAGGAGGGAAATATGAGAGAAAATGGCAATTTCTGACATAGATTCTGGTAACCATGGCAACCAACTCGCCCTAAAATCAGATTTACCATTTCCGTATGATAGTTCCAATTGAATTCTTCAATTGGACACCCTGGTTACATTTCTATCATAATTATCAGTGAAGATATAGTGCATTTGGGAGGAAAATATAGGAAAAATGACATTTTTTTACAAAAACTATAGTAACCATGGCAACCAACTCACTCTAAAATCAAATTAAGCAATTCAGTATGATACCACTATCTGAATACTTCAATGTGACACCGTACTTGTATTTTTTATCTGAATTATTAGCAAATATATGGTACGTTCAGCAGGAAAATAGGTAAAAATGGCTATTTTTAACAAGAAATCTGGTAACCATGGCAACCAAATCACTCTAACATGATATTAAGCACTTTCATATAAAAGCACTATTGGGATACTTCAATTTGACACCTTACACAAGTTTCTATCTTAACTACCAGTGAAGATATGGTACATTCAGAAGGAAAATGGGGAAAAATAGCCATATTTTATAGGTATTCTGGTTACCATGGCAACCGAATCATCCTCTACACCAATTTAACATATCCAACCAATAGCACTTATTAAATGCTTCAATTTGACACCTTGGTTGCATTTCTATCTTAGTTATTCCCAAAGATATGACATTAAAACCTCTACTGATGAGTGCTTTATGGCAATCATACAGTATGGATAGCAAGGTCATTGACCCCTAAAGAGCTCAGTAAAGTGGGGGACATCCATTTTTCGCAGTAGAGATTCTGATACTTCTACTATAGCTAGGGACATCATTAAGGCATCAAATTAAAGGTCTGGACCTTAGCTTTCATCTTCACTGTGATATGTTCTTTTGAATTCATATCCCTCTCTGTAGAATGGAATGTTTTCAAGTCTAAGACAAAAAAGGCTGAAAAATGACCTTGACCTTGGGTTTTGACCTTGAGATGACCTTCAGATTCAAACGGAAACCATTTTGTTTGTTAGAGCCCCAGTGCCCCTATATGATTCCGAAGTTATATTCTTGCTTTAATCTAATTATATATCTGAAAAAATTGAAAATACCTTTTTCCTGATTTTCCCTTATTTTTTACTTAAAATGGTTGCCATGGCAACCAGAGCAAAATCCCAGACTGCCACCAAATATTTTCTTGTACCTTAGGGCCTCCCTAAGATATCTGGGTGGGTCTCTTGCTTTCTTCACAAAATTCCCACGGAATCAGATTTTGGACATCTTGATACCTGACTATAAGCCAAGGCTACTGCTTGCAAATATCACACCTAATATCAGCCTATCGATCCTAATGTGCAATCTAATGGCATTAAGCATAAGCTCTCCTGGTAGAAACTAATTCTACTGAAGGTTCATCAGTGAGGCTGAACAGAATTTTCCTTAATCCCAGCCCAGGATATTAGATAAGACTGATTGGGAAAGGCAAATTTTCCCTACCAAGGAAACCTACATTGGCTCACCTTAAATAGATATGGTTGTTACATATGAAAACTGACACGCAGGATCTTAGGGTAACATTAATACACAAATCTGATGTTTCAACCATGGACTGAAATTAATACGAGTTTATTAAACAATCTCTGGTATTATATCACATATCAGTTTCATGTATGTCTTTCTCGGGAACCAGACTGGATTTTGAAGCTTGAAGAGAAAGTCAGATCAATGTACTCTATCCCAATGCTCTCGATTTTCATCAGTTATCAAACCTCACCTAAAGCTTTGTTACTTAGATCAGCAGGTACAGACAGAACTTCTAGGAAACTGCCCTGAAGTATATATTTTATATCTTGTTTAGATATATTTGCCTTCAAGATAAATGTTGTGGTAGAATTATAATTATTACTCATGGCTTGTTAGGGATAGACACCAGTAGGCAGTGTGCACCATATTCTCTTCTTTTGATAATGAATTATTCATAGCATCATGTCTATGTTACATAAGAGGTTTTGATTGTTTTTTATCCAATATATAGGGTGCATCCATACTTGATACTTTGCCCACTGGTCGTCCACTGCACAAAGGTAGTTAGTAAAACACCTTGTGCATATAATTAGTAATGTATAAATAAAGTAAAAAAACGGTCATCATATTGTAGAAGATAGATTATAAACGGTATTCGAAATTATACAAATTACTGTATCATATAGTATAAGTATGGCAGGCACTTCTGGTAGGTGTAATGGACCTGCTCAGTTACGGCAGACAGGCTAAGTCTACCAGTAGCAGCACCACTTGGGAGAAAATCAATATTCGGCTAATGTATAAGGATGATGATCAGAAGTTAGGGGCAAAGCAAGTCGATACACATTTGGATACATTCGAGTCTTAGGGATTTAGGGGTGACATCTGGTGACTAGAGGAAGAACTGTACTATTTACATAGCCGTACTGAGTCAGGCAGACTTTATTGAGGAAACTTACCTCCTAACGGTGACTGACCGTATACATAGGATTATGGCATGTTGTGACTACACAAGCAATTATGTAGCAGTTGATATCCACTAACAAACTTGACTCTCAACCAAGTGTTGTCTGCGTTGTGGATATGAGAGCCCATCTTGTTGTCTAACCTACCACTTGACTAGCAAGGATAATAGATGATTAAGTAAAGGCAATCCAGAGAGTGAAGTAATAGCTGTTCCCCGTTTGATTAGTTAACACCATAACCAAACTCTAGCGTTCACTGTTACGTATCAATTGAGCACCACTCCCCACACTTAATATGGATAGTAGTTAAGATGGATTAAGATTGAAATTGTATTCGCGTCTTTGTGAAAACGTACCAGGCTCGAGATCTTTTCAAAGATATGTCTTCATCTATCTTAGGAATCGTTGTGAACCATGGTGTAATTATCAGTGTTTATCCATTCACAATATTTCGTACTGACACATCTATCTGTAATGATAACAAAGACTGTCACAAATTATTGTATTACATTATACTTCATAAAACTATACATTGACCCCAGTCTAGGGGGGGCGGAACAAGGGGGTGGGATAGTGTAGTGGGAAACCTGCTTGCCTCATATGTGGTCTGACAGGGTTTGAGTCCACAGTGTGGAATTTGTCTGCTACACTGCTTGCCTTGCCATTGTTCTTACTATGTAGATTTAATCACAGTATATTGTACAAGCCAAAAACCATGAGATGGTCCTAATATAATCAAAAAATTACTGATTAACTTTAAAGATGGGATGACTTTTATAGTCTAAAGTCTTAACTCTACATACTTTATGACAAACAAGAGGAACATGAGACTCTAAGTCTGACATGCAGTCAAGAAAAGGCCAAATTATTGGGGGAGTTCCATTGTTTCATAACGTATCTTTAAGATATTATAGTACACTTATGACACCCTGTTTCTGAGGCAGTGTCATAACCTGCTTGATTGATCACTGTTTGAGTAGAACAGCAGTCTCTGTGGCCTAGTAGTCAAGATATTAGACTCATCTGTGAAATGTCAGCAGTTCAACTCCCAAAAGTGACTCCAATTTTTTCTTTAGTATATCTTCCCTTAACCTCATTAGAAACCTTTTTAAAATATCTTAGCCATTTGTTGGGTATAGAATATAGCTCTTTTATATTATTATTAAATGTAGCTATGCTGCTTTGTTTATGGCTTTTATCTCCATGAATATGCTGCAAAATGAATTCATAATTGATAGATCCATGTACATAAATGGAGCATCTTCCAGGGATTGAACCCAGGCCTCTCGCACAGAAGGCAGACACCTTACCACCAGGCTATCTTGACAAGTTTAGAAGTTGGATAGTGAGCGTGCACCTCTTTCACTCACAGGTGGGGCCAATGTGTATCACATAAAAAGTATACAATGTAAAGTAGAATCAAAAGGTCAAGGTCATATCAATATGTCTTTTTCCACAAATATCTCCCTTATAAACAAAGCTTGAATGTCACATGTAAGAGAATGTACAATACACCAAAAGAACTAATCCTGGTGAAGATTTCAGATAAATCTATACAATAAAACATTAGAAAATGAGGAGAGAAATTTTGAGGTGGAAGCAACCAAGCATGAAAAAAGATTAGGTGTGTACAGGTTGTCATACGTTGTCCTTGAGAAACCCCAAGTTATGAGAGTCACCGTCATAAATGAAAGCAAATTTAATGATTTTTTATTTATATCAAAAATACATTAGGACCTTTAAAGTACCATTTTCAAAGACTGAATAATGTAGAAGAAATATAAATGTACAGAATGAGACTAAAAGAAATATATATTGTAAGCATCTATGAAAAAAATAAGCTTTCAAAAAATAGGTAATAAAACCAAAGACACAAGCTTAGGGAGTGTAACTTTTTAACACACATTTGTCATAAGTCAACTATCTGAGAAACACCAATCAATATAGGCTTAAGAAGAAAAACATTGTTTTCTGCATAGGAGAAGAACTATACGCCAGACCTAGAAACATGAGTGTAATAAGCACATCATAAGTGTAAAATTGATGAAGATATGACACACAATGGAACCCCCTCATTGTATTTAAAGATCCATTCTTAGAGTTACAACACCCAGTGTTGACACAACCACAAGATATACCATTACTTCTGATTATAATACTCCAAGATAACTTTTTCCAAACGATCTACGGAGATGTAGGCCAATCAAATATTTATGGTGAGGGTGAAGTAAAATCTCAAATGCGCTAGGTCAGGCTGCCAGATTTTAGTATTGTTCAATATTGGAAATGTGTTGTAACATTGGTTAGGGTTTTCAAAATTGTATTTGTGATGTCATCCATACAATTATGTTGTCCCAATTGTATCAAGTATCTCCCAAAGAGGGTAACATGACTCTATGATTAACTTGCAATAACTACAATTTGTCATGATAATGCTGCAGGTTTTTATGATGGCTGAAATCAGTCCTAGTTTCCTCCATTTGAGCAGACTGCAGCTGTTCATCCATGTAATTTTCCAGTCAGAATTACATGTTTGGTTACTTTTCACATTAGTGAGTTTTAGCAACTCCAACGCATCATGTAACTTAAACATAACATATCCTTTATCTCAGCTTTTATGAACCATTTCAAAATCTTGTCAATAGAAGTATTTTCTTGAGCCAAGCTAATAGGGTTGTTAAAACTCCCTATTGTCCAGAAGCACTTACCCAGCTAACAATTTCACGTTGCTACAACGTTGCTACAATGTTGCACTTTGGTTGTAACAACGTTGCAAATTTACGTTGTCACAACGTAAATTTGTGGACTCCCAGAAAGGTTGCAGCAACGTTGTACCCAACGTTGTGGAGTCACCTTCTCACAACCTTTTTACAACTTTATTTTTAACAATATAAATAATATATTCAATATTCATGAATACTATATATAATGTATAATACATCTGGTCTGACATATTTCTGTTCCCTAATGATGTCTTCATCATTTTGTGATGCCCCCAAACCTTTATGATAATTTTTTTAAATCAATTATGAATAACATAAAAGAATTATAAAAAAATAAAACAGTCTTTATTCATGATTCCATATTTTGATTTCAGATTGCATGTTGCATCTAGAATCCAACATAATGATTGTGTATGTGAGATCATTTCAGGTTAATGACCTGTTGCATTTACAAACTTAATTCCCAAGGCTAAAGAAACCCTACCATGTTGGCGTACTACAAAAAAGGTGTTTTACTTAACCTTTTATTTCAATACCCCTCCTCATACCATAATATTTCATCATGGCAAAATCTTATGAATATAAACAATGTTCTATCATTTAGGGTACCTTGTTTATGAATTTTGTTTTCAAAAAATTTCAAATTCTTGTCCTAAATTGCAACAAGTAAAAAACGTTTTTTCAAATCCTGTGCTTTTCAGATGGTGGTGACACCTATAGGTTGCTATAATGTTGCCATGCAACGTTGTTACAACGTTGTGAAAGTAATGTTGTCACAATGTTGAGAAAATTACGTTGTCACAACGTCATTTTGCAATGTTGTAAGTATGTTTCATGAAAACATTGTGAATTACGTTGTAGCAACGTTGCTACCACGTTTTTCATAGAATGTTGTGAAAAGGTAATGTTGCAAAACGTTGTCAGTACGTTGTGTGTTTGCTGGGTATAGTCTGGCGGCCAAAGCATGAAATTTACACTTGTGATTGCCATGAAAGGTTTATACCTGAAACCATTCTAGGGTTGTAGTGGGGTCCTCTGGGAACCATGTATAACTGGTAGTCACTCTGTAGAGGTGTGCATGACTGTGACAACCGCCATTTTGTTTTGCGGCATTCAGGGAAATTTAACATGAAAAAAAAAGACTAATCTCGAACTGACACATTCAATTTTGTACCAATCTATTTCATATTGCAGATTCTAATAGTTATTAGAACAGGTAATTTCTATGTCACATGACTTTGACCTTCATTGAGGTAAAGGTCACTAAATTTGACCTCAAAATCTCAAAAATATGACAAAATCAAAGTTGAACTTGAAGTAAACAGTGCTACTCTTTATATTGTCCTTTAATTTAAGTGAACATGTCTCAATCTGGCTCTTGTGATATTCAGAAAAGCAGAAAAATTGGTTAGATGAAGAAATTTGGTCACCAAATTACACATTATGTGACAGAAATCGAAAAAAATCTTAATTTCCAAAAATTGAGAAAAATGAATTTTCTTTCAATTACTATCTCAATATGACAGGTATTTGTTCTATACTAAGTACATACATAGCTATTATTAGGTCAAGTATATTAGCTATTTAGTTTGTCCCTAAAAAGGTCAAGGTCATCAAATCTAAAGGTTTACACATTTTTACACATTATGTATAAACAATTGTTAAGTAACCTTATAAAGTACATTTCTCATGCTCAAATTGAGAGAAAGACTAATACTCAATTCTTTGACTCGATTCAAAAGGAGTGATTATAGCCTTATCAAAGAGCTACTAGTTAAGTGAATAACTGCAAAGGACACCAAATGTGTAATTGGAATGAGCAAAATGTCTGTAAAACAATGTCCAAGGGGATCTTCCAAGGTATATCAGTATGCTTCAGTTGGGATGAACTATTAAAGAAAGATTACTGGGATATAAGATATTATTGGATGTGAGTGTAGCCCCTACAGGGAAAGTGCATCTTCGGGCATTCATGATACAAATCTACCCTGCTATAACCCTCCAATTATTGCATGTTTTTTCAGATTCCTTCCTAAATGTCATTAAGATTATTTTTTATAGATTTACTTGAGTAAATGGGATAATGTCAAGAAGCTATCTCATGGTGTACACTAGTAGACAAATGCTGTTAGACACTAGGTAGATCAAGAACATTTGTCTGTATTGTTGTTGATGCTAGGGGAACAATATTCAAACTGTATTTACCTACTACATTTTTTGGCCAGAATCATCAAGATTTAGAAATCAAGGATTGTTTATGAACTACTTTTAAGCAATTAGCTGTATTTCTCATTTCATGAACTTACTGGATTAAATGTAATTGTTACCAAGAAGAGACATCAAATAAAAAGAGAATTGACAGCAAATTTTGGAAAAAGAATGTGCAATGAAAACAAATTACTGCTGAAGTTCTATCTAATTTCCAGAATCATATTATCTATGCCAATGAGTTGCTTTTGGTGATTGTATCTATGATATGATTTGATTTAGGAGAAACCCACCACAGGGTACAATACCCTACTCCTTTCAAAGAGAGGCAAGGGGTCTTTTATGTGCAACGTCCCATAAAAAGGACACCACACACGGCCTTTGATAACCCTGTTGAGAGCACAGGGTGGCCCATGGACCCCAGACTCTTGAATCCATTCTTAGATTTTATCTTTCAGTTGGCATTCTTGACAGAAATGCAGGATCTTTTCACTTTTGGTGTTGTTAAACAAGTCCTTCATTGGTGTTCTGTTTTGGAGATGCCTTTTGTGACTATCTTCCATCTTCTAACACTTCAATATGATGTGCTCTACCCTAAGTTTGGTAATATGGATGATCAGATATAATGAATGTACCAAACATTTGCTTGGTAAGGTATTTTTTGACTATAATGTCCCTCAAGTATACATTGTACAAATCTAAAACAATTATTACAATGAAATACTGCTAAAATTGATAGGGCTCCTAAACACAGTGCTATAGCCTGGTTCAAGCCAGGTAAATTGACTGAAGCTATGCATATAACTTTAGTTCAGGCTAACACTAAAGACTAACAATATCTTCCCTGTCATTATATAATCCCTCATCCATCCCTCTGTCATGATCCCCCGAAAATTATTAGAATATGAAAATACACTCACTTTTCTATTGATTTATTCTTTATTTTCTAGGCTATCACATTTAGTGTCTATACATTTTAAAGATCAAGATACATCCTTTTTGTGTTTATTTAAGTAAGGACTAAACACAAACATTGCCAAAAGTGAAAAAAGCAGAGACTAATATCTATTATGATTAGAGTAATTTTTGTCAAACCTTGAGATCAAATTTAGAAATAATATTATTATATATGTGTCACCAAATATGTAACTTTTACAGCCACAATTCTACATTAGAGTAGGTGTCTGTTGTTGTTGTTTTTTATATTGGTATTGATAGAGTAAAATATGAATATAGTCTTTTATATCAAAGCATAATTTCAAGGGCAGGGCAGTTTGTTTGAAGTTATATTCCCATTGTTTTACAGACATTTTGCTCATTCCAATTACACATTTGGTGTCCTTTGCAGTTATTCACTTAACTAGTAGCTCTTTGATAAGGCTATTCACTCCTTTTGAATCGAGTCAAAGAATTGAGTATTAGTCTTTCTCACAATTTGAGCATGAGAAATGTACTTTATAAGGTTACTTAACAATTGTTTATACATAATGTGTAAAATGTGTAAACATTTAAATTTGATGACCTTGACCTTTTTAGGGACAAACTAAATAGCTAATATACTTGACCTAATAATAGCTATGTATGTACTTAGTATAGAACAAATACCTGTCATATTGAGATAGGAATTGAAAGAAAATTCATTTTTCTCAATCTTTGGAAATTAAGATTTTTTTCGATTTCTGTCACATAATGTGTAATTTGGTGACCAAATTTCTTCATCTAACCAATTTTTCTGCTTTTCTGAATATCACAAGAGCCAGATTGAGACATGTTCACTTAAATTAAAGGACAATATAAAGAGTAGCACTGTTTACTTCAAGTTCAACTTTGATTTTGTCATATTTTTCAGATTTTGAGGTCAAATTTAGTGACCTTGACCTCCATGAAGGTCAAAGTCATTTGACATAGAAATTACCTGTTCTAACAACTATTAGAATCTGCAATATGAAATAGATTGGCACAAAATTGTATGTGTCAGTTCGAGATTAGTCTTTTTTTTTCATGTTAAAGTCCCCGAATGCCGCAAAACAAAATGGCGGTTGTCACAGTCATGCACACCTCTACAGAGTGACTACCGGTTAGACATGGTTGCCAGAGGACCCCACTACAACCCTAGAATGGTTTCAGGTATAAACCTTTTATGGCATACCAACTCCAAAAATAAGCTACTTTCTTGAACTTGGCCGCCAGACTATTAAGCATCATCCCACATTTGACTGACAGACACTGAAGACGACACTCGTTGGCTGGTGACATTGATTAAACAGGTTAGGGCAACGACTTGAATCTTGCAATGTATTAGAATGGAATGCTGAGACAAGACACTGACACATTTTGTGATAAAATCCTATCACTCTCCAGAATAAGAGCAGCAGTGTAATAAAGCCATAACGCACCAAAGCTAGGACTGGAGAGTGATACGCAGGAAATCAGTGAAGCATGACGGTGCCGTCTGCTCAGGGGAGTCCCATTGAATTCTATTGTTTACAGAAATGTACACGCAGGGCTAAGAATCTACATGATACATTTTTCTGTAACCATATCATATGATCAATTATGTGAAATAATGATTCGGAACAAGTCATTTCAAGTTAGGCATATTCTCAAACATGAAATATTGCTGCTAGATGTAATGCTATGTAAAATATGCATCATTGTATATTGCAATGATGTGACATCTTGCTACGGCTGTGGGTTTAAAGTTTGCCATGATGCAAGATAATGTAACGACGTTATTTTGTAGTCGTTGCCCCAACCTGTTAAAAGAGACCATCTAAAGTGTCATTGGCAGTTGTTGTGATGGACTTGACGATGAATGATAAACAATGTAGCTTAACAGGCAAGAGGTTTATATTTTTTTAGCTAGCACCAACCCTTGTCTGTTGACAATCTACATCGTTTAACATTATTTGTTGACAACTTCAAATATGGCATCACAATATTCTAGGTTGGCCGCCGACAAAACGAGGTTAATCTGATTAGGTCAGAACTTGTTGCCATGTGATAGGCACTCTTTATATTTGCTGGATTTGAATTTTCCCCTACTGTTTTTGGTTGTCATTGATCTCTTATCACTAAAAGAATAACTTATTAATAAATTGTAGAAAATCATATTTGGTGAGGTTATGACCAAACCATAGCAGAACATTATATAAGAGCATTCTGTTTGGGTTGAAGAACATAACCAGAACGTTGCAATAACGTCACAGTACAAAATCACAGCAGTAGGTTGCAGCAAAGTGGTTGGGAGCCATCAAAGAATGTAACAAGGACCGAACCAGAATTAACCACAATGTCACTACTATGTTGTTGAAACATTATAATGAAGTCGCATAAGTGGGTGGGAAGCTTCCCAGTCTCCATACTTCAGTTATATACAAGGTCTCTGCTATAGAGGTACTTACACAGCGTCATTGTCCGAGATACTCATGATGATCAGTGGTGGTATGCCTTCCATATACCACCCAAGGGTACACTATACACTGGGCTGAGTATACCTGTGACATTTGCCTTTACATCAAGATGTTCCCGATCACTGTACTCAAGAAAGCAGTATGCAAGATTAATAAGGTGATTCGGGTGAAAAGCTTGTATTTATTTGCCCCTGCAGACCACTATATTTTTTTATGAACTTCAATATTTTTAACATGGATAGCTTGTTTGATATACAAGTGACAAATTGCATACCCACCAACAACGTTCTTTTGTGAGTCTCAGATTTCTAACTAAAGGCCATATTCCGCATACAGATTATGATGCTGCCGATTTTGTATTTGTTTGATTTTCTCCGAGGATATGACAAGAGACCTTACATGCTATATATAATTGGAAAGGGAATGCTGAGACCTTTCTGATGATGTATACCATGTCTATATCTGACCTTTATTATCACTAACATTTTTTAAATCAGAAGCAAAATTGGCATGTGGAATACGGCCTTAAGATGAATAATAGAAAACATTTTGTTATCTTATAAAACTTAATTTTCCATATTTCATGAAACCAAAACCTAAGATGTAAGGCATCATAAGTATATATCATTTCTATCTATAGATAATGGTTTTCAAGTTTTCAAGATTGATATTATATATGAGAGAGAATTCTCCCTACCACAGATAGCACATTTCCTGGGTTTTACCTGCAGACTATCCCTAATCAGGGTGCATTCTGGGAAATATGTCGACAAACTTCGAGGATTAACTATAGAAATTTTCATTAATCATGACGTTACTTTTGGTAAAAATTATTGCGATCAATATAAACTATTTTTTCATTTTCTATTTGTTTATCTTTATCATTTATTGAGTTGGTTTCAAAATGCATTCATTACAAATTGGTATATAGAAAATAGCATATATTTTCTGTAGTTTTTGCTGTGTTTTTGTCAACAAAAATAGCCCAAATGAACCTGCAGGTGCCTAAGATACAGTAAGTCTACTAGCCCTGGTAGGGAGAATTGGAATGATGGAATAGTAAGATGATCACTGGGATCAGGCAAAACAACCCGTATTACCTGTTTTATATTCTTGAAGAGAGGAAACAAAATACTCATTGCTAGTTCTAAAACAATGTTGGATCATAAAGAATGCCTGATTAATGAAAAATCTTATGTTTCAGGCTTGTGAATTATCTACATATTTCCAAGCATGAATCTTGACGTAGACCATTCCAGTTACAAATAATGCAGTAAATATTTATGCTCTGCCTGGTAGGGAGAATTGCTTTAATTCAGCTGTCAAGGATCTGTGGCTTCTCACAAATTACAGCTGTTATTTTGATGACTCTGCATCTTCAGTGAACCCTTGCAAGTGCAAATGTAAAATTAAAACCAGATTCACATAAAACGGTGGTGGTAAGAACCGGTCTGTGAGAATCAAACAGACAATTCATGGCAGTCATCTGGCTGCCTGCCTGACTGCTTCTTATTGCAGATGCCATGACAAGTGAGGGAGCAGGGGGTTCCTGGTAATGTGCAGGTAGGAAGGGGCTAAGGCTAATAAATAGTGGAGGAAGGGGTATGGGTGAAGGCAGTATTACACTACACAATAATAATATAGACCTTTTTCATTAAGAGTGTTGCTCCCCCTGGTGAAGTAAATGGAACCAATGGTTTAGGTCATTTCCCATAGTTAACCTACATGCTTAACTTCATATAGACAACTATAGTTAACTATGGGAAATTATTGGTTCCATTTACTTCACCAGGGGGCACCACACCCTAATGAAAAAGGTCTATAAGCTGCGATATGACGATGTCGCAGTGAAACCACACTTATTACTGACAAATTTCTTTGTAATACTGGATCCCCACGAGGCGATTACTTGCAACTAATCGTCAATGATGATGGTGAAGCACACTGGTGCTGTACTGCTGGGCAAATAGAGGTACTAATCATCGACAAATAGAGTAACAAATACAACATTTCCAATATCTTTCCTATATTCGTCGTCAGTAAGTTCTTAATTAATTTGTCAAGGACGAAGGTTTATCAACGAATTACAGCTAGTCGTCTGCAACTAATCGCCCTGTGGGGATGTGGCTTTAGCCATGGGTAAATTACTCGAAATTGTCAATTACAACAAAATTAATATTATAACACTTGTCTGAGAACTTTCTGCAATATTGTTGTATTGCACTGGTATTGTAGCTAAATAGGGTCTTTATAGATGTAAAGGGAACTATATATCTTAAATAACATAACTGCTTTGTAACAATTGGACAGATAAAGACTAACAAAAAAAGTATGGTGACAGAATATACTTGTTACATCACTGCTTGCCTGGGGAGTGAGGAGTTTTGGGCAAAAGTATTGAGGGAAGCCAGGTAGCCAGTAGATATGTGGAGGGACTGGGCAGTATGCTTGTTTGAGGGGGTAAAAGCCCCATACCCACTTGGTGACTTTCACAGATTTGGCCAACGAGTTGGCGCTAAAATCAGCTGATTCCTATCATTACCTGATAGTATAGCATATTGACATAATTATTTTTTATCTGAATAAGCACTCAAATTTGCCGATTTTGGTGGTAGAATCAGTCGATTTTAGCACAGATCAGTCGGCCAACTTGGTTAAAATTGCCTAGTAGGTATGGGGCTTTAGTATGCTAGAGGTAGTGTGCATGGGAAAGGTAGGGTATGGGCAGTAGGCTGGGGGTTGAGGGGGGTCATGGATATGAGGCAGTGAGATAAATGAGCAGGCAGCATCATCATCCGGTCCCCCCGGCCTCGTCCCTCTCTGTAAGCCCCCCTGGCACCTGCTAACTGGTGATATAGGCCACATGGCCTGGTACCCACCACTGCCCCCAACAGGCCAGCCTCCAGCCTGCCCACATACACCAATGCCAAACGTGCTCTGCAATATATATATATATATATATATGTGTGTGTGTGTGTGTGTGTGTGATAGAGAGTGTGTGTGTGTGTTTGTGTGTGTGTGTGTATCCTGATGAAGGCCGTGAAAAGCCAAAACTAGTTGATTCGCCGATTATAACACGTCTGATTAATAAAACCAAGTCATCAACACTCTTGTGTCGGGTTCGGTGTAGCTTCCAACATTTTAATATATATATATATATATGTATGTATATATAAAATTATATATGGCTATATATGTGGGTGTACAGTGGGCTGGCTACTACTTCCCTCTACATGTTGTGTGTATGGCTCTGACTAGGCACATTAAAGAACTCTTGCTTTTGTAAATGTGCAGGGATATGGTCTCTATCTTCTCATATATTTATTCATTCCATAGATGAGATCATCAACGACAGAATTGTCAAATTCTGTTCATGCCATGATATGACTTTAGATGTTGCTATGGCTTTAAACCCCAATAACCAACCATGTAGGTGTATGTGTGTGAGTGTATGTGTGAGTGTGTGTCGAGCCATACAAAATGTTATACTTCTGGTAGACTTGTTTACCAGCTGAGAATCAAAGGTTTTAGTTATTTTTGCATAACAGTTTGAATATTCTGAATTTTAAACAGTTAATACTTTGTATAACCTTATTCTGCAAAGAAAGTAGTTTTCCCCACCAAATTAACGTGGAACAAAATTCTGTAAAGGAGACCTTGGGGTTAAATGTAGGATTCTAAATGGGTCCTTTAATGTGGTTAAGCGTGTAATTATCACATTTGCAATGTCTACAATAATCCTATCAAGTAATGGAGACATATTTCTAAAAACGTAGTGTGCACCTATTTAGAAATATCAGAAATATTAGAAATACATACTATAGTTTAAAGATTTTGTTTTGTCTTTTGGACGAAACCCCCAACCGAAATACGAATAAATTATTTCCTAAAACTGTCTAATAATGCGATGTGTAAACGGGGCTATAGACGTTGTGCAGACAAGGTATCGTTGACAGTTTTTCTAGGCTCAGAAGCCATATGGTTTATACAAGATAAGACCATATATACTTGTTATAGTTGTCAAATTTATCACCTTATCCTGATAAGAAAATAAAAAATATTGTGTATAAACCATTGCAAGTGACCTTTTCTAGAACTAATTATCACCACTATCGAGCCTAATCTCTTTCCGGACAACGTGACGTCACCTGCACAAGGTCTATACATAGCTAATAACAAGCCCTGCAGACGACTCATGTAAGGCTTGCCCCCACCGCACTAGAAGGAAATAGCACGTATTGCGCAACACTGAATTTGCAGGTGCCTGACTTACATCTTTGAATGAGATGTTTCCACAAAATGTGATTTCAGTGACTATCTATTGCCTTATAACAGAAACAGGGCATAAGGTGGTCAGTTGAAAAAAAAACTATGTTCATTCCAGGATGTGTGTGAAATTGCCGCTTTCATAAAATTTGGTCTCAAATGACAAATATGCTATATGGCTCATGATGTAGTAAACTATGATGTAGGAAGTATATGATTGATTATCATAATTTTGACATGAAGCGTGTACAATATTGGAAATGATTATGCTCACATATTTCAGATGTTGAATTTAGTAAGTTCTTGTATAGTACGAAAAGGGTCCTCTCTCCTCAGACGGCAACCATGTAGTGGGAGTTTAGTAAGTTCTTGTATAAGTTAGAAGGTAGTGGGGCTTCTGCTCCTCTGAAGAATATAGGCCCACAGTAGCCCCTACTGATCATAGGTTCAATTCCTGGTTGGTGTCTGGGTTCACTAAGGGATGAGGTACAGCAAAAATGATTCTCAGGTTTTGATACCTTGGTGTTTGCCTATCCTCTCACCCTCATTTCATAGATACAATCACCAAAGACTGACAAAGTCAAAACACATGTCTGAAAAGTCAGAATTCATCCCAACTTGTTTTTGCTGTGAAAATGACCCTGGCTGTCAGTGCAGTGTAAAATTCACTCACTCGTGTCACTCTTTTTGGTATGATCACTCGGTGCCCCATACATACCAAGCCCCCTGCTGGTCACAGCCGCCCACTCACTGTTCAGCCAATCAGGTCTTGTCCAGCCCCGTAACCAGGGGAGGTTGTGGTAGGCCTGGGATGATGGAATGGTGGTCAACATGAGGGCAACATACAGCGCTTTGTACTCCCATTCATCGTCATATATGGGGGAAAAGTTAGCTGGTCCTTGATAACTTTTTGGATAAGTTACCAAGCTAAGTTGTGAAATAGTACTGTTCTGCAACTACACCTTTTCAGTCAGGCTATTAATATCTAAAATGGCACATAACAGTCTACCATTTGAAGGTTGATCCTTCACCAAAACAGAACATTGTTTTAGCATTATTTTTCGTGATGTTAAGACTAAACCAAAACAGAATGCTCTGACTTCATTCACATTTTGGTTGAAGAAAGCAACCAGAATAATTACAGTGTGATCTCAGTATAATGTCACAGGAATACATTGCTGCAACATTAGTGGAGACCATCAAAATAATGCAACAAGAACATAACACCAGTAAAACAAATATAATACAGTTATCATATCCAAATAGCAGAACAGTAAACTTATAACTGGAAAGGGTAATAAAATTGTTCATATTTCGAACATTTGCTAAAAGGGAAACATAGCAAAATAAGTGACCCATCCAGCAATTTAGGAAATACATCTCATAATTACTTTGCAATTCAAAACAATTCAAAACAAAGAAGGAAAAAACAATTATCCTGCCAAATGATTAGGTTGAATTCTTTATAGAAAAAGGTACAAGACATATTAGTCTGATTTGGTGTATTGAGGCTAATCAGCTCATCTGTTTGTGCCCATCTCTCTCTCTGTCTGTCTCTGTATGATAAAATCTTCTCATGACGTGAAAGATTAGACCTATTAAAAACTAAGAAAAAATGACTTTGACGGACCTGAAGTAAGTCCGCCCTCTGTCATTGCATTCTCTCTACCTAGAGCGCTGTTTCTTCTGCTTATGTTTCTTATATTTCAAGGAGACCCCCAGTGCCCTATCTGCCCGTGCAGGTATTAACAGAGGACCTAAAAAGGATCCCCTTTCACTGACTTATTAATCAAAGGAATATCCCTTTTCAGTGCAATGCTCACATTCTGTGACAAAAATAACATCTTTTTTGTCTAAATTGACTGACAAGAAAGAAATGAAATAGCCCTATTTTCTCTAGTCATATGGATCTTGGTGGAAAAAAAACTCATTACACTTTACCTAAAATAACATAACTGTTAAGTCAAAACTTGACAGCTTACAGACTAATCAAAAAAGCATGGTACCAGAACCTGCTTGTTACATTGCTGTTTTCCAGGGGAGGGAGGAGGTTTTGAGTTGTAGACAACATGCTTGTTCGAGGGGGTTAGTATACTGGAGGTAGTGTGCATGGGAAAGGTAAGGTATGGGGTAAGCTGGGGGTTGGGGGTTGGGGGCGGTTATGGTATGGGCAGTAAGCTGGGGGTTGTGGGTGGTCATGGACACTTGCTTTGTTAAATGTGCAGGGGTATGGTATCTTTTCATAGATTTGTTCATTCCATAGATGAGATCATCAAAGAAGGAATTTTCAAATCCTGTTCTTGCCGTGATATGACCTTAGATGTTGCTATGTCTTTAAACCCAATTATACTACTCCCAGACCACACTTCTATTGTGTACAGAGTAGGTTTCTGGATGTAACCTCTGATGTCTCGAGCTCACCACCTCAGGAGATTTACCTACTAATAAACCTCCGGAGGAAGTTATTTGGTAAACCTCCAGAGGAGGTTTATTGGGTAACCCTCTACAGGAGGTTAATTGGGAAATTTAACCAATTGTTAATGTCAATTTTGAAAAGTTTTAGTTCTAATTTTGCACAGCCCAGGATTGAACCATCGACCCTTTGATTGAGAGACACAGATCCTAAGCACTACACTAATAAGGTCGGTATTGGACCATGTTATCTGCTTTATCCAGTATAATATTATTGATGTGATAAAAAGTACACAATTGTTTTATAAACATCAAATAAAATCCAGGGATTAAAAAGAACATGATGAAATGTATATACATTCATTAAGAGTAATTCTAACTCAAGGGCTCAAAATAGAAGGGAACATCCCTTAAATAATAGAGAAAAAACTTGTTAGAACCCAGGGCATTAGTACTCAGGACCTCTTGCATGTAAGACATTCACTCTATCCACTATACTATTAAGATCTCTGGGTAAAGGAGTTGCAGAAGCTTGACTCATGTAAAGGGCCCTTAATATACGGTCGATGTTATATAAATTTATATAAATTTATATATATAATCTGTATTTTGCCACCCATAAAGGTTCTGATCACCTCAAAACATGTATTTTATGGTATGGGGTTTGGTTGTCCCGGGAAGCTTGTAAACTGCCTTAGACATGGAGGTTATGCTATATAACCTCCTTTGTCTGCGGCAGTTTACCTTCACATAATCAACCATGTCAATTGGTGCATGTGTGTGAGTGTATGTGTGAATGTGAGGAGTCATGCATACTATATACTTCAGGTAGACTTGTTTACCAGCTGAGAACCAAATGTTTTAGTTAGTTTTGCATAACAGTTTGTATATTCTTAATTTGAAACAGTTTATACTTTGTATAACCTTATTCTGCAAAGACGGACGTTAAGCAAAATTCTCTAAAGAAGACCTTGGGATTAAATGTAAGATTCTAAATGCATCCTTTAATGTGGTTAAGCATGTAATTGTCAAATTTGCAATGCCTACAATGATCTTATCAAGTAATGGAGACATTTCTAAAAACGTAGTGTGCACCTATTTGGAAATATCAGAAAAATTAGAAATACATACTGTAGATTTTGTTTTGTCTTTTGGGCCAAATCTCTGGCCGAAATATGATCAAATTATTTCCCATAACTGTCCAGTAATGCAATGTGTAAACGGGGCTATAGATGTTGCGCAGACAAGGTATTGTGGACAGTTTTTCTAGGCTCACGAGCCATATGGTGTATACAAGATAAGACCATATATACATGCTATAGTTGTCAAATTTATCACCTTATCCTGATAAGAAAATAAAAATATTGTGTATATAACATTGCAAGTGACCTTTTCTCGAACTAATGATCGCCAATATGGCGGCTTATCTTTTTCCGGACAACGTGACGTCACCTGCACAAGGTCTATAGATAGCTAATAACAAGCCCTGAAGACGACTCATGTAAGGCTTCCCCCCACCGCACTAGAAGGAAATAGCATGTATTGCGCACCACTGAATTTGCAGGTGCCTGACTTACATCTTTGAATGAGATGTTTCCACAAAATGTAATTTCAGTGACTATCTATTGCCTTATTACAGAAACATGGCATAAGGTGGTCAGTTGAAAAAATACTATGTTCATTCCAGGATGTGTGTGAAATTGCCACTATTATAAAATTTGGTCTCAAATGACAAATATGCTATATGGCTCATGATGTAGTAAACTATGATGTAGTAAGTATATAATTGATTATCATTAATTTGACATATAGTGTGTACAATATTGGAAATTATTATGCTCGCATATTTCAGATGTTGAATTTAGTAAGTTCTTGTATAGTATGAAGAGGGTCCTCTCTCCTCAGACGGCAACCATGTAGTGGGAGTTTAGTAAGTTCTTGTATAAGTTAGAAGGTAGTGGGGCTTCTGCTCCTCTGAAGAAAATATGCCTACAGTAGCCCCTACTGATCGTAGGTTCAATTCCTGGTTGGTGTCTGGGTTCACTAAGGGATGAGGTACAGCAAAAATGATTTCCAGGTTTTGATACCTTGCTGTTTGCCCATCCTCTCACCCTCATTTCATAGATACAATCACCAAAGACTGACCAAGTCAAAACACACAACTGAAAAGTCAGAATTCATCCAAACTTGTTTTCGCTGTGAAAATGACTCTTGCTTTTGGTATGACCACTTGGTGCCCCATACATACCAAGCCCTCTGCTGGTCACAGCCGCCCACTCACTGTTCAGCCAATCAGGTCTTGTCCAGCCCCGTAACTAGGGGAGGTTGTGGTAGGCCTGTGATGAAGGAATGGTGGTCAACATGAGGGGAACATACAGCGCTTTGTACTCCCATTCATCGTCAAAAGTGGGGGGATAGTTAGTTGATCTGAGTACAACTTTTCGGATAAGTAACCCAGCTTAGTTGTGACCTTTTCGGTCAGTCTGTTCTGAGTTCGCAGTGCCTTTAACCACAAGGAGGTGCCTGCTTGGCTTACCCTAACACTCTGGAGTTGCCGGTACACTACGCATCTATTTACCTGACCGATGACATCACCTCTACGCTCTCTGCCAATATACACAGAGAGTCACTCTTAGCCCTGATCCTTGCTTTTCTAATGGTAGCTAGAGTTATACGCAGTGGACTGACACCCTCGTCAGCACAGAACCTTCACTTAAACAGAACATTGTTTTAGCATTAGTTTTTGGTGATGTTGAGACCAAACCAAAACTGAATACTCTGACAACATTCCCATTTTGGTTGAGGAAAGTAACCAGAATATTTCAATAATTACAGTGTGATCACAGTGTAGTATCACAGGAGTACATTGCTGCAACATCATTGGAAACCATCAAAATGATGTAACAAGAACATTACACAAGAAAAGCAAAATACAGTTATTACATCCAAAAAGCAGCAAGCTTTTTTCCTTTGCAAGTGTAAATTGGAATGGGCCATTATATTGTATACATTTCGAACCTTTGTTATAAGGTAAACACTACAAATTAAAATGAATGACCGATCCAGAACAGTGAGGAAACACATCACATAATTACTTTGCTGTTCAAAACAATTGAAAACAGAAAGGAAGAACAAGTATCCTGTCAAATGATTGAATTCTTCACAGGAAAAGGTCCAAGACATATTCATGTGACGAGCCCATGAACAGGCAAGCAGTAATATAACAAGGATGTTCTGCAACCATACGTTTTTTGGTCAGTCTATGACCTGCCCAGCTTCCAATTCACAGTGACGTCATCTTAGGAAAAGTTAAGACTTACTAAAAATGAACGTTACAATAACATCATATTTTGATGAAGTTGGGACCTTAGTAACAAAGAATGTTATAACAATGTTATTATAGTATTAAAGAATGTTACAAGAATATCACAATAACGTTACAGTGCAACATCACAATATTAAATTCTAAAGACGTTTGGGTGCCATCAGAATAACGTAACAAGAACCAAAGCAGAACTAAAAAAGAAAGCAGCTTGTTCTTGCTTAGGTGGTGTATTGTGGCTAATCGGCTAATCTGTTTGAACCCATCTCTGTGTCCCTGTCTCTCTGTATGAAGTTCGAAAAACATCTCATCACGTGAAGGTTTAAACTAATAAAAAAACTACATTGCATTCTCTCTACATAAACCGCTGTTTCTTATGCTTATGTTCCTAATCTCTCAAGAAGAAACCCGAACCCCATCTGCCGGTGCAGGTATTAACAGAGGACCTAAAAAGCATCCATTTCCACTGACTTATTAATCAAAGGAATATCCCTTCTTAGGGCAACGGTCACATTTAGTGACAAAAATAAAATCTTTTTTGACTAAATTGACTGACAAGAAAGGAATGAAATAGCCCTGTTTTCTCTAATCATAGGGATCTGTGTGGAAAAAAGAACCTTATTAAAAGAAATGCAAATGTGGAAGGATTGTACAAATAGACCCTTTCTCTGCGTAAAATGCTGGTGCGTACCTTCTGATGGCAGTAGCAAGCAGACTGAGCACCAAAACAGAATGTTATCATAAAATATAGCTTTTCGGATCAATTCTACGTACCACGGATAGCTGATTTTCAGTAATTTAGGCACCTCCGTGTTAATGTGGCCTTTTTTTGTCATCAAAAACATGGTCAAATCTATAGAAAATTGCTTTATATCTAACTTAGAATTAAAGACTGAAAATTTCGAACCAAATTAGAAAATACTTAACACATACTGCTACAAAATAAAAATTAGTCAATAAAGTTGTTCATGATGTTAAACCAGAAATAATACAATGAAAATTTCTCTAGTTAGGCCTTGTGGTTTTGTCAACACATTTCACAGCATGCACCGTAATTTAGGATAGTCTGCAGGTAAAATACAGCTACGGTTATCCGTGGTAGGGTTAATGGGCTTTACTAGTACATACTGCTAATATAATGTTATATTTTAGTGAAAGAGTATAACCAGAATGTTACCATAACACCATAATGCAATGTTACAATGGTATGTTGCAGCACTATTATTTAGTGTCATCAAAATAATGTTGCCAGGACCAAAACAGAATTAAACAGAAAAGTACAGAATTATGTTTAAAATGTTGCATATTTGCCTGAATAAATAGAAATCTCCCTTTGCATGTAAGAATGCATTATGCCCCTGTGTTTTTTTAATAATCAATATGTTATAGTTTGCAAACGATAGTAAAATTCATATATAGATGAGACATTGAAAAGAATCCAATTATCAAGATTTGGTTGACAACACGTTTAGTCTATACGTAGTTATGCAGTGTCTAAATACAGTTTTTCCCCTGCTACCTTTTCGTGTCAAAAGTCCTCTGTATGACAGCGAAAATGTGAATACCAGCGAAAAATACAGTTGTTGAAATATCCCTGAATTAGATATAGTCTTGTGCAAAAATCCAACACCCGATTTCCCCCAATTAGAATTCTCATTTTGTAATTATCAGGATCCTCAGAACTAAACTGTTTACAGAAAAAAAGATAAGATCAGCAAACCACTCACAAACAAGTATGACAGAACCCCAACCCAAATCTATCATCTGACAGCCAGCTTTGGACGACCAACGATTAAGTTTAATAAGGGAAGGGAAATGGAGGAGAACTTCCAATAGAGGACAGAAAGGTCTTTTCAGTGTTTAACCACGCCAAAATATGTATAAAAATAACCGCTGACCATGATTCAGATACATATCATTCACGTTTCGTGAAATATGTATATATACACAGCACTTTATATACAACTTGCACTGTTTTGGTTAATGTTCGGCTTCCAAGAGGAGTATGATAATCACTAACAGATTTACCAGTAGTCAGTTTCAGCCTGCTTTATAGGTATTTATGTGCCACAGTGATATGAACTAGGCTTTAGACCTTTCACAGATGTGGTCTTGTGATAATTACCTTTGGGAAGTCACCATGTGGTTATGAAAACATCGCTATAACTTAAAGCCAAATTATTAGATTATCAAGCATAATTGTTGCTTGAGATAGAACAGGACCATATGATATATACCTAGAATTAATCCATTAAATTTAGACCCAGTGGAACGACGGATGATAAGCGTTGCATCCATTGTTTTCTTCTGTATCTCTCTCAGAATGAGCTTTGTTAGAGAAGGGGGACAGGAGATGAAGGAGAGGACCGAGATGCTAAAGCCCTTGGTCAGGCTAGGGTGGTCAGCTGGGCATCAATTAAAATGCCCCGTTCCATCTGAATCATTATTTTGTTGACCAAAACATATTAACCAGTGACATTACACACTGCATCCCAAGTGTATGGACATAGTCTTACCACTTTTGCCCAACATCCATCTTCCCCAACCATTGACTACATTTTTTCATAGCATGCACAAAAATGAGGGAAACTAGCAAATATCACTTAAATATTGGGATGGACCTACTAACATATCGAAAACTCCATCTTTCTAGATCACCAGGGCAACTACACAATGTTGTTTATCCCTGGAGAACAACATTACCTGAATCACATCAACTATTGATAATGTCACAACCCTGGTTGCTACATAAACTTGGGTTGTCAAGCAGGTTACTGTTGGCATCTTCTAAGTGTAACTTCTCAACCTAACTTAAATCAACATACCATAATGTGATAATTTCACAATTGACATACACAAATGCCTATTACATCGCTGTTGCCTGCGTGTTATTTTACAGAGACATTTGTAAAACCCTACATGAACTAATTGCCCAAAACAAACCAATGCAAACCAACCCAACCCAACCCAACCCTTAACGAGAGCCAAAATGCTTAGTACAATTCATCATGCTTTGGGTCGCGTTGGGTCCAACGCCTGGTGTAATATGCCCTTGATACACCCCCAATGCAAGTCAGATGAGCTGGACTCCTGGACCCAAGGCGTATGTGGACCCAATGCATCTGTACAGGAGTTTGAAACTCAGATAAACTGACCCTGCAGCCCATTTTAGGTGAGAATTATTCCTGACGTACAGAAAAAACGTCACATGTGCATTTCAAATGCACAACATTTTAGGGCTTAGCCTATATGTATACCCTCTGTCTCTGAACCCTGTACATCCCCCTGTGATATATAACACTTTGATAGAGGAGAAGATCCATGTCTGCAGTAACTACTCCAGAAGGAGTGTACTGTATATGGCCTCCATGTAAAAGGCTCCTATAAATGGGACCGACAGCGGGATGTCATTGAGGATGACATGTATGCTGTGATTTTCTGCCACCCTTAAGTCTACATTCTATGTTCTAAGTCAGACCCACGTCAGCTGAACTGTTAGCTGGGTATAACTAAATTTGATTCCACGAACAGCAATGAGTCTATCATATTCAAGTATGTTTCCCACAGAGCAACAACTTTTGAGCTTGTCAGCAGTTACAAAAGTGGTAAAGAAACAAGTTGTCCCGTGACTGAGTTCAGGACAAAAAAAGATGACATTTTCTGCCTGATATCAATTTTGAAAACAATGGAGAGTGGTTAAAAAACAAGTTGTTCAGGTTTCCATCAAACAATCAAAGTGGCTTATAAGTGTCATTAACTGTGCTATTAACCCTTTCCAATCATGGCAGCCAATGCTACCAACAGATATTTGTCATGTGTATACCAAAGGGTTAATGATTTTAAAGTTTAATCGGTCGCAGTGTGGAAAAACTCCTTCACGCAGGTTTCTACAACTCAACCAAGTGTGGCTGAATAGAGTCCAACCCATGAGGTAAAGGGAGCTAATTCCATTTAATTCCATTAAATTTGTCAATCTCAAGTAATCATGGAAATCCATTCCATGAGTCTATGTCTGGCCTAAGTTAAAATCTAAACCATGAAATATGGCAGAAAATTATTTAAGAAAAAAAAGATGTTTTCCTTGCCTGACTGAATTAATGTTGATCTATCTCCCATGGAATTCTACTTCAGTTTGAGCTAATTTCCAGATCTAATACTTTACCACTGACCTTAACTAGACTCATCTAACATTTTTCTCTGATAATCTGAGTTTTGAAAATGTTGTCAATCATATTGGTTTGGGTCCTTTTAACTGCTTCTGAGAGGAAAATTGTGTCTAAAGGAGGGTTTCCACAAGGTGAATTGAAAAAAAAAAAAAAAAAAAAGTGAAGAAACTAGGGCGAGGGAGATGTTAGGTTGCTCAGATTAGATTCTTAGCGGGCACGGTCCACTACTTGGGAGACTCACCTCACACCTGCTCTCTAATTACTGTGTAAATGGGTGGATAGAAGAGAAGGGGGAGAAGTGGGGTTGATTGTATAAGGGACAAGTACCTTAGTCACCTGATGCTGTTAAATTACCAGTACACTACCTGCTTCTTAAATCACATCTGTCTTAAGGGGTTTAATGAATTAAAAAACAAAGTCTTGGGGAACTGAAGTAAATAATTTTCTCACCTTTAGAGGCGTTTTTCTTGCAGACTGGTTGATGCTGCTAAATGCATTAATAATCCCTATAGATTAAATCAGCATAAATTCTATGCAATTCTCTATGTCCCATGGAGTGAGGCAGTATCTTTAACAAAAATGTCCGGAAGGCATAGGTATATATACATTTTGTTTGTCAATTTCAAAAATTTGCTAATGATTCTTATAGTCCAATGATTTTGAAAAAGAGTATATTTTTCTTAAATTTCCAGTATTACACACCTCATACCAAATAAAAGAGATATAATATTTTAACATAACTATTTAGTTCTTTAGACAAAACTAGTTAATACGTGTATAAAGTTTCAATAGATTTAACCCTTTAGACCTCAATCCGACCTTGGCCACCAGATGGTGTACTCCTGGATCTGGCTGTTTGTAGCCGGAAAAACGGCCATTTTTTCCATAATTTTCCATATTTTTAAAAAAGAGAACACTCTAAAGATTTTCCAACATACGAAAATTGGCAAATATATCATTCAAAATACATGCATATGAAGGGACACTGATGGTCTATGTTCTGTAAACATTACGGCTCCTTTACATCATACTAAGTGCCTTTTTTGTGCGGGAAAAATGGCCTGACAATCAATCAAAGGTGGCAAAGAACACGCATACATTCAGTGTTGAACTGTCATTTGCTCTTATGATCCCCATAGTGCTAAGGGCTACTAGTCTTTTTAGCTTCTAATTAAACATGCAGTTATATAGAACAAATGATATAGAATACATTTTAATTACTTAACAGGTAATCTTGTAGACATACTACAATAAGGATATATCTTTTTTGCTACACCTTTGATATAGATACAGAAATATTCATATGCGCCATTACTACTCTCCCTTACAATCACTCTATGATTAGAATTACCTTATGATTTGGTGCTAATAAAGAAATTATATTTCTGCTTTACAAATAAATCTAGCAACTGAAATAGATCTAGCAACTGAACTACATTTTTTACCAAAAGGGACCAGGGGCTCAGGCCCTCCTTGAACCCACCTGGATCAGCCCCTGGATCGCCCCCTGGATCGCCCCCTGGATCGCCCCCTGGATCGCCCCCTGGATCGCCCCCTGGATCGCCCCCTGGATCGCCCCCTGGATCGCCCCCTGGATCGCCCCCTGGATCGCCCCCTGGATCGCCCCCTGGATCGCCCCCTGGATCGCCCCCTGGATCGCCCCCTGGATCGCCCCCTGGATCGCCCCCTGGATCGCCCCCTGGATCGCCCCCTGGATCGCCCCCTGGATCGCCCCCTGGATCGCCCCCTGGATCGCCCCCTGGATCGCCCCCTGGATCGCCCCCTGGATCGCCCCCTGGATCGCCCCCTGGATCGCCCCCTGGATCGCCCCCTTGTATACAGGTTCCAAGGTGGTTATCATTCATTGGGAGGATCTTTTATAGATTTCTGGAGCAAACTTGGTAAAATCGCAAATGTTTTAACTAGTGTCATACCTAAGTTTAGGCATGGCATATCCTCCCACTTACAATTACAAGTATCTACTTAATCTATCATATGAATTTTTTTATCATCATAATTTCCTAAATATCAAACAAAATATATGTCAAATATGTACATACTATATTATAGAATTTATGGTAATCAGACATGTAGAACCTTTGTTAGCACTCCCCCTCCCCCTAGTGGTCAACTGGCCTAATTAATGTAATTGGGTCAGAGGCCAGAGGTGAGGTGCTGTAAAGGACACTCTGGGTCCGGATCCAGCAGCAGAAGAGACAACATGTAATCACCAAGAAACCACAGGCCTCTAGGCCTACACTCCTGAGACTGTAGAGAATATATTTTACATCAACAGCATCTCCTGCCTTCAAGGCTTCACTTCATTTATACCAAACAAACCCAATGCTCACACTAGCAACAAGAAATTGTTACCTCAATGCTCAAACTGGTGCCTTATTGGTATTCTGAATCAGATCATCCTTTTCATTTCAGGCTCTGTTGCATACTGGAAAATACAAAGAGAAACAGTTTTCTTTTACTGTTATAATCAAGCACAGACGTTACGGGCACTTTAATTTCATGTAAATCAAACTAATTTTATGTTCATATTAAACAGGCACTAAAAAGATCTTTGCCAATAACATGTATAAACTACTTAGATAGGTTTTAATCCCCCCTGAAATGCTTGTATTCTAAGAAGTCAGGAGGACTGTTTGTCTCCAGACCCAATTCCTCTGGCCTTTTTAACTTTCACGCTGAGTTTTTTCCTCTTCTGGGTACATCTTTACCAAAAGAGGGTAATATCCTGGTGGCTTTACCTGTCTACAACCTACAATATTTGACATGTTTAATATTTTTCTCTAGTCGCCAGCAATTAGTGCAGATAGTAGCCGGGCTGGGGGATGCATGTGCCCTAGTCACCGGGATGAGAAGAGTGTCCCAACATGGCGATTAGATTTTTAGTAGCCCAGCGACTAGTTAGTCTCCCAGAGACATACTTATTTGTTAGTCATCGGCCAATTAACATTAGTCGCTATCATTAGTAGCCTAAGTGGGGACGAGCAATACTGCATTCACCAATTGTAGATTTGAGATTATCACCTATGTGCTCACGGGGTGGAGACTTTTCCTCTCGAGTAAAGGAATAATCATTATTTGGTGTTAAAAAGTAAATCAGTCACACAAATAAGACAAGTTCTGTCTGCAGTGAAAATAAACAATGACGGTAAAACAGATGGAAAGTTTTGTCAGTTCAGCTCAGAATGCACATCAAAGCATCAGCTCTTTGTCAGATTGTTCTCTGGGTAGTCTAGCAATTTACACAAAAGTCTGTAGAACATGGACTATTTTAAGCCAGGAGCATGTGACACAAGTGCTTCATTGTTAAAGGATGTAGGTGATTCCGAAGAAATATGATTGCGTCACCTGTCAACTTATCATGAAGGAAATAACCAGACTGCATGACAGCTGAGCTGAGGGGATGAACACCTGAGAGATAATCTTTTTGTTGTTGCCACCTGCAGTAGTACAAGTGGATTGTTTAAATAGGCTTCCAACACGTTGATGGATAAACATGATGGACACGGTCGGAAGAATTTGTTGATTATTTAAAGAATATATGATATTTAAGTAGTTCAGTATTGGCTTACAGAAGCAAATATTGAACATATTATATTGTATTTATTATTTCAAGATTTTAGGATTTTCAGGATAATAAGGAAACACAAATGACTAATACTTAGAGCTTAAAGCTAAACCATGAATATTCAGACAAAGATGAATAACTTCTATATGAAACTTTCTTATCAATTAACAATACCCAAAAGGTATAAGTTTTTGCATTACATGTAACATAAAGGGTTTAAGCCATCTGCACTTCATAAATGTACAAATCAAGGGGAACTTGGGGGATACTTTTATGTCTAAATCTAAACCTTTGGATATTACCAGAGAGAATTATACTATCTATAGTATAATTCTCTCTGATATTACTCTGAAGTCATGAAAATAGGATTGTGGAGATCTGAATATCAAAAGATATTTGTAGGCGTGCAGGGTGGTGAAGTGGTTTGAGTGTCCGCCTCTTGTGTGGGCGGCCTGGGTTCGATCCTGGGCTGGGCCAAGGTGGCTGTTACATCATCTGCATGTCTCCCTGTGCCAACGATAGGGATATCAAAGGCCTTGTGCCACCGGCTGTTGTGTGTATAGCCCTGTCTATGGGACCATGCACATTAAAGAACACCTGCCTCAGTAAAAGTGTAGGGGTATGGTCTTTACCTTCTCATAGATTCGATCACCATCACCACCCTTGATATGACCCTGGCTGTTAATTAGGGTGTAAAGCAACCAATAACTAACTAACTAACTAAAGATATTTGTACATTGCTGTTAAGAAGATGTAAACAGGTTTTTGAAGTTACAATATTAGGCAATAGATAATCTAAGAGGAATATTGACAACAAAAGCATTATTACCTATTACCCTCGACCTATAAAACTAAGATTGACCGACAAAAAGATGATTTGACACCAACACAAGGCCACTTTCCCCTCAACAACCCCCTCTAACCACCAGCAGCTTGTTTGTTTGATTTGAACCGCCAGACTCAGTGGTTCTGGAGTACTGGGTTATTTCACCCTTGCTCCTTTATGATTAAATCTGTGTGGAGGGAGAGATCTACCCCCATACCTTAACCAAGGCAGGTGTATTTTTTAATTGTGCCTGTTCCCGTAGACAGGGCCAGACACACAACGGCTGGTGGCACAAGGCTTTTAATACCCATTCAACTGGTTTACATGACATTTTGTAACCACTCATTAAGATCAAAGAGAATTGAATGACTGATGATATGACTGATTTGGACTCCACCAATACGCTATAATTCTATAAAAAGAAAAATAATTTGGGATCAGTTAAGTGATGCAAGTAAGATTCGGGTCAAAATAGGGGTTCCTTCTGACTGATAACGAACTGTTTTAGATATTTTCATATTGATGTAATAGTGATTCAACATCTTTTTATCACCTTGGGGTCCCAACACCACCCTACCCATCGAACCCTCCTGCTTTGATGGACCCCTAAGTTACACAAAGAGGGGGGAAAGATGATTTGATGCTTGCCTGTGTGTATGCACACCATTTAGTACTAATTAAGCCTGTATGCTGACCACCTCATTTAGGAAATCATGAAATTTAAAAGACATTACACTCAAACTGAGAACCCATTTCAACAATAGGCAAGAAAACATCTGTAGCGTCTGTGGCCGGTCACGTGGTAATGACACAGAGACGGTCACATGGGGGCCGTTATTGTTGCCAGTTGGCCGGGCCTGGACCAATAACTGTCACAGGCCCACAGCCTTGGGATGTGTAACGCGATAGGCACTGATGGTCAAAAGGGTCTCCCAGGAAGTCCCACTATCCAGGAGTGGGTGGTTCGTGGAAGGCGGGATGCAACTCATCCATCCCTGTGGAGTTTTTGGTGGAAAGGTCGGGCTGTTAGTTAAATGGTGTTGGGTTGTGTCACATGCACTACTAGGGGGCCCTGGGACCAATATGTTGTGGAGCTATGGGCACGCACTGTTGCTGTTATTGTCCAGTATGGTAGTTCAAATATAGATTAAATACTAGAGGCAGATCCAGGGGAGGGGTGTTGGGGATTTCCAGGGGGCATGATTCCCGGCCCCCTCTTGGTGGACATATTATATAAAATTTGACAGAGAGAAAAACATGTTGCATCAGGTAAACAACTGTGTGATGCTTAAGTACATAGCCTAAATGGAACCCTAGCCTACTTCCAATATCCTATATTCTCAAATGATTATTAACTTGCAAAATCATTGTTGTGAAACCAGATCCAAAATCTAATAATCTGGGGTGTTTGTGAACCATATAGTTATATGTACTGCAGCAGTGGGTCCGTCGCATAATCCCCTCTCTGTTGCAAGGGTTGGCAAATGGCCAAGTCTTGCTGTTTTGCCAAAATTCAGCATAAATTTCCACCCACTTGTACTGATTTCCCTGGATTGAAAATTTCAGGGTTTTTAGATCTAAATCTATATTGTTCAAAACTGTTTACAGAATTAAAATCGGCCCACTAGAACAGCCAAAATTCAACAGCGGGACCCATCACAACAGCGCCATCCTTGTACAAGGACGTCCTTGTTGCGAGGCTAGGGTTATGCTACGGAACACAGGGCTCACTGAAAGTGTCCAGATTCTGAGATGACTTGCGTTTGAGGCAGGAAGGAAGACTGCGATATACACGAGCTAGCATACAGAATAACAGTAAATGGCAACCCTATGCATAACTGTAAAGTAAACCCTAGAGTTCACACCTATAGACATTGTGCAGGTGATGTTATAACTCTCCAGAATGGACTGGCTGCCATATTGGCGATTAATTCCCAATCATTATTACTTACAAATATGAACTAATTGAAATAAAGTTTTGCACTAAAAATGCTAGAATTAGCCTCATGTTATTATATCATCATTCACGATTCATTCTTTTTTTTTTATTCATTGCCGCGTGGTCACCATGTGGCTATTAAGTGAACATGTGACCGCATCTGCACAAGGTCTATAAAAACATGACACCCTAACAGGACCCTCTTTCAGAACACCCCCAAGATTGCTGTCTTGATGTCCTAAACAAGGCCATACCAACAGCAGGGTAATCATTAGTATTGCATTACTTCATATGTTGTACAACGTCCAACCTCCTCCCTAGAGAATTGTGTTATAAATTATGACATCCCACCACAGGCAAAGAAATGTACGCCTCCTCTATTATCGTATATAACGACATGAAAGGTGATCCCACTCCAATAGTGCTAGCACCACAGACAGGGACCAATGAAAGGTGTGTATTGAATCATGTGATGATTAATGGCCAGCTGCTCTTATAGGATGTCATTTCATGGGAGGCTGTGACTTGAAGTTATAGAACGGTGAGGTTTCAAACACTTTGATAGAGGAGCCTCTTGGAGTGGTCGCACCTCCTGGGCTCCAATCAAGAAGGGCATAACATCTCTACTGCACTATGTGACTTGAGCTGCCCTATTGGTATGATAATTATGATGATATCACAGACAGTTTTCACACAGGCACAATATAATTGTTTGAACTTGGCAATTTGGAAGGTTTTAGATTGATTTCATTTTTCATGCATGTGAATTGTTCACATCATTGTCGTATCATACCTATGCCACATAGTATTTCCTCATGAAGGGAAACTTTTCTTGCTCCAATCAATCTGACTACATACTAAGGACAAAAATTAACCAGAAAGGACCCCGCCTTAATCCACCACTGACTAACCAGTCTGTTGCTGGTCACTTTAAGATCCATGTTTCTCTAAGATCGTGCCTTGCCTCAATTCATCATTTGTTTTAATAAGATGTTTTAAATATTGTTAATGCGGCATTTTCTGTATAGAAATACCACATTTATCACTTGTTTGAGCTTATTTCAATCTTGGTCGGCCATGAGAGGCACTTTTCAAGGAAACTCTGAGGAATCTCTCTTTCTCATAATATCATAATAATTATCATACAGGTTTCTACTTCTTGTCCTAATACATTCACTCACATTTCAAATACCAGTTTTATGTTTTAGAGTTCTGGTAAAGGTTGAATCAAAATCAAAACATCTGACTTTCAAGATTACAAAGTCACAATGTGAGGATGTCACAGATAATTTGCACACATAAGCAATAAGTTCACAAGTGTAAAACCCTTCGCATTGCCAAGTTCAACCATGTATGATAATCCTGTTAAGATGCAAATTGTCTGTGATATCATCATAATTTTTATGGTACTAATTTTGCTGCTCATTTCTCATAATGTAATGCCCCATTCGCCATAGATGATGTTTTCCTTGAGATTCATTGCGATCTCGGAATCGCAAGTACAAGTAATTGATATCTTGATTTGAAAGGTTCTTTTCAGAATAGCTATTGACAAGTGCATGATGAGTAATTGCAAATATTTTTCCACAATAAATGATTTTCAGTATAACAGATTGGGGAAGAAGCAAAACATTGCAACGATTCTCAAGGAAATATCACCTACGGTGACTGGGGCTTAACCCCTAGGGAATCTTTCTTTGCGACCTGAGATACACTTACAATCATCTTGTTTTCAGAAATATCATTTTGAACAACATGTTTGTGATTTACAGAGAAGCTGTCAAAGTATAAGGTCATGTGATTGTTAAGTCAAAATAATGTTTGCGATTTTAAGATTCTAAGGTTTGGTAGTTATCTTTTGAACCGTTGCCCTGCTTTGCATTTCATTTCCACCATCAGCGGCCCGTTTCATAAGAACCTCTGTAGCTGCAGATGTTTTATGTGCCCTTATGGAAACTGTATGCAATTTTGAAACTCCAGAATCTCATTTTTTCATAACCAAACTCCTGTAAATCTACCCAAAATCTGCCTCACATAAGCAAAGACAAAACACATGTAGCTATGGCACTCAAAAAGGTGATCATAACTTTAGGAAATGGAAAACTTACGTAGCGGTACAGAGGTTTTTTATGAAGCAGGCCCCTGTTTTGGAATTTTATATTCTTTGTGTGCAAAACACATGTTATTTTTCACTGGAGTGCCCCTTTAAGACTGCATACATGTCTGTGTGCCCCAGAGGAGGACCTTGTAGAGCTGCCGGCCGACCAGGGAAAAGGGCCATTGATACCTCCATGTGTAAATGGCCCTGTTCCCTAGCTGGACGACAGCTTGTCATTGCAGCCAGATGGAAGGACCTAATACCTGCCTGACAGAGAGTAGGTTTCCCTATTGCTCCTTCATAGCATCCCTGGCTATTTATAGACAATAAGGGCACCCACACGATAGAATGCTAATTCAGTCTAGCAGGCGAGGGGCAGAGGCGAAGCTAGCCATAGCTGTGCCAAATATTTCCCAAATAGAAAATATGGAAATGCAAAATTTGTTTTCCCACAGTACTTCTTTAACAATTGCAAATATGATAGGTAGATAAAAAAAGCTGTTCTAGTTCCCTTTGTGATCAACAATTAACCATGGCAATAAGCCCATCCTACGTAGGGTATTTCTAGGGTTGGACAAGGGTCAGACATAATTCACATATAAAGCATCCTACTCGGGTCAGACATTGTATGTTGGGCTGACAGGCTTTAACATGAGTTCCTATGGGAAAAAAGCCAATATATGAAGCTGCATTTTACAAATTGAAGAAGCAATATGTCAACCAAATTGCTTTGAATAGTTTTGTACAAAAACAATTGTCTTCAGGTAATAAGCATGATGCCAACTTTGAAAATACTTTATAGTAAACTTTAATGTTGTTTGAAAGTGGGATGGGCTTATTGAAATTGCTTTTGCACCTTAAAATGATGCTAAGTCTGAAAAATGTATCTCTGGGACTGGAGCAAAAAATGAAGTAATTATCTATATTATCCGTTCCTCATGGTTACCTCTAACCTTTAGGCTTGATGACACATACAATTAAGGAAGACTTCCAAGTTTTACCCAAAACTTATATCTGCTAGTTATATGGTCTTACATTAGGGCAACTTTGCAGAGATTTGGCCACGGATACAAAAAACCAATCACATCATCAGATTTTGGTGAACTCAATGTCACGTGCAGGCCCTTGACCAATCAAAGGGCTGGAATAATTGGCCTGTGCCTGTGGCTTATCCTAACATCTAATGAAGTGAAGGGGAAGTGTCCAGAGTGGAGGTGTGGTGGTGCCAGCAAAGGAAACAGAGCCAGTTATCAGAGATCTTGTATGTGTATCTACATATATATATATATATATATATATATATATATATATAGATATAATATTATCAAGACTGGAAAGCTAGAGGAAAACCTGTTATGCTCTAGAGGCCTGCCACCTGGCCTCTGGTTGGAAACAATCTGGATTGACCATTATGACTATTGGTGAAATAGCCCTAGTGGTACAACAGTTGTTCCAAAAATACATTGCTAATGGTCAGACCCTGATCATGGTTGACTGGATTGGTTCCAACCAGCAACCAGGGACAAAGGCACATAGCAACATAGAGGAGCTTTCCAGTCTCCATATATCTATATTTATATACAAACAAGGTCTCTGCAGTTATGAGGAAATGTCTATCCCCATGATCCCGCCTTAAGCTTTGCAGCTGATGGCAGGCAAGGTCAGGCGTGTGATCTGTCATGTGCAGGTCCTCAACCAATCAGAGGGCTGGAAAAATTGGGCTGTGCCTGTGGCCTATCTTAACATCTCATCAGGTGAAGGTGAACTGGAGTGGAGGTGCAGTGGTGCCAGCATAGAAAACAGAGCCAATTATGAGGAAAGTCTGTCCCCATGATCAAGTCTTTTCAGCTGGCAAGGGTGTGATGTTATAACTCTACCGTGACAATTTGTTCTGGCACTTGTTACATTACTTTGATGGCTTCCAATAACATTCCTGCAATTTTCTGCTCTGATTATATACCTCAATATTATCACTTTTTGGTCATGTTCATTTGGCCATGTCTAACTAAAATAGAATGTTATCACAATGTGTTGATTCGATTGGGTCTTAAAACCAATGGAAAAAAAATATCATGATGATGTTCTAGATGTGACACCTCACCATAAATAATGTAACTGTCGCATGCCATTTTAGTTAGTAACAGGCTGACAGGAAAAGTACGCTCACAGTGCTGGTATATTGGAACTTGGCTGGGTGGCAATGCTATCAAGGCTGTATTCCACATACTGATTATGATGCTGCTGATTTTGCATTTGCCATGATTTGGTTGATCTCCTCCCGGAATATGGCCCTTTCATCACATAAATCATTTGAAAGAGAATTGTACGATTTTCTAATGATGTATAATATTTCTATATTTGACCTTTATACCCCTTGCTGATTCTTTTTAAATCGGCACCAAAATCGGCAGTAAAATCGGCAGCAAAATTGGCATGTGGAATGTTTGGTGTCTTTTGGTTTCCGTTTTCTGTTTTTTTTGCTAGACACTTGTTCAGGTAAAATGATCATCAGTGCTCGCTGTTCCTCTATTCCCTTGTTGGAAAATGGATTAAACCACATTTTAGTGATGAATGTTTGTCATCAAGTGACAATTCATGTCAGCCTAGAAGTTAGCAAATAGTGTCAGCCTTTGGTTAATAAATACAGACTGACAGTGGTTAATAGCTCAAACAGTTGAGACACATTCCCAAACAAATTGACACATTTTAAACCACTAATGAAATCTTGTCATTTTGTATTGGCTTGTTGGCTGCCTCAGGCAGTCTCATGGAAAGACACAGAATTATGGCAAATCATTCCCATGAGGAGATTATCCAGATGGCCTAAAGAGGATGAATTTGAGCATGCGAATAAAAATAAGTACCCATACCTACTGCTTATTTCATGACAAGTATCTACTGTTTCGCCCTTGCCAGGTTTAAAGTTGTGTTCTGATCTAGTTTCACTTGAAATTTGAAAGTTTCTCAAGCTTTATAGTATAAAGACTGTCTTTTTCAGTAATAATTTTTACACATCAGACTTTGGTTGAAATAGTTCTAAATAAAGAAATAACTGTTTTTTAAAAAGGTCAATGGAGTTTTGGTCCCAAGACCAAAACTTTCAAACGTGCCTAAAGAACTTTCAAACTTTCAAACTAAGCCTCCAAGTTGATCCAAAGCAGGGGGATCCAAATAGGTTCACAAGTATGGACTCTGTTAACAGCTTTCAAAACCTAGTTTAGTGTAATCCAATGAATGACAGTTTGAATTAATATGTTCTTTGGTTGCAGAATATGTAAATTTAATTAAGATTGAATCAATCAACAGTTTAAAACTGTTTGTATGAGACTGGCTGGGCCAACTGTTTAGTTGCGGTAACCGTCGTCTTGAGAAGACCCCCCCCACGTTCAAATTATCTCCACATGTTGAGAAACGATAATTGGGGATGGAGTGACTTGCATCGCTTTCATCTTCATTTTCATTATATTTTCATTAATCTTTTTGTTTCTTGTTCGCCCGATAATTACTTTCATGGTCTCCATACATAATCTAGATTCAATATCATAGATACAAAAAAAGTGAATAAGCCAGAGTTTTTCGGTTTTCAAACTGAACCTGAATCTATAAGATCCACCTGTGGCCCGTTGCACAATAGAATTTCGTTGTTAGGATCAAACAACGAAAGCACAACGAACTTTTGCTTAACAACGAAATGTTTCGTTGTTACGAAAATGTTCCACTCTTACTTAAATAGTAAAAATATCAGCTTCTAATGGATGGATTTGAATTTTGTAAATTGATATGAAAAGGCAAGACATTAGAGAAAAACCAGTAAAAGTTACAACTCTTTGAGGGCATTCTAAATATAGAAAAAAAATGGGTAAAAAAAGTTTCGTTGTTACGAAAATAACTGCAAATAATTTATTAAGCAACAACGAACTCTTTCGTTGTTTATCATAAGGAAGAGTAGCAATCGCACATATGAATATTTTTATATCTAAATCAAAGTGTAGCAAAAAGGATAAATCCTTATTGTAGTATGTCTTCAAAATTACCTGTTAAGTAATTAGAATGTATTCTATATCATTTGTTCTATATTACTGTATGTTTAATTAGAAGCTAAAAAGACTAGTAGCCCTTTGCACTATAGGGATCATAAGAGCAAATGGCAGGTCAACACTGATTGTATGCATGTTCTTTGTCACCTTTGATTGTTTGTTGGGCCATTTTTCACACACCGAAAAAAGGCACTTAGTATGCTGTTAAGGAGCTGTGATGTTTACAGAACATAGACCAACGGTGTACCTTCATATGCATGTATCAATTTACAGAATTCAATTTGATGCAGGAGGGAAGATTTTACAGAGGTGTTAGAACAAAGATTTCATAACTAAGACGTCTTTGTTAAAGATATGTGCTTAAAGCAATCTTAAATTTCTCATTGTTATGATTATTATTGAACTTTTCTCCGTTCCTAAATTTCTAAAATATCATTCTAATTTCTTATATCTATTCCATCCTGTATAATCATATGCATAAATCAACATCGGCTATGAAAATTTTTATTCCAATCCTGAATCTGAATTTCTGTAATATTTCTTCCATGGTGGACTGAAAACTGGCTATGCCGGGATAAGCCAGGATAATAAAGAATTGAAATGACAATGAAAAATAAATAATTTTTCCCAAGTTTGGAAGGATTAGTTAAGCAAACGATCCAGGATGTGAGAAAACAACGGACAACTGGGAAAAAACATATTTTTGTACATTTCTTAGCATAAATCTCCAGTTCAGAATTTGTGGAATAACAGGCATTATTGTAACGTGTACATTTTATAGTATATATCTAAATGATGACCCTAAAAATGTATGTGATTCTTGAAAAATCATGTGAAATATCATCAAGATCCATAAACTAGAACGTATTTCACTATTTCTGAGGATTGGGACCACCTTAGAGCAGGAATTAAGAAAATGGGGTATCAAAACCCTAAAAATATGCAATATCATGGGCGGCCATCTTGAATATGAATCAAAATGGCTGGTTTATGCTGTTTGTCCAAAAACAAAGGACAGGATTAATGTGCCAGCAACCTAAAGAAAAAGAATGTAGACATTGATAATTATAAAAACAATGGTTTATAGATAGGATAGTGCTCGACATGATCAAATGCATTGACATAAAGAAAATAAATTATCAATTACACAAAAACGTTTATTCCTAGATATCTTGAATTTCATCTTAATAAAACAGGGGACCATTTCAAATAAAAGGTGTAATTGCTAAAGGTAAGGCTCATCAAAGCCTCAGAAAATTAAAATTAAGCTATACATGAATGAAATAGGCGTTCTGACAGTATTATCATACTACCTAGTATATCAAAAATCATTATATTTCAATCAAAATTAAGGAAATTGTAGCCAAAACACTGACCGTCAATCATATGTGATCGATTCTCTATGGGATCTTCAGGATAGGGTTAAGACAGAGTTGATTTAAGAAGCAGGTAGTGTCCACCCATTTACACAGTAATTAGAGAGCAGGTGTGAGGTGAGGCTGCCAAGTAGTCTCCCGCACCAACACAGAATCTAATTTGAGTAACCTAACATTTCCCACGCCCAAGTTTCTCATCCAATTCTCCCAACCACGGATAGCCCAAATGTTGAGTTTTACCTGCAGGCTAGCCTGGATCAGGAAGCATTCCGGGTAATATGTCGACTAACCATGAGGCATTAGCATATAGATTTTCATTAATTATATCATTATGTGTTCTTAAATATGATGAAAAACTAGTAATCATTATTTCCTAATTTGTATGCATACATATTTGATATTTTCATAGATGTTTGAAAAATTTAATCATTATAGATGGAGTTATAACAATTATTTGTCTATTTTCTATAGTTTTTCCAGGGGTTTTGTCGACAAAATTAGTCCAAATTAGCCTGTAGGTGTGTAACAAACTGTTATTTAGCTATCCGTGGTGGGGAGAATTTGGTGTGTTGATTCTTATATAGACCTTGTGCAGATGTCACATGAACACGTTTTGGTGATCACCTTGTGCTTTTCCCGATCATGTGGCTATTATCTAAATCTAGATATCATCATCATGTTTAATAAAGGTTGTTCAGTATGGTAGCATATGATTATTTCAGATATATTCAACCTAAATATTTGTTCTACATGTTTCTGAAATGTTACTATTAAGGATTCTAAAATGATTACCAAGATGGCACTTAGTCCCTTTCTGTCAATTGTGACGTCAGCTGCACAAGGCCTATACCTGTTTTCTGTTCAATGATTCAGTGTGATTATGGAACAAAACTGTACAGTACTGATCTAAGGGTCTCCCATTTTGAAAACCTGTACATGTAGTGTGCATAGAAAGGTACTGCAGTAGGATTATGGGCCTTCCATAAAGTATGTATGCACCAAGGGAGTGGGGAGTGGGGTCTGGGATTTTCGAAAATTTCCGTTCATTCCTGTGTTAATCTAATGCGTACTTTGGCCCAAGAGGGGTGGGGGGTCTGAAATTTGTGAAAATTTGCGTACATACTTAATGGAAGACCCCTTATGGAATAATGACCTTTGATCTATACTGATGAGACTTGGGCTTGGTAACGACCCCATGTGACACAGATCCTGCCCAATACCCACTAGGCGATTTTACCGGCAACAGGCAACGAGCGACTGGGAAAGTCGGCCCTCTCCTATGAGCGCCTTTCAGTATGGTATATTGAAATGTGCATGTTTGATCTGAATTGGGGCTAAAATCAGCTGACTCTTCTGTAGAGTCGGCTGATTTTAGCACTAGTGAATCGGCCGACTCTGATCAAAATCACCTAGTGAGTATGGGGCTTAATTATAGCAATCAGTTTCTGAAAAACTGCATCAAGCTTGTATACAGGCTCCGAGGTGGTGAACAGGTGGTACAACTGTTATCATTCATCGGGAGGATCTTTTATAGATTTCTGGAGCAAACTTGGTAAAATCCCAAATGTTTCAACTAGCAACAAGAAATGTTTACCTCACTGCTCAAACTTGTGCCTCATTGGTCTTCTGAATCAGATCGTCCTTTTCATTTCAGGCTCTATTTCATACTGGAAATACAAAGAGAATCGGCTTTCTTTTACTGTTAAAAATCAAGCACAGACATTACGGGCGCTTTAATTTCATGTAAATCAAAAAAAGTTTATGTTCCTATTAATCAGGCACTAAAGAGATAGAAAAAATAGAAAGTTGCATTCTGAGTTAATTTGCATCGAATTATTTTTTCAAAAACATATTTGCCCATAACATGTTTAAACTACTTAGATAGGTTTTAATCCCCTCTGAAATGCTTGTATTTTAAGAAGCCGGGAGGAGTATTTGCCTCCAGAGCTAATTCCTCTGGCCTTTTTAACTTTCATGCTCTCAGCTTTAGCTATACTGGGTACGTCTAGGCCTCAAGAGGGTAATATACTGGTAGCTTTAACTGTCTGCTGCAATCAGTGGTGTAACCAGCCCTAAAGCCAAAGGAGGTTCAAGGTAAATCTAAGGGGGTTCCAACATACATTTTTGGCACAATTTCCAATATTTCACTTTAAGGAAAATTTAAAGGGGTTCCAGACACCAAGGACCCTCCCCCCCTGGCTACGCCACTGGCAATCACTGGTTGTCAGATTTCTTTTAGTTCAATATTCTATTACAATTTGAGATCATTACCTATGTGCTTAAGGGATGGGGGCTTTTCCTCTCCAGTGAATAAATAATCATTATTAATTCGGGGTTAAAAGGTAAATCAGTCACACAAATAAGACAAGTTCTATCTCCAGTGAAAATAAACCATGACGATAAAACGGATGGAAAGTTTTGTCAGTTTAGCGCAGAATACACATCTAATGCAGCTCTTTGTCACATTGTTCTCTGGGTAGTCTAGCAATTTACACATGTGACACAAATACTTATTTGTTAAAGGATGTGGGGGATTCAGGAGAAACACACTTGCATCACCTGTCAACTTATCATGAAGGAAATAACCAGAATGCATGACAGCTGAGCTGATAGGATGAACACCACAGACCTAATCTTTTTGTTATTGCCACCTGCAGTCGTACAAGTAGATTCTTTAAATAGGTTTCCAACACGTTGATGGATAAACATGCAGGACTGATTATTAAAATAATACATGATTTTTTGTTCAATATTGGCTTACAGAAGCAAATATTGAAAGTACTGTTTTGTTGTATTTGTCATTTTAAGGTTTAAAGATTTTTGAGGATAATAAGGAAACAAAAAGGTTCAATACCTAATCTTAAGGCTAAACTATAGATATTTAGACATGTCCAAAGATTAATAACTTGTACATGCAACTTTTTTATCATTTAACGATACCACAAAGGTAGAACTTTGTATTACATGTAACATGTAAGGAACATGGGGGATACTTTTATGTCTAAATCTGAATTTTTGAATATTACTTGAATACTGAAGTCATAAAAATAGGATTATGAAGATCTGAATATCAAAAGATATTTGTACATTGCTGTTAAGAAGATGTAAACTGGCTTTTAAAGTTACAATATAAGGCAATAGATAATCTAAGAGGAATATTGACGATAAAAGCATTATTACTTATTACCCTCGACCTATAAAACTAAGATTGACTGCAAAAAAAGATGATTTGACACCACCACAAGGCCACTTTCTCCTCAACACGCCCCTCTAACCACCACCAGCTTGTTTATTTGGTTTGAACTACCAGACTCTATGGTTCTGGAGCACTGGGTTATTTCACCCATGCTCCTGTATGATTTAATCTATGAGAAGGTAGAGATCTATCCCCCGCACCTTTACCAAGGCAAGTGTTCTGTTAATTGTGTGTTATCCCATAGGCAGGGCCAGACACACAACAACTGGTGGTACAAGGCCTTTAATACTAGTTCAACTGCTTTACATGACATTTTGTAACCACTCATTAAGATCAAAGAGAATTGAATGACTGATGATGTGACTGATTCAGAGAGACACCACCAATAGGCTATAATTCTATAAAAAGATAGATAAGCGGGGATCCGTTGAGTGATGTAAGTAAGATTCTTGTCAAAATAGGGGTTCCTTGTGACTGATATCGAATAGTTATAGATATTTTCATATTGATCTAGTAGTGATTTAACATTTTTTTATCACCTTGGGGTCTGGACACCACCCTACCAACCCAACCCTCCTGCTTTGATGGACCCCTAAATTACACAAAGAGGGGGAAAAGATGATTTGATGCTTGCCTGTGTGAATGCACACCATTTAGTACCTGTATACTGGCCACCTCATTTAGGAAATCCTGAAATTTAAAAGACATTACACTTTAACCAAGAACCCATTTCAACGATCGGCAAGAAAAGATCTGTAGGGTCTGTGGACGGTCACGTGACATGAGGTGACGTCACAGAGGCGGTCACGTGGGGGCTGTTATTCTTGCCAGTTGGCCAAGCCTGAACCAATAACTGTCACAGCTCCACGGCCTGGGGATGTGTAATGTGATAGGCCCTGATGGTCAAAAGGGTCTCCCAGGAAGTACCACCAAAGATACTACAGAGGAAAGATTAGTGACTGTACTACATTTTGTCGTAACGTCATCGAAAATGGGACCCCCAATGTGAGTCCCTGCACACTGTTACTATGCGACCTCTCTATGATTTTGTGATGTCATTGATGGTTTGTTGATGTTGCTGAAAACGCTGAAAAACTCTAGGATATGTAATGGTTTGCACAGACTGTCATAGAGGGCGTCACCCCCTACATCTTCACAAAATAACCCGTAGTCCATGGTATGAGCTATATATCTTAGTGAAGCTATAATATTGTTGGTCCCACTATACAGGAGTGGGTGGTTCGGGAAAGGCGGATTGCAACTCATCCATCCCTGTGGAGTTTTTGCAGAAAGGTCGGGGCTGTTATTTAAATGGTGTGGGGTTGTGTCACAGGCACTACTAGAGGGCCCTGGGACCAATACAGTGTTGAGTTATGGACCAGATCTGTTGCTATTACTGTCCAGTATGGCAGATCATATGTGAATTAAATACTAGAGGCAGATCCAGGGGAGGGGTGTAGGGGATTTCCAGGGGGCATGACCCCCGCCCCCATTATGTTGGACACATAAAGTTTGACAGAGAGAAAAACATGTTGCATTAGGTAAACAACTGTGTGATGCTAAAGTATGTAGCTTAAATGGAACCCCAGCCCACTTTCAATATCCTGTATTCTCAACTGATTGTTAACCTGCAGAGTCATTTGTTTCTTTGTACGTTTAATGACTTAATGCACAGGAATGGAATGGCTGCACCCTTGTTTGTTCAATTTTTAATATTCATTTCATAGGGTACATATTCCCATGGCCACACATTTTATTTTGACCAAGAGCGAGGAACCCTCCATCATACCTTAGTCAAAAGCATGGCTATCGTTTTGAAACCAGACCCAAAATATAATAATCTGGGTTATTTGTGAACAATATGTTCAGGGCTCACTGAACTTTAAAATGTCCACATGACACCAAGAGAGTAAGTTAAGGCTTGGTTGTCCTGGTCATGAACTTGGGGTCCAATTGCCTCAACTTTGATATTGGGGTATGATTCCTAAGGTGTCCACAGAGTACCTAGAGGGTCCTGTCATGATGTCAAGTTCCTATAGACCTTGTGCAGACATGATCACGTGACTAGGTTTTGGCCACATGGTGACAAAGACGATAAGGCTATGAACAAATATAAAAAAAAGATTGAATTGTGAATTATGATATATGCTAAAATAAGGCTACTTCTAGTATTTGTAGCACAAAACTTTATTTCAATTAGTTCAGAATTATAAGTAATAATGATTATCAATCGACCACCAATATTGTGGCTAGTCCATTCTGGACAGTTATGGCATCATCTGCACAACGTCTTTTGGGGTGAACTATAGAGTTTTACTTTATCGTTATACATATGGTTGCCAATTACTGTTTTTTCGTGTTAGTTATTACAGTATGCTAGCTCGTGTATATCGCAGTCTTCCTTTCTGTCTTGACCACAGGTCATCTCAGAATGTAGCTCTTCATTAAAAGGTGACAGAACATTCGAATGAAAGGACAATGTTTATCAAGTCCAAGACATGTAATATTAGTCACTGTGCTCCCATTGACAACTATCAGTCCAGAGAGGGTTTTCAACTCAACCACATGCAGCCAATGCCCCTAGTCTAGTCTGCAAGCCTGGCCCTTCTCACTCACACAACAGTAACCTTAGTTCGCAGTGCTGTTTACTTCACAAGGATATGCCTTTTGGTTTATTGACTATATTCTGAGGCTGCCGGCACTTACGCCACTATCTTACTAAGCTATGACATTGCCTCTGCGCTCTCCACCCCTTAGCAGAAAGCCACTCTTAGCCCTGATCCTTACTTTCTTAACTAAGGTTTTACTAAGTGAACTGACACCCGCATCAGTACAGGGAGATGGACAGGACACCCAGGACGCTGGATTTGGCGAGGTCTGACTGGGTTATACAGAATCTATTAGGGGGACATGACAGAGATTAACCTACAGGCACAAATCACAACCTAGTTCACCAGATTCTGACAAACCTGATGTCAAGTGATGTCATCTCAACCAATCAGGTCACCCCTTCAACACGTCTATGCCTGCAGTCTATCCTGACATCTGTTTGGATGATGCAGAGCATGAGTGGTGCCACAGTGCGACCAACAAATTTTAAAAACATTACTTTTTTTCTAACCAACACATATCTGAAGATCACAAAAGCACACACCTTTTGATTTACTTTTTGACATCAAATTACAATAATCAACCTGCCACTATCAGTTGGAATGGCATTCTTCCAGTAAATTAGTATGTTTTCTGTAACTAAAATATCTATATTCAGAGTTTGTATTGTAATTAGTATTGGTACACCATACCAGTTTAATATCTGCCACTGGTCCCAGAAGACAGGATGTTGCAAATTTTGTGTATACTTAAGGAAATAGTGGATGTTTCAACAGAGGATGTACTTTAGTGAATCAAATGGACTGAAACTTTCTAAGCATTCAATAAATAATTTTTGCTACTTTGGATGTGGCATGTATTAAAATGCATATCCAATTGCTTACTAGTTGAGTAGGCATACAGGACAAAGTTGTTCATGTAGATCAACTCATTATCCACTTTTATGCGATAAAATGGATAATTTCGTTCCACTGTTTTACATTATTGGTAGGTTGTTGAATAATTATTGTCTTCCTTATTTCACTAGAAACAAAGTTCCCAAAGTTTGATAAAGTAAACGGTAAACAGGATTAATGTTTTTGGATGAACATTAAAGGCATTCCTATTGTGATCTAAATTTCTAATTTTTGTTTTGGTAAAGTCTATAGTTCACTACAGGAATCGTCAAGGATAAACTAGTATTTGAGCAAGAAAGATTTATTCAACTTCAGATTCTTAAGGACAGGTCCATTATGTTGCTTTCAGACACATCCTCCCTATAGACCTTGTGAAGACGTGGTCACGTGATCACATTTTGGTGATCATCACATTGTGATCAAGACCACATGGCTATGGGGAAAAAATGAAAGTTTATCAATTCTGAATGCTGACACTATTACATATGGGTATTATTAGTATTCATAGCATAAAATTGTATTTAAAGTGCTTCAGATTTGTAAATAATAGTGATTATAAACTGATCACCAATATGGTGGCCAGCCCAACCTGGATACTTATGACGTCATCTGCACAACGTCTATTCAAACACTCAAACATTTGGATATCTTGCTAATGTTGCGACAAAAACATTTGTCAACCAATAATTTGATTAATTTCTTTTTCATAAATGTCAATTGTATTACCTAACCATTGTTACATAATCGGTCATTAATCAAAGTTTTTATTAACTTCAATAACAAAAAATAAATTATTGCACTCTTTATCTTTCAGATTAAAAAGAATCATAATACTGATCATTAACAAAATGAAAACAGAAGAGAGCCTAAATACTTTATATTGTATTGAATAAGGCCATACTGACAGCAGGCAATCATTAGTATTGTATTACTTCATAAATTATGTTGTACAACATCCAACCTCCTCCCTAGAGAATTGGGTTATAAATTATGACATCCTACCATAGGCGAACAAATGTGCGCTTCCCCTATCATGGTATACAATGACATGAAAGCTGATCCCACTCCAATAGTGCTAGCACCACTGACAAGAACCAATGAAAGGCGTGTATTGAATCATGTAATGATTAATGGCCACGTGCTGCTGTAGGATGTGATTTCACGGGAGGCTGTGCCTTGAAGTTATAGAAAGGTGAGGTTTCAAACACTTTGATAGATGTGCCTCGTTGTCTGCTTGGAGTGGTCACACCTCCTGGGATCCAATCAAGGAGGGCATAAAAGCTCTATTACACTATGTGAATTGAGCTGCAATACTGGTATGATAATGTGACAATATCACAGACAATTTGCACACGGGAGCAATATAATTATTGGAACTTGGCAATTGGATTATATTTCCCAAATGTGCACATTGTCTGCAACATTTTGTTATCATACCTATGCCATATAGTGTAATTCCTCATGAAAGTAAATTAATATCAGACCCCCCTTAAGGATAGACAACTGTTGATAGGGTGCATTTCAGATAATCTTGATTTTCTCTGTACTTACACTAGGTACACTAAAATATCATACATCAAATTTCATTTCGGTGATATGACAAAAATAGAAACTGTGAATTAAAAAACAATTTTTTCACTTTTATTTTTTGAACATGGATATCTCGCTCAATAACAAAGATACAATCTTCAAATTTTACCTAGATGTCCATGACATTCATTGTGAGGGAACCGTGTCTCAGATTTGGTTTTTAGGCCCTGGTTTTTATTTTATCTCAAAAAACGGGTAACTTTTTACCATTTTTTGCAGCATAATTTTCTAGATTTCATGAAATTAAAACTAGGGCCTAAATCAAGATTTTGAGACACGGTTCCCTCAGGATGGGTATAATCTGTAAATATTCAAAATTTAATATACATATATGGGATATCAGCTGAGATATCCTTGTTCAAAAAATTGTTATAAAAAATCGGTTTTTCATATTCACGGTCCTGTAACACAGGCATCAATAATCATATATTCATATTATTTATATTATCAGAAAGGGTTCTTAATTATCTATTTGATGATGTATCATGTATTTATTGAATTAGGAAGCTCACATCACAGCGGATAAATAAGTGCGACCTTGGTGAAACACCCCTAATCAACAGTTGTCTATCCTTAATACGCCCTTGACTAACCAGGCCGGTCCTGGTTATGTATATCTCTAAGATTATGCGTTGCCTCATAGAATTGTAGCTCCTACAGCTCTATGCTAACCTTCACACATCTTTATTTTTAAGGTATGGTACATATCAAATCGTCCCAAATTCTCACATATGCAAAAAACTATTCTTCCTTTGTTTAGTTTAATAGATGGACTTCCAAGACTGTCGCAAATAGAAAGGAAGTCACATCAAAGGACTATCAGAGACAAACATCAGCTTATCTGTTGAAAGATTAACCAATCATGTTGCATTTTTTTGTCTAGAAATACCAATATTACCACTGAAATTAAGATTTGTTTGAGCTTATTCTATTTTAGGTTTTGTCGCACTTTTCTTTTAAATACATAATCAAACATGAATATAAAGGAAACTATCAGAAATCTCTCTTTCTCATAATATCATGATATGACTCAAGTTTCTGCTTCTTGTCCTAATAGGTTCATTCACATTTTGAATACTTATTTTATGTTTTAGAATTTTGGTAAAGGTCGAATTAACATCGAATCATCTGACTTTCAAGATTACAAAGCCCAAATTAAGTTTATGTTATATTCTAGATAAAGAAAGCTATGGTCTGTTAAGTAGAAAATGTAATGGGTCTAGATCGGTAAGATTGATACTGCAACAGAGGCATTTCTTAAATTCAACAAATTTTGAATAAAAATGAGTGTGATTTGCATCTCTTTTTAAAGAATTCTAACAACCAAAGACAGAGTAATTTCCTAAAACTGACCTGCTATATTTGCTAAAACAAGCAATACTGATGTGCAACAGATGCATTTCTTAAATTTGACATCCGTTGTCGACAATGATATTTGTATGTCAATAATTTTATGCTCTCTGTGTGCAAAAATAACATGCTTTTTCACTGGTGTGCCTCTTTAAGGCATGTTTGTGTGCCTCAGAGGACCAATTTCAACAACGGTTGGTAGTGGGTTGGGGACCAACGCAAGGTCGGATCACCATGTACCTGTTGCAATTTTCATTTTCACCGTTTTCACTGTCGCTTGGAAACACTTCCTGCCCTGCAACCCAGGGAGGCCAGTATGTCATGATGCCATAGAAAATAGTCCCAATCTAGATGTATGCAACAGTTTATATTCACCAAGTAATGCATTTATCATACACATTATTTACTAAAATACATTATTTCTGATCTATCCATCGAAAAAATAGTTTGTTTAGTTGGAATAAAAAGTTGGCACAAGGATGGAGCAGAATCACCAAATTTTAGAGTAGTTCCAGCCAAGAGCAATTTTTTTATTATTATTCAGTAAATCCAATTCCGTTGGGTAACAGTTCTTCCATTGGACATAAAACTCCCGATCGGGTTAAGCTTTTGCTAGAGTACATCTTGTAGAGTGCGGAAGTGTAAATGGCCCTGTTCCTTGGCCGGCCGACAGCTCGTCACTGCGGCCAGACGGAAGGCACATAATACCTGCCTGACACAGAGTAGGTTTCCCTATTGCTCCTTCCTAGCATCCCTGGCTATTTATAGACAATAAGGGCGCCCACATGGTAAAATGCTAATTCAGTCTAGCAGGCGGGGGGCAGAGGCAATGCCTTGCAAAAATATTTTCCGCATAGGAACGCTAAAATTAACATGTTTTATCCCACGGTACATCTTTAAAATGAAATTTTTTGAGCATGATGAATCCGTAAAGAACTAATAGTGCTTAATATATCTGAAGAATACACCAAGTGTTATGAGTTATGAGACTTGATTTACTTTGATTGTTTTAAATTGAAATCCTCAAATCTATGATGTCACAAGGACTCTAAGTGGGAATCCCCATGTTTCAATAAAAGGGAATCCCCCACTGTCACAAATATATAGAAAGGATGATGAGCTCAAGCATAAAATATCTATATCAGACCCCAAACAAGCTCTTATCAATTAAATTTTTTACTTACATAAATTCATCCAATAACCTGGGATTCCCAAATTATTCTGAAAGGGAATTCCCATTATAATGACGTAGCAAGGGAAGTACTGATATGCCCAGTATTTAGCGAATTCCCATATTTAATCCTCCTCCCTGCCTTATTGTTTGATGCCTTGACATTTTGCGTTTTATTCATTTGAAACATTTTTAGAATACATTAATGAAGTGAAATCAACAAAATTTGGCAGTTTGTAAATTCATGTGCAAGTTTTCCTTTAACAATTGCTTATATATATATGATAGGTAAATAAAAAAAATGTACTAGTTTCCTTTGTAATCAACCATTAACCATTGCAATAGGTCCATCCTACATAGGGTATTTCCAGGGTTGGACAAGGGTCAGACATAATTCACATATAAAGCATCCTTGTCAGGTCAGACATTGTATGTTGGGCTGAGAGGCTTTAACAAGAGTTCCTATGGGAAAGAATTTAATATAGCTGCATGTTACAAATTGAAGAAGCAATTTGTCAACCAAATTGCTTTGAATAGTTTTGTATAAAACAACTGTCTTCAGGTAATAAGCATGATGGCAATTCTGAAAGTACTTTATAGTAAACTTGAATGTTATTTGAAGTGGGATGGGATTATTGAAATTGCTTTTGTACCTTCAAATGATGGTAAGTCTGAAAGATGTATCTCTGGAACTGGAGCAAAGGATGAAGTACTTATCCATATTATCCGTTTCTCATGGTTACCTCTAACCTTTAGGGCACCAGCCGCCACGTCCAGCCACAGCTACCTCTAACCTTTAGCCTTGATAACATGTACAGTTAAGGAAGAGTTCCAAGTTTTACCCAAAACTCACATCTGCTAGTTATAGGGTCCTACCTTAGCGCAACTATGCAGAGAATTGTCCACGGATACAAGCATCCAATCAGGTCATCAGATTTTGGTGAACTCAATGTCACGTGCAGGCCCTCGACCAATCAGAGGGCTGGAATAATTGGGCTGTGCCTGTAGCTTATCCTAACATCTAATGAGGTGAAGGTGAACTGGAGTGGTGGTGTGGTGGTGCCAGCATAGAAAACAGAGCCAATTATGATAAAAAGTCTCTAGCTTTTACAGCTGGCAAGGGTGTGAAGCTATAAAGGCCATGATCCACATTGCGATTTTGGGCCGACCGATTTTCTTCTCATGCATTTTTCACATATTTGGAATCAATTTGCATGATGAAAATACAATTTTTCTGATATGTATTATTCTAAACTCTTTGGAAAAGTGTATGTTGTATATGAAAAATGATTATTTAACAAACCGATGTTCAAAATCGGCCCAAAATCGCAACATGGATCATGGCCTTAACTCTACCGTGACAATTTGCTCTGGCTCTTGTTACATTACTTTGATGGCTGCCAATAACATTCCTGCAATTTTCTGCTGTGATTTTATACCTCAATATTATTGCTTTTTGGTCATGTTCATTTGGTCATGTAAAACCACAATGATTTGACTGGGTCTTAACACCAGTGAAAAATAGTATCATGATGATGTTCTAGATGTGATACCTCGCCAGAATAGGGCATGAACCCTTTTATGTTATATATCATTTGAAGGAGAATTGTGAGATCTTTCTAATGATATAATATTAATAAATATTTTGTTTATTTCCTCCGCTGATTTTTTTTTAACCGACAGCAAAATCGCCATGTGGAATTTGGGTGTCTTTTGGTTTCTGTCATCTGTTTTTTTTTTTAGGCTAGACACTAGTTAAGGTAAAATGATTCATCAGTGCTGCTGTTCCTCTATTCCCTTGTTGGAAAATGGATTAAACCACATTTTAAATAGATTTGAGCCACGTTTAAAAAGATTCATTTGTATGGAAACAGTAAGATACACTCACAGCTACATAAAATCCATAATCTTTATAGGAAATTTGACTTATTAACCAAAGAAAAACTCTGTTAAGCCACATATCCCCCAGGCCATGTTGACAAAGTAAGGGGCCTTCCATTTAGTACGTACGCAAATTTTCCAAAATTCTAGACCCCCACGGGAAAAAATGAGCCTTGTGTCTTTTTCGAAATCTGCTGTGCACCACCACATTTTGTATGCTGTGCGTCAGTATGTGTCAATACTACTTATGCCCAGCTGCATCAGTATGACTGATGCCAGAAGGGGATCATTACTACTGACGCGCAGCAGCAGGCAAAGTTTAGCTATGCCCTGGCCCACTGCGTCAGCATGACTGATGCCAGAAGGGTAGCATTACTACTGACGCCCAGCAGCAGGCAAAGTTTGGGCAAAGTCACTGGTTACATAATACACCCCCCCCCCCCTCCCCACCCACCCCCGCCCTGGTCTGGTCTGGTCGCGCAGGTTACATACCCCCCCCCACCCCCCACCCCCCCACCCCACCCCTACCCAGCCGCGCCAGGTTACGTAACACCTGGGTCGCGGCCAGACCTCAGAGTGGCCGGCCCATTAAAGTTTCACCTCCTTAAGTTGACCCAATAACCTAGATAATATAGTATTATATATATATATATGTGTATGACAGGGCCGGGAGGGGAAGGACAGGGCCAGGAGGGGAATGAGAAAGCCGGGAGGGATGGAAGAGGACTTCCCAGAAAAAGTTGAGGTTGCTGCTCCCCAGCAAATGACTTGTGGAAGAAAAGAATCATTTAGAAGGGTTTTTATGCCGATTTGAGCACTTTGAAAAAATTTCAAATTTGAAACATTTATGACTCCCAGTATGAGTCAACTATGAGTCAAAACTGACTCTAAGGTTGTAGCCCCGAGTGAGAATGACCATTCTATACATGTCAGAAAATTCTGTGATGATTACAACATTATCTAGAAATTTAGAAAGATTTTTCACCTTATTTTTATACTGAAAGACTCAACCAATAGATTTTGCTAAAAACTTGCATAAATAATATCCAGGCCTATTTAATGCTAAAAACATTGTTGAAATTGGGGACATTATCAGGGGCCCACCTCAGGGGCTCAGTAAAGGTGCCCAGCTTAATACATTATAGTGGGGAGTGGATGGGTCCTTCTGGTAGGCCTGAGCCTCAAATTGACATAGAAACCATACAGGAGGGGGGACGGCAGGTAACCAACCACCACTATAATGTAATGGGCCAGGTACCTGCCCCAATCCTTGGTCCCTGAGGTGGGCCCCTGATAATTCAATGCCCATAAATTCAACCACTTTTTTGGAATTAGATAGGCCTAATTATTATTCCTGGAAGGTTTTAGCAAAATCTACTGGTTGAGTTTTTTTGTGTGAAAAAAACAGTAAAAATGGTTGTGATTTTCTAGTTAATGTTGTAATTGTCACAGAATTTCCTGACATGTATTGAATGGACCCTCTCACTCGGGGCTAAAATCTCAAAGTCAGTTTTCACCCACAGCTCACTTTTTATGGGAGCCATAAATATTTCAAATTTGAAATGTTTTCAAATTGCTCAAATCGGCCTAAAAACCCTATTAGATGATTGTTTTCTTTGACAAGTCATCTGCTCCTTGCACCCTAAGATTATGAAGGAGCTAGGGCCGGGAAATGAATAAAATGACTTCAGCCTGCCCCTGAGGCCCTGGGCCGGCCCCTGCTCCTCCTAATCCGTCACCATGCCACAACGACACACGGGGAGGCCAGGGGACCTCCCCTGAACCCTCCATGGCCTAAGGGGAAGGCTGGGGTTGGGGTTGTGGAGGCCGAGGGGAGGCTGAGAAAGGACCACAGGTTTGATATAGGCCCAGGCTAAATATAGATACTGCCTGACGCCCACAGGTGGACCTCAAAGGTTGAGGGCATGGACTGGAGGCCGGGAAATGAGTAAAATCAACTTCATCAAATAGGGGAAGCTGAAGGGAATGGCAGGAGGCCGGGAAATGAGTTAAAAATGATTTTAAACAGGCCTCAGAGGCCGAGGGCAAGGACTGGAGGCCGGGAAATATGTAAAATGATTTCCATTAAATAGGGAACATTTTTGGCATAAGATAGGCCTAATTATTATTCCTGGAAGGTTTTAGCAAAATCTACTGTTTGAGATTTTTTGTGTGAAAAAAACAGTAAAAAGCATTGTGATTTTCTAGATAATGTTGTAATCGTCACAGAATTTCCTGACATGTATAGAATTGTCATTCTCACTCGGGGCTACAACCTTAGAGTCAGTTTTGACTCATAGTTGACTCACACTGGGAGTCATAAATGTTTCAAATTTGGATTTTTTTCAAAGTGCTCAAATCGGCATCAGGTAATTGCATTCCCATCAGAATGCCACAACAACCTTAACTCCATCAAATAGGGGAGGCTGAAGGGAATGGCTGGAGGCCGGGAAATATGTAAAATGATTTCCATCAAAAGGCGGACATTTTTGGCATTACCTGGTCCTAATTATCATTTATGAAAGTTTTTAGGAAAATCTATTGGCTGAGTTTTTCTGTATAAAAAAATTGTCAAAAATCTTTGTAATTTTCTAGATAATGTTGTAATCGTCACAGAATTTCCTGACATGTATAGAAAGGACCCTCTCATTCGGGGCTACAACCTTAGAGTCAGTTTTGACTCATAGTTGACTCATACTGGGAGTCATAAATGTTTCAAATTTGATTTTTTTTCAATTTGCCCAAATCGGCCTATAAACCCTTCTAAATGATTCTTTTCTTCCACAAGTCATCAGCTCTTTGCAGCGTGAGAATATCAGGGGTCTAGGGGTGACTATTCATACAGGGATGGCCAGGGACATGGAGCAAATGCTGGAAAATATGTAAAAGGATTTCCATCCATTAGGGGAGATTTTTAACATAAGATGGGCCTAATTATCATTTATGAAAGGTTTTAGCAAAATCTGTTGGTTGATTATTGCAGTATAAAATAAAAGGTAAAAATCATTTTAAATTTCTACAGTATGTTTAATTAGTCACACAATCTCCTGGCATGTATAGAATGGACCCTCTAAATCGGGGCTACAACCTCAGAGTCAGTTTTCACCCATAGTTCACTTTTTATGGGAGCCATAAATATTTCAAATTTGAAATTTTTCAAAGTGCTCAAATCGGCCTAAAAACCCTTCTAAATGATTCTTTTCTTCCACAAGTCATCAAGTCATCACAAGGCCCCCTACTCAACCTATTCCCGTCAGGATGCCACTACCATGCACGGGGAGGCAAAGGGCACTCGCCTGAACCCTTTCCGGCCTCATTTTCCGGCCTCCTACCAATGCCCCCGACCTCCAATCTTTATTAAAGTTATTTTACTCATTTCCCGGCCTCCAGGTGTTATGAAACCATACAGGAGGGGGGATGGCAGGTAACCAACCACCACTATAATGTATTGGGGGAGCACCGGCCCTATACTCATCCTACTCCCGTCAGAACACCAGAATCACGCACGGGGGCCTCAGGGGCAACCCCCTTTACCCTACCCGGCCCTATACTCATCCTACTCCCGTCAGAACACCAGAATCACGCACGGGGACCTCAGGGGCCAGGGGCCAGGGGTATGCAGGGATGCTAGGGCTGGGGTTGTGGAGTTAAATACAGGCCAAGGCTAAATATAGATACTGCCTCAGCCCTGACACCCACAGGTGTACAACCGGCCACGGCCTTGTTATGTAACTGGTCGCGTAGGGGAGTGGTCAGTTAGGGGCCGGGGGGGGGGGGGGTGTTATGTAACCTGCGCGACAAGACCCTTCACGCTGCAGTGGTGAGAGCTGCGCATCAATGCAATTAATGCACAGAAATTGACGCACAATCCAGCACAATTGAGCACAGTGTAACTGTACAAACTTTGATGTTTCTACATAATGTGGTGTTGCGCAGCAGATCTCGAAAAAGACACAAGGCTCATTTTTTCCCGTGCCCCAACCCCCCTTGAGCCAAAGTATGCATTGGAATTGTACAGGAACGTACGCACATTTAAAAAAAATCTCAGACCCCCCATCCCCCTTTGCTGTAGTTTGCAGCGTTTGTCGTCCAAGTCGGGACGCAGCTCAAATGTGAACCCATAAAGAAGGTACCTAACAATTAGAAGAGCCATAAATCAAGAGCGATAAAATGAGATAAAGGGAACCATTCAACAGATAAGTATCAATAATTCATGGCTAGATCCATTAAAGACTCACTACCACGACAAGCTGCAATCAAAGTACACCTGCTGAGAAGATAACATTCACTAGGAACCAGACAGCTGAACATATATAAGGGACATCAAATGTACATTATGAAATAGGAAGTTTGCTCATTATTGGTATAAGTTTATTTCAAGGTGACTGGGCAACTTCATAAGTGACTGTAGATGTCTTCTTTTATTACTTCTACAGATAAAAAAATTAATACGGTTTCAAATAGTATTGAAAAGTGACCAGAATTGTAAAGGGGGATACCAATTGAGCGATGCGATTAGAATTCTGGTTGATTGAGAGATCTCTAGAAACCAATATCTAACAATGTAAAGGGTGGTACCCCCTGAGCAACTAAATTCTGGTCGTCCCTACTGGTCAATTTGACCAGTTCTGGTCGTTTTTTACCCAAATCAAGCGACCAGAACTTTTCAGAGATGCCACTCAGGAAAGGTGAAAAATCCGGAAAAATAGGAGGGAGATTTCCGGATTTTCAGTTATAGATACAATAGGGTCACAATATCCAGGAGAAAACGTAAATGTATGGTTTAAATGGCTTAGAAACCATAAAGGAACAATTTAAAAAGCAAATGTTTTTATATAAGTAAAGAGTTTTTATACAGAACTATAAAATACAAGTATATTAAAGTTTACAAAACTTGGTTAAATACAGAAAGGCCCTTTGTATAGGGGTATTCAATTGTGGAATAGTTTACCACAAAATGTACAGTGGGAACGAGATATCAAGAAATTTGAGCTATTTGTAAAGGGTTATGTAGGATAATATCTGCTGTAAATAGCCCTTGAGCTGCTTATGTCTTGCTCTTGTAATTTTATGATTATATTATGTTATCTGCTGATGTTATTTGCTAATAATTTTGAATGTATTGGATTATATTGACCCTGAATTCTTTTTGTAATTATGATGTATTATTTGCGACTACTGTTGGAAGATCTTGTAACCACTGGAAACAGTGAAAATAAAAAATAAATAAATAAAAACTTCCAAAAATAAGGAAATCCGGAAAAAGGAGAAATGGCATCTCTGAACTAGTCAAAACTACCAGAATTTAGTTTAGTAGCTCAATGGGTACTCCCCTTTAAATATTTTGTAAAGGAATTGCTGTTTTCAAGTAGATTTCTGGTCGAATCGCTCAATGGGAACATCAATTCTGGTCGTTTTGACCAGAACAAGTGGCTTTGCCTGGATTCAAATCCACAACCTTTGGGTTTGGAGGGGAGGGTCTTAACCACTACACCATGGAGGATGAAGCTGGAACAAAGAAATGGAGTCATGACCCAATTTGCTAGTTCCCACAGGTCCTTTTGAAAGCAATTTAACAAAACAGCAGCCAGATGGACAGGTTGGTTATGGCCCATTTCGCTGGTTCTTGGTAAGACCTGAAGAAAGTTCAGTAATTAGGCAGCAACATGCGAAAGGACATAATTTTAGAAGAAGTAGGGTAACTAAGTGACAAGAACTGGTTGAAACGACCAGCTTTTTGGTTTAATCACACAATGGGTCCCCCCCTTATCTAGGGGGTACCCATTTTGCGACTAAACTAAATTCTGGTCATCTCTGCCAGTTCTGGTTGCTAAATTCTGGTCGAAAACGACCAGAGCTGGTCAAATCGATCGATGGGAACACCAGAATTTAGTTTAGTTGCTAAATGGGTAACCCCTTCAGAGTTACTTTCAGACAAGAAATCTTTAATCAAATTCACTGGTAAATGCAACTTACCCGTTTATAAATAAAATCTTCCCACTTTGAAATGCCTTTGATTGATTTAAATGCAACTAAAAGTTATAAATAATGTGCATTCATGCCTTCTGAAAAATAATTACGGAGAAATTGTATAGTGGTTAGGATTCCCGCCTCGGAGGGAAAACGATCTGGCAGACTGACGCATTAATTTACATGGTGGTTCCCAGACCATTACAAATAAAAAGAAATTTTATTTGTTATTCACATATTGAGGCCAAATTATTATCTCAATGTGAGAAAAATGTTTGGTAGAAATAAGAACCAATTGTTGTGGCAAGTGAACGTCACGTTAATTAATCATTAAAAAAATTGATGGACTTTGCTAAAAAATATTTCATAATGGAATCCCATCCTTTTGTTTTTATCTGTAGCGGAAGTGTTCCCGGAGCCCTCAAAGCATAATTAAATCCAAAAGTCCCCTATGTTATTTGTCTGCAAGTTTCTGGCCTTTTGTTATTGATACGAGTGTTTGTAAGAGGGCTGTGCCCCGTCGCATAACGGGTTTCGCAACAGCGAGGGTTGGCACCTGCTCGCTCTTGCGAGGCATGTCCCTGTTGCGATGGGTCTCCCTGTTGATTTGCAGCTGTTCTACTAAAACGATTTTAATTCTGTAAACAGTTCTGAAAACTAGATATTCAGATCTAAAATCCCTGACATTTTCAGCCTGGGGAAATTATTAGAAATGTGTGAAAATCAATGGTGAATTTCGCATGTAACAGGAATACTTTGCCGAACCCCCACTGTTTCAAATAACGACATCGCTCCTTCCGTTATGTGACGTGGCGCAGTGCCCGCTCAGTGTCTCACATCAAGGATGTCGCTGTTGCGATAGGAAAAACTGTTGAATTGATAAAGATCCTGAAATTTCTAGCCCAGAAATTTCATTATTAGTGGGTGAAATTTGATGCTTGATTTTTGAAAAACAGTATGTGTTTTGACCAAACCATCATTTACTGTTATACGTGCCATTATGCACTGCCCACAGTAGTCCGTCGCATAAAGGCAACAGCCAACAACAACAGCGAGCAACAGGGAGACCCGTTACATGTCAGGGTTTACTGGAGAAACGTCAAACTCTCCCTGTTGTGCCAACATCCAGCATCAGTTTTCACCCATTAATAATAATTTTTCTGAGCTGAACATCTCAGCATGTTTAGATTTAAATGTCTTTCTTTCAAAACCGTTTACAAAATTAAAATCAACCAAGTACAACAGCACAATTCAACAGCGGGACCCATCGCAACACAAATAATATTATATACGTTACATGCCCCCTCCTACCCTGCTTGACACATGTACTTCGTGGAAGGCCACTTAGATAGTGTGTGGGTCTGCCTATAGGCAATCCTTGACCCACCCAAGGTTATCCCTTCTTATACCCTATAAATAAAAAAACACTTATTACTCTGACTTGATTAGCGATCGGAATCTTATTTCAAATCTGGAAATTCTCAATGGCTATTGTTAATACAATTAAAGGGACGTTCTCGTCCCTGAGTTCAAAGTGATAAGTCTGCCGATGTAAGCCTAGCAACGCGACCGCCGGAGACGTGTTTTGCAGTCTTAAGGCTGGAACCCACTAAGGGACTAAACTAAATTCTGTTTAAGTCATTTTCACCAGTTCTGGTCGCTTGGTTCTGGTCGAAACGACCAGAACTGGTCACAAAACACACACAAAAGTGTTCCCACTGAGCGATTTTCCAGAAATCCCTAAGTGGGAACACCATTTCTGGTCGTTTCGACGAGAACCAAGCGACCAGAACTGGTGAAAACGACCAAAATTGGGTATGGGAATTCCCTCTAAAATTACTTTGAGTTTCCCTGATTAATGAATAATCGTAGAAGGAATTCATAATGAGTTGCAGTGGGCCACATATATAAAATTTGTGTAAGAGAGCACAGAACTTATTAGAAATTCTACAGGGATGGGGATTCTCTTTTAAGGGAAGATGGGATTCCCCAATAACTCCCCTTGCTACGTCATACATGAGAGGAATTCCCTTAAAATTTTAATAAAAATGAAATAAAATACAAGTTTTTTAATGTCCTGCAATTGTGCGTAAACAAAGAATCTTCCTGCGATTTTGCTCATATTGAAAGTGCAAGTTGTGAATAAGATGCTGAATTGAATTTATTGAAAAATAACTATGCTTTAATTATGTGCAAGCTTTCCTTTAAGTCCCTTATTGGGTTCCAGCCTTTAGAATGTAATAACGCAACGTCACTGGTCATGTCCCGAATTTGGCAGGACGTTAGGGAGGTTACCAAGTATTAAAATACGTCCGTCTTATGGACGAGAACGCCCCTTTAACTGTTTGGGTAATAATGCAAAATACGTATGGACCTATTCACCACTGCATGATGCCTTCATCCGCCTTGTAATTACAGGAAGATCACATGCTGTTGTGAGGTGGTTATTGATGATAAAATGACAAAAAAAAAGTCATCTTTCCTTAGTGCAATGAAGACGGAACTTCATTATTTTTGTTTTTAATTTCCTGTAGGCCCTTCAAGCATGTGCCTTATCATTTAATTAAAACGCACTACTGATAAAAAAGACTGTCTCATTTTAAGAGTAATTAAACTGTTGCCCTTTGAACATACTTTTTAGTGATGTTTTGATTCTCAAATAATTTCCCCCATTTTAGCATGTTGGTTATTCACAACATGCAACGTTAGTTATTGGTCCATATCTGAATAATCATTTTACCGAGGAAGGTCTGTGATGAAAGTCAAATTAAATGGATTATGTTGCAATATGCTATCCAAATAGAATTAAACAGAATTGTTCACACATTTAAATAAGTGTTTTCTTCAAACTGAATCATTTTTTATTGAACTAAATATTATCTTTTAATTCAATGGGTTTATTCAGATATAAAATAAGCTTGTACACATGTTTTCAAATTGAAAATGCGAAAAGGATCTTTTACGAATCCACTGCATACTTTGGCCCAATGAGGTGGAGGGGCGTGGTTGGAACTTAATGGAATGCCATTGTTGGCGTGCTATTATGAATACAGGGTCTTAACCATTATATTTCAGTTGCTACTTCGTCACAACCCATGTCACTTCGTGATATTTTATGTACAACAATATGACATTGTATTAGTTTATAATAGATGAATTGTGGTGTGAGTTTTTAATATCATATAATTTTGAAATTTTTACATTTGGTATTTCGTATGATTTAAGCCAGATTTTTTTTCTGGAATTTAACTGAAGTTAAAAATCTTTCATAGTTCATACTGCACCAATAAGCAAAGTTTGACTCGAAGAATGAATTTCGTAATTATTTGAGTTGGGAATTTCAACAGAACATTGCGTTTGGTTCCCTTTAAAGAGAGGGGCCAGTGGAATTTCAATATTGTTAAACTTTCATATCATACCGTAGGTAGAGTGCTTAAGTATAAATATGTGACATTATTATAACTTTGAGGTAATCCCTTATAACTGAAAATTGTGTCCATATATCAGGCCACACATTCAGCCCCCTCTGCACCTGACATAGGCTGTCTGTCTGTGACGTCACACAAAAAACCATTATATCTAAATTTCAAAATTATAAATGCCTTAATAAAATATATTTTTGATTTTTTCTTTCATAAATCATTTTATTTGATAATTTTCAATAACTTTAGGCTCATAAAAAACACTTAGACAAATCAAATATTGTTATTTTTTCAGTTTTATCATTTTTGAACTGTTCTGCTTGTGACGTCACATACAGATAATTGCTCTGTGCAGGCAGTGTCAGATGCAGGCAGAGAAGCTCATGTTGATTCAGAAAAATGTGTATAAAATAAAAACTATTAGAGATAAAAGTGCAAAATTTGGTACAGTTATTTCCTGGATGGTAGGGATCATGGCAATATAATAATTTACGGTCACTGGCCCCTCCCTTTAAAGAGATTTGTTATTGTGTTAAAAGACATGCCCTTAGACATCCTCTAACCAATCAACGTCTTTGTGTCTATCACGTGACTGGCCACTTAGTAGCACATAGAAAGGTTCATATGACACGCCTGCAGCTGTGATCAGGATTAGCCTGGTCAGCCGGCTCATTGGGACTATTGTAAAGGCATGATATATGAGACCTCTCATTGTTGGCTATATAGTGAATAGACCTGTCCACTTTGGGATGTATTGCTGGCATGATACAGAGGTCGCACATAATTGCAGGTTTTCCAAAGTCAGGCACTGACACAAATCTCAGTGAATGAGTTAGCACTTGTTAGTGAATGAGTTAGACTTGTTTTCTAAGTCAATAAGGTGTTGATGAATGAGGATGAATTCTTATTTTCTCTCAATTAGGTAATTACCTCCATTTTAGGTGAACCAAAATAAGGTATGTTTTGTGATTTTAGGGTTGGACACTGTTCCCTATAGGAAAATGCCATTTTTACTTTCCAGTCCTACAGCTATATATTTAACATCATATTGAAAGTAAAAGCTTATAAAGTTAAGTTGTGGGTAATCATACTAGCAAAATCACTGTGAATCAAGTATGATGAACATTTTTCGAAAAATGTTGATATTATAGAAATAAGGGGTGGGCTAGCTGGCAAAGTGGACAGGTCTTTTGCAGGAAGAAGAAACGATAATTATAAGGTCTTGGTACAGATTATAAAAGAGGGGAAAATTGCTGGTCACCACCTGTCTCTTTATTTATACTGACACCTTGGTGTTGTGTCAGAATTAAAGAAAAGAAATATTAGCGAAAACAGTCTTTTCTCAATCTTATTGAATACTGGTAATGGTACACACTCTTAAAATTAAACCCATCGTGTATTCCCACTATATATACACACATGTACAGATAAATATATATGTATAGTTATATATATATATATATATATAGGTCCTTATATTAATAAGGCTTTAGAATTAAATGTGCTATAAGGAGAACTGTTTCGGATCATTTCAGCATGTTCTTTTCATGACCCCTCAATTCGACACAGTAACATGACTCATATTTGACATGGTGACATTGAGCACTGCTGCTTAAAGTTTACACGCGAGATGGCTATCTTAAGGACATGTGACATGGCTCTTTTCTTAAATTCGACATGTGTTATGGAGCCTAATGACATGAGAAAGTATTCAGAGGGGTACAAGTACCCGTTTTGGTTGCAATTCCAATATAAAATGTAAGAAATAGTGAAATAGTGAGATAGAGAATATCACAAATTATTTATGACAAAAGCGACATGGTTTTGGGGTTTTTAGTAGCGACAAGGGACGTGACCATTTCTTAAATTCAGTATGCGACATGGTGTCCCTCCATCTACGGCCGCGCCATAGTAGACTCAAGATCTCCCTCTTTTTGTTAAAAATTTCCTGATTTTTCCCCCAACTTGTTTTCTCACTATTTTCAACAACAAAATTGAAAACAAGCCCAAAGGAAATAGATAGATATGTGTTTGAGGATAGGACCAACGGTAAGCATTATTCAAAATATGAATACATTTGTTAATAAATACACCTTTGCATTGTAATGATAGGTATTGTGCAACGAGCCACCAGAGTCTCTGTAATAAGGCTAGTCCACAGTACATGTATAATCCCTGCAGACCCCAGGCTGAGGATTGAGCCCCCAGGTTCCGGATCAACAAGAAACTCCCGGGTTATTCCTTATCCTCCTTGGAATACATCAACCGCCTCAGGAGAGTATGCGCACTCACACCTTGGGCCTATTTCTTTGGACGGATCTATATTCCCTAGTGGTGGTCTGAGAAGGTCTCACCCTGCGCAGTGTGAGCCTTGGCTATGGCTTGTGCCTGGAGGATTGGGGGGGGGGGGCACACTCAATCTTTGAATGTAGGTACCTAACAACTGTGAAACTACAGCATCCCCTTTTTTTATTAAAACATTTTTATTTACCCTGGACAGCGATTGGATTTCTCCAGTATTCATGTTAGTCCAGCCATATCTTGATCTATTACAGCAGTTGGAGATTCATTCCTGTTTATCCTGTTTATTTTGGGATAGGCAAACTCTGACAGCCCCCTTTTTCAGGATACCTTATGAAAGTTCATCTACCAACGCTTCTTAATTAGCCCAGGAATGTACGATGTTTGATTTTATGGACAGTCCATCAAAGAAAAGTATTATATCGACAAGTTTTGTGGTCATGATTTAATTTCTGATTTCAATCATTTGTTAAAGAGGCATTATAGGGGAATTGAATTGCATACAATAAACTATTAATCTAGTATAAAAGATAACATAATTATCATTGACAGCTTACCTAAAAGGTGGTTAGATTATTTGACAGCCCCCATTTTCAAGCTAGATTGGCGGTTCACACCTACAACCCTGGAGGTTCTGACCCCAGTTGGTACCCATTTCCAGACAGAGTACCCCCCACCCCCCTCCGGGCTTTGTGGTTCGGTCCACACCCTGAGTGCCCTTCGACATGCCAATAGACGAATCACACACTTGACCTTGGAGCAGGGTTTCCTCAGGGGAATGACTACTGGGAATAGCACTCGGGTGAGGAGGACCAAGGACAGCTCCTAAAGATGATATTAATTGCTCGATGCCTAACTAGATGTCCCAGGGGTGGATCCAGACATTTACAAAAGGCGGGTAATGCCCTGTTTCCACACAGTGATTTAAGCACTGATTATTTGGTAATTTATTACTTTTAACTAGTATAATAACGAAATACTATTAAACATACATACCATTTTGAAATAGAATTAAAAATGCTTTCTAATGGTATATAACATGTTTGTGATTAACTAATATCCCCACTGCTGATTTTTTAAATTGGTAGTAAAACCGGCTGGTGGAAACAGGGCTTAACTCTTTTTGACACACTCCTGAGTTTTACATTTAGAAAAATCAATATGTGGTCAGAAAAGGGGAGGGGGGCAGGGAGGGGGGCAGGCATTCCCTCTAAATCCATCCTTGTGTCTGATAATTCAATTATTCTGCGTTAGGATTATTACTATTTGAGAAGTAAAAATTGGTTAGTGAGCTGTCCAACTGCACCCATGCACCAAGAAAGGGTGACTATAAAAGTTATGGGCAAAGTGATGGTGGCTATTATACTTACATTGGCCCATTGCACAATGAGTTTCGTAACAACGAAAATAATATGATTAATGAAACATTTCGTTGTTACTTTTTTCGTAACAACAATCGTTTTGCAACAATTTTTTTCTGTATTTAGAATAACCTCAAAGAGCGTTAACTTTTACTGAATTTTCTAAAAAAAATTCCCGTTTTTATATCAATTAACAGAATTCAATTTCATTAGAACCAGAGATTTTACTGTTTTCGTAAAAATGAAGATTTTCGTAACAGCGAAACTGTTTGTTACGCTATTTTAACTTGATCCTCACGATGACATTCTATTGCGCAACAAGCCACATATAATTTTACAGAGAAATCTTTGAAAATGTAAATTGGTCAAAAAGTGCATAAGTTGATAATTTTCAGAGATCCCCTATGGTGATTTACAATAGGATTTTGTCGTTGAATATGCTGATTCATGATATAAAAGGTGTTTGAGCATCAGATCATACAGAATTGGTCAGTAAAGTTCTAAGACCATTTAAAAGAAAGTATTATTTATTGCTCTCTATATAGGTCACCTTTTTCATTTTTCAAGTTTGTAATTAACTGAAAAAACAGAGGTAACTCTGATGTTTATTACTGGATAAAAGTTTATGCACAAAAAAAATATATATATATAAATGCCATGACATCTCTAACAGCATCATGCATTTAGTCAATGGTTTTAAATTTGGAGGTCCTACAATGTGTTTTACATGCTTCATAAATGGCTGTAAAGGGATGAAAAATACCCATTAAACTTGGTTCATCACCCTACCTGTCTTGATGCTGCATAAGATACTTAACTGCTGAATCTTTTTAACACCAGAATATAATAAGATATGTATTTCCAATTGATGGATTGTATCACAGTCCTAAACTTTTGCCTGTAGAAAAGATTGAATTTTGTTCCTCTGCCCACATTTTAACAACATCCAGTATGTTTCATGAGAAATCAAATCCTTTTAGCCTTAATTGCATCCACCTCAAAAGATGTTATTTGAACCTCTAGTGTCAGAGACAGATAAAGCACCTTGTCTGATCACAGTAAGGAAATATCATGGTGGCTTAAGGGGCTTTCCTTAGGGGCTTTCCATTAAGTATGCATGTAAAGGGTGGGTGGGGCCCTGTAATTCTTTTTGTTTGTTTGTTTTTATTGCAAAAAATATCTTCTCTTTGCAGTGCTTTTCATGACTTGATATTATATCATTCTAATAATATTCTTCACAAATGAATATATACATTCCTGTACACACCCAATGCACACTTCAACATAAGACCTTAGACGACTGTCAGCTCAGTATTGGCCAAGCAGGCCTGCATGTTTGATAATACCTTGACGCTGACGTCGACAGCCTGTCAGTGTCCCCCATCAACTACTGGGTATGGTGCTTAAGAAGAACTGTGGGGGGCATCCGAGGGTGTCTGTACAACCCAGAGGGGTTTGTCACATGCACGTACTGAGGGCAAAGCCCAAGGTATGTACGATCCCCATGGATTGTACAGACACCTGAGGATGACCCCCACAGGTCTTCTTAAGCCCCATACCCACTAGTTGATGCGGGACACTGACAGGCTTTATCATCCCAAAAATATCTAAAAGTTGTTGAATATAAGGAGCCATACATAAAGCTTCTAAATACACACCAACCCATGTATCTACCGCTGCTCGACTTGTGCTCCATCGCATAACCAAACCTGGCTGTTTTACTGGGCCAATTTTAATTATGTAAATGGCTTTGAGAAATACATACTATGAGATTCTCAGCCCAGAGAAATGACTATTAATGTGTGAAAGTTGATGCATAATTTGGCACGACAGGGAGAGTTTGACATTTCCCAACAAAACTCCTGCTCTTTTCATTATGCGGTCGGGGATGGGGGTTGAATAGCCATAGGCTCCCACAGTCCCAGACAAATCCAATGTGTTCATCAGCCCCGGTGTGACCTGATCTTATTCCCTGTAGGTGGCAAGCTAATATGAAAAGGTGATATTTTTTTATGGGATTTGGACCCTTACCATGACCAATGTAAGAAGGGATTTTTAACAACTAAAGCCCCATACCCACTAGCCGATTTTACCATTTCTGGGCAACGGCCGACTGGCAGAATCATCGTCGTCGTCGTCGAAATATCATGATTGCCTGGCGATTGTGCAGGGAATTTGACGCCCCTGCCGTCGCCGGGCGACGATAAAATCGCCTAGTTGGTATGGGGCTTAAGAACACAAATGGATTAAGCTCTTTCTTGATAACATAGTTTTAACATTCTCGGCTGGAAGTAGCGCAGAAGTTAAGTTTGCATCCCCAGCAATTCTAAATAGCAGCAGGATAGCAGATACAGACTGCAAAGAAAAGGGGTAATTGGGAGTTGCTGTTTGCATGACCAGCGTATGAGACAACTTGTGAACGATCCACGGCTTGCATGTAGTGAGGAGGTGCAGAGGAGATAAAAACTATGCAAAAAGCATCTCAATCTCCCTGGTCCCATGATACAGAGTATCGCATTTAATGGGTCATTAGTAAAGTGATGGTTCTGTCTTTTTTTTCTTAAAAGATTGAGTCTGAGTCTCCTCTGCAGCTCGCATCAAGGTGTAACAGCAAAGGGGACTTACATTTAAAAAAAGGGATTAATAGATACATATAAAAGAGAATGTATTTGTAACTTTAGGTGGAAATGGCCTTCTATTAAACTTCACTTAACAGTTTGTGCAAAGAATGAGGATGCCCATTCTAGTGTACGACCGGTCTAGAATAATTAGCAACCCATCGTCCTCATCTCACATTGGATATGTGCTTAATGGAAAATCCCTAATGACATCTATAAAACGTCAATTGGTATCGTGCGGAGCCAGTTATACGAACCTATTCAGAAGGTAAAGTGTGTGTACTTAGTAAGGCGATCCTATCCACACTGCACAGCACGGCTTCTCCATCTTATAATCACAGTCATTAGAGCCTCTACCCCGACGGGGAGAGCCATGTTTTACCTGCTCTGACGGGAGTCGTAGCAGTTAAAGGTAAATAATTGATCACGAAACCAGCGTCTTATACCCAGACCGACCGAGGTGGAGCCTATTCACAAAATGAAGAGGTTTGGATCTATACGTTTGCAATTAGTTTTAACCCAGTATGGAAGGGATCACCCTGAGAAATAAGGATATGCAACTACCCATGCAGCCGAGGGTGTGACGTTATTGTAACATTGCAGTGATTTTCTGCTTTGGGTTTTGTTATGTTACCATAACAGTGATGTGCTGCTGTGATATCAAGCTGCAAACTTATGGCATTGTCCTAGCTATGCTCTTCAACCAAAACAGAACGTTAACATGTACGGCTTTACCATCACCAACAAAATCCCAATAATTGTCATGATAATGTTCTGAATTGGTTAAGTCTCAACCTCACCATGAATAACATTACATGTCATTTTAGTAAGTAGCAAACTCATTGCTAAATGCAAAACAAAAGCAATATTAATGAAGTAATAAAGTATTTCCATTGGCATTGGCATTGGTATTTGAATCGACATCCACTGTGTCAGATTCGGTCCTTCCACCAGAGCAACTGGCCTGAATATGTATGACACAGGCAGTCTCAACTAAGCCTCAAGGCATAGATTGATTCTAGGACCAAATCTATCACCTTCTTAAAGGTCTCTACGGTCCTGTCCATAGTATACCTGACATACCTCCAAATGAATGACTTTCACCTGGACATGGCCTTGACCGTCCCTCAGCAATGCCCTGACTTACACTGCAAGTTTGGGATAGGGCAGTTGGTTTGAAGGACAACAGAAAAGGTTACCTATTGACCCAGGGTGACACTCCAATGACCAACCTGGGTCAATGTCAAGGTTATAGGGGCTGCACCTGAGTCGCAGGTCAGAGTTCAAGGCCAGAACCTGAGATGGGCTCAGGTGCACTGTAAGAAGTAACTACTGTAAATTTACAGCAAAGGTTGCTGGCAGCAAAGGTTCCAGCAACTTTTGCTGTAAATTTACAGCACTCTTTGTACTGTAAATCTACAGCAGAATGTACTGTTCATTCCTACAGCAAAATATGCTGTAAATTTACAGTGGACAAAGTGCTGTTAATTTACAGCAAAAGTTGCTGGCAGCAAAGGTTCCAGCAATTTTTGCTGTAAATTTACAGTACTTGCTGTATTTTTACAGTATGCTAAATCGAACATTTTACCACTTTATCTTAAATAATTTCCTTTCCAAAATCCAACTCAATGTTGGATAAAGGCATAATTCCAACCTCAAACCAATGTGATTTGGATAAGGGATGTATTTATGCTAAGTGTATTAGCAAATACATGCATGGAATGGTGTTACGATGAGGGACTGCCAATCTAACACAGACCTATGAAGGCAATTTGCTACTAAAAAGGTGTCTCAATCAGATAATTATCTCTGTATCTTGAAATTATTAAGACAGAGTAGGGATATCTATTATGTGATATACTAGATTAGTATTTGGATCTCTTTATCATATCTAATTTGAATTAAATATAAATAATTCATCTTTAAATATAGTTTTAAGATAAAAACTGCCAATGTTTTACTGATGATAAGCATTTGCCCCACCTGGTGGAGAAAGGATTTACAGAAAAAGTACTGTAAAATTACAAAGTTGCTGTATTTAAGTAATTTTACAGTACTAGTACTGTAATTTTACAGTGGATATTGCTGCATAATTTCAGACAGCAAAAAGTACTGTAAATTTACTGCAAGAACTGCTGTAAATTAACAGCAACTTTTTACAGTGTGTAGTCACCCTTCAAGGACACAAATGAACATAAAAACACTACCCCTAGCAGATCTCAGGCAGTTGGGTCAGGACACCGAGCTTATTCTACAAGCTCTCCAGCATGGTGTTAAGCAGTCACCACCATCATAAACCAAACTTTAATACACCTTAGCAATTGACTCTATTCCTACCTCCTCCTAGTGGGGACAAGGACTACTTTACCAGGACTCTGAACAGGCAAGGAGTCAGACTGTGAAGCAGGAGGTAGGTACCACTGGGTGATCTGTGTATTCTTTGTTGGTTTGTCAGTACTGTACTGAAACATTGCTGAATAATGAATGTACCATCTGGATCAATTACAGGTTTGAAACTTTGCTTGGATTAATGTGAGTTATCATTGGGCTTAAGTATTAAGACCAAGGAGTACATCTGTTCTTATTATTACCTGTAAAGAAAACATTGCACATAGTTATAAGATGAATATTTCTCAACAAAATTCTTTAGGCATCGATTTTGCATCAAGACCTTATAATACTAGAGATATCTTAGGAGTATTCCAAGCTTAGACAAGTTTATTGAAAAGTTTAGTTTTTGTCTATTTTATGTGTTTTTAAAGGCAATCCCCAAATTTGTTACATCACAATGACACTCATTGGGAGTCCCCAGTTTTCATAAAAGGGAATCTCCAACCCTGAAAAATTAACTGAAAGTGAATTGGGTTTTAGTATTAAATATCAGGCCCCATACAGGCTATTAAAGATTGTTTATTTCACTCAGATAATTTCAATGAATAACCTAGGGTTCCAAAGATAGTTTGAAAGGGAATTCCGAATGAAGTAGCAAGTTGGCTACTGAAATCCCAGTATTTAGAGAATTCCCAAATTCAATTTTCTTTCCTGAATGATTGTTAAATATCTTGACATTCTACCTATTTTTTTTGAAACATATCTAGAATACATATGTGTATTAAAATACACTAAAATTGGCAACATTTGAAATTTATCTGCAATGAACCCTTTAATCTAGCATTCAGTCAAAATGGCTTATCCGCCTCCCCGCTGCACTATGTTTACAAAATCAACGTGACATATTCAATGGGAAAAAGGAACCTGGCTTAAATTTACAAAGTGATAACAAGTTTGTGTTTAAATTTTTAAGAATTCAAAATTGATTTCCAGCATTAAAAAGGATGTCCTTTTTAACTTTGTATTCCACATTCCTTTTGCCAGTGCATAGTATTATACAAGCTTTAGTTACAGTTGTTGTTTTTTTACCAACAATGCTGTAATGATACTTCTACATCTGTCAACTCTGACATAATTGTCTTCTCATGCATATACTGGCAGGAGTGATCATTGCAGACACCAGGTGTCCCCCCATTCCATCTCCCCTCACCTCATAAACACACCAACAGGTGTCCCCACATACTCCCCCCTCCTCATATCCCATTACCTCAAACCAACCCCATTTCACCTCCACCACTCCTACCCTACACATCCATACCACAACTCCTCTTACAAATTACCACCTCAGCGTCGAATAGTTCATACACGCGGCCACATTCAGGATTACCACGACTGGGGGAATACATACTACCTCACGACGGTTTCCTTGGACTGTAGGCGGGCGTCAGGACGAACGACGAGGAGAAACATGCCACGAAGCCCACGCACCAGGGCCGACCGGCGGCGTGCCGCAATGGCGGACACAGCGGGTAGCGAGGACTCAGGGGAGATAAGCTTCCACCCACATTACGACGGCGATAGCGCCAACTCCAATGCTTCACATAGCACACCTAAGAAGTCAGCAAATTCTCAGGCGTCTATTGATAATAGTACCCTGGCCGGGGAAAAATCCCTTGACAACAGTAATCGTATCTCTGAACTTGAGGGGGATATACGGTATGTCGGGGATAGGGTAAATAACATTGACCGAAAGCTGGACATGTTGATTAACGCCTCTGTGCAAGGTTCTCGTTCAGGTTCCGGATGAGGTCATGACGACGGCGGCCGTGGCATGCGCGATGCGCGCTTCACCCCGGGCTACAGGACGCCGGCGACACACAGCAGGGAGATGATGCCCCCCCCCCCCCGCAGGCTGCGCGACCAACAGGACGCAGACGGGCACCTGGGCAGGCTGCTACAATGCGAGGACTTCGCCATTCCACGCACGGAGGGTAAGAATACCCTCAGAACTAATCTTCATAGCGATACGCTATACCCTAAACCGTACATGTATATAGACCGAGACGGCTGCTTCACAATCAAGAGTAAGCTGGACGCCAGGGCGTCAATTACCCCACTAGAATATATAAATGCCACCCTAGCCCTGACCCTTGACGACAGGGCCTGTACCTGGATGGATAGGGAGTATATTCTTAGGCACCTCATGGACGTTACTCACGACACGCAAGAACGCCCGTGGGACGCTGTCCGGAGGTGGTCAAACCACGTGTTCGACGCCGTGGAAAAGGGCGCGTTCGCGTGGGCAGACGAACAGCGGATCCAAAACGCCAGAGTACGTATCGCCATGACTGGCGGAGGCGGGGCCGGAGTTAAGTCCGAGGGCTCCACACAGCGGGCTGACAAGAAGGAGGTTATCTGCCGCAGTTTTAACATGGCAGCGGGCTGCAAACACCGTGCCCACCATGAAGAAGGTAACATTAAATTTGCACATTTCTGCTCATATTGTGACTCTGTTGGAAAGTCGTGCCCTCATTCGGTGTTCCGGTGTGATCGTAAGCTGCAGGGCTCGGGTTCGGAACGCCCCTATCCGGCAGGGGAGATGACGCAGCAGCCCAGCTACCGACAGTTCTCCAACCAGCAGGTGCAGGGGCCTTACAACGTGTACCAGCCACCGCACCAGAGGGAACGCCAGCACTTCACCGCCCCCACCAGTGTGCCAAAAAACGGACAGTAGGCGCGTCGCCGGCGGCGGCAGGCGCGCCTCAGCTACCAGAGGCCGCGGATGACGGGAGCGGGGGCGATAACCACCGCAACGGGGGGCAGACCCACAGGGACGATGCGGTACACATGGCAGATACCATGCATCGCCCGCAGACTGACAACGCGTCACAGAACGATGGGGCGGCGAAGCACACTACCACTGATGCCCACGGATGTCCACAACAGGGGCAGACAGGTAGGCCCCCAGACTTTGAAAGTATTCGGGATTGTTGTGAGAAAGGGCAGAGGTGCCGACGTAGGGTGGACATGCGCCCACAGGCGGTGGCCGAGCACAGGCGCAGCAAATGGCCGGACATGGTGGCCCCCTCCGTGGGCCCTGATTTGGTCCGTATATACGACTGCGTTAAGGCCACAGGTCTCCCCAATGCCATGTCCGCCCGTTGCCCCCTCCCCACCAACTTAAATGTCCCGGCGTGGGAGGCGTACCTGAACGACATAGGGGATCGTCAGGATACCCTGGACTTCATCAGGTATGGCTTCCCGACCGGGTACATGGGGCCCATCTCTCATACAGTGGGGGTAGACAACCACCCCAGTGCCACCCAATATCCCACTCACATAAGGGAATTTATAGATAAGGAGATGGCCAACAACGGCATCATAGGCCCCTTTGTCCATCCACCATTTGCCCCGTGGTGTCATGTCTCGCCTCTCATGTCAAGGGAGAAGCGGGACACTGACAAGAGGCGGGTCATCACCGATATGACATTTCCGAGTGAAGCATCTATTAATGCCTACGTGGTCAAGAACGGGGTATACGGGATAGAGTCACAACATAGCCTCCCTACGGTGGAACATCTGGTCACTGACTTGGCGGTCATGGGGCGCGGCGCATATATGGCCACATTGGACATTGCCAGGGCTTACAAAAATTTCATGTCAGATCCCTTAGACTGGCCCCTCCTATGCTTCGCGTGGGGGGATGAATATTTTTGTGACCTGGCCATGCCATTCGGCGCACGCGCCTCATCACTGCATATGCAAAATGTGGCTAATTGTATTACTGAAATTCTTAGAAGCAAGGGCATTTGCTGCCATATGTACCTTGACGATTTGGTTCTTATCTCACGTAACAGGGCAGAGGCGGACGCACACTACGACATCGCGCGCGACCTCTTTGCTGAACTGGGTCTTCCGGAGGCCTTGGACAAGGCCCAGCCCCCTGCCAAGTCCATTAAGTGGCTGGGGATCAACGTGGATGCAGGCAGCATGACCCTATCCATCCCCGTGGACAAGGTGGCGCAGGTACTGAAGGAGGTTAGTCTGTACGATGATAGGTCACATATCACAAGAAAACAGCTCCAATCACTTTTGGGCCAATTACTTTTCATAGCTAAATGCGTCCGCCCGGCACGTCTGTTCGTATCCAGATTGTTGGAGGCATTAAGGGCCATGGAGGGCGGCAGAACACGCATCTGCCAGGAGATGCGCCGCGACTTGGTGTGGTTCCAGGAGTTCTGCCTCGAGTGGAACGGTGTCGCGGCTATACCACCCAAGTCCCCCGACACCACCATCCTGGTGGATGCCTGCCTCTCTGGTATAGGGGCCACGGACGGCAGACGGGCGTACGCCGCACAGGTTACTCCCATAGACGATGGAGTTAGAAACATCACCGAGTTGGAGATGGCCAATGTGGTTGTGGCCCTTCATACTCTCATTTCCCCACGGGATAGGGGCAAACATGTGCATGTAAGGTGTGATAACATGGCGGCCGTGTCGGTCTTGTGTACGGGGAAGGCGCTCAATAAGGTTCTCCTTGATAGTGCTAGACATGTCTGGATGTTCCAAGCACTTAGGAGTATTACCATTACATTTGATCACATTCCCGGGGTTGAAAATGACGTCGCTGACAGTCTCAGTCGGGCGCACATAACACTAATTATCGCTCCCTGGCTGCCAATTATATTGAATCTGGACGATTGATGTACGTTGCACCATGTACGCAAGTGTTCAGCGCACTCTCTACCCCACTATGTTGTAGATCCGGCGCTACGCTCGCTGCTTACCCTGGCCAAACAGCGACAGGCGATGGCGCGGGCCCCAGGCACCATCAGGAACCACGCGGGAGCGGTGAAGACCTATCTGGCCTTCATGACGGCAATACGCGAGGACCCGCTGGCCCCAACGTACCAGCAGGTGTGTGCGTACCTGGAGTACGTGGCGGCGCACACACCCGCTCCTGCAACGATCAGAAACAAGGTCTCCCACGTGAGGACGTACCTCACCCTGGCAGGAGGGGCTCTCTCGGGCATAAACCATCCGCGAGTCATTCGGGCATTGGAGGCGTTCGACCGGAACAAGGAGTACAAACCCAGGACAAAGAAGGCGCTACCTGCAGACGTTATGCGCAACGCACTGGCGGCGATCCCGGGGACAGCTACCGGCGATGTGGTCCGGGCAGCTATCCTGCTAATGTACTACGGGGCCCTCCGTCAATCGGAGGTCGCACCCCCTTCCGTCAAGCTATACGACCCCACGCGACATCCCACCCGAGCCGACCTGGAGATCGGGTCGGACACGGCCGTATTGACTATCAAAGCAGCAAAGAACCTACAGCACGTGGGACAAACAAAGCAGGTGCTCTTACGAGCGACGGTAGAGCCGAGGGTGTGCCCGATCACGACACTTACGGACGTCGTGGCGCGCACCCCCACGAGGTCGCGGGCAGACCCACTACTTATGTTCCCCGTGACTCGCGACCCGATCCCTGTCACGTTCATATCCCGACAGTGGAAACGGGCACTGGCGGCGGTGGGAGCGGACATCCCCCAGTACTCCCTACACAGCCTGCGAAAGGCGGCAGCCACACAGGCCTATCTGGCCGGGTGCCCCGAGATAGACATACAGCGACACGGGGGCTGGGCCTCCACGGCGTACAAAAAGTACATAGACTCAGATACGAACAATGTTCAAGAGGCACTGATCTCCGCCATTATTCATAAATCTTAACTACCCCAATCCTTTTTTATATCCCTCCCACCTTCCCCAACTTCCCATATCCACAATCATTGGCAGGTTTGGCTATTTTTATTCACTTTTATATATTATATTACATTATTAAAACTTATATCAACAAAACTTATTACAAATAAAATTTAATCTCCCAAGCCTGCCTCTCTTCTTATTCTCCCCGGGGACGCGGGGTTCTGTAATGGTCTTCTCATGCATATACTGGCAGGAGTGATCATTGCAGACACCAGGTGTCCCCCCATTCCATCTCCCCTCACCTCATAAACACACCAACAGGTGTCCCCACATACTCCCCCCTCCTCATATCCCATTACCTCAAACCAACCCCATTTCACCTCCACCACTCCTACCCTACACATCCATACCACAACTCCTCTTACAAATTACCACCCACCCACCCTACATCCTCAACCACCCTTCTCACACCAATACTCAATTCAATTTTATCTATTTTTATTCACTTTTATATATTATCTTACATTATTAAAACTTATATCAACAAAACTTATTACAAATAAAATTTAATCTCCCAAGCCTGCCTCTCTTCTTATTCTCCCCGGGGACGCGGGGTTCTGTAATGATAGGAAATACGGATAGAACCCCATAATATATAATCACCAACCTCCTGCTAAAGCTAGGTCATGTTGTTATGAGCCTTGTAGGTTTGATGGTAAGGAATACCAAGTCCCAATATGTCCTATTTTTTATCAATGAGTCCTCTATACTTGCAATTCAATAATGTCACATATTAATCATAATCCATATCGAACTTATACTCCAGGTGGAAAACTAAGTTACGAAGGCGACAAACCTTTGAAACGTTTACAGCAACTGTAAGAAAACCATTAATTGTGTGTTTCCTCAGTATACAAAATTCAAAATGTTAAGATATATGAGTCTCTATTCTTCTCCTTCTTCGAATGAAAAGGAAATAGAAAATGAATCCAGGCACCTACATATGAATGTTGGAATAGGCGTTATTTTGTTTTGGTTTATCAAGTAAAAAATATTCAGTTTAAACAAATAATATAAAAATGACTATGTTATATACGATCATAGCAGCCAGTGAACTAGGCAACATGCACAGTCACAACACCGAGTACCCCAGAAATAAATGCGTGCCAGTCATATAAACCCCCAGTTGATTATGTAAGCACTTAGGGTCGGTGGGCCCAGTCTTAATTGGGCCCATGAGGGGTGGGTTCCACCAGGTACCACTTCTACAGTTTTTAATAATTCTGTAATGGGGAATAATCTAGATATATATCCCTCTCTTCTGATAGTTCTTTAGGATTCATACCTAAAAGGCTAACTTGTCCCTATTCCTAGTCACTATTTTCCACAGTTTGTTATGGGGAATAAACTAAATATATATCCCTCTCTTCTGATAGTTCTGTAGGGTTCATACCTAAAAGGCTAAGTCATCCCTATTCCGAGTCACTATTTTCCAAAGTTTGTAATGGGAATAGATTATGTTTACCCACAAGAGAGCCCTCCCAAGAGAAGGAGCATTCCTCGGGGTTTATTCGAAGGCCTCCCAAATATATATACTGCGCTTTTGATGACCCAGGTGATTGTGGTTTTCAGGACAATAGCGCGGCCTTATAAAGCCCTATTAAACTGCAATATGATGATGTCAGAGGGAAATCACACATGTCAGAGACAACAGTCTTTGTTACATACGTGTATAATACCTGAAATTGCCAATTTCAAACAATTACATCACTCCTGTCTGCCAATTTTTTACAATAACATCATATCATGCCAATTGCAGCTCAAATGTGTGTAATGTAATAGGGCCTTTAATTAAGGATAGACAACACCTCTCAGCGGGCCATTTGCAGAAATCCCTATTGCGCGCTCTCTATTGAGGATACAGTAATTTATATTAGTTCATATCAAATGATAGAACAGATTTTTTGCTCTGGTTTTGATTTATTGTTTTCATTCCTGTATTGGAGGAATCAGAGAAGAAAGATAGTTTGATCAAAAAATGTGTGTTATGGTATAAAACCCATACTCATGTTACATAAATAGAACAATGTATCCTTATTTTAAGAAAGTGCCGCGAATTCGCCTCTGAGAGGTGTTGTCTAACCTTTAATTTGAACTGTTTTTGTCAAACTGTCGTCATCCACTCGTCGTCTTTTTGTCACAATGTGGAAGACCCCCTTAAGAGTACTACTAGTTTTGTGTTTGTTCAAACAATCAGTGTCACCATTAATCCTGTGTGTGCTGACACCAAATGAATAATTCTACCACCATGGTTAGTTTGATAAAAGAAAATGTATGGCAGATTGGTAAATTTGGGAAAAGAACAGGGTTGAGGAGTCAATGAACAATGCTTTTCTTGGCCTTCCATTATGTGTAAGCCCATTCAAAATAAATATCTGACATCTGTCCCAACCCCACCCCCCTCCATTGGACCAAAGGAGGGCATTGGATAAGGAATCTACGCGCATTGTCAAAAATGTCAGAGCCCCCGCCCCATCCCCCTTCGATGGGTATTTATTACCATACTCATCATTTCCATATTAGACAACTGGAAGAACATAAACTGAAATGTATGTGAAGTTGTTAAAAAATTAAATGGAAGGCCCCTGAACACAGTTTTTCAGTTGATAAATGGATTCTTCTTTAAATCAACAGTTTTTTAGTAAGTGCACAGTATTCTTCAGTCAATAGAAAATAGAAAATAAGCAGTATTTCTTTACACTTTTCCTATTTAGCTTTACATATTAGTTGACGAGGTTTCTAGGTAGGCTTTAAGCTCAGTCATTCTTTCTAACTAGATGTGACTTGGTTCTTAACCTTCATGTTGTTACTGAAAGGGGTGTCAAGCAGGTAGCAAGTAGCAAAGGTAATTGGTCAGCTAATTCTCCCTACCACAGGTAGCTGAATTCTAGCATTCTAAGCACCTGCAGGTTAATTTTGACTTATTTTGTCGACAAAGTCCTTGGAAAAACCTATAGAAAATAAACAAATAATGGTCATAAATCCCTCTATAATGAACTACTTTCCAAACAACTTAGAAAATATTTACTGTACATGGAAACAAATTAAAAAATATTAATTGTTAGTTTTTCATCATGATAAACTACGCATAATTATATGATTGATGAAAATTCCTATAGTAAAACCTTGTCGTTTGTCGACATATTACCCAGCATGCACCCTGCTTAAGGCTAACCTTCAGGTAAAAGTCAAAAAGTGGGCTATCCGTGGTAGGGTAAATTAGCAAAGTTCAGAAGAGTCAGAGAGAAATAGCATATAACATCAGGGTCAGTGATGACTCAGTTGGACTCATAATGATAGCAGTCAATACTGTTTTATATGTGACCCGTTTTGGCGAATTGAGTCGGATGTCGCACGGGGTCCATTTTTGGAGACCTATCCCATCAGAAAATACAGATTCTTAGCTTTAAAATGAGGTGTAACAGCCGACATCCGACTCGTTGCGACTTCCGACCTGATTTGCCAAAACGGGTCACATATAGGTATGCACACTGACGCTGTCAAAGGAATTCATATTGGGACTATTGGATATCTCATAAACACCACATGCATTTATACAATCATGAGGGTCAACGCGGGGTTAATTGAAATCCTAAGATAAGTAAATGAGATGACCAATGTCATGATATAATGGCAGAAACCCTCATGTTAAAAATGTTTCAAAGCAAAAACAAACCAAATGGATCATATTCTCGTATACTGGCCCACTTGCTTAAATATGGTTTAATTGCATCGATGCACATTCTGGAATGGGTTTTTTTCAGACGGGACACTGGAGGCATACTAAATGCACATTGTCATTGCAAGCCTATACACTGGTCTTTAGGTCACCTATGTGTGGTCATTTGCCACATAGAGCACTAAATGACCAGGGCTGCATTCCTTTCTGTTGTCCTGGGTTGTGGTACCTCGGTGCTCCTGCAAGACTGTTTGTGCAGCTTTGTTGGAGACTCTGCTTAAATCGCATTCCAGACATCAATAGCGTGAGTATCATAGCGATGAGTAAGGGTTCCCAGCATATCAAATTAAATAGTTTGTATAGGGTCCGTTGCTCCCAGCCAAACATGTGACGTTATCATATGTCGCAGCAATGTTCTGTATTGGTTCTTTCCACATTATTTTGATGGCTCCCAATAAAGTTGCTGCAACGAACTGCTGTGGGGTTGCACTGTGATGTTATTGTAACATTCTGGTTACATTCTTCAACCTAAACAAAATGTTTTTATCAAATTCTGCATTTGTTTTGTTCTAAACTCACCAAACAAATAATGTTGTAATGATGTTCTGATTTTGTGAGGTTTCAATTTCCCGATCAATAACATAATTGTTACGTGCCAACTTAGTAAGAAACAAACTGACTTACAAAAAAATTTGGTTGCAGAACGTTTCTGTTACGTGACAAGTTGGCTTTGCTAGGTCCCTCTGTCACCTCTGTAGTCAAGCCTAAGACAACCAATTTGCGGGACAATTTGAGGGTCCCTTTTCAGGTGTCAATAAGGAGCACATAGAAAATCATAAATTTCATAAGAGTTAATGGATATCGATATTTACCTTTAAGTGATGTTAGAAAATAATGTACTTTGTAACGTTCCTATTCATGAATAGGGATATAGATTTAGGGGATGCACTGGTCGTAACTCTATGATCGTATTTCTAGTTAAGATATTTAGAGTTTTTAATAGTGGTGTTTTAGAATTGCAATCTTATGTTTCTGTTTTTAGTTATATATGTCCAGTTACGATTTTTGACTTTTAAAAACATCGTGTTTTATGTGTAATTCTTCCTTCTGCTATTGATTGTCATAATCTCTATGAGTCGAAATGACTTTAACTTGCAGAAAAACTTGTAAAAAAAAAAGTTAGTTTTTTTAAAAAAAACATCTTATCTTACATTTTAAGATGTGAGAAACACTTTTAAGATTCTACTAGTGTTAAACAAGCCTATGCTCTTGTGTGATTGGGAACATTGAAATGTGATTTTCTTGAACATCCTGTCCACCTGCGTTTCTAGGTGCAGAGTTGACATCAGCGGAAATTAAGACATATTATATTGTAGACAGGTGAGCACCTTGCAGCAATGACCTGTAGAACTGAGGCCTCTGTGCTCCGTCACATAACCAAACCCTCGCAACAGCGAGACCACAGCGAGGGTTTAGATTTGGGTCTCACAACAGTGCAAATCACAGTGAGGATTTGGTAAAAGTCTCGCTGTTATATACAAAATTCAGCATCAATTTTTACCCATTTCTAATAATTTTCCCAGACTGAAAATTTTAGGAATTTTAGATCTTGATGTCTAGTTTTCAGAACTGTTTACAGAATTAAAATCGGTCCAGTAGAACAGCCACAAATCAACAGCGGGACCCATCGCAACAGCGACGTCCTTATAGGGACAGGTTGTATTGTGTAAATTGTTGCACAGGGAGGGGTCTCGCTGTGGTGGACAACCCTCGCAACAGCGAGGGGGGTTATGTGATGGACTACTGGGGACTGGTCGTGAAGGAGTACGCTCAACAAGCCCATCCCAGTTTATAGCAATATTAAAGTTTACCAGGAAATATTTTCAAAATTGTCTCCAGGCTCATACCCTGGGGAGAGTTGCATAATACAAAATTAACTAAAGATTAAAAATAAAGTTTGTCACACCAAACCCGACTCTGGCAGTTGTTGGTCTAAGTTGTTTTATTGGTGAGAGAGTTGTGCAATCAACATGTTTCGACTTTTGACAGTCTTTGTCAGGATTCTTAAAAATTAACAAAAGTAATTAAGTTGACAGACTGCCAATCAATTTGTAAAATGTAGCTTTATATATTGGCCTTTTTCCCGTTAGAACCAATGTCAACACCTATCAGCCCAACCTATAATGTCCAACCCTGTTTTGCCCCAAATACAGCATTTTGATTGGCTGGCAAGGTGCCAAATAAATGTCGGCCAATAATTGGCCGATTTCAGCACTAATTGAGATCAAATATTTCAATACAACACACTGACAGGTGATCTCTCAAAATTGATTGGTGGTTGGCAAATTGTTGTAGTAGGTATTGGGTTTGACAATATTGCAGTGTACGCTAAACTGCTGAGTTCACAGTCTGCATCGGCCTCGACTTTGGATTGCAGCCCAGGACATCATTGAGGTAAAAGTATTTTCAAGTTGAGACGTCGACGAAACTAGACCATCCACTGTTAAGACGCTATCCTACATACAGACGCTGTCCAATAAAATCCAGTATTTGTCACTAAGCAGCATTATAAAAATACTATCCTACATACAGATGCTAGCCACCTGCTGCTATCCTACATATGGATGCTAACCCATAAGGGAGAGTTGGTTTGGGGAAAGTGTACCCAGGGTATGGTGGGGTTTTAGGGGGCTAGTGTACCCAAGGTATGGAGGGTTTTTTTAAGGTGGAAGTGAACCCAGAGTATGGAGGCGGTTTTATGGGGGTGTACCCAGAGTATGGAGGGGGTATGGAATTTGTCTGCATAACGAGACCCAGACAAGGACAAGCGGACCTTAGTGAATAGGGCTCAATATTTTGAAGTAGACCCAGGGTTTTGTCAGAAAAGACCCTGGGTCTAGAAAAATTGCTACCTCTCCATGCCCTGGCTACACTACCCCTCCATACCCTGGATACAATACCCCTCCATACCCTGGATACACTACCCCCCTAAAAACCCACCATACCCTGGGTATACCCCTTATACACCCTGTGTACCCTGGGTATTCTATACCCCATATACCACTTCTGTACCCTTGATATTATATACCACCCATACTCTGTACCCTGGGTATTCTATACACTGTATACCCTATTCTATTTTGCATACCTTTTCCATACCCTAGGTCTACATCAACCATACCCTGGGTCCTCATGAAATGCTGGAACTATGATTATGGTGATTGAGTGTGTATGAAAATATTTAAATGAAATGCAGGCTTCTGATTAGCGGACTGTGAAGAAAACCCTGGGTATGCAAGTTTTGTCACTTAGCATCTCTTTGTGGCTTAGTATATGCAGTGGATGCTAAGTGACAATTGTTTTGTCACTTAGCAGCAATTTTGAGGCTTAGCAGCTTGTGCAGCTGCTATCCTACAAAAGGATGCTAAGTGACAAAATTTTGTTGGATATAGTGTCTGTATGTAGGATAGCATCTTAACATCCACATTACAGGTTTGCAACTTAATACTTAAAGGGGTCCTTGCGCATAAACTTTGAAATTGCCAATTTTTGTTTATTTCACTTCGCATATGTATTCCAAATGACTCAAATGACAAGAAGGCAAATTAATAAGACATAAGACATGTAGTCAGGAAATAACAATTCGATTTTGGAACTTCCTAAATAGTGGTCTTTTCAATACTCCCCTTGCTACATTATACTTATGGAAATTTTATTTCAAAATACGTCTTGGGAATCCCAGATCAGGTGACTGAGAAAAACAATTAACAGGAGCTTGTATGGGGCCTAATATGAATATTTTATATTTATGTTCAATTTCCATTTTATATCTTTTTTTGAGAGTCGGGGATTCCCTTTTAATGGAAACCGGGGATTCCCCAACTAGTGTCTCATGAAGTCCCAACTTTAGGAAATTCACTTTAAGACACATAAAAGGGACCAATATTAAGGTCTCATAACTATGTCTACACTACGAATATCCTTACATTATCTCTTGCATTGTCAATTCTTGATTCATATACCATGCTCAAAGAATTTATTCGAGAATATTCATCCTTTATTTATGTGTAAGGTTTCCTTCAAAGGTAAAGATGGTGAAAGGTGAGTTTTTGTGATAAGACATACAGCCAATATACCTTTAAGTGGATGAGATGAGATGAGATGGATGATACACCTAGGTATTCACTGTCTAAAGCTTCCCACCCCTTTGTTATAGCTTCTGCAGAACCCATAATAAGAGTGTATGGTTTCTGTTATTCATTGATACGCCAACAATGCAAGGTTTCATAAGCATAGACTGTGTGAATGTCATTGGTTTTAAGTCAGATCTCAAACACGGGGGCTGTTTCATAATGAAATGAGAAAAAAGATCACTGAGTTTATGGTTCATGAATTAAAATCAACTCGATCTCTCATCAGAAGCTATGGCAGTTTGGGTGTTGTTTCAGTGGCATTTACGAGAGTTTTGGACACATGTACAATAGTTTAGGTTGTATTTGCGTGACCTTCCACAGGCAACAGCTTGTTCAATCTCCTATACAATTTCCGAAACATAAATGTTAAAAAAAAAAAACACAGCCGCGGAGGTTGTTATGTAACAGGAGATTTATTTGACATGGTTAATAATGGTTGGCGAGGTAAGTTTCAAAGGCCACATTGATAAAGCCTTGATATGAAACAATAATTACATGTGTGTAATACCCTTATGGATGTAGTAATGCTAGGATACACTCACAATATTCACACAACTTTCTCAGACCAAATGTGTGTCCTCCCTTAAAGGTCATATTCAACCTACTGAAAGAGCGCTGCTGGTTTGACACCGATACACTTTCCCTACTGCCGATATACAATCGGCAGCCCTGTCAATAAGATATATCAACATGTTGGTAACTATTTCCTGCCAATTATATATTGGCAGCCAATTTTATAAGTACAATTCGGTGCCGAAAGTCTGCTGAAAGTTGTTGTCCCCGATATGTTACGTTTCCATGGACAGGCTCATTTTTGGCAGCGCTTACTTTTGGTATGTGGAATATGGCCTTTACTCAATACATAATAACTGCGGAATGCACGAGACTTTGACCTTTTTAAACACGTTCTTAACCTTATACATGCAACATTATCCCTTTCCTGAAGAGTATCATATGACTGTAGCCCCATTCGCTGTATGCAATTTGAAGTTACTTACAACCTTCTATCCCTTTCAGAAAAGGCATAGAAATTACTTTGTCACTATTTTGAAAACCTTTACTTCAAAGATAAGCACGGGGATAATCAAACCTTAGAAGTAATTAGAATCAGGCATTTAAAAGTCGGCTCGGTTATTTAAGCCCCATACCCACTAGGCGATTTCACCGGCGACTGGCAACGGGAAATTGCAGAATCGCTGGTAAAATCGTCACCAGTTAAGATCACCTGTTGGTATTTAATAATGAAATGTTATGAACTAACAGGTGATCTGAGTTGCTTGCGATTTTATCAGCAATTCTGCCAGTTGCCCATCGCCAGTCGCCGGTAAAATCGCCTAGTGGGTATGGGGCTTTAAACACCCATTGTTAGTTTCATCTCTGAAGTTGAACCTCTGAAAGTATCAGTTTACTCAGAAACATACAAACATGAAGCAAGCTTTAATTTTAAACTATTTTAGGTGCAAAGGGGGTTATCTGAAAGAGTGACGTCAGAGTGGCAATTGAAAGCTCCAGTGAATGCACTTTAGGAAGCCAATCTAAATCTTATTTCCATGCTAAAGTGAATGGTTTCGATTGTGAAATGTTCTGTGATAAAGACGTTATCTATAGTGAACGGTTAGTGTGCACATTATTATTACGCGCTGGGAAAAAAAACTCTCATTGAGGTCGTATTCTGCTATACAATGTTAAGCATGGTATTTATGGAAATCTTGACGATTTCTGGCCAAAAAGCTAAAGATCGGCAGTCAGTCACAGTATTCTTATCAATCAGGATCATTTGAAATAATGTACAACCCTGCAAGCTCAAATTGGTTTTAGATAACGTCTTCATAACCTTGTCATCTAATTTGCCTGAAGCGCTGGCGGTGTATTGTCAACAGCATAACCAATCATGAAATTATAAGCTGTATGTTACTCACGATTCTACTCGCGATTTCCGAAATCGGCGGTAGAAAAAACGGCTAAAGCGGCATACCCACTATGCGATTTACCGTCAGCCGACGCCGACGGTCAACAGCCGTCGGCGTCGGCATAAAATTATCAAACTTGTTTAATATGGATCGGCAGTCCCGTCGGCGTCAGCGTCGGGCATGGGCGCCGACGCCGACGCCGACGGGACCGCCGAATATGTATAGGTATATGCCCTGTTTCCACCAAAAGATTTTTCTTCAAACGATTCCAAAAAACCAATAAGAATCGTCCAGATTTGTAAATCTTGATAAATCTTTCAACAAATCTGTTGGTGGAAACAAAAAATTGTCCAAACAAACGATTCAATGGACGATTTTTGACCTTGTTGGGTGACAAAAATTCCCCAGGGACGACAGACAAATTATTTGACATGTTAAATAATTTTTGACGATTTTGGACACTTGGACGATTTTTCCACACAAATCTTGCATTCATCTTCTGGTGGAAACAGGAAATCTTAGGACGATTCAGTAAAAAACAAATATATGATAAAATATAATAAATATACGGGGGGGAATACAAATAATATATGCTATTACAATGAATTAAACCATATTTGTTGAGTAGAATTATTGTTTAATGAAATCGTTGGTAAAATCGTTGGTAAAATCATTTGATGGTCTTTTGGTGGAAACACAAAATTGTTCAATGAACCAACACTGATGAATGATTTTTTTCTAATGTCCAAGTCATCTGTCTTTGTCTGATGAAGAAATCGTTCAATTTCATCTCATCTTTTTGGTGGAAACAGGGCATAAGTCACCAGGGTTCGCCGAGGCCAACGCCGACGTCGACGGGACCGTCGACGCCGACGCTGATTCAACAAAACGGCGGCTAGTGGGTATGGGGCTACAGTATGAACACGTTGCATATCATTAGAGAGGATTTTAAATTCTCTTTCATATGGCATATGACACCAACTCAACTTAACTTAACCATCGAGTTGAGGTTGCTCGTGCAGTGTGGCCGGGCCTTTAGCCTCAGTTTATTTCTTAACCTCATTTAGAGAAGGTTAGAAATTAGCAGATATACCCTTGTCATACCTAAGCTTAGGCATGGCATATCCTCCCTCTAACAACTACAATTTTTAGCAAATTATCATATAAAATATATTAATATTACAATTCCATAACAATAATATAAAGACATATCAAATATGTATATATACTACTTCATAGAGTTTATGGTAAAACCATTGTTAGCACTCCCCCTCCCCCTAGGTCAAAGGCCAAAGGTGAGGTGGGGAAGTGCACCCCTGCTGTGAGGGCAGTGGGAGTCTGGACACCAAGGTGTACACATGACTATTGTGTAACAGCCTAGGCTTAGGCCTAAGGTTAATAACCTGTGACTGAAGAACAATACATTATCATCAACCTCTACTCCTGTCTTCAATTCTTCATTACTCCCCTCAACATCCAAACATTGAAAGTACTATCACACTAAAACATAAAGTACTTCACCCTCCTTCATTCCAACTCTCACTGATTGGCGCTAAATCCGTGTCTACCGAGTAGCAAAAAACCATCAATATTTTTCTCGCATCTTAATTCTTAGATAAGATTAATGTTATAGTCAATAACCTTTAATTTAAAATAGTATAGGCCTATAGCTAACAACGGGATGATAAGAAACATCACCAAGTGAAAAGTGAAAATATCTAACTAAAAAAGGAATCTTAAGATTTAAAACTAGTGTGAGACACCCCTGACTGTGGAAGTGGCCTACTGAAAATGACTGGCCGAAGGACACTTGTCGACTTCTGTCAGCATCAGACCAATTTATCAGGGACGAACGCAGCTTTATTGTAATTGGATTATCTAAAGTACTGTCATTATGAATTCGATTTCAATAGTTTTTCTTGTATTTTTGGTTAATCTTTCATCGACTCGTCCGTGGTTGAACTGCTTAATGACATTTCCAGGGATAGAAAACGAGATCTTGAAGGGAGGGTGTCCTTTTGTAGAAATATCAGACGCCCTTTCGTGAAAATGTGAGGAAAATGTTCGTTGCCCATTCTGGAGCATTTTACATTGGAACAAAGAGAGGCAATTAGTTCAAAATTTGAGAAGGGGGATAGCTCCGGGTGCACTCCCCCCCCCCCCTCCCCCTTTATCCTTCGGAGCCATCCATAAATGCGTCACACTTTTTCAGGGTACTTTTAGGACCCATCCAACCCGCTGTCACACTAAATTTGCTGTTTTAGATATAAATATAAGGATCATGTTCAGGCAGTGTCACACTTTTCAACCTACCCACCCATCCCCTAGTGTGTGGCATCATTAATTTTATGGACGGCCCCTTCCCACATGACCTACAATTAATGCAGTGGCGGATCCCCCCCGCCCCCGCCCCACGCCCCCCCCCCCCCCCCTCCCCTAGACCCAAGGGACAATTTTTTTGTCATCTTAAAATGGGAAGATCTATGTAAAAATGGTGTTTTCATTTTTCATTTTTATAAGGGGGGTCAGGGTTTGCCCACCCCCCCTTGGGCACTGGCTCTCAATCCGCCCCTGATTAATGACTCAGGAAAGATAACACTTACCTTCACGAGTGTTTCAATTCGTCTCAATATGATCAATTCTCCTGTCCGAATAGTGCTGCCCAGGTAATAGTACTTGTCCTGTGTATCTCCATAGACCTATATCTACTCCTGGCTATATAACGTCCCCTTCTCCTACTGCTGCAACCCCCACCGTGCCCGTGTACATCCACCGCTGGTACCCATCCTGTAGGCTTCCACCAACACTAACGCGCCGCGGTCGACTGGGGTCTGCGGGAGACAGCGAAGCTCTGCTGGGTTTCAGCGGAGGGAGACGGGCCCAGCGGTGACGCGGTCAATCTGGGATGAGACGCTTTCCGCGCCGGGAAATAGTCCGTGATGTGTATTGTTCTTGTAACGAGAGGGGTGGAGCGCAGAGTGGTGGTGTCTGGGAGGTAGAGAAGGAGCAGCCCAGGGTTTGGCTGGGGGCATTCTGCAGTGAATATACCTCATTGCCGAGAAAATAGTCCGTGACTGAGAGTAGTACTATTCTTGTACCAAGAGAGGCGAAGTGGCAGAGTGGGCTGGAGAAGGCCACTGATGCCCACAGCTGCCCACTGCGCACGCGCAAAGGTTTCAGTGATAGCCGCCAGAGGGCTCTGCTGGACGTCAGTTGGGTCAGTTGGAACTAGCCTCCTCGTTCCCGGGGCCTATGACAGTCTGCCATCTAAAAGTGAGATTTCCCACCTCCCCAACAATCCTTTGCGGCCAACTTATTTCTAGCAAGCTTGGGCCAAAACAGTTAACCAACGAAGGGGTTTTCCTTACTAAAGGTTTGCTGACCAAGAAAGGACTGAAAAACCTAAAACTTAAAATGGCTTATGCCCTATAGGCCTAACATAGACATACATAACACTTATGAATCTCTATGCCTTTACTAATGCCTATACTAATTAATGCTGATTGCAATATCATAATAATGTTTCTGTGAATGTTTAATCTAGCTATATCTGAGAATTATCAAACATATTTTCCTCGTGACATTGTGTCCTGTGGTATATTCAAGTGCTCTTAGTTTAATTATCAGATCCCTTTGATTCTGTATAAAATAAAGTCAGATGGGCAAAATCTGCCCTTTCTTAACCAGAGGACCTATATATATAGACAGCCAATGAAAATATTCCTTCTAACTGGGGAATCCTCCAATGATCACCATGTAGTTTCAGACTGGTAAAGTCCCCCTGTTGAACAGTGGGACGCACTAGAAAGTCTAAGTTGTATTATGCGCAGAAAGGGTGTGTTACCCAATGGTCTGAAAGGTGTGTCGCTAGTTCCTCACGAGAACAATGGTTGTGTACGTTATGAGGTGACATGACAGGCGTAGCCTGCATACTCCCCAGTCGCGTCGCATAACACAGTTATACTAGGATTACACTGGAATCTGAAGCGAGAAAGGAGTATGGCGTAGCCTGGGGCTAGTGCATTACCACAAGGTACCTGGACAACATCTTACAGCTATAGACCTTGTGCAGACGTGGTCACTTGTATGGGGGTAGACCCCTAAATTCGACAGGGCGACATGGCCCTTTTTTGGCTTAGTGACATGCGACATGATCATTTTCTTAAATTCGACAGGGCAACATGATCATTCCTTAAATTCGACAGGGCGACATGATCATTCCTTAAATTCGACAGGGTGACATGATCATTTCTTAAATTCGACAGGGCGACATGGGGACCCCCCATCTACACCCCCACTTGTTGTTGATCACCATGTGCTCTTCCTAGCCACTGACCACATGGCTATCAGTACATAAATCAAGAAATGATAAATCGTATGTAATAAAAATAGAAATGTTCATTAATAAATGACATGATTATTTGAAAACATTAAACAAAATGAAGTGTTCTAAATTGACCACCAAGATGGCGTCTACCCTTCTTTTATTATGATGATGTCAGCTGCAAAACGTCTATAGTGGATCAGACAAGCTTAGAATGACAATTATCACGAGTCGGTTACAACAAATCCGATAATCAGCTGTCTCTGGTAGGGGGAATCTAGTGATAATATAGTATTGAATGCATTCAACGGACTCCCTAATGATTGATAATTAATGAAAAATAAGGCTCTGGTGCATGTGCAACAAAACGTGAAATCAGCTATCTGTGGGGAGGGGTGTGGTGTGTACATTATGACAGCAACTCTATGCCCAGGGAAGAAAGTAACACTAATATAACGTTGCAGTAATGTTCTATTTGGTTCTCGTTTGGTTCTTGTTATGTTATTTTGATGGCACTGAATAACGTCTTTAGAACCTAACTTTACAACATTGCACTGTGACGTTATTTAAAATTCTGGTTGGGTTATTTCATGTAAAAATAATGGATCCAGAGGACAAGGTCTTTATTGAAAAATATACATAGATACAGTCAGCAAACTGAACATTTGACAGGAGTATTGATTTTGGTGATCGAAAAGCTGAAAGGAAGAACTTGTGTAAACAGGATTTTGGCTAAATAAAAAAAAAGAAAAATGTTGTTATAACATTCTGTATAGATAAGGTGTCAACTTCGCCAGAATGTGGTTTATTAAAACAGTCTGTCTTTGAGAGTCTTAATCTAAAGTAAAGAAACTGGTAAGTGTTAAGTGAAAATTGTGACCAAAATGTATGGCCACAGAACGTGCTTGTTATGTTGCTGCTCGTCTACTCCCTACTGATGCCGATAATAAGCCCATCCCACATTGGGTATATCCCAGGGTTGGACAAGGGTTGGACAAAATAGCCATATAAGCCATCCTTGTCACCTAGAGTTGGGATTACTGGAATGAATAAGAATTATGTTTTTCTATATCCCCAAGTACTGATAAAATGTTATGATTTCTTAGATTTTACCATTTGATATATTTGCAGGTTTGCCAGCCAATCAAAATGCTGTATTTTAGGGAAAATAGGGTTGGATATTATAGGTTGGGCTGACAGGCTTTAACATTGGTTCCTATGGGAAAAAAGCGAATATATAAAGCTGCATTTTAAAAATGTAAGGAGCAATTTGTCAACTAAACCTCCATAATTCATTTTGTCTTACACTTCTATCATTGGGGATTGAATTAGAAAGAAATTGCTATGTAATTTTATGGTAAAATATGATGGTCATGTATACCGGGATGGGCTTATTACTGTCAGTCCATGCAGAAATCTGCTTACAATCAATACACCTCCTTGGTACAGCCCAAGGTCTGTCTTATAGGAATTGATGTTGTAATGTGTTATTGATTTAGGAGAAGCGCCTTAATGGAAGTCTCCCATAAACTCCCACACAAAAACTCAAACACACGACAACCAATGAAGTTGGCGTCTATGAGACATTTCATGAAAATGATTGAACTATAGTGGTTAAATATCTTGTTAATGTTAGGGGTGCTATTAGATGTTGCATGTTTATGCCAATGGATATTAGCTAGCTCCATTCGCTGCCTGCCATCAACCAGACTGCATGTCCAATCCATAACATAGTTCCGCATTATGAATGACATAATAATCACATTAAAGGTCAATGTTTATTAATCTCAAATGTGCATTGCTAGTGACAGGATCTCCCATTGACAATGAACAATCCAAAGGGGTAACGTCCACTCAACCACAGCCAAGCAATGCTCCAGCTCAACTAACAGTCTATTCACTTCAATTCCAACTCCAGAACCTAGCTTAACGGTACCAATCTTTCCAGGATGTTTATCCAACAACAGTGTGTAGTGCTCTGCTGGCTAGTGCACAGAATGCACCTTATACATGATTGTTTACCTCTGCTTGCCTCATGCTGCAGTTGTACGCTCTCCTCTAACATTGAGTGTTAGACTCTTAGCCCTGATTCTTAGTTCAACACTGGAACAGCTAAGTTAAAGTCTGGACTGACCATCCACATCAGTACATCATTTTCAAAAATGAATATAAAGGGGAAACCTAATTTCATATTCTTTATATTCACACTGTTGTCGGATTTTTGTGCATGGTGTAGCACTGAAATATTTTCACAATAGTTCTCTTCATAATACCTTGCAAGGCATCACGGACCATCTCGCTAATCTCAGAGATCTTCTTTGGTCACCTACCCAGCACATGTTTAATATACATTGGGTAAGGTTTGCAGTATTTTTCATACTCAATGATATCCTTTTCCAACACCTGTAACTTTTTTTTCTATCTGCCATTCCCCCTTCAGATAACTTTTCATTATACGACATAAAGGAACCAAAGTATGTAGTTACAAAACGATGTAGCTTGGAAATGAGAATGAGCAAAAATACAAAATTCTAAAAATGTAAACCATTGTAGGAATGTTACACTTAGCCCAAAGGTTAAACCAATAGCACGGGCTATGTACGCAATGTCGTATATAATAGGTAGGGTGTGTTGGCTAATAAGATGATCTATATATGTACACAACGTACAATCAAACCATCTATAAATTCCCATTTTCATATACTACTCATGTATTCATGAATTGTCTTATATACAACGAACTGACGTCGCGCGTATGTTCATCGCAAGTGAAGCGCTTTATTCTTTGAGATCCATTCCTATCTCAGAGTTACAAGTATAGCAATTTATATATTGACTAGAAATAATTCAGAATATCAATTATAGACATTAACATGCATATGTCCGTGGGAAGACATTTAAACATTTATTTCACAAAAGTGTGAAGTGTAAAAGATCGAATAAATAGTCCAGATCGTAATATATCTAATGGAAATATCGGATACGGTAAATGAAGCTCTAGAATTTTGTTTGTTTAGCTACTTCAGATCCGCCATAACCTTGGAAATGTTGTAGTGATATCGTGTAATGGGGACCTAGCATATAAGGTGATGACACTGATGGATACTTATGACTGTAAATGCTAAGATGCAATTTCAAGGTTTGGAACAACCTGCTATCATAACTGATCCAATACGGTCGTGCTTCTTAGTAAAGGAGAATTCTCCCTACCACGGATAGCTAAATAACAGTATTTTATGCACCTGCAGGCTAATTTGGACTAATTTTGTTGACAAAACCCTTGGAATAACAATAGAAAATAGACAAATAAATTGTTATATTTCCATTTATAAGGATTGAATTTTCAAACAACTTTGAAAATAATAAATACATATGTATACAAATTGAAAAATAATGATCACTAGTTTTTCACCATATTTAAGAAAAAATAATGACATTATTAATAATAATATCACCCTGGCACCTAAAAACATTTTTCACTAAACCTAATACAAACAGCCAAGGTAGCCTATAACACACCTGATGAGATCCTGTGATCGAAACCAAAAATGCAAATGGGTTTAGGAGTATTCAAAACTACTAAATTAAGTCCTAAACACAAAAAAAGTGCCCCAAATCTCACCTGAGTGAGAGGAGCGAAATGTCAACCAATGAAATGCTCCCTAACATAAACCCAGTAAACAAAAATGACCAAGAATGAATCTCATTGGTCAACCCAACAGCTCTGAGGGGGTGAGTGCATTCACTGCAGTCACCAGGTCATTTGTGGTCGTGTGAGCCAACCTTGCCTCGTCTCCCCCCAAAATAATGACATTATTAATGACAATTTATATGCTAAAGCCTTATGGTTTGTCGACATATTACCCAGAATACATCCTGATCTAGGATAACCTGCAGGTAAAACTCAATAATTGGGCTATACGTGGTTGGGAGAGTTAAATGGGGTTTCATTTTACATGCGGGTCTCCCAGGCAAGCAGGGACATAACAAGCACATTCTGCAACCGTACCTTTTTGGTTAGTCTGTAACCTGCCCAATTTTCAGATAACAGTTATTTTAGGTAAAGTTGAGACTTACTTTAAAAGAATGTTATAATGACACTTTATTTTAGTGAAGTTGAGACCTGACTAAGAAATAACATTATGATCATGTTATTATATTTTGAAAGAATGTTACAATAACATCATAATAACGTCCCAGGACGAAGTCACAACAATAGGTTATAAAGACGTTTTGGGAGCCATCAAAATAATGTTACAAGAACCAAGGAAGAACTAAAGGGAACATTACAATAACGTTGTGATAACGTCATATTCTTGCTTGGGGTGACCCCAGCCTAACACCCCAAGTACGACTCTGTAGGAGGTAATTCTAAACAAGACTGGTGACGTCAAAGGAGGCAGCGGTCCCATTTTATTAACAGCGCACAAAATCGCCTCTGTACTCTAATAATGACAAAAAAAATTGTTATTTTTGAATTTTACTTGTCCTGTCCTCCCTTTTTTCTCAGACATGTGAACTATTACAGAGAAATGGATACATCCTGGTGACAGCCCTAGATCTGGGGAAGAATAGTTCATTCCATTTTTTTCCCAAAAACATCATATAAAAGTCACATTTAGAAGTTTGAAAATGATGAGAAATTCCATTTTTTGACAAGTCATGATGCTTTCAAAAACCACCGGTGCAAATTGAAAAATACCGGCACCCAGCGCCCGGCAACAGCTTAAGTGCATGTGTACTAAAGGTAGGAGATAGGCTTGAGGCGCCCGGCAACAGTGACATATATACGTTGAACTTGAACTTTTTCCCGGCGCCCGGCAACAGTGACGTTGTATGATGACCTACTTTTTGAACATAGAACTAAGTGCATGTGTACTAAATAACATTGGTAGATGGAGAAAGCGACGCCCCCGGTAACAGAGGCGTAGATTTTGAATATTAATGAATGAAAATGCCAGCACCCAGCGCCCGGCAACAGTGCAGGTATACGTGTACTAAAAGTTTAGGCGCCCAGCAACAGTGACATATGCATTGAACTTGAACTTTATGTAATGGCTAGCGGGAGCAGCGGTGCCTATTGTGCATCATCGGAATGATGTATGTAGGCTTAGATCTAAACAAACAAGATGTTGTTATTGTGTCAGGACTCCCACATCAGTGTTGGGACTCCCACATCAGGGTTTTTAATTCAATTAATTGATGTTTAATCACATTGGAATAATTACATAGAATAAAAAAGACACTTTTATGTCATATTTGGTTAGACCTCTGGGTCCATTTCGGACCTTGGCCTAGTGGCTACATGTGGTCCAATGGACCCAGAGTTAAATATGTAAATATGTAAAGACACAACAACATTTGATAGACATTTTTACATAGTTCTATTCATACTTAATGACAAATTCCTAAGACTATTTCGCCTCTCATGGAAGCTCCGCTCCAGGACAGACATTAAGACTTGTTTAATTTTACAAACGAAAGCTTCAAGATTATAAGTCAAGAGTCGCTTCGAGTCACATGTTAGTGTTTACATATGGGTAGCTACCAACCAGGCATTTTGCACCAGCATATTCAGTTTATTTTAACAAAATGCTATTTGGAACATTATCTTTTTCATTTACATATCAAGATAGAAATGGGCAGAGCGTATTACAAGCTTTGAAAATGCTTTTTCCCATGAACCTTGAAGGGATCCAAAACTAATAAATTCAGCAAAATTTTCCAAACTCCAATAATCATGGAAATCCATTCCATGAACCTATTTCTTGCCCATATTAAAACCAAAACCATGAAATATGGTAGAAAATCATTAAAAACAGGTTTTCTTGTTCAATTGAATTAATGTAGATCTGCAAAAATTGTGTTTGTTTACAAACAAATGGAAATATTACCATCTCTCATAGAAGTCTACTTTGGTTTGTGCTAGTTTTCACAGCTAATACTTTACCACTGACCTTAACTGGACTCATCTAATATATTTCTATACGGTCTTCTCTGAGTTTTGACAATTACTTTTAATAAATTGGTTTTGGCTCCCTTTAAGCCTGTATTCCACGATGCGCTGTGGTCACATGCGTCGTCAGCTTGCATTGCAACGCAAGTGATTAATGCATCTTGGGTGGAATGCAAGGTATATTCCTCGATACGTTTTACTTGCGTTTATGATGCGTTGTACTTACGTTATTAGGAAACGCAAGTTCACATGCATTTTAACTTACGGTCAGATACCAACATGTTGGTACCTGAAACGCAAACTACTTGCATTTCCTATATGGAAGCAATGCAAGTGCCACTGAACGCATCGTGGAATATAGCCTTTAAAGGGAGCCAAACACAATGTAGGGTCAAAATTTTGCAAATTCTATTAACTACTGAAATATATTCTATGGCCATAGCCTAGGCATGTGGTAAAATATAAACTGTGAATACAGACTTAAACTGCATTTAAATACATAAAAACTCATCCCACATCAATTTTGGTGACCCACCAAAATTGGTTTGTTTACAAACATTGCTGTTTTCAGGCATACATGACATGAGAATTATGAAATTTAAGTGAAGTTATCATGATTTATACTGTACCAATGGCTAAAGTTAGACTCTTAGAATGTATTTTCATAGAAATTTCAGTTTGCAAAATTTTGTCATATTTTGACACAACATTGCTTTTGGCTCCCTTTAAGTCACGATGTGGCTGGAAGGGGGAGATCAAAGGGAGAGCCAGAAGTAAGCGCTCAAAATGACTTCAGGAAAAGGGCCCAGATGAAAACCAACATTGTTCGCATGACCCTGTATCACCAGGGTGTTACATTGTTAAGCTCATACCAAGACTGGAATGTCTCATAAGATGGTTCGTGTACAGTTAAGCTCAGGACTCTTAAGGGGGTACCAATTGAGTGATCTGATCTAAATTCTGGTCGAAATACATGTCAGTAGTGACCAATACCTATCATTGTTACATATTTTGCAAGCAATTGACCTATTTTCTGGTCGCTTCCCTAAATGGGTGCACTATAAGTTCTGGTCGTTCTCGACCAGTTCTGATCGTTTTCAACAGGTTCTGGTCGTTTTCAACCAGTTCTGTTTGTTCACATTGGATTTAATCGCGCAGTGGTTAACCCCCTCGTGAGGCTGCATATATATGTAGACCAGACAGTCATAAATCCGTTTGATGGTTGTAGAGAGCTTTTCTTTATTGCTGATAAGGCACACTTATAGTCTGAATCCTTGACACACACACCAACTGCTCCAAACTGAACAATACTCTTTTTATTATTATTATTATTATTATTATTATTATTATTATTATTATTATTATTATTATTATTATTACAAGCTGGAACCACACTCAAGTAAAATGCTACGTAATTCATTCATTATTTTCATCTCATTTAATAAAACCATGATAAGTATGAGTAAATTCGTCCCTTTATTAAACAGATTCTCATTAGCATTATTCTTGCACAAGTTAGAACCACACTCAAGTATAACGCTTCATAATTTGTATCTTATTTTTTTCAGAAAACCATAATAACTCAGGGGCGGACCCAGGAATTTGTAGAGGGGGGGCCCAAAAATATGAATATAGGGGGGAGGGGAGGGGAGGGGGGGGGCAAGGCCCGTCCCCCCCCCCCCCCCGATCCGCCCCTTACTTATTAAGTTTGAGGGAACGTACATACTTTTGGTAAACAGATTCTGACACTGAGTACGACCCCCAGACACTTAGTACGACCCCCCAGACACTCACTGAAGCTTCCAGACACACACTATGGGCACCACAGTGCTCAGGGCGGGAATATGGCCAAACCTCTGCCTGGAGATTGAAGGAATGCTCGGAGAGTGTAGAAATGGGAATGGCGACCTGGGTCAAAGGTCACTTCCTGAATGTCGGGAGATGAGGCCTTAGGCAGTGTGTGGGGGCCTTGGGCAGTGTTTGTGGGTAGTTGGTAGTGTCTGGGGGCCTAGGGTAGTGTGTGGAGGTCGGAGGAAGTGTGTGACCCTTTTCTTCAATGCAGTGAGATCGCCATTGCCGCGGTGACGGCCGTTGCTAGGCAGCGGCCGCCCCTAGCAACAGCAAAGTTACATAAACTCAGAAGAAGTTTGTTATGATTTCAGTACTTTTAATGAAACAAATTTCACACTCTTAGGATTGTTGAATAGGCATTTATCTCTATAATAATTCCTGCAGTCGCCAAGTTACATATTACAGGTTCCTATGGCCGCCACTTTGGTTTGAGACTAGCTGCTCCCTTACTTGCACTTACTCCCTGTAACAGCTGATCCTGTCAGGCAACAGCAGGGGGAGGGTGCCAGCAGATGGGGCAGCTGACTTGTTTTCAGCAAAAGTTACTGACAGTTGCTATGGTTACCAATGTTTTTAGGCTAATTACAGCAAAACACTGAGATGGGGCACTTTCTCATGTTGAAATTCTTTTTTAGGAGGTCTCATTTGATAAGAAAATGTTTAGTTTGAATGGATTAGGGCTATTATTAAACATTTTCTGATTAGCATTATACTTGAGTTAAACAAGCTAGAACCACACTCAAGTATAATGCTATGCAATCTTATTTGTATTTTTTGATAAAACCATTTTATATTTGAATGATCTTATCCTTTTATTAAGCAAATTATCATTATCATTATTCTTTACATTACACAAGCTAGGACCGTCCTCAAGTATAATGCTAAAAAAAATCTCCCACAAAAAAAATACTCCCACACACTACCAATGACACTATTATTACCCACACACTATATTCACGACTCCCACACACTACCCATGAATCCCAAACACCTACAGCTCCCACAGTGACACTCAACCTATGTACAGCTTCTACACTCGATCTTTAGCTCCCACACACAACCTACAGCTCCTACACTCGACCTACAGCTCCCACACTCGACCTACAGCTCCCACACTCGACCTACAGCTCCCACACACAACCTACAGCTCCTACACTCGACCTACAGCTCCCACACACAACCTACAGCTCCTACACTCGACCTACAGCTCCACACACTACCCATGACTTCCACAGGACTCCCACATACTCCCCACGGCCCCCACTCATTCCCCATGGCCTCTACAACACTCTGGGCGGGAAAATAACCCAACCCGTGCCTGGAGATTGAGAATGGTTGGAGAGTGGTGGTTTTCAAAGCTACTTCCGGCCGTTGCTAAGGAACGGCCGGCCCTAGCAACGGCGTTCATGCCGAGTTTCCACTCGCGAAATGACCAATTGTGCTTCACAAAAACAGAGTATAATACAAAGCAAATCTGAGCTAGTATTCAATAATGATAAGGGTCGCAATTCTAAGCTGTGGTGGTCTACTGACTTCCCTGTACCTCTAAAAACTGAAGGAAATGATCGGAGGTTCGTTGCTAAGTGACAGCCAAGCCAGACATAGCCTCCAACCTGACATTTTATCCATTTACGTTTCTAGTTGGCCAACTCTGACAATCTTGAATTGGATTATTGTTATTAGAACCATGTTAAATGGACCTATGCCACATATGTGGCAACTGCTTTGCTTTGAGACTAGCTGCTCCCTTACTTGCACTTACTCCCTGTAACAGCTGATCCTATCTGGCAGCAGCAGGGGGAGGGTACCAGTAGATGGAACAGCAGCCTTGTTTTCAGCAAAAGTTACTTGTAGTTGCTATGGTTACCAATCTTTTTAGGCTAATTACAGCAAAATACTTAGTTGGGGCACTTTCTCATGTTGAAATTCTGTTTTAGGAGGTCTCATTTGATAAGAAAATGTTTAGTTTGAATGGATTAAGGCTATTATTAAACATTTTCTGATTAGCATTATACTTGAGTTAAATTATTATTCCTTTTATTTATACTTGAAAATGTGCATTCAACAAATTGCTGATTTTCAATGCCTTCCAGTTCAATCATTACAGTATTTCTTGATTTTTATAAAGCCCCTGGGTAGTGTCCGGTTTGCCTCACTATCAAAATACTGAGAAATGGATCTCACTAGGAGCACACAGTTTAAAGATACTAGATGCTGTTCACCTAGATCCCACCTGGTGGCTTTTCAAAGAACTAACAACCGATTGTAATTAAATGCATTTTGAGAGTTTGTACATCCAAATGAAATGAATATATTGATAATGTAAACTTAATTAACAATTTTTCATATAACTCACGTGATAATTTTATAAGATCAAATTTGCATATTTTAAAGTAGCCACTCAAGTCTATTTTACAACACTTTTCGTTGGAACTTTTCTTAGAAATGGTCAATATTGACATGAATTGGCTAGGTACATCTTGCTACCTATAGTAAAGCTACCATGTTTGAACAAAATATTGTTGGTAGTATTTTTACTGTGGTAAAAAATGTCATTTTTCCCATTGAAATCAATGGTAAATGGTGATTTTCTTCATTATGTAGTAACTATTTTAAAGGGGCATTCTCGTCCTCCCGTCGTTAGGCTTACATACGCCGACGTAAGCCTAACGACGCAACGGCCGGTGACGTGTTTTGCACTGTCAGAATGTAATCCAGCGACGTGATTGGTCACGTCACGAAATTGGCGCGGCCGTACGGGAGTTACAACGTAGCAAATTATGCCCAACTCACGGACGAGAATGCCCCTTTAATGAATGGTGAAAAGTGAATATTTTAATTGTTATGGCCTTTATATGACCTGACATTCACGGGAAAAAATTAGCCTTGTGTCTTTTTCGAAATCTGCTGCGCATCAGCACATTGTGTAGAAACAGCAAAGTGTGTACAGTTACACTGTGCTCAATTGTGCTGGATTGTGCGTCAATTTCTGTGCGTTAATTGTATTGATGCGCAGCTCTCACCACTGCAGCGTGAAGGGTCTTGTCGCGCAGGTTACATAATACACCCCCGCCGCCTACCCCTGCCCACCCCCGCCCACCCCCGCCAGCCCCACCACCTGCGTCAGGCAGTATCTATATTTAGCCTTGGCCTGTATTAAACCTGTGGTGATTTTTCAGCCTCCCCTCGGCCTCCCCAACCCCAGCCCCAGCCTTCTGAGGCCCTCGTGCGTGATTCTGGTGTTCTGACGGGAGTAGGATGACTAGGGGCCGGGGAGTGTTAAGGGGGAAGCCCCTGAGGCCTCCGTGCGTGATTCTGGTGTTCTGACGGGAGTAGGATGAGTATAGGGCCGGGGAGGGTAAAGGGGGTTGCCCCTGAGGCCCCCGTGCGTGATTCTGGTGTTCTGACGGGAGTAGGATGAGTATAGGGCCGGGGAGGGTAAAGGGGGTTGCCCCTGAGGCCCCCGTGCGTGATTCTGGTGTTCTGACGGGAGTAGGATGAGTATAGGGCCGGTGCTCCCTCATTACATTATAGTGGTGGTTGGTTACCTGCCATCCCCCCCTCCTGTATGGTTTCATAACACCTGGAGGCCGGGAAATGGTAGTGCTAAAAATATATTATATATTATATATATAAAATATATGCTAAAAAACATGCTAAAAATAGTGTGGAAGAAAAGAGTCATTTAGAAGGGTTTTAGGCCGATTTGAGCACTTTGAAAAATTTCCAAATTTGAAACATTTATGACTCCCAGTATGAGTCAACTATGGTTCAAAACTGACTCTAAGGTTGTAGCCCCGAGTGAGAATGACCATTGTAAACTAGTCAGGAAACTGTGAGACTAATAAAACATTTTCTAGAAATTTTAGACAGATTTTTAACTTAATTCTTACAGTGAAAACCCCAACCAATGGATTTTGCTAAAAACTTGCATAAATGATATCTAGGCCTATCTCATGCCAAAAATGTCCCCTATTTAATGGAAATCATTTTACATATTTCCCGGCCTCCAGCCATTCCCCTCAGCTTCCCCTATTTGATGGAGTTAAGGTTCTTGTGGCATTCTGACGGGAATGCAATTACCTGATGACTTGTGGAAGAATTGAACCTTTTAGTAGGGTTTTCATGCCGATTCGGGCACTTTAAAAAAATTTCGAATTTGAAACATTTATGACTCCCAGTATATGAGTCAACTATGAGTCAAAACTGACTCTGAGCTTGTAGCCCCGAGTGAGAATGACCATTGTAAACTAGTCAGGAAATTGTGAGACTAATAAAACATTTTCTAGAAATTTAGACAGATTTTTACCTTAATTCTTACAGTGAAAACACCAACCAATGGATTTTGCTAAAATCTTGCATAAATGATATCTAGGCCTATCTCATACCAACAACATTGTCGGATATATGGGCAGCAAATTGTCTGGGGGGCACCTCATGGGTTAAGGATGGGTGCAGGTGGCCAGCCTAATACATCATAGTGGGATTGGATGTGTCCTTCTGGTAGGCCTGAGCCTCAAATCAACATAGAAACAATACAGGAGGGGGGACGGTAGGTAACCAACCACCACTATAATGTAATGGGCCAGGTACCTGACCCTATCCTTGGTCCCTGAAGTGGGCCCCTGATAATTCAATGCCCATAAATTCAACATTTTTGGCATTAGATAGGCCGAATTATTATTCCTGGAAGGTTTTAGCAAAATCTACTGGTTGAGTTTTTCTGTGTGAAAAAAACAGCAAAAATCGTTGTGATTTTCTAGATAATGTTGTAATCGTCACAGAATTTCCTGACATGTATAGAATGGACCCTCTCAGTCGGGGCTACAATCTCAAAGTCAGTTTTTACCCATAGTTCACTTTTTTTGGGAGCCATGAATATTTCAAATTTGAAATTTTTTTAAATTGCTCAAATCGGCCTAAAAACCCTATCAAATGATTCTTTTCCTCCACAAGTCATCTGCTCCTTTCATCCTAAGATTAACAAGGAGCTAGGGCCGGGAAATAAGTAAAGTGACTTCAGCCTGGCCTCTGAGGGCTTGGTCCCTGAGGTGCCCCCTGATAATATGATGCCCATGAATTCAACAACATTTTTGGTATTAGATAGGCCTAATTATCATTCCTGGAAGGTTTTAGCAAAATCTACTGGTTGAGTTTTTCTGTGTGAAAAAAACAGTAAAAATCGTTGTGATTTTCTAGATAATGTTGTAATCATCACAGAATTTCCTGACATGTATAGAATGGACCCTCTCACTTGGGGCTACCACCTCAAAATCAGTTTTCACCCATAGTTTACTTTTTATGGGAGCAATAAATATTTAGAATTTGGAAATTTTTCAAAGTGCTCAAATCGGCCTAAAACCCTTCTAAATTACTCTTTTCTTCCACACTATTTTTAGCATGTCCCGGCCCCCACACCCTTCCCATGGCACCCCCCTCTGGGCCTGTTACATTATTGAGACCTACCTGGACATATTCCCATCATATCCCGGCCTACACATCCTTACCCTACTACCCCCCGGCCTGTTACATTATTGGGACCTACCTGGACATATCCCCGTCATATCCCAGCCACCACACCCTTACCCTACTACCCCACGGGCCTGTTACATTATTGGGAAATACCTGGACATATCCCCTTCATATCCCGGCCCCCACACCCTTCCCCTGGCACCCCCTGCCTGTTACATTATTAGGACCTACCTGGACATATCCCTGTCATATCCAGGCCCCCACACTGTATATGTAAAGTTATTTTACTCATTTCCCGGCCTCCACTCAATGCCCCTGGTTTCCCCTCTTTAATTAAAGTTATTTTACTCATTTCCCGGCCTCCAGGTGTTATTAAACCATACAGGAGGGGGGATGGCATACATGTATACATGTATACATACATACATACATACATACATACAGACATATACAATACAATATTATCTAGGTCATTGGGTCAACTTAAGGAGGTGAAAGATTAGTGGACAAGTCACTGGGACAGGGGTAGAGGTCTGGCCGCGACCAGGGTGTTATGTAACCTGGCGCGGCTGGGCGCGGTGGGCGCGGTGGGCGGGGGGGGGGGGGGGGCACAGGTAAACTTTGCCCAAACTTTGCCTGCTGCTGGGTAGTAGTATTTATGCCATTCTGGCATCAGTCATACTTTCAACTTGTGCATCAGTAGTAATGACGCATGCTGATGCACGGTGTACACAATGTGCTGATGCGCAGCAAACCTCGAAAAAGACACAAGGCTCAGTTTTTCCCGTGATTTGATGATGAAAGTTATCTAAGATATATTGTTGGCCATTAAAAATCTAGCTGAATGGCATGTAGTACCTTTAAAGCCCCATACCTACTAAGCGACTCTATAGCAGCGACTGACGACGGGCAATGGGGGTAATCTCTGTTGTCATCGCCGGACAACTGGAATATCAGGCAAGTTTGATAATTTCCTGGCAATTTCTCGACGATTTTCCCAGCGATCCCATTGTCCGTCGTCCGTCGTCTGTCACCCATCGCCATAAACGCACACCATACCCACGGGAAATCGCCGGGCGATTGTGATCACCGGGCGACGACTGGCCGCTGCCGATTATGTAAGTACCCCAGTCGCCCGTCGCCCGTCGCCAGGTAGATCTCTAAAGACGTGTCTCCACTTCAGCGACCAACACCGGCGACTGAGGTATGTCGCCGGGCGACGAGCAGTAAAATGAGTCGCCTGGCAACGTCCGTCCGTCGCCGGGCGATGTACGTCTGTCATCAGGCCATAGGAAAGTTTATCGCCTAGTTGAGACACACCTGAGGACCAAAGGGGTGGTAACAAACTAGGTTTATCGCCCAGGATACTGGTGCCAATCTGGCTGGCCACAAGTCCTGTTTGTCACCAGGGTTTTGGGGAATCAGATCAAGCATGTTTGATATGGTTTGTCGCCGACGTTGCCGTTTTTTTACAAGTCGCTGAGGTTTATTGCCGGGCGACAGGTGGCTTTCTTAATTACCAGACGCCAGACTGTCTAGGGGAGAGTGGCTTCAGAGGATCCTTTGTCGCTGGGTATGATGGAAATCTTTGTCGCTCATGTGAAGATACGGCTTTAGTGGGTATGGCCCTTAAGTGTTTAGTCTGGCAAGGTGTTCTGCTGAGGTGTTGTCGATGTATTTTCTGTTTGGTAACGGGGTTTTGTCTACTAGTCAGGCCCCCTTTATTTCGAAGTATAGTCATTATGGGCCATGGCAGTTATGGGCCAGTCATTATGGGCCACCTAAAAAGTCATTATGGTCCACCTAAAAAGTCATTATGGTCCGCCCAAAAAGTCGTTATGGTCCACCTAAAGAGTCGTTATGGTCCAGCTAAAGTCATTATGGTCCACATGGTAAGTTGTTATGGTCCACATGGAAAGTCATTATGGTCCACCAGGGAAGTTGTTACGGGCCAACTTGGCAGTACTTGGCCATGAAAACAACCACAGAATAGAAACTTATTCGTTCTACATTTTGATTTGGCAATGAAAAAAACTCTTACAGAAAATAGTATTTTATTGGTTCAGAGTTGCAACCATTGCAATCAGTTTGTACAAAAAAAACATAGTACAAGCGTCAGTGACATATTACATAATCCATCAAATGACATCAGTCTTTATAAATATTTATACAATAAGCTCACAACATATCTATGTTGCCGTCTGTCACAGTTAGAACAGACCTTGCGACCATAATGCAGCTCTTTTGCGCAAAACGTGCAGCAGCCTGGTGAAGAAATCATCACTGGATCAAGTTGTAGAGAAGACTGACTGAACATTACACAGAGCCCGATATTTAAGGCACTCAGGGTGGCATGAACTGCTCAACAGGTAGCCCTGTCGCGCAGGTACGCCCTGGGCTAGCCAAGTTGCGTTGGGAGGCCTCTGACTCACTCAGCATGCCCAGAACTGCTCAGAGGGCAGTGCTGTTGGGCAGGTACGCTGTGGACTGGCCCAGTCGCGTTGGTTAGGTCCCTGAGTCACTCAGGACGCCCAAAACTGCTAAGAGGGCAGTCCTGTAGGGCAGGGATGCCCTGGGCAGTCCCAGTGGTTGTGGGAGGATTTTGACTTGCTCTGGGCGTCCAGAACTGCTCACAGGGTGGCCCACATGCACAGGGACGCTATGGGGCATTCCAATTGCATAAGGCTACACGATGCAAATGTATTTTCTGTGCGTAATCACAGTGTTTGTGAAAACCCTGTTTTTGCCGGACATGTCTGACGTTTTGACCATAATGTCCGACACATTGGCCGAAAACGTCAGACATAATGTTGGCAACAATATGAAAATAGTGGTAAATTATGTTTAAAATGACCGAAATATATAGAACAATGTCCAATACTAAGCCCATGAACGTCGGACACAATGTCCAGACACTCAAAATAGATTTCACAAACACCGTAATTATCATTCTGAAAATCAAGACTGCTGTGTATCATGATTTGTTGCAAAGTACCTGCCTCATAGATAACTGACTGTCTGTATTATAGAAATTGTCATTGCAGTTTATTTTCTATAATACCTTTTCACATAGGTATATCAATTCTATACATAGGGGCCTACTTCAGACCCTTCAGCTAGCACAACCCCAGGGTGGGACATAATGACTTTAAGAATGGAACATAATGACTGTGTGACGTTCTCTGGTAAGTCGGGGTTGCCGATTCTTACAACAGAGGAACGTGGGGGGGTTGTTGGGGTCTCGGGGCGGACGGGGAATCCGGGCCAAGAACCGAGATGTGTTTCTAGAGTCGTGCCTCGCGCACGAGGGGGGGGCTGAGCGAATCGGTCGGGGATCGGCACTCGATGTCAAACGGAGGACTGCGGGGAAGGGAAATTATGGTAGGGGTACGGGTCGGCCGGGGGTTCGTCTCGCTCTATCTCCCAGACCAGCATTCACCCCCACCGGGCGGTCCACCCCACGGTTCCGGTCCGCGGGGGCGACGGGCCGACGGTCGCCTATTGTTTGGTAGCGTGGGGCCGAGCCTGCCGCGCCCTCGTTCCGGCGGACTTCGTTCCCTCGTCCTGCCTGTCATGCCTTCGTGCCATGCTACACCTCGGTCTCCGGGACTGTTTCGGGCCTTCGCGCCTTACTTCGGTCCTTCGTTCCTCGTTCTTCGGGCCGTCGGGCCCCTACCCTAAGTTCTTACTATTTATCTCAAACTTCGACTGTTTTGTCCTAACTTCTGGTTAATTACTCGAATCAGCTCATCTTTAGCGGTTGTTTCAGGAAAGAAGACACGTCTGGACACAAGGAGAACTATTAAAGAACTCTGTTTATTCGGGCCTCACCGCCCCTTTATATACTATAGAAGTCAGCCCTGATTGGCTGCTTTCGGTCACGTGATCTATCACTGACGTCACTTCCGGTTTATATCTTTCGTTTCCGGTTTACTTTTCACTTCCGGTTTATATCTTTCCGGGTTTCGTTCCTTTACATTTTCGTTCCTCACATATTCGTTCCTTACATATTCGTGCCTCTTTTTTCGGGCTTTTTACACTTTCGTTCATTATTTACATATTCGTTCTTTTACATATATTTCATATATTTCGTTCTTTACATATATACCTTTTTATAGTATTATCGTATTTTCTCTTATTTTGACCTCTACATATTTTGGATGAATAGCCGTTCATCACACCCTCCCGCACCTTCTTGAAAGGTGGGAAAACACGTCTTTACAAAATTTCAAAACAGTTCATACAGCAACGACAACAGAACATACTCTAGAACCAGAAACATTTCAATCCTACGCTCCTTATCGGTAGAGGAGGAGGTGTCACCCTCTGTCCTCTCCGGTCTACTTCGGAGGGCCCCCGGGGCCTATCCGGCTAATTATTATTTCTCTTCTTTCTTCGTTTTTCGTTCTTCGTTTTTCTCTCTTCTTAGTGAAAGTTCATATAATTTGTTTCATATATCCTAGTCTCTTTTTATCTTCGTCATAGTTCTTATCCTGGGTCTATTTAGGACCTGTACTGCACTTTTTTTCTTTTCTTTAGGATGAGCGAGCCGGTCGTGGCTCTCCCACCCGGGACTGGGGATCGGTCGTGACCCCGTCGCCCCCGCTCCTCTCCTCTGGGCTCTATTTACTTAGCCCCTCGGCGCATTTTCCTCGCCTTTACCCTCGTTAGGACAGAGGGACCGGTCGTGGTCCTCCTGCCCGGGGCCATGGGTCGGTCGTGACCCGCAATGCCCCCGTTCCCTTCGTTTTTTTCGTCGTCCAGACGCTCTCCCCTAGTTCGGGCAGAGAATCGGTCGTGATTCTCCCACCCAGAGACCAGGGTCGGTCGTGACCCTTAGTCCTCTCGACCTTTTTATCCGTTTTTCCGTCGTCCAGACGTTCTTCGTTGTTTTTCTTTCTGGCAGAGAATCGGTCGTGATTCTCCCACCCGGTCGGTCGTGACCCCTCGTTCTCCCGTAATTATTACTCTTCTCTGCGTTCTCTTAGGTGATGATGATGATTTAAGGATGAGTTTTTGAAGAAAGACTGAAGTTTTTGTAGACAGAATGTTCTTTTTAGACTTCGTGCCCCCGGTCGCCTCGGCATTCAGAGCCCTCCAGTGACTTTTTCACGTTTGGCAAGGACAACATGTTCGAGCCAGAGGCCGAGGTACCCAAAGAAGAAAATAGCGTTGTATGTGGAAAGGAACTTAAATTCATCCGTTAAAGCTTAGAGTGGAAGCTTCAGCAGACGACGTCGCGGGTTTCGTGCTATTGGTCACAGTGAAACTTTAGATGGAGTTGGAGTGAAGGTAAGTCTGAGAAGACTAGAATCATTAATTGTCGATGAGGTGTCCGTTTTCCGTACAGGAACTGAAGTTTGACTTTTATGGCACATGTCCTCGTGGTTAACCCAGCACCAAGACGTTCAGTCTTCGACCACGTCGACACACTCAAAGATTTCAGAAGGAGATGTCGGAGAGAGAGAGTCCAACATAATTAGATAAGGTATTTCCGTCACCGTTCCGGGCCCAAGTGGCATGACAACAACCGGAACGGAGACCCGACTAAGAAGATAATTTTCTTTTGATGAGGTTTCTTTTGATGACAGGAGCCGGCGCCTCTCATCCCTCCCCCCCTCCGTAAGCAACGGCAGGAAGACAATCCTCTTTGGGGCGAGAGGGAGGCTCCTTCGTTCCACTGATGAGATGATTTTCCTAAGAAGAGGATTCCTGCTCCGGGCACTCGGGCCCTCGTTCGTCTCCTAGGCTCTCGGGCCTCGCTCTGCTTACTAAGTTTTTCTCTTCGTCCTCCCGGAGGACCATGCTTTTAGACGATTTTCGTGAGACTGTAATACCAACAAATAGTTCGTTAATAGAGGTAAGTTTAAGATCTGGTCTGGTTTGATTCTGGAGTAAGGCCACAGTCTTCATCGGTGCCATGTCACTTTGCATGAAGCCACTATGCCTATGACGAACGCCGAGACAACAGCTCCGAGCGGTTCCGGGCTGCTCCTAGGTACGGCGGTTCGAAGTTGGTAAGTTGAAGATATTGGTGAGAAGGAGAGGAAGAAGTTGTAGAAAGTGAAGATGGACGACATCAACTGGGATCTGCACCCGACGTCAACCTCTGAGATCCGGAACGGGCCCATCTCAAAAATAGCATATATAAAGAAGAACTCATCCGATGTCGAACTCCAAGAAGGATCGCTCCTCGTCGCTCTTTGCAGACCTCTTGAGGCGTCTATCGAGGCATCCGAGGCCGACGTTCCAAGCACCACCTCCCTATATGTTTCAAAGACTATTTTGTTCCGTTCCTTCGGGAAGAAGATATCAGAAAGTACGACATGGAAGCAGTCACTGTCGTTACCGCAGGTAAGATATTAACATATGATTTAGTAAGTCTATTAATTTTGTCCTATTATATATCGTTTCGGTGGGGCACGAGCGAGGGGTCTTTCAGCTACTATTCCTGCTCGCCCCCCTGTCCTCCGGGAGACATCTATAATTCACCGCGGTCCTTTCACGACTCGCTGCATTAATCCTGGCACGACAAAACCAGCATTCAGGTCGAAAAATTCCACTTTACCGCTCTTCGTATGCGGCAAGAGGCTGAAGACAAGGAAACTCAGAAGATGATGGTACAATAAATCCGGGCCCATCCTGTACCACATTCTGAGCGGTTCATCCAAGATCAAGAAGATCAAGCCACGGAAAGTTCAGGTGCCGCTAGAGGACAGAGGTCGTTTCTCACTTGCCTCCAGATCCCTCAAGGCAGCACGGGAGAAGGGTTTCAGTCTTGGCCCGTGCCAGCCTTTCCTCCAGCGGCGAGTCGCCGGCCCACCGGTACCTTATTTTACCCCGGCACGACCGTTGACTCAAAGATTACAACACTATCTGTCCATTCCGATTTCCTTTCCTCGATTCTGCCTCCTTACTTTTACTCTCGCTCCTGGGCCGCCCGGTCCGCTATCTATTCAATTTCCGCGACCGGACGATCCCGTTCAACCTGCTCGGTCCCAACCAACGCAGCGGGCTCCAGGGAAGAAGAGGAACAGCTACAAACTTGTTTCTCCTCCTAGCGCCTCCTCCCGTTCCGTATTCGCCCCGCAGGCTTGGTAAGTTCGTTCCAGTCATGGACCCTCCAGCTCGCTGATTACACTCAACACCTCCTAACACATGTGGTTTCGTTCACTTCCGCAGGAAGATTCCCATAAAGAAACTAATAAGAATACTTAAAATAAGAATGTTCGAGCCCGCCAGCCCGTTCCCGATGATTTAAGTAAAGTTTCGGGCCCGTCCAGCGGTCTCCAGGAGAGTTTTTATCCAGGCTTCGGCCTCCTGTGCGGCTCAGGTACCTCCGCCTTGGCCCGGTTCTCTCCCTGGGGGTTTGACACTATGGGTGAGGAGCCAACGCCCCGTAATCCCTCCCCACCCGACTCGCGACGCGCCATTCTCCGCCTCTGGTTCCGTCGCGCTTTTTCTTCCGTGCAGGACCCTAAGCAGCATCCACCGTTCTCTCCTTCTTCGAGGCTTTTCATCCTTCTTCCTGGCGTCGGATCGGTAGCAACAGTTTCTCTTCCCTGGCGGGGAGCTCGAGAAGCTGATCCACCAGTCCGCTCTGTTTTTCCGCCTCTCTTGTCGCCTTCAACAAGTCGTCCAACTGATCTTCGTTTTTAAACATTACCAGGGTCTGAGCCAATTGGACGGTCCGGTTGTGTTCGTTAACTAGCCGGTCAACTCCCGGGAACTCTCTGGTCAACGGCCCTAGCGCTGCCGTTGGGAACTGCGCCATCGCTTCCTCAAATGTCTCTGGCTTGCGGCCCGTTTCCAGTGCCATCAGGAACGCCATAGACGCTGAAGCCATTGCTCTTGTCTTAGCTGTCATCCCTCGCACCTCCTTCGGGGGCCACGCCAGTTGCACCTGAATGGCCTTCTCCGTGTCCCAGTCTCGTACTGCCCGTGCCGTCACCGGAAAGTGTCCCTGTAATACCTGGTGAATGGCCTGTGTCCGTAATAACTTGAGTCGCGGCGTTTCTCTAGATGGTCCTGCTGTCGGTGCCTCCGTTCCTATGGACCCGAACACTGAATCCGCTCCCGACTCGTCCAATTCTTGCTTCTCCGGCTCGTATCCTCTGGTCTCGGCCTGCCCCAACTCCATGTCCTCTGAGTCCTCCACTTCTGCGTCCATGGATTGAGCAGCCGGTATTTGTAGTCTGTGTATCACAACCCGTGGTTGTAGCGCTCGCCCGTCTTTATCTTCGTCCCTGAGTGGGGTATCCGGTCCTGGCGGCGATCCTATCCGTTCGGGCGACGGCGGTCCCGGGGTCTCCTCCGATCCCTGCGACCCGAAGAACGAGCTCCCCAGACTGGCTCGAGTCAAGTTGTCCACCGCTGCCCGTGTCTCCGGTGTATCCGGCGCTACCAAAATGTCTCTTATTCGTTTCAGTCCCGGGGGTGGTACCACCGGCTGCTTACATACCATCTTCTCTAGGGGTGAATCCGCTCTCGTCGGGGTAGGGGTAGAGAACAACGGCTGTGTTGACGCCTTCGACGCCGTGTCCTCGGTCCTGGCCGCGTGCCGAACATACTTTACTTTTTCCACCCGCCCCGACGGTTTGAGTCCTTGCCTTTCCGCCATCTCGTGAAGGAACCTCCCCAGGTACAGTGCTTCTCTTTCCACCAGTCGGCCTCCCTGCGCTTCCCGAATGCTGTCCTCCAGCTCCCGGTCGGATCTTGCCTCGCGGTAACCCCTGAACGCTCCCTCCCGGTTCATTGTTCCTTTTAAATATCCGGGGTACCTCGGGTGTCGTGATTCGTAAATAACCGATTTCCTGTGAACTGTCATCATAGTAAATTGTGCGTCGCTACAAGGTGGTTCTAGTTCCGTGGTCCGTTTGATTCCTGTCGAGGTCTCAGGCTGTGATGGTCCCAACTCTCCCGCGCTACTGGACTCGGCGATAATCAGGGACCGATCACTTCGGGCCTACATGCTCCGGCCTGACTCCGACTGGTCCGAACTCGTTCCCTCCTCCAATTCTCTCGGGACTTTCTTGACCTTTTTCCACTTCTTTTTTCGCGACGGCTCCTCCGCCGGGCATCCCTGCGTCAGGGGCCTCTTGAAAGCGAGCGGCTCCTCTTCCTCTTTTACTTTCGGACGTTGGTCGTCGGACGAGCTCACCAATTCCACCACCTCAGCCCCCGGTGGTATCCCAGAGCAACCCGGTTTCGGGGCGGGTGTGGATCTCCCTCCTCTTCCTCTGCCCGGGAGTCCTCGTCCTCTCGGTTCTCGTGGTTCTCCCTGGGCATTTAACTTCTTAATTCGGCTCTGTACTAACCCTTGTACTTGGTCTGCTGTCAGGAGTGGTTTCGGGTTGACCACGGCTCGGCTCGCGCTTCGTGGCGACTCGGTGGCTTCCTTCCGCACTCCTTTCGCGGCCCTCCGAGGGGAACGGCGCGTGGGCGTCGACCGTTCCGCTACCTCGGCCAGGGGTCCCTTCCCTGCTGCTTTGGCTGCTTGGGCTCCCTCGCCGGCCTCGTCGGCCTCTGGTCCTTCCTCGGTTGCTTCCTGCTCCAGCTGCTCGGCGTCGCTGTCATCGGACCCTCTCGACGCCCTCGGGTAGTAAGGGACGCGGATCCTCCGTCGCGGCCTCTCCGGTGCCTCCTTATCCACCGCCTTGTCAGGGGGTTGGAACCCCTCCGGATGGCGCACAGCGTAGTCCCGTTCCAAGTCATCCACCCGGGCCGCCGTTTCATCCCCAGGAGCGAAACTGGTGTACGGCGGCCGTCCTTTTGGATCCAAGGCGAACGCCGCAGCATACTCCGGCCTCAGAAGGGGGTCTTGTTTCGGCATCCCCCTCAGCAGGCTTCCCTCGTGTGAGTCCGACATGTGCTTTCGCCAGTCCTGGTGCGTCGAATAGGCTCGGTTCGAACACACCGGGCACATGTAATACTGCTTCCGTACTCCATCGTGCTGGCCTCGAATATGCTTGACCAGATGCTTAAATTCCTTTCCGCGACAATGTCCTTCCCAACACTGTCCGCTCATCGTGTCCGTTTTCCGGGCTTTCGGGGCTCGTTCCAAACCTGAAGCTCGTCCCGTCAGCCGTTTCCGTTTTTGCCTCGTGGTGATGCTGCTCGTCTCACTTCTCTGCTTTTCTTTTTTTCTTCTCCCAGCTTAGTCTGCTCGTCTGCGATTTGATGAATCCTGATCGGCTGACCAGAATGACCTGCTCCGGCGAGCGCTCTGCCTTTTATAGCCGCCGCAGGCGGAAGTGGGCGTGGCCTGCACTAGCGACCCCTAGCGTCAAGCTCACCATCCACTTCAACGGTGGCGCCCCCTACTATTTCCGGTCCCCGGGGCCCGCCGCTGGTCACCGCCTCGCCTGTTGTTTTTACCTCGCGGCTCCTCGCCCGTCTACGCGTTTTCTTCCTAGGCCTTTTATTGCCCCACCGGACGTCCTCGGTCCTTTCATCCTTCGTCGCCTCCTCTTGCCTTTTTCATCTCGGCCCTCGCAGTGTTTCCGTACACTTCCCTGAGAACACAGGGGCTCGACGTTATCATCCTCTCGCCGCCGCCCCGTTCTCTTTGTCATCTTTTACTCCTTTTACGACCTACTTTAAAGCCCGTCCTCGTTTCAGGCCTCGCCTTTTACAACCGTCCGTTCGTTCCTCCGGCGTTCCCGAGAGTGCCGCATCTACTCTCCTCCGGTCTCCTGGACGCTGCAAAGCGGTATTACCAAGTCGGCATCACTTCAAAAGTCTTCACCAGCTTGCCACCGGGTCTGTCTTCCGTTGTAATCCGACCATCTTTTCCACGCTGTGGTTCCTCCGAACTGACCGGAAAGCGGCTCCGTGGGATTACTTATGACATTCGGACCGTCGTGGCTCCCGAACGCCGTTTTTCGTTCCAACCCTGCATTTCCCACCTATATTACATCCGCAAGAGAACCAATCTTCAGCTAGGTAGCAAATCTCTACAGCCTAACGACCTGCACTCCTACCGTAGTGGTCAACGCACCGCCCCGACTCAATGACCCCAGGTTGATCAGTCCTTTTTAGCCAAAGCCTTTCTGTGTAGCGCCGATTTGGTCGTTCCCTTGGTCCTCTTCCACCTGCGGAATCGAGACGCGAGAACGACTTCATCACAAAAAGGGGTGCCCCGTTTCCGTACGTGCCCTAGCGCGCCCCACCCCAAGCATTTACTGTGCAGCCTCGTATCCTTGCTGGTCAGCTACCATCCAGGCTGGCGCAGCGTGTCCTCGGTAGGGTTCCAGGCGGTCCACATGGACCACCCCCCCCGGTCTTCCTCGTTTCTTCCGTACTACCACCCGTCCTCGGTCAAGCACCTTGACGATCAGTGCAGGGCCTATCCATGGAAATCGCAACTTCGTTCCCTTGTCCCTATCCACCACCGTATCGTGCACCCAGACCAGTTCTCCGGCGTGGTATTCCCGTCGAGTCACCTTTCCATCGTACTCGTGTTTCTGATGAATGGCGGCTCGTTTCAGCCCCGCCCGGGCCTCCCGATAGGCCGCGACTAGCCCTTTCTCCAGGCTTTCCACGTAGTCGCCTACCCGTCGGGGTTCCTCCTCCGGTCCTAGAGGTCTCCCATAAATCGCTTGTCGTGGCATCATGGTCTGTCGGCCCAGCATCATCATGTTTGGTGTCACTCCCGTGCTGGCTTGCGGCGTTGCTCTATAACTCATCATCACGAGCGGGACCATCTCATCCCATTCCCGACCTGTTGCTCGACAGCTAGCTTTTAAACAGCACCCCAAAGTGCGGAAACTTCGTTCTATGTATCCGTCACTCCTGGGGTGGTACGGCGTCGTTCTCGTTTTGTGTATTCCGAATAGTGCACAGACCTGAGCCACCACCTCGGATTCAAAATTCGTGCCCTGATCCGAGTGTAGTTCTCGAAACACGCCGTACCGTGCCACTACTTCTTCAACCAGTTTGTCCGCCACTGTCGTTGCCTTTTGATCCGGGATCGGAAAACACTCCAGCCACTTGGTGAAATAGCATCCCACCATCAGGCAGTACTTGTTTCCTCGTTTGGTGACTGGGTACGGGCCCGAAACATCCATGGCCAGCCGTTCCATTGGCTCCCCCACTATGTATTGGTGTAGCGGCTCCCGTCTCCCTCGTCCTTTTTTCAGCAACGCGCAATCACATTCTCGACATTCCTTTCGCACGTCTTCCCGGAGTCCCGGCCAGTAGAACCCTTGCTCCAACAGGGCCGTCGTTCTGGCGACTCCCAAGTGCGCTCCTGCCGCGCCTCCATGGTATTCCCTCACCAACTTGGCCCGTTCCTCTCGGGGAACGACCAACTGGTTCCTCCAACCATGTCCTTCTAGTTCCCAGTACTTCCTATGCAGCACGCTATCCTTGAGGCTTAATCGTTCCCATTGCCTCCATAGGATCTTTGTTTCCCGGGATTCCGGAGATATGACCTCCCAACCTGGCCGGTTCGCATCCTCTTCCATCCGTGCGACAATCGGCGCTATATCTCGATCCCTTCTCTGCGCTGCTCTCATCTCCTGCGGGGACCATCCGGGCTCATACCCCCGGGCCCGCGTCACTACTCTCACTTTCTCGGTATCCTCGTGCTCTTCCCCACACTGTTTGCACGGATACCGGGACAACGCATCAGCGTTCCCATGCTTCCTGCCCGGTCGGTGTTGGAACGACACGTCATGCGAGTCGATAATCTCAATCCACAGGGCAGCCTGCCCCATCGGTTCCTTACTTCTCTGCAGCCAACTAACCGCGCTATTATCCGTCCGGACTATTACGCGTTGACCATAGATGTAGCACCGAAAATGTTTCAAAGCTCGCACCACCGCCAACAGTTCTTTCCGCGTGGTGCAATACTTTCGTTCGTTTGACTCCAGGGTTTTGCTCGTGTAAGCTATTACCCGTTCCTCCCCTCTCTGCTCCTGTGATAGCACGGCTCCCGTCCCCACGTCACTGGCGTCCGTGTCAAGCCACCATTGTCCGTCTTCCTCTGGGAATCCCAACACCGGGGCCTCTGTTAACGCCCTCTTCATTGCATCAAACGCCTCTTGTCGTCTCGCGCTCCACACGAACGGTTCCTCCTTCGTTGCCAATTCATACAAGGGGGCAGCCAATTCCGTGAAGCCGTTTATATGCCTTCTATAATACGAACATAATCCCACGAAGGCTCGTACCTCATGGAGATCCCGAGGGACCGGCCACTCGGTTACTTGCCGACACTTTTCGGGGTCGGGTTCGATCCCATTGAATGAGACAACGTGTCCCAAGAACGGAATCTTCTTCTGGAACAACCTGCATTTTTGCGCCTTCAACTTCAGTCCTGCGGCGTTCAATCGGTCCAGAACCCGTACCAATCTATCCAGAGTCACTTCAAACGTTGGCCCGAAGACCAATATGTCATCCAGGTATACCAGACATTCCTCCCACACGATTCCTCTGAGGATTCTTTCCATCAGCCTCTCGAAGGTGGCCGGGGCGTTCACTAGCCCGAATGGCATCACTTTGACCTCATACAATCCTCCTTGAGTCACGAAGGCTGTCTTTTCTCGGTCCTCCGGTGCCATCTCCACCTGCCAATATCCGCTTGCGAGATCCAGGCTGCAGAAGAATAGGCTCCCGCCCAAGGTGTTGAGGCTGTCCTCTATCCGTGGAAGCGGATAGGCGTCCACTTTTGTAGCCTGGTTCAGTTTTCGGTAGTCGATACAGAACCTCGTTCCTCCGTCCTTCTTTTTCACTAGGACGGTCGGGCTGCTCCATGCACTTCCACTCTCCTGGATGATTCCTAGATTTAACATATCCTCCACCAGTGCTCGTTCCTCTTCTCTCCTGGTGGCTGGATACCGTCTGACCCTCTGTTTGATTGGCATCTGATCCCCCGTTTTAATTCGATGTTGTACTAAATCTGTCCGTCCTAACTCATGTTTCGAGGTTGCAAACATTTGTTCCCGAGCCATGATGGCTTTCTCCAACTCTCCGCCTTCCTCCGTGGTTAGGCCTTTCTTAGCCTCCTCTATCATTTCAACGAGCGTTCCAGGGGGTTCTTTTACATCACTTCCTATACCTCGTACTTCCTGTACGAAGGTGGCTTCTCCGAGTACCCCGCCGGTTTCCAATTTCACGCTCTCGGTCCCTCGGTTGGCCACCCAAACTTTATTTTCTTCTCCCAACGTCACCGTTCCTGGGATCACTTCCAGTCCCATGGGTAATCCAGCGCCGGTGATGACAGCCAGCTGTCCACTCTGTCCTATGTCCACTCTCGTCACTACTGCTACTCGGGTCACCTGGAGCGGGGGTATTTCCGTCGTTCCCTCGATTCTCACGACCTGTCCTCCAACGGTGACTGCCCGAATCCCATCCGTTCTTTGTTCTACTCCCGGGATTCGTTCCCCCTCTCCCTCCCCTTCGGCGGGCAGGAAGACAGCACTCGCGTGGGGCTTAACTGTTAGCCGGTATTTCACCGCGAAGTCGTTTCCCAGGATCCCTTCATCTCTACCGATGTCTGCCACCATGAATGTCCACTGCAACTCGCGCGTTCCCAACCTTACTGGCAAGTTCGTGCATCCATAGCACCGCAACGGGCTACCATCCACCGAGCAGAGACGTCCTTCATATCCATCCAGGTCTTCCCATTTTCGTCCCCACTCTCTCCAAAGACGTTCCGACAGCAGACTGATCATAGATCCGGTATCAACCAAAAAACGGACGACACTCTTTCCCACCGTTCCGGCCACATAAAGTCCACATTCTCCCATGCCTACTACTTCTCTCGCCGCGCCCGAAGGGGGCCCCGCGCTTACTGCGACGGCGACTGTCCGTTTCCCTGACGCTGAGAACACTCTCTCGCGAAATGGCCCTTCTGGTGACATCGATGACATTCTAAATCTTCCTTTCGCTTCTTAAACGCCTCCCTCCGGGCCGTTGCTTGTTTCCTAGCTTCCCGTTCTTCTGCCAATTCTTTCATCATCTCCTCCAACTTACCGTTTAAGGCCATGACCTGTGTATTGGCGTCCTCCTCGGGCTTCACTGCCCGCAGGAGGCGGCGTGAGTATCGTTCCTGTATTTCTACCACCTCCACCGCCTCCTCTAGTGTCTTGCATCCTTTTTCTGCACACTTCAGCTGAAGGTCTTCCCCAACTGCAGCCTGGAACGCATGTAATGCTGCTTTTTCCTGGCTGGCGTAGTCGTTGGAGAAGTAGGCTCTCGATGCCAGTCGTCGGGCATTATCAGCCAATTCCTTCGCTGTCTGGTTCTTTACACGTTTCAATCCTGCCAATTCTTGCAGAGCATTGCACGTGTCCTTCTCCTGACCGAACCTCCGGCGCAACGCATCTACCCTCGCCGAGTAACGGAGTCGTTCCCTGTCCGGGAGTCCGACAAAGTACATTCGTGCCGTTCCCGTCAGCGAGAGAAAGAGCATCGCCGCTTTTTCCTCGGTCGTCCAATGTCCCAAGGCTGCGTACTCCTCGAACTGGTTGATCCATCCCTCGAAGTCCGGTTTACCGTCATACTTCTCCGGTCGTAAACTAAACTTCTTCAAACTCGCTCCTACCTGGCCAGTCTGTTGTTGTTGAGCCCGCGCATTCTGCTCATCCGTCGGGGTGGACGTTCCCATGAAATTAAACTGCCTACCCATGATGGTCGTGTCCTCCCCTTTGGTCTCGGGTTTCGCACCTCCTTTCTCCTCCCCACCTTCCTTGAAGGCGATGTCAGAATCCATCTGCTCGAAGACTGCCGCGGTCGCCATGAGTATCCAATACCGACGAAACACCCAAGATCCACAAGTCCGTATGTGCTTATTTCAGCACCACCGCTGCCACCAGTGTGACGTTCTCTGGTAAGTCGGGGTTGCCGATTCTTACAACAGAGGAACGTGGGGGGGTTGTTGGGGTCTCGGGGCGGACGGGGAATCCGGGCCAAGAACTGAGATGTGTTTCTAGAGTCGTGCCTCGCGCACGAGGGGGGGGCTGAGCGAATCGGTCGGGGATTGGCACTCGATGTCAAACGGAGGACTGCGGGGAAGGGAAATTATGGTAGGGGTACGGGTCGGCCGGGGGTTCGTCTCGCTCTATCTCCCAGACCAGCATTCACCCCCACCGGGCGGTCCACCCCACGGTTCCGGTCCGCGGGGGCGACGGGCCGACGGTCGCCTATTGTTTGGTAGCGTGGGGCCGAGCCTGCCGCGCCCTCGTCCCCGCAGACTTCGTTCCCTCGTCCTGCCTGTCATGCCTTCGTGCCATGCTACACCTCGGTCTCCGGGACTGTTTCGGGCCTTCGCGCCTTACTTCGGTCCTTCGTTCCTCGTTCTTCGGGCCGTCGGGCCCCTACCCTAAGTTCTTACTATTTATCTCAAACTTCGACTGTTTTGTCCTAACTTCTGGTTAATTACTCGAATCAGCTCATCTTTAGCGGTTGTTTCAGGAAAGAAGACACGTCTGGACACAAGGAGAACTATTAAAGAACTCTGTTTATTCGGGCCTCACCGCCCCTTTATATACTATAGAAGTCAGCCCTGATTGGCTGCTTTCGGTCACGTGATCTATCACTGACGTCACTTCCGGTTTATATCTTTCGTTTCCGGTTTACTTTTCACTTCCGGTTTATATCTTTCCGGGTTTCGTTCCTTTACATTTTCGTTCCTCACATATTCGTTCCTTACATATTCGTGCCTCTTTTTTCGGGCTTTTTACACTTTCGTTCATTATTTACATATTCGTTCTTTTACATATATTTCATATATTTCGTTCTTTACATATATACCTTTTTATAGTATTATCGTATTTTCTCTTATTTTGACCTCTACATATTTTGGATGAATAGCCGTTCATCACAACTGTATAGTGGCCCATAAGTGCACTGGCCCATAATGACTTTGAGGTGGACCATAAGTGACCTGGCCCATAAGTACACTGGCCCATAACGACTTTGCAGTGGACCATAACTGACCTGGCCCATAAGTACACTGGCCCATAACGACTCTACACCTTTATTTCATATGACACTTTCAGTGTAATTTCCTCGTGATATCCTGTTGATGCTGCGTGACATTTTAAAGGAGATAATGGGGTTTCCTTTCTTTTTTTTTAAGTATGGAAAAGTTCTAATGATACTCCAATCAATGACACTGTATTAAGAAATGGATATGGTGGAAATGCCTTATCACTCATCTAATCCAAAGTCAAATGGATCAATATATCTTATCACGGCCATCCTTCTCATCAATGAGAGTTGACCATTTGAAATGTAAGTACCCTAAATGATGGTCAGTTGCAGAGGTAGGTGAAAGGCCTTGGGTGCCCGTGACAAGTTCGACAGTTTTAACCTTACAAACAAGACTATGTCAATTTCACTTGGAACCTCATCAGATTGAGAATTAACTATAACACATACTCTGATACTTGACACTTCTATTAATTATTGTGAATTGTATTACGTTATGATCGTCCAGTAGCAATATAACAGTTATTCAATCCTATGACAAATCTTTCATCAGGAATTGAAAATATTTTTTTGTTAGGCATTTCTTTTTTCTATTACAAAATTGACATATTCTGGGGAAAAAAAACCTACATATCGCAGTACTCATTGACAGTTCTGCTTTTCATAGAAGATGTCACAAATGTCCTACAAATGTATATCTGGGGCTTATTTAATGCTATGTGTGGTGATTAATTTAGTTCCCTACAAGCATTACACATTGACATGTATTGTTATATCAGAATGTCTCTTCCCTGTACCCAGCCCCGTATGACACTTTTAATTAAGCCTTCACTCACGTCTGTTTCCGTTACCTAATCTGGAGACAAGGTGGCTGAAAATTTCATAATGTAACGTACTCATTTTACATCTGGTGATAAACCCATGGCATACAATGCCATGTAAAATCCTGTGCCACCTAAAAGGACTGTCTACCTGTGTAGGTGTAGGTTCTGTAGTCTTATTTTCAGTATTTTATCAATATGTCATAAATGAATTTTCAAACCAACTTGAAATATTATGAACATATATGGATACAAAATGAAAAAATTGTTTATTTTGATCTCTGTCATTTTTAACCACAAATAATGCCATGATTAATGAAAATTTCTATAGTTAAGCCTTGTAGTTTGTCGACATATTACCCATGATGCACCTTGATCTAGGCTAGCCTGCAGGTAATTCACAGGATGCTATCCGTGGTTGGGAGAATTCGTACTTTAAGCCAAGAACGGTTGGAGTCTGACTTATTTCAAAGTGTTTATGTACTAAATAAGCGGCCCCTTAGCTGTTATTGTAAGTATTTTCACACTTCACATCTTGACACAAGCTGTGGAGATGAAGACTCTATTTCTTAAAAAGTAAAAACCTGCATTTTACTAATGATCCAATCATTATGAAACTCTGTATAATAGGACTAGGAAGATTGGTTGTGCCTTTTATGTAGTTCTCATCCGCGCCTCCTCCTCAGCTCATGCAAGCAGTAGATCTTACACAAGTTGTATCACATGCTAGTCATGCAAGCGACAACTTGCAATTACCCTTTTTTTCTTGAGGTCTATTAACTGTAAGCTGCTAATTAGACGTGTCCAAGAAAAATGCACACTTGCAAAAGTTTCTTTAAGAAAGACCCTTTTACACTCGACAAATCTATAGTACCTACCAAATTGCTCTTAGGAACTGTTAAACAATTTCAAAATGTTTTTCCCGTGGCCATCAAGTCTAAGGTCTTGGGCTCAAGTATGCATTGCATTGATACTGGAATGCATACACATTTACAATTAAGCTGGGCCCTTTCCACCATTGATGTGTTTGTGCATAACGAAGGGAAAACAAATTGATTTTCAGCTGTAGTGATATTTCCTTTTGGTGATGCTGGGTGACATTAGATGCTGGTTTCTACTTACTGTTCTATAGCACCAAAGGTTGGATAGGATCTCTTGTTGCTAATGCAGTTACAGTCAAAAGGAATTTTGTTACTCGAACAGCAGGCATAATGCTTTGACAATGTACACAGAGGAAACAAATTCAATGTTCCTACAAGCAAATGATTAAAACTGCTAAACAATCCAAAGGACTGGAACACATCTCTGATTATACTCTGGTTTGATATACAGATTCAGTAGTAAAGTCTTTAATGCACAGGCAAGGTGATAACCAAAGTGCAATCACCTTTCAGATGATACAATAGAAATCTGGTTGTAGAAACAGTTCCACTAGTTCCAAATAGATGAGATTCCGTAGGATGTCATCTATGGTGGAACTCAGCTTCTATAGACCCCAGCCAAAGTTTAAGCTTACAGAAACTCATTGGTGGGGGATTCAAATCATAATCTGGGAAGTAGTTGGGGTGTCATCCTTTCGTTAAGCGTCCATAGGGTTAGGCAATTACCCAAATCCTGGATCCACCTAAGGCTAGTTCACTTTCTGATGAAGCAAGAATGATATCCCTTAAGCCCTAATTATACTACGCGTCGGGTCCGTGTTCGCGTTTGGTCCTCATGCCCAAACGCGAGTGCTTCGCGTCCAGGCCATATTATACTATGCGTCTGACCCAACGCGAAATATATTACACTACGCGGTTTGGGATATTTTACTATATTACACTTCGCGTTTGGTGTTCTGATTTGCGTTTGTAATTAGCTTCTGCAAAAACGCGAGTGATAAGGGCCAAACGCGAATCAAAAAAAGCAAAGTGTAATACGGCCTTTAATTACACTATGCAATATGGGTAGGATATGATGATGTTGCAGACAATTGGACATATAAGATATAAATCATCTTGTGCACAAGTTCAGAAACTTATATTTTTTCCGGGTGTGATGCCATTTATACTGTGCCAATACTGCAGCTCAAGTCCGATGGCATAATACAACCATTCCCAAGCAAGAATATGACGTTATAATAACGTTGCAGCAACGTTCTGTTTAGACCTGGTTTGGTTCTTGTTACGTTCTTTTGAGGGCACCCAAAAACGTCTTTAGAACCTAACGTTGCGACGTCACACTAGAACGTTGTTGTGACGTTCTTGTAACGTAATTTCACGTTACAATAACGTTATTATAACATTCTTTATTAGTTTGATCTCAACTTTACCAAAATAGAACGTTATTATAACGTTCTTTTTCAGTAAGTCTAAACCTTACCTAAAATAATGTTATTGTTATGTGAAAATTGGCCAGGTCTCAGACCAATTAAAAAAGTACAGTCGCAGAACGTTCTTGTTACGTTGCTGCTTGCCTGGGTTATGTCCTTCTTGATGGAAGCCTATGCCAGGAGGTGTGACCACTCCTACCAGACTAAGAGACTCCTCTATCAAGTGTCTGAAACCGTAGGTAAACCTTAACTTCAAGGAACAGCCTACCATGAAAGACATCCTTAGGAGTACACGGCCATTAAGCATCTATGATGTGATTCAATATACACCTTTCATTGCTTCCTGTTAGCAGTTCTATAGCACTTTTGGAGAGGTATCACCTTTTATGTCGTTATATACGAGAATGGGGGAAGTGTGAGTCATTGCCTAGGCCTGTTATGGGATGTCTTCATATATAACATAGAACTTCAGGGGAGGGGTTTCATGTTGTAAAAGATACAGGTACTACAAAACTTATCATTGCTTGCTGTCACTGCAGAGGTTGACTGCCAAAGTAAATTTTAAAGAGACATTGAATGCTCATTGACCCGCCTATGTAATCAACAGAAAAGGCTATGATTTTGTGTCAAGGATTCAAAGAAGAACAATCATTCATCAAATCATTACTTTGTATGTATGTAACTTGCATGATGTTGAAAATAAATAAATTTGAAAAAAACAAAAAACTAAAAAAACTTCAAATCGATGATCTGTCTATTCTAACTTGACCTTTCTCGTTTTTCCACATTTACTTAGAAATTTTTAATTATCCTTCTTAATGTGTGTATGTAGCTATTTTCAACAATTTACTGTTATGTTCTCTTCATATAGAACATCCAAGAAAGGCAGATGCTGTTTACATTCTTTAGAAATTGCATTAACTTTATATTGAAAGCACATTGGCGCTAAAGCCCCATACCCACTAGGCGATTTTACCGTCGTTGGGCGACGGGAAGAACAGGCGTCATAGTCACAGAGCGACGGTAATATCTAGCAAGTTTAATATTTTCTTGACGATTGTCCCGACGATTTTCCCTCCCATCGCCCCTCGCCCGTCACCCAGGAAACAGACCATATCCACGGCAAATCGCCGGGCGACTCTGCTCGCCGGGCAACCGGCCACCCCAAATTATGTAACTACCCTCCGTTGCTGGTTGCTGGTTGCCGGTTGAATCGCTTATTGGGTATGGCCCTTTAGTGATTAACAGGCAATATGTAAACATTTTCTTCAAAAAGTTCAGCCTTGGATAATGGCAATAATATGGTCTGAGGTGGACTGCTTTGCTTCACTCACTCGCGCTCTTTCCTTTCCATTTCTTCTTTTTGCACTTATGAAAAAGGTCCTATCACAAATTGTAATCTTGTTAAGCCAATCCCCCACAATTTTCGATGTAGTATTCCAATGTAGTATACTACAATTTATTTTTATACAACATACCCATATTCCCAACTTGCCAAGACCTCTAATCATCGTTTTAAGGGGATGTTTCACATTGGTCTCACCTCTAAGATTGACATTTTTCAGTAAGATACTTTGATTTTGATATGGTTTCAGAATTGGAATCTCATGTTTCCTTTGTCAGTTATAATAACTATGTAAAGTAATAGCAGTGACTGTAAAAATCATCTTAAAAGATCAGATGTGAGATGCACATAAATAATTTTGCCAGTGTAAGACATGAAATGTGATGTCATTTTGTGCAAAGAAGAGAGTTCTAGGCACTTTAGACCTTTTCTCTTGTTTTGAAACCATTTAGAAGGATTAATGTAACGTAATATGTGATCCCTGAGTGATTTCGAGATTGAAATCAAACCTTAAAACCTTTGAATTGCCAGAAAACTGCTCTAAACGTGTACCCTCTTCTACCCTACACTTGTATACGAAAAGTCCATGATACGTAATAACTTCTCACCATAAATGACATTCCTTTTGTAATATTGCACTATTTTATACTATTCTCAGTATGATAACAATTTACAAGATATAGATGATGTTTTTATATCAAGTTGATAACGGCTTTTATAATTCCTAATGTTATTAGTTTACCTTCTTAAGGTAAGAATGTGATACTGAAGTAGGAGTTGTGGAAGGGAGAAGTCGGCCCACGTGAAATTACGAAACATTGCAGCCCAGCAGGGGGTTGGATAAAGGACATATTCCACTATACAGTATTTGCTCATAGTACCATAAGAAGACGCAATGTAATAAGACCATGAAAAGACGCAATTTTTACATAAACATATTTATGATTCTACTAATGTGAAAAGAACCCTAAGGCCATATATATGGCCTTAGGGTTCTTTTCACATCGGACACAATTTCACAAGACGCAATTTCTACATAAACATATTTATGATTCTACATTAGTCAATGTCTTATTACATTGCGTCTTCTTATGGTACTATGAGCAAATATGGGTATGGGTATATGGGTATGTTGTATTACAATTGATTGGTCAATTTACATGGCAAAAACAATTAAGTTAGGATGAATTCTGACTTTTCAGACACATGTTTTGACTTGGTCAGTCTTCGGTGATCATATCTATGAGAGGAGGGTGACTTGACAGGCAGACAGAAGGGGATCAAAACCTGGAGACGATTTTTGCTGTACCTCATCCTTTGGTGAACCCAGACACCTACTGGGAATTGAACCCAAAGAACCACACTGCTGGGTTCCCCCTACTCTCACCTTTTACGATCAGCAGGGGCTACTGGGGGCCTATATATTCTTCCCAGGAGCAGAAGCCCCATCCCACTACCCCAAGTGGGGACCAAGCTTTGTTATCGCCAGGATGGTGGAGGATCAACACACTATTTGTTCAGGTTTCTTTCAAAATATTTGACATGTTTAGTATTTTGCACTTTTCAGTGATGATTAACCAGTTATGCAGCAAACTGACAAGAATTCTTCTCCTCTAATTGTCATCATTTGGAATAAATCACATCCTATTGAGACAAATAAAGTCTTAATCGTTGGGGCTGATAGTTAGTCATCCGATGGTTAATTTCTTCTAATCAGCCCTTCTTATTTGGTAACAACCTACCCAGCCAAGGATGCGATGTTATCATAATGTTGCAGCAATATTCTGGTTCATTCTATCTTTTGTTCTTGTTACATTCTTTTGATGACTCCCAATTTCTCACTGCAACATACTGCCATGACATTGCACTGCGACATTATCATAACATTCTGGTTATGTTCTTCCACCCAAAAGAATGTTCTAGTAACATTCTGTTTTGGTTTTGTCCTAACTGTGTCAATGACAACTAGGTTATGTTGTAGCAGGTCTTTTATTAGATTAACATACCCAGGTGGCCACCTGGAACATACATAAAGGTATACATTAGAAGGTAATATATATATATCTCTCAGACATCTTCCCCGTCAACGGACAATCAAAAGATAGACGTCTATAGAAGACCTGACAAAGCACATCTTTATATACCTAGTCTTACTACTGGTTTTGACACTCTTGAAGACCTTCTAGGTATGAATGGAGATGAGACTATTACTTGAGGAGATCTTTCAGGAATAGAAAGAGAAGTGACAGAAGCCCTTTCTACATTCATGGCCTCACCATTCTTGACATTTTCAGCATTTGAGTCAATCACCCCATCTATATCATCTGCATCATCCATTTGGTCATCAGACCTTACAAACTGTTCTGATGTTCTTAGTAGATCCCGCCTGTTTCTTCTCAACACTGCTCCATTTTCAGTTCTTACTTTGTATGACCTTGGGGCCACTTCTTTTAACACCTGAGCGCGCTGGCTCCATGTACCCTTTTCATCTTGCAGTCTTACTGTGTCATTTACTTGTAGTCTAGGCAAATCTCTGGCATGTTCATTGTATGCTACTTCTTGACGTAACCGACTCTCGTTAATAGCTTTGTTTCCTGAGTCTACCATTTTGTGAACATGCGGAAGTCTACTACGCAACTTTCTACCCATAAGCTTCTTTGCTGGAAAGGAACCATCAGACTTTGGCGCCTGTCTATAAGCTAGTAGTGCTAAGTATGGATCATCACCTGACTCTTTTGCCTTATTGAGAAGACTTTTTACAATTCCAACACCTCTTTCTGCTTTTCCATTACTTTGGGGATAATATGGGCTTGAAGTTCTATGTTGGAACCCATATTCACTCGCAAACCTTTTGAAAGCTTCTGAACTATATTGAGGACCATTGTCACTGATTACAACTTTAGGCACACCATGTCTGGAAAAGATACTTTTCATGTTTAAGATTACATTCTCAGCTGACGTGCTTGGTAGTATGGCAATCTCTGGATAATTCGAGTGATAATCTATAACCAACAAGTAGTCATGGTTGTTCCAATGGAACAGATCTGTCCCCACATACTCCCATGGTCCTGCATTCAACTTCTCTGCCTCTACATACATTGTTTCTTTACTCTGGGAAACTTTAGACTTTAGACATGCTTGACAATTTTGTGTCTTAACCTCAATGTCTCTATTCATGTTAGGCCAAAACATAACATCTCTTGCCAACCTTTTCTGTTTGTCTACTCCTAGATGTCCTGCATGAACATACTCCAGCAGTTCTTTACGCATGCTACTAGGGATAACAATCCTGTTTCCTCTCACTAGAAGTCCATTTATCAAACAGAGCTCATCTTTAAATGTGCTATATGCTGGACATTCTCCATTTTTCCAGCCATTAGCGATACACCTTTTAACTGCTTCTAGGACTTCGTCCTTTTCAGTTTCTTTAGCTTTTCGCTCTAAGTACTCTTCTGATACTGGGAAAGACTGATAGACCATGTTTACCTGTGCATTTATTTCTGCACCCAGTACATTATCAACCTTTTCTGTGACCTTGGCTCTAGACAGTGTGTCTGCAATATACAAGAATTTACCTGGAGTCCAAGTGAGTTGTACATTATATCTCTGCAACTTTAGCATTAACCTTTGGATTCTGGGAGACATATCATTGAGAGACTTGTTTGACAGTGCAATCAGGGGTTTATGATCAGTTTCTAGCTCTACATTGGGTAACCCATAAATGAAGTGGTGAAACTTTGTACAACCATACACTAAGCCGAGACACTCTTTTTCAATTTGTGCGTACCTTTTTTCACTATCTGTCAGTGACCTTGCAGCATATGCTACTGGCCTCCATTCTCCATTTTCTTTTTGAAGCAACACAGCTCCAAGACCATCTTTTGAAGAATCAGTGGACACTTTGGTTGGAAGGGCTGGGTTGTAGAACCTAAGCACTGGTGATGAGGTTAAAATACCTTTCATGTTTTCCCACTCACAATCATGTTCAGGGCCCCACACCCACGTATTCTTACTGCTAAGCAGTGATCTGATATGAGCACATTTACTTGCAAGGTTGGGGATAAATTTGCCAACATAATTTATACAACCCAAGGCTCTTTGCACGTCTTCTTTACACTCTGGTTTTTTCATCCCCAGTATTGCTTCTACCTTGTCCTCTGCCGGACTGATTCCTTCACATGACAGCTTGTCTCCTATAAAGCTAATCTCAGACTTTTTTATTTCACATTTTGACCAGTTCATGTGCAAATTGTACTTTTCTATTCTCTCTCTGACCTCTTGCAGACGGCTGTCATGTTCCTTTTCTGTTGTGCCCCACACGAGTATGTCATCCATGTACACACGTGATCCTTCTATATCACCAAACATTACCTCCATGTATTTGTGGAACACTTCAGGGGCTGAACAAAGGCCATAAGGTAGCCTGTCATACGAGTACCTACCAAATGGTGTGTTAAAACAGGTCAATTTCTTTGACTCTTCACTAAGCTTAACCTGCCAAAATGCCTGAGATGCATCAAGTTTGGAAAAGTACTTTGCCCCTTGTATATCTGAAAAGATTTCTTGTCTAGTAGGTAGTTGTTGATGCTCTCTTTTGATTGCCTTATTAAGGTCTTTAGGATCAATGCACAATCTAATATCACCATTTGGTTTGTTCACAACAACTATTTCACTTACCCATTCACATGGTTCATCTTGTTTGTGAATAACCCCTAGGTTTTCCATTCTCTCTAGCTCTTTTTTCAGAGGTTCTCTTACTGCCACTGGAACCCTTCTAGCTGCTCTAATTACTGGCACAGCATCTTCTTTCACTTCAATATTGTACACAAATGGTAAAGACGATAGCTCACTTCTTTCCTCTGGCAGAGTACACTGTCCTACATCTTTTACAGTTACTTCTTCGTTATCTTCTTTCACAGCAAGTATTCTTTTAACTAGACCAAGATTTTCACATGACGTGGCGCCAAGAAGGCTTGAACCATTCTCTACAATGACAAATCTAATGACTGAGCATTTTCCTTCAACCTCAACTTTTAACATACATGCACCTTTGACCTGAATCTCATCATTTGTATATCCAGTGAGGCGAACATTCGTTGAATTTAACTTGGGTCTGGGGGTCAGTCCATAGTAATCCTTTTCATTGAGTAGGTTAGCACCTGCTCCAGTGTCCAACTGGACATGTACAGTTGAATTTCCGGCTTTTAGAGGGTAAATCCAGCGACAACCTTTGCTGATCTTGACCTCTTTGACCTCTTGAGTCTTTACTTGCCCAATGAAGATATCAGTCTCTTGGTTTTCTACTGGTGCTTCTTCATTTACAACATTTACTCTTGTTTTACACAGGTGGGTGTAATGGCCTCTGAAGGAGCACTTGGCACATCGAAACCTATAGGCTGGGCAGCGCCTAGGCAAGTGCTTATTTCCACACCTCCCACAGTCAAATTCACCACCTGTGTCACTTGTGTTTGGCTTGGCAGAGTCTCTGGAGGCATCTCTAGGTGCTTGTACTCTGTCTTGCCGTCCAGTCTTAGTACTGTTGTACTGCTTTGATTTGTTGACAAAGTTTACAGTTTCTGTTTCCACCGAGTTTAGTACCTTTATCTGTTTCTGAGCCGTTTCAGCAGCTTTACACATCGCTATGGCAGTATCCAGAGTGAGGCCTGGATCCCTTAACATCTTTTCTTTTAGGTGACGGTCTCTTATACCGACTACTAATCGGTCCCTGATCATTGAGTTCAACAGTGTCCCAAACTCACACGTGGCTGCTTTTAGGCGAAGTGACGTCACAAAACTGTCTATACTTTCACCTTCTCCATGTTCACGGATATTAAACGTGTATCGTTCATAAACTGTATTTTTCCTTGGAACACAGTATGCCTCGAACTTGCGTAGAACCACATCATAATTGTCTGGCGATTCTGCTGGCACATTCCCAACAGCTGGTGCATATGTGAATGTGTTGTAGACATCTTGGGCTTCTTGGCCTGCAACTGTTAGTAGGATGGCTACTTTCCTCGCACTCGCATCATCTGGTACGTTGATAGCCAGCAGATACCACTTCATTTGTTTCTTGAACCTTTCCCAGTTGTCTGCAACATTTCCTTCCTTCAGTCTAAGGGGCTCGGGCGCCTTGATCGAATCCATTTTTTGCTTTTAATCCACACGATTCGTAATTACTCCTGGTACCATGTGTCAATGACAACTAGCTTATGTTGTAGCAGGTCTTTTATTAGATTAACATACCCAGGTGGCCACCTGGAACATACATAAAGGTATACATTAGAAGGTAATATATATATAAATCTCAGACACTAACCTCACAAAAAATAATGTTATGATAACACTCTGATTTGGTTAGGCTTCAACCTCACCATCAATAACGTAATTGTTACATCTTAGTAAGTAACAAACTGACTGAAAAAGTATGAACGTTTCTGTTAGTCACAAGCTGCCTGGGTAATCATTGTGAAAACCCAGCTTATGGCATTTAAGTGTGATTAGGGCTATATACCACCAACCCAGACATCATTAACCCAGTTCTGACACACTTACCCATATCTATGTAGGCCTACGGGCTGTATGTTACATGTCACTCACAGGGTTAGGCTGGTGTTTTTAGCTCAAGACAGCTAATTAGGGGCAAAACAGGAAGACAGGGTGGGGGCCAAGACAGGTTCAGAATATAGAGCTATGTCAAGACAAGTTTCAACTTGACAGACTTGCGTGTCATTTCCTGTTTTTGTGTAGATTACAATACAATATATTCATCTACCACACAACCTATCGTGACTGGAAGAATGCATACTAAACTGACTTTAAATCATAGAGCTGTATGTAGTCGACCTGGCATTAAAGTAATCTATTTTGAATCATTTCACTCGTGTTTTACTTGCATCTCATCACCTGATTTACACTATTTATGTATACTTACTCGGAAGATCACATGTATGTGATTGGCTTGATAATGAGAGAAATGTCATGGTTTACGATAAAAAAAGATCTACGGTCACAGTCACATCTTTTCCCTAAGGCCAGTTCCACTTTAAGCTAGGTTTATGTGGCCAGCTATGAGGTACCTGAAACAAATCAGCCCACATTGTAGCCGGGTCCCCCCTGAGCAAACCCATCCCTTGTCGACTAAACTGCAAGTGATTAACTGCTTTGACGCCAGCTTGACTGGCGGCAAAGGACGTTTTTAGCGGATTTCTCGGCTAACAAACCACCAAAAATACCAGACGTGTTTGAAGAATGGGGGTATGCGTCATGCCCCCTTGGCTAGTATAGGTCCACTTTCTGGGAAAAGGTTCTCATTATCAGTTTACCCTTAGACCTGTTCTTGGGCCCTACCCTACTTTTATTTAGGATTTTTTTCTCCATTTCTTTTTTCAAAATTCAAAAGAATTGTCCAAAAATGCTTGAATGTGACAGCATCTAGATGCTTAGGGCATGTATTTTAAATGTTAGAAGTGGTTTTAGATGAAATTTAGAGTTAATTTTTCATTTCCAACAGTGCCCAGGTCCATTTGGTAAGTGAAAATAAAAAGCAAAAAAAAAACCGGCCTAGGGGCCTACCTTTCACAATCAATTCACCTGGGTAAACTTAAGTTTTTTTTCTATACAAATGAAATTGCAAACCTTCTTTCGTACGCCTTTAAAAATATCACCTGCAATATGTCCGGATCCTTTTCTTGACTTGTGGTAAATGTTTGAAACTCATCCAAAATGAACGTTAGAAACGTTTTGTTTTAACCAAATGGAAACGTTGGGAGTACATCTAAAAATTGTCATATGAGTGTTTGGTTAGGTGTTTGAAAGTTTGAAATACAGCAAAAAGTCAAATTGCAACAGGGTAGCAGAACCAAAGTCAGCTGGTGATCCCAAACCAATCCCACAACCTAACCTTATTACATTATTATCGAGTTAGATTCCAAACATTTATACCATCTGTCTTTGATAAAAGAGATTTCTTCGATTGTGTTGTATAATGAAAACACTGTGATATAACCTCTTGCTGTACACTTATTTGTACACATCCCATCTCATCTCATACACTGCACCTGACATTGACACATAGCATTGTATGCCAGCACGAAACGAATGTATTTTCTAACCCCGCCTCGAATGTAACAAAATCGTTTTTTTGTACCCACCACGTCTGGGTGGAGCGGGAGAACAGGCATCGAAATCCTCCCAGAATAAAATAAATAATTTTTTTTTTTTAAAGAAGATTTACAGAGACCATGACCCTCAGAATGATTAGGTGTAATAGCTTGACATGCTTATTAAGATACGTCAATTTATATGTTTAGGTATGTGAACAGGCTCCCTGCTCACCAAAACAATGAACATTATTATCAGACTAATAATACTTGTTAACGGTCCCATGTCTGTGTATTTATGTAATTGACAATTTTTTTTGTTCTTTTATTGATTTTATTTATCCTCAGAGGGTCATAAGGCCTAACTGGCCCGGTTTTCATTGCCTCCCAGCAGGCAGTATACAATCTGGGAATTCTTGTGACTTCAATTGTCTATATGAGCATGATAACAGGTTTACTCTCATTAGGATGCACACCAAAAAAACATCAAATGTATCAACTTATAATATTTAGGGAGTAACCAAGGTTTGGTATTTCAATATATAATTATTATGGAAAATTACTAGTTACCAGCATATCAATATCGTCTATTAAGTAAAAGTAACTTAGTGTAGTTTTTAAATTCTAATTTTTACGGTCAACATCTTACATTTTTGGTTACTGTAAATAAAGTTGTCATATTGTAGGCCCTCTTTTAAGAATGGAGGGTGGAACATATTTCATCATTAATGTACAGGTTATGTTCTGATCAAGAAAGGATCAATAAGACAAGACCTAGAGTCCACCTTCGGAGCAGAAACAAAATTAAATTTACAAATATCAAAAGAAAGTATCAAAAGTATCTGAAGAGCCCGTTGTCTCGAGGTATCACATTGCGGGACTGTCTTCCTGAAAGTCTGCAGAGGTCGACCACCAAAGTAAAGTTTAAAAGAGGTATTAAATGCTTTTTGACCCGCCTATGTAATCAACAGAACAGGCTATGATTTTGTATGTTATCATCATTCATCATACCACCACTTTTCATCATCATACCTATCATATCAACAGGAAGACCATGTATGTAACCTGCGTGATGTTGAAAATAAACGAATTGAAAAAAAACACAAAAAAACATAAGTTATTAGTCCACCCCCTGGTTTTATGCAATTTGATAGGGGGCTTACAGAATTCCTATCCATTCTAATTATAATTATTATAACCTGGCAATTGAAGTAAGTTATTCGGGGTTGATTCTGACAGCCAAGATTCAGAAATAGTTAGACAGTGAATATTGTTTCCTAGTATGTGATGCTTCAATATATCCAGTTTTGGATAAATACTTCTGATATTCAGATCTAACAGATGTATACCTCTTGAAGTAAATGGGTTATTCATAGATGAAATAATTAGGACATACCAGTCGGGGGTTATTTTCCATAACTGTTAATCATGAAATATTACTCTCTAAAATGAAATTCTTAGGTATTAAAGGAAATATTTTGTCATGGGTTAAAAATTATTTAAATTATCGTTCACAAATCACAATTTTGAATAACACTGAATCTGACCCTGGCAACATTTTGTGTGGAGTACCTCAAGGTTCAGTCCTCGGGCCATTATTATTCTTGATTTATATAAATGATCTTAGTGGCGTGATAAAGGACTGTAATGCGTATTTTTATGCTGATGACACTGCTATTGTGAGTACAGATCAGGATTTAAACATGGCTCAACTGAAGTTACAGAGTGATTTATTTAATATAGCTAATTGGTGCAAAGGAAACAAACTAACCATTAATGTGAAAAAGACCAAGTCAATGGTGATTGGCACTAGGCGTCAAATTAAGAACATCAGAATTCCCTGCCTAAAAATTGATGGGGAAAATATTGAATTTGTACACTCTTTCAAATACTTAGGTATTACAATAGAAAATACTCAATCATTTAATAAACAAGTCAATAATACAATAAAAATAGTGTCTCACAAAATTTATTTACTGCAGAAAATTAGACGATATATAACACAATCTGCAGCCATAACAATTTACAAATCAATGATTCTACCGTACATGGACTATGGTGATATCTTTATCATGAAAATTAATGCTGGCCTTTTAGGAAAGTTACAATCTCTACAGAACCGAGCACTTACTGTATGTTTTGGTTATGAACTACGACTACATGTTGACATAATGCATAGAACTGCCAATATTGCATACCTTGATAATAGAAGTGTCTCGCATATTCTCAATTTTATGTACAAACAACAAAATAATGTAAACATGCGGGATAACAGAAACATTAGAACAAGAAGAAGAGGTGCATGTATATTTCACACTGTTAGACCCACTTGTGAGTTATATAAGAGAAACGTCTATTATATTGGTGCATTGTTATGGAACGATTTACCTGTAACTACTAGAAATATTGTTGAATATACCAAGTTCAAAGATGTCATGAAGAAATGGATGCTAGATGTCTAATCTCTAAATGAATTGATTATTGCCTCTAATCTCCATGTTACTCTATACATAATTATGATTATTCACACCTTGTATATATAGTGTATATATTTACCAATAATTGTTACATCAATACTATTTTTTCTGAAATGTATAAGTTTTGCTGGACTCATCAGAAAACCGGCTTTGCCGAGATGAGCCAGGGTAATAAAGAATTAAAAAAAAAAAACATTATAAAGGGATAATTGAGAGACTATGGCTATTTGGCAGTCTCTCATTTTGCGCATAGCGCTCAATATCAAGTAACGGATAGGGAGTAGAGATTTAGCCATCAGTCCCGGGGAAGTTGAATAAAATTTCTTGTTTTACCTGATCATTGGCATGAACTCTATCCATCTTGAACTAAGGTATGACGGTTTAGTATTGAGTGTACATCTCTCGTCATAGGGTGAGCAAAAGAAAATTACAATTAGATCATATTTTGAATATGCTACAATGAATTATACAATGAAAATCTTTTAGATATTTCACAATCAAAGGAAGTGTTACGCCCCAGTGGGCTTTGAGATGTCTAAGTATTTAATGCATGTTCCATCAAAGAAAATAATATTGTCTCACTCATACAATAATGTTGATAGGTTTATGAAATATCCCAGTGGATTATTCTACGAGTAAATAAAGGGGAAAAAAGACTAGTTATGTCAATTAAAACATAAACAGTGAGTATCCCAGGGGATTCCTCACAACTAATCCATGCGTAGATAAATAGAGGGGAGAGAAAACAGTGGTGACAACTTAATACATTGATAGTGAGTATCCCAGTGGATTCCACAATGATAAAATAACTGTCTACATAATTGTCTGAACACCTGGGATGACATTTTAAATGCTTATACTATGCTAACACTGTGAAGTTAACATCATGCAATCCCTTATTATATATAGAATGGGGGTCGGTGAATCAACATACTAGTTACGTATAAAGCATCTCAACCAGTTATAAGTATTCATAACCACAAGCTATATAAGAACATTATGAAATATAATTTTATTATGATATAAAGTATTTCTTATTTGTAGAAAATATATATTCAATGCTTAACCACTTCAGTATATATGATGCTGTAAGGGACACTAGAAATACTCATTGGTCATAACAATCCCATTATGTCACACTTTCCAAGTGGTCCTCTCATACATGCACCACGGTGCGAAATTAGACCTTTAAGACCTTTAATTTTATAAATGGGGCCATTGAGGTTCATTAAAGGCATAGGATATGCCACCTTTTAGTGCTGCAGCAGAAGGCTAAAAAGGGGCTTATTTCTGAGACAACCCATGATGAAAAAGTAACAAAGGTTGACATATATCAAAATTTTCCTTAGATCCTGGGCTTTTCAAAACCACTTGATGCCAATCTGGGCAACTATTACAAATGGAAGGGTCAAAGGTCAAAGGTCAAAGGTCACCATAAAAAGTGAAAATCTGAAAAATACAGTTTTTATCTCATAGCCTCGCATTGATAATAGGTGGAGCTTAGTTACTTGGCATATATTTAGGCACTTATGGGGCCTAACTGTGATTTTCATATTGGTGACCTTGACCAAGGTCAAGGTCACTAATCTCAAGGTCAAACTTCAAAAATGAGCATGAAATGAGGATCTAACCTTCTATCAACTCTTATAAAAGTATTAATATAGCCTATATCAACATTATTATTGAACTGTTTGACAGGGGAGGTCATGAGCTTTCTTTTGATACTTCAGTTGTTGCAATGGGGCTTAGATTTTCATGGTAACTGAGCTATTGTTTGTCACAACCAGATTTCCAGAAAGACATCAAAATAGGTGAAAAACCACCAGAAAACCACAAATCTCTAGATAGTAGAGCATCCATTCTCAAAAAGATCCTTTCTTAAGGAAAAAAACACTGGCCAGAGACATAACAAAGCATGCCATACATGTCTCAAATTCATGGGACGATAGTTTGTACTGAAAAATATTTGCTGCAGCATATTGTAAATGGCTGGTTTCCATGGCAACCATCCAAAAATCGGGCAATTCCAAAATCAATAGGTTTTTTTGGACATATCTTCCTTAATATTCGAGGTAGAAGCACAAATGAGACATCAAAATTAAGCATTCCTAGAGTTCTATGAGATACAAGGTTCAAATGGGTTGTCTTGGTTACTGGGTTACCATGGTTACCAAAAATATCTCTAAAAATGAGCATAATTTCAGTTTTTTTCTGTTCCTGTTACCGTAGCAGCCACAAAATATGGATCTAAGAAGGTACAACCTATCTTATCTCAGACTTACATATCCCTTCTACATTAATTCATGTGTTTATGTCCAAACAGTCATTTTGAACGCAGTTAATGAGTGGTTTCCATGGAAACCACTCAAAATTCATGTTATTTCAAATTGATTGGTATTTTGGATGTATCTCTCTTAATGTACACGATGGAAACACAAATGATACATCATACTGATGCACTTTGAGAGTTCTTTTGGATAAAAGACTGAATTTGGTTATTTCTTTAGTTTGGTTGCCATGGTAACCAAAACAACCTGAGTATTGACTGTTATTTAATCAGTTTACCACTTATTTCTGTTAACATAGCAACTATGAACATCAATTCAAAGGTATAACAGTACAATCTCTTATCTCAAGTGTATAAGTCTCTAATTCACAGATTTGGGGATTGTACTGAAATATCTTGAGTTTTTGAATATAGTAAAAGACCACCTTAAAAAAATACAAGTGTTCCTTAAAATGTACACTAAAAGTGTCATATTAACCTTAATATTCAAGATAGAAGCACAAATGAAACATCAAAGTGATGCACTTTGAGAGTTCTATTGAATATGAGATCAAAAGCATTTGTCCTGGACACTCCGTCTCAAATTCATCAGTTTTTGGGCTGTACCTTTCTTAATATAGAAGTTAAAATAAACAGAAAAACTTTGACACCCACTAGGATGCACATCAGAGCTGCCTAAGATGTGCTTAAGATGCAGTCCTTCTAGCCCTATCCTAGCTGCATCTTGAGGGTTCATAAGTGCACCTTTAAGGATAATGCCCACTAACTAAATGAAATATGGAAATGCATTGCAACTTGGCATGATTGATCTCCAGGTGATGCAAAGCCAACATATAAAAAGAAAAGTGGGGATCCCAGGGCTAGTTCAAGAGTTATGAGATGACACCTTGGGAAATTTTCTGAGAATACTAGATATCATATACTGATGAAATTAAGGTAAAGGCCTAGGATTTATATGTTATTAATGTATCTTGCATGAAATGAATCAAGCATGTCCTCTAGATTGATTCTGTGGCTAATTATGGTATTGGCTACATTTTTTATATGAAGGAAAAAGTGTTAAATGTGCAATTAGGCTCTTTTGGCAGCCCTTATTTTGCCTAAAATCTGTTATAAATATATCTAGACATGAAACTTTTCTAAAAATCACTATATGTATACTTACATGATTATGTTGTGAACATGATAGAATCAATATAAGCATATGTCCGGCGATGATGTACTGTAGTACTGAGTTAAGTGAATGAATATGTATGGCAAAGGGGAAAAAATCAGACCTTTTTTGCATGTTTTACCTTGCAGTGCTAGAAAAGGACACAAAATAAATGAACCATCAAGTATTTTCTAAATCAGCTAAACCTAACACATTAAAACATCAGTTTGTTTAAGAAAATATTTTATATCAAGAAATCTATTTTCAAAAGGTAATTCCCTGGAAAATTTATAAATGTTCCATATTTCTACTAAAATAACAATCATCAACATCAATTCAAAGGTATAACAGAGTACAATCTCCTATCCAAAGTGTATTAGTCTCTAATGTGTAGATTTTTGGGATTGAACTAAAAATAAACACCAAATTTGTTAGATTATCCTTAATATACAAGATAAAAGCACAAGTGAAACATCAAAGTGATGCACTTTGAGAGTTCTATTGAATAGGAGATCAAAATTGGTTGTCCTAGATACTCCATGGAAACCATCAAAAAAATCTTAAATTCATCAGTATCTCGTGCTGTACCTTTCTTAATAAAGAAGATAGAAGTACGCATGACATGGCAAAATAATACACTCAAAATGTCCTATGGCATAAAAGACTGAAATTGATTGTTTTGGTTACCCAGTTGGCATGGAAACTAAAGGTGACCTCAAAATTGCTTAGAATTTAGATTTTCCCCTTATTTATTCCAACATAAGAATCACAGATATGGCTTTTCAGGTCCAACAAAGAACAATTCATCTGTAGTTTTTCTAAATTTCATCTATAGTCTGAAGATAAAGTTCTGAAGGCTAACTTTCAAAAGGATATGACAATTAACTAGTATAGATGCCTGTAGGGAATTCCAATGAAATCTTACGACAAACATCATATCTTAAATTTCACCATGATATTTTCCATTTCAACATCATCCTTTATTTGTACTAATTGAAATGCCCCCAGATTTTATTTTGTAAAATTTCCCTCTGTGTGGGTAGTGGTAGAACTTAGTCAATTTCTTGGGGTTGCTATATTACACAGCACAGAAAAAAACAGGGTCACATGGTACAACACAAAGGCACAGGAGAGAAAAACAACCCACTGCCTGGTCATTTGTGGTCGAGTAGCTGTAGCCACGTTGAGTTCCACTCATCCAGCCCCTAGGTTTCATTCACAAACAACTTAAGCTAATTAATGTCCCTTACAACAAGAAATGTCTAAAGAAGATCATAAATAGAGTAAAAACGAACCTGTATGAATGAATCTACCTGTAAATACTGTTATACCACAATCGTTTGAGCGTCCCTCAGAATCCTATGCGAACTTACTGTAAGATGAGCCTATGGTCCATCTCAGATGAACCTAAACCCCCGCAATACTTTTAAGAGACACCTTAGATGTGCCTTAGATGCACCTAAGATGAACCTGCAGAGCATCTAAAATGTGCCTGTGATGCTCATAAGATGCCCCAAATATGACCAAAAGATGCACCTTAATGTCCCAACAACCCTACAAATGCCCCTAAGATGTGCCTAATATGCCACAGCCATGTACCCAATATGTGCCTAAGATCCCGCTAATGCTTGCCTAAGATGTACCTAAGATGCCCCTATAATGCCCCTAAAATGCACAGGTGCCTTAGGTGTGCTTAACCCTTTAGACCTTAATCTGGCCATGGCCGCTCGAGGGTGTACTCCCTGACCGAAAAATGGCAGTTTTTCCGATATTTTCCGATATTTTTCCAAGGCAAACACTTTTATGAGTTTTCAGGAGACAAAATTGACCAATATATCATTCAAAAGCTGATTTAATTTCCTTTACAATGCTACAAGTTTCATTACAATAACGTTCATTAATAGGGTAGGATCAGTCTTTGAACTTGCTTAAATACAAGGAATTAAGGGAATTCTAGAAGGAAATCAATTGAAATCCCAGGGAAATCAAGCAATTCGTTTATGCATCCTGTGGGGTCTAAAGGAAATTTTATTGGTTTTATATAGAATATAGGCCAGAGGGTCTATGAATTGTGAGGCCCATTTTAGAGGCATCCTGGACATCTGAGGTACACTCTTGGCATATGTTAAGGGAATCTTAGGCAAATTTTTAGTACATCTAAAGGAGATCTTAGATACCTCTTATGTGCATCTTGAGGGCTATCTTTATATGATCAAAAGGGCATCTAAATGACATCCTAGGTGCATATAAAACATTTCTTGAAGGAACTCGGGCAACTTAGATGCATATTTAGGACAAATTTAGAGGATCTATTTTAAGATCTAAAGTGCATCTTTATCGAATCTTAGTTGAGATCTTTGTGGGACCTTAGGATGAATCTTTGTGAAATCTTAGGTGTATCTGGGGCACATCATATGTGCAGCTCAAGTACATTTTAAGGTATTCTTTGTGTGAATCTTTGGGGAATTGTTGTAGGATCCTAGGTGCATCAAAGGGGATCTTAGAAGCATCTTAGCTGCATCTTTGTGGCACCTTATTGGGGATTTTTGTAGGATCTTAGATGTATCTTAATTGCATTATGGGGCATATTAAGGAGATCTTTCCTCTTAGGAGGATCCAATGTTAGGCACATCTTAGGAACATCTTTAACACATCTTTTGGCCATCTTAGGCATATCTTGGGATAGTTGCTTATTGTTTCCTTATGCCCTGACTAACTACCAGGGTCATATTCAGGGTGATGATGATTGAATCAGTGAGAAGGAGAGACCTTACCCCTACACATTTACCAAGGCAGGTGTCCTTTGATGTGCGTGGCTCTAAAGCCCTTTGATAACCAAGTTGTTGCCACTGGGGAAGCAGAGATGGTTGTGCTAACCACTTCACCATGCCTGCCCCAGTCAAATGCATCTTGGGGCATCTTAGGTACACTTTAGTTATACATTTCATGATGAGGATGATTGTTGGAGTTTTATGTACACTCAACAATATTCCAGCTATGTGTAGGATAATGGACAAGTAGTAGTGCATGGGGTGAAATAATGTACAAACCCATAGGGCGAGTGCATTATTTCACCCCATGCACTAATACGAGTCCATTATCTGACATAAACCACGAGAGAAAGTATCTTAATATGTCCCAAGGACCCTTATGCTGCTGAATTCAGCCTTTTAATTTATAAAATACAAGTTCACTCCACCTCCCTATTAGACTCTGTCTACAACAGGTCTAGACTGTAGTACTATGCAAATCCATTAGTTGCTCAAACCAATATGTAAGAGATAGGTAGGTCATGAAAGGACTAAGCCACCCCTAGACCCACCCCCTATTCCACCACTACCACCTCCACCCACTCCACCCCCCTTCCACTCAACCTCTAGACTGAGGAATGGCATTCACCTTGCCTGGGCTAATTATAGGTAGCAGCAGTGGTCACTGGTGTCACACCTGACTGCGCAGGTCACATATTCCAGTGCATATGTAGTCCGTTTCTGACCCATATTAGCTATTGTATATTAATGTAGTGACTAGGATTGACTAATGGACTTGGATGTAACTACAGTCTAGTGCAGCTGGTCAAGCAGTTTACCTCTAGATACCTGGCTCACTCTCCAAGCAGATTACTCCACTATTCTTATGGAGGGTATTGCAATGGGACTCTCTGCCAAGGAGATTGTACCTGGCTTGTTCTACTCAGTATACCCTCTGACTGGAATGCCAACAGCTGCCTCAATAGGGTAGTGGTTAGAGTGTGGCTCTCTGAATCCAAAGGTCTAGGGTTCAATACTGGCCTGTGCATATTGGTTGAAAAAACCTTTCATAAATTCAAAATTGGGTATTCCTGGCACTCTAGTTAAACCACAGATTAGCAACAGTGCATTATTTCAGGCCAACAATGCATTATTTCAGGCCACCAGTGCATTATCACAGAAGCAGTGCATTATCATCTGAAAATGCATTGCTAGGAAATACGAGTGAGAGTGGTTTATATCAGGATCAGCTTGCGGCTTTTGGGCTGCACAAGGTACAGCAAGGGAGGGGGAAGAACTATGGAAAGGCAAGGTAGTAAATTGGGTCAAGCCCAGGCTCAAACCCAGTTCAGCCAAGTGAGAGCAAAGCACCTAACACACTTAACTGTCCTGCCTCCCTACATTAGGGGACCTTAGGCACATCTTAGGCCTTTCGTTGTGGCATACTAGGTATGTGTTGTATCTCCAGGCCCATAACTAGGGGGTGGCGGCAGTGGCGGGCCACCCCCCCCCCCACAAAGGAAATTTTTCCAAAAGTTCCACCTTCCCTTCCAAAATGTAATGTAAAAACCCCTAAAATTAGTAGGAACATCTTGAAAAGTTCCACTTATGGAACCTCGTCACCCCCCTTTTCAAATTCAAATTATTGAAAATATAGACAGAAGTTTCACTTATGGAACCTCGCTACCCCGCTTTTCAAGTTCAAATTATTGAAAATATAGTCAGAAGTTCCACTTGTGGAACTTCACCACCCCCTCATAGCAGACCCTGGGTATGGGCCTGGAATGTCAGAGGTATAGTAGTGGGATATTATGAAAAACCTATACACGAAAAAACTTGTCAAATGTTACAAAAGACATCAAAGAACATCTAGTCTAAGCCAGGGTTAACTTCCAAGAAGGGGCTAACCTAAATAGGCCACCAAAAACAAGCATATCCACAATAAACAATTGCAAAAAGATAAATTGCAAAATAAAATATGGCTGGAAAAGATCAGGCATCATAGTGTCAAACACCAAAGGCAGAAAACATGTCACTTAAAACAATGTCACTTGATATATTGTAGCGAGTGCAAAACATGCAAGAAACAATATGTTCCATAAACAAAATGCAAGATAAAATGTAGACGTACGTAGCATCACAAAAAAAACAGTCAAAAACAATATCCCCACACATTTCAATAAATGTGAGGTCCCACAAGGGCATTGATAATGTACACATGTATATTGTTGACTTTATATTCACACATCCAGATAGCTATTTAGAAACCAAATTGAGGAATACAATAGAATTCTATTGGGTTCATCACTTAATTTGCCACAATGGGAATGAACACAATGGATAATACATATGGTTAAGCAGTAAAAAAATGCCACATCAAGATTTTTTCTAGCATCCAAAGACTGCCCACTGTGTTAATTACAGGTACCAGTGGGGACCGCTGGTGAAATGCTTTATTGCACAGATTTCAGGTCCCAGTGGCTGCTGGTCAGGGTGGCCCATCTGTATACATCCTTGTGCACCGCTATTTGCCTGGACATGCCCTACTTGTTTTAGGTAGTTGTCAGCATCTAAACTGGTATTCAGATGTGGCTATAGTGCCCCCATGTTGTGCCTAAAAATCACCTAAGACCTTAAAAAGATGCCTCAAAGATCTTCCTCAGATATGCCTAAGATGCCCCTTATATTCAGGCCTGCCAAGTGTCGCGAATTTCCCGGGAAAACCCTGAATTTCCAACCCTGATGAGTTAAAACATTTCTCACAATTCATGGAAATGCATAAAAATGTAGTCCTTTTTTTGGGGGGTGGGGGGGGGGGGTGTCCCGAATTTTGGAGCTTACAGGTTAGCAGACCTGAATATTCCCCTAACATGCTCCCAAAACACCCTATATCCGTATAGCCCTTTTCACCCTTACCCCTACATACATGAGATATCCCTAGCAGAAACCTGTTTGGCTCTCATCAGAGTCCAAACTATGTGAGAGTATTATTTTCTTTGGCCCCAACTGCCTTACAAAGGTGTGTTAGTGATGATTTCAACCCCTTAGACCCACATTTAGCAAACGGTTGATTTCCATGTTCCCTATAATAAAATGAAAAAAATATAGGACTCTTGCTTTTTGTAAATGTTTCAACCAGCTTCTATTTGCCTCATCCAGCATAACTCTGGGATTTTTTATTTGATTTGTTCTCATTAGAAAAATATGGAAAAATATGGAAAAACTAACTGTTTTTCCAGACAGCTATGGCTAGTATGAGAAGCAATCTCTCACACAGGTCTGGCCAGATTGGGGTCTATAGGGTCTAAAGGGTCAGATTTGTGTCTTCACGGTCCACAGGGTTCAACTTAAGGCCATATTACACTACGTGTTGGATCACGTTTGCATTGGATCGCATTGCCCAACACGTCTGATTCCCGTTTGTAAAAAGATGCATCCCAATGTGACCCAACGCATGCCCAACGCAACCCAACGTGTGTCCAACGCAACCCAAGGCATCCCAACGCGACCCCAAATGCGTAGTATAATATGCTTCGTGTTGGGTGGTACTGGGTGAACTCATACTGTAATATACCCTTAATACAAGATATATTACACTTGATAACGCACATCAGATGCGTTGGGCAATGCGACCCTACACGTCTGCATACCAGACACAATGTGTAATTAGGGCTTTAAAATATTTATGAGGATTCAAATATTAATTGTTTATCAAGATCTTGAGAAAAAGTATCTTCACCTGCATCAAATGAGCCCAGGTAGTAGTATTACGTCAAAACAACGTTGGCAAATGGCCCAAACACATCTGCAAATGGTCAGTAACCTGCTCAGCAGGACGTCCTGAGGACATTGGCTGCCCATCAAAATGACATCATTTGGATGTCTGTTGGTCGTAATTTGGTCTAAATTTGTCACAACAGATATTTTTGAAAAATCATAGATCTATCAAAATTACATAGTTTGAGGGCAACTCTTTTTCATATTTTCATAAAATTATGCTATTTGTAAGATTTAAAAAGAGTCAGGTTTTACATCAATTGAACCAAATACACAAGAACATTTATAAATTTTCCAGGGAATTACCTTTTGAAAATAGATTTCTTGATATAAAATATTTTCTTAAACAAACTGATGTTTTAATGTGTTAGGTTTAGCTGATTTAGAAAATACTTGATGGTTCATTTATTTTGTGTCCTTTTCTATCACTGCAAGGTAAAACATGCAAAAAAGGTCTGATTTTTTCCCCTTTGCCATACATATTCATTCACTTAACTCAGTACTACAGTACATCATCGCCGGACATATGCTTATATTGATTCTATCATGTTCACAACATAATCATGTAAGTATACATATAGTGATTTTTAGAAAAGTTTTATGTCTAGATATATTTATAACAGATTTTAGGCAAAATAAGGGCTGCCAAAAGAGCCTAATTGCACATTTAACACTTTTTCCTTCATATAAAAAATGTAGCCAATACCATAATTAGCCACAGAATCAATCTAGAGGACATGCTTGATTCATTTCATGCAAGATACATTAATAACATATAAATCCTAGGCCTTTACCTTAATTTCATCAGTATATGATATCTAGTATTCTCAGAAAATTTCCCAAGGTGTCATCTCATAACTCTTGAACTAGCCCTGGGATCCCCACTTTTCTTTTTATATGTTGGCTTTGCATCACCTGGAGATCAATCATGCCAAGTTGCAATGCATTTCCATATTTCATTTAGTTAGTGGGCATTATCCTTAAAGGTGCACTTATGAACCCTCAAGATGCAGCTAGGATAGGGCTAGAAGGACTGCATCTTAAGCACATCTTAGGCAGCTCTGATGTGCATCCTAGTGGGTGTCAAAGTTTTTTTGTTTATTTTAACTTCTATATTAAGAAAGGTACAGCCCAAAAACTGATGAATTTGAGACGGAGTGTCCAGGACAAATGCTTTTGATCTCATATTCAATAGAACTCTCAAAGTGCATCACTTTGATGTTTTATTTGTGCTTCTATCTTGAATATTAAGGTTAATATGACACTTTTAGTGTACATTTTAAGGAACACTTGTATTTTTTTAAGGTGGTCTTTTACTATATTCAAAAACTCAAGATATTTCAGTACAATCCCCAAATCTGTGAATTAGAGACTTATACACTTGAGATAAGAGATTGTACTGTTATACCTTTGAATTGATGTTCATAGTTGCTATGTTAACAGAAATAAGTGGTAAACTGATTAAATAACAGTCAATACTCAGGTTGTTTTGGTTACCATGGCAACCAAACTAAAGAAATAACCAAATTCAGTCTTTTATCCAAAAGAACTCTCAAAGTGCATCAGTATGATGTATCATTTGTGTTTCCATCGTGTACATTAAGAGAGATACATCCAAAATACCAATCAATTTGAAATAACATGAATTTTGAGTGGTTTCCATGGAAACCACTCATTAACTGCGTTCAAAATGACTGTTTGGACATAAACACATGAATTAATGTAGAAGGGATATGTAAGTCTGAGATAAGATAGGTTGTACCTTCTTAGATCCATATTTTGTGGCTGCTACGGTAACAGGAACAGAAAAAAACTGAAATTATGCTCATTTTTAGAGATATTTTTGGTAACCATGGTAGCCCAGTAACCAAGACAACCCATTTGAACCTTGTATCTCATAGAACTCTAGGAATGCTTAATTTTGATGTCTCATTTGTGCTTCTACCTCGAATATTAAGGAAGATATGTCCAAAAAACCTATTGATTTTGGAATTGCCCGATTTTTGGATGGTTGCCATGGAAACCAGCCATTTACAATATGCTGCAGCAAATATTTTTCAGTACAAACTATCGTCCCATGAATTTGAGACATGTATGGCATGCTTTGTTATGTCTCTGGCCAGTGTTTTTTTCCTTAAGAAAGGATCTTTTTGAGAATGGATGCTCTACTATCTAGAGATTTGTGGTTTTCTGGTGGTTTTTCACCTATTTTGATGTCTTTCTGGAAATCTGGTTGTGACAAACAATAGCTCAGTTACCATGGAAATCTAAGCCCCATTGCAACAACTGAGGTATCAAAAGAAAGCTCATGACCTCCCCTGTCAAACAGTTCAATAATAATGTTGATATAGGCTATATTAATACTTTTATAAGAGTTGATAGAAGGTTAGATCCTCATTTCATGCTCATTTTTGAAGTTTGACCTTGAGATTAGTGACCTTGACCTTGGTCAAGGTCACCAATATGAAAATCACAGTTAGGCCCCATAAGTGCCTAAATATATGCCAAGTAACTAAGCTCCACCTATTATCAATGCGAGGCTATGAGATAAAAACTGTATTTTTCAGATTTTCACTTTTTATGGTGACCTTTGACCTTTGACCTTTGACCCTTCCATTTGTAATAGTTGCCCAGATTGGCATCAAGTGGTTTTGAAAAGCCCAGGATCTAAGGAAAATTTTGATATATGTCAACCTTTGTTACTTTTTCGTCATGTGTCTTCCCTATTTTAGACCGGTCTGCTGCCTCACTATTCCAATACCTTTGCAAGATCTTTGATGAATTTCAAAGGTCACCTGAAACAAATTTCTCAAAAGGTTTTGTAAAGGTGACCTTTCCATTACCTTTAGCAAACATCAATGTCCCCATTTACAGAAACTTAAAGGTCTTAAAGGTCTATTTTCATGCAGTGTACCAAAACACTGTTTGATAACCTGCGCCCTGTAACTATACAATATTCCTGTGAAATGATACAAATCAAACAGCTACCATGTTCCTATAAGAAGTACTACACTAAGGCAGATCTAGCCGGATCAGCTGTTTCTTGCTGACCAGAACTATAGTTGCTCTCATTAATTACGGGTAAGAGTTGCCCGCTTTTCGGCTGTCTGCATCCCCTAGTGGCAACTTAAGACATCACAATCCCTGGTTCTTGGCTGGTCCCCGAGTCAGAGAGTGTTGTAAGCTGGACACCAATGGGCAATAAGTCAGGGCCGGGAAATGGGTTCGGCAACACTCGGCAATACTCGGAGGTGCCAAAACGAGGCTGCTATTTCACCGACCTTGACCTTCGGGTCGATTATGGCCGCCATATTGTAGGATCAGGGTCCTCTTTGATGTCAGCGGACCACGTGATCTATAGATGAGCCAATCAGCTTCAAGCAGCTCCCAGACTTGGGGGAGGTCTATATGGGAGAAGCTCCTCCCCTACGTCGAGTGAGTGAAGACCTAGAGTGCGGAGATAGGTGTAACATCCAGTGTCTTTCTCAGAATAAGTTTTTTTGTGCTTTGCCAGAAGCAGAGACCTTCATGGTTTTATTACAAAGTGGTGCGCACAGGCAGGGCGTAGCCATTTCCGACATTCAGGCTTAGATATTGAGTGAGGGTCTGGATGGGGGGTCCCCATGTCGCGTGTCAAATTTTAAAAAAGCCAATGTTTTATGTCTTTGTTGCTTATGTTTCCCATGTCACATGTCGACTTTTTAAGAAATACCTGGGACGCATGTTATAATAAGAAGGCCCGCAGAGGCCGTCCTCTGGTGCCTGTACGGCCCGGGGACCCAGGACGGCCCGAGCCCTCGGGCCGTTCTGGGTCCCCGGGCCGTACAGGCACCAGAGGACGGCCTCTAAGGGTCTTCTTTATTTTATGACCCGTCAAAATATTGTGAAAATATTGTGAAATATTGGAAAATATAGTGAAATATTGGAAAAACAGACCACCGGAAGTGATGCGGTACGTACAGCATGAGCAATACGCCCTCCCCTCAATACGCCCGGCTCGTCGATCCAGAGGGTAATAAAACTATGTTTTTAACCTTCCCCTATGTCACATGTCGTTTTTAAGAAACGGCCATGTCACCCTGTCGAATTTAGTGGTCAAGACTCATTTGAGTAGGAAACATTTGCACCAAATTGAATGTAGGCCTATTTATATGTATGTGAACGCTTATACCGTCAACCTTCTTCACTTATAGAACTACATCAGATGTACAATATTTAAAGGCCCATTCGCATGACAAAACCTTTGGCCGCAGTGAGTGCGTGTGCTTTTATTAAGGGGGGGGGGGGTGTTCGGATGATTCGTATGACCCCCCCCCCCCCCCCCCTTTGGACGAATCCTCCTCTAAAATATCACTACAAATCCCTAACAGATATGTATTTTACCCCCCTTGGTGGAAAAAAACCAAACCCCCCCCCCCCGAAAACAATACTATTTGTAAAAAAACGAAACCCCCTTTCAAAAAAGCTGGCTACGGGCATGTATCACTTCGTGGAAACCTGGCACAAGCTCTCAGTAATCGATCTCTATTTGAGCACACCTGTCTGATAGACATGTCTGAAGTCTGGCGTGTGTCCTGCTTCTCTGGAGGCTCAGATGACACCTGGTGGAGTGTCAGTTGATAGAGAGGTGCTGGGGAGTGGGTGGGTGCAACATTCTCAGGTTCCCTGACAACCTGTGGACAGAATGAAGCCCACTCAAGTTCAACCCCTCCCCTTATAGATGTGCTGCCGACTTTAAACAGTGTTGCCAAAAGCAATAAAACTTCAATGAATCATAAAGATGCATATACATGTATAAATGGTTGTGACACGCCTCTAAAGGGCACGATTTCATGATTCCAGTTCTATTTTAGGATGTTAGCCTTTATTGAATCCCTAGTCAAGTTGCAATGTAACAAAAGTATTCTGTAACTAGGCCTTCGATTTGTCTGTAGCTTACAAAAAATATCAGTTACATTATTTGATCTTGCATTTGCTACCTAACCCAAACAAATGTTATTATGATGTTCTGATAAGGTAATTTCACAACCTTACCCAAAATTAATGTCTTTGTAACATTCTGATTAGGTGCGGTTGAGACCAAATATGTACAGAACGTTATTGTGACATTCTGATTAGGTGAGGTTGAAATCTCCTCCAAAAACAATTAAAACGTCACTATAATGGCATGCATACACAACCAGAGAGTAATAGTAATGCTGATGGAAGCAATCTGAATAACATTGCTACAACAGCAGTGGCCCATTGCACAATGACCTGTCATAACAATGATAAAGCCGGAGCATCGTCCATGCAATTCTAACATTGGGAGCTCCCCTTAAGTGCCATACCCACTAGGCGATTCCCGCGGCAACCGCCGATTTGACGGGCGACCACCGCAGGAATCGCCCATCAAATCGGCACACAAATCGTCCGATTTCCCAGCAACTCCCCGTGGGTATGGTGTGTTTCTGAGCAACGGGTGCCAGTTGGCACAATTGCCGGGAAAATCGTTGGGAAAATCGTCGGAAACAATATCAAACTTGCTTGATATCCAGTCGCCCGGCAACTTTACTGGAAACTTTCCAGATCTGCGGTTGCCAGTTGCCGGGGAAATCGCCTAGTGGGTATGGGGCTTTACTGTAACAACGCGAGGCCAGCAGCGTGTTTTGCAATGTTATTGGTAACGTCACGAGTTTGGCACCTGCATACGGGAGTAACAATGTAGCAAATTTTGCCGCCACATGTAAGATACACTAGCTTTAAGATAACTTTAAGATAGAAATTCCTGGAAAGATTTCTTAGTTAAGAATCTAACAGCTTTGTTAAAAGTGTTCATCTTTCATGTGCATTGTTATGTTTAGCCTACATCATCCAAAATAGTTGTTATTTGATGGAAAAATGAATTTGTATAGTTTCCTATGCCCCTTTGTTAAACAGATGAGCCTGTTACTTATTTAAATTTATAAATGAGGCTAAGAACTTAGGATTAAATTGTGTTTGTTAAATCAATGAGAAAGGTGTTACAGTCAGGGAGCCAATTGAAGTAATGGCGGATTCAAATAAATTGTACAGTTCATGGTACTGTAGATGTCTTACAGCAACCAGTACTGTAAATTTACAGCAAACTAAGGACTGTATTTGTACAGCAACGTTTACTGGAAACTTTGTTGCCAGCAAAGTTTACTGTAAATATACAGTGCACTGTTATTTTACAGCACTTAAAATTAAAAGCCCTTTAAAATAAATTTAACATAAAATATTCCCCATAAATCAATCAAAATGTTAATTTTCAGGGGGGGTGTTAATGTTAATTTTCAACCACAAACCAATGTATAGAAGTTGTGGGATGTAATTATTTCAGATTTACTAGCACATAAATGCAATGGGTGATGTCCCAGCCAAGGATATGATGTTCTAATAACGTTCTGGATTGGTACTTGTTACATTATTCTGTTAGGTTACAGTGACGTTATTTTAATGACTCCCAATAATGTCACTGCAACCAACTTTTGCGATGTTACATTGTGATGTTCTTATAACATTCTTATAACTTTATTTTTTAGGTTAATATTGTGACCTCACTTAATAAGAATGTCATAATAATTTTCTGTTTAGATGTGTTTGAGACCTCACTTAAAGAGGTAAGGTTGAAACCTGACTTAATCAGAACATTACAATAACGTTCTGTTTAGGTTAGGTTGAGGCCTCCCATGGTCAGGAGGTCACTTATTTCACTTTGAGTTTGTGGTTTTTTTTGCCAAATTTCATCTTTTTAATGTAAAACTGGCAGGGGCGCCGGGACTATTTTAATAACCCCCCCCCCCCTGATTTCCAAAATTTCTGGCTCCTCTCCTGATTCCTCTACTACTTCTCCCTTAAATTCCACTTAGTGCAACCCTCAGTATCTCCCCTTGACGTTCCTCCTTATGTTCCAACTTGTGATATTTGTAATGAGAACACATGCAAATTGTAATTATCTCTTTGATGTCTCTAACAGTTCATCCAAAGTCTACGTTCCCCTACTCTTATATTATACTACTGCTTACCCTCCTACAGCTATGAGCCTGATAATTTGAAATACTCACGCGCCTTGCCTCTCTTACCTCTCCACTATGGATCTATTACTCTACTTCGTGTTTACGCCAATAGTTTCTAAAAAGTTTCTTAATATAATGCTAATCCTATTCCTTCTTTTCCCATGTGACAATTCTGTAAGCTGATTGCAAGGCTTATTAGTTTGACGTCCCTGGTTTTTACCCTTGGACTCTAATGATATGGGTGATCTATTATTCTCTTGTTATTACCATTGACATGTTCCCACCCTTCCTCTGCTCTTATCCATTAATTCCATATGTGTTATTACCTGCTACAGATCTGATTTGAGAGAGCAAAAACACCAAAGACTTGAGAAGGTTAAGCTTGAGGCGGTCTGCAAAGAGCATTGGAGGGCGAGATTAAACAACAACAAACAATCAAAGAAGCCTTAGTATTATCCCTATCCAGTGAATCCACTTCTCAATAGCTTCTCCTGTGTATACCACCAGTCCCTTGATTAGAGCAAGCAATCCAAAATGTGATATAAATAAATATCTTTTTTTTTAAGTATCTCATTCACACTGGGAGTTGCAGCTGGGCCAACAATAGGCCAGTGTACCCCAGTCTTACATCTAAATATGGGGTATGCTTTATAGAAATATGCATAGAGAATACAGTAGCAAATAAATAAAAGAATAAATGTTAAATACAAAACCATAAAGAAAAGAAACGTACAAAGAGATTGGTAATAGGATAAGAACAAATAGGACTACAGATACACATAAATCCAATATTTCTAAAGTTAAGACCCCTCACCGATAGCGTTTTCAAATAACACTGATAGTACTAATGTACAATTATAGAAATTTATACTCAGATCAAGGCAATATATACAAAAAAACAAAAACAGGCAGTATATTGACAATAGTAACAATAGAGTAACAATAAAGATGAGGATGAGGATGATCTGCTTTATATTTGATGTTTATTTCTCTATACCATCAGACAATTTTTCAAGTAATGAAGTATGACAATATTTTGCCTACCTCGCTGTAAAATAAAGACTAAATGAGTCGCAAATATGTGTTTTGAAAGAAGATAATTGGGGTAGTTCTCTATAACCACCCCACAAAGCTACTGAAAGACAGAAGAAATAATCAAACGGCGATGAGTATAAAAGGGGGGGGCCCTTGTACAGCAGCCTCACAGGAAAGAACTTTTTAAATAAGAAAAGGAAACACTGACAAATACGAGCTGTGGAACTTTCTAAGGACCTACATATATATATGATCAATGAGTTTCCAGATATTGAGTAAAACCTAATATCCCCCAGGTAAAGTGTAATAGTTGGTGAAATCAATCTGCAATGCCCTTATATTCATAAATGATATATAATTTAATATCCGTCCTTAATATCATTTTTCATTACTAAATCACCCCTTCAACTATATAAATCAGTATATGTATATGATTCTATTTCATTTGATTTTATTCCAAGAAAGATATTGTCAGCTTTTTAAATTAAAAACAAGTATAACTAATATTTTGATGTTGTCTAGCTGGTGGTAGGTATTGGAATAAGTTGATCTTAGATTTGATATGGTACCTCTTCTATATAAGCCTAAAAGCCTGTTCCTTCAAAAATGCCTATTGACTGGTCGTATCAAAACCAACATATATAACCATGTTAGAGGTCTGTACTTTTTATTTAAGCATTATGATAGGGGAAGGGACAATATATCTAGGTTATGTACAGCAAAAATATAGTTCGGCTGTAAAAGAAATGTGAGAACTGTACAGTCAGTAAAGATAAAAGCGAAATTTGGCTGCTTGTTTGATGAGCATTCAGGGGCTAATCTGCCTTATCAGACTTGACCCAAAACACCCTCTTCCCAGGCAAGCATGTGACGTCATTATAACGTTGCAGCAACGTTCTGTTTGGTTCTGTACTGGTTCTTGTTACGTTATTTTGATGGCTTCCAATAACGTTGCTGCAACATACTGTTGTGACTTGTCACTGCGACGTTATTATAACGTTCTGGTTATGTTCTTCAACCTAATCAGGACGTTCTTATAACGTTCTGTTTTGAGTTCGTCCTAACCTCACCAAAAAATAACATTGTAATAACGTTCTGATTTGGTGAGGTTTCAACCTCATCATCAATAATGTAATTGTTACGTGCCATCTTAGTAAGTAACAGACTGACTAAGAAAGTATGGTTGCAGAACATTTCTGTTACATCGCAGCTTGGCTGGGTTTCTCTCTACAGGTCCCTATTTAGAATTCAAAACAAAGGAAACAGTCTCTGCACAGGGTGTCCAAGCAAGCATGCACCATTATTATAACATTGCAATAATGTTCTGTGTAGATATTTCTTTATTCTTGTTATATTTTTGTGATGGCACCCAATAACGTCTTTAGAACCTAACATTGTAATGTTGTATTGTAACTTTACTGTGTCATTTTGGCTAAGTTTTATCATTGAAATATAAAGTCATTATAACATACTGTATTGGTCGAGTCTCAACTTCACCCAAATCTTATGTTATTGTAACACTCCTTTTTGGTAAGTCTCAACCTAACGTAAATTCTTGAAACTGTTACATAGAGATTTAGCAAGGAACAGACTGACAAAAATGTATGGTTTTTTAGAATTTCCCCATGACGTTTCTGCTTGCCCGGGTTCTAGGTGACAGGTAACCTAACTCCAGGGGCCTATTCATTAAAGGGAGGGGCCAGTGACCAAAAATTGGTATATTGTCGTGATCCTTACCATCCAGGGAATAACCATATCCAATTTTATACTTTTATCTCTAATAGTTTTTATTTTATGCACATTTTTGTGTATCAAATTTAGTTTCCCTGCCTGCATCTGACAATGCCTGTGTGTGACGTCACAAGCAGAACAATTGAAAAATCATAAAATTGAAAAAAAATGCAATTAGAAATGTATCAAATGTTCTTTATAAGTCTAAAAGAGATTAAAATTACAAAATTAATTGATCTAAAAAAGAAAATGTGAAAAAAAGAGTTTTTATGGAATTTAGGAATTTAAAATTTGAAAATAACTGTCATTTTGTATGACGTCACATACAGACGTCCTTTGTCAGGTGCACACAGAAGCCAGGACTTGTCATGATAAAGATGGTCATATCTTATACATAAAAAATGAACATTTTGTGTATGAAAGTGATATACCTCTTTTTCAGAATAATATCAAAAATATTACATTGGAATTTAGAACATTTTAAATTTCACTGGCCCCTCTCTTTAAACAAGGAATGAACAAAGCGGTCTTCAGCGAATACAAATGATACTCATCAAATAGAAATACATGCCATTGAGGACAGAGCCAAACAGAATAAAAGACGAATGAATTATTTCATACATCAACCTGCACCTCTCAGGTATTCTCCCTTGGAGCCTACAAAGGACTGCGAAATGTTTGTTCAATGCAAATTTGTATGCAAAAGCATAAAGGTTTGCATGCTAATCAAACTGTGTTTATATAGTAAGGACCTAAAAATGCTGTTGAACTTGATAGGGAAGATGAAATTATGATTCCAAGGAATCATCTAAGTATTATTACCTCTGGTGTTTTTCGCTGGTTTCAGCATGTATCAATACAGTGGTAATGTGTTTCACCCTCCTGCCGAATTTGAATCCAGCTGAAGGGAATCACATCAAAATAAAATCGGATTTTTTTCCTTTTGCCTCAGCAGATCAATATCAATACACCTATCATGTGTACTGACATGGGTGGCCAGTCCATGCTTGTGTAGGCTTTACAGCATTAGCTTTAGAACAGTGCACGTATTAGCCATAACTCTCTGTCAAAGTAGGAGGTTAAAGGAGGAGTCATAGTATGACATATCATACTAAAGGAACGCACGCCGTTTAAGCTCAGTCAGAGTCAGCTGAACATTGTGTGAGTAACCATCCTGGAAAGGTTAGGTCTTAGAAGCTTAGTCCTGGTTTGGAATAGAAGCAGAAAGACTGTATAGGAAAGGCGGGAGCATTGACTGAGTGGTTTGAGGGGATTGCTTCCTTGGAACTGATCATTGTCAATTGAGATCTTGTCATTGAATGGCAATACACAGGAGAATATTAATTATTGTTACGTCCTACATGAGGTTGGAACTATGATTATGTATTGGACGACAGCAGTCGAACGAGGAGGAGACTGCGTTAGGAGCTAGCTATTATCTACAATTAACTACGACTAATTACGTACACCTGATATAACAGATCATAGACTCTCTATAGTTCACGTGTTCCGTTCTTAGATAAAGAAAGGCAGCTGTCGTTCTTGGTGAAAATCACAAAGAACACGTCATGGTGTCGGGCGTCGTCTTCTATGACAGAACCTTCTGTAACAGAATCTTTGATTAACACCTCCTCCAATGGCAACGCCCCTTGTGATATCTAAATATGGAAGGCCAGCAATGAAGAAAAATAAGTTATAGCTACAGGACTTCTTATCTTAGTTTAAAAAAAATCTTAGTGCAAACGTCGATTGGTGTTGGAACCAAAATATCTTAGAATTATCTTTTTTAAACATTGTGAGAAACATCAAGGTAAAGCATAGAAAGACATTTTGGCTCATGTCCAATGTGAATGATGAGGTGTAACAGCGCAACACCTGTTTTCGTAACACTGTCTGACAGCTAAAAGTAAAATTATAAGTGTGATTCGGAGAGAGAACTAATTTTCTAAGTAGCTGACATCTCGTAGCTAGCATTTGCAGTAAGGTAAAACCGTCACTGTCAACTGGTGACAAGACAGAATTACATGTAACGCCATGTAAGGAAATAGTCATGGCCACTTGTAGTGCAGGTTGGAATGGACAAATATTCACTGAGTGTTGTGAGAAGGGAGATTTTAACATGTTTATGTATAAATAGAAAAAATAAACAATATAATATGTTGTCCATATAGATGTACATGTATAAGTGATTATTTATTTAATAAATAATTATTATTATATATTTCAAACTATGCGTGCCTCTTCAGTACTGGAATTAAACCCCTGGTTCTGACAACTGATAGAACATCTATTATCTGACTAATTATTTTGCCAACTTTATTAACAGGCCCGTACCCAGGGTCTGCTGTGGGAGGGTGGCTAGAATCCCTAAGTGGAACCTTTGCTTATAATATCAATAATTCATAGGCCCTACCTAAAAAGGGGGTGATGAGGTGCCCCTATAAGTGGAACGTTTCAATGTTTTCTCACAACTTTTGAGGGTTTTACAAAGATTATCAAAGGAAAGGTGGAACTTTCTAAGTTTACTCTCGGGCCCCTCTGTGTACGGCCCGTAGATATAAGTTGCATAAAAATACACAAAGTATAAAAGAGAAAATTCGGAAATGGTTTTAATGATACTTGTAACTATCTACAGCGCTGACACCTCTGTCGGCCCTGCCCCCCCCCCCCCTCCCCTCCCCACTGCTGTGCCAGCCATGCGCCCATTGGACGACCAGAATGTCGTGACCGGAAGTAGACTGCCCCTCCCTCCACCAGGGGGCGTTTATACCTCACCAGGGGGCGCGCGGCGTCTCCCCTGATAACCAGTGGCGCCACCACACGTGCTGAGGGGAACTAAAACCGACTGGCCTCTTTCATGTTTTACAGCCATTCCCCTCATTCCTTTGCAAATTGCGTCGCGCCATCAAGTTGCCCGCGCATGCGCAGCCTGAACGTTGCCAGTGCGCATGCGCCTTCAAAAGTCGCTGTGGCTGTTAGATGAACCCCAGCCATGAATGGTGGTCATTGTGGCACCAGTTATTGGACTACGAATGGGTCCAATTCGCCTACCCAGAAATAGCCCATTAACATGAAAGGCACACAGGGAGAGTCAAATTGGGAAGTGGAATGTATATAGTTTTATTACCCTCCATTGTAGAGTTTGGGCGGAGTGTTGTTTGCCAGAAGTCCGGTGCACAATACTGATAATAACGACGAAAGGTTGCAAAACAGCGAAGCCTTTCGTTGTACACTTTGAATGTTGTTAGGCCATTTTTCTACCTATTTAGAATGCTGTAAATATGCTGTAACCTTTACAGCACATAGGCATACATTGTCTCACTATATATATATATATATATATATATATATATATATATATATATATATATATATTTACAGAATTCATATACAGTAGAAAAGATGTTAGAGAGTTTTCGCTACCTTGCCTTGCTGCTGTTTCCATCCCCATAGATTTTATAACTGTACTGTGTACAAATGAGTTTGTCCAGATATAGCTGAAAAATTGCTGATGGACCTTAAGCTCCAACAACGATCATCATCTTCTAACTTGTACCCTGGCTTTGATAAATCTAAATATGAATTAATAAAGTCTTCTGTTTTTAACGGAAATGGGACTAGGTAGGTGTAGGTTTTTGATGCTATACCTTTCTGAATCTATAAGAATTAAGAAATCAACATGTTATTTTGTATCATTTTGGTTAAAGTAAGAGTCACTGACAAATTGGAATAGCTTCAACCTCTGAGTAAGTGGTGGGTGAAGTATCAAGAATTATTTCTCCTTTATCCGTTTAGTTCTTATTAGATCTTGAGAGCGAATTATTTTAACCAAACCATCTCTGTTGCTTATTCAAAAATGGGTAGTTTACCTTAACAAAGTGGCTCCAGTCTCAAATCGTACATGACCCTATTGGCCTCAGCAGCATCAAGAGTAGAAATTAACCTTTTTTTGTAACTTTTGAGTGACAGATTCTTTATGAAAACCATAAATGTCTGGGGAAAAGCAGACTTAACCTGATAGGTCTCGCTGACATCCAGACTAGAAATTAACTTTTCCACGAAAAGCGTGAGTGACAGGTTCCTTATGAAACACATAGATCTCTGGAATCTGAGAAGAGAGGGAGACTTTAGTACTGTGTGTTCCCCGCCGACAACGGGAATATGTCTCCTAGAGGGAGGGGGTTGGGGGTACTTGATCTAGAAATTGGTACCAAGTGTTGTCAGACCATCATGGGGCTGTAGCTGTTGAACGCATCTGTCAAATCATCAAACCACCTTTTAGGATAGCTGTCAATAATAGATTATATTTGATATTAAATTATGGGCTATTAAATTCCCTCATGATTGCTCTCAAACAAATTGTCAGCTTCTGGAACTGGATTGTGACCCAGAAATGTGTGGGTTAATGCTTATTTGCAGGCGTTATCCATCATTGATAATGAAAAAATGGGGGCTGTCAGAGTATCCCAGCTTTTGTGGGGGGGCTTTAAAATCCCTAAAAAGGGGGGCTGTAGTGTTGCAGTTTGTACCTACCTTCATATACTGAGTGCCCCCCACCCTCCCCCCGGGATATGTCTATGTCCCTGGCATGTAGCAGCAGGGCGGCTTCTGATTGGATTTCGCCTGATTTAGCCCCTCCTCTGTGAAGCACTCAATCGGAGCCTGTCCCATTCGTTTTAGGAGATGATAAACTCTATTTTATTGCATGATAAACATCTGTGGCCCTTTGGACTGTTGTGGGTTTTTTTCGCTGAAATAAAAATTCTGCTGTTACACTTGTAAGCCTATAATGTGACACCAACAACTTTACAACACTGTTTAAAAGTGTTATTCCTATTTTGAATGCAATATGTCATTTATGATCAGTCTGAACTATGAAGCTTGCTTAACAAGCAATCTATGTATTGTGCTTCTTCTGTAAAAATATAATTTCTGCAAAAAATATCTCTGTTTAGACGTATCCCTTTAAACATGATTTTCATGGCATAGGCAAGTAGGGCCAACTACCTGCTATGTCAGGGGAGATCGGTTCTCAGCCAATCAGAATGTCAATATAGATCACATGATGCAGTCGTCGACATAGCCCGAGCACCAAACTTCTGCAAGGGTTCCCTTACGAAGGTTTTGACTGCATTGACAAAGGTTTTTCTTTATGAAAGACTTTTTCAAACCTCTATTAGGTTTCCAGAATGTTTCCAGAAGGGCTGTGATTTACTGAGATTTTTTTTGAAACAGATATTCATCAAAATGGTTGAAAATAATGTCCGGAGCTATGAAGACCATCTGTAACATGCTGGGAATATACATAGAGGTTATATTTATTGGGAAGGCAGGTGCAGATTCAGGTTTTTGGAAAGTGGGTCGGGGAGGGGTTCTGCATAAAGGCTATGTACGGAAATGGTATGCATTCACACATGTGACATATTTTTCTCTTGGTAAGTCTAAATCTCCACCAAAGGGGGGAATCACGACACCCTGGAACACACCCCTTTCCCCGTGGATCCGCGCCTGGAAAGAAAAAAAGGTTTAAATGTGTTCATGTTCAAAACCAGAACAGTTGAGACATTGAAAGGGATTCTTGAGATAAATGACAGAATCATCTAACAGGGAATCAAAATCTAAAACCAGTTCTACTGCTTATAGTGGACCCTAAAGCCATGTCCCCACTTGGGCGATCAACGACGGCAACTAACGTTAGTCACCCGCCGATTAAGAAATTAGTACGTCGTCGGGCGACCAACTTAGTCGACGGGCTACTAAAACACTAATCGCCATGTTGGGACACTCTTGTAGTTAATCGGCGGGTGACTGGGACGCTCTTGTAGTTAATCGGTGGGTGACTAGAGGACACTTTAGTATGTCGCCCGGCAACTAACTAGTATCCATTAGTCGCCCTTGGCTATAAGGAAATATTAAACATGTCAAATATTTCACCCCAAAACCACGGCAACTAGCGTTTTGGTCGCCAGACATCAAGGCACCAGTAAGGACTTGATCTCCAGGCTACTAACCATCTTAGTCGCCGGCGAAAAAAAAAAAGTTAATCGCCCAAGTGGGGACCAGGCATTAGCAGTGAACATAGAGGTTTTGAATCAGGGAATCGAACACTACTACTGGTTTGGCTCATAATTAGGCTTTGAAAAATGGGCCATAGGTCATAATAATAAAAGTGAACTGTTGTTTTTAAATTACTCCATTACTGTCATGGCAACAATCAGAAGGTGTGAACTACCTCTAAAAGCCATATTACACTCCACAAATTGGGCTGCGATATCGGTGTGATATGATAATATTACAGACAAATAACAGAACAGAGTGATATTATTGTTGAAAAATGGCAATTTGGAGCATCTCACATATTGAACTATAGAGGTTTGATATCCGTTAAAGTTTAGATTTAGACTTATCGTTTGTTCCCATAGATATTGGCTAGCTCCATTGGCAGTTTGTCTCCGACCAGACTGCGAGTCCAATCCATAACATAGTTCCACATTATGAAGGACATAACACTCGCGTGAAAGGAATAAGTTTATTAAAGGGTTCCTTGCACATAAATTTCCAAAATCATATTTCTTATTTGATTAAGTCATCGTGGGTATTCTAAACGTAATTCAAAAGAAAAAAAAAATAAAATCTGGGAATTCCCTAATTTATGGGCTTTCATTTCTGTCCTTGCTACGTCATAATAAAGGGGAATCCCTTTAAAAGAAAGTTGGTAATTTCAAGTAATTGAATGAATTTAGGTGAGTAAAGGATATAAATATTTATAGCCTGTATGTGGCCAAATATAAATATTTAATGTCAAAGCTAGAATTTCTTCTTGTACCCTTTTGAGGGTTGGGGATTCCCTTTTTTGAAAGCTGGGGATTCCCAATTACTGTCCTTGTGACGTCACAAATTAGGAAATTTCACTTAAAAATACATAAAATATACCAAATTTAAAAGTCTCATAACTATCTCAATATTTGGAATATCCTTAAAATATTTCTATCATCAATAGTTCTCGATGCATATTTTATGCTGAAAGAATTGCTTAGGAAAATATGTAGCCAATAATTATGTGCAAGGTTTCCTTTAATATCCAATGTGTGTATACCAGTGGCAAGATCTCCTGTTGACAATGAACAATCCAAAGGGTAAGGTCCACTGAACCACACCCAGTCAACGCTCCAGCCCAAATATCAGCTTCAATTTTAACTCCACAACCTTGAATCTAGTACTGATCTTACAGGTAATAGCGCTCTGCTGACTGATGCATGTGCTGCACTCTACATATGTTTGCCTAAGCTTGCAAGCTGCCTTAACACACTCTCCTCCATAGCACTGAGAGTTACACTCTTAGCCCGTAGTCTTGGTTACACACAACAATGGCTAAGCTAAAGTCTGGACTAACCATCTGCGCCAGTACATTATCACTGATCAACTCGTGCAGTGTAATACCACCTTAACGGAGAACAATTTGAGGTCTGGTGCACTGGGTACGTGACAAGGTGGTGGTTTCCATGCCAAGTTAAATGAAACAGTTCTTTGTAGTGCGGTCAGTAGCCAATACTTCCTATTTCCCGTCTTTTATCTGCGCATGTGTCAGTTAGTCTATACACTCATAGCTTCAAGGCAATTTCCAGTTTCTGGCATGGATTCTTTGTATGACTAATCAAGGTGAAGAGATTTAATTGTGCTAGAATGTTTTTCTCCTCAGCTTTCATTTTCTTATTACTGAAGAATTCAGTCAAATTAAATTCTTTTCGAACTTGATAATAAAGAAACATTAAATAGCCTGCTCTTAGAGAGCGTGCTGTTTAACCATAATGTTTTTTAAATAGATGTAGAGAATAGAGGTACCAAAATTAATGTTAGAGAAGTTCGCTTTGCTCCCCCCGCCACCCCGCACACACCCTCCGTGTCCAGTGCACGGGGGTGTAGGGTGGGGTGGGGCTGGACATCAGTAGTAGTAGTAGTAGTAGGAGCAGTAGCGGAGTACACACCTTTTTTTCTAACATTTGTATGTAACTCTTTGACTGTTCATTATAACTGCATATATTAAGTGAGTAAAATGTTACTAAGAACCTTGTGGAGATAATGAATACCTCAAAATAATTATTTCCTAAAGATTTTGATTTTTGACAATTTGATTAAGAATTAAAATATTTTCCTGGTTGCTGGTGTCCTGCTTTGTATTTCATAGTGGCATGTATGAGTTGACATACCAGCTTTTAAATGGGGAATTCTGATTGACTCTTTTTGGCTCACTCTCTATCTCAATTGTGGCCCATATTCAAAGTTGAGGCCTGGGTAGGGATTGGAAGCACTGGTTATTTAACTTAAGGATGGTAAAAAGGGCTAGGGACATGCAATGTTCATGCAGTCCAATAGAAACTTTTTTAATTGTGAAATATATTTCAAGTGACAATTTCTGGAGGGGGCACTAGGACCCTTTTTAACATGTGCGCCCCCCTCCCCCACCCCCCTTTCCAAAGATTCTGGATCCGCCCCTGAAGATAACCAATTGGAGGCCTATTGTAATTTTGCCTATTGTGGGAAAAATACTAGAAAAAATAGTGCACAAACAGTTGATGAATTACTTTATTAGCAATAATCTAATTGCTGATGAACAATATGGTTTTCAAGAAGGCAAGTCAACAGTACAATCTGTAATGAATTTGATTAAGTTTGCTTATGAACGAAAGGATAGAAGACACACAATTGGCTGTATATTTATTGATATGTGTAAGGCCTTTAATATGGTTTCTCATGAAATATTATACACAAAACTGAAATTCAATGGTGTAGTGGGCGTGGCCTTAGAATGGTTTAAATCATATCTTGAATACAGGGAGCAAATCACTAAAGCAAATTCTATTCTATCGGATAGGTTATTAGTACCGAATGGTGTCCCCCAGGGGTCTGTAATGGGGCCATTGTTGTTCATCTTCTATATAAATGATCTTATTGATTATTTAGGAAGGGCAAATGTGTTATTATTTGCTGATGATGCTGTGATATATGATTCTGACTATAATATTGATCGTTTACAACAAAGACTACAATCAATGTTTGATAGAGCTTTACAGTGGTGTATGGACAACAAAATGTGAATGAATATTAGTAAAACCAAGTTAATGGTCATGAATAATAGCACAGATAATGCATTAGAGGTGACAGCTAATGGGGTTAGACTTTCTGATGTAACAAATTATAAATACCTAGGAGTTTGGATTAATAGCACATTAGATTTCCAGAAACATCTGAATAATGGGTATAAGATAGCCTACCAGAAAGTATATGAATTAAAGAAATTGAGAAAATGCTTGAGTACCCATACCTCCTTATTAGTTTACAAGCAGACAATTTTACCTTACTTTGAATATTGTGACTTTTTGATTGATTCTTGTCGAAAACGAGAAATTAATAAGTTAGAAAAGCTCCAATACAAAGCCTTAAGAATTATTTATGAAGTTAAAAACCCGGAGGATATCCCAAGGAAAGACTTACTAAAGAAGGCTAAATTAAGTACTCTAAAAACCAGGAGAAATTGTCACCTCCTTAGCATAATGTATACCCTTAAATCTAAGGGTATATGGATAAAGGACCAATTAAAGGAAAGCTTTCACATAAATTCATGAAGTGTTATTTGTAGTTTAATTAATTTCACTTAAGTATTCAAAAAATATTTCAAAAGTAAAAAATTGAAAATGCCGAGGTCTGAGGGGATTATTAAGGAAAGAAATTTAATTTTGGGAATTCCTTTAATGCTGGGCTGCTCAGTACTCCCCTTGCTACGTCACAACAAGGGGAATTCATTCTAAAGTTATTTTGGGATTCCCTAATTAATAAATGGTTGTAGATGGAAATATATTTTGATTTATTATGAGTTGCATCAGGTCAGATATATATGCTTTTTGTTAGAGTGCATAACTCTTTTTGCAAATTCTATAGGGATGGGGATTCCCTTCTAAGGGAAAGGGCATTCCCCAAGAACTCCCCTTGCTACGTCATAAATTGAGTGGATTTCCCTTAAAAATGTGATAAAATACAAGTTTATTAATACCCCATAATTGTGTGTAAAATAAATATTTTCCTTCCATTTTGCTGACATAGATAGTGCCTGTTGGGAATAACATACTGAATTGAATTCAATGAAAAATCACCATCCTGCATTTATGTGCAAGCTTTCCTTTAAGATTGACCAGAAATCAACTATCTGTACAGTTCAAAGTATTGAAACCAAGAACAGAGGAGGCAAAAAGGTCCCCCTTTTATAGAGGGGCTAAACTGTGGTTGTCCATACCTAGAATTATACGAGATGCTGAATCAAAACATGAATTTAAAAAGTTAGTTAAAAAATATTATGAACAGACTATGTAGGTATGCCCTACTGAGGGTATCAAGTTCATTGCCAGATTTCTTATGACATATGTACTATATGCTACATATTTTTTATTACACTGTATATGGAGATTTATAAACACGAATTGTTTTTTTAGATAACTCCGACTCGCATCCCATCTAAGAATATTTAGACTCGTTAGTATGTAAATATGTAAATATTCGTATATCAATATATATAAAAATTGATATCATACCATAGATATTCAATATTGTAACGCCTGGAAGAACAGATGTAAATCTGAAGACGACAAATAAAAAAAAAAGATACTTAGACATAATAAAATTGGTCCAGAATCAATCCAGAATTGATCCAAAACTATTCAATATGCTTAATAATTTCGTCAGTCCATTATCATTTAGAAATTGGTTGGAAGGTTTTTGTATTTCATTTGCTCAGAAATCAGTTTATAAAAAATTGGTTTGCATGATCCATTTGCCGATATTCAAGAAAAAAAACGACCGATTTCAGATTGATACTGAGCCCATTATGAAACGGGTCCACCGTCGGTCCTGTTTCATCATCAGACCTTACCAATATAGAATGTTATGATAACCTTATTCTTTCAGGACACAATGTAACCAAACCACAATTTTACAACAATGTCGCAGTGCAAGGTAACAATTGTATATTGCAGAGGTGTTATTGAGAGCTATCAAAATAATGTGGGTCTGGACCACTAGATTCAACACAGTGACACACCCATTTCTTAAAATAGACATGCTACATGGGGCCTAAATGACATGACAGAGAGCTTGAAACCTTAGTGACACGCGACATGGACATTTCTTTAAATTTTACATTGAGAAAAATAAGCAACAGAGACATGCAATATTGCCGTTTTTTTAAATTTGACATGCGCCATGGGTACACCCCCATCCAGAGCCCAATAATGTAACAATAAAAAGAAAACTGAACTAAACAGACTGTCAATGCAATGCTATGATAATGTTGCATGCTTGCCTGTGTAATGATCGTCTGTGCATTAGGTGGTCAGCCAATCTCAACTTGATTGGATTGGAACTAGAGCAGTAACCGTTATACCATTCCCCATTCCCCACCTCCCATTCCCCATATCAATGGCACTGATTACGATCACTGTCCTAAATGAAGAGGATCTCCCCACTTTCAGAAAGATTGCATCTTGTGGACATAAAATCAAGTTTTTCCTGGCCAGATCTCAAGGAAAGGCCCAGAAGTAATCAGATGAGCTGTTTTTTGAAGACTGGCCAACTGTTTATGATTTCCCACAGTGCGGTGTGGGCCGTGCTGGGGATATTTAGGGTGACAGCTGCGGATGAGCTCCATCCTCTTGGATCTGCTTGTAGTCATGACTTTACATGTAGATTGGTTGCCCCACTAATTGTTTTTTCCTTTCTTTAAGGCTGTATTCCACATGCCGAAAGTGTGCGCTGCTGATATTGAGCATCTCCGTAGTATCGTTCTACATCACGGCATTCCAAAATCGGCACACTTTCAGCTGACTTTCGGCACCAAAAGTGTCTTTGAATGAGAAGTCTTTAGAATAGTCTGATTATGGCCTGCTTAAATTTGACTTTGGTTGTGGCTTTTTGAATGTCAACAGGCAGCATATCCCAAAGTCTGACACCCCTGTAATATGGGCAGTTTGAGGGGGGTGTTTATACGTGCGGACCCCGCAACACGGGCTCTGCCCATATTTTAATTACTTATATGCACAGACCTGTTTTCTCTGTTAAATGCCTTTGTATGTATATAAAACATTGAAAATGGCAAAAACTGCCTATCTCGAACCCGCGTACCTAAAATCACTATACACGTGGACCTGAACTCGAAGTCTGCCTGTACTGCAATCCTTGTATACACGGGCCTGTAACGTATCTGCTGCCGCACCTGTTACAGTATTGTTTGAGTATGTGACACATCTTTACACACTCTAGTGTTCACAAATAGGTTACAAAAGATTAAACTGTGTAACATATATTCTCTTGTCCAAATTGACATAAAATGTAATTCTGACATATATTACATAATCATATTGCCATAAAATGTAACTACAAAACCTGCCCTATAAAGTAAAAATGCAAATACATCAAAGAACATGAAATGAAGATGTGAAGCCCCAGAATATCAAATGATCTGGATATCCTCATGACAGATAGTATTAAAGCACAATAATTGAACATATTATTGATATTTATGTATGTCACATAGTAAAATAGGCCTATACGGCATTGGCTTATACATGTAACTTATATTAAATTATCTGGGATTCTAGACTCAACCCTCCCTAATTTAATGCATACATTCATGTTATGGAACAGCTCAAACGTAGTCTGAATGCATAAACTGTGAAAATGATGTTTAGAAATTAACCATAATTTATGTTGATGTGTTTAATATGGCCTATCTAAATGCATGTTTCTCAATGTGATCTTTACAGTGTATACTTTCCAATCTTTATATCTACATATGATATTTTGTTGAAGATGTACACAAATATTGAGTTCAAAAAGTAGGCCTACAATCTTAGAATAATTATAATGTAATAAACAAATGATTACAGTTTCATTTGATGTTTTAGCTATTTCCGTATTCATAAGCCCACGCTTATAGGATACATTGTATGTGCGACTTCGAGTTAAAATTCACACATATAGGCTTACCAGTATGCGCGGGGCCAAATTTGAGTAAGAGTGCGCATATATAGTGCTTTATAGTGCGTAATAGCTCTCCATGTGCGGGGTCTACATTTTTTTTTTTTTTTTTTTTTTTTTTTATTTCGTCCAATCTTACATACATAAGTTCTTCCTTGGATATATATGATGATGTATAATGATGCATGAAATGAGTTGATGATAAATGACTATCCTATGTATAGATAATACGTTTTACAGCTTTTTTAAAGGAGTTCTTATTATCCATTAACTGAACAGTAGCAGGTAACTTATTCCAAAGGTCCACTCCCCTATAATAACAGCTATTTTTGACACGTGTCAATGAAGTGAACTCCTGATTAAACCTTATTTTATCAAAGGATCGTGTTCGTACTGACATTTCAGTATTGTTGTCACTCAAATAATTCACATCATCCCTTATCCCATACATGATTGACAATAGTTCCACTTCTCTGCGTTTTCTCAATGATTGAATATTGTATCGTGTGTACAGATCAGGTAAAGTGAGTCCTAGACCACTATTGTAATCAATAGTTTTTATACACTGGTCTTGCAATTTATCCAATTTACATATATCATAATTTGGGGCACTATCCAGTATAAAACTAACATATTCAAACAACGGTTGAATTGTCTGCTTATATAAAGTAATTGACACTGATTCCGTTAGGAATTTTCTAATTTTTCTGAAATTATATAAGCGGTGATGAACCTTCTTCCACACATTTCGTGCATATTTATCGAACTTCAGGACATTATCAATGTCAACGCCAAGATAACTATAATCAGCCACATTATCCAGCACGTTATTGATACGTCTCTCACAATATAATACTTTCTTCTTATTATTAAAAATCATATGTTTAGTTTTTTTCTCATTTATAGTTAACCTATTTAATAAACACCAATTACATAGAATCTTGTATGCACGCTCGTTACGATCCATTGCTACTTCCACAGATTCACCACAGTTATATAATACAGTGTCGTCCGCGTACATCTTTATACGGGCATCGTTATCACATAATTCTCCAAATAAATCATTAACATAAATAATAAAGAATAGTGGACCGAGGCAGCTCCCCTGACCAATACCATAATCTACTTTTAAAGGTGATGAAACAGATTTTCCTAATTTGGTTTTTATCTCTCGAAATTTCATATAACTATGGCACCAGGATAACGACTTCTGGTCAAAACCATATATTTGTAATTTTGATAAAAGTATATCTAAATCTAAAGAATCAAATGCTTTGGAATAGTCGACATATATTGCACTAGTAATTTTATTATTATTTATGTTATCATAAATATCATATAGATATTCAAATACTGCACCCCTAGTACTATGCCCAGGACGGAAACCATGCTGCCTTCGGTCCAGTATATTATTACCATCCATGTATGTGATAATCTGTGAATGAATACATTTTTCCATAATTTTACCCACAATTGGTGTAATAGTAATGGGCCTCCAATTATTCACATCAGTTCTATCTCCACCCTTTGGAATTGGGGTGACAGTTCCATATGTCCAACTAGCTGGAAATTGATTACAATAGAGTGACTGATTGTACATAAAAGTTAATTCTGGTACATCCGCGCGCTGTGAATTACTATACGTGTGGGTTTTCCCGCGCGTATAACCGCAGCCACAGTTGAGTACTTTAGTAAGCTTTGTACTCAGCACTATAAAGGGAGCCAAAAGCAAGCAATTGTTTGTGGGTCTGATTCAGGCTAATGAATAAAGGATAAGTTGATGGGGTGGGGGTGGTGTGGTAAAGAGTGTAGTGATGTGCTACATAGTGTGCAATCATAAGGGTGTTCTGTGTGCCAGTGGTCAGGTGACCATGAAGATAATATATGTCCATTTCAGGAGTATTCATTTTATTGAGTGAGTGAGTTTTTTCTCAGTTTTTTTTTTTGAGGGGGGGGGATTATTTTTATCAAGGTCTTCATAGTAGTATGATGGAGTCGCTGGCGCGCATAGTCAATGCTACTAAGTAGGTCAGTAGGTCACTACGACCGAGTTTAGGTCTAAAATAGGTTCATAGCTTAATAGAGACTTTGAATAATTAGGTCATTACGACCTACTTATAAAAGCTATTTTTGTAATTAGGTCAGAGGTCAGAGGTTAGAAATATTAGAAAACAGGGTCACTGAGAAAACATGTCAGGGGAAGAGCGCGTGGAACGACGTGGAGACCGGAGGCCGTAAGGCCGGAGGTCTGCACGTCGTTCCTCAACGCGCTCTTCCCCTGGCATGCTTTCTCAGGGACCCTATATTCTGGTTACGGCTAAAATATTACATATGTTCTGATATTTTTATTGCAAAGGGGGCGGTGCGGGCATTCCATGGGAGGGCTGTTTTAGGAATGAGGTGGAGACCGGAGGCACAGCCGGAGGTCTCCACCTCATTTCTAAAACAAACCCTCCCATGGGCTGCGCGCACCGCCCCCTTTGCAATTTTATCACTTATACTATTACTATTCGATTCGATTATATCTACTTTATGTGTATGTATTCGTTTAATATGATTTTGATAAAGTTTCGTCTTCATATTCATTAAATAATATTCGTATAGAAACTGAATATAGAGTTTTCGTGTTTATATTCATTAAATAATATGCGTATAGAAAACACAACATATAAAATTCGTTTATAAGTTTTATTCATTAGAAACATATATAGAAACATATTTACAGTGTCACAGATACATGGTGTAATCTTTTATTTACATTGAAACTGTTCACAAAGTGAAAAATATATAATACAAAATCATTTACACTGTTGGCATAAGAAAACATTGTTTCCGTTGCCTGGTAATAAACAAATTAAACAATGAGAACAGTTTCGGGCAAGTGTCCTTATCTTCGGCTGTTTCAGTTTCTCTTTGTTCCATGTGTGAGTGTATACATATGTGTGATGAGGATTTCTGACGGATTTAGCAATGGTATGGTGAAAGAGAGACTGTGCTTTGAAAAAGTTACAGTCTACTTCAGTCGCCAACACATTGTGACCGAAAACAGGATTCATTTGCACCTGGTATGAAAAGAAATTTTCGATGGCCTGAATGTAAATTGATTTCAGCTCACAGTGTAGTTGTATACATGTAAAACAGAACAAAGGACCAACAAAAGTGACATCGGAATCACGGATTCGACATTTACAAAAGGCCTGTGAAACGGCTGTCACTTTATGTTGCTCAATGAAAACCATAAGTGACTTTACACTGTTGACGGTGTATCTGGTAGTAACTCTGAAACATGAGTCTTGATGATGTTGATACACCGCCAAACAGTAGTCCTTGTGGTTATCGCCGTTGATAAGCTGGCTCGTTGCGAAACTATACCCGTCCCACATAGCTTCTGTAAAAGTGGAACAGGATCGCGTCGTACCAGTGGTGTGGTCTACAGTACTAACATGGTGTGGTTTCAGATAAAAGTCGCTGTACTGTGCGGGGATAATCTCCCAAAAGAAATATCCACTACATCCGCAAAGTACAGCCACTTTATCATTTTTGGGTATAAGTTGAAAATTAATGTCTGCTGATGGATAGTTAGAGTCGAGAGGACTATCCGGAGATTCAGGTCGTGACTCAGCAATATTGAGAAATGATAAATCGAGACCCCAACTAAGTGTGGTCTCGTTATCATTTGTTGATGAATCATTGCTTGCCAAATCGATTAGAAAATCCGAATAGCTGCTGTCGCTCATATTGAAGCTGTAATATAATACTGGAAACTATGGCTACACTAAGCAACTAGATGAATAAAATATGGGTAGCCAGTTATTTTTGTAGTATTTACTATTTAGTATGTACTAAGAAAATAACTGGTAGTGGGTAGACACCTTAAATTTCTCTGTGATTCGCAGAGATTTTCGCTGCCAGGAGTTCTACCCTAGATAAAGCCATGCATAAAGCCATGCATTTTTTGTTTTCTCTGAGATATTGTATAATTTTTTATTTTTTTTAATATTTTTCTAATTTTTAAAGTTTTTTTCATTTTCTTAGACAAATATTTATATTTCAAGCATTTTTTTCTCTCTATGTGAGATTTTGTATAATTTATTTTTACTTTTATTATAATTTTAAAGTTTTTTTTCTTTTTAAACAATTATTTCTTTTTTTAATTTCAACTTTTGAATATTTTTTTTAATTTCAACTTTTGATAAATGATATGTACAAGCTTAATTTTCTTTTTCTTTTTATATTTTTTATATTTTTTTGTTGGAGTATTTCCTTCATAAATGATATATTTTGTAGTTATAAGTCTGTTATTTTTTCAGAATTAAAGAATATTTACGACATGATTGCCGAATTCCTAGATATCTAAGGGTATCGTGCTCACTCCGTCTTCACAAGTTTTTCTTTTTATATATTGATAACTTAAGCCTGTCTTTTTCTGTTTGTATGTTATTATATGATGATCTACAACTTTGAAACCAGTGTTAACGGCGTCCATCGTGATTTGTGTTTCGAGTACGGTGTTAAAAGATTCCATGTCAAGTATGTTTTGTTTCTGTATGACACCTTTACAGCTAGTTTTCTTTTCTTTTCCATGACCGATATAACATTTTGAATTTAGTGAAGTCATTTCATCTCCTTCCCATTCAATTTTGAATAGTCCTGGGGTCCGTTTATCATATTTTTCTCTTTCTTTACAACATGGTTGTGGAAACCATGGTAAATTATTTGTTTTTGCTATTATATATTGTTCCCTGTGATGTTCATTATCACAAGATTCTGATGGTAACCATAAGTGGCGTTCTCTATAATAGGCTTCTCTTTTTTCTGGAATTATTAATTCATCTAAAGTCTGTGCGCTGAGGGCGAAATACAGACTATCTGTATCCATTTCACAGAGTTCAAAGTCAGATTCTTCGATGTACTTTGATAAGAAGTCGTAGTAAAATTGTAACATTTTCAGTTTTGCGTATTGATATACCATGAAACCTATTTGAACTGGAAGGTCGTATGTTATTGACGTAGGGAGTGATGAGACTTCACATGTATCTTCACACAAGTCTTGGACATCTTGTACTGTCCAGTGAAGAGCTATTCTAGCGGCTTTTTCTGGTGTCATATATCGAGTGTTTGTGAAGTTTTGTTTGTTACAAATCGTTTTTCCATATGAACTGTTTCCTAGGAGTTTGTAGAGGTCAGAGAGAATTTTACAGTCAGGGTTTTTGTCGCCCTTTCTTCGTGCCTCTGTTACTTGATCAACAAATGAGAGAAACGATTTCTGTGGTATGTATTCAACTAGTAAGTGAACTTTTGTTACGATTAAGCCTTTTTCTAAATACCATTTAAGTAGTGGTGAACCTAATAAAATATTTTTTGCAAAATAACTTCCGATTAATTGACGTTGTGGCCTTTTGACTCTATCGTTCTTTAATAGATGTTGTTTCATGTGTTCTCCTACATCATCTCTTGACACCATTGTATTTTTGAAAATGGGCGTCATTTCTTCAAATTTGAATTTAAGGTGCTCAGGTGTGTGTATGTCCACCGATACTAGTCCAAAAATAGTCCCATTTTTTACACCGTTTATTATATCTATTTCAGAAAGGATATTGTGTGTGTTTGGAATCGGTATGTTCCACAGTGATTTACATGCTATAACACTGTTGTTGTTATTCTTGTCTTTGTTCCAGTCACATTCGTATTTCTCAATGACAGTATAACCTATTAGTTCTAGATACAGTGTTGTTTTAAGAGTTTGTCGACATCTTTCTGACATTAGTTTACGACCTTTATCAGTAGAGAGAGTGTTTTTATTCATGTGACACGTGTGCCCATGCCAGTAGCAACCATGAAATTGATACACGGTTTTTGTATCTGGAACCAGGCCGTCCACTCGAACTCTTTTTGTACCCACACTAACTTCCCCATGGTTATAAGCATGTAGTATTTTAACTTTGTCTGTAATCTCTCGAAACCGCAACCATTCTGTTGCAGCGCGACTGACTTTTTGAGATTGTTCAGGTTTGTAATTGTTACTACTTCTGCGGACTACAAAGTACCCCGTACAGTGTTCTTCACCCATACATTTAAGGTAAAGACTGTTTGCATCTACTCCTATGATATGACGGAACACTTTACTTAATGGTCCGAATGATCTGCCCCGTATTCGTGTCACTCCTGCTTTTTGATGTCTATGAAATATAATCGATGGACCACCTACCAAATTGCTTCTAATTAATTTGTGTACATCTTTGTCTGCCTCTGAGAATATAATGTAAGGAAGGCTGTTTGATGATGTGTTATCAAATAGAAATTTTAGTGTAAGGCCTGGAAGAGTCAGACCATCTTTGAACATATCTATTCCTCTTTCACTGAAAAATTTCATGTGTTGGTTTATAGCTTTGACAAAAGGTTCTACATCTTTGTTATTGTAATATATTAGATAATCTCTGAAAGTTGTCATTCCATTATCTTTCCACACTTTCTTACACTTGGCATAGTCTTCCGCTGATATAGAAGTACCCGTAAGTGAACTATAGAAAGCTGAGCGAGGTGGAAGTTTTAAGTTCCCTAGTTTTCTAGTTGATGTCATCCACTCATATGGAAAGAACCCTTTACTTTCATCTTGTAGGAAAGCTTTTAAATAGCTAGCATACGAGTATCCGGGAGCTAGATAATTTAACATGTCTAAATAAACACAGTTCTCTGTGTAGACAGCTATGTATTGATTACTCCTTTTTATGGTTTTCATCTCAGCTGTTTGCTTCTTTGCATAGAAGGAATGGAAATCTCGCTTTATTAGATTTAAGTCGTAGCGACCCGAATTGAAACCTATGACAGGTACTCTGTAAATATAGTTCATAAGACGAATTTTGATTTTATCTATTCTGTGCGAAGTTTTATTGCTACTCTTTTTTCCTATACTCTTCATTAGTGATTTAGGCACTTTTTTTCCTTCGGCAATCTCGTTTTTCTTATACTTTTCAAGCTTTTTTATTATGTCAGAGAAACGTGTTTCTACAACAGCTCCTATTTTTTCAGCTAACTTTTGTATGTAATCCAGAGTGTCGTGAACTATTTCATCATTTTCTCCATCACTTTTTCTTATGAAACAAACTGGTTTTTCCCACTCTGGAAAGTCACTTGCTACACTAGATGAAAGCGGTACATGATGTGATTCGACTACTGTATTAGTTGTCTGAACATCACCTTTTGTTTTGTGAGAAAAATAACTTTCGAAATCATACACAATTTTGTATGGATATATTCGAAGTTCAGATGGTACTTTTATACCTAGCTCCTCCAGTCTATCAAATACAGATGGTTTGTTTTTGTAAATACCACCTTTGTAGATGAATTTAACTTGCGTACAGTCGCTTTTAATGTTAGTGTGTCGCTTAAGATTATACTCTGTTTCAAAGAGTCTTCTACACTTACGACACATGTGGAACTGTGAATATTTATTTAGATCGTTTACTAGACTGAAGTGATGGTCGTATAGATTTAGTGTCATAACTTTAGACTCATCCTCAACACTCATTAAATTTCCCTTTATACATTTTAATGTACAAGGTGTCCCCCTTTTAAATTTCTTTTTCTTGGAAGTAGTACTCTTCTTAGGAATGAGTGAAAAGACTCTTATCATAATGTTGTATTTGGTTTCTATCTGGGTCAATGCCTTAATTGAAATGCCTCTGAATGATACTTTAGTTTCATCAGGAAAACATTCTTGAAGTAGTCTTTCACAGTGGGATGTGTTTTTGAAAAGAAAATATGACAGACACCTAAAAAAACACAGGTAGTCTTTGTACACCCGTTTGCTCTTTGGATTACGATGAAAATGTTGTAAACCCCGTCTACGTAGGAAATTCGGAATTGTATCCAATCTTCCTATTAGACCATCCTCTCTACCTTGAACCCTTACTATGTAAATGTTTGCGTTTACATTACCCACTAGTCTCCAACTTGTGTCAGCTCTATTGACACTCCATTCTTTATCGCGTAAAAAACTTATTACATCTTGCAAGTCAGAATCATTTTTAATATGTCTGTAATTGCTTTGCTGTTCGTGCTCTAACCAAAATAAAGAGGAGTTATTCACTGAAGGATGGTAATACATAACTTCTCGATCTTCTGTATAAATCTTTTCTTCAGCAGTTTCTGTTGTTCCTCCATTAAGTCTTTCAAGTAATGCACCTAAAGATATAGCTAGTCTATATTCGAAAACTTGGTTCTGATGTATTTTGTTAATAGCCTCTATTATCTCTTCAACTGCTTCTTTCATGTTCAGAGTTGAGAGTCTGACATTGAAAATTGATTGAACACTTCCTAGGAGAACTAAACCGTTTGCTATTGACTTAAAGTTTTTAACATAAGTGTCGTGATACCACCAATAACTACCTATAGTTGATGGCATTACTGTTGTTTCTATATCATACTGTTCTCTTACGCATGTAGGTGAAGAACAGATCACCTTTCCAGAATGTAAAGAAAAATTGCGAGGACGACGTGGCACGTTACACATCGGACAATTTATATTCTGATTCATTTTCTTATTTTTCGACTTAATAACTATATAAATATACACTTATGTTCTAGCTAGTTATTTAAAAAGCTGACTAAATATTTTTGTTTGAAGCTAACTATGTGCTACACTAACTATGCGCTAGGTGAATATATAAAGCTGACTAAATACTTTCTTTGAAGCTAGCTAATATAATATCTACAGCATGATTAAATGTTTTCTGTGTATATAAGTATATAGGCAACCACACCACACCATGTATAGTTACTGATATGTTTTAAGACCACACCTACCTGCCCTCGGTGATTACATCATGTTTCTGTGATCTATTCGGACTGCTTTAAGTCATTCAGGATCTTTGGTCCCAGCGTGCTGACCAAGTCGAAGAACAGTGCGGATGGCACGGTGTGCCCCTGGTCTTTCGGAGGTGCGTCGTGCACCCCGCCCGAGTTGACCCGTTTCTCCAGCTGCTCCACGTAGTAGCGGGACCCGATATGGATCTTGGCCTTCCCCTGGTAGGTGGTCACGATGACCCAGATGTTGTGCGTCTTGTTGACCTCCTGGACGTAAGGCTTAATAGTCGGGATGCCCTGTTCTGCTTCACCTGAGGCCCGTTCGTACTGCTGGATGATCGTTCTTGCGGCGTCGTGAAGGTTCTGGAAACCTGTCTTACTCAAGTTGATCCGGCGTTCGTAGGCTCGCTGAGGGTACTGAATTATGGCGACCTGAAAAATATAAGCATAATTTTGTTTTGAGTTATATGTATAAATTTGGGGCTCTCTCTCTCTATATATCTCTCTCATTCTATTTCTATTTAAACTATTATGTATTCTTTACTTCTATTTCACATTAAATAATTACAATGAAAGTTAACTATAAACGAAGTACATGTTACCTGAAATAAAAATAATGATTCTATAATTTAAAATCATACTTACCCCTACAGGATCAGGTGGTCCATACACGTGGATGCAGGTGTTCTTGAAGGCGTCACTGTTGAGGAAATACACCTTCTTAGCTTGCGTGACGTAACCGTCCTTGTAGTCGACGTCCAATTCCAGTGGCCAGAACAATCCGGTCAGGTCTAATACAGGCGAGAGAGGGGTGGCGTTACTCTGCTGTGCCTGTAGCTCCTTCAAGACCGCATCAGCATACTGCTTCGCTAGTTCAACGTCCACTGCCACTGGTTTACCTTTCTTTGCACGAGGTTTCCGTTCACCAGCAGGCTTCCGTTTTCTCGGCGGTGCCTTTTTCTTGTCTGTTGGTTCGCCCTCCGACTCTTCTTCGATGGTGATCGGTACCGAAAGAGCTTCGCCGTCTTTCGGTGGTGGCACGTTTTCTTTGTTGGAGTCGTCTTGGAGGGTAGCGGCGGCGGCGGCAGCGGCGGCGGTGGTGGCGATTGTGGCAGTGACAGCGTCAGTCAAAGATGCAGGTGGCTCGGGATTCCACAGATCAGAAATATCGTTGTATAGACTGGCATCAACAGCGTTGACGGTGATGGACGTACCTTCGCCTACATCTGTAATATAGCCAGATTGAGTGTCCATGGACGAATCTGTCGCATAACCCCCAACTGCAACAGGAACGTAACCGGCGTCTTCTCTCGATGGAAACACTTGGTATTGATCAAAGTATTCATCAATGACCGAATTTCCAGGAGGGGGCTGCTTCGGAAGTCCCTCCTGAGCGGAGGAAGATGTTGAGGTCTTTCCACGAGCAGTCAAACTTCTACGTCCCATCATGAGAGTGTTGAGAAGACTCCAGCCCATGAGTCTTTTATACAAAAGTTTACTATCAACGTCGATTAAACGTAGGACGGTTTTTCCATTTTCACAAAGTTTTTCATGAGCGTCGTCCGTTATTTTATTCGTATTTTGTTTTGTTACCGATAAGCAGATATCACTGAGTACATGGTTCCATTAGTGACGCGACGCGAGAGTCTGACACATGCACTCCATAACAAAATATTCAAAATTTACATGTATCGGTTTCATTGGAGATACGTATTGTGGTCGTTAACAAAAATGATAATATACGCTCTCAGAGACCCTCTGAGATTCATTTCTAGACTTGTCACCAATCGCACCAGTCTCATCATGTACATGAACGCACAACCCTCGGTTCAGCACCGTGTACCGCTGGCACCGCTCATTGGAAGACCATCTCATTTTCGAAATGCGCTGGTCAACGTGCCTTTTGCGCGAGCATCAGGTATCTGTGGAGAGCATCATTGGGTGAAATACATCTGTCCGAGAGATGGAATGTATCAAATTGAGGGTGAAATTCATCCAAACATTTTATTTCAAAATTGCAAACTTCTGAAAAACATTCGGCTAACCCAACAATCACATCTAACGCTCAAAGATATGATAACCAAGAAACCTTGTGTTGTCGGTTTACCGACAACACAAGGTATCTTGAGCCACATTTTTGCGCGACACTCTGTCAAGGAAACAGTGCAGAGACGTTTTTGGCGTAAATCAGAAGCAGATCCTGATGGAAAACCCTCTATATTTCTGCACGCTGATATTGTTATTCCCCTTATCAACGCAACCATCCGATATCCTGACAAAATAGTGAACACCCTTGACAACAACAAATTCTTCTATGAAAAAGAGTTCGATACAGAAATCGGACATGGTCAGGAGGGTTGTGACCATATTGTGAGGGTTGTCGGAAGGAATGGTAAAGAATCAAGTCTCGTGACGGCTTATTCTATTCCTAGATTTACTCCTACTCCTACTATCGAATATTAAAAAGAAAATAAAGATCCTCTTATGCTCCTCCAGACTATTCGGTTTTCTACCAAAAGGTAGAAAACCACCCTTCAACCAATCTCTTTTATTTTCACACTTATAACGTAAAGACGTCCGTTTATTTACTATACAGATCTATAAATCATGCCATTATTTATGTTGCCATTGAAACAAAATGTTTATGTAGTGATAAATTAGACGCTGGTTAGGTTTATCTCCTGCGACATACGAGCTGATAATAAAGTTGATACTATCAAGCTTGTAACTCTAACCACACGTTAACGGTTATAACCACTTAATCAAAATAAAAACACAAACGCCTCAAACGGCGTTCAACGCTTTTCTTGAAAAGAGAAAAGGGGGTGCATAAAGCTCACCCCTTTTCTCTTTTCAAGAAAACAAAATGCGCGCCGCTCCGCTCGCGGGTGATCCGCGTGGCGGGCGCGGTTCGGCGGTCGGTGCATTTTGGGTGGGAGGGTGCGTTTTGCACCCGACATCCAGGGGCTGTCCCATAACAAAGACTGATCAAATAAAAAACAAAACGTATGGAGAGCGTTTATGGTTCGGTTTCATTAATTTGTTATTCTTTTGTTTTGTGAAAGAGAAAAACCCATGTTATCACAGTTTACACTTTTAATTTGGTATTCTTTTGTTTCGTTCCGCATAAAAGATTGTTATGATGCCATCTCTTTTAATTTGACGTTATTTTATTTCGATCCTCATAAAATGTTGTTATGACCACATCTCTTTTCATTTGTCATTATTTTATTTCGTTACAGGAAAAACACCCTTATGTTATAGAAACCAAACAAAAAGGATTGTTTTTTCATTAAAGTGTCACTCAGTACATTAACCTTCGACCGGGTAAGACGTGTTATAACTTAAATAGAAAAAAAATGGAAAGTGTAAAGGAAATCGCATTTGACCCAAGACTACAAGGACCTTTCACATGTCTTATCGCTGGACCTTCAGGATGTGGTAAAACACAATTAGTGTTTAAAATTATAGAAAAGGCGAAAACTGTAATAAACCCACCAGTCGATGAGATTATATATTGCTATGGACAATGGCAAGACGTTTTCAAGAAGTATCAGGGAAAAGTGAAATTCAACGAAGGTCTACTTTCAAGAGAAGAACTTTTACATAAGAAAAAGGATTTATCTCAACATTCTCTACTTATAATAGATGATCTGTTAGATAAAGAAGATGCACCTCTTATAAGAGATCTATTCATAAAAGGTTCTCACCATAGAAATATGAGTGTTATATTCATAACTCAAAATTTATTTCTGCCTAATAAGGATTTCAGAACACTTAGTTTGAATTCTCATTACATGATAATTTTCAAAAATCCAAGAGATATGAGTCAAATTCACGCTTTATCACGTCAAGTGTTTCCAACTCATCCACGTTTTCTTACCAACGTATATAACGAAGAAACATCGGCGAGACACTCATATCTAGTGCTGGACTTCAAGCAGACTACACCCAATACACTAAGGGTGCGTAACAGCGTGACTACACCTCTCAAGACAACTGTATTCATTCCTACTACACGGAAACAATGAAGGCTAAACAACTCGCTCTCATAAAGAAACATCTTCCTCTATTGAGACATCTGTCTAAATGCACTGGTAAGGAGTGTAAACATATAATGATGGGAATGTCTAATGAGGTGATAAGGTTGATAGCGCAAATAGGTGTGAATATTATGAATAAAAACTTGCACATCTCCAATAAACAAGCAGTCGGTCGTCTATCGAGGTACAAGACACAACTCAAGGTCTTACCAAGCCTTCAACTACAGTAGGACACAAACGTAAGATTCTTGAACAAGAAGGTGGTTTTATTGGTACTCTATTGGGATTAGCTGTTCCACTCATATCCAGTCTTATCGGAGGCCTTACAAGACATCATTAGGAGAAAATGACAAGCTATAAACGAATGCTGCTCGTTCATCCAGATGTGTTGCAAAGTTCTAACAAAGTGGAAATGGAGAGTTCAACTGTTTCTGGCAAAGTTGATTCTCCACCTCCTGCCAAAGAAAGTGACAGGGATTCCTTTTTCGAAAGGTCAATGGTAAAAGAAAAACTTGAACCTACAGCGCCTACCGTGGAGGTGTTAGCTCGTTTACAAAAAGAAATGAGTCGTGTATTGAACGATCCAACGATGAGCAGAGAGGAGAAACTAGCCACATACAATGATCTCATGAACAGGTCCTCCATCCTTTCCTCTAAAGCTAAAAGTATGTTGTTTTCAACATCGCACCTTTCACGTTCTCCTTCACCATCTCCACCACCTTCTCCGACTATCATGAAACCTAAAAGAGTTTCTACAAAACTGAGAGGACTACTTATGCCGAAGGTACTACCACATAAGATGGAAAAAGCACTAGAAAAAGTTCCGGGTTCTTACCATAACTCTGTGCGTAATCTCTACAAGACCTTGGCCAAATCACGAAAACAGTTCACAAAGGACGGTCGGCTCATTCTAGGAGACACACCTATAGATGAAACACATTTGATGAATCTTCTTTCGAGTGCAGTGCGACCGACTACTAAGAAGCGAGCCAGCTTACCGGGGCAGAAACAATTCGTCCAGATTGTTAAGAAGTTAAATCCGAAAATGAAATATATAAGGAACTACAACATGAAGGGTTCCGACAGTGAAGAGGAACATGAAGAGGTGGAAACACCTAGGCGGAAAGAGAAGTCTCCTCAACAAGAAGGTCACGGCCGAAGTAAGAGACATCGACACTTTACAGTAACACCATTTGTAAAATGGTCTACAAGGCTCTGAAGAAAGATGTGGTTAAACACTTCACTGATCCTAAACAGCCAGCAAGCTTCACAAGTGCATCCAAAATAAAGAAACACTATTTCAAAAACACTGACATAAAGCATATTGAAGATGCACTTGAATCTGTTGATGCTTATACTAAACATAAACCATTCAAGAGGCGGTTTCCTAGACGTAAAACACAGACTTTTGGAATAGATAAACAATGGCAAATGGACTTGATAGATATGCAACAGTTCAAAAAGTATAACAAAGGCTATTCATATATAATGGTTGCCATAGATGTCTTCTCCAGATTTGGATTTGCACAAGCTATAAAAAGTAAAAAAGCCACAGATGTTACGGAAGCTTTCAAAGTTATGACAGTTAAAAGATGTCCTAAATACCTTCAAACAGATAAAGGTAAAGAGTTCCTGAACAAAACTTTTCAGGATTACTTGAAAGAGACAGGTGTATCTTTTTTCACTGGAGAAAATGATGACATAAAATGTTCTATAGCAGAAAGGTTCAACGGGACCTTACAACAGAAAATGTGGCGATACTTCACTCACATGAAAACCTACACATACATAGATGTACTTCAAGATCTAGTGCATTCTTACAACCACACCTTTCATTCTACCATAGGAGGTCGACCGGTAGACGTTAATAAAGATAACGCCGATCGATTGTTCTATCATTTGTATGAAAGAGTGAGAGCTAAAGATTTAAAGACGAAAAGAAAACCTTTAATGAAAAGTGGTGATAGAGCCCGAATTCTAAGAAAAAAGAAAACCTTTAATCGTGGATATGAACCAAATTGGAGTGAAGAAATATTCACTGTAAAGAACCCAGACTATATTAAGGGGTATGAAATCGAAGATACCCTTCAAGAAAGAATAAAGGGGTGGTTTTATCCTCAAGAGGTTCAGAAGGTAAAAGTTACTCCGAGGAAGCAGTACACTGTCGAGAGCATCCTTAAATATAGAGGAAAAGGTGCTAAAAGAGAAGCACTCATTAAGTGGAAAGGATACGGAGACAAATTCAACAGTTGGGAACCAGTCAAGAACATACAAAAATGGATGTAACCTGCACCCTACCCAGTAACTCATCTACTAAGACCTTTCCAGACAACACTCTGAGCACTTACAGAGTTCTTTTACAAAAGTATATGGTACTACCAGCTGACACAGACTGTGCGTTATCTGAAATAACGCTTCCAGTAAAATGGTACAATGTGCGAAAATCAACTTTCTACCTTCTCAGCGCAGAAGCACCGTCAGAAAAGAAGAAACATAACACCGCACCAACTAGGGCAAGAACTTCCCGCGGTTCTGATGAACAGCCTTCTTCTGAATCTCCTGCTACTTCCACAACTACACCTGGAACTGCAGCTGGTTCAATTGAAACACCGACAGTACCAGACCCTGATCATGAAGAGTCTTCTGGAGCGTTTATTTCAGATGCAGTGTCAGCTGTAAGAACAGTTAGTGAGAGTATAGCTCCTCCGACACCAAGTTCTCACACTTCCGACGGACCTACACCTCCTAAAAAACCTAGAGAAGGAGTTACTCCATTACAAACACCTCCGACAAGGTCCGTTGAAGCTATCACTCGACTAAAGCGTGAAATAGAGAGCAGTAGGAAAAAACGTGACAGAGAACCGTTCCTAACAGACATGTTTGATACTGATTTGGTAACACACATGCATGAAACACCCCCGAAAAGAAAACTAGAAGTTGAAATGGAGGGAATTGAAAAAGAAGAAAACGATGACGATGACGACCAACCAGAGCCCACAGAAGTATTCGAAGAAGCTGATGCTGATGAACCAAAAAAGCTGCCTCCCACATTGAGTTACATCGATTCATTAGCAAGGAAGCACTTTCCAGGAAAACGGTCTTACGCTCGTTTCTCAATGGAAAGCGGGCGAGTGGAAACCAACAAAGATCTGATCAAACTCCTGAATAAAATAATGAAGAAAAATATACCAAAAGTCATCAAGAAAATGAAAGAAGAAAAGCGAAAAAATAAAGGAAATGGTCCAGATGAAATTTTCTCTTATAACGAATTCACAATGAAAACACTTATTGCACTGCCTTCCAACACAATGCTCGTCATACCAGAAAACCTTTCTTATCAACTTGGTTTACGAAGGAAAAATATACATGGGTAGGCGCACACGAGCAAAACAAATAACAGATGTCAACTACAGAAACCATACAGTCTATGTCTACTCTGACATTATTCACAACGGGGTAGTAGGAGATACTGAAGCGCCACTTCTTCGATGTATGGCTGTAAACAACTACTCTCAAAAAACAATGGACACAATAAACTTTCCCAATTTGATTTTCCATCCTCTACGAATAACACATTTCAAAGAGATCGGAGTGTACTTAAGAGACAGTGCAGGCGAACCTATACCATTTGAGCACGGGGAAGTGTCGGTAGTACTGACCTTTAGAGCTCTCTCTCATCCCTATAGTACATTAGTATAAGAAGGAAGACATTGGAAAATGGTGAGTTACTATATGAACGTGCCACCCTTGTATTCATCACCAAGAGGTGAATATGGCCAATATTATAAGCGTTCACAATTTGGAAGTGGACAATTACCTGCTTTCGGTGGAGCTAAAAGACAACGTGGCCACGGAATATTCGGAAGTATAATGAGATCGGCTCTTCCGATGATAAAGAAGCTCGGTGCGTCAGCATTTAAAGCAGCCGTCCCCACCATCGTCAAAACAGGAAAAGGTGTTTTTGACGATGTCGTGGCTGGAAAAAACTTTAAGAAGAGCCTCGTAAAAAGGTCAAAGAGTGCAGGAAGTTCCTTAATGGACACAGCATTCAGTGCAGCCAGAAGGTACTTAAACACTGACGACGATGGCCCTCCAGCCAAACGACGCCGAGCAACGCAAGGTGCAAGACGTGGTAACGGGAAGAAGAAGAGTGTAGGTAGACGTAAGTCTACCCTTTTCTAAAGGGTTCATCATGAGTCTCATTCACCCCTGTGCGGCAACATGTGCCGTAGGTGAATTGGATTTACACGCACTACCTATATCACAGAAAGATATTCTCCGAAGTCAATTCGTCAAGAAAACAACAAACAACGCTCTCACTGACACCACAACTTGTTTTGACTTCACCTTCGAACCGAGCAATCTTTACACAGACCTCAGCGAAGCTGAACTCTACCTAGAGTATGTAGTTCAAGCAAACGACGAAGCTGCCTTAACCGTGGCACACGATGCAGCTCCAGTCAACAACTTAATTCATTCACTTTTCAGCAGCGTGCAGCTTCTCGTCAACGGGGAGAAGGTAACTTCGAACAATGAAGAGTACTCCTACAAGTCCTATCTCATCGACCTCCTGACGACGGAGGAGGGGGCCAGAAAGTGTCGCCTCCAAGGTTGCCAGAACTGGTTCATGGACACCCCGGAAAAAATGGACACCAGAGGTGCAGCCAACGCAGGTTGGAACTCACGACGAACAGTCCATGTCGGAGGTGTTAAGTCTATGGTAGCAAGACCACACCTCGATTTGTTTACTCAGTGTAAACTCCTACCCTCTCACTGCGAGATCAAACTCGTCTTCGAACGTCAGCCCGCCAGCTTCTACATGCAGATGGCCGCTAACGAGAGTTACAAAGTCGTCATCAAGAAGGCCGAAATGACCATGCGCCAAGTTCACGTCAGGGACGAGGTGGTGGAGGTACACAATAAAAGTGTACGCGACCCCAAGATGGGACCATTCAACTACCCGATCACCAGGAGCAAGGTCACAAAGCACACCCTCACGCAAGGTTCATCGGAGTACACGTGGACCGTCCCCGACACAACGCAGATCCCCACGGGGGTGATTATTGGCTTCGTCAAAGAGTCGGCCAGCTCAGGGAGCAAGACGGAGAATCCGTTCAACTTCAAGCACTACGACGTAACAGAAGTAGCCTTGCAGTTCGACGATCAGAAGTTCCACGTGAAGACAGACTTTGTCAACGGAAACGTTAGCAGAGCCTACAGTCAACTCTTCAAGGAGACTGGACTATTAGCTTCGGGTCACGACTGCGGTATTCAGTTACATCATTTTAAGAACGGGTACACGTTGTTTGCTTTCGACCTGACCCCCGACCGAACTCCGGAGGACGCCCGCATCAACCTGCTGCGACAGGGAAAGCTGTCGGTGTCCCTGAAGTTTGCTGAAGCGCTGGGTCACGCGGTTTCAGTAATTATGCTGAGCACTTATGACAGCTTGATCCAGCTCACAGCCGACCGATTGCCGGTCACTGACTACGCCATGGTGTAGAACTGAAGATGGTTCTCAAAACCTCAGAATTGAACAAAATTCTACGTAACCATCCCCACACAAATAGATATTTCCTTGGAACTTTTCCCTCTGATAGAATACCAAAAAAACCACAACCCTTCACTTGTTTCATTAGCAACACAGATCCTCACAATAAACCAGGGGAACATTGGGTAGCATTTTGGGTATCACCACAAGGGAAAACTTTCTATTTTGACTCATTCGGGTTACCACCAATAGCTATAAAGCACATCTCGTTCTGCCAACGTTCGTCATACGGTATCTGGGAGTATAACCGACAACAACTACAAGCACTCACAAGCACCACCTGCGGAGCGCACTGTGTTCGTTTTCTCATAGAAACATGTCGCACTCTCAACCCCTACGTCGCACTGTCAGCGCTAGGTACCCCAGCCATGACAAACCTAACGGACAAGACAGTTCTTTCTTACATGAACTTAAACCGGTGGAAATGGAGAAGACGGAAACACCAGATGTTGAAACGCTAGAAATGTGGTTATCTACAGATACAGCGGAAAAAGGAGAGTCATCAGAAGAAGAAGATGTAATACTGGACATGCCTAAGAGACGTCCCATATCACTAGGTCGCATGCAACGTGATCTGGAGAACACCATTGACTGTGTGGAGGCCCTGTCGTCTAATGTTGACCGACTCCTCTTCGCCGTTACCAACTTGCAAAGTAAGCTGGAAGAACTCACAGAACGTTCAGCGCAATCTAGAGGCTGTGGTTTCTCATGCTCCAACAATTCCTTCGCCCTTTAAGAAAATAACTGACCAAGGACAATGAATTATAGATAAGAAGCTGAAAAATGACTGCCCAAGGACAATGAACTATAGCTAAAAAAACTGAAACATTTTCACTATATAGGAAATGTATGAAAAACCAAAAAAGTATAAAATATATGAAAAAACATAAAATATTTAACAATTTTTTTAAAAATCTAAAAGAAACGCAATGTATATATGAATTATAATCCGCTTTTTACGATTTTTAATAAAAAATAACTAAAAAAAATGTTGTTTTGTTTTATTTATTATATGTAATGAATAATAAATGACATAAGCGTATACAAACTATATACAAAAAAAATGTAAAAATAACGAAAATAATAGAACATCCGGTAAAATTATCCGGTAAAATATATGTAGAAAGTATATATAAAAAAAATGAAAAAATAACGAAATAACACATACGTTCCTTAAACGTATTTTTAAAAGTAGGTCACGAAAGTAGGTCGTAATGACCTAATTATTCAAAGTCTCTATTAGTCTATGAACCTATTTATGCCCGATGCTCACTCGTACTGACCTAGTGACCTAATTAGTAGCATTGACTATGCGCGCCAGCGACTCCATTATACTACTCTTCATGTTGTATTCATGTACTTCCAGATGATTTGAAACCTGATAATAAAGTGAACATAAACATGTATAGATGATGATTAATTGAGATGAGTAGTGGAATGAATAAGGTAGTGCAGCACATTGAATATTAAATGAGCATACATAAGGCATTGTATTTTCTTGATCTGTTTCTTAAACTTTACATTCGTCGTTGCCCTTTGCATTTCGGCTATCTGATAATCAGCATGGCCCAGATGTTAATGCCCTGTACCAAAGAGTCATACAAGTAAAGTTCATACATTCACTTTCTTCTTTCTTGAATCAAGAAACAAGAAAGTGAAAGATATTAATCTTCTTATAATTTCTCAAACTTACATCAGGCCTATCTAATACTAGGTATTATGTGCTATTCTTCAACCTGTACGTCAGAATGCTAATATGCATCCTCCATCAGTATCATAAGGCCTATACCATTCTTGCATATCTGCACCATGAAGTCTTCTATTACCAATATCTTTGACAGGCTGGCTTGCAATATATCCACCCTTTGGTAACTAGTGACTGAGGGCGAGTTTCACACTAGGACAATCAAATGCGTTTCTCATATGTCAAGATTTAAGATAAGATGTCTCTAAAAGTCAATAATCTTTACCTAATGAAAATATGATATTATAGTTAACAACAGGAACACAGCATTATAAGTCTGGAACACTATCTTGAAAAAGTCAAAATATCATAATCAAAAATAATATCTTAAAGTTATGACCAGTGTGAAACGCCCCCTTAGTCATTTTAAGCTAACAAAAAAACTGAACACACTCATCATCAATCACACCGAATGTTTTTCTATGGACGCATTCTTAAAGGGAGCCAAAACCAATAAATTTCCAAATTCAAATAATCATGGTAATCCATTGGTTGAGCCTATTTCTGGCCCATGTTTAAATCTAAACCATGAAATATGGTAAATTACCATCTATTTTGGCATGCTACTTCATTTTGAGCTTGTTTTCACAGCTAATACTTTACCACTGACCTTAACTAGACTCATCTGACATATTTCTGTACTTATCTGAGTTTTGAAAATTTTGTCAATTATATTGGTTTTGGCTCCCTTTAAAAGCTGTATTTCACCAGCCGATTTTATTCCCGATTTCAAAAGTTTGCAGTGAGACTATAATATATTGGTTAATCATAGATATGTTACATACCATTGGAAAGGCTTTTTTATAATGATATGTAGGATGTCCTTTGCCATATTACTGGCGGAAAGTTAGAAATTCCCAAATTCCTGGCAGTTAGAATCCCCTAGTGGGATACAGACTTAGAGGAAAGCTTGCACATAAATTCACAAAGTGCTATTTTTCGGGAAATTAACTTGACTTAAGTATTCTGAAAATATTTCTACAGTGAAATTTTGTCAATTATATTGGTTTTGGCTCCCTTTAAGTCCTTTCATTGTTGTCTGATATGTCTTCAATTGTGCATCTATAGATATCATTAACAAAATGGAGACAGATACAATTCAGAGTTGGGAATGCAATTGATATCACTTCTGGATATTGTGACAATCCAAGGAAATGTCAGTGTTTATTGGAAACCACATGTTTTTGCCAGCATGATGAATAAGACAGCACAGGTTATTAGGAAGCACAAGTAATTAAGCAGCACAAGTAAGGTCCATATTGCCTCAGTGGGCTTAAAGGTATTGTGTAAAACCGGACTACACTGGGGAAATCACATTCTTTCTGATTTGGTCTTCATGTTTTGTCTTACTTGCCAGAAGACATGCCTGAGTATAGAAACATAGTCAGTTGGCCACATTGTGTATTGCTGAGTTCTAGATATGGAGAGGGCACTCAGTAAGTATTTCTACAGTAATCAGGAAGCATAGTACTAACTTTAATATTGTAGCACCAACACACAAGTTCATTAAAAAAATTGAATTCGTTTATTTAATTAGACGTAAAATAAGTTGTTACACTTGTATCCTTTTTACATCTGAGTTGTATAGAGCTTGGCTCTATACCATACACAAAATACAAACAATTACTTAACTTTTATGAATTCAATACATTATGTATATATAATTTTTTTTTAATAAATTATAAAGTCATAGCACATAGATAAATAAAAGTTTCATTTACATAGTAGAAAGTTCAGATAAAATAAATTCTTTACACTAATAATAAACATTAGTAACCACAAGAAGGATGGCATGACCACCTTGTGAGTACTGTTGTCTGTCAGAGAAGGACTGGGGCCTTTAAAAGGGCATGTTTATACCATATTCAATGAGTTTCCAATACCTACTCCGAACGTTACCATTTCCTAGTTTATCTATTACTGATTTATGGGGAAATCAAATCTGATAACAAAACAATACACCATAAGATGGTGAGGTACATACACACTATAGACCTAAGGGACACAAAGGAGTTGTTATTGCCCTAGGGGCCGATCCACGGACAATTTACGGAGCATTCGTATTTTAAAATTCTCAAATACGAAGCAAATTCTGGATCCAGGGAACATTTACTATGCAAAAACGGCACATTTTTTATGACTCGTAAATTTTACGAAGCAAAAAAATGCATCGTAAATGCTAAAATATACGAACACAAATATTTGATTTGTAAATTTTTAATTGTTAAAATTATACAAAGATACTCTTCCAAAATGATAGAAACATATCATTTAACTCATTTTATACTGTTTATCAAGAGGTATGAGGTCTAAACTGATTGTTTTAATGTTTTCAAATTTTCAAATCATGATTCGTAAATTTTCAAAGCATTTACAAAGCATTTACAAAGCATTTTATCGTGTATTTTTACGAATCATGGCTCTCCTTGGTTAAGAAAATATAAAATATTTGCTTCGTATATTTGAAATACCAAGCATTTTGTAAATTTTTCCTGGATCCCCGCCCTGATTTGCACATACTAACGAGGGCTTTAGTCCGAGACATAGGTGTGTGCACACTGAGGCAGTAACAATAGTAGATTGTGACCACAGTCTGTACATGCCAATTACACAGATAATGTTGAAACCTTTTACTAAAGACCCAAAGCATAATCATTCTCACACAGGCATTATTGCCCTCTCAGGTAATAACAGATCTTTTATTCACCTTCCTTTGGGAGGGCAGGACAATACTGAAGGTATAGGGTTGGAACCCTGGTATAGAATACAAACACAGCAAAAGGGCCAAACCTAACCCCCATCAGGGGGGTGCTTCATAAAAATCTCCGTAGCTCCGGGAGTTTTATGTGAGCTTACGGAAACTGTGCATGAGTTTGAAACTCTCGTATGCGGCCGTTTCATAATAAAACTCACGCAACTATACCCGAAACTCACGTAAATACACCAAAAAATGCACCCCAAACTCTCATAAATCCACCCAAGCTACTGCAAGCAAAAACTAAACTCACGTAGCTATGACAGCCAAAAAGGTGATCGTAAGGTTATGAAACGTATACCATACCGAGGTTTGTTATGAAGCGGGCCATAGAATAAAACCACTTAGTGCCCCTGAAAGAGCCAGAAAGAGACCTGTTTGCCCAAGTGATGCACCCTCTTGATCTGTACTCCAGCTTAACCACAAGACGCATCAACCTGCCCGTCTCCCCATTTAGCCCGGATGCTAGAATAAAACAAAGAGCAATAGATGTAACCATATTCCAATTAAGTCTTGGCCATTAGACCTTCAATAATGAAGCCATGCCTTCATTGGGTGCTGTTTTTCCTCTCTTAGTTCTTTGTTTCTGTTCGGTTGTTCAATGGTGTAGTTATGGGGACGAATAATCCTGTCTGTCCTTCATGGAGAATATTTTGTACTTTTACTGTGAGAAAACAGAATGAAGTACAGTCTGAATCATTGCCCTTGTCTCTTTTGAAGGCCTTGCTGGGACTCGCTTACAAACAGGTAAGATGTGCTGCTCTACTCTTTCATTAGTTCATCACTGAGATCAGTGGCTAGTCTTCCTGTCATCATTGTAAGATTGCCACTGTTATTAAGTAGTTTTCACTATGTTACACATCTTAGAAATGTCTAAAGGCAGTCATTTTCCCTCTTATCTAAGTGTTGCTTGTTCTGTGAGGATAGGGACTTCTCTGATTGATTATGTCTGGGGTCTGGAGCATATAATATAGAGAGGTTGCGCAACGTCATTTGCTGCGGGCCGGTGGAGGACTTCCTGCCTACCTCCCAGGATTGGGAGCAGCAAACAACTCAAATTATCTAATATTTCTGCGATAGATTATTGTTCATTTTGTGATATTTTGTAGAAAAAGGCCCAAGCTACCCAAAACTATTCATATTTTCTTTGGGAATTGAGATTAGAGGATATGGCGAACAAAAAAAAACATCCTTAAAGACAATCGCTCCATTATAAGTTGAGATTTTCTTTAAACTTTGGGATATAAAAGATAAGTGTATGCGCATACCAGAAATGCAAAAATATTAGAGGGTCACCGTTGAAACTTTTTAGTAAAATGTATTTCAAAATGTTACAACCAATGCAAAACAGGGCTATTAAAACGATTTTATTGTGGTATGAGTATATCTCTACCTTAGAAATGGTGGATATACACCGGGAGTTATCCCTTGATTTTTTAGAAAAACAGAGAAAAATGTTTATTTTGAAAATGATGTATAAATTATCACGTCAGGTAGAGAATGTTATGGATAATTCAAGTAAGGTGGTATTAAGAAATAATGCAAAAATAAAATTGAATATAGATTTCACAAATAAAGAAAGGGTTTTTAAGAGCCCTTATTATAGAGGTGAACGTCTATGGAATACTTTAGGAGCAACTACGCAACTTTTATCTAATGTTGAATTTAAAAAGCGTATTAAGATGTGTATTTGATTGTACATGAGGTGTGTATGTGGAGAACTTTATAATATGGTATCAAAATTGTACATATGTATATTCATCATTGTTCAATACTTCGGTCATCTAATAATCTTTTGTATCAACTACATCGGAAGAACTTTGTAATGAAGAGATGTTTAAATAAAATTTTAAAAAAAAAAAAAATGTGCTAAATTTGGAAATTTTGGTATTTTCCAAATTTAAAACTATATTTTTACATTTCTTAATAATCTTGATAAAAACAATCATATATGTTCTAAACCTGTTTGAATTCGAAACCAACATATAAATCTTTGTAATAGATGCATTTTTTCACAAAAATAAGAAAATTAGGCAATTTGAGTAGATCTTAAGGACAATAGCGCCATTATAAAACTAGCATTGAAATTTGCTTAAAACTTTTCACAGTGATAGTTATACCTATATATAATCCAAAAATGCAAAAATAATGATATGATAATTATTCAAAAAAAGACTTGAAAAACAAATTTAGAAATTTAATTATATTTGCTAATAATTTTGATAGAAATGATGCAATGACCAGCCTAATGCTTTTGATTAATATGATCATGTTTTCTCATGCTGTAAAGAAAGACATTTGTAGAATTTGATGATGAAATATATATTTTTAACTAGCAAATATTCAAAATAAACTATTGATAAATTACAAAAATTCTAAAATAAATTTTCACACAAAAAAAATTAACATTGAAAAGTGTTCTAAAATTTTATATCACATGTGTATGACTGTTAGCTATCATATCAAGCCAAAAAAAGGTGGGGTCACCGTGCTAATTTGGTCAGCAGAACTGGATAACCATCTTAAAGTTGCATTCTGAGCTAATTCAGTTTGAAAAATATTTTTTTCCAATTTCAGTAGGATCAAATACATCTCAGCCAGTAAGACCTATATCAAACTTGATATAAGCTTTAATCAATTCTGAATTAGGTAATAATCATGTTTAAAGATGCCAGAGCGAATTCTGTCTCCAGACAAAAACTCCTTCAGCGTTTCAAACTTTCAGACTGATCCTTCAGATTTTACCTCTTCTGAGCTAAACCAAACCACAAAAGGGTAATCTTCTGGCAGCTTTACCTGTCTGCTGTTGTCAGCAATTGTCAAATTAATTTTAGTTTAATCTTAAATGTGAAAAATTTGAGATCACCACTTAGAATACTCTCCAGCTGGAGAATTTTCCACTCCGATGAAGAAATAATCAACATTTAATGTAAAAACCTAAATTTACCACACAAATAAGTCTAGTTTGGTCTCCAGACTATTCAGTGAATATGAGCTACAATAATAAAATATAAAAGAGGTTTTGTCAAATTAGCTCAGAATGCACCTTTAAACCCAAAACATGGATTAAAATCGGTATCCTTTTGCTTTCCCTTAAATTCACTAAAATATTTAATCTAAAATTGTTTTCAATATTTGATATTATTCCTGAGATCCAAACAATAATTTAGATGTATAATATACTTTTATAAAACCTCATTCAAAAGAGAAACAGGAAGAAATGTAGTTTTTATTGCTAAAATCGTTTTTCAGCATTGGCAATTTTTTTACAAAATGAGCCCTATTTGACCATTTCTAGCTTTAGAATTATTTGCTTTGGCAAATTTTCTTTTAGGGTTTTAAGTCAGACATATATTCATGGGTATTTATGCAAAGTATGAAAAAGATTAGAGAATTTTAATTTTTGGGGTATTTGGAAAATGGCGCGATTGTCCTTAATTAGAAATCTATATAAATAAAAAATCTTACAAAAATGATGATAGAAATTGTTTCAAAGTTGAAAATTTCTTTAGATTTCTACATTTGATGGGGACATGTGTCAGCTATCATTTCCTGAATAAAAATTAGGGGGTCACCAACCTAACTTTTTCAGGAAACTCAATTACACATTTCAAGATTTAGACATTTTTTTTCTGACATTTTGAGAAAAGTATTAATTACACTGAATCCACACAACCTTCCAATTGCACATGACAACTACCCTGACTATTGTACATGCTATTATTGTTATATAAACCAATTTTTGTCAAGATACATCAGGGAGAACCACTTCTACATCCTTCCAAAAAGGGGCACTAATTATTGCTAAAATACACAATTAATTCATAAATGAAGGTATATTAAATCTGAGGAAATATATGCATTCTTGAGATTCTGGACTACAACTTTGTTGCTTATTGTATAGCAAATGAATGGGAATCAAGAGAGATATGGGCAGAAACGCATTTTCCCTCCATAGACTTCTATATCGTATTCGGGAGTCCTGGTCTGCGCATGCGCACACCTTTGACCAAGTTTGCTGTGGGTGGACAAGCGCGACTTTTCACCCAATCAGGAGTCTCTATTGTCCAATATGGTGGCGCCCACTGGGCCTCTCCCGAATACGGTATAGTTAAGCAATTTTGCCCTTATAGTCCAGGAGCCAAATCTGAAAATCCTGATTTACCCTCCGCGGTGAGCCCCCTGGATTTTTTTATTTTTTTTCATCTTATAGCATCCTAGGGACCATGAATCAAGACGGTTCAGAAGAATTTAGGTATGCGAACACTGTCTAATTACGCGATTTGTGCTTAATTAGCAAAAATTGGAAAACGCGTTATTTCTAAATTTCTCTGGAACTATGTAAGATATGATAACGTGCTATATATCATCTGAAAGGTAATTTTTTTCCTGATTTTTTGGTATATTGATTGTTATTGTCATCAATCATGGCAATGAGTAATTAAAGAAAAACCGTTGTTTCAGTCAAAATCATTAGAACTTAAGGATCCAAAGTTAAACTCTGGAATTGATAAACCAAGTGCTAGGTATACTTAAAGGGGATCTTTAGGCAGTTTTTAAAGAAGGTTGCATCTGATTTCATTGGAAATATAATGTAGAAATCATTTTTTGCTGATTAAATTCTAACCAACTACAGGCTCATTTTGCACTTATATTTCAAAAGGAGAGATGATATCATAAAAATAACACAATATATCTTAAAGAGATGGGAAAATTATTATCACCATCTCCCTAAGCTGGTATTTCAATGCTTTCTGAGCCATTTAGTCCATTGCATACAACATTGGAACTGTAAAATAAGTATACATTAGCAAGAACTATGTGTCCATGTAATTTGCAGACAAGCTCCTCTTTGTTGCCTGATCAAACTAGTATAGTCATTGATTTATTTACTCAAAAGGATATGGATGGTTCTTTATGTTGCCAAAGATTCACACATTGACAATATGCATCAAACAATATGCAGCAAACTTCAATTTATATACCCCTGTACCCACTCATCTTTAAAAAGTATGTTCCTATAGGGAGTGTGGGAGTTGTAGGCTGTAATACTCTTTCAAATCCCCCCATTGCTGGCCCTAATATCTAATGTTTACCTCACCTGGCAACAGGCCTGAGGCCTGGAGAGACAGAGGAATGATAAAGATGGCAGACTAGGGTTCTTATCTCCCTGGTGTGTGAGTTAACCCATTGGTAACCCACTGTGCTTACAACCTAGTAAAGGTTCCCTCAGAGAGAGGGGCAGGCTTAAATTTTGGCTACTTATAACAGTCTTATTATTCAATTTTATCACATAATTCCACAAAGAGCATGGGGTTCATCACTGCAGCTGGTGAGATTTAACTGTTTAGCCTTTCTCCTGAGCGACCTGAACTGGGGGATAAGGGCAGCCTCCCATGGTGCAACACACTGCAGGCCTATATACAGTGTGCCATAAACTGTGGGATTGCTGACCACCTGCTGTACTTTTGTTAACATCCTTCCACCAATCTGCCAAATTAAACTTTGTTACCCTTTTGCTTCTACTCGAGGGTTCACAGTTCCAGGCTCTATGGGTTCATTGCTCAGTTAGCTTTATACCCTTTTGTATTATAGACTAAGTATTCAGTGTTGTATTATAAAAACTAATCATAGACTAGAGGATTATTTATATATTTGATTAATGACTCCCTTAGTTTTGGGTCTCTGAGTATTTACCATATTGACCTTTCCCTTAGTATCTAACTATAAGCTGTCTCTTGCTGTTGGTTAGGGATATTGGATCCTTGTTCATAGCAGTCTAGAAATGAAAATGGTCAGTTATATTTTGATAAGGGAATAATGTTGTTTCTGAGGTTTGTGGAACAGAAAGTTTGAGGTTACAACCAGAATCACAGCAATTTGTTGCTCTTGTACATTCTCCTAATACCGTACTGCCTTGGTTATGGTCCCACAGCAAGGGTGCTGTGCACATGCTGCTCAATGTGGTAATGCTACTAGATAGAATTGGGAAACCAGTAATGGCTATACCAAAAATTTGTAATTTTGAAATAGAAAGATATATCAGGTACTTCTGTATTGTTTCAGGTTTTGATATTTGTTTGAGGTCTTGCCAATGATATTGGTTGTATATACACACACAGAGGTCTCAGTTCCCCTGGTACACCTCCTGATAAAATAGGATATATGGCAGAATCTTGTTAGTTGATATGATGAATCTCAGTGAAGCATGACCAAAGGCTGGTCATAACTTGTATTGGTAATTTGGGAGGATTTGAAGTTTGGCTCTCAGGAAATGAACTGTGACCATGATCATAATTTAATATCAAATTACTAATACCAGTAACCCATATATAGAATAGAATATAAGATGTCCATTTTGTGTATGGTCAAGCCAAGTTACTCATTTATATAAGCACATGGGTCTAGAATCCAAGAGTGCAATCTAGTAATTTGTTAAAACCAACAGTTTGACAGAGGTAACACACATATCAAGTTTACAAGTTTAACAAATAGCATGCTTGGTCTTTTTGCAGTTGACATATTGATACAAGGACTCTTTTCTAAATTCAGAAGGTTTGATATATGACAGCATACTTTTTGAGATTCATCTCTTCTTAAAGTAGTATACCCTCACAAATCTGGATTGGGGTCAGGTATTGGATGAGTATGCTACGAGCTATTCTTTTCTTTATATAAACAAGAAGTAGAGGGAACTATAAGGGGCCTTCCATTTAATAAGTACACACATTTTCAAAAATCTCAGATCCCCACCCCCCTTTGGTCAAAAATATGCATTGGATTTGTACTAGAAAGTACACACATTTTCAAAGATTTCATACCTCCCTCCCCCCCTTGATGCATACAAACTTAATGCAAGGGCCCTAATAAGATGGTTTGTAATCAAACTGAAACATTATCATGGTATTTTGCTGAGGAAAGAAATCTTACTCAAACCATAGTTTTATTGTAACACATCTTTTACTGTGATCCAAAATGCTCTCCAAACCACTACCATATTATATACATATGCCCAAATGGCTCAGAAAGCACTGAAATACCAGCTTAGGGAGATAGTGATTATCATTTCCATATCTCTTAAGGATTTATTGCGTTATTTTCATGATATCATCTCTCCTTTTAGAATATAAGTGCAAAATGAGCCTGTAGTCGGTTAGAATTTAATCAGCAAAAAATGATTTCTACATTATATTTCCAATGAAATCAGATGCAACCTTCTTTAAAAACTGCCTAAAGATCCCCTTTAAGTATACCTAGCACTTGGTTTATCAATTCCAGAGTTTAACTTTGGATCCTTAAGTTCTAATGATTTTGACTGAAACAACGGTTTTTCTTTAATTACTCATTGCCATGATTGATGACAATAACAAACAATATACCAAAAAATCAGGAAAAAAATTACCTTTCAGATGACATATAGCACGTTATCATATCTTACATAGTTCCAGAGACATTTAGAAATAACGCGTTTTCCAATTTTTGCTAATTAAGCACAAATCGCGTAATTAGACAGTGTTCGCATACCTAAATTCTTCGGAACCGTCTTGATTCATGGTCCCTAGGATGCTATAAGATGAAAAAAATCAAAAAAATCCAAGGGGCTCACCGCGGAGGGTAAATCCTTATTTTGACTGATTTCAGGATTTGGCTCCTGGGGGGCCGACCATAAAGTTTTGACGAACCCAAATTCTTGCAGTTTCGCCGTCACGAATCTAAAGTACGTCCAGAAAAAAGTTACGAATCTCCGCGGTCGCGAACCGTTGTCCAGAAAAAAGATACGAATCTCCGCGCAGAGGATACGGACCTCTCGGAGGTTCGTATCCTGCCAATTTGACGAACCCAAATTTTGGGTACGTGATAGCAATAAACGTGTCTTAAACTATCTAATTCGTATTATATCGTGCATCCGGGACCTGATTCAGGATTTACAAGTCGGTAGCAACATGGGTGAGTGTCAAAACATGATATATTGTGTCTATTTCAAATTTTTTTAGATTTATAAGACACGCGTGAATTGACCGTATCGCTTAGCATGTGATAAATGTCATATCATGTCAATATCATGTAAATATGATACTTGTTGACTGTTCGACGTTCATTTTGGGCGATAATGGGTTGATTCTAAGTAATTTTGAGAGTAGCTTACACTGACCCAGACAGGTACGCCTTATGAGGGTAGGAATTATCACTTTTTATTAAAAGTATGTGGGAAATTGTATCCCCACTGAGCTAATAAGTCTATATCATTGTTAATAAATAATCTACAGTAAATTTTTGGTCTTGAATGAAATAGAAATATGAAATATCAGTGCAATATTTTATTTTTTTCAGTACGTCCACCGAAACAGGACAAAAAAAATGCAAGAGTAAGGCCATTTCAGGACTTCGCCCTCAAGACATATCTGAACAATAAGAGCTACCGGAGACAGTGGGGGCAGAAGAGATGTCGGTCAATGAAGACCTACAGAGAGCGCATCGACCCCCGTGTTGCGTATCCCCGCATTGCAGACTTCGAGGCACGCTATCGACTCCCTCCCTCTTGTGTTGAAGAACTGACTGAGGAGTTCGAAAATAGTATCTTCCGCCCGGGCAAGGGTAAAGAGGAGAAGAGAGGCTCACCAATACCCCTTTTCCACAAAGTAAATATCGTAAATTAATGTAAAAAAATATATATAGTGCTCGAAAATCCGTAATTATGACATGAAATACTACAGTTAAAAAAATAATACAATGAAAGCGCTCTCGAAGTAAAAGTCAATGAAAAAAAATATTTATATCGACCAAAAAAAATTGTCTTTTTTTGTACCATGCCCTGTCGGTGCTGCCACCTAGCAATTAAAAAAAAGAATGAAGTTAAATACTTCTACACTAATGAAAAGCCGTAATTGTATTTGAAGAAATGGATAATTTTTTTTTTTCAGGTTTGCTATGCGTTACGATATATGGCGACTGGGTCAGTGTATCAAGTGATCCGAGACACGCAGGGGGGCGTCTCCAGATCGAGTGTTGGACGGGCTGTTACAGCATTCATCCGATTTCTTGCATCTCGTTACAAGAAGCATGTCATTTTCCCAAAGGTATTAATATTTTTTTTAACTCTACACTTTGGAATACATTAATTCCTACATACCTCTGTGAACATTTATATTTACCAAGAAGAGCCACAAACAAACATATAAAATTAAAATAATCTTTATTATAAAAAACCTTGTTCCTTTTCATAACTTACTACACGGAAGTCTTTAATCATGCTGACAAAGTTACAATCCAATTATGTTATACTAAATTGCAGGGACAGGCCATGCACGAAGCTGCAGTGCGTTTCGCCCAACGGCACAAGGTGCAGCAGTGTATAGGTTGCATCGATGGGACCTATGTTCCAATCATGCGGCCATACAGGAATGAACACACCTACGTATGTCGTAAGGCGTACCATGCCCTTAACGTCATGGCAAGTAATTCAGAATACTATTATATAATCGTGACTACGAACTTCTGAATAGTGTTATAAAAATCGTCACTACGAACCTTTCTAAAATTCTTAGTTTGTTTAACTCAGCTGTTGTATACAAGTCGGTAAACCCATTATCATATACCTATATTTGCGAAACTCGGCCTCAAGAAAGTCAATAATTTTTTCAATTTCTTGAACAAACTCTTGATACACACCATGGAATAAGTAATACCTTACAAACGGATACCATATAAATCTGTATTTCTAAAAGCCTTTTTAATTTTCAGATTGTCAGTGACTTTGAGGAGCGAATCCTGTATGTCGAGCCATCCATGGCTGGATGTCACCACGATCAGTCGGTGCTGGCCTTCTCCGATCTCGGACACCACATGTCGTATCGGCCCGAACGCATGGGGGAGTATTTTCTCCTAGGAGACTCAGGGTAAATATACTCAACAAATCTTCTTACATTCAAAATAATGTTAACGCCTAAGTAAGTGTATGTCAGCGCTTCACATACAACTTGTCCGTGCTCTCTAATTATGTATTTATAAAAAAGAGATCGATCGAAGTCTGAATAATCATCTCCTACCAAAAAATATTAAAATTAATATTTTACAATTCAGATACAAGCTGACGCCGAACGTAATGACCCCCTTCCGGTGTAACGTGCTGACGGACCTCGAGCCTCATCAACAAAAGTATCAAGTGGCCCACACCACTGCTCGCAGCTCGGTCGAGCGCTGTATTGGCCAACTCAAGAGTCGTTGGCGGTAGGTTTTCAAATTCAATCGCAACTCCATAATATATAACATTCTCACTGAGAGACACGCGTACTAAATAGCCGTTAATTATTTTTAACAGAATCTCTATTAGGGCAGTGTGGAACATCAACCCTCAACGTTAGACGACCATGTACATTATCTTAAGAATGTAACCACATTCCTATCATTACACATTTGCACAGAAATACATAACTGTTTTTCCCTCTCTCTTTTAGGTGCTTGTCCAAATCTGGTGTTGGGGCAATCCACATGCAGCCTCTACAAGCATCGTGGCTTGTCAAAGCGTGCTGTGTACTACACAATCGCTGCCTAGACTGGGGCCTGCGGAAGCTGAAGCCTGGACAAAACAGGGATCCTACGCATGAACTTAGGATCCAGGTCGAGGCATACGCTCGTTTCCTACGGGCAAACAGTGGAATCGACATCGACAGCGTACCAGAAGACGAAGGTGTTGTCCGTGAGACCTACGGACCTACACATGCCGGTCTGCGGAAGAGGGCGATGTACATCTTCAACCAGTATGGAGGCCCGAGACCGGAGTTCCCGCGAGCAGCTCGCGGCCGCGGCGCTCGCGGTGGACGAGGTCGAGGCGCAAGGGGACATACAAGAGGCCGTGGCCGAACTGGCATCGTTTAAACTTGTCAATTGACAATATGTGACTCAAAATATAGATTTTGTACCCGTTTGTTCTCATTTACCTCCTGACACAGTATCTTAGAATCGTGACCTCCTGACAAACATTTTTTTTCAGAAGTTGAAACACATTTTTCCAAATACAAAATACCTTGACCTCGCTGCTGAAACTGACTAGACATGATAGTGCATCTAACATGCTCAAGTACGGACAAATATTATCACAATAACGATACCTTCATGTTATTGACCAGCAGCAGCAGTCACATTTTCAATAATATCATGGTCGTTAACAATCTAAAATAAAGCACCGAGTATATTATTAGGTTTTCTTTTCCAGAAATAAGCCTGTACAGCATTTAAGCCGGTAGTTTCATTATGTGCGCGTCAGTACAGACTCAACTAAATATAAGAAAATGTGTCGGTACCAAGTATGTCATCATGGAGTCACAAACACAAATCGCAGATAAAGTATGTTTCTATTGAAAAACAGTATCTTAGAATCGTGACCACGAATCTTCATTATCAACGAACTTGTGTGTTAGAGATAGACTCTATAATGTGAGCATGTAACCATTTACTGTCCGAACACCCCCAGTCATTTCACTTTAACGAAGAGAAATTAATCGAATAAACTGAACAATTATTACTGAAACTCTGAATTAACTTTTGCATACTGAGTCTTATAGAAGTGAAGCCTAGAACTGTCTAAACCATGATCTACTCCTGTGGCTGGTGTGGCTGCTGTCCCGCCACTTCTTGTTGCTGCCGTGCGTGCATGGCACTTACAATTTCCTCACTGACGTACCCAATAGTTTCCTGCTGGTAAAATTCGCCAACACTAACAACTGGGATCAAACCAGCCGCACCTTGAGGTTGAAGCTCCGCCACAGTGACTGGAGGAGTGTTAGATGTTGTAGGAGCTGCCGGGACAATGAGCTGCTCCTGCTGCTCTGCCTGTTGTTGTTCCCCTGTAGTGGGCCACGTGGAGGAGTCGTACTCAATTGCCTGGGGTTCCATAGTAGTCGGTAAACTTATAGTGCACGGAGGGGTGTCTAAATTGGCGGGTAGATGTGGTGGCGAATTTAAAGAAGGCGTGTCCGTGGATAAATTAAACATCATTTCACGTCGGGCTTTAGCGATCTCGTCCGCCGTCGCGGTGCTCCGTGCATATGTATGCGCACCTGCCGATGGCTTAAAAGTGACCTCTGAGGTATTGGCGCTATTTCCTTTGTCAGTGACAGGAGTGCTCGTACTAGGCATCGGTGGGCTTCTCCTTCTTGCAGATTCATTCTCACCCTCCGAGTCGGACTTGATACGAATTCCAGGATGTGGTTCAACTGATCCCAAAGGCCCTCCCATTAACAGGGATTGGACCATAGATTGAACAACGTTTAGTGATTCCTGAATTTTTTTCTGTTCGCACTTGAACTCTGATCTTACAGCATTGAGTTCAACAAGGAGCACCCGATTTTTTTGTTCCAAGGAGTCCATACCCGATTTCACCATAGTGATATTGTTGTTCAGTAGCTCCATGTCCGTTCTTATTATGTCGCTGTCACCGCTGATCACTTGTAACTCGTATTTCACAGTGTTCACCTCTTCATGAACTTTCTGAAGGAGATTGTCATTTGCAGCCTGGCGCCCCTTTAGACTGTGAGCTTCTGTCTTCAAAGCGTTAGTGTCGCACTTGAGGTTCTTGAATGAGCCTTTAAACCCGGCCATATCCGCAGTGACAGAGTTCAACTTCTCGTCGGCGGACCCCATCGACGACTTTAAATCTGTAATGTCGGAGTTAATAGCTTTTATGTCACCTTCTAGGACTTCCAGACTGTTTCCAATGATTTTAATATCGGCGTTCGTCTTTGCCATCTTCTGTATATCACCTTTGGCCGCTGTGACAACTTGTTGAACCGACGCTAGCCGTGTAGACTGACCATTCAGCGTAGCTATAAGAGGCTCAATTTCCACGTGCACTTGATCTTGAACTCGGCCATCGACGTACTGTCCTATTCGTGCAAGTGTTTGCTCCACAGTGTTAAACACGTGCTGCTCAGTCAGAGTATGACCTGTCGTTTGGCTCACTTCTGTGACAGTCACTACTTCGGCCGCCGCAATACTAGCCTCTGCACCAGCACCAGCACCCCCCTGTGTCGATGGAGGATTGCTTTCCTGCTGAACAGTCCCTTCCTTCTTCCTCATCTCCGCCACTTTTTCTTGAAAAGTTTCAGTTCTTTCCAATCTGTAGATATAGTTTAGGCTGTCGTCCACACCTTGTCCATGACCGAGATCGCCAACTTCCTTCAGAGGGGTGTCGTTCAAGTCAGGGAGACCTTCACCTGCTGAAACAAAATACAAAGTAAGAACAATTTTATTCTATTTTTAAGACACTACCATTTTTAATTGTTAGAACGATAGTCTTCAGAACGTTTCCCAATGTTGTAAGGTATTAACTCTGTGCAGACCAAAACAGTTACACAAACGCTAAATTAAAATAAAATATACTGAACCCTTAACATTATAGGTTCGCAAAGGATTTGTGTCCACGAATATTTGGTTTCACTTATTTACATATAAACTCTTCAAGCTAGTTAGTATGATGAATAGTTATACAAAAATTGACATAAATACCTTGCAGGAAACTGTCTTCCAAGGTTTCCTGGGTATAGTCGAGTGACCGCTTTGCCATGGATTCGTCAGCGGCAGCACCAGGTGACCAGTCAAGTTGGGAGAGGGAAAGGTCTATGGACGGGACGGGTGTGGCTTTGCTTGCCAAACGCTCGGAGGTTCGTCGTTCCTTAGGCTCACGTGAACGCAGCACTGGACTCGTGAGTACTTCTGTAAAATATGATATATAATACCATTTCACGAACATTTTAAACAGTCGAAACATGTTCATCTTTACGCAACATCTTTAGACTATGATTAATAAATAACTACTCGTCCAGCCATTTCAGTAAGAGCTAAGGTAATGAAGTAAGATATATATTACGTTCAAAGAAATATTTTTTCACAGATATTTATAGTTAGATAATTAATACCAAAGATTACTTTTGAATTATTTTATTAAAATAGACACAAAATGCTACTCACGTTTAGCAGGTGTCGCAGTGTCGTCATCGTCCTCGCTGTTGACCAGAACAGTTCTCGGTTGCTTTTTCCTCAGCCGGAGTCGCGACGCCTTGCCAGCAGCAGCAGGAGAGGACTCAGAAGGTGCTGTAGAGGTCGTCGCAACCGCAGCCGCCTTTCCTTCGTCACCCTCAGGCTGCGGATCAATATCTGGAAATGGTACACATTGTATTATTTATTTCATAAAAGATTTTTTACTACATTTGTTAACATCCTTACGCCATTAAGTATTTCAAGTATACTTCCTACCAAAAATAAAATAGTATCATTTAAATAGGTTTAAGATGAACCGTTGTTCTTAAGTCAACCTTATTATCTGGAAGAATTACATCAGAAAAAAATCATTAAATTACAAGATATTTTTTAGTTGAGTACTACAATCAACAGTGCCACAGCATAGCTATTCTATCATTTTCTCATTTTTCTTATGATTCAAGTCCTAAGGTGTTTCTAATACTATAACTAGGCCTATAGAGGAATAGTTTTTTATGTTATTTACATTTGGCGTACTTGCCCTTGATGTGGGCTATGGTATCCCTCGGCTTCTTGCGGTACTGCGCATGTGCCTGCCTCTGCAGCTCAAGGCCGGCTTCCTGCGCTTCCGCTTCAGCCGCCGAGTCAACGTCCGAATTCGACACATCCAGTTTTGTTTTCGTTGCACCGGCAATAACTGTAAAAAGTGTTAATATGGCATACAAAATTATAAAACATTATTAGGTACTTGTTCAGGTAGAAAAACAATGGTGACATTTATCCAACATTCATGACTTACAAAACATATGGTAGTTACAAATGATACTAATTTATACGGCGTCGAAATTTGAACTGTTACAAGCATTTAAATAAGAAAAGGTTCGCTGTCACGATTCTAGTAATAGTAGACAAACTGACAGGTTCGTTTATTACTGTGTCAGTGACGACGAATCTGATTTGAAATGTTTCTGCGATATTTCTCTATAGTTAGGTATTTGTTGCTTGAAGTGAATAATAATGCTTACAGCCTGCACATTCCACACCCCAAAAAGCGAGACATCGGAGTTCTATGGGAAGGAGTACTCTCTCTGGGGGAATGGGCGCAGCTCCCGTACCCCCAAACTCATTCTCCAACTTCCTCATCTGAAATAAATTCGGAATTATCGTCTTAAGAACTCTTAAACAAGTGTGTAATAAATAATTTCATTGAATTCTATAACGAAAATTAAATACAGACCATTTCGCTACACAGAATCATAATTACACTTGGTCAGATTTGTTCTTTAAATAACTAATTCTGAAGATTATTTGTGGCTATCGCGGCTTTCATTACATTCACAATTAACAAATAAGAAATGAACAAAAATAAATAGAAAAGTGAGGTGCTAATATTTACCTTTTCGATTGTTTTACTTTTGTGGTCCCTTATTTTAATGTAGATGTACTTTTTACGTCGCTTCAGACCAGTGTGGGCGTTGACGTTCTCCTGGACCCTCTTCAGGATCGCCTTACGCTTAGCTATCCGCTGCTCTGGAGAGACTTCACCTTCCTTCCAGTTCCCCCTCACAGCTTTTCTATAGAAAAAAAAAATCACATTTAAGTTATGTACAACTAAGTGGTTTGGAAGTGGTTTTTCCTTTTATATAATTTAATCTTAAGTAACTGTTATGGGACATTCGAGATGTATTAGAGAATACTATGTTTTAGTCTTGTTTCCAAATTATTCTAACGTACAATGAATTGTATTTCTATAGACTTTCAATAAAGTTTATTTTGTGGTTACCTTAACCTTCTTGTTCTTTTCTGTGTTTCTGGTATAGGACTACTTCAGCTTGTTTTTTTATTTCTTTTCTTAAAAAAAACAATACGATAAATTATAGGATGCAAATATACTTACGGGTCCTCATCCATGGTATCGTAGAGGATCTTCAGCTCCTCAGGGGTATACCAGTCGGAGCTGCCGGGTCCGTCTGTCTCAGTATCTGAGGAACAGAAGCTAAAGTCTTTCCGGCGCCCCGTGAGGCGATGACCACCAATGGTTGGAAGTTGGTCAGCATTACCACCTGCTGCTACGGCTGCGGCTACTTGCGGAACTTCTTGGATGGCTGGTTCACTTTGGACCGCCTGTGCTGCTGCCGCCTTCTTTCCTCTCGCGCGCCCACGTTTCGTGGCTGGGGTGCTCGTCTTCGACTTGCCTTTTCCCCGACCACGACCCCTACCAGCTGGAGTTGGCGAATCTGAAGTGTCTGCTGCGGATACGTCAGTGGTTAAGGCTTGGGCTGGCACTCCTGCGGCTTCGACTTTGGTTTTTTTTCGGGCCGGCTGAGAACTGCTGCTCCTACTAGCGGCAGAGATAGCCTTCTGCTGGGCCTCTTCGGCCGCTTCCACAAACTGAAACTTCTTAGGGGGTGGGCTGGGAGTGGTATCCTCTACCGTGATGATGTCGATGTCATCCATGCTCTCTTGCTTAACGGGCTTGGGTTTAAAAGCCGCAGCACCAGACTTAGACGGTGTGGAGTGTGGCACAAGTTCATATTTATCGAGTATGTTACCGTAACGTTGTTTCTTCTCCTCCATGACCTCCTCGAGTAGTTGCGTGAGGCCGACTCGATCATCTGGGGGTAAATCGGTCCTCTGCAGAATGGCCTTGATACTCCGAATCCGGTAGTTCAGAGTCACCGTGTCGTCCTCGAAGAACGACGCCATCTGTGAAAGGAAGAATAGAAAAATTATAGTATTAGGTTGAACCAAAATTAGAGTTCACTGAAAGAATGACATCAGCGTAATGAAAGAGATGTACAAAAATAGGATCTCGTGCAGATAGCGGCTTATTTCACCGAAATTTGGATTGATGTTAAGGTTCACACTATCAAATCTTCGATATAGATAATCTACAACTCGGATGAAAACATATGTACAAGGTTTACTTACCGTGAGACGGCAGAAAATGGCGAAAAAGATGAAGGGAACAAGAAGCTGGATAACAACGCACGCCATACGTCCAAGATGTCGGTGGAGGGGGTTGCTGGTTTCTTGCAGGTAGATAAGCTTTTCGTATGTACAGACGATGGTAACCAGCGGCGACGAAGATACCCAGCGAGTCGGCTAGGTGTTACATACAGGTTCGCTGGTAACCAGCGCGTTTCCGGTAAAACCGGAAGGACGAGTTGACAAACAAGGCGGGGAGACGGGTTGACCCGGATTCGTGAAATGGCTGACCTAGATTCGCGGCCACGGACCTCGTTAGATTCGTGACGTTACTCACGAATATTTGGTATGACGAATCTTTTACTTGACTGACCGTTTTCTGGACAAACTTTTTGCTGAGGTTCGTGAAGTGACTCGGTCTTCACGAACCTACAAAGCATTTTCGTCAAAACTTTATGGTCGGCATACCTGGACTATTATGGTCATGCTTTACTGCACACCAACAGTCAGGCTACGCAGTGTGCATGCGCAATAACAAATGGCGCGATTGCCCTTAAAGGGAGTCAAAACCAATAATTTCAACAAAATCTTTCAAACTCAAATAATCACGGAAATGCATTCCTTAATGGCCTAATTCTGGTCCATGTTAAAATCTTAACTATGAAATGTGGTAGAAAATAACTGAAAACACTTTTTCCTTGCTCACCTCAATTAATGTGGATCCGCAAAAATGGGGTTTGTTTACCAACAAATGGAAATATTAGCATCTCTCATGGAATTTTACTTTGGTTTGAGCTAGTTTTCACAGTTAATACTTTACCATTGACCTTAACTAGACTGATCTAACATATTTCTATGCTTATCTCAGTTTTGAAAATTTTGTCAATAATATTGGTTTTGGCTCCCTTTAAGCATTAAACATATGGGACAGAAAGGTGTCCGGTCGGCCAGTGTTGCATGCCATAATACGCCCCACAAACGTGTTGTGCAAGGTGCCTATGTCTCAGTCCTATCTTACCTAAGGGGTGTAGATGGGTGCGTGCTGATTTCACATGTCAAATTTAAGAAAATGGTTCTGTCACATGTCCTTAAATCTCACCTATCACCTTTGATGATAGGTGGAGATGAAATAGTTATTTTTAGGCAATAAAAGTGTCTTTCAATCTCTTACTGTCTGCTAAGTGATATATCCATGCGCTAAGAAAGGTTGACCTTTTCATCCTTTTACAGCCTCTTTATTAAGCATGTAAAACACACCATAAGAACTATAAATTCATTCACTGAATGACTGAGGATGTAAAAGACATCACGGTGTCTCTTTTAAGTGGTCATAGAACATTGTAGGTCAGTTTTCCTTTTAGCATATTTAACAACCAAACCCTATAGTAAATCTCCATAGGGAACCTCTGAAAATCATCAATTTTAGCCAATTGCAAATTATGACAGTCACTCGCAATTTTTTGCACATGCCAAATATCATGAGGTGTGATATACCCGAGAAACTTCCTATTACGATCAATGACATCCCAAAAATCATAAGCCACAGGGCTTTATATATACCAATATTTAACAGCATGTTGGTAAATATCTTTTACATCTAGATCTGAAATAAGCATACTCCCTATTTTTGGTCCAACAATGTCCCTATTATTGGGAGAGATTTTCTATAATTTCTCGGTAGAACATGTGGCCTTAACCAGCATGTTGGTATAAATCGGAAGCACTGCTCCCAATCTTTCGTAGCCGAAATGGATGCATTTACAATGTTTGGCCCTAACCCCTCCCTACCTTTGGCGGTTTCGGTCTATAACTTAGAGGAATACAGGCTTAAAAGCTGTATTCCACCAGCAGATTTCACTCCCGATTTCAAAGTCAGCGGTGGGAATATTGGTTAATCATAGACATGTTACATACCATAAAGTTAACATAGGAAGGAGACAGAATTATGGTAAAACAGTTCTTTAATTCAAAGTTTGGAGAACATAGTAATATAAGAACATATAACACACGAAATGATTATTTTAAACACATTGTGAGAATATGAGAGAACATGGTTATACGAACAGTCCCCTAAGTCAATGGCCCTATTTTTATGAAGGTCCATTTAAAAAGGATGGGGAGGGCAGGTAACAATTCATGTCTTGTCTCTTCAAGATGGTGGAACAGAATGGGCGGGAAGCCCCCAAGGTTTGTTGGTAATAAGTCATGTGACCACCTCCAGGTATTGTATTTTTCCAGGGGTTGGAGATCTTAGTGTCTCAGGTAATTTGTCCCAGTGTGTTCCTAATGGCCTGCAATTTGGCATGGGCCCAATTCCTATCTCCATTAGTGAAGGTTTTTTCCCCAAATGATATGTAGGATGTATGCCTTTTGTCATATTACTTGTGGAAACTTAGAAATTCCCGAATCCCTGGCAGTTAGCATCCCCTAGTGGAATACAGACTTAAAGCTCCTCTGTGAAGAGACCCCAAACAAACCAACAGACCGTGACACCTTGACCGGGAACACTGATTCTATTTCTCCGATAAGAGGAAAGTGTTGTTAGGATAGAGGTAACTGAAGAGTGCTCCTAACGGGAAGGGAGAGCTGTATGGCAAGCCTTATGTGTAGAAATAATTGATTACAATGTTTCATCAGAAGCTATGGCCGATCCAAAGGAGGGAGGGATGCAAAAGGAGCCATAAGCCATCCTGTTATTGCCAACAATAAAGTTTACTATGAAATATTCTCAAAATTAGTTCTGTGCATATTAACTGAAGACAGTTGCATAATACAAAATTGACCAAAGCAATTTGGTTGACAGATTGCTCCTAATATTTCTGAAATAAGACCTAACATTTTGAACATTTCCCCATAGGAAACAATGCCTCCACTCAATTTTGACTATTTCCGAACTCAGACATGATGAGGGTTATTTGAAATAACATTTTAAGCACCAAATTTCTACACAATATTTACAAACTATATATCAATTTAAAGCTCATTTTCTCAGGATTTATATTATAACAGTCAATTTCAAATGTCATGATTCATGTGTCACGTGACCCAGGTCACATGACCTAGGTTTTTATTAATTTAAGAGAAAAAGTTACTATTGAAATCATTACTGAACCCCGGCGGACAGATGAGAGAGGCGTGGTTGGGGTTAAGATATTTTATTAAGTAGTATAAGTTATATAGTATGGTATATGATAATTTGATGTAATAAGATAACCGCCAAACCAGCCAATAATAAGTTAGGGATGTGGTGGGGGGGAATGGGGAAAAGTTATTGTAGATTTAAAATAAACACAAATGTTTAAATGAGTTCATTCAGACAGGGCCTTGGCCAATACCCTCGTGACCTCTCCAGTTTGGGTGGCGATATAAGTCCGATACGCCCCGGAGCGCCAGCCCCCGTGTCTCTGGATGTCTATTTCCCTGCATCCACCCGCATGGGCCTGAGTGGCCGCCGTTTGTCTGATGGAGTGCAGTGATTCTGGGGAGTCCGGGAACCCCGCCCTCCGCAGCGCTTCGCGCCATTCCCTCTTTATGGCCGGGACTGTCAGCGGATTTCGGTCGGGGTACATGAGGAGGGGGTCTGCTGGGGACCGTGTGGGTACAGCCGCCATGTTGCGCATAATCAGCGCGGCCGGACATACGCCCGACTGCTGTTTGGCGGGGAGTGTGACGGTCTTGTTCTGGCCCACCTTCTGCATATTCTTGCCCCATTTGATGTTTATCCTGGCCGACGCGCCCTCCCACTGCATGTCCCCCCGTGTGGGGTGCCTGGTGGGGTCGAATGTCGCTATCGAGTAGGGCGCGATCTCCGACTGCCTTAATGCCCCGTAGAAGATGACGAGCACGGCCGCCCGCACCGCGATGCCTACCTCCGTGTATGGTATGGCCGAGACCGCCCCCGCGAACGCATACATCTCCAGCGGTGGTTTCACTCTGGGGACATACGACTTGTCCCTTTCCATGGCATCTAGGGCCATTTTTACCCTGGGGTGGTCCGTGGGGGTGGTCGTCGCCCCGGAGAGGCGGAGGAACGTTCGCACCTGTGACAGCTTGTTTTTGATAGTGGCCGGGGCGGGCGTGTGTGTGGCCAAGTATTCCAGGTAGGCGCACATCATGTAGTGGGAGGGCCGCATGGGGTCCGCTGCTATTCTGTCCATGAATGCCACGTACGTCCTGATGGTTGACCTGTGGTTGGCCACGGTCCCCGGTGCCCGTGCACGAAGCTGGCGCTGTGTCGCCACCCGGAGGAGCGATGCTAACGCCGGATCTGGAAGATATATGGTTATCCAAGTTACGGGGGAAGAACATGCAAGGTGACACGCACGTGAGTGAATAATGACTGACCCAGTGATCTGCATCCCGCCTGTCCCGTCCCCCTTTGTGGGCCCTGCTTAAGGCGTCGGCCACATCATTATCTTTACCCGGTATATGGTCGTACGAGAGCGTGATGTCCATTATGGCCTCTACCATCCAGACCGCACGTGCGCAACTCTGGAGTACCCCGTTTCTTGCCCTCCCTGTGGTAAGAGCGTCCACTGTGGCCCTGTTGTCGCACCTCACCGTCACGTGCGTTCCCCTGTCTGCCTCACTGACAAAAGTGTGGAGGGCTACTACCACGTTGGCCGCCTCCAGTTCGGTAATGTTCGCTGCCGGATCAGCATCGGAGGCGACCTGCTGACCATAAGCCCGCTTGCCGTCCGTGGCCCCGATGCCACTGAGGCATGCATCCACGAGTATGACCCTGTCCGGGGGGCCGAATGGGATGATCGACACCCCGTTCGAATGTTCGCAAAACTCGGAGAACCATTCCAGGTCCGCTTGTACCTGGTGTGTTATAACCACGCGGTCCCCCGCGGCGCCCCTTAGGGCCTCCAGCATGCGTGATATGAATGTACGCGCGGCTCGAACGCATTTGGCTATGAATAGAAGGTGGCCAAGAAGGGATTGCATATTGCGGACGGTAATGTGACGCCTTGGGATGGTTTCCCTAACGCGGCCCAGTACCTCAGTGACCTTCTCCTTCGTAATGGAGATTGTCATATCCGTGGCATTCACCTCCACACCGAGCCATCGTACGACGGGGGCCGGTGGCTGCGTCTTTTCCACTGCCTCCCGCAGACCTAATGCCCGAAAGAGGTCCTGGGCGATGCGATGATGCGCGTTCGCCTGCGGCCCATCCAGTGCCAGGATGACCAGGTCATCCAGGTACATGAAGCACTGAACCCCTTTACTCCTGAGCACGGCGGTGATGGTGTCTGCGACCGCCTGCATGTGTCTGGACGACGCCCTGGCCCCGAAGGGCATGGACAGGTCGCAGTAGAAGGCCGCGTCCCATCGGAAACAAAGAAGCGGCCAGTCCAAGGGGTCCGAGGTAAAGTTCTTATACGCTCGCGACACGTCTATTGTGCTCATATGAGCGCCCGGACCCATTTCCGCCAACGCATCGGCCAATTGATGGACCGTGGGGAGGCTATGGGGACTTTCCACCCCATACACCCCGTTCTTGACGATGTATGCGTTGACCGAGGCCTCGGGGGGGAACGTCATGTCCGTAATGACACGGCGCTTTCCCCCGGAGGCCTTTTCCCTGGACATGAGGGGGGAGACGTGACACCAGGGGGCGAAGGGGGGAGCCGCGAATGGCCTGACCACACCGTGGTCACCTTTCTCCTTATCTATGAAATCCCTGATATGATCCGGGTAGTCGGCCGCACTGGGGTGGTTATTGATATCGCTGGTGTCCGTGACAGGGCCCACGTATCCCAGCGGAAACCCGACCTGTGGGCCGCCTGGGACCGGGGTAATTAGTGCCTCCCACGCCTCTACGTTCAATGAGGTGGGTACCGCTACCCTGGCCCCCACCGCGTTGGGAAGGCCCGTGGCCCGCACCTGGTTATAAATAGCCGCCTTGGTCGGGTCCCACTCACAGGTGGGAGCCGGCCGACCGCCTGGGGCCGTGTATCTGCCCCCCGGTTGAATGGCAAGCTACCCTCACATGCACGGCGCAGTATATGGAAACCAGGGCCTACCATGTCTGATGAGTGTTGCCTGGTGGAGCCGGGGCGAGTGTCCTGACGCTGACTCGTCCCCTCCTCCACGCGCCCTATGGGTTTACTCCTCGTGACACCCTCGTCCCGCCTCTGGTGCGGGTGAGCCGTGGCGACCCCGCAACCCGCGGGGGCCCTGCACTGTTTGTCAACACCGGCACGTGGGCCGCCGCTGATCAGCTGATCGGGCGTGCTCAACCCTGGTGTGGGCGGCACGCCTACTGTCCGTTTTTTGGAATTTGGTAGTAGTCGCCTTGGGCCGAGGATCTCCATGCGGCCTGCTCCGGGGCCCTGCGCGTTTGGTGTGGGTTCACCTGCTGATTTTGCCCATACATGGCCTGCGTGTGGCCGTGTTGATGCGCTCCCTGCGCTGCGGGCCGGCCCAGCGGTTGCGTCAGTTTCCTCTCGCACTCCAGCACGTTGTGTCCCGGGCACTGACGGTTTATCGAGTCGCAGAACGAGCAGAGGTGCATTAGGCGAATCTGCCCCTCGTCGTGGTGTGATCTCTGCCTACAGCCGCCCCGTGAGTTAAACGACCGGCATATAAGTTCCCTGCGCGCCGACTGGCCCCAGGCATCCCCCGGCGCCTGCACCGGCTGGGCAGTTTTACTTGCCCCGCCACCTGTCATGGCTATGGGGACGCGGAGGTTTTGGATCAGCTGGTGGTCCATCCACGTCAGCTCACCCCTCTCCACCGCGTCCCACACATATTGAGACCACCTTCTTACGCAGTCCCACGGCCTCTCCATGATGTTGTGCGTGACATCCTGGAGGTGGCCAAGTATGTTGTCCCGGTCCTCCGGCCTACATGCCTTACTGTCCCTGACCAATTTTATTGTCGCATTTATATACTCCATCGATGTGAGGGCACATCTAGCGTCCAGCCTCTGTTTTAGGGTATAGCAGCCCTCTCGCACCACATACATATATGGTTTTGGCAATGCGTTGTCTACGGAAACTTCTGAGTGTAGGTTTGGCTTACCCTCGGCTTGTGGTGGGATGAATCTTTCCCTCATCATGATCTGCTCCACGTGTCGTTCCCGGCCCTGGTGAATTTCGCGTGGCGGGGGGATGTGGCGTCGGCCCTCCCCGTCGTCCTGTGCCCGGGGTTCCACCTGTACCTGGTCGGCCGAGCTGGGGGGGGTGGGCCTCCGTCGGGGGGCTGGCGTGCTGGTATTTCCTCTGGTCGTGAGCAGTGTTGCGTTTATCAGCATATCCAGTTTTTCATTTATGCCGCTCACCTGCCCTTTGACCTGCGCCATGTCGGCCTCGAGGTCGTCGAGGCGAAAGTCCAGCGTCTGCCGGGGGGTTGGGGTGTCTGCGGTGTGCGTGCCCTGGTCCGTGGAGCCATCCGACTCCCCCTCATACCTGGGTTGGAACGTAATTTCATCGTCTGATGCGAGGATGGCCTCCCTAATTGACTTCTCCGCCCTCTCCTTAGCCCGCCGGGCTCGTGTTTTCGGCGGCATGCCGGTGGCGTATTTTGTGGCCGTGGTGCTTTGCGTAATTCCTCCACTATCGTGTCGAGACCACTATCCAATTGTCTTTCAGCATATCCGTGGCCGTAGTATGGCCGTCCTATGCTCTGTGGAGAGAGTTGGTGAAGAAGGAGGAAGTTGAATTGTGGGAGTTGAATTGTGGGTAGGGGAGTTAGTGTAAGGGTATATTGATAGGTGGGGGTAGTGGTAAGGGGTAATGGAAGGTTAATTATGGTCCTACCAGGGGGCAGCAATGATCCCGCCGATGCCACATCAGTGGCCGGCGGACACCATTACTGAACCCCGGCGGACAGATGAGAGAGGCGTGGTTGGGGTTAAGATATTTTATTAAGTAGTATAAGTTATATAGTATGATATATGATAATTTGATGTAATAAGATAACCGCCCTTGCAGATAGATAAAATTGTTTAAAATATATAATGAGAAAGGGTGAGGGTGGGTGGGTAAATGGATTTGGAAGTGGTGTAGTTGATAATGGTGGTATTGTGTTGGAGAGAGTTGGTGAAGAAGGAGGAAGTTGAATTGTGGGAGTTGAATTGTGGGTAGGGGAGTTAGTGTAAGGGTATATTGATAGGTGGGGGTAGTGGTAAGGGGTAATGGAAGGTTAATTATGGTCCTACCAGGGGGCAGCAATGATCCCGCCGATGCCACATCAGTGGCCGGCGGACACAATGTCGACAATACATGTAGGATTCAAATGATGTGTATTATGAAAATATATGTCAAAGGGATCATATGATAATGATAGGAACAAATTAAGGCAATTTTGTCCAATTTTTAGAAAATTAGATGTATTTCCTTAAAGAAATTACATATAACATCATTACAAGGTATCATTCTGCATAAATAAACCACACATATATATCATATAGCACATAATCTTTTGCAACTATGCTATATGAGTTGATATATAACTGTAAAATGTTTGGGTTACTTTTTTTCAAAGCAGTTTTCATTTTATAAAAAAAATCTACTAATTAAATACTGAAAACACATATTCTATAGAATTCTTGCTTATTTTGCATAATTCAGTAAAATAGATTTTGGTTTTCACCTTCCCCTAGATTAATTACAATTTATGATTTTTCAAAATCAAATTATTTTATTGCACAACAGGCACTCTTAAAAGTAAGAATATTTTGCCACTATCTAAAAAATTATGATTAGAAATTTGATAAACTGACATTTTTTAAAGATTTTTTGCCCAACAATTAACTTATATTCTGTGACATTTTCCTGCTTTTCAATAAAATTGCTACAAGTGTCCCCTCAAAGTCATAAAATCTTAATTTTTTGTTGTTCTATAATCAATAAAAGTCCGTTTGTGTAGAGCAAGACTTTATCTTTAATTAACACTGTGACCGAAATTTGCATTAGAAAGAGGCAAAGGGTTAATGCCTGTCAGTCCAACCCATAATGTCCAACCCTACTTTGCCTTGATATTCAGCATTTTGATTGGCTGACAAACCTGCAAATCTGTCAATTGAAAATGTTTAAGAAATAGCAATGTTTAACAGTACTTGGGGATATAAAAAAATGCAAATCTTGCTTATTTGAGTAACCCCAACTCTAGACGACAAGGATAGCTTTGGTATATTTTGTCCAATTCTCGTCCAACCCCAGCATACGGGTTAGGGTAATGGCGGAAACCACGAGAAAACTTCCACAAGGGTGTCATCATGTGGGGCGTCAGTTATACAGGCGACGTCACGCCCAAACAGGCTCCAATATCTATGTGACAATATCGTATGAACTAATTAAGATATGTACTAGAAAATGGTGTGAATAGTTTATAAACAGGGATTTAAAGCAGGCGACATCATTGAACATTCTGTACACACGATGTCACTAATATTGTGTAAAATATATTAGCCATATTGTGTAAAATATATATGCCTTCGTTTCCACCCCCATAAATCCGATCACAGTACTTTTTACAAGCCAAAAATCGTAAGTTGCTCCTGATAAAGTTAAGATACGTTTATAGCTGCGTTTATTGCTGTCCGGAAACCCTTTTGTGGAAGGTGAAATAGCATTGTTGATAGTAACTGGCTGAATACAAACATAATCATAGTTGCCCCGGGAATAGTTGCTATAAACCAATTCAGCTGTATAATTTTGATAATATATTTGTGTAACCTATTGTTAAGTACCCTGAAAATATGGCCTGCAATACATTGTCCTTGTACAAAATTGTGAAAGATGCATCCAACGTCTTGTTCCTTGTTATTGTAATATTAGTAGTTAAATGTGGCAGTCAGATATAGTTAAAACTGCATATTTGTTGTATTCATTTTATCTTCATAACACAAAGGAAAGGAACTGCCCTCCGCAGCTGTCAATAATAAGCTATAATTATCAAACAAAAAGAAACTCTTCCAAATTCATGGAATAGGCCTATATCAATTTTAGGAAATTGTTATCATTAAAATAAACAATGACATGTGTTTTCACCTTGGGGAATGTCAGACCTATTTAAAGCACACTGAAAACGTTTCCTTGCTCAATCCTGGACACCATTAGGTCTTTTCCATTGTTTTTGCCCGCCCCCAGTGTCGCCTTACTGATGTCCCACCCAACCTATAAAGCCATTTGGACTGACTCTCCCCTAACTAACTGCCCGCCCCAGCTCCGCTCCCAAAGGTCCCGGATGCCTTATTTCCCGCCATTTGCATGCATGGCTGCCTCCTTAGGGGTCACGTGGTCTCTTTGACGCCCACGTGACTGATCGGCGAGAATATCGGAGCTGGTTCCCATGACGTCCGCTAGATGGCAGTGGTTGACCAGAGAGAGGGAGGGGTGAAGGTCGTGGGAGAATTGCAAATTATAGAAGTGTCAACCAATGATGAAAGGTTTTCATAGGTACAACAGGTCTGCAATTTCTCTAGTAATGTTATAATCCAATGTGTCTGATGGGTGTCTGGTACAGTGGCTTTTTGTAGTGATGTTGCCGCTGGTAGGAATAAGGACTGTATTCCACATCAACTATATGCGGTTAATTATCCATTAATGTTAAGGTTACTTTTAAGAGGTTGTTTCGCCTTTGAATGATAGCTAGCTCCTATCATAGTCTCCTGCTGTCGTCCAATACATAATAATAGTTCCAGTATTATGTAAGATATAACACTCGCATGAAAAGATGTTCTTTATTTATTCCTGTGCTTTTGTATTTCCATGAAAAGATCTCAATTGACAATGAACAGTTCCAAGGACAGAATCCACTCAATCACACTCAGTCAACACTCCCCCAAGATCAGAGATTCTATTTAAAAACGAGTTAATATTTTTGGCCTAGAATAGGGTGGGGGCACCCTCTGCGCCCCCTCTAATTCCACCACTGTTTGCTATACATATCTTCTAGCAACAAAATCGGTATGTGGAATAAGGGCTTAAGGGTTCCAGGTAAATCCGATAGGGTTTTAAGCAACCTGAGGGACCTCCAGGTAGGTCTGAGTGGACTCTAAGTAATTCAAATGGTTCCATTTAAAGGGGCTATGCATAAATGATGTCACACTTTTTCAGGGTATTTTTAAGACCCACGTGCCCCCCTGTCACACTAAATTCTCTAACCAAAACATGAAAATAAGGCCCGTTTTCAGGCAGTGTCACACTCTTCAACCCACCCATCCACCCATCCACCCCCTTGTGTGTGACATCACTTATGGACAGCCCCTTAAAATCTAAAGAAGTTCCTGTTTTATATCTTGGGAACAACCTTGGGATTTCAGAGCAATTTACGGAAAGTTGTATACTTGCCATGTGGCACGAAGCATCGTTACACTGTCAATCTCTAGTTTCTGTCCAAAAAAAGCTTTCTTTAACAAATCCAGAAAACGGGCGTAGATAGAGGTCTCCCCCACCCCCACCCCCTTGAATTTTCACAATGATAATGTCAAACCCTGTCAAATTTATGAATTTGCATTGTCGCATGTCACTTAGCTGATAAATGGCCCTTTGAATGTCAATCTTAGAGGTCTATACCCATTAGACAGCTTTTACTTTATACTTCCATAATGACAATGTTGGTACCACTTGTTGAATGCACGTTTAACAAAGATTGAATTGAATCAAGCTCATAACCCTGTTTATGTTCTTGGACATTAATTTCTTGCTTTTAAAATTTACAATAACAGAATGCATGTAGTCATGTTGTCTTGAGATGGTCTTTGCTTTGACTTTGATAATGTAGAAAAGATAATCTTGCAGGAAAAACTCTCTGGTAATCATGTTCATTTGACAATTAATCTCCATTACGTGGCTCGCGGGCAGCACAAATAGAAATGTTCCAACACCTTTGTAAAATGAGACTGTTCAGTCCTAATATACGCTATCACCAAACGGAAAAACTTTTGCAAAACAAAAGCTTTCTGGTAACCAATGTGAGTACTGTTAGGTCAAAGATTAGTAGTATGATACAAGGTTTCCGACGTCCAGCAGCGACAGGTCAGTCAGATCAGCTCAGTTATTGGGGATCTCTGCTCGCTACTAATGTCAGATCTAGACGAGGCAAACAGTTCCATGAATAAGAAGTCCTGTCTGTTCGGAGAACTAGAGAACAGAGTTAGCTACTTACACTACAAAAAATAGGCAATAGAAAGGTAGTCATTATGTCCTAACTTTCTGCAAAAAAAAGACATTTGACGGTGCATTGAACTACCTTTTTAGGGGCGGATCCAGAGTCAGTCATCTAGGATGGGCAAGCTAGGTGGGGGGCGGCCAACCCCATATAAAAAGTGAACATAAATAATGTCAGATTTGTATGAATCAACAAAGGTAAATTATTCAAAAATAATCCACTCAGTCTAAGGGAGGGGGGGGGGCAATTGCCCCTTTTGCACCCCTTGGATCCGCCACTGCTTTTCTTATTTTGGCGATCCCATAATCAGATTTAATAAGCAAAATACAATAGGTTGACTATTATCAAAGGAAAATGGTAGGAGGTCAATGAATCGAACCCATGCAGGCATGGAGACGTGTAGGCAAGCTACTATGCAACAGAGCCTTCGTGTTAAAGTGAGATGGTGATGCTGGGTTGTTTAGTGGTCCTCACAATATAACAGTGGGGGTACACTAACTTTCTGAATTTTCGAATTTCCTGTGCATAATTATGTTACAATAACACCAAAGATACTGTAGCAAGCAAATATACACAACTCCCGGCCGTCGCCCATGTCAGTTCAATGACTTCGTCGTTAGTGGCGCCCCCTACATGAGTCGACGGGGCTGCCGTTATTACCGTTTTCGTGACGTCATCGCCATTTGTTTACGTTATAAATCATCAATGACGTCACAAAAACAGTAATAACGGTGGCCCCATGGTAACGGGGCGCCATTAACAACGACGTTCACAGCGAAACGTGACGAATTGTATCTCTTATCTTGGAGGCTCGTTGATAACACCTACCTTTAAGTTTAATTTTAGTATCTTAAGGTTTAATTTGACTCTCATCAAATTAACCAATTGGTTGTAAAATACAGTTTTAAGGCTTAACCAGGCTATTGGTGACACCAAGGGATATATGTAGGCATAGTGTTTGTGTATCAGATGGTGGATGTCAATTATGCCTACTAATGACATAAATTGCTGCTATAATTTGTTACGGAGACCATTCCAAATGTAATCAACGAAAAAGTGCAAATTTTGCTTGCTTTGTTTAAATGGACTGTAAATTGAAAATAAGGACAGGAATTCAGCCCTTCCCCTAAAGCAGCATGGCCATAGCAGCAGCTCCTCACAAACCAGTGATTTCTTTAATCGATGGATGATAATAAATGATGCAGACATAAAAACTGGGTCTCGACATGTTGCAGTCAAAGTTGGACCAATCCCAATCCCAGCCAGCTGGTCTGCCTTGCCATGGGCACCAGCGCTTCCAGCAGTAGTTTATATTTTGGATAATTAGTTTTTCTATTGTAAAATTTGCCTTCCAAATAGCACCCCAAAACCGCAGTCAGCCACTCTCCCCTCTCCTTCACCTTGATTCTAAATCTGCTACTGTTTTCTGCTCTCCAAGTGCATATATATATATATATATATATATATATATATATATATATATCAGCCTAGTGTGTATGTATTAGATGATGGATTGAATTATGCTTATAAATTATAAAGACTCTCTAGTTTGTTTTCAAGATCATTCCAAGTGTGATAAATAAAAAAGCGTTTTAAGTCTCGTTTTGTTTTTATTTTCCTATGTGGTCTGGAAATTGAATATTATGACAGAAATTCAGCCCTTCCCTTAAAACAGCATGACCGTAGCAACTCCTTACAACCCAGTAACTTCTTTAATCCAAGGGTGATGATAAGTAATAGCACCTCAAAACCTCAGCCAGCCACTCTCCCCTCTCCTTCACCTTGATTCTAAATCTGCTACTGTTTTCTGCTCATAAACACTTGGTTTGAACGTGTTACAGTCAAAGACCGACCAAGTCCTTGATCCCAGCCAGCTGCCATTAAGTGGTTTATATTCTGATAATTAGTTTTTTTAAATGTAAAGCGTGTCCCAGAAGTTAATTTCATTGATAGTACCAAAATAACTAATACCCCCCCCCCCCCCCACCTTAATTCTAAATCTGCTACTGTTTTCCATTTTCTTTGGCATATATTGGCCCACAGTTTGTGTTTTAGATGGTGGATTTCTATTATTTCCCACTGATAGTAAAAACTCTTCCTATATTTTGTTTTCAAGATCATTTAAAATCTGATAAATGAAAGATTGGTCAAAGATTCATGTTGCTTTTATTTTCCTCTGTGGACTAGAAATTGAAAAGATATGACAGTAATTCAGCCCTTCCCCTAAAACATCATGGCCATGGGCAGCCTCTCCTCACAACCCGGTGATTTCTTTTATCCGTGGACAATAATAGGCTATCCTGACATAAACACTGGGTTTAAATGTATTACAGTCAAAGTCAGACCAAGTCCTTGATCCCAGCCAGCTGCCATTAAGTGGTTGATATTCTGATAATTAGCTTTTTAAATGTAAAATTTGTGCCAGTACTTATTTTCCTTAATAGCACCAAAATAACTAATACCCCCCCAACCTTAATCCTAATTCTGCTACTGGTTTCCACTTTCTGTGGCATAAAGGCTCATAGTTTGTGTTTTAGTCAGTGGATTTCAATTATTCCCACTAATAATAAACACTGTTCCTATATTTTGTTTTCAAGACCATTTCAAATCTGATAAATAAAAGAGTGAATAAAGGGTACAGATTTTATTTATTTTGCTTTAATTTTCCTATGTGGACTAGAAATTGAAAAAAGAAATACAGAAATTCAGCCCTTCCCCTTAAACATGACCATAGGCAGCACTCCTCACAAGCCGGTGATTTCCTTAATCCACGGGCGATAATAGGCGATCCTGACATAAACGCTGGGTTTGGATGTGTCACAGTCAAAGTCGGACCAAGACCCGATCCCCGCCAGCTGCCATGCCTGGGCAGCGCTGCTTCCGGCAGTAGCCTCGTTCCGGATTCCGCTCTCCGTGACGTCACTTCCGTTCAGATGTGGCTTGCAGACTAATGGTCCTCCTTCGTCTCCCTGGAGGCAGAAAAGGGGGAAAACGTTTAGCTGCCACCTGTAATAGGCTTAACAAGAGAAAAAGGGACTGTGGTATTTATCTTATATCATATCTTTAAAAGAGTCATTATAGGTGTTTAGTACCTTTCAAAAGTGGCTAATTTAGAGCGCTATTAGAAAGCTGAACATTTATACTGTGCGCATGCAGGAACATGTCACACACACTGACGGTCCTGTGTATAGACCTTGTGCAGACCAAATCATGTGATCACTTTTTGGTGATATCCACATGGTGAGCAAGACCATGTGGCTGTAGAATTATCCAAGTTAATCAATTCTATATTATAATAGTTGTGTACTGACACGGATGGCCAGTCCATATTTGTGTAGGCTTGATAGTGTTAGCATTAGAACAGCGCACGTGTCAAAAGCCATAACTCTCTGTCAAAGTAGGGGGTTGAAGGAGGAGTCAATGTGTGACGTATCATACTAAAGGCGTGTTCGCCACTCTAGCCAGCCACTCTAGCCAGTCAGAGTCAGCTGAACGTTGAGTGAGCAACCATCGTGGAAAGGTTCGGTCTTAGAAGCTGAGTCCTGTTGTTCGGAATACAGGTAGTCAGACTGCGCTCGTAGGCGGGAGCGGTGACTGAATGTGTTTGAGGGGATTCCTTCCTTGGAACTGATCATTATCAATTGAGATCTTGTCACGAAACAGCAATACACAGGAGAATATCAATAAAGAACAACCTTTCACACTAGTCTAGTGTTACGTCTTACATGATGTTGGGACTATAATTATGTATTGGACAACAGCAGTTGACAAGGAGGAGACTGCGTTTGGAGCTAGCTATTATCTATAGTTAACTACGACTAATTACGTACACCATATACAACAGATAATTAACTCTCTATAGTTCAGTTGCTAACTTTTGTATTCAGTGATGCCATTTCTAATAATTGTAGCATTAAACTATATTGTAAATTCTTCAGAAAAATAGTCATAAATGGATCACCAATATGGCGGCCAGCCCAATATGACCAGTTGTGATATCATCTGCACAACGTCTATAACGTCAGATGATATGGACACCTTAAAGACCACACGTTTTCTTTTCATGTTTTTACACTCTCATGAGTAAAGAATTTAGAACGGTTTTGACCTTTCATCTCCAGAAACTATTCATAAGATGAAATATAGATTTTATCACTTTCAAATTCCATATTACCCACATTCTCTGCTTTGTGTGAGACACCCCATTTGGAGTGGAGTATCAAGCGCAAAACAGAGTGTGATATCCATACTTAGTACAGACCAAGGGGACACAAAGCATTTTGTTAAAGCCTTGGTTTGCATACACTGTCGAGAGCTTTAAACCATGAAATATATATTTATGTGCAATCTGGGGCAATAGAATTCATGGAATTTATTATTTATCAATTACACAGAAAATGCTGAATGCTTTCAATGAGAGGGCAGGACAATGGTGAAGGTATAGGGATGTTAATCCTGATATAGAATAAAATGTGGATTCCACTGACCACTAGAGGGGAAATTGTTAAAAAAAAAAAACCTATTAGGTGAGAAATGTTTGTTTGCAATTCTCAATGTCCCCTATAGTACATTTGTAATATACATTTCATTTTATCATTCCATTATTTTTAGGGGCATACGGGATCGCATGTACTCCATTATAGATATATTGCAGACATTCATTCTCCACTAAAGATCACGTATCTAATATCTAGAAATGTATGTCTTATAAGATAGTAGGGTCCATTAAAAGGGTTCGTCATTTTAGTGGATTATCTCTCTGTAAGTGAGCTAGTGAGCTAGAGTAAGAAGTAAATCCTATAATCCTTACATCTTTCAATTCACTTTGCACTTCAACATATGAGGTTGCATGCAGTACTCATATACCTTGTATATTCTGATTTCCTCATATTACATGAATGATCATATTGTAAAAATACTCAAACCAGTTGAATAGCCAAAGGTGTGTCTGACAATTGTCAAACCTATATAAAGGTGGATGTCTCCCCCTCCTGACTGGATCAGTTATACATAATCACTTTTGCAGAAATGTAAATGGGTCTACCAGAGGTAGATGACATTTACATTTTTAATGCAATGATTTTCATGTAAATATTACTTTGGCCCTACAAGGTTAGGGACCAGTCAGTCATTCATATTACACAAGGCTAAAACTGGCTTATCTAATACTAGATACTGCAGGCCCATATTTATCATATTTGAGTATGTCCTGATTACTGGGACTTTACATAATTTCCCTCCATGTTAATAATTATTCTTTATTGATTATATCTTAATCATGCACTGTGCACTGAGGTATGGTTTTGGTAATTTATTAATACATTTTATTAATTGTATAGCTATAAGGTAGATTGCACTGAATTCACAGGGCCAGGGATAGGTGGGTGGGAGTATATAGGCACAGATAACACTTAGTCAGAGAGGATAAAGGAGATACGGACTTTGATCTGGTCCCACCCACACCTGACCAATGTGCTTGTGTCAGGTATTGCGTACGGGTCCCGAAGTGGCATTTTGTATTTTAGAAATTGTAATGATGCACGTATATTATCGCTGATATTTTACGAGATCGCATGTACTAATCAAGAAATGTCTGTACCGAATGTCACCGCGATGTTAACTTTGTATCTTTTGTAATTAAGGCATTATGCCGTTTTTCAAATATTATCATGTAGCGTTTTATGATTTTAGGCGTAGCTATCAATCCCGTTGCTAGGTTCCTTCCTGCAATGTTTATTGATGGTTGCTATGTACCGCCCCTAGGATCCTCCTCACCTCCCCCTGGGAGTGTAGGAGTGGGAGTGATAACCACTGATTTTGTTCGATATAAAAGGCTGGGCTGTCCTCCAACAGTCATCATTCTGATCACCACCACTGACTTGTGTCCTTCATTGCTGCTGCATCTACGTACCTACCAGCACCCTACCTCTCACCCTTCCCCTACCATACCATACCATACCATACCTACCCAGACCCTACCTGAACTAGCTGCTCATTGGCAGAGTGTCCTTCCCTACCTGAACTAGCTGCTCATTGGCAGAGTGTCCTCCCTTACCGGAACTAGCTGCTCATTGGCAGAGTGTCCTCCCCCTACCGGAACTAGCTGCTCATTGGCAGAGTGTCCTTCCCTACCTGAACTAGCTGCTCATTGGCAGAGTGTCCTCCCTTACCGGAACTAGCTGCTCATTGGCAGAGTGTCCTCCCCCTACCGGAACTAGCTGCTCATTGGCAGAGTGATCCCCCCTACTGGAACTAGCTGCTCATTGGCAGAGTGACCCCTCCTGTTGTAACTTAAGATTTCCCAACCTCCTTAGAACCCAATAAGGACCCCGAAATCTTATAATATGATGGCGTGCAAGAAAGTTGTACTATATATTAAGAATCTTTCCCTGAAAAGAAATGGTCTTGCGTTATACATGACAAACATTATTTTGATTGAAAAAAATGAGGGCGGAAACTTTACCCGAGAACCAATCTCATGTGAGAATGATCAGTTTATATTGAAGAGCATCATGTCGCACAGGGAATATTCCTGTTTCAAATCTGCGAATGAGATCATTTTCTCTTCAGTTGCGGAAACAGAGGGGGGCGCAGAGGGCGCGTGCCCCCGCTTTTTTTTTTGCCAAATTGTTATTAACTTTTAATGTAAGATTCACGGAAATTTTTATAGTAGGGCACCCCTTTTGAAAATCGCTGGATCTCCTCCTGTTCTTCGATGAGGTATTCCCAGTTGAAGCATTGTACAGATAGGCATGAGGCCACCTTTTTTGAGAGGGAGGTTCGTTTTTGACTAACAGTTTTTTTGTTCGGGGGGGGTCGTTTTTTTTAATTTTGACCTAAAAAAATTATTTATATTATTTGTAGCTACCATAAGTCATATTTTAAAGGAGGGTTCGTCCAAGGGGGGTTCGTGACCCCCCCCCCCTAAACCCCCCCTGGCAACGCATGACAGGCGACGTCTATAGACCTTGTGCAGATGACGTCACATCCCCAAAAGTGGACTGGCCGCCATATTGGTGATCAACTTATAATCCTCATCATTTACACTTGTGAACATTATCAGCTAAATTTCTATGCCACATTTACTTACACCAAACTCACTGGATCACAAACAGCAGCTATGATCACTTTGTATTGATACATTTTGATTTTTATAATAGCCATGTGGCCATGATCACCACGTGGTGATCACCAAAAAGTGATCACGTGACGACGTCTGCACAAGGTCTATACGACTACGTCTATGCGATTACTTGGTCGTCGGGGACCAAGGGTGCTAAATGCGACGAGATGATAGCCGGTGGATAACAATGGTTTTAGATAGTTTCTATGTGTAATTATTAAAGGAAACGTTTATACAAGAGGGCTCCACATGTAACCTAAAGTTAATTGGGTAGATGCGATGGTTTGGCATTTCACAGTTGGTCACCGTGGTTGTGGATTTTGATTAAAGATATACTTCTGAGAAAGAGTTGCATAACGCCAATGTTGGTTCCTATTCACCTTTCCCACGAACCTGCACAGTGTTCCATTCTGCCAACTTTTGGGACTTTGGTATTTCACTTCACTGCATATTGCTTAACTTTCGAAAAACTCTAAAAAAAAGTTGTTCCAAACCTGAGGTACCAGGGCGGTGCCACTTTATTAAAAAAAGATATATTACCTGGTAAACCCCGTCTGGTCTGATACTAACAGGTGACGTGATCCCCCTCCAGTGGACACTTCGGGAACCAACACTAGCAAGAGGTTTGGACGTTATGATCAGGCATGATCCAAAGATTTCAAAAGGGGCATTCTTATAAAATTTGAGGCATCCAACTTGGCAGCCAGAATTTTACATTAAAGACCTAAATTTGGCCAAAATTAGGAGGATGAGTGCCCCATGTGGCCCCTCTAAATCCATCCCTGATGATGGCTCAAAATGATTAAAATGAAAGGTCGACATAGACATGAGGTTATGATATAATGACAGTGCAGGCAATGTATTGAATTTGGTAAGTCCAAGCTACTTTATTTATTTATTATTTATTTATTTTTTATTCATTTTTATTTTATTTATTTTATATTTTATTTTATTTTATTTTATTTTATTTTATTTTTATTTTTTTTTTTTTGGGGGGGGGGGGGGGTACTGAAGGTGACTTTACCAGTTTTCTTTTTGCATAATATGAATCAATTGTAATAACTGTTACATCGTTTCTCTAAACAGCCAAATATGTGACCGCATGTGGGGAAACTATACCATAGTATAAATTTTCGGTGCCAAATGATGAGACAAACCAGTAGACTATGCACATCCGTCGGAAAGATAAAAACTGAATTCTCCCTACCAAGGATAGCTGATTTTCAGTATGTCAAGCGCCTGTAGGTTAATTTGGGTCACTTTTGTGGAGACAAAGACAGAAACAAGTAGAGAAAATAGTCATTTTTGTTCATGTAGCTAACTGTAATCAATTAACTTTCAACCAAGCATCCCAAATATCAAAGGTAGATACAAATTCAATGCTAGTATTCCTTCATTTTAAACCACGAATAATGCTAAAATTGATGAAAAGCTAGTTAAGCCTTGTGAATTGTTTATGTATTTCCAAGCATGCATCTTGCTCTAACCTTGTCTGCAGGTATAATAAATACAGACGACCAAGTGTACAGACGATCCTGGTGGTATATCAACCCAAGGTGTGTCTAGTATATCAGGCTGAGGGCAGGGCCCACAGTGCCGCCCGAAGGCTGATATCCTGGATCACGACCAGCACCGGGAACTTGAGAGTGACACATATATAGAAAACCGGAAAGGAGGTATGAGGTGGGTTATCAACCCTCTGTGTGTCAGGGATATCAGCCTTAGGGCAGGGCCCACAGTGCCGCCCGAAGGCTGATATCCCTGGTACAGTCCACCACCTGCTCTGGCTCCTGGATCACCACCAGCACCGGGAACCTGAGAGTAACACACATAATTATATAACACACCAGGGAGGGGTAAAGAGTTGGGTTATCAACCCTCAGTGTGTTGGGGATATCAGCCTGAGGCCAGGGCCCACAGGACCGCCCGAAGTCTGATATCCGGAGAGGGGGTAAGAGATTGGTTCTCAACCCTCTGTGTGTCAGGGATATCATCCTGAATGCAGGGCCCACAGGACCGCCCAAAGGCTGATATCCGGGGAGGAGGTAAAAGTTGGGTTGTCAACCCTCCGTGTGTCAGGGATATCAGCCTGAGGCCAGGGCCCACAGTGCCGCCCGAAGTCTGATATCCGGGGAGGGGGTAAGAGATTGGTTCTCAACCCTCTGTGTGTCAGGGATATCATCCTGAATGCAGGGCCCACAGGACCGCCCAAAGGCTGATATCCGGGGAGGAGGTAAAAGTTGGGTTGTCAACCCTCCGTGTGTCAGGGATATCAGCCTGAGGCCAGGGCCCACAGTGCCGCCCGAAGTCTGATATCCGGGGAGGGGGTAAGAGATTGGTTCTCAACCCTCTGTGTGTCAGGGATATCATCCTGAATGCAGGGCCCACAGGACCGCCCAAAGGCTGATATCCGGGGAGGAGGTAAAAGTTGGGTTGTCAACCCTCCGTGTGTCAGGGATATCAGCCTGAGGCCAGGGCCCACAGTGCCGCCCGAAGTCTGATATCCGGGGAGGGGGTAAGAGATGGGTTATCAACCCTTGGTGTGTCAGGGATATCAGCCTGAGGGCAGGGCCCACAGGGCCTCCCGAAGTCTGATATCTGGGGAGGGGGTAAGAGATGGGTTATCAACCCTCCGTGTGTCAGGGATATCAGCCTGAGGCCAGGGCCCACAGGGCCACCCGAAGGCTGATATCCCTGACATACCAAAGGTTTATAACCCACTAAGGACTTTCTCCCTGGTTGGTCATCCTTGACAGTGCTCTACATACCAGACAGGCCCCGGTGTTGTTGTAGTACAGGCAGACCTGGCCCTCCGAGATCTGGGCATCGGGCCACATGCCCCGACACTCCTCTAGGGGTAGCACCGAGCTGGATGCCTCCTGTAGGATGTTGGGGATCACTCCATCTGGGTTCCGCAGGCCTGGAACACACACAGACATTAGATATATACAGTGCCCTGTCGCATAACGGAAGGAGCGATGTCGTTCTTTAAAAAAGCGGGGGTTTGGCAAAGTCTCCCTGTTATATGCGAAATTCACCATCAATTTTCACCCATTTCTAATTATTTTCCCAGGCTGGAAATTTCAGGGATTTTAGATCTGAATATCTAGTTTTCAGAACTGTTTACAGAATTAAAATCGGTTCAGTAGAACAGCCGCAAATCAACAGGGGGACCCATCGCAACAGGGACATCCCTCGCAACAGCGAGCAGGTGCCAACCCTCGCTGTTACCAAACCTGTTATGCGACAGGGCACAGGGGTTATATGGGAACACATTCACAGACATTAGATATACACATGCCCCGACACACCACAAGGGGCAGCTAGGAGGGGCGAGGGGATATTTGTATTTTCTTTTGGTAAGTTTCATTTATACTGAGAGAGTCTTCGAGCAAACTGCCGGGTTTTCATAGCCTCCCAGTAGGCAATGTACAAATGCATTTCACTATAAATTATACATATAACAACTACTTGGCACATACAATTAGTAATATCGCTATACATATGGAAAGCTGGGATATGTAAGGGGTTTCAAATGGTTGTTAAATGGAACTGAGGTACTACAATATTCAAATGATATTAATATCTAATGTCCTTTGAATGTGACTTGCTGTAACTTTTATAATTAACTGTGGGTGCGCTGACTGAGATCTCTAACAATCTCTCTTGGTGAGTGCCTGTTATTAACTTGTTCCTAGGGTTGACCTTCTTCCAAATAAAAGTCAGGCTAGGCTGAAAGATCCCTTGATCTAAACTACAAATCTTATCACGAATTTAAGTTACTTGTAGCAAAGAACACATATTTTGCATGCATGCTAATATGATTGCTCAAAACGATAAGTTTATTTTTTGTTAGTGTATTGGTGAGATTTAGACAAACAATCCCAAATGGTCCCTGTGATTTGCCTACATGAAATGCAATGAGAAAGGTGTATAAATGGAGGATGAAAGTAGTATGAAAGAAACAGTTATTGGGTAGCGGTTCCTATACGTGCAACATCATGCTAAAACAACTTATGATGGTGTAAGTAGTATACAGAAATGGAGATTTGGGGCTTGTCAAATACATTCTACAATCCATCTAAATCTCTTGAGATTTTCTAGTCTGTCGCAGTTAGACCCACTGTTTCCCAAAGTGATGTAAGAGTTAATCTGGGTCAGAAAGGACTAGAGATTTTCAGGCCAAATGTAGCATTATAGTGGTGAACTTTTGCAGTAGCTGTTTTGACATTCGCTGTCATACGAGTCTTGACGTTTACTGATATATATAGGAACTACCACTTGAAAGATTAACTGTTTGCATTTAGCTATACTCAGATGGCATGAGCGTTCCTTTTATACTCTCGTGCTTTTTAGTGATATTACAACGAGTGAAAATTTGTAGTAAATAAACATTTCAAATATAAGTTATAACAATACATTGAAGAAAAAAGTAGTGAAAATAGGGTATAAATTCTGTCGCTATTTGTCAAAATGCACCAACATTGGCACATTAGAAATGAAAATCTGCGCATTACTTGATAATTCAAAGGCTTGTTTTCCTCATACAAAAGTGTTCAAGGAATACGTGTAAGAATTATCTAAGTGTTGGATTAAACCTTCCCTCTGAAATTTTGTTTCTCTAGTGCATTTTTGTTCCAAAAACAATATGCAGAATCTGTCCAAATTTAACCCTAGTACCTAATATATGAGTCATTACGCGGCGGGCCCCTCACCTCTCGTGTACCCCCAGCCGGTGATGACGCAGTGTGACGTCATGTAGGTGGCGTTGTCGGGCGCCATGACGACGGTCTGAATGTACTCGTTGGTGACGTCAGCGGGTCGGTCTGACGTCAGCTGGATGACGGCGAGGTCGTCAGCGAACGTCCCGTTACCAAGGGGGAGGAACTTAGGGTGCTGCAATCAGAGGTTGATAATTTGTTTTTTATTGCATTTGAATCTGATACAACACTTCGTCTGGACAGTATGTTGCCATTCTTCCAGTGGTTGCAAGACTAACAATTATAATGTCACACCTTTAAAATGTTTATAAATACTAATTATACAAGTAATTAAGATGCATTCAGGGCCTAGAGTCAAAACATTATAAAAGAATGGAGGAGCAATAGGAGTTGGACAGCACTAGTACTGACGAGTAAATACATCATTAACTTTAAATTCCTATGGAAATACATTACCATACACTGGGGTGGATCCAGAGCCAGTGCTCGGGGGGGGGGGGCAAACCCTGACCCCCTTATAAAAATGAGAAATAAAAACACCAGATTTACACAGATCTTCCAATTTTAAGATGCTAAAATTGTGTCTCCTGGGTCGGGGGGGGGGGGGGCAATTTGCCCATTTGATCACCCCCCCCCCCCCCACCCTGGATCCGCCATTCATACCATTACATACGTCTGTTACCTTACAATATCCAAACCTTTATCATTTGGGTAGAATCAGATTCATAGGCCTATATAATTAATGGATATATTGACCTTCTTGAGTTTGTTGGTATTGATATACACACTCACCAGAAATACTACCAATTGAGGTAAACGCATGGATCCCTTTTGCTCTTTTATTGTAGGTTTATTTTGATTACATCACACAATATTTTTATCCCGAGAATGCCCAAAAAGTAAACTGTGGATAATTCTGTACTCACTGTAGTGATTTTAGCTATTTTATAAGACTGCGGGTCTCCCTCGTATTGTGTGTCTTTGTCGTGAAGGCCAAACGTCACCCACATCAGGTTCCTGCAAGGTAATGCACAATGCCGGATTAGCTTAATGAGGAGTAATACGCAAGTTAAAGTAAGATTAAGAATTAAAGCCGCGATGAATGTTCCCGTTGTTAGCCTTACATATGACGACGTTAGCCTAATGATGCCACGGCCGGCAACGTACTTCCACTTTTGGTAGGTAACTTTATGGTCACGACACGATTTTTTCTCCAATATACGGGAGTTACAATGTGTCAAATTGGGCCTACATCTACTTTACAGACGAGAGTGTGGCTTTAAGCAGAATGATACATCTTTTTCAATAAAAGATCTTTTTCAATAAAGTGGCGCCACCCTGGTTTTTACATTTTGAAACAATTAATTAGGAGTATTCCTAAATCTAATCTGTATGAAGTGAAATGACCTAGCTACACAAAGTCCCAAAGTTAGGTAAAGTGACAGACTGTGCAGGTTCATGGGAACGATGTATAGGACTCGTCATCTACATTGCCAGCCTTGAATATATATTTATATAGGTTCTGCTGTTGGGGGGATGATGTCCCCGAAGTGGAATTTCTGCTTATTATGTCAATAGTGGAAAATTAAAAAGGGGGTTGGCGAGCAATAGAAGTTAGTTCATGGCATAGGAAGATTGTATTTCTGCATCACCACTACTAAAACATTATTATTTCTTCAATTTGATCAGTTGCCAGATTTACAGGTTTGGCCAACTGAAATGCTGTATTTCATTGGTAAAATGGTAATTGTTTTGGCTGTCTAACAATCTATTGTTACATTCCCAGCCAAGGATATGACGTTCTAATAACGTTCTAATAGCGTTCTGGATTGGTTCTTGTTGTGTCACACTGTTAGGTTACAGCGACGTTCTTTTGATGACTCCCAATTACGTTGCTGCAACCAACTGTTGCGACGTGACATTGTGACGCTCTGACAACGTTCTTGTCACATTATTTATAAGGCTGAGACTTAATAAGAATGTCACAATAACATTCTGTCTAGGTGTGGTTGAGACCCCACCAAATGAGGATGTCACAATAACATTCTGTCCAGGTTAGGGTGACACCTAACCTAATAAGATGGTTACAGTAACCTACTTTTTAGGTAAGGTTAAGACCTGACACAATTAGAACATCACAATAACGTTCTGTTTAGATAAGGTTGGGGCCTCCCCTAGTCAGGAGGTGACAACAATGTTCTGTTTAAGTCAGGTCTAGACCTCACCTAATCAGAATGTCACAATGACATCCTACTTCAATCTGATCTTGACCTAACCTCACCAGAATGTTATGATAACATTCTGTTTTGGTTAGGTCACAACCTCACAGAAAAATAATGTAACAGTTACGTGACATTTTAGTTAGTAACAGACAAACCAAAAAAGTGTGGTCGCATAACGTGACCATTACATCACGCCTTGGCTGGGTTGAACTATTTGTCCATATTTCTATGGTTCATTTTGTTTATGCTACTCTCTTTGCTGAATAAACTAGAAAGCAATAAGGTCAATGTTTCATGGTAAACTAAACCCAGGCAAGCATGCAACATTATTAAAACACTTCAGCAATGTTCTGTTTAGTTCTGCTTTTGTTCTTGCTATGTTATTTTGATGGCACCCAGTAACATCTCAAGAACCTAACATTATGACATTGCACTGTGACGTCATTGTAACAATCTGGTCACATTTTTCCATATAAAGATAACATTTTTATAACAGTGTGTATATTGGTAAGGTCTCAACTTCACTAAAATGTAATGTTATTATAACACTCTCTTTTGGTGCATCTCAACCTTACAAAAGATAACGTAATTGTTACATGAAAATTAATTGAGTAACAAACTGAGCAAAAATTCACAGAACGTGCCCATTATGTCACTGCCTGCCTGGGAAGATGTTTTACTAAAATGGAAGCTCTATGTGTAGGGGAATATCGTTATGCAGCCGTATCCCGCAAGAACTTCTGCGTTCAACCACAAAATTCAAATTTAAAAATGGAATAAAAAACATTATGTTCTGAAGTATGATATGCTCAAAATTGTGTGCATATGTCCTACACTTGAGCTGTGGCATTTTCTCTGGACAATGTTATACTGACAAATGTATAGGTGAGATTACCCTTGTCCTGGATCTTTTCAATCTGCTATTAGTATTACAAAGTTATACATTGTAGAGTGGAATTCAGAGACTCATATAACTCATACATCATACTTTCTACGGCGCTCATTTCTTTATGTTAGGCTGGAAGAACATGTACTATGTGAAGTCTTATGATCAATAAAAAAAAGCCTTTTCCCAGAATAGACCTCCTGCCAGACGCGCAGCCACCCCGATTAATCGTGCAGAATAGGTAGCGAATTGCAGACTTCTGTCCCATAGGCATAATGCTTAAGGATTAGTTTATAGCTCCCTGTACATCTTATGATTAATTCCATGAGACAATGTTGATACTTTTGGATAGCTTATGACCTAATCTATAAAACATCAGAAAATCAAGATTAATTTGTGAGAAATAGCCATGAAAACCAATGTTTACTGTCGCCTCAAGGGCTAAAGCATACGGCGGAAATCAACAACTTTGCGGCCATGCGCGAGAACTGGCAATCCCTCTATGATGAGTAGAAGTGTTGGAGTTACTCACGCGGGCACCTTGAAGACGCAGTGGGCGGCGGTGAGGACGTAGTAGGGCGCGATGAGCACAGCCCCGCACCGGTGACGGCCCAGGTACTGCAGCGACCCCTGCCACGGCCACTTACCTACAACAAGGGGGAAAGATCTTATTTAGTTTGTGTTTTAATGATAATAAGGAGTAGGGTGCGATGAGCACGGCCCCGCACCGGTGACGGCCCAGGTACTGCAGCGACCCCTGCCACGGCCACTTACCTACAACAAGGGGGAAAGATCTTATTTAGTTTGTGTTTTAATGATAATAAGGAGTAGGGCGCGATGAGCACGGCCCCGCACCGGTGACGGCCCAGGTACTGCAGCGACCCCTGCCACGGCCACTTACCTACAACAAGGGGGAAAGATCTTATTTAGTTTGTGTTTTAATGATAATAAGGAGTAGGGTGCGATGAGCACGGCCCCGCACCGGTGACGGCCCAGGTACTGCAGCGACCCCTGCCACGGCCACTTACCTACAACAAGGGGGAAAGGTCTTATCTAGTTTGTGTTTTAATGATAATAAGGAGTAGGGCGCGATGAGGACAGCCCCGCACCGGTGACGGCCCAGGTACTGCAGCGACCCCTGCCACGGCCGCTTACCTACAACAGGGGGGAAAGATCTTATTTAGTTGTGTTTTAATGATAATAAGGAGTAGGGCGCGATGAGCACGGCCCCACACCGGTGTCGGCCCAGGTACTGCAGCGACCCCTGCCACGGCCACTTACCTACAACAGGGGGGAAAGATCTTATTTAGTTGTGTTTTAATGATAATAAGGAGTAGGGCGCGATGAGCACGGCCCCACACCGGTGACGGCCCAGGTACTGCAGCAACCCCTGCCACGGCCACTTACCTACAACAAGGGAAAAAGTTCAGATTTAGTTGGGTTTTAATGATAATAAGGAGTAGGGCGTGATGAGCACGGCCCCACACCAGTGACGGCCCAGGTACTGCAGCGACCCCTGCCACGGCCACTTACCTACAACAAGGGAAAAAGTTCAGATTTAGTTATTTTTTAAAGGTACTTGGAACCTATCCCAGCAGTGCCACCTAGTGCATACCTGTGGAACCCTCTATGTGCCATTGTTATACTGCTGCTACACATAAACAGTTTGTCAGTTATTACTATAGGGATGATAGGGAAGTCTATGATAAAAATGGTAAAACCCTTTGATTTTTTTACAGGATGATAAATGGTAAAACCCTTTGATTTTTTTACAGGATATCATTGAGATCAAAACTTAAAATCTGTGGGATTTCAAAAAAAAAACACTACAACATTTTTTTCTGGATTTTTGAAATGTAAAAACTCAGGTCTTTCCCATAGAAACCTATAGTAAATACCTCAAATGTTAACAATCCCCTAACTGAAAAACCAAACGGTAAAACTTGTTTTCCCTCTGGCTATGTATTGCTGATGTATCAAAGAAAATTCTGAAGAAGTATGGAAAAAATATCACTACAAGTTAAAATCCTGCTGAATGTGTACAAGTACCTTTAAACACACGTGCATTCTGCAACCAGAAGGCAAACCCCGGCCTTTCACGCCCTACCCATTAGGCCACCACTGGTGAGGTTGTGAGTGGGGCTCCAGTATGGGTATGGGAGGTCATTTCGCTGGGTGCTGGTGTTTTACCTTGTATTTCATAGTAATATGTACGAGTTGATATACCAGCATTTATCTCAACTGGCACTCTGCTTCTGGCCCTCACTCACTTTGTGTCAATGGTCGCTAGCATTCAACAGGAGGGGTTTGGTGCAGATTGGAAGCAATGGCATTTTTTTTATAAGGAAGATGAATAGGCTTATGGACTCCAAAAAGTCATAAATAACTAATAGGCAGTCTCAATGACATAAACATGGTATTGTGGTTGTAACTAATATCATGTATTATTTTATACCCAGGCAGAAGGTCATATATAACTAGCCTCCACCAAGGGCAAAAGATCACACATAACTCCGCCGGCCACATTGATGTAAATAATGGTATTGTGGTTGTTATTAATGGCATGGATTATTTGTGCCAAGGGCAAGAGGTTATATAACTCATTAGTCTTTTTCGCCTAAACATGGTTTCGAGAGTCATTAATGCAATGGATTATTTTCTGCCAATGTAATGCAATGGCCCCTACCATGGCCACTTGGCAAAAGGTCATAATGTTAAGGTCATATTACACCTTATGACTTGAGTTATTTTGGCGACATTATCGTGGAATCAGGATATCAGAGACAATTCACACACAGGAGTGATATAATCGTTTGAAATTGGCAATTTGGAGTATTTTTCACAAAGATTCCGATCTTTTATCTATATATATATATATATATATGAGACTACTCTGCAACATTGCAGGGGCGGACCCAGAAATTTGTAGAGGGGGGGGGGCCAAAAACATGAATGTACGGGGGAGGGGGCCACCCATTAAACATGATTTAACAGGGCAAGGGGGGGGGGGGGGGGGGGGGGGGGGGGCAAGGCCCGTCCGCCGCCCCCCCCCCCCCCTGGATCCGCCCCTGCATGATTGTCATATCACAGATGGTGTAGTAAACTAAAGCCTTAACTTATAGGCAGTTTCACAGTCATAAAGAGGATTCCATGTTTTATTATTGGAATGGATTGTTTTTACACAGGTACTACAACGGTCCCTGCAACGGCCACTTCCCAACACGAAGGGCAAAAGGTCAAAGGTATCTAATCTGCACCAAGGTCAAAAGGTCATTGTTTATGGTATTTTATGAACAACAACTATCAAGGTCTACCCTGGCTTTCAGTATTATTACAAAAAGGTATACATAATTATATCACTTTCTCCAAATGCTCTGTTTAGTTATACTAGTTTTAGGCATATAGAAATAATATGATTTATTATTCAATATTCTATATATGATGGAAAACCACAAGATTATCACTATGGTCTCATGTACTCCTAGAACAAATATATTTAGCTCATTATGAACGACTACTAGTGACAGCCAGTAATTCTAGAATCAGTGGTGGTTGTTGCCATAATCATTCAGTCGGAAGATTAAATAGGTTACAGCAAACAAATGGAACGATCTGCCTGTCTATGGATGACAAACCATCTTACCTGCTTGATTTTTCAGGACAGTTATAGCTAACATTTTCATTCAACACCAATTGAAATTAACTTCATTGTTCTCTGTATTCCCTACCTATAGGCTTATATTTAGTATCCTTATGAAATGTTCTGAATTGAAATGTATTGGGCATAGTTAATTGGGAATTATGAGATATGTTTGAAGAGTTACTGCTTGAATTACCTGGCTCAGGGAAATGAAATAGATAATGTATTTTAATAACAAAAGATTACATTTGATGTCATTTTGTTGAATAGTACATGTTCTGGCTCGTGTTTATCCTAGTTTTTAGTTTACCAATTGCCACGATTGATGGGAATATGCCTCATAATATGATCATACGATTATGTAATATGCTTGCTTCCTCAAATATACACTTGGGATGAGAGAGGCGTTTTATACTTATAACATAGTAATAGGCCACTATCTTACTAGTAAATAGAACATATAGAGAGAGATTAGGCATAGCCCCCTCAAGAAATGAGAAGAGGTTTGTTATAACAACTGGTTTGCTATCCACGGCCGCATCCTAGAGATTATCAAGTTGTTTACCTTTTATACCTCCTGTAAAGAGGGGTTGTCTTTGTGAAAGCAATCTACACTTGGATATAACTATAATATGTTGTAAATTTACTTGGTTGTACCTATACTGATGTCAATTGGTGCCATACAATCTAGGAATTTGATGAATTGTCAAAAGCCCCCAATGTCACTCATACTCACAATAGAGTTGACATGTTAACAAACATACAACGCCTGCACCCTTCACTTACTCTAGAGTACATAAAGATGTAATAATACTACTAATGCTAAAAGCCGTTACTCTACAGAAAAAGCATTAGCATATTCAGTATAGGTTAGTTCGTGGCACTGAGGGCACTATGCGAGCGTAAGTGATTCATAGCCCTGATTGGTCAGTCCGGGCTAGCCATGAACCAGTAATGAAAAAAGGGCTACAAATTGTCAAACTGACAAATTAAACTCTGAATTCCCCTGATATTAAAGGCACTATTACTTCCACACGACTTGAGCTGTGATATCGGCGCGATATGTGGAAACTCATACACATCACACACATCGTCCGTATGACACAGCAATGTAATTCTTTGAAATTCGTTATTTGCATTATTTCACACATGTGCAACAACAAAAGAATCATCCCTAAAATGTGCCCTCTCTATTGGAAAAAAATCTTAACTAATTTTGTCCAAGTTCTGTACAAAATATTTTATGCTTCGGCCCAATTTTCGAAATTAAATTTTGATTGTTTGTTTTATTTGTGTGTTGTTGTTTTTTGTGGGTTTTTTAATCAAGATAAAATGAAGTCAGTGTGATACAGGCTTAAGATCTCTCTTAAGATTGGACGGATTATACTGTGGATATATGGTATACCAAACATACTGTCTCTTTGCAACCCCCAGCACCATATAGGCGGTAACCTCTCAAGCTTGGGGTGGGGGCTGACAATAAGGAGTTATAGCAACTCCAACATATCACATAACATTATTCATTTTTAAAATGTTTTGCAATGGGAACATTACATCCATCCATCTCATTAATAAGTGAGCATTTAATATGACTCTAGTTTTGGCATTCGTTAACGTATGGAGATTCATAAATGAAGGGTGTGCAAACTCCCTTTAGTAATTTACCGGGCCAGTCGAGACCATACTGAGATCTGAGACCATACTGAGGAGTTGACCTTTGAACTCCCCTGATACTAAAGGCGGCCTTGTTACTCCTATTGGATGTTGGCACGATATGAAGGTATCACAAACAATTCACATAATATAGGGGCGATGTCATTGTTTCAAATTGGCAATTTGCGTTATTTCACGCATGTGCAACGAACCATACGGAGTATACATGTATTCCATATTGTCAAACATATTATTTCCAACCCCTAGAATCCTGGGAGGTAGAAGCCCCTCTAGGGGTCGGTCTCTCCAGGGGTGATTCCAAGGGGGGGTCCGGGGGATCCTGCCCCCCACCCCCGTTTTTTTGGTGGACCCCCAAAGTACAAAAGGAGCGGGAAATGCCACGCATGTACGCGCAATTGCATTCAGTATTAAGCCATAATGCAGACCCCCTCTCCCCTTTCGAAAATCCTGTATCCGCCCCTGCTTTCACTTACCGGGCCGGTCGACCGTCCTCCCGCCGACGATGTAGGGGCGGGTTCCATTGTCAGGGGTATAACCTCCTCCAGTAGCCCCACTCCCCTGGAGCAGCAGCAGCAGCCCCAGGAGGGCCAGCAGTAGCGGGGACAGTAGTCCAGACTTCATCCTGGGCGGGTCCACGTCATCCTGGTGGGCCTGGCAGGTGCGACTGGGGTCAAAGGTTACAGAGGTCAAGGGTCGACCCGGACCTCCTTGGAGGATGCCCCTCATAAGAGGCTGCACCTACTTTCACATCTTTTCATTTTTCTTTTTCTTTCTTTCTTTTTATCCCTTTTTTTTTCCTCCTGCACTTTTCGCCACTCAATCCGCCATTTATTGTATATTAGGCCTACTTAATTTACCTTTAACAGCTGTAAAGCAAGTTGGAAGATAGATAACAGAGTAGAAAGGGTTGTGTACAGGTAACTCGACCGACCCTAAATCTTTGGTCCTACTCTAACTTGTAGTGTTTTTTTCCTGTTTGTTTGTTTTTTTTTTTTCTTCTTTTTTTTTTGGGGGGGGGGGGGGGTAATATTTGGAATTTTTTTTTTTTTTAAACTCAAAAGGATATATATTGATCTGACAAGCATGGAACATGGAACAGCATATATGCTTATGCCATTCTTTTTTTATTATAAGATTATTTTCGAGGGTGTTTAGAGGGTGTTTTTTTTTTCAACACTGCCCGGGACACCTTGGCAAGTAAAAGAAGAAAACCAAAAAAAGATATTGAGTTACCTACCCTAATCTTTTTTCAACCTATGTCCCCTGAACACATCTATTTTTGGCCTCTTGTTAGTTTTGATATCCGTTATTTTACCATATCAGTTGGGATACAAAGGGAAAAGATAGTATAACTACGTTTGTCACAATGTAAACTAGTGTTCTGCTAACTTGTATGATAAAATACAACGATTTAGATAACAACATTGCGTTACATTCGGTTCTTCATAGCCCCATCATGACATGAAATTATCTGCGTAGCGGTATCGGGTGGTATCAAAGACGATAAAAGACAGCTAGGCAAAGACAAAGCAGTTCCCGTTATCTGTACGTGTGGCAATTCTCAGTAATGATGTACGCCTCCAGCAATTATGTTGTGATTCTTTTCCGAAGGTCCTGACCTCCTCCTGTGAAAACCTAAACTGCATGAGGAAAGGAAAAATACTCCCTACAGTAACGTAAAAAGGGTGCCCAAACTCCCTACAGTAACATATCTTTGTACGTGTAAAAAAATACCGCGCCCACACTTTATTAATAATCTTCTCCTGGATCCTGGGATTCTGTAGTGCGCGCCCGTACTATCCCCTCCCCGCACCTCACCAATACGATGCGCTCCTGCATAATAGTACTACGTTATTTTTTTATTTCTTTATTCTTTTGCTATTTTGCTATTTTGTACTATGGCAAATTGCTAGGTATGTCTCTTTATGTTTGTATGTATACCTAGGGAAGATATCACACGAAAATTTGAAATAAGATAAGTTTGCAACATGAAAACGGATTTTTGATAATTATGCACTGATTCAAATACTATTCGTCTAAATAATTATCATACCATTGTGACTTAGTTTTCTAAAACCACATCATAAATAGGTCACTGATATATGGATTGTAACAGTATAATCTCTAACTAATAAGGGATCTGAGTAGGACTGCCCCATCTCTATGGGAAGACGTCCAGCTGGTCCGCCCACCTTATAATTATCGACTGGTCAGTGCATCTGGCCCCAGTGGCCTGTTTCATAATAAACCTCCATAGCTACAGGAGTTTATATTTGCTTACAGAAACAGTACGTGAGTTTGAAACTCCCATACGCACCCGTTTCCTAATAAAACTTATGCAAGTCCACCTAAAACTCTCATAATTCAAGCCAAACCTGCGTAAGAAGAAATTCGAACTCATGCATAGCTACGAAGAGGGTAAAAGGTGATTGTAAGTTAGAAATGCAAAATATATGGAGGTTTGTTTAAAAAAAACAGGCCCCAGGTAGTGCTTTTAGACAAAATATTGCTCCAAAGGTTGACTTACTAGTTCTGTAGGCCTGGTAGTCTCCAGCTAGCGATATAGAGACTACTTTATTTTATATAAGGATGCCATCCCCTATAATTATCTTGACAAATTGTGCTGCCTTCTCAGACACTGGTGAATAAAAATCTGTCATTGCCTTGAAGGACAATTACGCCTGTCTGTGAATGCTGATGCCAATTTTAACATTTGTGTAATTGATTACCCTACTTGTTCTAAATCTTTGTTGCTTCGACGGCACATGCAGACCTGTTAGTCCACACTGTGTCCCACCAGTAACCAGCGGTGCCATAGAGGACCAGCCTGTCCATCTGTACTACGGATTTGTAAACACTTTAATGTGGGGACCAAGGGAACCAGCGAATTGGGTCATGACCCCATTTCTTAGTTCCAGCCTCATCCTCCATGGTGTAGTGGTGTAGTGGTTAAGACCCTCACCTCCAAATCCAAAGGTTGTGGATTCGAATCCTGGCGGAGCCACTTGTATAGTATAAATCAAGAGGATGATAATGTGTTAGAGTTTAAGGTCTCCTCAGCAGTTTTTCAGCTATATCAAAACCAACTACTTTTTTTTACTGTAACCAGTTCACTGATTGAATCTATGTGGGTGATAGCAACAGCAAGGGAAGGTGGTCTAACAGGAAGCTCCAGGAACTTAACCCAGGCCAGCTCCGACAAGGCTAACCACTAGACCACCCCACCCCTGCATAAATCAAGTGTAATTGATATTGCATAAATCAAGTACATACTGCAGTCGTACTCAGCAATTGATATTGCCCCAGTTTGCACACACCTATGTATTGGGCTAAAGCGCTTGACGGTATGTGCAAACCAATGCAATAACTATTGCTTTGTGTGCCCTTGATTTCTACTATAAAGTCTAGGCAGTCGACCTTTGGGGGTGCCTGGGGGTTAGGGTATAGGATTTTGAGAATGAAAAAATGGGGGAAGAGGTTACATTTACACGCACATGCTCAATGTTTCGTCTTTTTTCCTCTCTCTGATGTCTCCACCAAAAAAAGCCAGACTTGATCCTGAGTTGTATTATTGAAGTATTGTAATAATATTGTGTAATTATCATATATATAGGAAGTGTCTCTAGATACTCATATATTGTAGATACTCGAATGATGTAGGTACTTGAATACTCAAAAAGTAACTCAAAATGTAAAATATCTCAAAAGTATGAAAAAAGTCAAGGTATAACAGGAAATGTAAGGTTTATGGGGAAGACAATAGACTTGTGGGAGATATGTCACGTAATATGTTTTAGCCATACAGCATTCAACTGTAGCTATTTGCCCAAATTAACCAGTGTCCTTCAAGGCACTCAGCTGTGAACTTCTGATCCATCGTTGCTTTATATGCTTGAGATGTGGACTATTATGATAATTCTGAAAACTCAAGGATAGGTCCCAACCGGGACATGAAGATCCTAGTGCGACTCAAGCACCTGCCAACCTGGGTTGGCCCAGATTGGGCCCCAGGAATGTGCCTCGAGAGTGGCCACAAGACAACCCAATCCTCTAAGCTAACCACGAGTATGTAACAGAAAACAGGAATGACAACACAACAATAGTTCCAACCCAGTGGCGGATTTAGAGGGGGGCGCCCACCGCCCCCACCCCTTTTTTTTTGGCCAATTTTACATTTTGTACTGACGCGGGTGGCCAGTCCATATTTGTTAGCCACCATAGCATGAGCTTTAGTAAGTGCACGTGCTAGCCATGTTTCATTTTGTCAATAGTGAAATGGGGGAGGAGTCATGGTGTGACGTACCATACTAAAAGAGCGTGTTTTGCTCTCAGTCAGTCAGAGTTCGCTGAAACAAACAATATCCTTTCACGCGAGTGTTCACATCTTACATGATGTTGGAACTATAATTATGTATTTGACGACAGCAGTCGAATGAGGAGGAGACTGCATTTGGAGCTAGCTATTATCTATAATTAAACACGACTAATTACGTACACAACACATAACAGATAATTAACTCTCTATAGTTCGATTTTTTTAATGTAAAATTCAGCTCAAAAGTTATTAAAGAAACATTTTTTTCCAAAAGCGTGCCCCTCCCCCCCTTTTTAAAATCCTGGATCCACCACTGCAACCCTCAACATTCCTGCCTGTGGTTTTATGGTGGGTCCATTCAAGTAGATGCCCCCGACCCCCAGGACCCGAAAACTCTTTGGGACCCCGAATAAACTCCAGCCCCAACGAATAAGCCTGAAGGCCCTATTACACTACACGACATGAGCTGCGATATGACGATGTCGTAGAGAAATGACGCACATTAGAGACAAAATTCTTTGTGACACATATGTAACAAGTTTCAAATGGCCACATTTCAGTAATTATATGGTTGCTTCATGCGAATTTATCTGTAATATGAACCTATCGCCATCGCAGCTCAAGTCATGTAGTGTTACAGGGCCCTGAGTCCCCCAAATCCCGTTCGAACCCCAATTCTCTCAAGCGCATCCAAACAGCAGATCAGGCATTTACAGTATATTTATTAAAGTAGAGCCACTCTGATGAATATCCTTCAATATGTATTGGGCTTACTGTAACAAATATCCTTCAGTAAGTATTGGGCATACTGTAATAAACATACTTCAATAAGTATTGGACTTACTGTAAAAAAAATACTTCAATACGTATTGGGCCAACTGTAATAAACATACTTCAATAAGCATTGTGCCCGCTGTAATAAATATCCTGTACCTGTATTGGGCTGCAAACTGGTTATAGAGGGAGAAATAATGACTGGGACTTCACTTTTTGATTTGTTTAATTTTCAGACCTTAATAACTTCATTTAAGCCAATTGATTAATTCGTTATTAGCCTGATTAATGAGTTAATCAGGTTATTTGACCCATGATCGTGCCCGAGAACCAGTGTGACCTGACTCGATGTCAGATGAAATTATTGTTCTCAACATTACCGTTATTTCTCATGTTTTCCCTGGATCTTTGAAGGTGATGCTTTGAAGGTGACAGTAATAGGCAGTGTTCGAAACTAACTTCTTTGGTTGTCAGCCATCAGGGCCGACTTTGCAAAGGTACTGTCGGCCCTGACAGCTTTTTACAGGCCCTGAAAATTGGTGTGAACTAATTTATTCAGTTCTAGTAAACTGTAGATACTATTAGACTAATAATAAATATGAGAATAGAAAAAAAAATAGGAAAAACGTCAGAAATTTCTTTTGGCCCAATTGAAACATTTTTTTGCGAAAAATTATGGCCCTGCTCTCAAATTTTCGCCCATTGGCCAACAGGCCAGCGTTAGTTTAGAACACTGATAGGTCTCTTAAATTTTATTTTTTGATACATTTCTATTGTAGGATAAATGAGTTGAGATACCACTTGAAAGGGTAGGAAATACCTTTACTCCTTTTATTTCAGAAGCAACACGGAGGACACCTTTTAGAAATAGGACCCTGACTGATGATTTTCATCTGTGTCCTCTAATGTGGATGTTAGGAAATATTAGCATGGCATCTGTGAATATGACATAGTCCAATATCATCATATCATCAGGTCATATTCAGGAAAGAGCACTGCTAAAATTGAAATTTTGATTTCTTGTTCAACCTTGAATAAGTCTATGATAAAACAGGTTTCCAGTAGATCAATTTCTAAAAGATCTTTTTGAAGCAAACTCTTATCACCGTGTCTAATTCTCCCAACCACGGATAGGCAATATTTTATAGTCTTGCCTGCAGGTTAGCCCAAATCAGGTTCCAGCTGGGTTATTTGTTGAGGCTTAAGCATCTAGATTTTCATTAATCATATCATTGTTTGTAGTTAAAGATGATAGAATTTAGCAATCAATACTTTTCTGACTTGTATCCATATAATTATGTCAAATATTTTCTGGATTGTTTGAAAATACGTTCATTATTGATTAGCCTGCAGGTGCCTAAAATACTCTAAGTCTGCTATCAGTGGTACGGAGAATTTTAGTGGACACTAAAAGGCCTATTTTAGATAACATTATTTACCGTGGTTTTTAGTACTACGTTATCATTAATGTAAGACTAGAGTTAAAAACAACGAACTGGGAACACTGTCAGTACATGGCAATTTATTCTTACATTGGGTTTCCATATCCGACAAAAAATAATGATGGCCTAGTGTTGCCAGTGGCCACATTTTCATAACAAATTAGGCCAATTAGATAAGTCTTGGACAAAAAGTATCCACAATTAGTGATTCCCTCCTTGTCCTTTTTCACAATGACATCCCTACTTTTTTGTGAAGTACAAATTATCAAAATATGAGACCCTAACAGTTTTGTTTTTGTTATTAGACTAATCGGTTACGAATGACCTCATGTAAATCTGCCAGATTTTACCAGTAGAGGTAAAGTAAAGAGTTATTCATAAACACAACGAAACCACAGCATTTTAACCAGAACCTTTTAAGATTTTGCTTACAAAAAATTTAAAGGAGTTTGTGACTTGATTTTATCTAACAAGTGACTTGGGCACTTTACTTCCAAATGATATTAGATCAAAGTTGACACCGCAACAGAATCTTCCTGTCATTTTATTGTACCGACCCGTTTTACTTGGATTAAATTTATACATTTATAAGTCCTTGTTATGTTGTCTTGGCATTTTAGCGTCAACCCTCTAGATGGCATCATGGTTCTACAGCACTTACATGGTGGTGCCATCTAGAACCCTTGCTTCTAGACATAATAATGTATATAATTATGAGAGAAGAACGTTTAGAGGTGTCCAAGAGCTGCCGTACAACCCCAAGCAGTTTGCACAATCCCCATGGGTCGAACAGCTACTCGAGGACAACCAGAAAGTTTCTTCTATATTTCACCACACGAAAGATTCAAAAGGTCAAGAAAATACTGAAAACAAGAAGCAGTACATAAGACCTATCATTATCACCCGCTAGGCTGGGGAGCGGTGCGTATAGTGGGCTGTCCGTATTGACAGGCTGTACATACCACTCCTTGTATTCATGATTTGTAACATTATTTTGTACTTTGCTTCGGTGATGAAACATAGAAGACCCTTAGGGGTCGTCCTCGGGTCTTCGGACGACCCTCTGGGCAGCGCACTGCCCGCGGGCTTCGCCCTTGGGCAGTACGTCGTCTTTTGACCTTGGGATGCCTTCTACAGGTCTTCGTATATTGATACGCACCTCCCCAAATATGCACCACTCGTTGGCTATGCGGATAATAAAAGGCAAGATTGAACCTGAGACGGCAAATCCTTTCACAGAACTGGCAATTTAAAAGAGTAAATATATTAGGTACATTTTGGAAAATATATCTATAATATATTAATATACAAAAATATACATTTGGTACTGGTACCTTGGACCACCCAACGACATGTATCACATAGACTTTGCCTCAAGTGATATTACTTTTCTCTCCTCCTATATCAATCCTAAATACCCGTAATCCCAATAGAACGGAGAAACACCATGCTTTTTGTAGGTAAAGTTGTGACCAAATAAAAAGGGAAAATATTACACGAGCCCGGTTTGAGATAAACTATATACAGCTTTGAGTGTGGTGACAGTTCATTACCTCAATGAGAGCGTTTGTTCATGAATTAAATTAAATTAACTTAAGATAGCATATGTATCCGCGCAGATAATTATTCCTCCGTACCAAATTTACAATTATTATAGCCCAATCATAATTCAGTGGTCTTGATATCAGATTATATCTGACTAATGATAATACTTTAGTATAACTATAATTACTTACTCTCAATATATTTCCATGTTACGAACCTTCTCAAAATGTTTAGGAAAATATGTCAGGTCAGCATTTTCTCTTTCCACATAATGAGTATCTAGAAAATTTAGAATAAACACCCGTAATAAAACACTATGTGGTCAATAATGCTTCCCCTTTAGGTCCTGACAATGTCTGTATTATGCACAAGCTGCTGATCTGACCCTCACAGGTGCATGGAAATAACTGACTTTTATCACAATGAAAGGAGGTGCGGAGTACAAATCGAGGTATTAAAGGGAGTCAAAACCAATGAATTCAATGACATTTTTCTAACTAAAATAATCACGGAAATCTATTCCTTTAGCCTATTGCTGGCCTGTGTTAAAATCTAAATTATGAAATATGGTAGAAAATTATTCAAAACACGTTTTCCTTGCTCAACTCATCAAATGTGGATCCACAAAAATGGGGTTTGTTTACAAACAAATGGAAATATTACATCTCTTGTGCGATTCTACTTCAGTTTGAGCTAGTTTTCACAGCTAATATTTTACCACTGACCTTAACTTGACTCATCCTACATTTTTTTATACTTATACTCGTTTTGCAAATTTTTTCACTTAAATTGGTTTTGAGCCCAGTCCGTCCACTCAGATATAAAAGTAGGACATATCATCGTTCTTCAGAATAGAAAATACCCCCTTTCCACTGACTTTTGATGTCAAAAAAAGGACCCTTATTTTACAAAATGCTGACTTTTTGTGGCTATAATTTACCCTTTATTCTTGAAATTACAAAAAGTCAAGGAAAAAACAACCCTTTTTTCCATATCACTGACATTTAGCTGGAAAAAGTAGCCTTTTTTCCAGAAACAAGGACATGCGAAGTTTGTAAAAATAGACCCTTTCTTCGCTTTTTTTTAAGAACAATTATGCGTATCCTTTTGTAATTAGAGTGACGGGACTGGGGTTTTGAGTCCCTTTAAGCATCCAGCCGGCCCCATACAAAACGGCAACACCGCCCTTTCTCGGGCTCAGAGACATGCAACGGGGAATCTTTAAAATTAGATAATGGCATGAGACATTGCCTTTTCTTAAATTCGACTGGGTAAGCTTGTCCTTCCTTAAATTCAGCAGGGCGACATTGTCCTTTAAAGTCCCTAGACACCCCTGGACCAGATAAATCTGGATGTCCTGTAGACACCCTAGAAATGTCCTGTGGATGCCGAGCCATTTTAGAATTCTATGAGCCCTAAGATAACTAATAATATAGACATGTGGTGCGTACAGTGGGTGGACTCTCTGTCCACCACTGACCACAGCCCTGAGTGGTGTGCCCCCCCCCCCCCCCCCCCCGTCCGTGCAAACACCAGTAGGAGCGGTCCTATACCACCATTGATCAAGGCCCGAGTGGCGTCCCCCCTCACCTACTGTTCATACAACTAATGACCAGTGAAGGTGTGACCATACAGTCAATTGACCCACACAACCTTCTGTTAAACTATCCAGAAGAACAAAGCTTTGCAAACCCGACCTTTAAAAGTCAAGAAATGGGCCGTCTATAACTGACATTCACGTTCTATACAGCCCATTTCCTCACTAAAAATAAAATTCATGAGTTTTGCATGATCAAAATGTTTAAACATATATAACATAAAACCCTATTTTTGATGTAATTAACATAGATATGTGTTGTAATCAGTGAGTTTCCGCGTTGACAGGCCTTGAAAACTGCAGTACACCGCCTGATGTTGACCCCGTCTGCCGCTTCTCCCGCTGGTGCTCGGCGTACTCCGGCTTGGCCCATGGCTGCAAGACGCCCGACCCAAAGAGCGAGTAGACGATCAACCCGAAGGCGTAGACAGCGCTCGAGATCCAGAAGACGATCTGCCACTGGTGGCGGGACGGCTGTCGGGGGAAGAGCAGAGGTTCATGAGTTAATACTTATAATAAACTAGGCTTGCTACTTAGAGGACATGAAAAATTTAGAAAAGTAAGAAAGAGGTTTCCGGATTTCAATTTTTGAAAGTGACATAAGAAAATGTTATTTTTTTATTTCAAAGGGCTTAAAATTGGTATAGAAATACTCTCAGGCGTGCAAACAGTTATCGAAAAGTTGAAAAGTAAATTTTGTCTAGATACTAAATCTGGAAATTCGGAAAAAGTTTTGGAAATGGCATGACTGTAGGCCATTCGACCTGGACCTTATGAGGTAAAGATAATGACGACATCAAACAGGCATTTCTGAAACACGACATTCAAATTTTTAAACTGACTAGGAATTTAAAATCGGCATGACTATCACAAGAAAAGTGACATATGATAGCCATTACTTAATTAAACATGCGAAAGAGGGATATGGGGGCCTGCTTGGAAAATACTAAATTGGCCAAGTATCTTCCAGTTGGTTTGTTTGTGGGGTTAGTTTAACGTCCGGCCAACCCTTCAGGGTTCTTTTACCAGACTGCACAAGCCTTTCAGCTCATTTTAGGCCACAGGGGAGGTGACCGAATCTATGAGATGAGGTGCCTATGTTTAGCAGTGGTACCCAATGCCCTCTTTATAGTGCAGCCACACTGAGATATCATGTCATAGGCCCACACAATACACCTTACCCTACTCCAAAGACATCATCATAGAAGTCAACTCATCAGCTATACTTGTGCCGCTCTCCAAGAAGTTACAATACCTGAGATTTTTTGTACAAAGTTTCAAAGTCGATTACTGATTATATGTAAAACTTGAAGTTAAATGGTTAATCCGATGTCACTCTTCTAGACTGTATGATTGTAATGTAAATTAAGATTGATTCGTAACACAGGAGTGAGTGGGCTGAGGAATGGAATGGAATTGCACACTTGCTTCAATGAAATCTAAATTGATGTATAAGTATAGAGCGATTTGGCATTTATTCATGCTGCGTTACTTGGATAGTACCAAAACGACAGGGTAACCCTATTCCCCATACCATGGAGAGCTATTTCCAGTGTTTTAGGAACCTGCAGGCTCATTTTGCCTAATGTTGTTCAAAACACAGGGAAATAATGGAAAATATACAAATATTAGCTATATATCTGTCTATGATGAATGCAGGTAAAACACATGAAATATGCTATCCTTGGTAGGGAGAATTGGGGAAGAATCGAACTTCAAAATCGCTTTGAAATAGCGATTTTGAAGGTTGATGATTAGGATTTAGGATTTAATAAGATTGAGTAAATTTTACTCACTGTTCCTGAATGTGTAAATAGTTATCAGAATAGCCACGCTAAGCCCAAAACCCTTCAGTGATTCCTGAAGGCTGAATCAACAAATATTATATCCATGCAAACCAATCCTAAAGCCCCATACCCACCAGGTGATTTTACTGGTGACTGGATCATTCAGATCATTTGTTAGTATGTATCATTTCAATATTACATACTAACAGGTGATCTGAATTGGTAACAATTTTACCAGCGATTCTGCCAGTTGGCCATCGCCGGTCGCCGGTAAAATCGCCTAGTGGGTATGGGGCTTAAATGATTAATACCACCTACGTTCTTGTCGGTCAAAGCGCCGACTATCTGCGGAGTGACAAAGCCGGGAATAGTGGCGGCTGCGTTGGTGAGCCCTAGAAGTGTCCCTGGGGGAGAAGGAGAGACAAAAACAAAAACTTTTTTTTATTATTATTGTTTTTTAGTACTTACATTGTCGTTGGTCAGCGCACCGACCACCTGCGGAGCGAGAAAGCCCGGAATGGTGGCAGCGGCGTTCGTTAGTCCGAACAGCGTCCCTTTGAATTAGAGAAAAGGGATTTCATGCAAGCATGCAAAGGCCAAAGCGACCTAGAATAAGGAGGAATTATGCCCGATAAAGAAGATTATAAGAATGGATATTACAGTACATGACAGTATAACTAGTCTAGTTAATACCGCTTATATTCCTTTAACTTTACTGTGATAATATTCTCTTTACATTGCAAGCCATGATAACCAAACTTGTTCTGCAAACGTAATAATTGACCTTGGAATCATTCAAAATAAGAATTACACATATACAAAATTTTGATTCAGTTTTGTGTAGAACTAGGCAAAAGAGAGAAATCTATTTTCATAACACAGTACCTGATTAACCAAATTTGTTCCACTACAGAAAAAAATTAACCCTGAATTCATTCAAAATAAAACATACACAAATAAAAAGTTCAGTTTTTGAAGGACTAGGCAGAAAACATAAGTTTATTATTCGTGACAAAATACCTGCGAATGAGGGTGCAAGGTCGAGGTGGTTGACGCCGTAACCCGACTGGCCGACCCCGCCAAAGCCAACAGCCATAGTGAGTAGAGCGAGTATGAGCACCTTGTTACAACCCGCGTACCCGATGACTGCCAGCATCAGGGCCGGCGTGCCCAGGCCTGCAAGCAATGAACTAACATCAGGAATATCCAAGAAAAATGTAAACAACCTGTATTCTACAGGCTTATTCTAATGCTGCCAATTTTGTATTTGATTGATTCTTTCCAAATATATTTAACGGCATGTGGAATATACCAGGTTTCGACATTAAAGCCAGTGCATCATCCGTACGTCACTAACATTAGGGGCCCCACCCCTTACCCTAACGATGTCTCAGCTGGTGACATCTTTTATGTTAGAATGTAATCCAGCAACGTTATTGGTCATGTCAAAAAAATTGGCACGGCCGTACGGGAGTTTCAATGTAGAAAATTTTGTTCCCCACACGGACGATACACTGGCTTTAAGGATTGCCCGCTTGCAAGGGGCAGTTGAAACTTTGCAGGTATATTCTTACATTCAGCTTCCAAATCCAGGTACATTTTTCATCATATAGTAATAATTATAATAATGAAGGGCTGGTAGACCTTGACTTACACCTGCCCGACGGGAATTATAGTCAAAACCCTTGATGTTGAACTCTGTGTAGGCTTTACTATTGTGTCACATAATTGATTTATATACCAAACAGTGTGTACCTCACAGCCTCATGAACAATCAACCCTTGTGTCACCTCAGCATTATCAATGTTGTTTAATATTTGATATCTAAACAAAGTGTAAGAATTTAGTGATTGCATCCCACAAATGCCTTACCTATGATGTTGGCGAGTTTGCGTACTTTGGTGGTGGAGAGAATCTGTCGGTGCCGCAGGAAGTCAGCAACCTGCCCGCTGCCCGCCATCAGGATACACTGCACCATGTACGGGATGGCCGACAGGAACCCGTTCTGAAAAAACACAACTTGCTTGTAGATCTTTTCCCCTGACAAATAACATAAGAAAATCCTTTCATAAACCAGCCTTGAACCACCCCTGGAACTGTCCTTTCCTCCCATTTACTCTGGGACTTACGAAATACACAATACCTTACAAAAAATTTTTAACAACTCCTGTAACCAAGACAATGCTGCTCTATGGAAGCAAGGTCCCTTAAAATCACAACATGCCTGTCATGGAATGACAATTTACAAAATAGTTTTTGCCACACCAGATTATTGTTCCTCTTCACTCTTGGATTTGGAAATTCCATTTCTCCATAAATACAGTTAATTTTCCCTGACATTTTTTTAAAATTCCACTTTTCCCTGGCCAATTCCAAAATTCCTAGACTTTTCCCTGACTTTCCCTGACCTGTGGAAACCCTGTGTTAACTGACTTAAAACATAATATCAAACTTGAGTACTTCCTTCACATAGGTAGGCAGGCTGTAGAAAACTGATACTACACCCTTACAGAGAGGGAGGTAAAGATGTCATTTACTGACCTGGGACATGTCAAACTTGAGCACCTCCTTCATGTAGGTGGGTAGACAGGTGAGCAGGCCGTAGAAAACCGATACTACACCCTTACAGAGAGGGAGGTAAAGATGTCATTTACTGACCTGGGACATGTCAAACTTGAGCACCTCCTTCATGTAGGTGGGTAGACAGGTGAGCAGGCCGTAGAAAACCGATACTACACCCTTACAGAGAGGGAGGTAAAGATGTCATTTACTGACCTGGGACATGTCAAACTTGAGCACCTCCTTCATGTAGGTGGGTAGACAGGTGAGCAGGCCGTAGAAAACCGATACTACACCCTTACAGAGAGGAGGTAAAGACGTCATTTACTGACCTGGGACATGTCAAACTTGAGCACCTCCTTCATATAGGTAGGCAGACAGGTGAGTAGGCCGTAGAAAACCGATACTACACCCTTACAGAGAGGGAGGTAAAGACGGCATTTACTGACCTGGGACATGTCGAACTTGAGCACCTCCTTCATGTAGGTAGGTAGACAGGTGAGCAGGCCGTAGAAAACCGATACTACAGCCATACAGAGAGAGAGGTAAAGACGTCATTTACTGTCGAACTTGAGCACCTCCATCATGTAGGTAGGTAGACAGGTGAGCAGGCCGTAGAAAACCGATACTACACCCTTACAGAAAGGGAGGTAAAGACGTCATTTACTGACCTGGGACATGTCGAACTTGAGCACCTCCTTCATGTAGGTAGGTAGACAGGTGAGCAGGCCGTAGAAAACTGATACTACACCCTTACAGAGAGGGAGGTAAAGACGTCATTTACTAACCTGGGACATATCGAACTTGAGCACCTCCTTCATATAGGTAGGTAGACAGGTGAGCAGGCCGTAGAAGCCCCAGTTGTTACACGTATGGGCCGTCAGCAGGGCCCAGAATGGCGGCGACGAAAGGATGGCACGCCACGGTACAGGCATTTTCTGTTCAACAAATACATATACTTTTAGATAACTTTTATGCGTAACTTTGTCCATATGCGCCCCTGGATCTCAGATGTATTATATCTAGTGGTGTTAACATCTTAACCTGCCATGGATTATCTATTGGGTGGCATTTTCTGTTCAACAAATACATATATTTTCAAATAACTTTTATATGCCTTTTTAATGAGTCCGCCCAGTGAACCCTCCCAAAGATGCCTTGATTGTAACCCTGTACATCATAGAAAATGAAGGGGACAGCTGACAAGTATATTTCAAAAGGCAAGTTATTCTGAATATCACAAATGAAGCTATGTTAATTAGAATAGACATACCAACATGGGCTATTTACTAACCGATTTCTCTTTTTTCTTGTTCAGAATTGGATATGGTTTGTTCATAGTGATAAACAATTCAATCCATCCTTACCTCCTCCTTCTCGCGACCGATGGACTCCTCGATATAGGTTCGCTCAGCGACAGAGATCCTGGGGTGGGTGGCCGGGGAGCTGTAGCAGAGGAGGGCCCAGAACACGAACCACAGGCACCCAATAGTCCCTTAAACAAAAATACAAATTATATATTGATATGTAATTACACTTACCAATGCATACATGCACAAACACGCACACACACACACACACACACACACACACACACAAGATATATCTAATAACAATGGCATAGTTTGTAACGTATTATTGATGAAAAGTGCCTGGAAATCTACCCCCAGTAATCACAAATTTAAAAAAGTCATAAAGTAGGCCTGAGATGTTTTATAATAGAGTCTATAATGTACTCAGTAAGGGACCTACCAAAGAGGTAGAAGACGGAGGGCCACCCGCCGAAGGGGCCGTAGTCACACAGCAGGCCTGAGATGTTTTATAATAGAGTCTATAATGTACTCAGTAAGGGACCTACCAAAGAGGTAGAAGACGGAGGGCCACCCGCCAAAGGGGCCGTAGTCACACAGCAGGCCTGAGATGTTTTATGATAGTGTCAGTGTTCGAAATTAAGGATATTTTTGATGCACACGCCGGGTGCAAAGGGCAACACAATTGTGCACCCGGCATTTAATTCATGTGTCCACAATTATACAAGGGTATCTATAATTTTGAAAAACCATGCACACACCGGGTGCACAGGTTGCAAAATCTATGCACCCGGCAGCAAAAATGTGCACACCGGGTGCAGGGTGCGCCCTTAATTTCGAACACTGTAGTGTCTATAATGTACGCAGTAAGGGACCTACCAAAGAGGTAGAAGATGGAGGGCCACCCGCCGAAGGGGCCGTAGTCACACAGGAGGCCTGAGATGTTTTATAATAGTGTTTTATAGTAGTGTCTATAATGTACTCAGTAAGGGACCCACCAAAGAGGTAGAAGACGGAGGGCCACCCGCCAAAGGGGCCGTAGTCACACAGCAGGCCTGAGATGTTTTATGATAGTGTCTATAATGTACGCAGTAAGGGACCTACCAAAGAGGTAGAAGATGGAGGGCCACCCGCCGAAGGGGCCGTAGTCACACAGGAGGTCTGAGATGTTTTATAATAGTGTTTTATAGTAGTGTCTATAATGTACTCAGTAAGGGACCCACCAAAGAGGTAGAAGACGGAGGGCCACCCGCCAAAGGGGCCGTAGTCACACAGCAGGCCTGAGATGTTTTATGATAGTGTCTATAATGTACGCAGTGAGGGACCTACCAAAGAGGTAGAAGATGGAGGGCCACCCGCCGAAGGGGCCGTTGTCACACAGCAGGCCTGAGATGTTTTATAATAGTGTTTTATAGTAGTGTCTATAATGTACTCAGTAAGGGACCCACCAAAGAGGTAGAAGACGGAGGGCCACCCGCCAAAGGGGCCGTAGTCACACAGCAGGCCTGAGATGTTTTATGATAGTGTCTATAATGTACGCAGTAAGGGACCTACCAAAGAGGTAGAAGACGGAGGGCCACCTGCTGAAGGGGCCGTAGTTACAAAGCAGGCCTGAGATGTTTTATAATAGTGTCTATAATGTACTTAGTAAGGGACCTACCAAAGAGGTAGAAGACGGAGGGCCACCCTCCGAAGGGGCCGTAGTCACACAGCAGGCCTGAGATGGGTAGCGACAACATGGTGCCGAACTGTGCACCTAGAGATTTGCGGGATGTAATCAAGAAGGAAATAAGGATAGCGCGGCTTATTATAGATCTTTGATGTAATGACTGCAATTATAATATATGGTGTACTACGAGAACATGGTGTAATTAAATTATTACGTCACTTCTCAGTAAAATTAAGATAGTACTATGAATAAACGTATAGACTGAGACAGTGAGAGATCAGATTTCCTATTTTTAAGATGTAGAGATTGCGAATAAAGTCAAGAAAAAGAGAAACGGGAATTTGAGGATTACCAGCATAGATGGCACTAAAATTAACATTTTTTTTAAAAAGTTATGGAAGGGGATTATCGGTGACATTCCTAAGATCCATATCGATGTCTACATATAGCGCAAGGTGGCAAAATTCTAAAGAAAAAAAAAGGATTTTAAAAAATTTAAAAAGTGTTGTTTTTACCCGAGTAGATGAAGGTGCCGAGTTTGCTCCTCTCGTAGGGCGGCGCCCACTGGGCCAGCATGGCACACATGGCCGGGAACGTCACGCCCTGAGATATAACAAGACAGAATAACTGGTACTGAAGTACTGAAGGAGGCAGGGGGGAATTCAAAGTATGAAACTGTATACGAATCAAAACATCATATCAGAAATATAAGAATTCATTGTGATGTAACGTGGGAATTCTGACATGTATGTAAATATGTTGATGTTCATTTTCTTTTTCTTTACATTTTTCCTCGAAAGAACAGTGTTTTAAACTGACTGATGTCTAAACTATTTAACTAAATAGATAAATGAATTTATTGATTTATCTATTAGAACCTCAATGAGGTTCTTAAGCAATAATGTTAAATACATAAAACTTGAACAATTAACAAGTTTATCCTAAAACCCAACTGTTTTAAGATTCCATTGTTAGAACTACCAAAAACTTACTCTACTCTTACCCCAATACACTGTAAAATGAGAGCCCATGTTACTTGTGTCTCTGGCAGGGTTTTCAGGAATAATATTACAAAGAAGAAAATATAAATCCAGTAGCTCATACATATGAAGTTTGATCAACTATATTGATAATAGAATGTTCATTCTGATATAACACATTAATAACAGAAGTAATAACTCTGTAACACAGTGCATCATTTTAGCATTATAATTATTTGATTAATGAAAGCTATGCCACTGTTTGTACCACTGACCGGAAACTTGCTGATCACATGATCCCTAATAGAAGGGGTGGTGTGATCGTCTGCAACCCGGGAGATAGCATGAGGTATGGTCTGCCAACGTCAAGTTCCATGAAACTATGGTCCAATCCCTGTCTTTGACGTCAGCAGACAAACAACAACATAACAAAACAATTGAGACGTCGCCCCAGTGGCAGATCGGGCCGGGGTAGTCAACACTATAGGGAGACAGCAGGGAGACAGCAGGCATTTCTCAGGATGCTTCTTTCCTCACAATTAAAGGATTCCACACTAAACTCATCCAATTATAATGTACCGTATACAAAGAACTATCAAACACTCCATCCCTATTCTAGCTGAGAATACAAACACACTCTCAGCAGAAACTCTGGAAGCACGACAGATGCAGCAAGATAATCACTATTTCGATGAGGTTAAAATCTCCGGATACAATTCTATGATTCGATACGAAAATTCATCCAACATCCCAACCTTTAAAAAAAAAAAATTGACATTTTCCATCACTATTTTTGCTGGCACAAAAAAAAAATCCTACGCCGAAACGCTGGTTAGAACTAACAGAAACAGTCCAGATAATCCATATTTCGATTATGTTAATACATCAGATAAGTCCTGTGGCCTTATCAGGTTATCACGCCTCCCTCAAGTCACTTTCCAGGCGCTTCACAGTTCGATGGTACAAATACAAGATTCCACCCTCTAACTATAGGAATACGTCGATACTTCCGTCACTATATCTCATTATCAAAGAAAGATATATACAGCATGGTCCACATGAGCAACATTTAAAGCCGCTTTAAAACCCGTGTACCTACACATCTCTAGTAGTCCCAAGCAGAAACAGTCTTAATATATTTCGGAGAGGACAGAAATTGTGTGTTTGTTTTTTTTAAATTGTCCTTGTGGTTTATTATTTATTGATTCACTTCTGAATATTAATTCTTCCAGACCTTGGTGCGACAAATGCGCTCAATGTATGTAAAAAGTCGAACGCTAAAACAATTATGTTCCTAAAGCCGTGCATTTTCATCTACATAATAAATAAAAGGATAGTGGACGTTATGTCTTGTTTAGTATCAATCTGCTGCTTCGACCACCTCAGTGCAAGAGTGACCTCTGCACTGTAGCTGGCACTAGGTCACCAGAGAGAAACGCGGGACTATATTTGAACCACTGGGCATACGAAACTCATAGGCTGTTATATAATTAGAGGCGTACGTAGCAGAGTCAGTTCTCATGGACTATATTTCTGATGTGAAAAGTGATCTCACAGGTGAATACTTTCATATCGCTAAAGAAAAATAGTAAAACAAATAAATTCAAAATAACAGAAATATTTGTGCTCACTTCCCTGATGTCCTCGAGGAAAATCTGGTGAACTACACCATAAACAAAGGAGAGGTAAATAAAAACAAAACAAAACAAAACAAAATGATATTTTGGCATAGACTCGAGAAAGAACTTGAGAACGTTTATGCCTATACACTATAAATAAAAGAGACCGAACGTTGCGCTGTGTCTTCCGCTCAAAAGAGTACTATGGGCAAAAAGACCGCAAAATAAAAAAGCAACAAAATAGAATGAGTAAACAGGGTTTGAGCTTAACATAGAGTTACTAGCACCGGGTACTAGTAAAAAAATTGGTCGGGCTAGTGCAAATTTTGTGCAGCTAGCCCGGTGGGCTAGTGGACAACAAAATATCCTAAACAATTAAGTTATGTTTAGTAAAATTACAATATCTCCCAAACTATTGAGAGGATCCTAACATGTAATACATTAATTGAAAGGGTTTTGGTCAGGCTAGTGAAATCTATCATGGGCTAGTGTAAAATCTTAAACACTAGCCCGGTGGGCTAGTGGAAAAGAAAGTTAAGGAAAATCCTTGGTAAAATATATGTGCTCACCTCGCCGATGCCCTCGAGGATCCTGACGGCGAGGAAGACGTAGACGTGTATCCTGGCGGCTACAGGGGTGAGGAGGGTGAAGACGGAGGTACAGAGCACCCCGGCCCCGTACAGCCACTTCCCCCCGATCTGTTCCCCGAGGTAGCCGCCCGGCACCTGCGTCACGATGTAGCCGTAGAAGAAGGACCCCAGCACCAGCCCCTGCAGGTCGCCGTTCCAGTTAAACTCGCCCGACTAAAGAGAGGAACATGTATTATTTAAAGAAAGGTGATTAATATTCATTCAGGCACTTGACAAAGGGCTTGACAAAAGAACATTTGTATTTTTCCTTCATAAAATCTGTTGAAGAATATTTCTCATACGATGTTGTTCTATAAAGTGTTTGTCTAAAAAGACCAAAAAGTGGTGCAGATAAATCAAGACTTGTATGTTTTATTGTGAAATAAAATGGGCACTGCACTTTACAAAGAAAAAACAAGGTTATTTGTATGAAACAATCAATACAATACAATAAAATTATTTTTGATACATTGACCAAACCAACATGCTTCAGCCATTTGCAGCTCCATATATAGGGATTTACTTAAAAAGCAGATCGGACCCCTAGATCTTCTGGTCTAGGAGCCCAGCTGGTCCGAAGAAAATCACGGATCATTACAATAGATTTTCAGATATGATAATGCCACATATTTGTTATTTAATTAAAACCTTAATAGTGACTTATAAAACTGGTGGATAAAAGGTTTTCGATCAATGGCATTTTCTCTAAGTGTTTTAGTAAATTGTAAATGAGGGGATACACCTCCTATGTTCTAAAGATTCTTAGCATAGACACGTAGTTTGGCTCGCAGATTTAAATGAGGGCCCATAGATTTCAAAAGCTAGGTGCCAGACTGGCCCTAGCTTTGAAATCTTAAGTCCTGCTTTAGATATCCTGGTGTCGAGCCTATCACTCCCTTTAAAGGCTCTGGTTCTATGACTCACCAGCTGGGTGGAGTTGGAGGGCGTGTCGGGCGCGGGGCAGGCGTCTACCGAGGCGTTCTTCTGGGTCTGGTAGGAGGAGTTGACCATGGCCACCATGGCTACGCTGAGGTTGACCCGCAGGGCGTAGACGTTGACGAAGCCCAGGAAGCCCATGATACTGAGCACGAGACGACATGATGGGAAGGCTGTAAATGGAGTAGTTTACAATGTTAGTTTTGTCTCTGAGCGAAAGATGGCTGAGGTTGATACGCAGGGCGTACACGTTGACGAAGCCCAGGAAGCCCATGATGCTGAGCACGAGGCGACATGATGGGAAGGCTGTGAACAGAGTAGTTTACAACGTTAGTTTTGTCTCAGAGCAAAAGACGACATGACGGGAAGGCCGTAGAATGAGTAGTTTACAATGTTAGTTGTGTCTCTGAGCACGAGGCGACATGACGGGAAAGCTGTAGAACAAGTAGATATCAACGTTAGTTTTGTCTCTGAGTACAAAACGGCTGAGGTTGACCCGTAGGGCGTACACGTTGACGAAGCCCAGGAAGCCCATGATGCTGAGCACGAGACGACATGACGGAAAGGCTGTGAATGGAGTAGTTAACAACGTTAGTTTTGTCTCTGAGTACAAGATGAAACGACGGGAAGGCTGTGAACGGAGTAGTATACAACGTTAATTGTGTCTCTGAGTAGGCTACGAGACGACATGACGGGAAGACTGTTTATGGAGTAGTTTACAATGTTAGTTTTGTCTCTGGGTACAAGATCACATGATGAAAAAGCTGTAGAATTAGTAGTTTACAATGTTAGTTTTGCCTCTGAGCACGAGACAACATGGCGGGAAAGCTGTAGAACGAGTAGTTTACAATGTTAGTTTTGTCAGGGTGCTCTGGGAGACACTATCGCCACGCTGAGGTTTACCCACAGGACGTAGACATTGACAAAGCCCAGGAACTCCAAAGCCCATGATATTCAGCATGAGGTGACATGACGGGAAGGCTGTAGAATGGAGTAATTTACAGCGTTAGTTTTGTATCTGAGCATGAGACAACATGATGGGAAGGCTGTGAATGGTGTAGTTTACAACGTTAATTTTGTCTCTGAGCATGAGGCGACATGATGGGAAGGCTGTGAACGGAGTAGTTTACAACGTTAATTTTGTCTCTGAGTACAAGATGAAACGACGGGAAGGCTGTGAACGGAGTAGTTTACAACATTATATGTTTCTCTGAGTACGAGACGACATGACAGGAAGGCTGTGAACGGAGTAGTTTACAACGTTAGTTTTGTCTCAGAGTAAAAGACGGATCTGTGTGTACTGACGTGGCTTCTTGGCTATCACGACCACAACTGACCAGGTAAGGTTTGATTTTCCCTCCCTTACCCCTATTAGCATATCATGTGACCTGGTTGGGTCAGATTTGTTGTTGTGTTGTCAAGGCAGCAGTGTGCTGATTGGTCAGTGGTGTCTGACCTGTCATTTTTGTGAAGTCTCATGGGGGTGAGATCTCACATTTCCCTTTCTTTTTTTATATATATTATTTCCACTGCCTTAATTTATATTGTGGTTTCGACTATGTGTCTCATCAGGTGATATAATTGGCCATTTTTGAAGCAAATGTTTTTTATTATTCAGATTTGCAGATTATAGTCTGCAGTGTGTGTGTTGACCCAAAATTTGTATTCTGAGTCTTTTTTAGGTGAGGGAATTTTTTGCTATTGGCTGTTTTTTTCAACCATTTTATGCTAAGGTACATTACTTTTATTCCAAAAGGGGATTAGTAATGTATGGTCAGGTAGCCGGTATGGTTAGATACAGAGTGGGAAATTATTTTTGTAAAATTATTTCTAGGCGGATTAGGCCTAAGAAAAAAATTTCTTAGGCCTTTTTCAGAGTAAAAGACGACTTGATGGGAAAGCTGTTTACATTGTTAGTTTTGTCAGGGTGGTCCAGGGGGACACTATCGCCACACTGATGTTGACCCGCAGGGCATACAAGTTGACAAAGCCCAGGAAGCCCATGATACTGAGCACGAGACGACATGACGGGAAGGCTGTGAACAGAGTAGTTTATGACGTTAATTTTGTCTCTGAGTAGGTGACGACATGATGGGAAAGCTGTAGAACAAGTAGATATCAACATTAGTTTTGTCTCTGAGTACAAGATCACATAGTAAAAATGGTAGCGTGTCGTCTTTAATAACTCGTGTCGATATACTGAGACCACCTACTAGTGAGCCGCTTCCCGTAGGCTGCCGGTGAAAGCAGGGGGGGAAGCAGGGTAATAGGCTACTCTTAAGATACTGATAAGAAAACATAGTACCACCAGTGGGCCCACTAGGTGGGGGTGGTGGCTGTGGCTGCCTTAAGGGCAGGGTCAAGTGGCTACTCAAAGAGGAAAGAGACCAGTGCTCTTAGGTGTTGACGGTCTGGGTTTAATGAGCCAAATGACAAAGAGTGGCTGTTAGACAGCTCCTTTTATAGTGCCCAGCGGTGCATCACTACGTCGACGTGTGTCGATGTTAGTTTTGTCAGTGTGCTCTCGGGGACACTATCGTCACGCTGAGGTTGACCCGCTCAGCCTGAGCATGAGATGACAGGATGGGAAAGCTGTAGAACAAGTAGTTTACAATGTTAGTTTTGTCGCTCAAGTAAGGCCTAAAAGTTATATTGTTGCAGTCAGGTAACCCGACCTACCCTAATATTTTGGCCCTACTCTAAAAGTGACTTTCAATTGTCTTGTAAAGTCGGCTTGTTGACCTCCCTGCTTCTGCAAAGAAGTGTCGACGAAAAAGAATCTCATTGGTATATGTCAGTAAACTAGAAAGTACTCTGATTAATAGATCAGTAAAATCAGTCCAATCGGGATTACCACAGCCAAACTCCAATAAACAATGTAAACTGCCAATGTAGCAATCTGGTACATTTGGTTACATGTAATGAGAGTAGTATAAGATAGGTCGGCAAAACAATAAATTGGCTACTCACAAGATTTGATGGCAATTTTCATAACATTAATAATTCTCATGACATCATCATGGCTATAAATCGCTGCCCCCCCCCCCCCCCCCCCAAAGATAACCCTGACTTACTAATGGGTTATAGTATATCTGTCCTTTTCTTTATTAAGGGGGCCACCTGACTCTGTAAAAACGAAATTTGATAAGGAGGAAAAAAGATGGATGGCACGTTTATTGCCCATTGTTCCAAGGGGTTTAAGCTTAATGGATTAATCCATGCCGTTGACATATTGATATTCTCCTTTTGATACAAAATAGAAAGCGACGTCATACTGGGTATCTCCTCATTGTTAGGTGACGAGAGGTGAATGACTACTGGTGCCCACAGAAGGGCTTCACAAAGTTAACACTATCAGCAACAAGCAACAGACATTGCGAACGTCCACAACAGTCCTTAGGCCAAAAAAAACTTTTGTTATGTTCAGGCATAGACATATATAACTCTTATGTATCTCTATGGTTCAGGTAACCTGACTTATCCAAAATAACATGGAAGAGCTTATGGATGCTCAGGACAATTCAGTGTTCGAAATTAAGGATTTATTCTGTGCACACGCCGGGTGAACGCCTGCATAAATGTATACACTCGGGACGTTTATCATGTGTACACCAGTATATATAAAGGTATTTATCCTATTAAAAATGTATGCATACATCGGATGCACAGCTCTCAAAAAACATGCACCCTGCAGCCAAATACTGCATACCGGGTGCAGGGTGCACCCTTATTTTCGAACACAGGGACATGTATTTCAATTTTCAGATGCTAAAATAGTGTAAGAGATTGTCAGATAACTTTTGGAGCTATTTTCCTGTCTACAATACTGGTGAGGCCCAAGTTTGCATGTTAAAAAGAAAAAGAAAAAGAAGAGCAACTAAAAAAACAAAATCGACCTATACCTACCCTAATTTTTTCCATCTATGTTACCTGAACACAACTATAGTTCTTTTTGCCTAACTTAGACATAAATGAAATCACTATGTCTTTACAGATCAATATCACTTTGTTTGAATTTATATATTTCAATTCTTTAGACTAGAATATATTATATGGAACAATATTTAATTTCATGGCAGCCAATTGATGTGTTGGTAGCATCCTTGATAGCTTAGTCATCGAAAATATTTAATTTCATTGTCTGGTTTTTTTTTTTATTACAGGTCGACTGCCTACATGTATATCTACTATGTAGATCTAAGTATTGTTAGTCAGCTGTCATTATTAGGCTAGTGCACAGCCGCCAACCTAGCCTCAGTCTGTGGCTGTGTGTGGGCAGTACCGTACGACTCCGAGCATCTAAAAGACTAAATATTCCAGCACGGTTATCATAATACTGAAAGTGCATTATCACTCCTGTAAATCAGATATCACGGTTTCGTTGTGCGTTACTTACGGATAGTTTTCTTGACAGATTCTAACTCCTCAACACTGTCTAACAAAGGTGCCGTGTCGATCTCTCTCGCGTCGTCGTCCGCCATTTTGACCACTTTGTGTACGGTCGTCACGTGATCACATGACTACGGCAGTCACATGACCATGACGCGTGGTACTGGGAAAGGCCGGTAGGGGACGGCAAATTCCCGCGCTAAAGTGAGCTGGTGGGAAGAAGTCGAGAACATGGAGTTCTGTATTCTGCACGAGCCTGGACGCACAACAGCACGACACGGCCCTTTCTTCAATTTGCTTCACTATGGATAGCTATATAGAAAGAGCATTTCTTTTTAAACCACATGTTTGTTTTTCTTTTACGAAATCGTTCTAACATAATAATTTAGAGACAGAGTTAAGATAGCCTATTACACCAAAGAGCGGAGCAAATTTATTTTAGATCCGGTGCGGGGAATCAAGAAAAACTTTATTTAACCCCCTCCCCCCCCTCCCCCTGTCATGTTTTGTCATGCAACACCCCCCACCCACCCAAGGGCGAAGCCCGCGGGCAGTACGCTGCCCAGAGGGTTGTCTGTACACCCGAGGACGACCCCTAAGGGTCTTCTATATTTTATCACCCAAACAATTCCCCAAATATGTCTATAACACTGTAAATGAGTAGCGGTACTTTCAGCCTGTCAATACGCACTGACCCTTGTACGGCCCGCTGCTCGGCCGTGCGGGTGATAAAGGGACAAACGACATTGGCATTCTTTAAATTCTACATACGACATGGGACCCCCCCCCCCCCCCATCTATACCCCCAAAAATAAATGGTACGTTCTCGTCCGTGAGATCAAAGAGATACATCCGCGGATGTTAGCCAAGCGAAAATTCTATGTTATTCCCGAGACCCTTACAATGATTTGGATGCATAATATGCCTTTATGTTGGCTTTATACAACCATAGAACTGTATTGTCCTATGATACAACTTATATTAAAAGAGTGACAGAAGAAAATGGGATTTTTGTTGCAAATTTTACTCTTTAGCATTTGCAAAGTTTTCTCAAAATTAGTCATGTTTCCTCATTTCTACATTGAAAACTAATCCTTTTAGCCAATTTTCTATACCATTTATAAATTCTACATGTATTATTGAGTCTCTCTGCAAAACATAAATAAGATCTAGGAACTTTCAATTTTTGGGTATACATCTGGAAAATGCCTAATGGCGCCATTATACTTGTAACACGGTACGGTACTATCAAATACGGTAAACTGAAAAACATAAAATGAACAAGAGGTCGCCAGGGCTCAGGAGCATGCCAGGGACGCCGGTGCATGGATGTAATATATTTCTTGATCATCCACACGGCGGGAAAATGTGGTTCTCCAAAAGTCCGCCAGGTGGCCTTTACCGGAGCTGGTTGTCGGTCGGAGCGAAACCAGCGAAACCAGCGAGGAGCGGGAAGCTGAGAGGATCGTCTGAAACGCGAAAGTGAGTAATTGAGGCTATCTCTCCATCCACGCCCGTCAAAATTGAAACGGGTGTCGATGATTTCTGTACTTACGCAGTTGTGTACAGCTGTCAGTACATCGTCCATGTTTTTGGAAAAAGTGGAATGTGTATGGACTAAACGGAATCCTCTTTTTTCACGGATAAAAATTGAATAAAAATGATTTTCATCCTAATATCACACCCTACTTTTGTCCTAAAATATGTCCAATTTTTAACACTAGATTTCCTATTGAATATCATTCATTTTGTTTCTACAAAGTAACCACAGATCTATGCGCCATTCCGCTTGCAAATAACCTATTTTCCGTCCTCCCATCATGCACTGCGCAGCGTCTTTCTTTACCGCCCAATGTCGACCTACGTCCGCGTCATCATTTTTGTAGCCGTCTTTTCGCGAGAAGTTTACCCTTTTGTAAGTATTTATCTCAATCACACCTCCATAATATATATATTTATGACATGTAGAACAAGCATAACCCTCAATTTGTACCTGACAAAAGTAGTACATATGAATATTTCGATCACAAATTTTTTTCAATCATGACGCCGCGTTATCAGCTATCGGCGCCATCTTGAAAATTCCCAAATAACACCGGCTGCCTCTGCAATAATGAAATGTACTTAATTTATACCACCAATTAATTGAAAAGCGTTGCAACAAGTCAGCCTCGTGTAAATAAGTGAAACATCGGGTGGTCTTTAGTTATATAATGTCACACCAGTAGGCGCCACCATAGTAAACCTAACAGGGTTTAAAATGAAGACAGCGGTCCAGGGGGGGGGGGGGGTAACTGGCATTGTTAAGTTCAGAAAATAAATTGTTGTGTACATTAGGCATTATCTTTTACCCAGTATCAACCATGGCGGACCGGCTCACCGCGTACGAGTGGGCGCAATTCATTGCCGATAGGAGAATTGCCTCCAGCCATGGCCTCCTGGGCGACGATGACGTCGCCATTCAATCAGCTGTAAGTTTCATTACATATTTAATGAAGTGAATCCTCTTTTTTCACGGATAAAAATTGAATACCAATGATTTTAATCCAAATATCACACCCTATTTTTGTCCTAAAATATGTCCAATTTTTAACACTAGATTTCCTATTGAATATCATTCAAGTTTAAATACATTGATGCATCCGCCCTTGTTAACGAACACACAATTAGATTGAAGAATAATTCTATTTTCATTGTATTTTCAGGCCTCCCGCCTCCGAGAAGCTGCAAACCATCCCCAGACCGACCGCCCACTGGCGTGGTGGATGGCGCAACGAAAGAGGAAACGCCACACATACCGCAGAAATCAACGAGCAAGTATGTACTATTTTTTCAAATTCTCAATTAAAACATGTCTATTGAAAACTGAACTTGGGTTTAAAAATTAACAAAAACAACATGTAAGCCTATCAAACCATATACTTTTTCCTTATTTTTACAAACTTTGTTTAAATGTTAATTCATTAAACTATTTTTGTTTAGCTCCTTCCTAATTATTTTTTTTTTGTTTTTTTTAAAGAGGCTGGCCTCTCCCCCCTATCTAACTCTGACACTGAAGTGGAGGAGGTCGCGGTAGGGGGCGAGGTCACTAGGCACGTGTGGGCCAATGTGGGTGAAGGCCTGCCACGTTGGCTTGAAGTCAACGTGCGAGCCGAGGCCTTCAGTTTCATAAAGATGGGGTGGTTGGACCTTGCGGTCCGACCCTCTAATTTCATGTGAGTTTAATTTAGCATTAAAACAGATGTTGATATGAGCATGTTTGTTAAGTAAAGCCAACAAAATGAAAGTCAGTCTAACATGGATAATAATTTTTAAAGAACAAGGTCTGTATAAAATAAGTATATTGAATAAAATATTTTATGATACTTCAATTGCACTTAACCTTAGAAAGTGTCTGACCCCCCAACTGCAATTCAGTTCCATTTAGTTTTCATATAGATGAATGTTGGCACATGTTTGTTTTATAGGACAATTTTAGGAACTAAATGAATGATACTCTGACATGGATAATATTATGTTACTTGCAAATAGAGTAGACTTATTGCAAAAATATAATGAATGTTGGTTTGCATTCTGTCTAACTTTGTATCGGAATAACATATATATTTGTACAATAGATTAATTGACCTCTGTTCAATTTTGTAGCCACCAGGAACGTGGCGGGCTGCTTCAGGGTCCAAGGGGGCGTGGCAGACCTCGCCTACGCACCATCCCCACTCAGCGCCACTTAGGCCGCGGAAGGGGTAGAGGATCTACCACTGCAGCCACCCCACTAGGCCGCGGAAGGGGTAGAAGTTCGACCAGTGCAGCCACCCCACGAGGCCGCGGAAGGGGTAGAACATCGACCAGTGCAGCCACCCCACTTCCCCGTACCACTTCAACTAGGAAAGCCGCCAAGAACATCTCCCAGCCTCCACATACATCCACAGTCTCTGCCGATCCACCTCGCCGCCCCACCTCCACCACCAAGAAAGTCGCCCTTCCACAGCCTTCCACTTCCAGCGGGCCAAAAACAAGAAGCAGCAGCACCACCACCACCACTACCACCAAGAAAGTCGCCCTGCCACACACTTCCACCGCAAGCGGGCCAAAAACACGCACCAGTACTAAGGCTCCTACCACCACTTCTGGCCCAAGTTTACGACCAAGAGATTCAAAGTCTGCACCCACCAAGACAAGTACTAGGCGATCTCCACGCCTTAACACTACGCCCTCACCTCTTACAGCCACTGCCACCACCACCACCACCACCACCGCCACCACCCCAACTTCCACCAAGCGACATAAAAAGTCTTCCCAAGTTTGGACAGATCCTCCGGCAAAAAGGCAACTTTCATCATCATCATCATCAGATGCTTTTGATTCCCCACCACCACAACCCATTTTCACACGCACTCGAGGCCGGTCCAGTGCCTCCACTTCTTTCCTTGTGCCGCCGCCAACCGCCTCCTCTAGTGAACCTTGTGCATCTACCTCTCAATCACAGCCTGTTTCCTCTTGTGCTCAACCTCAACCTGGACCATCCTCATGTAAACAAGAAGTATCGGCGGCTGCCAACACGCTCCTTTTGTTATCGAAGGCGAAGCATACAGAAACATCATCAAGTTCTTCATCTTCATCCTCACCTTCACACCGTAGTACGCCAGAATCGGAACATTCCCTTTGGGAGCCGCCAAAGGAAGACAACGATGACACTGATTTAGATCTTGACCTCGCGTTTTATACGTATTCCTCCGGCTACTTCAAATAAATAAATAATTTTAAGTATTTTTATCCATATGTAACAATTTATTGCTTTCAGGACTTTTTCTTTATCAGTAAAATAATTTAATTGTTTGCCTATATTTCTGTAGCTCAAACAGGACAACAGTGTACATGAGTATGGTATCCTAGCTAGGTTAGCTCTGCCATATGTAGAATGTATATTGTTCTCTTGTTTGTTGCAACTTAATTGAACAAAACAACTTTGTATATTTCCAAATTCTTACATATGTCATGATGGTGCAAGTTGTCATCATTTTCAGCATTTATCTGAAGTTCATCTTAATTTGTACGAGCTTGTACAACAGTGTTTCCTTAATAGTTAAGTGGTGGCAGTACCACCATGGGTTTGTTATCCAATGTAGATTTTCATATCACATAACTGTTTGTTTATTATATTGGTGGTGGCGGCGGCATTTTCTCTCCAAGTTTATCTTCATCAACATATCAAGTTTGTTGGAAGCTGTATTAATTAAATAGGTGGTGGCAGTGGCTGTTTTTCTGCAAAGTTCATTGTCATAAACAGTCAATGTTTTTATGAAAAAATAAGGTTTCTCTTGAGTGGGAAGTGGTATTTAATATATTATCCAAGTTAAAGAGTCTTCAATATCAGATGTGTAAATGTCAGGTGGTGGCAGTGGCATACTAAGAAAAAGTTAATTATGTACCCACAACTACCGAATGTAATCTTTGTAATATTTCCTTTGAAAGTTTGGTTTCCTATAAATATTTTGATGGAGGTTGTGGCGGCGGCGGCGACGTTTTTTTTTAAGTAAAGCTTTTCTATCAGCTTTGTTTAAACTTTTGCGCTATAATATTATGTTGTTCTCTTGGCGGTTGTGCCAGTGGGATACTAAGAAGAAGTTACTTATTTAACCACAACTATCTATTGTCATGTTTGAAGTTTTATCTTTCAAAGTTTGGTGTCCTATAAATATCTGGATGGAGGTGGTGGCGGCGGCGGCGGTTTTTTGCAAAGTAAAGCTTTTCTATCCGCTTTGTTTAGTAACCAAACTTTAGCGTTATAATAATATGTAGTTATCTTTGCGGTTTAAGGACATTTCATATTTTAAGTAAGCTGTAATCGCACTTGGATAAAAACTAAAACAAATGTATCCACACTAGTGGATGAAAATTATTTGTTTATCCGCATCTATTTGGTAAGATAATGTGAGTATAAGTAAGAATTACAAAGAACATAATTAAGTGTTGCACATTTGGAAGTGCGGTTTCAGATTTTATTAGAATTGGAACGTTTTTCTTTGAACTCTGCCTCTCCCTGTTGTAGGTTTGGGAGCGGGGTCATCACTGTCAGTAATTATCACTGTGGGTTTGGAAGACTTCGCGGGTCTCGCTGCTGTGTCTGTGGACCCCTCTCCACTTGTTGCCCCCTCTGCTGGTGCCGTTTTCTTAGGCCTACCGCGCCCTCGCCTGACGCCTGAGGTTTTCTTTTGAGGTGCAGCGGCCCTCTTGGTAGCAGCGCACGCACCAACAGCTGGTGTAGTATCTTCAAAATCAGAGTCTGACCATACATACGCTCCCCTACCATAGGGGTTACGGCGGGAGGGTGGGGTTTTTTGCACAGGCTTGGCAGTTGGGTTTGCCACTGACTTCTTCGTTACTAGTTTCACTGGTTCAAACCCTACTGGGCATGTACCATGCTTTTTCGTCTTTTTGGCTGCAAAAACAACATTAAAATATTTTAGATATGTTCAAAAAGAAAAACTAAAAACAGATATTTGGGTAAAGTTGTAATCAAAATTTATAAGGATGTTAATTTAGTTAAGTCTAAGTAGGTGAACTTCTCTTTTTCTTTATTTAGATCCATGTAATTTGAATTTGACCAACAATTTGCTAGTGTCTTACTATATCTGTGTAAGTATACTTAAACATATAATCACTGTTAAATAATTTTTACATGCTTTAACATTGTAAATGGTAATATATGCCGGTGTTGCTTGTAATATAGCATATTTACCTATGTACTTTGCCGGTGATTTCTGTGCTGGAGGGGGCACTGTGGAGGGACCAGCAACAGTGGCGGGGGGGCCACCCGCTGCAGCAGGTTTGGGTGGCGTTTTTTGTCTCTGTATGCCAGATCCACCAGCTACTGGGGAAATGTGGGCGGGGATAGCAATTGTAGATTTAGCAGTCTGTGCCTTTTTCCTGGCGCGTGTTACGGCAGGAGTGCTTGTGGCCTTTGGGAAGATGTCTGTCAGTGTTGTTTGGTGTAGAGGACGGCCAGGGTTGTTGGCTCCTTGGTCTGCTGGTGGCAGAACATGCCGACTCCGCCCCAGCCTTCTTCTGCTAGGTGGCCGATCTGGTGCCGTTGTGTGTGTTTCATGGTCAACTATTTGGCAGTCATCCTCTATGGAAATAAACAGATAAAATTGTAATCATCATACACATTTTAGGCATATATATTAGGCATATAACAGTAATGTATGTGGTAAATTGCAAGCAAATTCTTATTTTGGTGGGCAGCCCCTTAACTAGTTTTCTTATTTAAGTGTAATGTATGGCAATATACTTATTTTGAATTCCAGGTTTATATAGGTTGATAATAACTAACTAAAAATATAAGAAATTCATTTGAGATGTTTGGCCAGATGTATGTTTTTTGAAAGTGTGAAAAAACAGAATAATCATGTATGGAAAGTAGGGTGTAACTTAATAAATAATTGTTATTCTTACCAGATTCACTGTGTGATATTTTGTTTATAATCTCAGTAAGAATACAAACAAGCTCTGCATCGTACTGTGCATCTAGATAGGGGGAAAAACATTTACTAAATGAATACCATGAAGTTATTATGGGAAAAAAAATACGAAGGCAAGAGGTGGATGTCAGACTGAAATTTGTAAGATTTATTATCAAATACCTTGAGTTGATTGGCCTGCACGACGCTGCAAAGGGAGAGGTTTGGGTACATGACCAACAGAGGAGTCTGAATTGTCGTCCTTTTGGGGAGGGCTCAGCGTAGCCACCAGGGGAACAGCAGATTTTGTCGCCCAAAATCTTTTTGTTGGTTTGGCTTTCTTGCACTCTGAAATGAAAAGTGTAACGGGTGTTGGTAAAGTGATGGACATTATTTTTAACTGAGTAGATAATTGTTTGGAATAATAATAATCGAGATGTTTGTATTTTCAAACTAAGCGTAATGTTCTCTCCTCTAAATACAACTAAATGGTTTTTCTAATAATATTGTAGGCTTGCTACTCTATTATATAAACATAGTTCCATGTATTGAAGAAAAAAACATAAATATAATCCAATATTGATCCAATATTTATCCAATATTTATCCAAGTACATATGTACCTGTTACTTCACTAAGGGGAATACTAAGCTACATACATTGCTTTCAAAAGAGATGATTTCTATAGGAAATCAATGTTATTTTACTTTAATTCGACCCAACAGTCACAAAATACAGACCTTCCTTTGCACTCCCAGATGACGCGGTCAAGGGGGGGATGACGGCGGAGGGTGAAGGTCTCCCTTCGAACTGTGTTTCTGGGACCATTTCCTGGCTGTCGGTGTTTCCACTGCTCTCAGATGCATTGTCATCAGTCTCCTCTGCCAGTACTTGCACTCGTCTGCGAGCTCTCGAAGCTGTGCCAAGTTTGGCATAAAGTTGTGGGTCCACATAGCCTACCAAAACAATGATTGATTTGAAAATCATGAAACTTGCTGTTAGTTCTACATTTACTATTCATCTTCAAACCGCATACAACACTTATAAATATGATGACGCACTTACAATATCTGAAGTCAAATTAATTTCTATTTACAGTTGTAAATTTTCATAAGTTGTTCCTGTATATGAATGCAAGTTACTGAGTAGTACCTTCGAGTAGTTCCTGGGCCACATCACTGTCGCTGCTGGGCTGTAGAGGGACAAGGTCCCTAAATTGTCTCTTAGTGGCCGCAGCGGCTGCAGCCCCCTCAGAAGTGTTGACCATTTCACCTGTCTTCTGAACGGTTTGCTGGCCTGTTTCACCAAACAAAGGTGACAGACTGAGGGCTGCAACTTCTTGTGCCATGGTAGCAACTTCCGATTGTTGGGTTGCCGCTGCCCCCTCTTGCTGTGGTGTCTGCTGGGCTTGAGGTGGAGTGTCTGGCTCTGTGAAGTAACACAATGCGTTTGTTATTTTTTGTTTACACTGAAGACATTCATATTTCTGACATTTGCTTTGTATGTCATACTTAGGTTTAAAAAAAACATTACATTGCTTCATACCTTCTTCATTACACTGCTTCTTTCTTTGTGAATGATGTACTACAGACATTGAACACTTATCCGAATTATCACCCGCCCATATTTCAATGCTTACCTTCCTCAAGGCTCTGAGGGACTTCCTCATCGCTGTCGTAGCGAAGGATACTCTCGTTCTTGTACTGTACATGCTGGAAATATAGAGTTATCCATATTAGTGCTTTGAAGTTGGCAAGTGTCACCATACACAAAGTGGATCAAAATATGGAACATTTTTATCCGGCAAATAATTTTGTATATCACATTTTGAATGCTTTCTGCCGCACCAACTAGTACATATCCATAATTTATACAGGATTAATTACTATATTATTAGCTACAACCACTTGTCTTTTGACCTTTATTTACTCTCATTTCGTAACTTCTATATTACATATATATTTATGTCTACATATGTACATAGAATTACCTTCTCAGGTCCGCACCACGTAGGGAAGAGTGGCTTGGGCGCGTTGAGCAAGTGCTCTCCCTTGAGTGGATAGTAGAGTCGAACCAGCCTGAAGAACTCCGGGATTTGTTTGTCAGTCGGTGTCCTGTTCCTCCACAAAACTTCTGCCAAGTGACCCTCGAAGTTCCCCAGACTGGTTCCATTCATCCTTTTGAAGTGGCGCTGTAAAACAAAAAGTTGCAATAAATATCACATGTACATAAGTTTAGCTGAAAAACAAACTGGCTGAAAATATGTATTAATTTTATCCGTCATACATATATTGCTGTATGTGTATTTTTTTGCTTTTCTACTGCCAAAACAACTTCATATATTGTATTATTGAAATGATTGCACTTTTTATCCTTCTATATTAACAATAACCGCCAATTTTACTCACCTTTGCGTGTTTCCACGCCCCTTCTATTCGGTTGGTGTTGACATTGACAATGTCCCCGGTCTCCTCATTGCGGTACAGAGCTTTGAATGCATATTTATGCTGCACCACAAAATGCTTGAATCCCATCTTAGATAGCCCGTTGTAACCTTTCCAAGCATCTGTGTATATTGTGGCACCGTTCTTCACATACTTTGCTATCAACGGGCCCAGCGTTTCAGCGCTGCGGTCGTCGACGGGAAACAAGAGGAGCCGACCCGTGTCACGCTCAACCAGCCCGACAATCCACACCTTCACTCCAACCTTCGGATTGCCCCGGTGGTACTTCACCCTTCGACCAAATAGACTCTCGTCTATCTCCACAGTACCCTCAAGTTTGCTCTCCAACAAGGAATCTGTGACCCATTGCATAAGAACGTCTCTCACATACTGTGCCCAGTCAACGGCCGTATTTCCGTATGCCAGGCTACTAACCTTGGCGCATTGGGCAAGGCTAGACCCTTCCAGATAAGTCATGATAAAATTCATGACGTCCTGGGCATACTTCTGACTACCAGAGAAAAACGACCATTTACGGACTGTCACTTCGTGGTTACTATTCTTGCGGCAACGCCATTGAAGGCCGTCGATGGCGCGTTTACGCACCATCAGGTCACAGGGCACATGGCAATGAGTACAGGTCATAGCCGGTGCAAGCAAATGCTGGGCCATCATCCAACGTATAAATACGGTTGGATCTACCATGAGGAGTGAAAACCTATTGTAGGGATTCACTAGGTCCTCCATGGTGATGTCGGAAGGGTCGAAGGTTTTGAAAACTCCTGTCTTCCTTGTTGCCCAAGGGGAGTTTTCATTTACTTTACAGGGGCCTTTGCGAGCCATGTCTTCACAGTGTAAAGTGTGGGACAACCAACAGACCTACTCACTGGGCCAAATTTGTTTCTGCGTTTCTTGGCTTTTTGGGCAGTTTCACCTTCCCTCTCTGGGCAAAGGACTTTATTTCTTTCCTTAGCTGGCGGAGACCAACCACAACTTTGTTATATTGGCCGACCGTGGACCTCAAACAGACTGTCAGGGACTGAGTTTTATAAGGCCAACCGTGCACCTTAGTAAGGTTATAAAACCTTATATTTCTTTCTGAACAACTTTTGTTCTAAGGCCAACCGAGGACCTTGGTAACTTTCTGATCTTTGTCACAGTGAGACAAACCTAGGGGGCTATTGACTCAACTGTTGTGTTAAGGCCAACCGAGGACCTTGGTAACTTTCTGATCTCTGTCACTGTGAGACAAACCGAGGGGATCTATTGATTCAACTGAGCTCTGACTTAGAACCGCACCAACCAACCAACCAATCTGCTATCTGGGACAGCTAGGCATGTCGAAATGCGATTTGTCTTCAGAAACCACAGCCTTTTATAGTTCTCAATGGACCATGTGACCATGCAGCCCACGTGATATACCACGGGATCCAAAAATGACCTTATCATTGGTTTTTCATACCACATGACCATAATCTTGTCTTCTCATTGGATCCCAGGGTTAAACGTCATAGGTGGTGCCAACGTGGACCCCTTTCTATTTTAGAGAAACTAATGATATTCATAGAAATTTAAATATTCCACTGGATCTTCTGATCCAATCCTCAATGCAAATGAGGGGACCATCTCAAAAGCAACAACGATTCAAGCTTGTTCCACTGCAAAAATACTATTTATAGTAAGGTCCCAGGGTACACAAATGCATTACCTATGTCTTTATCTATTGCTACAGTTTTAGATCTCTTAAAGAACTTATTATTGGTACCGTTTTCATTATAAACAGGTAGTCGGATAAAAATATTATAATTTTATCAGTGCGCTCAGCTAGAATTTGTTTCACTACAGACGTGTTAATTGAAAACTTGACAAAAAGGTATACAATTACATAAAATAATTATAATAATTCATGTGAAAACACTAACATTGGACCAAATTTTGGAAGAATTAATACCGTTTTACTTCACCACTAACAGTCTCGTACCTGCCCTGACTTACATTGTAAGCATACAGCCCCTGGTAGCGCCCCTCCTCAAAATATCGGAAAAGGGCCTGTAAGTGCAGATATCGACTGTTTGTGGGGTGGTCAATAGCATTACAAAGAATCAACCAGTCTAAAAAGACAATTGGATTTAATCCATTGACCCATACAAAAACTGCCAAACGGATACGGCCCCAATGATTGAGGTTTAAACCCCAAAACAAACGCCTTATAGCGTGAGGCCAAAGAGATGCCGGCCCAATTATATCTTGGATATCCATCCAAAGTTGATATATGGGACAACGCGGCATCTCTGTTACCTCCTTTCTTTTTCACAATATATTACTACAAATAACAAAAAACTATCTTACGCTTGGGTAACGATATACAAGATGCGGTTGTCGGCTCAAGGTTAGGGCTATCAAGTGACCATATAGTAATAGTATAGGCCACAGCAAAAAAAAAGGCAATATATAATGTTCAGAATAAATTTGTAAGTTGGTTGTACACTAACATACATTTTGAATTAACATCTAAACAACGCTTGAAAATAAATACAAGCAAAGGTGTTGCTCTAATTATATATATTTTTGTCCGCATTGCCCTATATTGAATCAAGAAACAATATAAAAGGTTGCATGGTTACAATATATGTGGCCTTATTATTGAAGAAGTTCAAAACGGTGCTAGAGGGGGAAGGGGGAAGGGTGGATCAGTCCCCAGATACAAAGAGCAGTGCCAACGGGCCTACTAATGAATATGCATAGGTCCTGCCACGCGACCGACCGGTTGAGCGCTTTCAGTTATGTAACATCATGAGAGGTCGGGCGGTCAAGCGGTAAAAGCCCTAAGTATCTGTGAAAATTAGTTGAACGCAAACATTGCAGATGAAGGACAGAGAGAAGGGAAGTAAAATGAATATGTATGAAGTGTCAGAGTTGGGAGGTGGAGTGGGGGGTATTTAAGAAGGCCTAGGCCAAACCAATTAGGGGTTTAGTTTGGATTTACGGGCATGATTAAAGAGACCCTTTTCTTGGTTGTAAGTATCCACATAAGGGTGTGTATATAGAGACCCTTCTTACTGTTGAAAGTATACATAAAAGGGTTTGTATATAGAGACCCGTGAAATTGGAATTCAACTGTCAGTATCTTTATCTTTACCCCAAAATATATAACCAAGCCCCTTTTTTTTTTTTCTAGTCCCCAAAGAAGACCCTTTAGTATGTAGGGGGATCCCATCCCCCATGCAGTTTTAGATTTCTTGGAGTATTTGGTGAAATATATAATTTATGGTGGACTTTGGTTTTTACTGTTTGTTTTTGTAGTAGGAAAGTGTCTTCCATATATATATACTCTCGATTGAGACCCGTTTCAAGTGTTGGAGGTATAGGAAAACGGGTCCGTATCGAGAGTATATAGTACTCTTGATCGAGCCCCGTTTCAAATGTTGGTAAATTGGGTGAAGATGTACATCTTGAAATGTCTGTTTAGATGAAAATTTAACGAATTGAAGGGCAAGTTCTCACGATAAAACAGGTGTAAAATAATCGGATGAAAATCGTGGATGGAAAAAGGACAAAAGTCAAGGGTGTGTGTCGTTCCGTTTATTTGTTGCACGATCCATCTTTTCCTATTCCATCATCGAGACCCGTACTAAACTTCGACGGGTGTGGATGGAGAGATAGCCGTAATTGAGCTGCTAAAAGTCATTAATCAAGTATATTTACATTCTAAAATAGTTTTATTTTACCATGGCGAGTATCTATAAACCAGAAAAAGACTTTTAAAGTCTCAGATTGGTGTTCAAAGCCAAAGTTGAGTCGTCGACGAGCAGGTGGCCGAGCCGGGATTTTCGTTTCGTGGGAGACGAGACGGCTCGATCTCAGATCTTCGATCTTCAGATCTTCGTTTCTTTATTTACGGACTGTCTGTGTAATTCTGGGCTCGAAACTCACTTTTGGTTTGTTTGTTTTTTTTTTTTTTTTTTCCAGCAGCAACAACGAGTCTTGTAAGTTATATCCATGTTTTAGATAAGAAGATTCCTCGGCCGTCCAGCCGATTTTTCGGCGTGACTGATCCGAAATTTTCGGGCATTTTAATTTTTTTGGACAAGTCGGTCCACACCATACTCCACGTCGCTTCAGATTCCCGTGTAATCATTACTTGGGGAATGTGAAGCGCCCAAGGAGTATGGGTCCACACGAGAGATAGATCTAACCAGATCTAGACAAAGTATCCGTCTCCCTAATCGTAGTTTTGAGGGAAATGGCAAAATTGGCTCGTCACTTTCACCCTTCCCTAAAGTTAAACGATTGCAACTTGATCTTGATTCTCGGAATGATTTCTCCAGCACTAGATCTAGTCTAACTTGTTAGTGTCTGGTCGAGATTGACGGATCCTGGACCTGGATGTCCTCAGTTTCAACAGGTTTTTACCTGCCAAAAAATTGATAATTGGGGGACCAAGATTTAGATACCCAGCGGACCAAGTTCTTCAGTATTCGTCCAAACACTGATTAAATTTATTAATAGCACTAAAATTAATCATTTATTTCAACAGCTTAATCTATCTAACCGACATTTTGAGTGGGTGTGGATGACGAGAAAATGGTTCTGGGAAGGTTAGGTTAGCTCACCTGACAGACTTAAATCCAAGAATGCCTTAGTCTATTTGTGTTTTTAAAAAAAGAAAGGAAGAAAAAGAAATTCGACCTATAGAACTTACCCTAACTGTTAGCCAAACTCGATTTTTGTTTGCTTTGTCTTACCACAATTCCTCAAGAACTAAGATTGCTAAGATTTTAAAGATTGCGAGCACAAATCTTTGGACTCCCAAAATAATAGTTGTGTTCAGGTAACAGGTAAAAAAAAAAAAAAAAAAAAAAAAAGGGTAGGTAGGTCGACATTTTCTTTTTACAATTTTTTTTTTACTAACCAACCAAAGAGACCCGGGCAGTGTTGGAAATAAATAAAAAAAAAAAAACTTCCAAATATCCCCTAAAACACTTTATCATCTAAAAAATACATGTCCTGAGCATCTATGGACTGTTTATAATTTTCCATGCTATTTTAGGTCAATTCTTTTGGATTTTGAAAAAAATGTATATTAATAGGGCCCAAAATTTAGGGTAGGTAGAGTAGTTACCTTAAAGGAAACCTTGCACATAATTAAGGGGTAGATATTTGTCAATGAAATTCTTTGAGCATGAAATATGCATCAAGAACTAATAATGCTAAAACTATTTTAAGGATATTCCAGATGTAGCCAGTGTTGTGGGACTTTGATATTTGGTCTATTTTAATGGTTTTTAAGGGAAATCCCCTAATTTGTGACGTAGCAAGGACTCTAATTGGGATTCCCCAGCTTTCAATAAAGGGAATCCCCAACTCTCAATAGTGTATAGAAAGGAACTTTAGCTGTATGATTAAATTTTTAGATTAGGCCCTGTACAGGCTATGGACACTTGTATCTTTTACTTGCCTAAATTCATTCTATTACCAGGGATTCCCAAGATATTTTGAAAGGGATTCCCCTTCATTATGACGTAGCAAGGACAGAACTAAAAGCCCAGAAATAAGGGAATTCCCAAATTTTGTTTAATTTCCTTTCTAATTCACTGATACTTCAATATTTTCCAATTTTTTCGTTTGCAATATTTCTAGAAGACCAAATAGCAGTTAGTTGAATAAAAAATACGTTGTTGAAAAATTATGTGCAAGGAACCCTTTAACATCAATTCATTTATTTTTCGGCCTTGTGCTATGAATACGTGTACAATTTATAGCATGAAACCTGATTCGGTGACATGTACTTTTTTTGACATATTCGAGTTCTTCACATTCTAATCTATAGCAGTACCAATTTTCATAACTGTACGCGCATTTTGATTTCATGGATGCATCACCTTAATGTCTTTTTCCATGGTACATTTTATCATTATCACGCTAAAATGTTTTTGTTAAACTTCTTAGATTTGTCAGAAATACTCAATAGTCACTGACAAGAAGATGTTTTTCTCTGATATAAGATTGATTCCCCTTTTCCTTGATTTTCTCAAAAAGAGATGAAAATTACCCGAAAATTTGGAGAGAGAAAATATTAGGTCACATGGCCTAAGCCACATACCCCAATAATAATCATTTGTTTACTTAAAATCTATTGGTAACTCACCTTGGATAATAAGCTTCCGTTGCTTATACTAAATTGTTAACTAGTGGTAACTGCCCAGCCAAAACTGGAGATGTTACATATGTACATCAGAGTCAACAACGTCAAAATTGCGTAACGCAAAGGTTTTGAAAAAAAAGACCTTTGTGGACACTTGCAAAATGATCTGAAGTTTTGGTATCTTAACAAACAAGGTCAGTGAAATAATATTTATTATTTGATCATGAAATATTTATCTTTTTTGATTTTTTCATTTGTAGGTTCCTTTATTACAACAGAGACGTTATGGAATCCCCGAGGGGTCCAACTGGTCCACCATGTGGCTGCGGCCACTTATGTTCACGGGCACATGGCACTGGGGCCTGTCCCTGCCGGGCTCGCGGGGACCGATGCCAGTATCGGTGTCAGTGTGGCACATCACTGAAGAGCTGCCGTAACAGTGGCAGTGGCTCTAATAACAGTACCCCCACCAGCAGCAGCAGGCCTAAGCCGGTCAGGTCAGCAGGCAAGGCGCACAGTCAGCCAAGGAGGTCGTCCGACGAGGGGGGCTTCTGCAGTCATTCCTTCCCCTTTAATGTGAGTAAAATACCTGGAATGTAAAAAGTTAGAAATTAAACTTTTCATGTGTGTATGGATCAGAAAATCACCCTCCTTGTGGTTGAATGAAATGATAACATTGGCAGATTTCCTAAAAACGGAATGCCGCACTTTTTCAAAATGTTCAGGTCATTTTCATGATCAATACATATCCGATAAGAACGTATTTTTTCTATAGGTGTTAGGGGACATTATAATTCTCCGATAAAAAGCGAAAAATATTGGACATTTTATGGAATAATTTCACACATAACTATTTTTATAGACTACTATGGCCATGAAATAAACCTATTAATTAGCTTAATTTGCTGCGTATGATTAAGGTATATATTCATCAACTTCAACTCTAGTTCTAACCAAACAATACCTGAAAAGAAATGGATTAAATCATCGACATCCTAGGCATAAATGTTAGTGCATCATTGCAGCGTCCAATTTGCATCAGTGTAAATGTGGCAGGAGGGGTTACAAGGAGTTAATGTTTCCCTGTGGGGAAAAAACCTAGATACAATTGAACATGAAGTACTTGGTAAGATAAGGTAATTGGTAGTTCAGTATATCAGGCCTCAAAGCGGGACTTTTAAAACCCTTTGTTTTTTTTTTGCCCTTTTGACCTTTAAAACCTTTATTTTCCTCTCAAAGACCTTTAGTGACCTTTTTTTTTCATTTGAAGTGACTGATAAGTATAAAAACTTGTAAGAAGGATAACAAATTCCTGAAGAATCTGACCTGAACACAGGAAATGATTGAGAATCTGTGAAAAATAATGTATTTCAAGGGTAATATGACTCATTTAAATGTATAATGAGTGACATTTGTGCATTTCAAAATATTCTGACCGAATCATCGTGGAAAGTATTCTTGAAATTGTGAGTGGAGTTTCTAAGGAATACAGGTTTGAAACGCTAACGTTTTGCTAATCTGGTTTAGATATAAAAAGGGTCATTACTAGGACCTACTTGCAATTCTAAGTACAAGGAGCTGTACAAACCAACGGAAAGTGATTAGGCAACCATACCCACCCTTACCTATAGCCTTGGACAGGATGCCGTTTATTTCAAACCAAAAGTCAAATAAACGTTGAATCCTTTGAAGGTAGTAACACCAAGCACAAAGGAACAATAAAACATTATGGGTTTTGTCTAATTTCATCATGAAATAACTTAAAATTATGATTTTTAAATGACCTTTTTTTCTATTACCCGACCTTTATTTTCCTAAATGTGGCCTTTTAAAGGGACTTTTTTTTTCATGATCCCCACTTTGAGGCCTGGTATATTGATATTGATTAGTGGTAATGTTAGGGCTGCACCATGTGCTCATAGTGTATTTAAACGTAAAATGGCGCACTGTCAAATTATGCACCCATGGAACATATTATATGATAAAGGATTTTAAAATGATGGTGTATTTCTATGAAAATACGTCTCATTTACTTTGTTAAACGAGGAGTGCATCATTGTTGTATCAAAAGAAATTGTAATGTTGGGCCTAAAAGAAATTGTTCAGGTAACCCAAATGTCCTAATTTTGTGGCTGTATGTTAATGGCGAAAATCTTTTGATATTTGATAATGAAAATCACTTAACAGGAAATATTTGATCAAAAGCTTATTTCAGACCCTGGAAATTGATGTACAGACTGTCTGGTTTGAATTCTTGCATTTCGCCTGACTGCCTGCTTGTCTATGTATTTCAGGGCTCATCCAAATCAGTCCACCTGCGCCAGACCGGTAAAGAGCATTACAGGGCAGCCTTTGAGCCCAACATCGAACTAGAGGACAGCAAAGGTGAACTCGAGAAGGCTCTGCGGTGCTTCCAACAAGCGCTGATTGAAGCGGACACACCGGACGAAATGTCCTCAGCTGCGCAGAACATTGGCTTCTCCGCCTGGAAGCTGGCATTGGTTCAGAAACACCTGGAAGAACCTCTGACCGCCATCTCTAACTCTTTCCAGCTCTCCCTTGCAAACTTTCAGAAGGCGATTAACTTCGGTGGTCCCAGAGGAGCAGACTGGGTGTCTGGCATCAAAGACAGTGAGTCGAGGTGCTTGGAGTCGGCCATCGACATTGCCTCGGAAACTTTAAAGGGCGCACAGAGGGCTCGGTTTCTTGAAGAACTTCTTACCAAGTTTGAAGGTAACAAGCTCAAAGCAATGTGCTTCTTGGCCATTGCTAAAGCCCTGTTTTATGCTGCTTTAGAGGCCCTAGAGTGTGAGGACAGCTACAAAACAGCCTTGTCGCTCCTTCACGACTGCCACTACCCACTCGAGGAAGCGGCTAGGCTCCACCACGGAGACTTCTACCATGACTCCAATGTCAGCGAGCTGCGAAAAGATATTGTCACCAATTTGTCTATTGCGGAGTCAATTCAGGCTCGGAAAATAGGTAAGTTGAACAGGAGAGAGAGATATAGAATTCAAGATGTTTTAAAATCAGCAGGGTTCGGAATTAACATCAGCCCGTCAGCCCCAGGCTGATAGTTTTGAATCAGGGCTGACAAATTTTGAGAAAATTACATTAAAATCAGCCCTGATTTTTCACACTTGCAGTAGGCTTTAATATGTCCGGGCTGACAGCCTGAAAAGTTAATTTCGACCCCTGAATCAGGGATAGACAACACCATCATGGAGTGGTGAATTCGTGGTGCTCCCGTTCTTCTGTAGATTACATTTACTTAGAAAAAGAAAAACATAGGGGCCTTCAATTTAGTAAGTACGCACATTTTCAAAAATCTCAAACCCCCCTTGATAAAAAAAAACTCATTGGTTTTGTACTGGAACATACACACATTTTCAAAAATTTCAGCCCCCCCACCCCTCCCTTGATGCGTACATACTTAGTCAGTGTCCGAAAATAAGGGTGCACCCTGCACCCGAGGTGCATGATTTTGCAGCAGGGTGCATGCTTTTTAAAAGTATGCACCCGGCAGATGCACACATTTTTGAGAGAATAGATAGCCTTTTATCAGTGAGGGTGCTTGGAAAGGCTCCCGGGTGCATAGTTTTAAAAGCTATGCACCCGGCGTGTGCATGAATTTAAACCTTAATTTCGGACACTGTTAGTTAATGGAAGGCCCCATATGTGATACATGAACTGGAATCTTCCTAGGTGTGTAGGATGCGAGGTTCCCGCACCAGGAATTTAATTCCCGCATTTATATAGGATGACCTGGAGGGAGGCATTCCCGAATTAAGATTAAAGAAACTTGATAAAATATAGTCAGAAGGCCCAGGGTTTTCAAGAAATGACCACCTAGGAATAAGCAAAATCGGGCTTTTGATACTTGATGAATGATAGGCAATTAAAACTCATACCTTGAGTTCTTATAATTTAAAAAATATTACAGCCTAATGTAGAAAAGTGGGTTTCCCATTTGTAATACCAGCCCTAAACTTAATGTTATGAAAAGATATATGTCTGACATACACAAGTTTATCATTGTATATTTGTATATTCATTGTTGTACACGAAAATTTACCCTACTTGGGCTAGAAAGCACACCACACACCCGGCCTTTGATGCAGGAGGGGGGACCAGGGTGGGGGGCTCCTGTTGGGGCTCCCTGCCTCAGTATCCCCTGCTTGTCGTAGGAGGTGACTAAAAGGGAACCCTGTGCCCCCAACAGGGTCATCAAAGGCCGGGTGTGTGGTGTGCATTCTATGGGACATTGCACATTAAAGACCCCTTGCCACTCTTCGAAAAGAATAGGGTATCAAACCCGGTGGCGGGTTTCTCCTAAATCATATCATAGATTCAGTCACCGCCCTTGTGGCGTAAAAATGGCTGAAAAGTTTAACTGTGTGTAGTACGGTAAAAGAACACAAAAGGGCTGGCTGGACGTTAAACTAACCCAACAAATAAATTGTAAAGACGAATTAATCCTAAAGAAGGAGCCCGAGATCGAGGAGGATCTGGACAGGGTGTGGGCCGCCATCGAATGATAACAATCGCCTCACCAGTGTCCGAAATTAAGGATTTCCGCTATGCACCCGCCGGGTGCAGGGGCCAAAAAACTGCACCCGGCAATATTTCTTGCATTCTCTATTAAATAAGATCATAATGCCCAGAAAAAGGTATGCACATCCGGGTGCACAGTTCTAAAATCCATGCACCCGGCATCAAAATCATGCACCTCGGGTGCAGCGTGCACCCTTAATTTCGGACACTGTCTCACCCATTGACTGGCTCTGTTGTCTGTGTGTAGGTGATGGGATCCTGAAGAAGGCGCTGGAGAACGAGGAGGACCTGAGCCTGGACCAAGTATGGGCCGCTGTTGACTGGTACAAGGAGGCCATCCTGCTCACCCGCGAGAAGCAGGTGCGTTAAGCTTTCAAAAAGTTGTTGTCTTAAGGTCAGGGCCGTAGCCAGGGGGGTTCAGGAGGTTCATACGAAACACACACACACCCCTTGGACGAACCCTCCATGAGATCAAAAATATATTTTCCACCATGGAAAAATGATGACAGGGTCATATTTTTCTTCTGAAACATATTTAGAATATGTTTTTCTAAAATATGACCATATGGTACCTACAAATAAAAAAAATGACATATTTTAGCCCTTTTAGTGCCCCCCACCTGAAAAATAGCCATTAGGCAAAAGAAAAACCTGAAAAATGCTGGCTATGGGCCGGTTAAGGTATCCTGACCTACCCCATATTTATTTTGAAGATTTCCTTCTTTTCCCCCCCCCCCCCCCCCCCCCCCCATCATTTTACGAAAATTCAATAAAAAATAACCCTATTGGCCTTTTTTGTGTGGCCTTTGATTTCTGAACACGACTTTTTCTTTTTCTTTGGATTGTAAAATCGCAAAGTTGTTAACAAAGGAAAACACATACCACTTGTATATATTAGTATTGCACAATCAAATCCACCAACTTGTTTTTCAATTTTACTTTAAATGAATTGGTATTTGGCAAATTTCTAATTTCAACATATAATATTGTTCGTTCCATAATTTAGCACCTCTATACAAGTAATACTAAATATATAAATACTTCTTGATCACAAAGATCAAATTCCTACATTTTCATCAGTTAGCAGTAGCATCCCTGATATTATATCAGGGTCCCAACAGCACAGGGAAAACAAAAAAGAACAAAGAAATTCCCTGACAGGGAAAACAAGAGGGAATTTGCAAATTTTGCCAAAATGGCAGATTTTGCCAGATTCTGAAATTCCTGATTCTCAAAATATTAGGGATTTGACTTTTTTTTTTATTGTGTTTTCTTTTTCTTTTCTGCATACAGAGGCTTTTATATTTGAACAACTTAGTCCATATGACACGGAAAAATTGCCATGGGACAGGGAAATCTCGGGGAAAACACGGAATTTGAAAATGGAAATTGCGTTGGGACCCTGATATATAATATACACTTCTTGATAGATGTAAAATTGTGACAGTTCATTGTGTTCCTACTAGTTGGAGTATGAGGCGGCAGCCCTCAGCCGCCTAGGGTCCGTCTACTACAAGGTCCTCAAGCTGAAGAAACGCGCCAAGGAGAACTTCATGAAATGTATGCAACTGGCGCTCGCACTGGCCCCCAAGTCACCAGAAAACGAAGGTCAGGTTCAGGAAAACGGCTTTAGTCCTTCCAAGGGGTCATAACGTACCTATATTTTCCTATATATTTTTTGGCACTCCTATATTTTGCAAAAAAAAAAAAACCTATATTTTTCTCAGAAAGTGCGATTTACTGCACATAAAGTAACCTCAAATCTCCAAAAGACTTTCCCCGTCTTTGCCGTAAACACATTGACTTTCACGTTAAACACATTTTCTCCCATTCTGTATACTTCTAATAATGTTCGAAATCAAAATGTGAAACTAAAAAAAAATGTACTGCATGATAAATTCATAAAACCAGCAAAAGCACATACATGTATTTATATAGCTGCGCGAAATGAAACATGCTAGCACCATGTAAAATGCGGTGCTAACCAAATGGTTAGAAAGACCTCAAAAACAGAAGAGCGAATCTATTTCTCTTGATATAAACGTAGATACGCTGATTGTCACAACGTTCTGTAAAGGCACATCACAAGCACAACGTCACTAGGCCTAGGGGTGGAGCCCTTAACATTCACAACAATGGACGATACCGTCACTTTAATACGAGCTAACAAAATTCGTTTCAGCCTGGTTCAAGGAGTGCAGGGAGGCCCTGGACACGATGCAGAGACAGTACCTGCAGTCGGAGGAGGTGCAGAAACAGATGGAGCGGGAGAAGTACATGGGGGAGCTCAAGGAGGAGATGAAAGGTAAATATACGCCCCCCCCCCCCCCCCCCCCACACACACACACACACACACACACACAAAGGAAAAAGAAAAAATAAACAACCACTGAAAAATGAGGGGGTAGGAGTCTGTTCTGGGCAGCCGACCAGCGATACCTGTATGCAGGTGTAACGCCGGGAACATGCGGGGAACTGGTACCTGGCGTTTGTGATAAGAGGAGCCTGCTGGTCGGCGGCCCAGATCGGTCCCTGGCCCCTCTTTGAGGTATTTTGGGTATTTACACTATGGTAATACTATGGTAATAATTAATGGGAAAGACCACACAAGCCTCCATTATTAATATTAACTAGCCACAACATGACATCTAATTGGAACGATCAGAAAACCAAACTCTTGGACTCTTGACATCCCTATTAAAGTATTTGCGGACACCGCACACTCTATACGGCCTGAAGAGGTATTGCACCGAAACAGTCTTTTTGGGTTTATTCCTAATATGGGCACACTCCCAAACAAGAATATCTGACCAATCAGTGTCCAGATTGAAAATGAGGCTACTGGTCTTTGTAGTTACTTGAATGAATCCATCCATTGTTGTGGTAGCTGTCGAGTTACAGACCCCCTCGCGTACACCTATACTATGGTAATTCGATACCCTGTTATTTTTCGCCCCGCGAAACCACGAGATCAAAGCATTTCCAGCGAAATTCTCTAATGGACAGCTGTCGGACTTGCACGTATGGGATTTTGCAGACTCGCCGGGAACATCCAGCAATTTCTCAGAAAACTGGTGCCTGCCTACCTTACATATAATTTTCTCCATACTTCTATTATTGCGGGAACCAGCTATCCATGTCTTGTCAGTTGATATTTCCAGTAAAATCAGTGAGAATTTACAGCGTATTCCCGGTAAAATGAGTTTGACGCGTTAAATCCCGCGCGTTACGTGACAGGTGATGGCCCTACCCTCCTCAGAAAACATATATAATCCGATAGAATTGATCGATTTCCTATCTGATATGGATCGTATATGATGTTTAAGGTCCTATAACACCATAACTTGATCATTTTTATTGATATCTGACCAAATAAGACCAGAAATCCGATTGTCACACGACATGGTAAGCCTGTGGTTTGGGGCTCGTCAAGTAACATGCAGCAGCCTCGCTTTCGATCAGAGGAGAAAGGATCTGGGTCAATGTCTGAATATTCATCAACTTTGCAGGCCTATTTTACCATGAAATCAGTCGTTCTTATGGGTCAAATATATATACCGTAAAACCCCTAATTTAAGCCGCGGCTTAAATAAGGGTTAGTTCTAGAAATGAGTACCAATGAGGCTTCAACATTAAGGGTGTGGCTTAAATTAGGGTTTTACACAGCCTTGAATGCAATGGCAATGATGAAAATGTATTGTGAAAAAATGGCTCAAGAAAAACCCAATAGTTAGGGTGCAGCTTATATTAGGGGTTTTACGGTAGAGGTAGATTTGGACACATAGATAAGCATCCCACTGTCCCAGAATCGAAATAATGCGAAATAACGCGTCAAAATGCGAGAAATCATCGCACTATTTTCTTGCAATTCCTTTGCGTCCACCCAGTGACAAATCTGGGTCAGACCGCCCGGTGCAGGCCGGGAGGCTGGACCGTTACGGCGGGAGCTCTCTCTTTCCAGCCTGTACACCTGGATTACCGCACTATCTGATGCTTTCAATATATATATTTAGACATCTGGACCTTAAAAGTCTTAAAAGGTCTTAAATTGTTTTTTTTCAAGTTTAAGGCCTTAGAAAGGATCTGATTTGAAATTGAATAGCAAATGATGGGTTTAGGGTTTGTCGCTGTTTTGTCGATGCATTCATACATCAAACATTACGGGAAGAAATTTGTCTTTACCGGTAAGTAAATAAGTCTTAAATTTTTTGAATTTTGGTCACAATCACGCCATTTGTTGATGCGCACATGAGCCGCGCAGCCTGCAGTGTTGGTGTGCAGTGGAGCGTGACGACCAGTGACTCTGCTTAGGTGGCTGTGGGAGTGGGGGGAGGTGCAGTGCAGTAATGGCTGTTACTTTTTTAATATTTATTCAATCTTGACACAGTAAGCAGAAACACAATCCTTATGATGTAGGGAACAATATTATAACATAATAATTCAGGATGTTTAGGATTTTGATAGGTTAAGGGACCATTAAAACAAATAGACCAGGTGGGTAAATTCCAGAATTTCAGGTAGATAATCAATTTTTCTGGCTAAATTCATGCGGTGACCCCATGTTTTCTTTGTTCAAAATGAAAGCTAACAGTTCAACGCACATTATGTGTCATTTTTTATTGATTTTTCAACTTTGATTTTTTGTGTATGGACTTTCTTGTCAGAAATGTGATTTTTATACAAAATTGATTTGTAAGGAAAATAGATCGAAATGCAATTAAAAAATCTTATTTTTTTTCCAGGCCATGCATAAAGTCTGTGAACATGTGTCTTAGCTTTAGATTTGAGTGATTAGATTGTTTATTTGAGGATTAGTATGACAATTTTCACTAAAGTAGTACCCATGAATATGGTTCTACAAAACCTTAGTTTTGAAGGAATTATGCTCATGTTATTCCCCCTATAGATAAAAAGTTAACATGGTGACCCTCTAAAAAAAAATCCATTTTTGGACTCTAAACATATTTATAGTTTCAACAAAATCTCAACTTTAGATCTATAATGGCGCCATTGCCCTTAAGTATATTTTAAAAAGGTCTTAAACTGATTTTGCAAAAGCGTGGGCACCATGGAGGTTTCTATCTGTTTTTAAGCAATGTTATCATTTTTCCGCAGAAATGACTTCCCATGACTTACATACCTGTAATCTATGACCCAGGTGGCGCCCTGAATAGCCTCAAGTACCTTTAATGCTCACTAATCTATACAATGATTAACTCAAAAAAAGTTTCCCTACAATACTTTAGCATAAAATGGATTTTTTTGTGGGTTTTTAGCGTCAGTTTTAGGGAATATTTGATCATGGTGAACCAGTGTGTTCTTTATCTTAAAATGTTTACTGTGGTCCTTGCTAGATATGGAGGGCTTGTAAATGTAATATAGATATTATAGAAATTTATTTTCTAGATTGGCAAACACAGTATTTTCCCCATTTCCAGTCATTTTTTTTAGGTGCTAATATCTTGTAATCAGGGATGTAAATTTTCCGATCTTTGTCGGATTTCCGACTTTTTCTCTCCAGGGCCCCCAAAAATCTGTTTCAAAATTTCATGTTTAGAAGACATTTCACAACATTTAATGACACTATAAAATTTATTATCGCCATTTCCGACTTTTTCACTGTCCCCAACTTACAGCCCTGCGTAATGGAAGTGGTCACATAGTTTTTAGTTTCATAAAAGTTAATATGTATTCATCTTACATATGTCACTGTTTGATACTTTTATTTTATAATGCTTATATTTTTTATACATAAGTAATAATACACAAGTGTGATAATTTTGTTGTGGTTTTTGAGAAATTATAACATACCCTAATTTGCCTTTAAAGACATGTGGCGGATTCGCGACCGATGGTGTGGTTCTCAATACGATGAAGAGATGCTGAGCCACATCTACAAAACCTACCCGCCGGTCAACAAGAACCACCGCCCGTACACCACCAAGAAGGATTGGGACCAGAAGACCAGGAAGAAGGCGCTGCAGAAGGCGATCCTGCACTACCACCCGGACAAGGTTAACGCCGAAGAGCACGGTATGAAGATGAAGTACCTCTGCGAGGAAATCACCAAGGTCCTCACCAATGTCTACACTAGGGGTTGCAAATAGTAAACTGGGTTGAAAACATTTTGGTGATGATAAGTCCTGACAAATCGCTATACTGATAGTTGCAAAATGTAAATTGTGTTGAAAATGGGCCTTGTTGAGATCTTTCATGAATGCTTGTCAGGAAACTTTTTAGAAAAGCTGATTAACTGAATTTAGACCGTACTCGTTTTGTTGGAAAACGCTTAATTGTGATATGTATTCAAGTGTCATAAGTGTATCATATATTTTGCTTATTAGTTAGTGTCTTCTTTATGCATGATTGTAAATGCTAATTGCATTTCGTTTTAAAGATAGTACTATTTTATATTAAAAAAAAAAAAAAAAAAAAAAAAAAAACACTTTTGTTTACTTTTAATGGTCTGTTTGAAGGATTTAGTCAAAGGTTTTTAGAAAATTGGATTGGTGAAAGATTAAAAAAATATAAAAAAAGAAGACCAAAATAAGTTAACGCTGATTCCAATTCCTGTCAGTGTACTGGTGCTTGGGAATTTCCAATAACCCGAGGGCAATTTCACAAGCCCGACCAAATATCCATTCATGTTTAATATGATTTAATTCAAATGCTGGTAAAGTATTACCTTTAAAATTAAGTTAACCATGTTAAGATTCACCCCTATAGATTTTGAGATATTACTATTTTACTGAAAAGACAATAATTGCCACTAGTCTACCAGTTTAGCTGTTTAGTAGAACCGTAAAAGCCCTAATATACGTCGTGGTGTAAAAAAAGAAAGAAAAAAATAATAACGGTTATTTCTCAGAAATGGCAGTTTTGTTAGGGTAAAACATAATTCCGTCCAAACAGCAAAACATGACGATTCCCTCAACAGAGTCTACAAACAAGTTTAAAAAAGGTAATTTAAGTTTCATAGGGTCAATGCTGGCATTGATATATCTACGGTAGTAGATTTGCTATGAAAATTTCGTTCTTTTACCCGATAACTACAAGGTATGCGCTGCATAGGTTAAAAACGAACGCATGATTTTCTTCTACCTTGGTGCATAACTCCATTAAGGTTAGAGTAGGGGGATCAGCTTCCTATATGCAACAGTTGTGCGTGTTTGCTTAGAACTGCTATTTCTGTCTCAATTTAGGCATACTAAGGACAAGGTAACAACATAGTTGGGCGGATACCCAGTAGTGTTTTATTTAATCTTACTCATCCAACACAAACTGGGGAAAACTGGCCCCAAGAAAAAAAATTGTGTTATAATAACTGCCTTGTCCTACAAAGTCCCAGAAGCAAGTGGCCAGTGGTCAGGTTAGAGGAACCTTGACCAATGAAAGTGGCTCCCCCTGCTGGAAGTCAGTCACACAGCCAGGTGGCACTTACTAGCAGTCACGGTCTTGCTTCCTGGTACCATTTATAGTCCAATAAGTTCTGATGCACATATTGGCACCATAAAAGCTGATTTTTTACCTTTTATTTTTTTAATACTGTTTTCTTACTTACCAACGGCTCAATAGTTATGAAACTTCTCAAGTATGTTAAAGACTTTCCTCTTGAGGGAAGTGTGTCTCAAAAATTGGATTTAGGGCTTTATTTATTTTTTATGGTGTAAAGGGGGGGAAAATATTGGAAAAAATACATGTTTTTTTCTACATTCAATATAAAATTAACCAGGCCCTAAATAAAGATTCTGAGGCATGCTTCCCTTAGGAGATATGTTTTGAACATATTTGAAAAGTTTCATTTCCGTTTATTTATTGATAAGTGAGAAATTCTTGTTCAAAAAATAAAAGAAAAATGCGAGTTAAAACTTTGATGCCGTATTTCTTACTGACTAATCAATAAATAATTATATTACTTATATGATAAGACAGACATGAAAAGCAGCTATTTTTTGGTATATGATATGTTAAGATACCTTATATAGTAAGAGAGTTATGAGCATTTAAGCGTGATCAACAAAAACGAGGTGCTCATCCCCCTACTCTATCCTTGAATACATTGTGACAGCTTACTTTAAATGTTTTTTGTGATAGTCTCAGAGATGCCATATTTCCTACTCTTTAGTGATTTTGGATTGCACAAATGTCAATTGATTTTTGAAATTTCCTACGTAGCATTGATGTCCATTTTGAGAGTAGCACTTTTATTGTCGTAAAAGAGAGATTGTGCACTTATTGTGTGTGCCAATAGTTATGGTAATGTCGCCGAACATTAGATTGTTGATTGATCTTTGATTCCATGTTTTAATGGATAGATAACTCGTCTAAGGAAGTTCCATTTGCTTGAGATTTGACTCAGTAGTTTAGTTATTGCATCATACATTTATATAGAATAGTTGAATTATTAAGCTTCGGTGTGTAGAAGTATAACTACGCCTGTGTTGCCAAACGTTGAATAGATAGAAGTACGTACTTTTAGTTATGCTCCCAGATAACATATTATAAGGGAGTCCGAGGATATTCTCTCCCAGTGGAAAATGTTGTGTAATCTTTGTGTAAATGGTTAGGTTTCAAGAAAATTATGGAATGTTTTTCTTTTTCTCTTTTTCTGCCGGGACTACTGATGTGTTCAATGGTTATCGGAAGATAATGTAACTTATCACCCAAAATATGGATTACAAACCTCGCTTTGGACTGGTTAGACTAAAGCCCCATACCCACTTAGCGACTTACTGGCGGTTAGTGACCACTAATGGTGGCATTATCACTGGTCGCCAGTCACCCGAAAAACTGAGTATAGAGCACAGACTCTGCAATCAGCGACCAGCAAAAGGATCACCAGTAAAATCGCCAGACAAATATCAAACTTGTTTGATATTCTAGTCGCCTGATGATTTCACCAATGATCCTGATGGTCGATGTTAAAAGTCGTTTAGTTGGTATGGTCCTGAAGGAGGTCTACATCTGAGCTACGCAGATATCTAACATTTTCTGTATCGTGAGTTGTAATGTGGCTGAGTTACCCTAAGTGTTGCATTTAAACGTGCAGAACTATGCAGTGACTGCATGGATTGTGTAGTGTAGTTTGTTAATTTGATGCTAATAGGAAGTTTATAACGGTGCCTGAAGTATTTATCCCATAATATAATTATGTGATTATGGACCTGTCTTCTAGCAACAAAATGGAAAACAGATTTGTTGATGTTTGTATTTTTCTTTTTTTATGGAAATAAAGATCTTCATATGATCTGCAATTGTAGCATCTTGTGGTGAATGTCTCTACATGGTATTAGACACTTGCCTTCGAAACGTCTAGGGTTTTGTTCTATACAGGGATAATTTTATTTGAATTTCATATTTTTTCAAAATTTGACGTTTAGAACAAGTTGCTCTTTCACAACATTTTAGGGTACTTTAAGATTGTCTTAACCGTCCCCAACTTGCATCCCTGTCTATACACCTTTTTTCCAATAGTATGGCACCCTGGTATGGGAATTGTTTAGAACTAAGCATGGGTTATTATGGAATGGTAAAGGGACTGGAAATTTGGCCAAAATACATGGAACTTTCTTTGTCTAGTTTCTGGTTTTTCACTATCCATGAGTAAAATTCCAGTTTGTTCCCACCAGCTCCGCATGTCTTTAATGACTTTTCAACGTGGAACGTTTTGCATTTAGAAAAAAAAAACATCTATAGCATGACCGAAAATCAACAATTGTACAGGGAAAACCTAGTGAATGTGAAGTTTGATATGCATTTAATTTTATTGAATTCCATTATACTTTAAAATGGAAATGTTTGCACGTTCAGGGTTCCCACGCAGGTCTTAAAATGTCTTAAAAGGTCTTAAATGAATTTTCTCAAATTTAAGGCCTTAAAAAGGTCTTAAATTTGACAGTTTTGAAGCTAGAGGTCTTAAAAAGGTCTTAAATTGAAATTTTTGATAAGTAAAAATGGAGTAACCATGAAATTCCAAATCCCACATTCAAGAGAGTACACTTACTTGAAATTTAAAACATATGATATATTCTGAAATTGTTCTTTGAACGCGGTCGGTAGGTCTTAATTTTTCCGAATTTTGGTCTTAAATTGGTCTTGAAAACGTCTTAAGTTGATTTTCAAAAATGCGTGGGAACCCTGACGTTAATATTGACTGGGAAAGATGAAGTAAAGAAATGGGCGTAGTTTCCCCTTTACCAGAATGGACCCCTTTATTTTTCGCCCAGCGTAATCCAGTCGATCAAGGCTATCAAAGCACATGGGCGAAATCTTCCTTAAGGATGTTGTTCGTTCACCTGGGTGGATGGTTACCAGCTTTGCTAAAATCAATGGTCATTTCTTGCACGCGGCACCCAGCAAAAGTTTTCGCTGGAATCAGTACAGTAGTGATCCTATTTAATTCCAATGTCTTTTCCAAACACAAGGGAACCAGTTTCAGTCAGTTTTCCGGTTCCGCATGGGACGTGTTAAAGACCACGCCGTTGGGACGTGTTAAAGGCCACGCCGTTCATGCGCGTCGGTTCACTCTCCGAACACATTCTGGGCGGGCTTCTCGCGGTGGATGGGTAGACTTTCGAGTGCGTCCCACTGATCATCAGAACAGGAGGCGGCCATGTAATAGGCTAGGTGGATGGGTAGACTGGGAAAGCCTGCCCTGGCGTACTGCTTTCGGAACGAAGTGGGCGTAGTGGAGTCAAGGCAGGTTCTACAGTCTAGGTGGATGGGCTCCGGCCGCGGCTTTTCGACAAACAGAGGTGCGTCGTCACGGCGACGTGCGTCGTCACAGCGACGCGCCACATAGTCTAGCCTAGGGACAGAGCCTTAATTTAGACTTTGCAAAAGCAATAATCTACGACAGATCTTTCTGAAAAAAGATCGCCGTGTGTGTCTGTGAAGTTGCGCATCGTCAGTCTCCGAGCAGATATTTGCACACAGAAAACCCTGGTCTGCTTGGAGAGTGGAGATGGGTGGCGCCAAAAGGGTAGTTCCTGAAATTGAAAATGTTTTGAAATTGCTGGTTTGTGTTTATTTATTTGTAAATGATTTTTTTTTTAATTGCTGATAGTGAATCATCTCAGCTTCACCAACAGCAAAAATTCTCACAAAAAATGGTAGTATGAGCAAAAAAAAAAAAATTATATACAAACTTGAACATATTTTTAAAAAGATTAAAAACATATATATGGGGAACTAAATTGAACTCACATGTCTTTCCTTGAGCATACAATTGTATTTTTGCTACTCTAACCTAGCGAATTGATGCGATTTTGATTTTAGAATTTAGTGTGGACAGATTGGGCCAAAATGGGACTAAAACTCAGTTTTATTTTTTTTTTTTTTTTTTTTTTCAAAATTCGACATCTTCCTTAATTTATTACCTAACACAATAACTGTCTTATTTCAAGTTGTATTTGGTTACTATTGACCCATCCTTTCCAAATATCCATGAGGTTTTATCATTCATAGAATTGGGTAAATTGCCGAAATTTGAGCCTATCCAACGGCAGGCAATGAAGGATCAAAACTCTGACATCAAAAAATATTCATTATTTTCAAAAATCAATAATTTCTTTAATTTAAGATGTACAAGATCGATTTAAACGGTGATGAATTACTCTCATTTGGGTCTTTCAGAAAATGTATATCCCGCAAAGTTGGACAAATTAAAGGGGTGGGGGTGGGGCGGCAAGGTTTCAAATGTGGAACTTTTCATTTAATCTTCCTACAATTTTTTTTACAATCCTACAATGTTTTTTTTTTAGTATTAAGATTTGAAGCCAACAGCCCCCCCCCCCCCCCCCCCCCCCCCCCATCTGTGTAAGGGCCTGGGGCCCAGTTTGATAAGAGCAGTAGTTAGGTTTCTGAGCACATTACAGGAGGAGGAGGTTGTGATGTTCTTGGACTTTCCAATTTAACTAATAATTCACCAGAACCAACAGAGCACATGTGAGTTGAACATCGCTCAGAACAGGAAGTGTTTATTCCCGCAGTAATGGCTCACTACACCAATTTAATAATTGCATATATAACAGAGGTTATTCGAGGTATAGTGAGAAACGTCCAAGCAGCAATTTACAAATTTAGGAAAAACTGTAAGGCTATATAGGCCTATTCCTCCGTATGTTATTTTTTAATACTAGCCCTGAAAGATAGAAAAATACCCTTGATAAGGGTATTTTTCTATGTTTCAGTGTGTTATATATGTGAATACTTTACGCATTTTTCATTTCTCCAGAGTGGCATTCCTGTTCTTAAATCTTTATGAAGTCTACTTTTAAAGCTTAACTATTAACTAAATTGCAATAATTCCAATGGGCGAAATTCTCGTTTCCTTGAACGATCAATCTTTCTATAAAGGCGATCACGTAGATCTTGTTACACTCTCCAACCTAACCCACTGATCAGATCCCTATACGTTAAGGGTGTTGTGTTGATCGATCGGTGGTGGAGAGTGGGGTAACTGGGTCAATCCCGTCGCGCTTGGCTTACGGGGGTGGTGGTGGGGGCGTGCACCAAAACAAGATCAGGCACATTCGGAAACCACAAACATCGTGGGGAAAAGAGCCATTGTACTTTTTGCCGATTCCGTCAGAGGCCCGTATACGGAGAGGGGCGGGGGGTTGACAGAGATGCCATTGTACTACTTTTGTAGGAAATTCCTACATATTGTTGATTTTGGATTGTGCGACCAAATTGTCTTACATTGCTTTAATATTTTAATATCTTCTTTAAAGTATCTTTTTGATAGTTTCAAGTCAATGAAATACACATCCAATGTCAGATCTCTATTACGTAAAGTCAATTCCCTTTTAGAAATGTGTTTCCTACTTTTTCATCAGTCGAGAGTGGCATCTGGGGTTGGCCACCCCCCCCCCCCCCCCCCCCCACCAGGATTTTTTTTTTAAAGTTCCAACATTCAATTTAAAAACACATTTAAAAGTAGTGATACAACATTTCACTGTGTCCTGCTGGCCACCACATTTTTAAGGGCTTTAATTATCCACTTTCGGAACCTCGCCCCACCCCACCTACCCCCCACCCCCTCCCAGGCCTGTCTGATCACTTAGTTTGTGCTATTGAAAAGTAGATGTTTGATTTAAATCGGTGCTAAAGTATCAGAATAATCGGCCGATTATACATCTGAGTAATCGGTCTACTTGGACAAAATTTCTAAGTGGGTACGGGGCTTTACTTTCGATGTTCATCGTGCGACTTTCCGAACACCCCCATCCCCGGTGGTGACATACCCGCACCTCACGCTCCGCAGCACGGGGAGGCATTCTCCGCCGCGCCTCCTCTACCCTCAACTCATTACAACCTCGCCAAAAATCTAGCAGGTGCCAGAGTGCCACTGACTGGACCACCAAGCTGCAACACTGAGAACACTCTGCCGCTTCGACCACCTCTCCACGAGCGACACCCTCACAGGCTATTTTCCCAGAGTGGAGCTAGATCTCATGCAGATTGTGCTCCAAACACTGAGGGTCCACGGTGACTCTACTCACAGTTCCCCATACGCCTGGGCCGACCACAGAGGTACAGGAGGAGGTAGGCGTGGGATCAGACCTCCGGGTGGTGATGAGTCAGGACCACACATAGGAACCAACCCCCCTCAAAGCCTCTACAGGTATTATTGGTACATACGCCCACCACTGATTGATTGGAGACCCCACAGCCCACGGGTGCCTGAGGTGGGTGGACGGACTGGGATACCTGCACAGGTACATACCTACAGAGGGAGGACGGCCAGGTGAGCGCCAGGAGGATACACCTTAAACACCTGTACATGTAGTAGAGGCAGGACCACGCATAGGAACCCCTCAAAGCCTCTAAAGGTACTATTGGTATACCTACGCCCACCACTGATTGACTGGAGACCCTACACTAGGCTACAGCCCACAGGTGGGTATAGTTGGACTGGTGTACATACAGAGGGAGGACGGCCAGGAGTATACATCTTTAACACCTGTAGTATTCCAACCAACACGGCCACCAGGACCACGTCCCCACATGGTGAGTACTGACCTCATTGTACTAATATAGGTTAATGAACGTGTATTCACTGTTGTACCTAGGAGGTGAGGGTATTGGGGGGGGGGGGGGGGGGCTGAGGGTGTCCAGAACCCCCTCAGCTTTTGAGAAGTTTACGTTATAGATTGTAGAACATAGCAAATCAGTAAAAACGTCTTATTTTTAACACCCCCTCAGATTTAGTGTATCCCTCTTAGAGTTACCTGGAACACCTCAGATTTCTCCGGAACCCCCTCAGATGTTATTGTTAGGGCTTTGGGTCCTGATTGGACCCGTTATTTGCTACCCCCACGTGGTGCCTTTGTTTACTTGTACATGTATTAAGATGGAGGGCTCCTGTATATTGTGGCCACTGAGGGAAAGGGTTGTGGGAGGGGGGGAGGGGAGGGGGGGTCACTACTGACTCTTTGAATGTTATTACCCACTGTCCCTAAGCGAAAATGCCCCCACCCCCACCCCCAACTTATGGTCCATTTAGACCTTTCTGTGAGTCTGTGTAGTGGACCGCCCGACGTTCCCAACCATCTATTGAATAAAGTTAATGTATGTACCTTTATAGTTCATCTTCAGGTCCTTACTTGCCCTTACAACCATACAGAAACGTTAACATGTTATTTAGGTTTTATTTAGTATAATGTAAATGTTCAGATTAGGAACCTAGTATAATATCCCTTACATATAGAGCATGGTGCGCCTATTTAACACATCTAGGTCTTTGACTGTGTACATTAGGAAGATTCCCTGCCATGATCTGTTTTTTTAATGGTTTAGATAAGTCCTAATTAAGGAGTGCGTTTTTGATACAGTGGCAGTCATACCAAAACAACACGGAATTGTAGCTCTATGCTCTAAAGCAAAATCATAATTCAACATGGGGTTCATTCGCTCTCGTCCTTAAATGATCCCTGAGTTCCGATGTGACTCGGGTAATTCCATTGGGCTTAAATTCTGACCCAATATTTATATCAAATCGATGAAAATTCCCCAATAGTTTACCTTTACATGCACCCGATGCCAACCCTTTTTAGCCCATCACTCCATTAACGTGTGTGTGTATATATATATATGTATGTATGTATGTATGTATATATATATATATATATATATATATATATATATATATATATATATAAAAGTTTTGCTTGGGAGAAAAAGTTTTGAGTTCATATATATATATATAACTTTTTCTCCCTATAATTGTTTCTATCCTAACCAACTACTAGTTTTCCAGCAGTTACTTGCTGTAATGAGAATGCAATTTGTCGTTATCTGAGGTATTTGTCTTGATTCATGAACACTTTAGGTCACTTTACCTAAAGGCCAATCAAAAGCTATATAATAGTCTCAAAAGGGATAGAAAAATTACAGGCACGTTAACATATCAAGATCCATCGGAGAATATTATACTGAAGCTTCTTACTGTGTCATTGTGTCACTTGGCGAGTGGATGGTATAACTAAATAGCGGTAGCTGCGAGCTATATATATAATATGTATGGCATATCTTATTAGCGATAGAATATGAGGATGTACAACGATTAGGGATCGGCGATATCTCTTATAGACATACGCAGAGTTATATGTGTCTATGGATATATATATATATATATATATATATATATATATATATATATATATATATATATATATATACATATAGGTATCAACAAATTTTAGAAAATGACAATTTTACATGCAATCTATGCATGAAGAAAACGGCTGTGGAAGCGACAAATTCCCAATGCCATGAAATATCCAATAGAGATTACACACACTGAATGGTCACACTTGACCATTTCTATGAAGGAGAAGGAAATTAGATAAAATTTCTCTAAAAATTAGTAGTTTTCTGTTAGACTGCTTGAGAAACTAAATGTAATGGGGGGGGGGGGGGGGGGTCAGAAGACAAAAAATACCATAAAGGTGAGCAATCGATGGCCGAAGCCGGAGATATATAATATTCCAGCTGTGAATACAGTTTGATTTGGCGGCCCAAAAGGGTCCTCTGAACACCTTACTAACACAGTTGGAATGTTTATGCGAGAGGCCTTGTAGCATGTACTTTGATTTAACTTGTCTTGAACACGCGCCAATACTTGTGCCAATATTAGGGCCTGCTACTATATTTCTTTAAATCCGGGGGTTAACTGCCCTAAACTAAAAGTGAAGCGGAAGCAAGTTGTTGTGGGCATGTACGATACTAAGTCCTTTCCACATTAACAATATTAATGAGTACAGACGGTAGATATGTTAATTGTATTTATTCCACGAAAGTATCCGGCATTTGTGTCTCAGTAACTGTTTGAGGTCTCCCATTAAGTATGTACGTACCTAAAGCCCCATACCCACCAGGCAGACTTTACACAGTCGGCCGACGGATCCAGGCTAAAGTCGGTCGATTCTACTCTAAAAGTCGGCCGACTTTAGCACCGATTCAGATTAAACACACATATTTCAGTATGGTATACTAACAGGCGATAATAGGAATCAGCCGATTCTCCCAGTTGCCTGTCGCACATTGCCGGTAAAATCGCCTAGTGGGTATGGGGCTTAAACAATAAAGGAGTGGTGGATTTAAATGTTTTTCAACTGTACCACGTATATATATATATATATATATATATATATATATATATATATATATATATATAGTAATTCAACCCCAGGGTGTGGGAATGGAAGGGTCTGAGTCTTTTTTAAACGCGTGTACATACTTAATGGAATGCCCATTTGGATAATCGAGATGTCTTTTCTATATAGCAATCTCACAATCAGAAAATAAACTTCACAGCTTCACCTATGAAACAAAGGCATGTACAGGATATAGACGGCTTAATTCCGTGCCGGTAGCGCTACACCTGCCATTATTAGTACAACGAGTTTCCAACAAAAATTGGTTATACTGAACCTCCCACTGACCCGCCATGCCTTGTGCAGTCACGCGTGTCGTCTGATCAATATAACGACCAGACGTGCTTGCTTGTATAATGAACATGCAAAAACTCAAAAGTAGCTCAGGGTCCAGTCATGACCGGCGGAATAGGCAGGGACACCCCCCCCCCCCCCCCCCCCCCTTTTTTTTTTTTTTTTTTATACAAAGTTTCTGGATCCGCCCCTGATAGGGAGTATGGCTCAGGAAGGTCCCGATTCAGCCTATCAGAGAAACCGGAACTACATTGTTTCTGACAGGAACTAGTTAGTGAAGCCGCTCTAAAACATTTTATTGTACACTTATCTAAGAGAAAATTGATGTGTTCTACAAATCAATGCTTTTAGACACATTGGTATTAACACAGGTACGTCTATGGTATTAAGAAATTAATTTTGTAAGTAAAAAATAACACATTCCTCTATCTCCAAATCTTGGAACAAAGATGTTTTAAAAACCAACATGATGGGACTCGCATAGCCGAAATAGCTGGAGGGGCGATCAAAGAAAATCCGCGATATCATGCCGACAGTCTGCGACGACAAAACCAGGACGTGAATATCACCATATTGAACTCATGATCAGGACAAACTGGGATTCTTTCGAAACATGAGAGACAGAATTGAAACATGTTATATCAATTTACAAGGGGGAGTGGCTCAAATACCGTTTCACTAGGATGTAGAAGGAATGGATTCAGATGCGATCTGTCAGAGGTTCATCCTGAACATTTTAAGGAGACATCTGCAGGCTTGAGGAACAGATTAATGTCTATTTGGAGGGTATAGATTCAGACTGACGACTGAACGAAACCTGATTTTCATTATGAGACGCGGATATTATAAAATGGACAACAGCTGCTGTCATAGAACAGGATATTAGAACAAGGGAAGAGTTCAAACCCAAAGCAATATTACTCTATCCAATGGTCGTTGCACTAGTATTGTGCTCACCATATGCCCTTTTGCCATTTTGTAATTGGTCCTAAGTGGTTATGGTTAGTGATTATAGCACACCTTAATACGTGTCCTGAATAGTCTACATCATGCCAGTGGAGGAAAAAAACACTTTGGTAATTTATATGTCAGTGAGCGCTCAGACAACCAGGGCGTGTATGGAATGATCTACTTTGGGAGGTTTTTAAAATCATTATAGATAATGTGAAAATGAAAATACCTATGTCAATCAGCCCTGATGAATGATTTCACCTCTGAGCCATCTAGATACTTAAATAGATAGATAAATAGATAGATAGATGGATGGGTGGATGGATGGATAGATAAAAAAAAAAAAGGAGATTGCGCACCCTTCTGAATCCGTCATTGATAATGTTTTAAATTTTTTATTAAAAACAATGTGACAACACTAAGGTAATAATTGATTTATGGAGAGGAATGCGTCCACTTCCCGTCACTTTTCCATTCCAGTCCACGTTTATCACGTTCATGCGGTAGGGGTTTGCTTTCCCCTATCCATCGGGTATCGATCCTGGGTCAGCTCCAAGTTAAGTTAGCCTGTCCTTGTCCTTGTCGTTGTCATGGCAACGTGTCGGGTTTTTGTATGCACGACAACCTTCGTACATTAGTGCAGACCAAAGGTACGGAATATCATGCAAACGATCGCAAATTCGCACAAATGCGCGAATTTTGTCACAATGTGTGGATTTTGCCTTCAAATTAATACATAGAAAAGTGAGAGAGAAAGAAAAAGACAATCCAAATATATGCGAATTTGTGACTGAGATGTGCGAATTCAACAGCTAGATTTGCGAAAATATGTTAAGTTCTGCACACGCCTGCAAGTAAGCCAATGTCGGGGGGGGGGGGGCACTTTTTCAGTATGCTAGACCCGCCACTGTTGTACATGGTTGTTTACTTATTTTAGTGTTATCCGATATGGTACGTTTCCCGTTTGTTTTTGTTCATGTATAGTTTGAGGAAGTGTTGTATTAATGAAAGTTCAAATACAACACGGTTACCGGTATTCACTCCTAAAACCTCTACTGAACCAGAACATATTTACACCTTTATTGAAGACCCTATGACTATAATAATCATTGATTTTAAGAATATGTTGGTGTTATTATTCCCAATTCGTTTCTCATTCTAAAGGAATTTGTGCCCATCCGTCAAAATAAAGGATGTATTCCACTATCCGCTTTCAATTTCCCCAAATCAACAGTTGAAATAATGGCTAATTATAGACATGTTCTATAGGCCTATATCATTAGAAAGGATTTTGAATTATTTTTTCAAATGGTATATATATGTAGCATGCATGGATTCCTGTCATATTTCTAATGAAAACTCTGGAAGTCTCACATTGCCTGCTGTCTAGTAACTACAGGCTTAAAGGTGATATAGACTTCACATGATTGACACAAAATTCTTTGGCTCACTTGTGTAAAATGCTCCAAATTGTCAATTTCAAGCAATTATATCATTCTTGCGTGCAATCTTTTCTGTAATATAACCATATTATGCCAATGTCACAGTTTAACGTCATGTAGTGTAATACCGGTACCGGTACGTCCTTCAGACTGGCATGAGCGTGATCTTGAGGTACTATGTTTCTCCCAATTTTACAAAACCGACTGGGGAGATATTGGTATATCATGTACCATTAAAAAGGGTTTTTGATTATCATTCAAATGATATGTAGGACGTGTGGTCATTTGCATATTGCTCATGAAAATGTATATATATATATAAAATCATTGTCAAAATCGGTAAGTAGGATACAGCCTTTAGACAACAGTATGGCCCTAGACCCCTAAATTCAACACGACAACAGCATCATTTCTTAAAATCGACATGCGACATGGAACGTAGTGACATGAAGATAAAAAAATAAACGACATGACATGGTCTTTATCTTAACATCGACATGGGACATGAGGATCTCTCAGAGGCGACATGGGACATGGATAATTAAGTGACAGTAGACATGGCTTTTTCTTAAATTCGACATGCGACATTGGGGACATGGGATATGAGGATCTCTTAGAGGCGACATGGATAATTAAGTGACAGTAGACATGGCTTTTTCTTAAATTCGACATGCGACCTTGGGGACCCCCCATCGAGGGCCCCAACAGTAAGTTATTGATCAGGATGCACTAGGGCCGTGATGAGGCATTACCTCCATGGTTACCCTCGTATAGGATCAGGTTACACATGTAGATACTGAAAGCTTACCTCAGGTAGACAACACGTGTAAATACTGAAAGCTTAGTATCCACTGGCGGATCCAGGATTTTGAAAAAGAAACAAAAAGAAACAAAAAAACGGGGAAGGGACGCTATTGGATAAAAAAAAAATTCGTGAATCACTTTTTGGCTGAATTGTAAATTAAAAAAAAAATAAAAGCAAAATTTCCGGAAAAGGGGGAGGGTGCGGCGCACCTTCGCTCTCCCCCCTCCGGATCCACCCATGGACTATAAGGTACAGAACAGCACTAACGTCATTGCACCATCCATCAACAAATCCCTAGGTGTCGTCCATTTAGTAGGTTTTCACATGATTTGCAAAAATCTCAGACCCCCCACCCCCCTTGGGCAAAAATACGATTGGATTTGTACTAAAATGTATACACATTTTCAACAACTTTGGACCCCTCTACCCCCTTGATGCATACATGATCATACTTAATGGTAGGCCCCCTATCAATTCCTCATTGGTATTGCTTTGAGGTGAATCAAATTAATTTATGATACTGGGTTAATGTGTTTGTTCCCAATTCCTCTGTGAGGGCATTCCAAACTTTTTTTTCCGGTGGCGATCGATTACACCTGAATGAATAAACAGTTTTAAACCCAGGATATACAACGATCCTTATTTATTTTTTTTATCTTTTGTTTTCCTTTTTGGGGGCATTTCAATGTTAATGTTTCTATTACTTTTCCGGTAATGACACTTTTCTGGAAATATTATGTGTTTTATACTTTTGCGAGGGATCTTGATACTGCAAACTTAGATTATGATGTATATACCTTGACCATATAGACCTCCTACATACGTGGTCATATGTCCACTGGCTTTCAGATAATCTAAATCATTATATCAGGCTCCCCACTGCACAAAGAAAACAAGGAAAACGGCATTCCCTGTCAGGGAAATCCCAGGGAATTTGAAAATTTGCCCAAAACACAGGAAAAACACAGAGAATTCTGTTTGATCAACTTCAGGATTTTCCTATTTCTTAGATTCAGGAGATTTCTTCTTCCTCTTTTTTCTAAGCACATAATGCATCTCTAATGACATGCACTTTTAAACTTACACACCTTGAGATCAGAACAAATCATCATAACCTTGACAGGGAAAATTTACAGTGGGACAGAGAAAACCCAGGTCATGAATTTTGAGTGCAGACCCTGTAAAAATGGCGATCAGCGTTGGTTCAGTTTTGTGTTGGTTAAATGTAGCATAGCTGATCTACGTGTTTTGAATTTAAATCTTTGTCTTTTTTTATAATCTTGCAAACGTTAAAAATAAGTTTTTTCTTGATCGAAAAGCCTTTTATATTTTCATACAATAATGGTTTTTATTTAATTTAGTATTGAGTTATTTCCATTTATTTCTCAGTCTTTTGATTCTTTGCTTTTCTTTAAGAACAAAGACATAATTCTTTTAGAGAAAGTAGCATAATTATAGTCAGCAATAGCAGAAGTTCGTGAGGTAGGATTGGTCGTTCGGAATGTGAGAGAAACACGATGTACATATATGACTACGAATGTTGGCGCAAGTAACATTCGTAGTCATATGCCCCACATGCACACCAACACTCAGGGGTGGGCATCCTGTCGCACTGTTGCACAAAAATGCGACAGAGGCTTCAAATTGTGCGACAGGAGGTTTCTAATTAAAATCAATATAGGCCTATATGCGAGAAATCCATCCTTCATAACAATTTTTTTTTAAACCTGAATTCCTATTTATAAAGAAAGAATTTCCTCAAGACATCCTAATTTCCTTTAACTGAGATATGAAATCATAATCATAAAGCATTCCATAATGGAATGGAGTCTATTATCGACACCCATATGATCAGATATACCCTTATACATAAAATCCGTATTTTTACAAAATGAAAATCTATTTCAATTTTCATTTATTTTTGACAATAGAAGAAAGAACAATACACCTATGTATGCTATTGAATGAAATAAGATGGTCATTTCTTGATGTTAGATTATGAGCCAAATTTTTCCTGTAAAATATTACATCTCTTCAAACAAACAGAGCCATACAAGTCTTGCTGAATGATAGAATAAAAGTTAGATCTTAATATATTTGAATTTTATTTTCTGAAAAGCTGCCATTTCTTTTTCATGTCGGGAGATTTGTTAGGGGTACCGATGATACACGCCACTACTCTAGGCTTATATTCTTTTGACATGTAAGATGAAAATACACAAAGTGCATTGCATATTTTCATAGAGCATTCTTCACCCATAATAGATATAGATATTCATGTGTGTGTATTATCAAAACCAGAAACGTCCATATCTCTAGAGTAGTTTCTAAGTTTGAATTGAGGCCTTGTGATTTTCCTTTTATCACAAAATAGCACCTTTTTTTTAACATTTTACCAGCAGTTAGCTAAGGGACAGATATAAGGAATAAGCACTTTTCCACTAGGAAACTTTTTGAGATTTTTTTCTAATGAAAACGTTCTAGCTGTAATAAACAAAAAATGTTTTACTTATGGATACCAAGTTCTTTTTAGTTAACAACATCATAGTTAAAAACCCATTGGATGTCAAATTACTCACAAAATTAGTTCTAAAACATTGAAATATGGACCAGAATTTCTATCAAACCCTATAGCTTCTGGGGGCCTGGCCGGCCCCCAGACCCCCTGCCCTCATGGATTTTCTCTGTGCAAATTTCTTTTATATTGATTTACTTTTAACAAAATTAGAAAACATAATTGTACATTTAACAGTAGGAGAAATGGTTACAGGTGTTTCTATTACCGCACCTATCAAGCTGCTTTTATAGGATGGGGTTGGGGTTGGGGGGTATATAATTCAGTGGTAAGGTGTGTGGTGCGACATGGCAAGCAATAAGTGCGACAGGAAGAAAAAATATGCCCACCCCTGACACTCCATCATTGTTTTATCAAACTATTGATGGTTTGATGAAAGGAAACTTATAAACTCTACTTCCTGAACTCTAGTAATTCCCTAACCAAAGGTAAGCCTCTCGGTACGCGTCGAGTATAAAAATGTCCAGACACTGTACATGTTTCTCCCTACCAAATATATGTGATCAATTTCAAGCACCTGCTGGCTAATTTGGATTTACTAGTTGGAAGACAAAACCTCTCAAACAAGAAAAGGGAATACATTGATAATGGTTTGACCTCCATATAGGACTTATAACGAATACATTCTGAAACAACTTAGTATTTAAAAAACGAAGACCACGAATAAATATTTAATATGTGGTTAATATAATTATTATGATACAAAATGCAAAGAAAGTCCCCCCCACACACACACCCCTTCTCCCTTCCCTGTTGTTGGATGATCCCGATCCCGTTAACTTTTAGCAGGGCCGGATCTAGCGGTGGAGGGGGGGAGGGGTCCAGGGGGTCCTGACCCCCCTTGTTTTCTGTTTTCTTTCCTTATGTCTTTTTTTTTTACACCTGAACCAATCAAAGAGGGGATAATGTTGCATGTGTGCGCATATATATGCTAACCCCTCCCCCCTACACACACACACACACACACACACACACACACACACACACACACACACACACACACACACACACACACACACTCCCCAGCCTCCCGTTTAAATAATCCTTGCCAATGCTTAGTTAATTCATGATGATATGAATTGCAAAGAAAATCCGCCCACCCCTTCTCCCTTCCCCGTCATTGGACCCCGTCCATCCTCACGTTGTTCGCCCAGGACGGGCCCAGCCCACAACAAAGGCCAGGTCCGTGTTTCCCAGGACCAGGGGACATACCTGGCCGGTCACGTGACCACACAAAGGGCCTAGCTGTATTGTATGTACCAGTATTGTACTTGACGACGCCTACAGCCAGCGTTATATAACGTGTATATAAACTGAGATTTCGTAAAGGCTCCTTCCCCTTCTTGTTTTCGTGGCCTGCATACATATATATATAAACACAACTTATATATCATATATATATATATATATATATATCATATATATATATTATATGTTACCCTATATATTATATATTGCCCTATATATATATATATATATATATATATAATTATGTTGAATACTAAGACAAGTATAAATATTGTAAGTTTCTAGAATAATTAATTAGTATACAGTGAGAAGACATGCTGCCTAATTATTATTTATTTTGGTGATATTGGGCAGTATGCAGTAGCCGATGTAGCATTTTGAAAGGGGGGATGGGGCGCTTGCGGAATATATTCCCCTTAATATGTGTTTGACCAAGTTTTACATTAAAAAAAAACTATTTTTCCGAAATATGGGAGGGGCCCCTAATCCGCACTGAGTATGGGTGGCCTTGTGTATATGTATAAGATGTACGTGTCGTGGGTTGGTGACGTCAGACCTTGGCGGCAGGACGATCGAGGTTTGGGTACCTTCCAGACTGGGGAACGAAATTAAGGCCCTATCAACTACTTCCCAACTTTGAGCTGTGATATCAGTTACGTTGGGATATGATGGCATTCCAGAAAATTCACATGCAGGAGTGATGAGCGTGATGAGCGTGATGACACGAGCCTAAAATTGGGACTGTCCCTACCAAATTGGGACATGTATTGTCATTAGCCAGGGCCCATATATATCTTGTCAGCTATCCCTTTCAAATCCCGGGCTACCACTAAATACTACCGGGCAACCATACAAGAGACCATGGTTGCCCAGTGGGTAACCACGTGATAAAACGATTTGTCAAGCCCTGCTTAAGTATACTCCTTTCACTACAAGATCATGGGCAAATAGAACAAGTCAGTCCATGGGGGAAAAAGTATGTTCAAATAAACTTATAACACAAGGAAGGTCTGGTTCTTTTAACAAGGAAGTGATGGTAATACACATACAAACAAAGTGTCCTCCATCGACACTGTCAAAAACGAAGTTATCTCTCTCCGCCACTCTCTCCTAATCCCCACTGACCCATTGGGGAAAAAACCACTGAACACAGAACCAAAAAAAGGTATCTGTTGTACAAAAATCAAGCATCAAATTTCTCCCAGTTCTTCCCACCATGGATAGCTGATTCAGAGTATTTTAGGCACCTGTAGGCTAATTTGGACTGATGTTGTCGACAAAAATATGGGAATATCTTTAGAAAATACACAAATATTTTTCTTTGTTTTTATCTGTGATGATTTATTTGTCAAACTAACTTGAAAAGTTTATATATATTTATTTATCTATTTATATATCATTGTTGGGAAGAATCGGGGGAAATTTGATGATTGATCTTTGTATAACAGTGGCGTTTTTTGCCCTTAGAGTGTAAAATGATTAGAGCAGATTAATTTGGAAATTTCCTTAATTATTATGCAACAACATGGCATATCATATGAGACTATTATCCTCATGATGCCAACATTACTCTATAGTATTTATTTCAAGAATTGTATGAAGAGCTTAATGTATTTGAGGAAATGACAGAACCAATCATAATGCAACAGGTAACAATTAATCATGTTTAAATTTAAGAAAGATATACGTAGTATCGTCCAGACATATCAGTGGCGGATCCAGGGTTTTGAAATGGGGGGCGGCGCGTTTGGAAAACAAATTCTTTAATTTCCTTTGGGCCGAAAAACATGGAACTTGTTTATTCCGGGAAGAGAATGGACCTAGGGTTAAATCATTTTCTAACAAACCTTGTCCAAGGTCTCTATTGACCCTTTCAAAAGTTGGGAGACGTTAACCTGAACACCTAGTTTTCTGGGGTTTGTTTCATAGGTTGGATAACCTTGAGGGCAGTGCACCCAGAAGCCCATATTCCACTAGGCGATTTTGACTCTCTGGAATTTTGCAATTTCCGAATTGCTTTTAAAATTTTGAAAGGAGCCCATGCAGTTACATGTTACATATCATTTGAAAGGGAATTTGAAATCCTTTCTAATGATATATAACATGTCTGTGATTATCTAAAATTTCAACTGCTGTTTTTTTTAAATCAGGAGGAAAAATCAGCTTGTAAGTTGTAGAACACAGCCTTCAGAGATGAAAGTCAAACGTACGGATGTATTTACTCCTACAAAAAGAGATCAGATTATTTTTTACGAACCATTATTAATCACAATAACGGCAATTACTGGATTAATACGATCCCTCCGTCTTTTTTACTGTACTGGGAAAGTCCCTGCATACATGTATAACTGATCATGTATACCAGCGGCCTATGTGACCTGCGCACTTAATATAAAGACATTCCAAGCTGTGGCATGTATTATTATCATCCTTGGTCACAAGACAACTTCTGACAAAGAGGGGGTGGAGTGGTCTTGGTCACGGCTGACGGGCCGGTGTAGGACTACATATACTCATATATATAGGTCCATTCTGAGGGACCCTAAGAAGGGGCTCAGGCTTCCAGGTATAGGGAACGTCGTTTTTGATTATAGCCTATAATCAAGCTGTTAATTCGGTCAGGGAGTCTCATGGGGCCCTCGATTTGAGAGGGAGAAGGGCTCTCCTGATCTCTAGAAATAGCAGTGTCATCCTCTTGAACATAAGAATTGGCCATGTCATCCTAAGGAGTTTAAGAAATTGCAATGACCCCTTATATCATAATCTCTTTACATTCCCATGTCACATGTCTTTAAGCCCCCAAAATTTAAGTGTATTTTGACCATTTTTATGGTGATACTCAAGTTACTTCAAAGAATGTCTATGGGTATTGCCTATAGGTCACAAGTACTCTACTTTTCAAAAATATCTTTTTCAGTCGCACGTCGACCATAAGAGATGGTTTCTGGTGTCATTAGAACTATCGAATTTGATATATGGTCCCTCGGCTCTGTCATGTCGTTCATCTTTTCTTCATATCATTAAGGAAAACTTGCACATAAATTCACGAAGTGCTATCTTTTGTATAATTAACAACTTGACTTTAGTATTCTAAAAACATTTCAAAAGTAAAATTTGGAAAATATCAAAGTCTGATGGAATTATTCAGGGAACTAATCTAATTTTGGGAATTCCTTTAATATTGGGCTCCTCAGTACTCCCCTTGCTACGTCACAACAAGGGGAATTCCTTCTAAAGTTATTTTGGGATTCCCTGATTAATGAATTGTTGTAGATTGATATATATATTTTATTTCATTATGAGTTGCAGTGGGCCAAATATATATAAGTTGGGCTAGAGAGTATGGCCTTAATTACAAAGTCTACAGGAATGGGGATACCCTTGCAAGGGCAGATATGATTCCCCAATAACTCCCCTTGCTACGTCATAAATAAGGGGATTTCCCTTAAAAATGAAATAAAATACAATTTTTTTTAATTTCCCATAGTTGTGTGTAAACTAATAATCTTCCTGTGATTTTTCTTACATGTTTAGTGCAAATTGTAAATAAAGAGCTGGATTAATTTCGTTGAAAAATAATCATCCTATAGTTATGTGCAAGCTTTCCTTTAAGGGCCAATGTCGCATGTCGATTTTAAGAAATGGACATATCGTCATTTAGAAGTCAAGGGCCCCACGGATCTCCTTCTGAGGGCCTCTCGGAAGGTTCTCAGGGTTCCCGGTAGGGGGCATTGTAGGCCCACGTCCCATAATCAAGCTGTTAATTCGGTCAGGTGATATTCGAGCTACTGACAGTCAATGAATGTCTATGGTTATTGCCCAGTGCACAAGTACTCTGCTTTTCAAAGATATTTTTCTCAGAATTTAGGCCTAATGTATAGGTTTATTGGAGCTCAAAGAGGAGGATATAGTATAGTGGCCCTTGTGTGTGTTGGGGGAGGTCCCTATAAGTCACATGTCGAATTCGATAAGTAAACTGTGTTATGTCGTTAAGCCTGTATTACAAGTACCGATGTGGGTGCTGGAGATTTTGCGTTTCTTTGATTTCTTCAGAATATATGTAAATGTGAAATATAGGCTTTGATCTTATCACTCATGTCACTAATCCTCATGTCACTTGTTCATTTTAGGGTCTAGGACCTACAACTGACATACAGCTGTATATGTCGACATATATAAGATACATGATATGCTTGAATTCAGATGTTTTGGGTTTTTTAATAAGCTGTAAGGCATATTTGTACACACTCCACGTGCAACACAAGACGGAATCTAAACATCGTTTGCAAATTGTCTTAATAATCACAAGATAACAGTGAAATTACAATTATTGTTTTGCTTTCAGATGAACATGGAGATCAGGAAAACGAAAATGCATCCCAGTTCCACCTCGTGGATCGTCGCCATCCTTTTTATGTCCAAGGTATGTAGCACAAATACATTTTTATCACACCATTAAAGCCTTAGACAAACCTACCATGCCTCAGTCGGTACATATACTGATATAGGGTAGAAGTTGGCCTGAAAGCGCTACATTGAAATGAATAATGACGAACGTGGCAAGGCTGACAATCTGATCCATAAGGGTCCTAATACCTTTTTTTTCTGTTTTTGTTCAATTCGTTATTTACTAGTATTTGTTGAATACAGAGACAGGTTCTTCCAACAGACCTTAGACGTTTTGATATAAAAAGCTACAATTAGAACTAATGATAGGATGACTGATTTTCTTTAGTTTACCTGTAGGCTTACCCGGATCAAGATGCATGGGGCATTATATATTATGTTGACAACTCTCAGGCCATATATACATTTTTAGAAACCATGGCAGTATTTTGTTGTTATATAAAGAAAAGTTCGTACCTGCTTATGTTTTGAATGTTAAAGTCTGCTTACGAATTTATTCATTGCAGTTAGATTTAAAGCATATATATTAATCTATTTTTCTGTAGCTTTTCCTATGCTTTTGTATACAAAGTATTCTATTATTATTTGTTTATTAAACCACATTTATTTTTACAAAATCATCCTCCATGTAGGTAGGGAGAGTTATCTTTTTGATGATATATCCCAATGTCTTATGACAATATCAAAATATGTTCTTGTTGTAAGACCTGTCTGGGTGGGTTTCAGATGGTGGCACACTGTGAGGGTACAGCTTCCCTGAAGGTGAAGTTCATCACGTACAACAACCCCAACTCCCGGGACTGGAGCGGCCAGGTGTGCGACCTCATCGTCAATACCGCCTGCGACAACGTCTTCAGGTTCTGCCTTGATGTGCCCGGCGGGTGAGTCTTGTTGTTTTTGTGTTTTTGTTTGTTGATTTTTATTATTAGAAATTGTTTATTAGATCTTCATATAAATACATTTTCTCCCAGATGGGTAACATTAATGTACATACATATCTATACATGTATATCTATATATACACACATACATATATTCAGGCATACATGTATAGATACCTTAGATACATGCAAAATGCTTGTATAGATACCTTAGATACATGCAAAATGTTTGTATAGATACCTTAGATACATGCAAAATGCTTGTATAGATACCTTAGATACATGCAAGGTGTCTGTGGAATCTCTTTGAGATGTCTATGGGATGTCTTGTAGGGTGTCTATGGGGTGTCTATTTGATTAATGGGGTATCTTTAGGAGAAGGTGCGATTTGCTTCATGAACAAATGGAACATGCAGAGTCTTTCGGCATTTTGTACCAATTATCTCTTATTCAATTCTAACTAATTGACTTTGTTTTGTTTATTCATGGAAAAGTTTTTTTCTTTTTGTTTTTTGCCTGGATGGTATTCACTCTCATTTCATTTATATGAAAGGTCCCAACACTAAATCGCTTGCGCTTAAATTCTTCTTTTTCCAATGATCCCTGACCTAAACTCTTTTTTCACATTTACCAATGTTCTGTTTCAGTAATAATAATTTCGGGGCGGCCGACTGCAGTTACGGGGTTCACGGGACGGGGGAGTTCCGGAACTGGGACATGATCCAATTTCAGACCGACATGTTTGGTGTAGCAAACCCGATCGAAAAGCAAATAGACAGTTGGCAGGTGAGTTCTGGTTCTCTTTTCATCACAGACATATAATGTAACCAACTGGGGAGGAAGTTTGAACTGGGTTAACCCAAGGTGTGTCAGGGGTAGGGCCCGGAGGGGAGAACTACTTTCATTTATTATACCTTAGGGTGATACAAGTTTAGTAGTTAAGAGTTTAACACAGGGCGATACAAACCTGGGTGATAACCAGCCTTGTATCGCACTGCAGTGTGATACAGAAACTTTTTATTTTTCTAAAATTCATGAAAAAATGAAATAATTAGGAAATAAAAAATCTAACATATGCATTATCTGAACAACATTCATATCTACATTTTACTGCTTACTTTTTGTGGATTTGATGGATATCAAAAAAGTTATATGAAAAAACATGAAAAAATGTGCAGCATCACAGTCCCACCATCACTGATTGCTGTGCATCCTTCCTCGGGGTGATAACCGCCCTCGTACTCCCTTCTTAGTTGGTTATATGTATTTATGACCCTGTAGGGTGATAACACTCTGGTGAAAGGGTGAAGGAGATGTCATAGGGATGTCACGGGGATGTCATGGGGATGTCACGATGATGTCATGGGGATGTCACGGGGATGTCATGGGGATGTCATGGGGATACCAGGGGGATGTCATGGGGATGTCATGGGGATGTCACAGGCATGTCATGGGGATGTCATGGGGATGTCATGGTAATGTCACGGGGATGTCATGGGGATGTCACGATGATGTCATGGGGATGTCACGGTGATGTCACGGTGATGTCATGGGGATGTCATGGGGATGTCATGGGGATGTCAAGGGGATACCAGGGGGATGTCATGGGGATGTCGTGGGGTTGTCATAGAGATGTCGTGGGGATGTCGTGGGGATGTCACGGGAATGTCGTGGGGATGTCATGGGGATGTCATGGGGATGTCACTCTCTGTCTCTTCCTGCCCAGAACGTGTATCTCAAGGTGGAGGTGCAAGAAGATGACTCAAGTCACTTCGGCCACGACCTGGTCGACCACTTCACCTCCTAAAACGATGTAGTTAATACACATATAAACCTGTTACTTTATACATCACATAAACCCTATCCCTGACTCTCTGTCTCTCCGTGCTCAGAACGTTCGTCTCAAGGTGGAGGTACGAGACGACAACTCGAGTCACTCTGGTCATGACCTGGTGGGCCGCTTCACCTCCTGAAACGATGTAGTTAATACACATATAAACCTGTTACTTTATACATCACATAAACCCTATCCCTGACTCTCTGTCTCTCCCTGTCCAGAATGTTCGTCTCAAGGTGGAGGTACAAGACGACGACTCGAGTCACTCCGGTCATGACCTGGTGGACTGCTTCACCCCCTGAAATGATGTAGTTAATACACATATAAACCTGTTACTTTATACATCACATAAACCCTATCCCTGACTCTCTGTCTCTCTGTCTCTCCCTGCCCAGAATGTTCGTCTCAAGGTGGAGGTACGAGACGACAACTCGAGTCACTCCGGTCATGACCTGGTGGACCGTCACCCCCTGAAATGATGTAGTTAATACACATATAAACCTGTTACCTTATACATCACATAAACCCTATCCCTGACTCTCTGTCTCTCCCTGCCCAGAACGTTCGTCTGAAGGTGGAGGTGCGAGACGACGACTCGAGTCACTCCGGTCATGACCTGGTGGACCGCTTCTACTACACGTGGCAGGCAGTACCAGGGGTTAACAACACGGCCGGTTCGCCGAGAACCGTGGTCCTGCGCGGCCAGAGGACGGCCACACAGAAAACCAGGTAGACGCAATATGTTTCCCCATTTTTTTTTTTTTTTTTTTTTTTTTTTTATTAAGTTCAGGCTTCACGCAATTACATGTTCTTCCAGCCATATCAAAGAGATGAGCGCAGTATTACTGATCTAATCTAATGAAATGAGATGAGCACCATAATGAGTCCATATCAGAATCACCTTTCTTGTCAAATTCAAGAACACAGCATGAGGTCTTCAACGGGTTCTAATCATAGATGTATTGATTTAATAGCGATTTTAAATTTAAATTTTGTTGTAGATCGTTGGATACCCTTAGGGATACGATCCCATAGTGCAATTCCTCTGTTCATAGGACTTTTCCTGAATCTTGAATACACTCCTTCTGACCTCTTAAATTTGACCTTCTTGCGACTTCACAGATTGACCTTTGGCCTCACAAAATCCAATTTCTGTTCATTTTTACTATATCTAAACATAATGTTACAATGATGGCTACGCCGGCGTTGTTGCAGCGTCTCTACTTTATACAATGACATAAGAGCATCTGCATCTAAAGATGGATTAGATTTACAATCAATAATATGCATTGCCTTCGCATGCAGTTTATCTAACCTCCGAATCTCGCTAGGGGGACCACTTTCAATTAAGAAGTCAGCATAGTCATACAGTGGCAGAATAACTTGTTTGTAGATGGTGCACGCAATATTACTTGTAATGAATTTACGCATTTTACCCAACTGATATAATCTCATTTTTACTCGCCCAATTTTTATTTTGAGAAATTGATCAAATTTAAGTGTATTATCAATAACCACACCCAGGTAGTTATAACTACTCACCAACTCTAAATCTAGTCCTGCCAAATGTACAACAGGGATATTTTCAACATCACTACGTGGCTTAAATAACATATGCTTGGTTTTATCAATGTTTATAGTTAATTTATTGTGCACACACCATTGATGTACTATATCAAGTGTTGACTGAATTTCAGAGATGCATGCTCCTAGCTCCTCATTTGCATAATACAAAACAGTGTCATCGGCATACAGCAATATTTGGGTACAACTTTGGCTTACTGTATATATTAAATCATTTACATAAATGATAAAGAACAATGGCCCCAAGATAGAGCCTTGGGGCACACCACAGGTTATTTTCCGATATTCTGATTTGGTCCCATCAAACTTAACATATTGATCCCTATTTTTCAAATAATGACGACACCATGCTACAACATCGTTCCCTAATCCATAGTATGACAACTTTTTACAGAGTATATCGTGATCAAGTGTGTCAAATGCCTTACTGTAATCTATATAAACACAACTTATATATTTCTTTTTATCAGTGTTTTCATAGATATACTGTACAAGGTCATTTATAGCAGTCGAAGTGCTATGTTCTCGTCTAAAGCCATGCTGTCGATTATCCAATAAGCCATTTGTTTCCAAGAAATAGCTTATCTGATTAAAAACAGCTCGTTCAATTAATTTGCTAGGGGCAGGTAAGACAGATATAGGTCGGTAATCACATACATTTAGGGATATACTACCTTTGGGTATTGGGGTTACAGCCCCAACTGCCCAGTCCAACGGCATTACACATTGTTGAAGGCAAGCATTAATAAGATAGGTTAACTCAAAAGATATGGTAAGAAATGCCTGTTTTAGATGCTTGATTCCAATGTCTTTAACACATGATGACTTGTTATTTTTAAGTTGCCGTATAAGAGATCGTACCTCAACTTCACCTACGAACCTAAACATCATTTTGGGACCTGTAAAGGGTCTCATATATACACTTGCAGACCAGGCTAATGAAAACTTACTTGATAATCTAGGGCCCACTTCCACATAGTAGGCATTTATAGCATTTGCAGCGTCTACACCACTCATCATATAATCTCCAATCTTAATTTGGCTCCCTGAAATTTCAGTTTTCAAATTTCCAAATTTAGTGTTTTTATTAATTTCTTTCCAGAATTTTTTTGGGTCCTTCCTAGTCTCTGCTAATGTATTAACTATATATTGTCTTTTTTTCTGAAGCAACATTTTTCTAACAAGTTTTTTCTTTTCTTTGAGAACACTCCAGTCGGATGCTACCTTTGATGTTAGTGCACGTTTAGCAAGGCATTTTTTTGACTTTATTTCATGACACATCTCAGCATCAAACCAACTTGGTTGATTATCCCTCATTTTTATTGATTTGAAGGGGCATAATAAATCAAGACTCTCTTTAATAACTTTATATATAATATCCCATAGTTGATCAGGCGTCAACTTATTGAGCCAGAACAATTTCCAGCATTGGTTCGCGGTAATAAGGTCACTAAAATGGTTTTCACAAAAATGTTTTGTATTTCGAACGCTAATTCGAGAAGATTTGAGTGATTCACGCTTCTTTTTGCGGGTCAACATTACCGGCTGGTGATCTGAGATGGTCACATTCATAACACCGCTATTTGTTATTAAATCCTGTGGTATAGTAGTGAAGATTAAATCTATTATACTCTTACTCTTCAATGTGACTCGAGTAGGGGCAGTTATCAACTGTTGCATATTATAACGGGTTTCTAATTCCTTCAGGAACTTCTTATTTCGGTCTTTACCCCGCATATAATCTATATTCATGTCTCCCATTAATACTACCTCTTTCTCAGTCACATTATCCTTACCTATTGTAGCAGATAGGACAGTGTCTAAATACTTAATAAAGTTTTCTACATTTCCAGCAGGGGGCCTGTAGATGATGCCCAAAATCATATGTTTATGATTTGGGACTTGTACAGCAACCCATAGTGTTTCATAGTCTATCGTGCAGACTGTGTGATTAGACATCAAATGCACAAATTTATATCTGTTTGATATTTCATATATTCATTCAGTTTTGTTATACTTTTTATTATGAGCTGGTCAGATGGGTAAATTACTAAATATGATCAGGGACGGTTTCAGGAGAGGGGTTTTACAAACTATTTCAAAAATGTTTCTGTATGATTATACTGCTGTAGGGCTATCCTGTCAGATCCTTAAATTATGATCATCAAACTATATACTCATACCCTAATAATATGACTTGGAAGATAGAGATACAATAACGTATCGAGATGCGCAGTGGTATCTGAAAATCCCAATTTATTAAATAGGTTATGATAATTGTTAACACGAAATTCTCCCCTCCTCTTCCAGCCTGACGGTGCAGTTCTCGGTGAAGTGTGACGCCCACTACTACGGCCCTAACTGTGCTGTGTACTGCAAGTACCGGGACGACAGCAGCGGCCACTACCGCTGTACCCAGAGCGGCCAGCGCCAGTGTCTCACAGGTGAGTGGGGAGTAACACGGGAGGCTTAATCCCAGCCCTGAAATATGAGGGGGTTCTGGAAATATATCCAAATATATCTGGAAATATATATGGGGTTGAGGTGGCCAACGTCGTTGAGGTGTTGGTACCACTCGTTGGCATTGGCACTGCACGGGTTCGAGTCCCATGCAGTGCAGCATGGAAAAAGGACATTTGGATGACCCCTGTTAGTCTGGGGTCCAAGGTATGAAATTGGAGCTTCTGGATGCCATGAAAAGTTTAAACCTAAAACCCTTTTGGGGTCCTAGAGGGGTCCTTTGGCAATAAAAATATGCCGGTTGTCACCCTGTAGAGGTGTGCGTAACCATGACAACCACCATTTTGTATGGCAACCCTCATTAAAATTGAACCCCTTCAGAAATGTACTGAATATGAAATATCTCACTCAATTTTTGAGTTTGGCACTTTATATCTGGTATACAAGGAACCAAGTATTAGGTGCATCTGCACAAAAGACAACATTGACCTTGGCCAAGGTCAAGGTCATCTAAATTGAGGTCGAATATCAAAAATGGTCAAAAAAATGAAATTAAACTTCTTTCAAAGTGTCCCATCCTTTAGAATATGAAAGTTTATACCCAAACCTCTTTTGGTGCCCTAGAGGGGTCCTTTGGGTAGAAGAATATGCCAGTTGTCTCCTTGTAGAGGTGTGCGCAACCATTACCCACGCGATTTTGCTTACTGACCTCCTGAAATCTCATCCTGTCAGAATAACACATTCTATGTGATATCTCATTTATTTGATAAGATAACCTTTTAATATCAGAATTCCAAGTAGTACTATAGGAGATGTTTATAGATAAAAGACAATTCTGACCTTGGCCAAGGTCAAGGTCATCTAAATTGATGTCAAATGTCAAAAATGGTCAAAAAAATGAAATTAAACTTCTTTTAAAGTGTCCCACCCTATAGAATATGGAGGTTTATACCCAAACCTCTTTTGGTGCCCTAGAGGGGTCCTTTGGGTAGAAGAATATGCCAATTGTCTCCCTGTAGATGTGTGCACAACCATTACCCTAACTATTTTGTTTACTATCCTGAAATTTCATCCTTTCAGAATAACACATTTTATGTGATATCTCATTTATTTGATAAGATAATCATTTAATATCAGAGTTCCAAGTAGTACTATAATTATGAGATGTTTCTAGACAAAAGACAATTCTGACCTTGGCCAAGGTCAAGGTCATCTAAATTGATGTTGAATGTCAAATATGGTAAAAAAAAAAGAAATTAAACTTCTTTTCAAATTGTCTCACCCTTTAGAACATGGAGGTTTATATTCAAACCTCTTTTGGTGCCCTAGAGGGGTCCTTTGGGTAGAAGAATATGCCAGTTGTCTCCCTGTTACCCTATCTATTTTGCTTACTGTCCTGAAATTTCCTCCTTTCAAAATTACACTTTTTATGTGATATCTCATTTATTTGATAAGAAAACCTTTTAATATCTGAGTTCCAAGCACTATCATACGAGATGTCTCTAGATAAAAAAAAACAACTTGGGCGAGGTCAAGGTCAATTTTATATAGATTTATGCAAAACTATGAAAATTGTCAAAAAGTTGAAATTACTTCTTTCAATGTGTCCTACTCTGTAGAATATAAAAGATTGTACCCAAACCTGTTTTGGTAGCCTTGAAGGGTCTTTTCAACAGAAGAAAATATCTTAATTATCTCTCTGTAAAGGTGTACACAACTATTACCCACACTATTCTATTTGCTTACCTCAAATTCCATCCTTTTAGAATAGCATGATTTATGGAAAATTTCATTTTTTAAGATATATATTAAAAATCTATGTTCCAAGTAGTGCTTTATGAAGTGTTTCTGGACAAAAGACAACTTTGACAATGGTCAAGTTAAGGTCATTCAAACTGACATCAAATGATAAAAACTACAGATAAATTAAAATTCCACACCTTCTCAAGTGTTCTTCTGTTGGGAATATGAAATGTCATAGCAATACTCTTTCAGGGTCATGTACAGGAGTCCCTAAGACTTGATGATACACTAGTTTTCATTCTTTAGAGGTGCACATAGTGGTGACCTATGCCATTCCATTCCCTTTTACCAGAAAATCTGATTTGTGTAGACTGCAACTTTTTGCATGTGATGTCTCTTTCATCTAAAATCAATAGTACATAAGTCACATATCTGCAAGATATGACTTTGACTGTCGTGAAGTTCAAGGTCAACAAATTTATAAACTTATGCCAAAAGATGCAAATCATTGGAATTAAACTTCTGCTCAACTGTTTAATTGTTGGAATAAAACATCCATAATTTCTTTGTACTCCTATAGAGGACCTGGAGAAATTCAAAATCTGAATTGCCCATGCCATTTTGTGTCATGCTATCCATTAAATTTGACCAGTTCAGAAAAGCAAACCCTAGAGTTGAAACAAAATACTTTGATTACCAGTTCTTTGGCACAAATGTTGTTCAGTGAATAGAATTTACATACAAACAACGATAAGAGGTATAGTTGTCATACCTTCAAACCTTCATAGTCCACAGAAATACGTTTTTATGGGATAAGTGAACGAAATGGCATGGGTCACCATTATGTGCACCTCTAAAGAATGAAAAATGGCATAATACCAAGTCTTAAGTCCAAGTCTACATGATCCCAGTAGAGTATGGCTTTCGGAATAACACTTTTTATGTGTTATTTCATTTATTTGATAACAATCTTTTAATATCTGAGTTCCAAGTAGTACTATATGGGATGACTCTAGATGAAAGACAGCCGGGGTACCAACTGAAGTTCCATTTTCAAATTCCCTGTGTTTTCCCTGATATTCCCCTGTCCTACAGCAATTTTTCAGCCTCTGCGCAAAGAAAACATTTGGACAACCCAACAACAAAAAGTTGAATCCCTAATATCTTGAGAATCAGGAATATCAGAACCTGGCCAAAAGAAATTCACTGTGTTTTCCCTGTTTTTTGGCAAAATTTCCAAATTCCCTCTGTTTTCCATGTCAGGGAATCTTTTTTGCCATTTTCCCTGTTTTCGCTGTGTGGTTGGTACCCTGGACAACTCTAACCTTCATGTTCCCAACAGAAGAACACTTGAGAAGATGTTGAATTCTGATTCTCTTATTGCAGTTTTCGGCATTTGATGTAAATTTGAATGACCTTATCAAAGTCAAATTTGTCATTTGTTCCTGAAATAGCACTACTTTGAACATCGATATTTAATCATTATCTTATAAAATGAATGAAATTTCCCATAAAATATGCAATTCTAAAATGATGAAATTTGAGGTGAGCAAACATAATAGCGTGCGTATTGGTTGTGTACACCTCTACAGGGAGACAATTGAGATTTCATTATGCTGAAAAGACCCTTCTACACTAGCAAAATAGGTTTGGGTATAATTTTTCATATTTTAAGAGTAGGACACTCTGAAAGAAGTTTAATTGGACAATCTTTTTGACAGTTTTTTTTGTTATTTGACATCAATCTAAATTATATTGACCTTGACCTTGGCCAAGGTCAGAGTTGGTTTTTGTCAAGGGACATCTCTTATAGTACTACTTGGAACAGATATCAAAAGGGTTTCTTATCAAATAAATGAGATACCACATGAATAGTGTCATTCTGAAAAGATGGAATTTCAGAAGGTCAGTTAATACAATCACTAGGGTAATGGTTGCGCATGTCTCTACAGGTGCATAACTGGCATATTCTTCTACCCAAAGGGCCCCTCTAGGGCACCAAAAGAGGTTTCGGTATAAACTTTCATATTCTAAAGGGTGGGACACTTTGAAAGAAGTTTAATTTCATTTTTTTGACCATTTTCGTCATTTGACATTAGTTTAGATGACCTTGACCTTGGCCAAGGTCAGAATTGTCTTTTGTCTAGTAACATCTCCTATAGTACTACTTGGAATTCTGATATTAAAAGGTTATCTTATCAAATAAATGAGATATCACATAGAATGTGTTATTCTGAAAGGATGAGATTTCAGAAGGGCAGTAAGCAAAATCACGTGGGTAATGGTTGCGCACACCTCTACAGGGAAACAACTAGCATATTTTTCTACCCAAAGGACCCCTCTAGGGCACCAAAAGAAGTTTGGGTATAAACTTTCATATTCTAAAGGGTGGGACACTTTGAAAGAAGTTTAATTTCATTTTTTTGACCATTTTTGATATTCGACCTCAATTTAGATGACCTTGACCTTGGCCAAGGTCAGTGTTGTCTTTTGTGCAGATGCACCTAATACTTGGTTCCTTGTATACCAGATATAAAGTGCCAAACTCAAAAATTGAGTGAGATATTTCATATACAGTACATTTCTGAAGGGGTTCAATTTTAATGAGGGTTGCAAAACAAAATGGTAGTTGTCATGGTTACGCACACCTCTACAGGGTGACAACCGGCAAATTTTTATTGCCAAAGGACCCCTCTAGGACCCCAAAAGGGTTTTAGGTTTAAACTTTTTATGGCATCGAGAATCCTTAAATAAGCTCTTTTTTGGAGTCTGGACCCCAGACTATGTATGGAATTGTGCCCAAATGGTCTACAGGACTGCAGTGGAAGAACATAAGTAAAGTGAACTCATCCTGTATAAAAATCCAGTAAAAGAAAAAAAAGTATGCCGTGGCAGATCCAGCATTTTGAAAAGTTGGGGCATGCACCCAAATTTTGGTATACAAAATTCTAAGCAGGTTTATGTGATGGAAAACCTTTTTCCTATATTTTATATTAAAATTTTTCTGAATTCTATATTGAAAGATATAAATTTGGAAAAGAAGAGAAGAGGGGAAATGCGAGTCCTAAGGTTCAAATGAAGCCCCTTGGAGTTTTACTCAGAACCTCAACTGATTAACCTGGAACATCTAGAACCCCTAAGACTTACTTGCAACCCTCTTGGGTGTTTAAAGAAAGCAGTTTTGACTCGCAGGTTGTATCCAATGGTCCTATTTCTCTAAGGTGAAGTTGAACTTGCCGGTTCGACATAAACCTTAGGTTGTACTAGATGGAGTTACTGTAGATGGAGTTACTGTAGCTGCTTTCATTTTTGTGAGCCCTTAATTATAGTTTTTAGTATTGTAGGTTATGGGAAGGGCTCACTCAATCAGTCATGTCTTTTGTAGGTATTTGGGCTTTGATCTGATTGCCCGGTTACACAATCTTACATACAAGTAGCTACAGGCCTTTGTCCACCGGCATGCATTTGTAAGCAGGACAATTAGTGTGCATCAAGTGTAATTTAGTGGGCAGGCCTTTCCCTTGCACCCTCCCCCACCCCCACTCCTTGAACTCAGTTCAAGGAGTGGGGGTGGGGTAGGGTGCAGTTTGAGAAGCCAGAAGTGGGTTACATAACCAGTACTTGAGCCACAGTCACCTGCAGGTGGCTGGGTGCAGGGGACCGGGGCATTGACAGTCCACTCAACATAGTGGGGGGGGGGGGGGGGTAGGGTGCTTGGCCAGGTAGAGGGAGGAGGCAGTCAGGGTCTTGGCAGTCAGTGTATGTAAGGCGGGGTAGGGGGAGGAGGAGAGGGGGGGGGGGGGTCATGGTTGCTTAGGCGCATGGACAGTGATATAGGAGGAAGTCCTATTGGTCAATCAGGTTGACCAATGAGTGTACAGCTGCCCGGGACAGCTGCACTGCCCAATGGACACTACTGGGAGCCCCCCCCCCCCCCCCAACCTCTATGATGAGATTTCTGATTTCTAGTTAAGGGCGAACATCGATCGTTCCAACGATCGGAACTTTGATAGTCATTTGCTTCTTGTTTCTTTCTAATGCTAAGTTGTTAGGCAAAGTACTAAGCAGCTATAGGAGGGAATCCATGAGAGAATAGTTTGATTTAATAGTAACAGGATTAAGGAATGTCCCCATCCTCTGCTACGATGACCTGCAAACTTAAAGAAAAATGCTTTCAATATAAGTTCTCCTGTCACATTCACTCATGCATAAATCGGTTGGCTTCACAACTCTAGTAATACTGCATAAAGCTGCATAGTTATTTAGTGTTAGGATAAAAAAAAAAATCATGTATTTGAACGAGGAAGTTTTGGTAACCTTTTTAAAAACCTAATCCAATTTTCTTTAAATACTGAAACGGCTCAGTAGGGTATTTAAATACTTAAATACCCGTGACATAGTCCGTGACATCTATAATAGATTATTATTACTAAACTTTCCTCGATCACCAGCTTTGACCCGCCTCTCCCTAATCCCCCTCTGTTGCTTTGCTTGCCCCTCCAGGCTGGGAGGACGTGGGGAGTGCGTGCACGGTGCGGGCTGACGACTGTGAGGACCATGACTGTCAGAACGGGGCCTCCTGTGTGGATGGGAACCAAGCCTACACCTGCCGCTGTCCGCCCGGCTACACCGGTAAACGAGCACTCCTTCAAGGCACTTTTAGCTAGACACGTAAAACTTCACATGACTGTTAATGACCTTTAAGTTTGTGAATGGGTATTAATTAAGGCTTGGTTATTTCTATCTATTCACGTATACATCCGGATACATTTTTTTTATAATATTTTATTTGTCGTCTTCAAACAAAGTCTGATCTTCCAGACGTTACAAAAATATTTACAGAGTTACAAATTTCTTGGTTAATATTATCTTTTATAATATAAGATGAGAATGATATTTACAGATGAATACTAAATGTTGACATATTAAATATTATAACTTATATATTTAATGTAATCTTATCAACAGAGCCTAGCTTTATTTTGGGAATTAATTTTATACTAATGCAATACAAGAAATTCGAAACAATTATTGACTTGGTTCCTGATACCGTTCTATGGTGATATAGCTAGGATCCTAAGTTTAGAAAAGGCTAGTAATGTAACAAGAACTTAAAATTCACAAAACAGAATGTCGCTGCATCATCGTAAATGCCTCACCCTTGATTTTCTGAGAACTTTACAGGAGTATTTCACGTGCCCTTTAAAATTCTGGAAAGGTTGCAGTAACAAGAACTCTCCATGACATTTAATGTACCCCATTTACAAAGCTCAAAGGTCATTAAAGGTCAATTTTCATACAATGTTAATTATGTAAAGGGGCATTAATAGCATGATTTCTAGCTTTCTGTAAATGTTGTCCAGGTGTTAAAGGTCAGATGAAAAACTCTTGTAAAGGTCTAAAAAAAAATGATTGCCTTTCCACTACTATTGATAAACCTATTGGATACTGTTTCCAAACTTTGGGTTCATTAGTGGGGCAAATTTGACTCTTAATGACCTTTAATTTTGTAAATGCCATTAATTAAGGCTTGGTTATTTCTATCTATTCACGCATATATCCCTAGCTTTATTTTGGTCCTAATCTTATACTAATCTTATACTAATGCAATATATGTAATACATACATATACTTACATATATACATATATACCATATATAAAAATTATGTAGTAACTGTTATGTCATTTGCATAACGTCTATATGTATATATGTATATATAATTGTATAGGTACTGTCATGTTAACTGTGTAACTTACACATACATATATACATACATACATACATTCATACATGTATATACATACATATATAAAATAATAATTATGATGTAATACTACATGTATAGGTCTTATATATCTCTATGGTAATACATACAATTGTCTCCCCTCAGGTACCCACTGTGAGATTGATATAGACGAGTGCGTCTCCAGCCCCTGTCTTAATAACGGTACCTGTGTGGTACCGTGATGTCATATATGTGTATATGTGGGTGTATATATAACATAATCGTCTCCCCTGATCTCCCTCAGGTACCCTCTGTGAGACTGACCTAGACTAGTGTGTCTCCAGCCCCTGTCGTAATAACGGTACCTGTGTGGTACTGTGACGTCAAATATGTGTATATGTGGGTGTATATATAACATAATCATCTCCCCTGATCTCTCTTAGGTGCCCGCTGTGAGACAGACATGGACGAGTGTGTCTCCAGCCCCTGTCATAATAACGGTACCTGAATGGTACTATGACATCATAATATATGTGTATATATATGTAGGTGTATATATAACATAATCATCTCCCCCTGATCTCCCTCAGGTACCCGCTGTGAGACTGATATAGACGAGTGTGTCTCCAGCCCCTGTCGTAATAACGGTACCTGTGTGGTACTGTGACCTCAAATATGTGTATTTATGTGGGTGTATATATAACTTAATATCTCCCCTGATCTCCCTCAGGTACCCGCTGTGAGACTGATATAGATGAGTATGTCTCTGGCCCCTGTCGTAATAACGGTACCTGTGTGGCACTGTGACATCATATAATATGTGTGTATATGTGGGTGTATATATAACATAATCGTCTCCCCTGATCTCCCCCAGGTACCCGCTGTGAGACTGATATAGACGAGTGTGTCTCCAGCCCCTGTCGTAATAACGGTACCTGCGTGGACGAGCCTGGAGGCTTTAGGTGTGACTGTCCTGAGTCCCACCCTGCGTCCCTGTCCCCCCTGTGTGCCATCCACACCTGTCTCCATGACGACCCCTGTCAGAACGGCGGCACCTGCTACGGCGCTGGGCTCTGTGACTGCCCGCCCAACTACACCGGCTCCAAGTGAGTAGATGTATAGTTTATATATATATATATATATATATATATATATATATTGGGACTTTATGCCCTGAGAGGTTTTTATTCTTTGATCTTAATCTATGGGGTCTGTTGATCAGGAGTGAGTAAGAAGATAAATGACACAGTGACAAAGCAAATCTAGTTGATAAGATGTAGAATATTCAATAGCTGTGACCACCTATACAACATAAGAATAATTTGGAATCCCCAATTTCAATCACCTATACTGGCATGGGCTTAAATCTTACTATGTAGGTGTAGAAGACTGCTCCCTTTCACTACCTTTCACCAAGTGCTTATTTCATGGCTACCCATGACTCTCTCCTGTGCCTCTCTCCCAGTCGGTGGTGGGAGGGGGCCTCTCGGGCCAACCTACCATGACTGAGGGATGGGTTGATTGTGGAAGGAAGAGTTGAGACATACCGTAAAATCTTAACACCTATGTATGCAATGACACACCAATAAGCCCCATTATGTATACAACAATATTGCATGGATGGATTATATTGCACAAGTGACAGCACAAGTGATAGCACATAAAGAAATGGGAATTTGATAATTATCACATACATTGTGCATCCTATGTGCACAGTGAGGCTTAAGGTGCCTTTCCATACCTACGTTGCGGGTGTGTCTTTTTTCCATATAAGGTATGCAGAGGCTATGGGTTTTTCCATATATATGGAATTCCATATAGCTTCCGTATACCCTATGCGGAAAAAACGCACCCGAAATGCATGCATGGAAAAGTGCCTTAATATGGTACTCTTATATGCTTCACTATTTACAAAACTATACCTCATTAATTAGCCCATCCCATATCCCATATATCCCATATCCCATGGCTGGCCAAGGGTTGGACAAAATAACCATATAAGCCTTCCTTGTTTCCTAGAGTTAGGATTACTAAAATAAGCAACAATTTTATCACCTGCTCTGCCGAAGAGCGGTGCACACAGAGGCCAATGCATATAAACATGCTGTATGTACCGCTCCTCGTTTATGCTATTTAGCATATTTAGAGATTTGGTTGGGTGATAAAATATAGAAGAACCTTAGGGGTCATCCTCGGGTGCCTGTATGACCCATGGGGATTGTACGAACCTCGGGCTTTGCCCTCGGTATATGACAGTCCCCTATGGGTTGTACAGCCACCTTCTGACGACCCCAGCAGTTCTTCTTATATTAGTATTTCTAAATCCCTAAATACTTCTTAAACATTATGATTTTTTAGATTTTATCAGTTGACAGACTTGAAGGTTGGCCAGCCAATCAAAATGCTGTATTTCAGAGCAAAAAAGGGTTGGATATTGTAGGTTAGGCTGACAGGCTTTACCAATGGTTCCATTGAGAAAAGGCCAATAGATAACGCTGTATTTTACCAAATTTAGAGGCAATCTGTGAATCAATTGGATTTATTCTCTTCTAACCAGGATTTACGAGTATAGATTATGGGTATCTTGTCTCTTATATCCCAGTTTCGAAAGGTCATTTGTGGTCGTGTGAGCTCATCTAGCCACGTCTCTCCCCGCAATCTGTGAATCAAGTTGCTTTGGTTAATTTTGCAATTGTCTTCAGGGAATAAGCATGGAGGCAGATTTGACAGATATTTGATGGTAAACTGCAATGTTGGTGTAAACTAAGAAGGGCTTAATGACTTTATTAGTCATACGACAACTTATCATTACATGCATAGCATATTGAAATGGGTATTTCGTGCTTGTTGATACATAGTGTTATAATACAAGCGACAAGTGCATATTATAGCCTGAGTAGTATACGGAAAATTAGTTTGGATCTTGTTGCGTATTATGTTCATCTAATGTGGGCAACTTGGTACGTAGAGAGCTAGTATGATTGACATTGCATACACGATGCCATAAACATAGCCGGTTCACTTATCCAACAATACAAACCACCACTTTAATGGTGTCTTCTGTGAAGGCTTAAGGGTGTAGAACATAAAAAGTAATATAACAATGTAAAATAATCATAATATATTTTGATTATTATATATCATCATCATTATTATTTCCACCATTCAATGTAATATCCTGAAAACCCGCGTAACCCTGAAGATTATTACAATAAACATTTAAAAAAGAAAATTTATAAAGACCAATTTGAGTACAGAAAGTTATGCTCTTCTCCTCAGGTGTGAGATGCACTTCTGCCAGGCTCAGTGCATCTCGTGTATGAACGGCGGGGTGTGTACAGGGTCGGCATGTGACTGCCCCCAAGGCACCCTGGGGGGACGCTGTGAGGTGCGGCTCTGTGATGTCATCGACTGCGTCAACGGGGGGACTTGCAGTAACGGCACGTGTCGCTGTGCTCCAGGTGAGACATATTGTCATTTAATGTGTTTTTTTCTTCTATTTGACTCATGCATACTTTTATGTAATTCACTCCTGCAGGTTATGAGGGGAAGTATGTCATACATACTTTAATGTAAGTTCCCTCCTGTCCCCTAGGTTATGAGGGGAGTTATATCATACATACTTTAATGTAAGTTCCCTCCCACAGGTTATGGGGGGAAGTATATCATACATACTTAAATGTAAGTTCACTCCTGCAGGTTATGAGGGGAAGTATATCATACATACTTAAATGTAAGTTCCCTCCTGAACCCTCCTGCAGGTTACGAGGGGAAGTATATCATACATACTTTAATGTAAGTTCACTCCTGCAGGTTATGAGGGGAAGTATAAGTATATCACTCATACTTTAATGCAAGTTCCCTCCTGCAGGTTATGAGGGGAAGTATATCACACATACTTTTATGTAAGTTCCCTCCTGCAGGTTATGAGGGGAGGTATATCATACATACTTTAATGTAAGTTCCCTCCTGCAGGTTATGAGGGGAGGTATATCATACATACTTTAATGTAAGTTCCCTCCTGCAGGTTATGAGGGGAAGTATATCATACATACTTTAATGTAAGTTCCCTCCTGCAGGTTATGAGGGGAAGTATATCATACATACTTCAATGTAAGTTCAATCCTGCAGGTTATGAGGGGAAGTATAAGTATATCACACATACTTGAATGCAAGTTCCCTCCTGTCCTCTAGGTTATGAGGGGAAGTATATCATACATATTTTAATGTAAGTTCCCTCTCGCAGGTTATGAGGGGAAGTATATTATACATACTTTAATGTAAGTTCCCTCCTGCAGGTTATGAGGGGAACTGTATCACACATACTTTAATGTAAGTTCCCTCCTGCAGGTTATGAGGGGAACTATATCACACATACTTCAATGTAAGTTCACTCCTGCAGGTTATGAGAGGAAGTATATCACACATACTTTAATGTAAGTTTACTCCTGCAGGTTATGAGGGGAACTATATCACACATACTTCATTGTAAGTTCACTCCTGCAGGTTATGAGGGGAGGAATATCATACATATTTTAATGTAAGTTCACTCCTGCAGGTTATGAGGGAGGTATATCGTTCATACTTTAATGTAAGTTCCCTCCTGCAGGTTATGAGGGGTAGTATATCACACATACTTTAATGTAAGTTCCCTCCTTCCTGCAGGTTATGAGAGGAAGTATATCATACATACTTCAATGTAACTTCACTCCTGCAGGTTATGAAGGCAAGTACTGCCACGTGAATGTTGATGACTGCAGCAGCTCGCCCTGTGCCAATGGCGGGGTATGCGTGGACGGGGTGGACTCGTACCTGTGTCAGTGTGGGGAGGGCTACACAGGGGCCAACTGTGAGACAGTCATCCCAACTACCACCACCACTACAACCACCACCACCACCACTAAGGCCACCACTACCAAGGAGCGCAGCCTCAACGGCATTGGGGGTCGATCAGACTATCTAACAGACAAACCAGGGGTCAAACCAGTCACCAAGGTCAGTTATTTTCTTGTATTTAACTTCTTTTAAATTGACATCCAGACTTTATGTTATTACATGATCTGGTCGCCAGCTACATATTTATGAGTCCAAACTCTGTGAGGCGTGGACAAATGACTCTCAGATTCGCCATAATGCGAATCCCTTTAAGGATAGAGAGGTGTTATCAATGGGCTTCTCAGTAAAATTCCAATAGTTTGGTTAATAACGCGTATTGCTTAATGTTTTATATATCAAATAAAAGGGCAGATTCTTCTCTATCTTGTTGTATTCACAGTTTTTTAAACAAATTTAAGTTAGAAAAAATATATATTAAAAAGTGAATTTTTCACTTTTATTTTCTGAATGTCGATATCTTCATAAATAATTACTCCTTAGCACTGAAACTTTACAGACATAACAAGAACCTTTCTGTGGAGGGAACCGTGTCTCAGTTTTCTATTTCAGGCCCTAGTTTTGATTTCATTTAAAAAAACGGGTAACTGTTAAATATTTTTTAATATTCTCAAAATTGAACCAGGACATATATAAACATTCTGAGACACAGTTCCCTGCATGAGAACTTTATCAATGTAAATCCAAAATTTCAAACATGTATCTAAAAAGTTAAGCGAGATATCCACCTTCAAAATATAAAAGTGAAAAAATACATTTAGTTTTCATGATTCATTAACTTTTTCAATTTTCAACATTTTGACATATATCATGCAGTACTATGTAGAGCACAGTACAGTAGATGCAACTATTGCAAATTACACGAGAATAACACCTCTCTGTCCTTAAGTACACAGGTTTCTCACCATCTAGATTATATCCAAATTCATATATCCTTAGATATTCCTGAATTGCAGGAAATTGTACCTTTCGAAACATGATTTTCAAAAGAATAATTGGAGGGGACCCTTTTTCATGAGGTTGTTTGTGATGTAGCTCTATTTCATTTATCTTAAGAATTAGTTTTAGCAGTATACTACATTCCATCATAACATCATTTTAGTCTATCATTCCATAAGTCTCGAACTGCTGCATTGAATATTCTTCAGTTATTAGCGGCCAGAGAATCCCTCATGGCCAAGCATGGAAAGTGTTCGGACGGACGTTTGTCGTCAGCATTCTTGGTCCCAGTTGGGACCTGGCTTTTACTTATATATATATATGGATCCCACACCCTTAACCTTTATCCTTGTCCTGCCCTCTCAAAAGCAGTTAAATGAAAGATTTGTCATTGCCCTGGAGGGCAATGATGCCTGTCTGTGAATGCTTGTCCCGATTTTTATTTTGTCAGTAAAGATTATCAACATTATGCTGTGTAATTGATATAGAATAAGTCAAGTACAGACCACAGGAACACTCAACAATTGTTATTGCCCCAGTTTGCATACACCTTCTCTCAGACTAAAGCCCTCAACAGTACGTGCAAACCAGGGCAATAACACTCTTTGTGCCCCCTTGGTCTGCACTATGTATTTTCATACTGACTGGTGATTCCAAGCTATACTAAGCCCTCCTCCTATACCTTATACCTTGTTTCCCCCCTTCCTGAGATTCTGACGACCCAGTTCATGGTGCTCATCATCATACTTGTGATACTTAACCTCACTAATACTAAGCCCTCCACCTGTACCTTATACCTTGTTTGCCCCTTCAGGAGATCCCGACGACTCAGTTCATGGTGCTCATCATCATACTCGTGATCCTTAACCTCACTAATACAAAGTCCTCCGCCTGTACCTTATACCTTGTTTGCCCCCTTCAGGAGATCCTGAAAACCCAGTTCATGGTGCTCATCATCATACTCGTGGTCCTTAACCTCACTAATACTAAGCCCTCCTCCTGTACATTATACCTTGTTCTCCCCCTTCAGGAGATCCTTATGACTCAGTTCATGGTGCTCATCATCATACTCGTGGTCCTTAACTTTGCTAATACAAAGTCCTCCGCCTGTACCTTATACCTTGTTTGCCCCTTCAGGAGATCCTGACGACCCAGTTCATGGTGCTCATCATCATACTCGTGATCCTTATCCTCGCTAATACAAAGTCCTCCACATGTACCTTATACCTTGTTTGCCCCTTCAGGAGATCCTGACGACTCAGTTCATGGTGCTCATCATCATACTCGTGGTGCTGCTCCTCATCGTCATTATCCTGGTTGCCGTCATCTGCAAGGAGCGGAGGTCAGTATCTTTTTGGCACTTTGTTTCATTTTACAATCTTGACTGAAAAAATACAGGGGCTGTTCCAGAGGGGTCCAGGAGCAGATAAGGGGCGGGTCCAGGGATTTTTACGTACTACTTATGGGTCACCGTACTTGCCATATACTTCTCATGGGCCTTACTTGCTGTATACTACTTGTAGGTCACCCTACTTACTGTATACTACTTATAGGTCATCCTACTTGCTGTATACTACTTAGGGGTCACCCTACTTGCTGTATACTACTTATAGGTCACCCTACTTACTGTATACTACTTTTGGTTCCCCTTCTAGCAGTATTCTACTTATGGGTCACCCTACTTGCCATATACTACTTATGGGTCACCCTACTTGTCATATACTACTTATGGGTTACCCTACTTGCTGTATACTACTTATGGGTCACCCTACTTGCCATATACTACTTATGGGTCACCCTACTTGCCATATACTACTTATGGGTCACCCTACTTGCTGTATACTACTTAAGGGTCACCCTACTTGCTATATATATATTACTTATGGGTCACCCTACTTGCCATATACTACTTATGGGTCACCCTACTTGCTTTATACTACTTATGAGTCAATCTACTTGCCATATACTACTTTTGAGTCACCCTACTTGCCACACACTATTAATTTTCTGGGTCACCCTACTTGCCATATATATATATATTACTTATGGGTCATCCCACCTCTATATTCTACTTACAGCTTACTTTACTTGTCATAATATTTCATATGGGTAACCCTATTTGCCGTATGATGCTTGTTTCCATTTTGATAAATACCCTGTCTTAAAACCATACCCTAGTTTCTGTGTACTACAGAGTGTGACACCACTTGTGACATGCTTACTACATGTACTATTTGTCATCCTAGCGGCTTGTATACCACTAAGTATGACCCAGATTTTCTTGAGATTACTCTTGTAATCATTTTTCTCCTTTAGGAATACATCATACTGTTTATGGCCATATTAATGACATGTTATGCAATACCTGAAATAGAAAAAACTAATCAAAAAATGACTTTCATGCATTCCACAGATCTAGAAAAAAGAAGGAGAACCGCACACCTCGGCCCAATCGGGACCCAAACTCAAACTTCGAGAACCCCGTCTACACGATGGAGCGTCAGCCGAGCCAACCTAACCCATACGGGGAGGGTCACTACCTCCAGCCCCAGGCGACAGGGGGCGCTCTGGGTGAGGGGGCAGGAGGAGGAGGGTTTGTGAGTAAGGGGGAGTCGCCCTACGCCCACCCACCCATGGGCCCTGCCCGCCCTGTGGGGGGTTATGTGAATGGGGAGCCCCTGTATGACCACCCCCGGCCCTACCCGCCCCCCTACAGCCCGGAGGACGAGGGGGCCGGCTATAGTAGGTCTATAGACCACCAGGGGGCGGTGCGTATGGGCGATATTAAGGCGCGGGTGGAGGAGGAGGAGGCGTATGAGGAGTTGAAGATGCCTCGGCACTAAGGGCCAGGGGTGGAGATTTGAGGGGGCAGGAGGGGAACTATTAAAGGGACAGGGGCCGGAGATGGGAATTGGGTTGGGCGGATATGATTTTTTAAAGGGTTGGGGGACAACACATATTAGGGGACATTCATAAATGATGCCGCACACAAGGGGGTGGGTGGGTACGTTGAACCGTGTGACATTGCCCGAAAAGGGATCTTACTTTCATGTTAAAACAGAACATTCAGTGCTACTGCAGCATTGGGGGGTCCTGAAGATACCATGAAAAAGTGTGAAATCATTTTAAGGATGGCCCCTAGGCTATGAACTAAAATGTTGCATATTTGTAAGAGTATGCGCAATGTTTTTTTTTTCTTTATATGCAATTTAAGGGGATGTTCTCGTCTTGAGATGGGCACAATTTGCTACGTTGTAACTCCCTTAGGGCCGTGCCAAATTCGCGACGTGACCAATAACGTCGCAGAATTACGTTCCAAAAGTGGAAAACACATCACCGGCCGTCCCGTCGTTAGGCTTATGTCGGTGTATGTATCTCATTGAGCTCAAGGATGAGAACGTCCCTTTAAGATCCGCCCCTCTGATTGAGTGTAGACTGGTGGGGTTCTAAGGGGTGGAGATGATTTGTCAGGGAGTATTTCTAATACAACGAATAACGTGTCCCATGTGAGGTACATCACAAGGGCAAGAAGGTTTTAAGATGGTGGCAAAGCATGTTTTGGGTATGCCACCCAACTTGTTCAGATAGCTGGTGATACTTTTGTAGTAGACTTTTAGCATGTTTTTACACTTTCACTTTCTTCTGAGGACTGAGTCTGTGCCTTGTTTGTAGTCCACCATCCCACCAACATTCATATATTACTACAATCACTTGGGTAAATACATAGCTTTTCCTTATCAGGGTCCCCACTCAAATGGCATATTTGAAGTCCTTGAGATGTGCCTGTCCCACAGCCATTTTTCCCTGTGTCTTTTCTGGCAAGTTGTTCCATTTCCAAAGCCTTCATATGCAGAAAAAAACTTGACAACCCAACAACAAGAAGTCAAATACCTAATATTTCAAGAATCAGGAATTGCAGAACCTGGCGAAATGAAATTCTCTGTGTTTTCCTTGTGTTTTGGTAAAAATTGCAAATTCCCTGTTTTCCATGACAGGGGTTTGCTCTTTTCAATTTTCCCTGTCTTCCCTGTTTCCTCTGTCCAGTGGGGACCCTTCCACATGCTATGTAAGAAAACAACATCATTAGGGAGGGTCCATTGATAATGCAGGCGACGGCAGGGGGGGAGGGCTGAAATTCTTGAAAATTTTCACACATCCCTGTACAAATCTAATGCGTATGTTAGGCTATGGGGGACTGGAGGGTCCAGAATTTACAAAAAGAATGCAGAAGTCATTAATGGACAGTCCTTTATCTGCTTGAAAAGCAACTTGATCGATGTTGAGGTACTATTAGAATATTCTTCATGTATGAATTGTCTATAGCCTATATCTAAACCTTTAATGAAAAAGGTTTCATTGGGTTTATATGTGATCTTGCCAGCATACCAAAGTTTTCATTGACAAAAAAATCCTTGATTCATGATGGCACCTATGGTGTGTTTCTGATCAAAGCATATTAGTTTTCTGGCAATTAACAATTATACTATTCGATTACTTATCAAAACAAATTACTGTATACTAGTGTGTAAATATTATAAGCATGTTAAACCTGTGATGTTTATGAAACTTGTGAAACTAAAACCTGCAGTTATATTAAAACTGATTCCTTGTTCTTTTTCTGGGGTGAAATGCAGATAGATTGATGCTTTGGAGAATCACAACTGAATATTTACAAATAGAACATCAAATTGTCGATTTATTTAAAGGTTATATTCCCCTATCTGAATTTACTACCGATTTGCAAGGAGGATTGTTATACATCATTAGAAAGGATTTTGAATTACCTTTCAAATAGTAGTCAACAAAAACTTAAAAATAAGCAACTTCCTTATAGTGAAAATCGGCAGGTATATTCTGAAATAACAAAAACTGAAAGTTTGATGAATGACTCAAGATGGTATATTTCATTACATAACATAGAATAAAAAAGATATGGAATTAATACCAAATGTATACCGTGATAACTTGATTGTATGTTCTTGAATAAGCACTCTTTTAAATGAAAGAAATGTAAATAATAATGTGCATATACAAAGTGTACAGTTAGTACTAAATGCCTATGTATAATGCCTATGTATAATGTCCTGGTACAATCCAAAGTGTATGTGTGACTACTTTAGCATTATGCAAACAATTCAGTCCCTGTGCATGATAATGTGTTATTAATTCGAAAACTAAATTGTTTGAAAGTGATTAAAAGTGCCTTAAATCTGAAAAAAATAATGCCCTAAAAATATTGATCATAATATGATCAATTTTATCATATGTTATATGTTTGCAGCAGCTGGTCTGTGAATGACAATGTATTGAATCTCCTCGCAATACAGCACTTATAGTTTGTTAACGGTTGACCACGTGCAAATAAAAGAATAATGTACATCTTTTGAAGACCTTTATTAAAGTGGCCAATTTTGCATGAGTCTATGGAAATTAATGCATAAAGTTTTATTGTCTTCAAGCGTATATGATAGCAACAGTGTGATGTGGTTTAAACGATCTGCAGAGTACTTATACTGAACAACTCTTTTTGATACATCCGCTGTGGATACATGTCACTAAACATGAGAATCTCCAAGATATGGTACAAAAATGCCAGCCATTTCATAATTGTTAACACGGTTTGAAAAGTCAGTTTGAACTTTATAGCAGTTACAGAGAATGATTAGGAGCAGCGTTTGGCCTTGTTACATAATATCAGGTGAAATGTATTCTGCAATATTTTGGTGTCCAAACCAGTTGATAACTTGAACATTACTGACTTGCCAATGCCTTCTTTGGAAATAGGCCCTTAATAGGTAATATGCACATAGGGGAATGGTGACCGAAGAACATCTCTGATATCATTGCCTTTGTTAACGTGTTACATTTATACATGTTTACAGGAAATTGTTGGTTTGAATCTTTGTAAACCATTGAATGTGCTTTAAAATTCTAAAAACCCCACTGTCTGCAACCCTAACACTCAAGTACCTCAAAGATGGTTGAAATGTATACAAAAGATAGTCATTTTACTTGTTTTTTTACTTACATAGTTCCTGGTGCCGTGTTAGTCTATTGTAGATTCAATATGATGAATTTTTCTTTTTTGTCATTATGCAGTTTCACCAACATTAATGGCTTCCATGTACTTTTATGTCTTGCATCTCCCAATATGAAGTCTGCTACACTACTCACAAAGACATGTGTTCACATGTATTTGTATATTTGCAAATAAAACAGAAAATATGAGTTTTTGTTCTGTTCTTCATTGTCAAGAAGACAAGCTTATAGTTGTGTATTGTTCAAATTGATACAATTAAGCCTGTAAGTTTATCCCATAAAGGAGAGTGATAACTGCAAATATAGTCACAAAAGTACATGTACACATTCCTATATCTAGAATAACATACAGGTTTTAAGATATATGATTTCATAGACTTAATCTGGTAAGAGACTTTATTATCATTTTCAAAATACATTCAGAGCTAGATGACATTTTGTGCAGAATTTCAGGTAAATGCTGGCGTATCGACCCATATCTTTATTTAAATTATTCACTTATTCAAAATAAGTGTACAACTTAAATAACTAGTGTCTGATCTCCCTTTGTGTCAGTTGTATACATTATACAGTGTGCCTTTTTCTCCCTAAAGGGAGCCAAAACCAAAAAATTAAATGAAATTTTCCAAACTCAAATAACCATGGAAATCCATTCCTTGAGCCTATTCCTGGCCTATGTTAAAATCTAAATAATGAAATATGGTAAAAGATCATTAAAAACATGTTTTTCTTGCTCAAATCAATTTATGTGGATCTGCAAAAATAGGGTTTATTTACGAACAAATGCAAATATTACCATCCCTTGTGGAATTCTACTTCAGTTGGAGCTAGTTTTCACAGTTAATACTTTACCACTGACCTAACTGGACTCTTCTAACATATTTCTATTCTTATCTCAGTTTTGAAAATTTTGCCATTATATTGGTTTTGGCTCCTTTTAATTAGAGGGCTACTAGCTACATATAGTACCATTACAATCTGACATGATATCACATTAATAATGAGATGAGATGGAATGGTTGGTATGTTGGTTATAGGTTGCTTTACACCCTTTTTAACTGCCAGGGTTATATCAAGGGTGGTGATGGTGATCGAATCTATGAGAAGGTAGAGACCATACCCCTACACTTTTACCGAGGGAGGTGTTTGTTAATGTCCATAGTCCCATAGACAGGTCCCTACATACAACAGCCAGTGGTCCCAAGGGAACCTTGATAAGCCTGTTGTTGGCACAGCCAGAATGCAATGAGATTAAAGGTAACAGGTCAAAGACCTGATATCATCTTTCAGGTTTACATGCCCATATGATCACCAGATCCCAGCAAATGGCTCCCATATACCCTCACTCCAGCCACTCCCAGAGCCCCACCAGTGGTCTCCTAATGGGTATGGTGTCTGACTCCAGTGTGGGAGGCCAGGTTTCCCTCCCAGTGGTGGAACTTACTTGTCAGAAAATAAAACTGTATGGGTATATGGATTCATAGAGATTCTAAAGACAAGTAAACTTCACCTTTAATATCAAACATGTTTATCGTTCAGTTTCAGTTTGACAACAGATTCTAATTAAATATACCTACATAACCAATGTCAACACAAAGACAAAATAATTCACAAGTACATGCACCCACACGCTTATGTGTACACACTTTCGCACACACACGTCCACACAAAAATACATAGGCATACAATATTTAATCCAATTAAAACACTTTCATGATAAACACTAGGTTATTAGGTAATCACAGGCATATCACAAACATAATTCTGAAATACATAGAATATGAGTCTCCACGTTGCGTATTATGGCAAAAATGCGATATAACCTTACTTGAATTATTTGGCAAGATCTTTAAATGAATTTCAGATTATATTTCCAACTTATACTAGGAACATTTAGATGCCAGAGGGATACAAAACCACTGAAAGAAATTACATTGATTTTCATGTTTAGGCTAATAATAATACCTATATTGTTAGTTCATGTCTTTCATCTTATGTCACTCAGGCTCCAAGACATGTCTCTCTTCAAAATTGAAAAGACAATATCAAAGTGTCATTAATTCTCAACTTGGCATAAATTTAAAGTCTCAACATGGCATAACATTTCAAAGTTTGTGAGACTAATAGTCTGATTATGAGTCTGAGCATCTCAGAAAATTTAGCACCCATTTGAATGTATCTTGTAGAGTAATTCAGAATCAAAAGAAAGTCATGTAACTCTGTAAGTATGTACGGCAGGTGGAATACAGATAGGAACCAATTTTGAAATCAAACACACATAACTAATATAGTAAAGTTGAGACTGACATGTAAGTATTAAACCGGGACAAATATTCCAACTATGTATATATGCTCGTGTATAGTTATATGTGTATGTAGGAATATTTTGTATTGTACGCCATTATGAAAACAAAACACAAATCATCACACAAAATTTCAAAACTGGCTCTGGAGAATTGATTCAAAAGGAAATGCCATTTTATCCACCAAACTAATATATCAAAACACTTAGAAAGTATATGGACAAACATATTATATAAAGGCAAACTGGTAGTCCGTAATGTAGGGATGGTAGCAGCCTTTTGCACATTAAGTGGAACTAACATTTCTTTAAACACATCATGTATACAACTTTGATAAAGCCTTCAATAAAGGCATAGAGTACTTAAAAAAATCCCATAACAGTCATGTTTCTATAAATTAACATACTGATTTTAGGGACACGTCTTTCAATTTCATAGCATAGGTTTGTCATATGACGTCATTAATCAGTAATATGGTAACTTTCCTCCTTTTAAGAATTGATAAGGATTCTATGGATCTGTAGACCCTTTTTTCTCTACAGAAGAATACCCGTTGGAGCCTTCCATTTAGAACATGGAGGTGGGGCATCTGAAGATTTTTTTAAATATCCCTGAAGAAGGACCCGAGCAGTCTTATTCAACAGATAGTTTTGTGGTTTTGGTGTTACATCGCTTTTATAAGAATTTTTTTAAATATATACAATCCTGTATAGGCCTTAATTCAATGGTTGCTTCAGTCCAAGTGTGTGGGGGGAGGTGCGAATTCTTTAAAGTTGCATTCTGAGCCAATGATTCATGTTGAAATTTATTTTTCTGATTTTAGTCGGATACATGTCTGCGATTAACACCTATACCATACATGATACAAGCTTTAATCACCTCTGAATTTAGTGTTAATTGTGTTTAAAGAAGGCAGGAAGAGTTTTGTTTCAAGACAAAAACTCCCTCAGCCTTCCAAACTTTCAGACTGAGCCTTCAGATTTGACCTCTTCGTGGCAAGACAGGACCACAGAAGGGTAATCTTGTAGTGGCTTTATTTGTCTGTTGTTGTTAAATTTATTTTAGTTTGATTTAACATGTGACAAATTTGAGATAACCTCCTGGTAAGCTTTATAGGTGGGGACGTTTACATCCCAATGAAGAAAAATCTATATTTTGTGTAAAACCTCAAATTTATCACACAAATAAGTCTAGTTTGTTCTTTACACTATTTAGTGACTATAAGTTACAGTAATGAAATAGAAAAAAAGATTTTGTCAACCAAGCTCAGATTGCAATTTTAATTGAGGGCCCCCTTATGGACCTGAAATTAAAAATTTGGGTTGACTTTTGATCTTCTGATTAAACTACGTGCATCTGTGTAACACCTCTTAAAGTTGTTTTTGCATATTGAGATTGATCCCCCAAAATCCTGGTGCCTGTTTACTTTGAAGATCCTGAAGTCACCATTGTTGAGCACATAGTCAGGATAGCTGTAGTTGTGAAGGTTGGCAAGAACCAGGTTCACTGCAGCCTGGTCAAAGCGGTGACAGTTGCCATAACGACCTTGGGAGTCCCCCATGAATGAACACCCTGTCTCAACACCAGGGGGTGCTATGCATGGTGCGTGGAGGCTGCACAGGTACACCTGGTGGTAGAAACACACATTAAAAGTACACCTGGTGGTAGAAACACACATTAAAAGTACACCTGGTGGCAGAAACACACACTAAAAGTACACCTTGTGGGTGTAACACATTAACGGGGGCACTATGCACATCTTGTGAAGGCTGCACACATACATCTGGTGGCAGAAACACACATTGCAGGGGATGCCATGCATGGCACATGGAGGCTGCACAGGCTCACCTGGTGAGCGAAACATATATTAAAGGTACACCTGGTAGCAGAAACACACATTACTGGGGGCACTATGCATGACTGCACAGGTACACGTGTTAGCAAAAATATGCGTTAGGGGCCTCCCAGGTATAGGTCCGGGGGGTCCAGACCCCCACTCCCTAGTCTTTTTTTTTTTTTTTTTTTTCAAAGAGAGCAGTGCTCATTTTTAGTCACAAACAAAATACAATTCTTCCTTCTTCTGCTCCAATTTTTGGGCTCTGTAGGAAATCATTTTCAAGAACAACATCATATAAAAATCTTCTTAACAGAGTTCTTCATGAAGAAAAAAATAAAAAACAACAAAAAAAACAAAAAAGAAAATTAAAGGTACAAGTTGTGACAATAAACGGTTTCACTTAGAGCTCCATCTTATATGAATTATACATCCACTAGTTTTACAGACCAACATGAGATTTACTTAATATTCAAAAGTGTAAGAAGCAAATTATATAATTACAAACTGTGTATTCTGGAAACTAGATCCTTACATGGTATCTTCTCCTTCTTTTTATATTCGCGTCGACATATGTAACTCTCCACAGCAATTTTACAACGCAACTCATATATCCATTGATAGACATCTAAGAGACTATTTCCTTATCTGAAAGATCTTCTATATCTATTTCTAAAACATTTCCCATCCAGTTTTTTATTGCTGTAAGAAAATCCCTAACCACCTGGCAAGTAAGAAAAAAATGAACTATATTATCTGTTTCTCCACAAATAGGGCATTCAGGACCCTCAACAGCCTTTCTCTTAAACAGATAATCTTTGCAAGGGATTATTCTATGTATAATCTTAAACTGAAGAGACTGTATCTTTGTTTCCCTGGAGGAGATAAAAGCTATCTTATACAATTTCTGCCATTCTTTTAAATTAAAAGTATACCAGCTCTCTTCCACTCCTTCCACTGAATGACCTTTTTCCCAATCAAAATTCTCTCATTATTCCATAAGATCTCATTTTGTATTTCTGTATCAGTAACTGGGTCTCTGTTATAAAATTTATTCCAAGCTGTCCATAATTCTCTGTAAAAAGGAGCAAAGATATGTTTTCCTAGAAACTTGTTTTTGGTACCAAAAGTATAGTACAGTGAATCCCTTGCTCCAAATATAGTACGAGCATATAAAGTCCATGATTCAAAGTCATTCAGACACAACCTTCTAACCCAGTTAACCTTAGATACAGAAATCATGGTCTCAAGATCTAACAATCCCATCCCTCCATCATTTATTTTCCTGCACATGGTATCATAAGCTATCCTATTAACAGAGGATGACCATATGAAGGTACAGATAATCTTTTTAAACTCCACATACACTCTCTTGGGAGTGAATGAAACAGAAGCCGGGTACAGTAATAAAGGAATGAGCAAACTATTGATTATCACTATTTTACCCTTGATCGACAAATTTCTATTGGTCCAATCATGGCATATCTGCATACATTTGTTTAGTCTCTCCTCAAAATTCCATCTATAGCTAATTTCAGCATTATTCTTTTTACCTATCTTTATACCAAGTAATAACATAGTTTCTACTACTTCAAAGGGCATATTGTAGTTGAACTGTGAAATATTCTTTCCTAGCTGCAAAATCTTTGTCTTATCTCTATTAATTGTCAACCCTGAATAGCGCCGAAACCTTTCTAAACAGTCCAGGATACGCAATAAATCAGCCTTGCTTCTACAATAACACACCACATCATCCGCAAACAGGGAAATTTTAATCTGCCTTTCACCTATACTAATGCCTCTAATGGTCTCCTTTTCTCTCACCATAATTGCTAATATTTCAACTACAATAACAAAAAGAAAAGGAGATAAACAACAACCCTGCCGAGTACCTCGTGAAGGATGAAACCATGATGTATTGAACCCATTATTAGAAACACATGCTTCTGATTCATTATATATTACCTTGATCCAATTTATAAAGCTATTTCCAAATCCAAATAATTCCAAGGTTTCTATAATACAATCCCAAGATATGGAATCAAAAGCTTTTTTGAAATCCAAAGCAAGAATCCAAGACGGATCCTCATCTCCAGCAGTATACTCAATTAGATCTTCTGCAATCCTGATATTCGTTCCAATATACCTCCCTTTCATAAACCCAGTTTGATCTGAATATATTATATCTTTCATGTGATCCTTCAGTCTACATGCCAAGGACTTAGTTAATATCTTATAGTCCGTATTCAGTAAAGTTATAGGCCTCCAGTTAGTTAACTTATGTTTATCTGCTGCCTTCTTAGGAATAAGACGAATTATACCCCTTCTCTGTTCTTTACTGAGTATACCAGAATTACAAGAGTAATCATAACTTTGAATTAAGAGACCTTTGATATCTTCCAAGAAGAATTTGTAGAATTCAGCCGTTAAACCATCTGACCCTGGACTTTTATTATTCTTCATTGAACTAACCGCCTTATGTAGTTCGTCCTCTGACAGTTTCTTATCAAGAGCTTGTATTTGTCTATCTGTTAGCTGTGGAATACTATATTTATTGAGGATGTCACAAAGGATATTTTCATAAGGTTCCCTCTCATTTCGTGTATATAACTTTGTATAAAATGTCAGTAATGTATTCATTACTTCATTAAAATCTGTAGTCATCATACCATCTGAATTTTCAATAGCTGTAATTTGCTTGTCCAAAGCGTTTTTCTTTTCTAAATTCAAAAAATATTTGGTGGGTCTTTCACTATTGCTAGCCCAATTACCCTTAGACCTTAGAATAGCAGCTTGAGCCTCAAGTTTTTTCTGCATTTGAAGCTCTTGAGTGTAAGACTGAAGCTCCTCATAGACATCTTCTCCTTCATCTAAGCGTGAAGTTAGATCTCCTATTTTTTTCTCAAGGTTACATTCTTCTTTCCTTTGCTCGGCTTTCTTTTTTTTGCTACAATCTATGGAAAAACCTTTGATTTTGAATTTTGTGTAGTCCCAAAGGTCATTCGGATTAAGATCAGGAGTATTCTGTACTTCTATCAACAGTTCCTTTACTCCCTCTACATACTGTCTATCCTGTAGTAAACTGTTGTTAAAATGCCACCAGCCAGGACCCCTAGCTAGACAATTCAAATCTATTTCTACCAGAATAAAACTATGGTCAGATAGGATCCCTGGGACTATATCTATTTTCTTTGTCCTTCCTGACATACATTGTGCTATCAACCACAAATCTATTCTAGAAGCTTGACTACTCCTGTGAAAAGAATATCTCCTCAAACTAGGATGTTTCACTCTCCAAATATCCACTAATTCTAACCTCTCAATCATATCTAATACTGCTAAACGGTATTTTGCAGCTTTTATTGGGTAAGAAGTATTTTTACGGTCTAGTTGTGGGTCTAGCTGAATATTAAAATCCCCTCCCAAAAGAATTTTCTCTGTTCCCACTTGTGATAATATTTCTTCAACTTTATCTAAATTTGAAATTTGATCAAGCTCATTCTGTTGTGTTGGAGCATATATATTTCCTATCACATAAAATTCACTTTGAAAAGATATGTGCATTATCAAATATCTACCCATAGAGTCTACAAAAGTTTCTTTCACCTCCACATTTAAACCACGTTTAAAGAATATAGCTACACCTCTAGAAGCAGAATCACCATTAGCAAAATAGGCTTCACCTCCCCATTCTGACTTCCACAAGGAAGCATCACCTGTATCACAGTGAGTTTCCTGCAGAAGAATGATGTCATATCCCTTTTCCCTTATCTTAGCTAGAATGGCTTTTCTTTTAACTGTATTACGAAGACCGTTAACATTCAAAGAACATAAAGTCAGCGTATCATTTTTCATTTTTTACAACAAAATCCTTCCCCATCCACGGATGATGCAGCAGGACACTCAGAAGAAGCATAAATCTGATAATATACTCATTTCTAAAACCAGCGAAGCATGCAGAATTCAAACTCAAGTGAAAAATGTAAAGCAGAAATAACAATATTCCCTCCCCCTTGTACCCTAATAACCTCTTGGATAAAGTACTAAAGATGCCCCCAGTTAGTATATTACCACCGAAAACTTGATCCACTGTCCTCTCTTTAAAAGGTGAGAGAACCTGCAGTTTGATTTATCTATTTAGATATCCAAATGAAAAAATTGCCTGTAATAAAATAAGACCTATTGTCTGCCCCATACATGACAGTGACAGTGTATGATTTCTCAAAATGTTAGCAAGAGTTCAAAAACAAACAAATGAACACCCCAAATATTACATTCTCTTCAATTCCTATAAATGGCCCCAAAAAATGGCATACCATTGTCAAACAGTTACCAAGCGCACAGAAGCACATATACCTATTTCACAAACAATGATGCAAAAACAACTAAATAAATTATAGGTACATGCACACAATATTGCCCTACTTCATGGAAGAGTCTTAGTTCCCATCCTTAAAATGGTCTCTAACTTTTGTCAGAATCTTACCCATCAGGTTGAAACCAGTCCACTTTTGAATATTCAGAACATCCTTCTTTCCAAGGGCAACTCCCGTGCCCCATAGTTTTGATGATGATGCTTCTCCCAGTACTCTGTCACCAGTATCCAGCAAAGCCTGGACAAGCATTGGGTGTTGTCGGAACTTCTCAATCAGAGCTGGAAGTACAATGTCCTCTACGGCATTCTCCCATTTCGACTCCATGCCATCAGATGACATGATATGCAGAAGTCCTTTCAGCTCTGGTGGATAGTGAGTCTTCCAGGCCCGCTCCTCCATCTCCTTGTTGTTTGCAAACCTTGCTCTGGCTACAACGATGAACTTCTCCATGCAGTTGTACCTCTCTCCCTTGTAAGAGAAAGGGGTTATCCTATGGTTGGAAAAATGGCTGAATCTTGTGAAGAACACCAGTGTAGAATTGTCCTTGTTAGTGGCAAGAGTAGAGGGTCTAATCGACAGAGGCAGTGTCTCAAAGTCATCAGGTTTGTAGGTTGTCCCATCCAATACAAGTTTCCCTCCAGCAATCTTCACAGACCTGTAAAGATTGGATTTCTCTGCGGCAGACCGACACCTGAAGAGCAGATTTGCTGTCTCTCTAACCATCTTGGGAAGATCCTCTTGCATGATCATGTCTCTGCATGTTCTTCTAGCATTCCACACCCTGTCGCGATCCTTCAGGCTGACAAAACGCACGAGTACCAGATTTGGGTCCGGTAACCGATGTGCCTTATCGATATTCAAAGAGCTTACACCCAGCTTGTAAAGGCAGTATTGTTCAAAATGGGACTGGATGTCATCGTTCGTTTCACTCTGCTTCCTAGGGAGACCCTTAACTACCAGGTTGAACCGCCTTGTGTATGCCTGCTGTTTCTGCAACTCTTCCTTTAGCTTTTCAATTTCCTCATTTGGACTCAGACCACCACATGCCGAAGCCCCAGGTTCCTGTTCAAGGTCAGTCAGTCGTTTCTCATGGGCAGTCACCGTTACCTCCAGGTCCTCAGTCCGTTGCTCTATCTTGATAATCTTGTCATCTAGTTTGTTTTCCACTCTTTTGAACTCAGTCTTAAGATCTTGAAAGTCTTTTCTGAGTGCCCTTATCTCCTGTAGAACATCACCAAGGCTAGGTTCTGCTACATTACCACTGGCCTGTTGATCCATTGCTGTGCGCTTGCCGGTATGTTCCTCATCAGACCCTAATTCTGAGTGCTTCCTTTTGTCCTGAGTTTCTATGCCATCCATGCTATCCTTAACATTTAGGCTGTCACAAGTATTCTTTCCTAATTTAATTAGCAGACAAAGGTCCAAGGCCCTCAAAGAGTCATATAGGCATATCAAGTAGATCAGGCTTTTTCTCTACATCCTCAAAATCAAATACAAATCATTTACAAGGTCTCACATTTTTGTCAAAAATAGATGTCACCCTCGTGGATCTTCGTGGGATCACTGAGGCTGTCACATGGTCTATGACACCCAAACAGTCCTGGAGCAGTTATATAATGTCAGCAAAGCTTCAGTTCAGTGCACCAAGAGTGAAATGTCAAAGTGAGGCTGCAAAATCCCACAGTAAAATGATTGGCAACTTCCTCTATTATCCCTCAGGATTTGACAAAAATTTGGCCTTTCTGTTTCACCAGATTCCTTGAAAAGTATGAAGAACTCACGCACAAATTTCGATATGATGCTTCCCAAGGTTCTTATCTTGAAGTATGCCAAGTTTGGTGTATGCAGATTCAGAATTTCCTGAGAAAATTGCAGTCAAAGCAGGAAATTCGGAAATACGTTTTTCACTCGTCCAGCCTCGTTTTCACCTCCTTATGATAGTTGACCCCCCTAGTCTTTTTGAAGGGTTATTAAACTTGACAAAAAGAAAAATGTTTGCATGTTTGCTCACAAATGCATGATTATAACACTACTTAGCCCATATATATTTCTTCTTTATTTCTGTTTCCTGCACATACAAAATCTTCCAACAAAAAATAAATCAAGTAAATATATTACATACACAAAACTTATTGAGCAGAAGTTATAATCATTATTAGCTACAAATATCAGAATATCATATGAAAAATACAGTAAATACAATCCTCTTAAAGTGTTTCTCCCTCTTTCCAAAATCCTGTACATGGCCATGTCTTCCATTTAGTGCGTATGGATATTTTCAACAATTTTACACCCCCAGCCCACCATCTCTGAGCAGTCTACACCTTTGTAGCCCCTACGTTTATTTAGCTCATAGTACTTCTAGGTAGTTCAGTAATAGAATTGAGGGGGTGACTTGAACAACACACCCCTAGATGTGTGTGTTTGGGTTTCAAAAACTGAGAAATTCAGAAGGACTTTATCCATGCAAAAAACATGCTCATAATGAAGGGATCATACATCAAAGACACCCTTAGAGAAGGACTATATAATACATAATTCCTAAATAACATCCTTGAGCTAAAGTTCTGAAAGCACTTGTGATGTTAATAGCAATAAATAAAGTATAATGTGACTCTGAACAGCATGGGTCAGTGTGAGATACCCTTATACATTTGGAGTACCTGTTTAAAATACACCTATATTGGGTGGCCCTTGCAAATTTGACACCCATTGTGAGTGACAGTATTGCCACTCATTTGGCTCTCTTGAAGTTTAAAAGGGACCCTTGTCCTTCACTTTTCAACACACACATCTGGGCAGACTTAACATGATGTAACATTACCCCCCGGGGGAAATAGACTGTAATTGTCAGGGGTTTTCCTTAATTTTTGTATACACTAGCCCACTGAGCTAGTTGCACTGATAAAGCACTAGCCTGGATAAAAGTTCACTAGCCCAGGACAATGTTTTATAGATTTTCTCATACGAATATGCAAAATTTGAAGTCTTAAATTATCACCCTACACTAGTCAACCAGGTAAGCCGATCAGAAAATTCACTAGCGTGGCAGGGATTTTACTAGTACCCGGTACTAATAACTCTATGTAAAGGTCAAACCCTGATTGTACTGACCCACTTGAGGATGTTGTGGAAGGCATGGTACGTATTGACGATGAGCATGGCGTTGGCCTCGTACTGTAAGGTAGCCTTCTGGTTCCCTTTGGTGGTGGGCAGGTAGTCGTACATGGAGGGGGCAGTCACAGCGTAGTTAGAGTGGCCACTGTAGGCCATCAGGAGTACTGGGGACCGCCCAAAGCCCAGCTGGAAAAATCCCAATAATTATTGTTACTGTCAGCAGGTGCGGATCCAGGGGGGGCGGACGGGCCTTGCCCACCCCCCCCCCTCCCCTGTTAAATCATGTTTGATGGGGGGCCCCTCCCCCTCTACATTCATGTTTGTGGCCCCCCTCTAGGAACTCCTGGATCCGCCCCTGGTCAGCGATGTTTTGAAGGTATTGTGGAGCCCTAGACCCTTGATAAATTCAAAACAGTGACATGGCCATTTCTTAGAATCGACACATGACATAAGTCTTAGTAACATGAAGAAAAAATACACTACATGACATGGCCCATTCCTAAATTCAACATGGGACATGAGGGTCTCTTGAGGCAACATGGGGCATGCAGAGTTTAGTAACAGTTGAGATTGCCTTTTCTTATATTCGACACGTAACATTGGGGACCCTCATCAAGGGCCCCTATTGTGGAAAATATTGTTCTGAAAAGCAATTATAAACAGAAATATGGTTAAAGAATATCCATATTCTTGTCCAAAATGCAGCTTTGGTCATTTCTAGATTTTTACAATATTAAAATCTTCAAAACCTTCAAAAACTTATTGCGACCCCTGAGGTGATATTGCAGGTTTTCTTTGGTCGCCTCTCAAGGATTGACCACCACACAATTTTCACAACAATAATTTTGTAAATCATTGATGAAATCAAAAATGTGACCAAAACTTTGACAACTTGTTTTCCAATTCTTATTTAAACAATAAGATACCCTGTGTTACCCACCTCCAGGGGCAGGTCCCTCTGGAGCCGGATGGACGAGTCAATCCAGAAGATGGCATCATATGTCTCCAGCACCTCCTATAGGGACAAGAGGAAGTAGATTGACCTCAGTGAATAAGGTGAATAAGGCCTTCCATTAAGAAAGTATGCACATTTTCAATTTCATACTTCCTATCTAACTTGACTTCAAATATGCAATGGATTTGTACATGATGTATTACCCTGGTCCCCTTGGCCACCTGTTGTTCTTGTAATATGTATATATGTATAGATGATCGGAATACCATGGGAAAACAGTGTAAGGATGTACGCTCTTTTATTTCAGCCCCTCCCCCATCCGATATGTACTTGATGGAAGGCCTTTTATCACAGTAGCCCTTTATCATGGAAATCAGAATTAAAGCTCATGTATGTATATGTCTGTGTGTTCATGTGTTTGTGTCCATGTATGCGTGTCTGTGTGTGCCCACGTGTGTGTCTGTGTGAGTCTGTGTGTGTGTCCTGGCCTTAATGCAAAGTTATGTATATACAATTAACTTTTGTATTTACTGTTGAATACTACATGATTCAAAGAATGGGAGTTTCCCTGGTGATGTTATGGGTCATATATAGACGTAGGCCTACATTTCTCATTTTGTAATGGTTGAGAATAGGACGATCGCCTATATATAGACGTAGGCCTACATTTCTCATTTTGTAATGGTTAAAGAGAGGAGCCAGTGAAGTTTTGATTCTTGTTATTTTACAATTTATACATTAGATTTAATCCTCATATAGAAGTATGCAAAGTTTCAATGCAAATAATTTACTCATTCATGTGAAGAATGGGCTTTAACTATAACAAACCTCTTATTCCTGTGATCCACAGGAAATCACACATCTGTGTGTGACGTCACACAAAATGACAGTTATATTTGAATTTCAAATTTCTAAATTCCATAAAAATCATATTTTTTCACATTTTCGTTTACAAGTCATTAGATTTGGTGATTTTAATCTCTTTTAGACTTACAAAGTATATTTGATAAATTTCTTATTGCATTTTTTTCAGTTTTACAATTTTTCAACTGTTCTGCTTGTGACGTCACACACAGATAATGCTCTGTGCAAGGTTCACCAGGATGCGCACAGGGAGATGCATTGTCATTCAGAAAAGTTTGCATAAAATCAAAATGGTTAGAGATAAATGTATGAAAATTGGTATGGAGACTACTCAGATGGTCACGGTCATGGCACTATGCTAATTCAAAGACACTGGCCCCTCCCTTTAAGAATAGGACAATCACCTTCATATGAAGCAAGGCGGATGTAAAGGAAAAGCCATGAAGATGGGTGTTGGATGTTTAACTGTGTTACAGGCAGGTTAGGTAATAAAAGGTAAGCAGTACACATTATCACCAGATATCATCATTGACACTTTGTCAATCAGCATTTTTTTTCTTTTAGTCTAACATTTAAAGAGCACTCTGAGAGAAGGACACATCATATCCTGAGTTAACTCCTTACCTTAATGATGAGAAACTTCCATGCATATGTTGATAAACTTTTTACATGTTCGGGATATTTAGAAAAGTTGAACTGGCGATATATAGTTTGGCATGGACAACCTCTTAGATGTTTAAACATCTGGAATTGAGAGAAAGAAAAATTTATAAGCGAATAAATTTGTTTCAACTAGCTCACTTATCCAGAACATTGACAAGTATATATTTCAATAAGTCATTTTCAATAATAATTGTTAAGGTCTGAAATAAAAAAACAAATAGTTGGGTAAATCAAATTTGTGTGTGTTAACAACTCCTTCTTGACCTTTCTTCAACTTATTTTACAATACAATTCTTTGATGCTGCTTTAAGTAATTTCACAATTAGCGGAGTCAACAAAATTTAACATTAGAAATGCACACAATAGAATCAGAATAATATTGACAGAGAAAAAAAACATCCCATTTCTACTCACTCTTTGAGGCTCTGTTCCAAGGTCATACACAATGACCTTCTTTCCGGGCATGTGGACCTGCGCCCAGTGGATGGCCTCCAGGGTGCTGCTGTAGAAGTCAGCAGAAGCCGCTGTCACCAGAACGAGGTGCTCTCTGATGTCACTCGGCACGTCAGAGAGGGTGCGTGTGCCGACCAGGCCATAGTGGCGGAGGAGGGCTGGGGAGAAGGGGAAGGCGAGGCCGAGCTGGGAGGCGTTGTAGGGCGGACTGTACTGGGGGTAACCAACAACCGACCAAGGATCCTTAAGGAACAATGAAGATAGAACATATTGAAAGTTTAAATTGGTCAGCCAATATTTGTTGTATATATTTTCACAATCTAAAAGAGCTGAAAATTAAATAATGTACTGTGCTACAATACAGGTGTTGATGGGGGGTCCCAATGTCACCATATTTAATTCAAGAAAGGCCTATGTTACATGTCTTTGTCACTAATGATGGTCTTGACCAAAGCTCACTAGAATGTTATAACATTCTGTTTTGGTTAGGTCTGAAGCTCCCAGAAAAATAATGTAACAGATACATGACAATTTACTAATTATTGACAGACAAACCAAAAAAGTATGGTCTCATAATGTAACTGTTATGTTGCACCTTGGCTGGGTAGGCCATATACTCACTTTGGTCCGGTGGTGGTGTCCCTGGTGGTCAGTCCCTTCCAAGTCGGGCTCCCAGAGCATGTGCAGCTGGAGGAGCAGGAGGAGTGACCCGACCACAGGCACCCAGAGGATGTGCACCGAGGGAACACGCCGCAGCCGAAGCCACCACCCCATCTGCTAAGAGGGGAATGAGAATTAAAAGGTTGACAATTACATCTTTTTCATTAAAGTGGCACTGCCCTAGTGGATTACATTTGAAACAACTTTTTTGAGTTTTCCTATAGTTAAACTATATGTAGCGAAGTGATCCAGTTGCAAAAGCCCAAAAAGGTAGGCAAGTTGGGAGACTGTGCAGGTTAGGGGAAAAATGTATAATTCATTTATATCATGGTAGATATGTCTACTTTATATTGGTAAACTTTTTTTAATAATAAGTTCGTTGTTAGTTGATACGGGGCTTCAATTCCAATTCATAGTTTGAGATACATGTTGTCTATTTCTTCTTATTCATACATGAACATGTCAATGTCTCCCTTCTCACAACACACAATGAGTGTGTCCACTTAGCCCGTGCTATAAGTGGCTGCTTCTATCTGTCCGAACACAGCTTACATATATATATGTCTATATTGTTGCCAGCTGGTAGTGCGCATATAACCCAATGCAAATGGTACCTCTTACACGACCACTATACTCGCGGTTCTAAGTTTGAATATTTGGGTTCATGAAAGATTCGTCATCACGAACATTGTCCTTCAGGTGGGTTTTTTTCCATTAACTTTAAAGTTTTCATTTCAAAAGTGTTTCAGTTCATTTTAATGCTCATCAAAATAGAATGTTTGTGAACGTTCCAGGTATTCGTGAACGTTTTCTAGACATACCCAAGGTTCATGATGCTCTTTACCACTCTCATGAATATGTATAAAACTCGTTTGGTCCCCCTCAGGAGGGGGAGGCACACCCATGCCGTAAGGACACTCTGGGTCCGGTGCCAAAGAGAATAGTCATGGAACAACTATAAAAAGTACCAAGCAGGCCTCAGGGAGTCTAAGGAAACATAGTCAACACAGTTTGACCTTCCTGGTACAGCTTTCACTTCAGGTTTTATCTGTACTGGCGAGTTCTTAAACTAAACGTCCTCTCTTCCTTGTACACATAGTCATAGTACGCACCCCCCCCCCCCCCCCACACACACACACATTTATATATTTGGCATCCTTATAGTTTTAATCTAAGCCTGAAATATTATCAAATCAGGGTTAATATTTCTAAACCTCAACTTGTCATTATGGTAAAAGTTCATTACTACTCAAAACCTTCATAATTTTAATTACCCTGATCACAACTTTATATACGTATGCATTCTTAAATGCATTCACACACACCCAGATGAGTACACACACACACACACACACACACACACACACACACACACACACAATGAATATAGTTATTACAAGTGCCTTTCTAAGGTGGGTAGGAAGTAAAACAAATCAGAGCAATGTAAAAGATACATTTCCACAAGTAACCACAACTTTTTTTTTCTGACCTACATGAACGTCTACAAGTGAGACTATCCTCGTAATACCAATGTCTGACATTCTAATTCACCACCATACCTCATGAGTGGAGAGGCAGGGAGACCATACCCTCAGGGTTTGCACCCCCAATCGGTCAATAATCTTCGATTATTGGCAGATTTTTATACCAACCTTATATTGTACTTGGGCGGCCTCTCTATCCCAACCTGGCGCAGACCTCTGATTTTATCCTTAGTTTATTGATAGCCATAATGACACAGCCCTATATGTGGTCACTATAGGCACCTGCATGTTTATATATGTATTTGCACAGTAGTGTCAACGTCAGAAGCGTGATATATATATTTCCATGAATGCTGGCCTACAGTAAAGCTACCCGACTGGTAGACTGTTCGGCTAGGTTCTGGCTTGTACGGACGTAGTCTGTCGCAGCCAGACCCACTGTTTCCCAAAGTGAGAGTTAAGTAGGTCAGGGACGGACTAGTACGGACGGGGCTGATTGTGTGGGATACGCGCCAGTAGTTGTCTCTGTGTTAGGGGGTCGGCAGAGGAGACCGACCATTACTACTAATATGAGAGGGGTCGGGGGTGAGTTATAGATGGGGAAGATTCACATATATTTTGTACCCGAGGACATATTTTAGATGAGCATAGTGAACATTTGGGGGAAAGATATGCGACAATTACTTTATTTATTAAGTTAGGAGGGTACGTTATCGGCTCTTGAGTCTGTACTGACAAATATGTAACTTGTAAGCAAAAAACTAAAACCGTGTGCATTCCCCTATTTGTGTGCATGTGCCGGGTATTTCTCCCTCCTTTTGTATTTCGGGGTCCACCAAAGGATGGGGGCGGAGGTTAGTGGCCCGTTGCACAATGATTTATCGTAACAACGCTAACTTCAAGATAACTTTAAAAGAGATGTTATTGCAATGATAACTTGGCAACGATACCGTTGGTGCGAAACGCCAGTATTTTTTTATACTAATATATCAAAGTGAATTCTGTAATTTGACATATGGAGGTACACTGTAAAACTATATCCTGTAAGAAATATAGGTCACTTACAGCATTCCAAATAGGTTTATTTTGAGGGTGGAAACGTGTGTTCTAAAGCGCAAAGTTGCTACAAAAGATGTTGTTCATTTGCTACCATGTGTTGTAACAATAGATATTGTGCAACGGGCCACAGTGGCCCGTTGTACAATAGAATTTTTCCATGAGTATCAAATTAAGATAGCATAACGAACTTTTGCTTAACGGCGAAATGTTTCGTTTTTACAAAAGTTTCCGTTGTAACGAAAATAGTAAAAATCTCAGGTTCTAACGAATGAAATGGAATTCTGTAAATTGATATAAAAGGGGGGAAAATAGAAAAAAATCAGTAACAGTTACAGCTCTTTGAGGGCATTCTAAATATTGAAAAAAAATTGTTGCAAAACGATCATTGTTACGAAAATAGTTGCAAATAATTTATTATTGAACATCGAAAGGTTTCGCTAATAATATTATTTCAGTTGCTAGGAAACCCATTGTGCAACGGGCCACAGGACCTCCTGGATCCTCCCGCCCCCGATCCAAACTGCGTTGTGGTCATTTTTATTCTAATCGCTCAATGGGTACCCCCTTTACAATGTAGAACGGACTGTATAGTTTTCTATGGCATACAGCCTGACTGTTTCACGTTTAGACAGGTTCGATAACTGACACAAATATAAATTGTATATTTGCATAGCGTACATGTACAATGAGTGATTGATTAGCCAGCTGGCCCAGGTGTTTCTCCATTACAAATAACATTGGTAGAAATACAATCGAAGTCAATATAGCAGATGTCTATACCTATCATTTGTATGTTTTTAAAAGAAAAAATAGATGCTTTCAAACTATTTGAGACCTTGAACAATCATAACTCATCACCGTACTTATATCTCATAATTCATTTGACATCTACAGATATTGGACGAGAACAACTAGTTTGTGATGTAGCTTTTTCGAATATTATTTGGGCTATTGTCCAGATTTCTTAGTTCTTGACGAATACACAATTCAACTTTGTCATAACATGCTGAATATCTTAATGGAATAGGCAATGAAATGAAGTACTCCTCCCTCTTTTTTGTCAAATATTAATTCTTTAACGTAAAACTTGCTGCCCCAAGAAGACGCTAAGACCTTTTTTTTTTTATTTGAAACAATGTAAAACTGATTTTTAATATGAACGCCCCCTTTCCGATATTCCTGGATCTTCCCCTGGTTCTACAATAATTCATCCATCGTTTTTTGGAAGGAACCGGTCGACAAATGGCGTGACACAGTTAGCCGTTACCATGACCAACTTACCTTGTGAAAGGTGAGGGAAGAGGTAATTTTCTCTAAGACGTGGTTGAAATAAAGAGCCAAGAAGTTCTCTATTTTGTCTAAAACAAGGATTGGGAGGGTTGTGTGTGTGAGCATCGGGGTGTCTTAACACTCCCCCAATTCCCGGTCCCTTGGTTCTTAGAGTCTTTAGGTGTTTTTACACCTGTGTAATAAGGTGCTTGCGACATTTCCATCACATCGCATGTTGTGATGTGCGAATGTTGCATATTGCGATGTATACACCTTTTTCATTAGGTTGTGGCGGCCCCTGGTGAATCAAATAGAAACAGTGTTTTAGGTCTTTTCCTATAGTTAGCCTATATGCTTCACTTCATATAGGTTAACTATAGGAAAACACCTAAAACACTGTCTTGATCACCACGTGGTGATCACCAGAATGTGATCACGTGACCATGTCTGCACAAGGTCTTACCCTCCCACTCCCAACCCACTCAAGTCGTAGTCATATCGCAGGATATCACACATGAGATGAAAACAAGGATATCGCATATATCTACACTCTAGAAAAAAATGCACCCCTTGCGACTTCAGTGTGTTATCGCAGAGTGATCTGTGAGGTCATTCACAACCAAGACCTGCAACATTATTAAGCATGTTAAATAAATATTGCACCTTGAGACGTGGCCTAAGATAGGTGGCTGTGCTGAAAATAAGGATATCACACAATTCCCGAGTCACAACACACTGTGATATCCCATTCCACATCTGTGATATCTCCTGTTGATGTGCGACTTGCTTGCAATGTCAGCCCTATTGCAGCCCAAGTTGCACAGGTGTAAAAGGGCATATACAATGACCTTTATACTCCCTACCTTGTGACCCAGTGAAACATAAGTGTAAATGGGACTAGTTTTTTATTTTGTTTACACAAAATCCTGAAATCTAGGACTAGCACTTTCAACTACTTGAAAGATCGCTCTGTGCTGAAAAGCCCCATACCCACTAGGCGATTTTACCGGTGACTGGCGACTGGCAACAGCAGAATTACTGATAAAACAGTCACCAATTCAGATCACCTGTTAGATGTAACATTGAAATGTTACATACTAACATGTGTTCTGAGTTGGTAACGATTCTACCACTATTCTGGCAGTTGCCCATTGCCAGTCGCCAGTAAAATCGCCTAGTGGGTATGGGGCTTTTCAGCACAGAGCGATCTTTCAAGTAGTTGAAAGTGCTAGTCCTAGATTTCAGGATTAAGATATCACCTATTGGTTTATATATATTTGTGTGTGTGTTGATTTATCACCCGCACGGCCGCGGAGCAGTACGTATTGTGGGGAGGGCATATTGACAGGCCGTATGCACCGCTCACTGTGGCAATCTAGATCTCAGTAAGTATGCCTGTATACATGTGTGTGTATGTATGTTTGTATGGGTGCATATATGTTTGTATGTTTGCATGTGTGTATGTGGGTATGTATGCATGCATGTATGTATGCATATGTGTGTGTATGTATAATTGTATGAATGAATGTATGTATGTTTGAATGAATGTATGAAGGTATGTATAAATGGGTGAAAATGATGACTTAAATTTATGAAGGTTTGGAATGTTAAAGGATTTTTACCACATGATTAGTCGAGGTTTAGATATATCATCCTTAATTCCTTGAGGTGTCCCTGTCCCACAGCAATTTTTCCCTGTGTCATTTCCAGCATGTTGTTCAGTGTCCAAGGCCTTCATGTGCAAAAAAAAACAAAAAAAAACCAACAACAAGAAGTCAGATACCTAATATTTCAAGAATCGGGAATGGCAGAACCTGGCAAAAATGAAATTTGCATGTTTTTCTTGTGTTTTGGTAAAAATTGCAAATTCCCTGTTTTCTGTGACAGGGCCTTTTTAGATTTTCCGCCTCTTCCCTGTATTCCCTGTGCAGTGGGGACCCTGCCACATGTCTAAAAAAACATAGTCATTAGGGCCATCTATCAATAATGTATGCACCGGAGGTGGGGGGCTGAAATTCGTGAAAATTTGTACAGTCTCGTACAAGTCTTATGCGTATGTTAGGTTAAGGGGGACCTGGGGGTATAGAATTCACAAGAAGAATGCATAAGTTATGAATGGACAGCCCCTTATCTGCTCGAGGAGGTACTTGAGGGATGTTGAGGTACTATTAGAATATTATTCACATATGAATAGTCTATAATCTATCTAAATCTTTAACGAAAAAGGTTTCATTGGGTTTCATTCGATCTTAACAGTTTACCATCTTTTTCAATGACAAAAATAAACGCTTGATTCATGATGGCACCTATAGTATGTTTCACATCAAAGCATGTCATTTCTAGTTTCTGGCATTGACAATTGTACAGATTACATATCAAAACATATTACCATATACTAGTTTGTAAATATTATGAGCATTTTAAACCTGTGATGTTTATGAAACTCATGAAACTAAAACCTACAGTAATATTAAAACTGACTCATTTGCTCTTTTTCTGGGGGAAAATGCTGATAGATAGATGCTTAGATTGAGAATTACAGATGAATATTTACAAATAGAAGATTAAATTGTAGGTTTATTGAAAGGTTTATATTCCACTTTCCAAACCAGTTGATAACTTGAACATTACCTACTTGCCAATTCCTTCTTTCGAAATAGGCCCTTAATAGATATACACACATACAGGAGAGGCAACTAAAGAATATCTGCAATATCATTGCGAGCATCTGTGATAGTTTTTGAAGATATTATAACATCAAAAATATTGCAAAACATATCATTTTTTCACCAAAGTCCAATCTTATGTACATACAATTGTATGTGTTTTAAATTTCCAAAATCCCACTGCCTGCAACCCTAAAGCTTGAGTACCTCAAAGATGGTTGGAAAGAAAACAAAAGATGAAGGCATTTGAAAAATATTGTTAACTGGTTTTTAATTCCATTAATCCTGTCTCCTGTCAGTATAATTATTATAGATTCATATAATATTTTTGTCTTTTTTGTCATCATGCAGTTTCACCCACATTAATGACATCCATGTACCTTTGTGTCTTGCATCTCCCAATATGAAGTCTGCGACATGTGTTACCATGTATATTTCTATATTTGCAAATATCACAGAAAAAATAAGTTTTTGTTCTGTTCTTCCTTGTCAAGAAGACTAGCTCATAGTTTAGTTTTGTTTAAATAAACACAATAATTATTAGGCCTGTAAGTTTATCCCATAAAGGAGAGACATAACTTCAAATATAGTAACAAGAGTACACATACATGTTCGTACATCTAGAATAACCATGCACAGAACTAAGGGGGGGGGGGCAGATTGGCCTTAGATATGTCACTGCTTGCTTGTGAACATGTTTGGCTTCTCCATTTGAAAGTCCTTTTACAATTGATCATACATCATCATATCGCTTGTTGGGTGCATTCCACCAACTATGTACAAGAGAATGGTGCGCTGGATGATTCAATCTGTATTCCAGTCACCATTTTAACTCCCAATTTCAAAAATTGGCAGTGTGAATAATCATACATGTGTTATATTGTACTGATTAAGCATCAGTCCATACTTAAGATCATGTGTGTAAAAAAGGTTGTTGCTAAACATAGGTAGGAGACCTGTGTGTGTAGCCCGGGGGGGGCACTCACTCTTTAAAGGTAGGTACCAACTGCGAAACTACAGCCCCCCCTTTTGGGGGATGGGACTACTCTGACAGCCCCCCTTTTCAGGCTATGTCAGGGACAGCCCCCCTTTTTCGGATGGAATACTCTGACAGCCCCCCTTTTTCAGGCTATGTCAGGGATGGCCCCTCCAAAAAAGCATTTGGATGACAAATTCTGTGGCCATTTTTTTTTATTTTGGAACTCAATAATTTGTTTAGGAAGCATTATGAAGTTACTGAATGGCATGCAATAACCTGTTAATATAGTATAATTTATAATACATCATTGATAGCCCCCCTTTTTTAGCCAAATTGGCGGTTGACAGCTACAGCCCCCGGAGGTTCCGACCGCAGTTGGTACCCATTTGCGGACCGAGTGCCCCCCCCGGGGTGTGTAGGCTTGTTTGGTACACTAATAGTCTGTACTTGAAACTGAACATCTCAGTCAATTTAGCACCAGTTTGAATGTATCTCATAGGGTAACTCGGGTATTCTAGTGCCGGACAAAATTTTGAAAACGTGTAATTTGGGTGGATCCACAAGTAGGGGTGGGGGCAAAACTGACAGTTGTCCATCCAAACCCCAACCCTATTTTGTGAAACGTGAATTTTGACTCTCCGCAAAGTCCTAAAATATGAATATGACTCCATAAACAGGGTAAGTAAAAATTGCAGATGATGTGCTATAGGTCTGCCATTGATTACACACATTCTCCCCTCTGCCCCCCTCCTCCTCCTCCCCCCCCCCCCCCCCCCCCATCCCAAAACATGGGGAGAGAAAAAAAGGGGGGGAAATCTTTTTTTCAAAGTTATGGACCCGTGGCACTATACAACTGAAACTGTTTTACTTAAATTAAATACATACTTGATAATCAAAAGAAAGTCATGTGCGGCAGATGGAATTCAGATAGGAACCAATTTTAAAATCAAACACACATAACTAATATAGTAAGGTTAAGACTAACCTGTGAATATTAGGCAATGTTCAAAATAGGACTAATATCCTATAACTATGTATATTCTTGCATATAGTTGTTATATGGGTATTGTAGGAATGTTCTGTAGGATTGTAAAACATTATAAAAACAAAACAGAAATCATCACACAAACTTTCAAAACTGGGCTCTGGAAAAATGATTAAAAGGAAATGCCATTTTATCCAACAAACTAATACATTAAAGCACATAGAAAGTATATGGACTCATATATATAGGCAAACTGTAGTGCATAATGTAGGGATGGTAGCAGCCTTTTGCACATTAAGTGGAACTAACATTTCTTCAGACTTTCAGACCTTGCAAAAACAGTCTCACAGACATAGTACTGAAAAACTGGGACATCTTTGGCAGATCAAAAAACACAAAAGAATTTCATCGAAGTGAATTTATAAGTAGTTATAAGAGACCACGGTCTATAAAGAACTACTTAGTACAAGCCAGGACAGATTATCAAGATCAGCCAACAGCTGCACCAGAAGGCCACGACAAAAACAAAACATCAAAAAAATGAATGTACTTTGAAAAATTGCAAATATTGCAAAATAACTTCAACTACAGGCCAAATCACTAGCAAAACAACAAAACAAACACACGTGAGTAAACACAATGTTACATGCAATATATAGTTAAAATATTATTTACTGCATAGAATGCACCAAATGCAATGCGCAGTATGTCGGTCAAACAAAGAGATGACTAAAAGATAGGTTACGTGAACACATATATCAAATAGGAAAAATAGTAACATCTCGGATGTATCTTACCACTTCAACACAGGCAACCACTGTGGAACGAATGATATAAAAGTACATGTCATAGACTTCATTTATGACCGCCCACAATCCAAGAGGGCAAAATCCCTGCGCAATTTAATAGAATTCAATTGGATTCATAAATTAAGGACAAGTGCCCCACAAGGCTTAAACACCCTAGGTAACCGCTATGGTCAATGAGTACAACCCAACGCCACGTCAAAAATAAAATTTCATTTAAAAAAATCCTAAGGAAATGGCAAATATTTACAAAATATGTGCCAATATGAAAAGAAAGAATTTTTCAATCTAATATACTATTCTGTGCTCATACCAAACCGACCAGCAAATGACAAATCAGTACCTACTAGTCACACCACTAGAAAGAACCCGTCAATAAAACCAAGAAACAGTGCTGCCACCTTCAGAGAAAAAAGTCAACCAACTCTGACCTACATGTCAGAGTAAACCCATTTGAAAATATAATCAGACTACACTGTAGGCCAGCAATACTCCTTATGAGAATCTGTATTCAAAACCACAAATAAAAAGTATCCTATGGCAAAAAATAACTAACAAAAACAAAATCTCACAACAGTGAGACTATGACCAACAGTCACAACAGGTTGGTTGTCAGGCACACCTAAGAACCAATCAGATCAGCCATAACTTGGATACTGTACACAGAACTGGTCACATGGTACAACAACAGGCAAAGAGAGGGAAAATCAAGTCCTGCCTGGTCACTTGTGGTCAAGTAGCCTCAGCCCCGTCACACGAGAGATCTACCTATATTGATCAAGCAAGATGAATGAGTGATTTGCACTATAACAGGATGATACCAAACTTAATAATTATTTGATTTGACACAACATTCTTACAATGTGGCAGTAAATACATGCTATTACATTTCCCTATTCTTATATAACCTTTGATCAACGTTATTTATAATAATAACAAGTGTCTGTACACATCTATCCTGGTTTTCATACATGTCAGTATACCAACAACCTGGTCATCGTACTTGTCACAAACAAAGTTATCATCATACAAGATGACAGTCCTCCTACATGTATTTTTTCAACAATACTATCATAGTTTGTATACATGTTCTCATGTCCGCTCCTTTGTCAGCATGAAGCATCTTCACCATACAAGGAAATAAATAATGTCCCTGTACAAGTGTTAGTTCAATAGCAGATGTCATCAAACTAGCCCATAGGTTAACATCATAAACAACATATGTTCATGCATGTCGAGTACATGTTATGATGGTGGCTCATGTCACATGCAGCTTCTGTGTTCTAGCTCCAATAAATCATCTAACTACAATGAGTCTATACTCATCACTGAACTCCACATTACCCACAACATATCTACAGGGGTTAGGTGCAACTTTGTTAAAATGATCATATAATTATACTTCTTGGAAGGCCCCTTTATGGACCTGCATTTCAATTTTAGGAAAATGGGTTGACTGTTGATCTTTTGATTAAATTACGTGAAGTGAACCCGCTCTTTCTAGGGAGTGCATCTGTGGAACACATCTTAAAGTTGTTTCCGCATATTAAGATTGATCCCCCAAAACTCTGTTGCCTTTTTACTTGGAAGATCCTGAAGTGGCCGTTGTCGAGAATGTAGTCAAGATAGCTATAGTTGTGAAGGTTGGCGAGAACTAGGTTCACTGCTGCCTGGTCGAAGCGGTGACAGTTGCCATAACGACCTTTGGAGTCCCCCATGAATGAACACCCTGTCGACACGCCACGGGGAGCTATGCATGGTGCGTGGAGGCTGCATGCATACACCTGGTGAAAAAAACACACACATTACAGGATGCGCGATGCACAACAAATTAAGGTTGCACAGGTACACCTGATAGCAGAAACACACATCACAAGGATGCTATGCATGGCATGTGGAGGCTAAACACATACACCTGGTGGCAGAAACACACATTACAGGATGCGCTATGCATGACTGCACAGGTACACGTGGTGGCAGAAACATGCATTAGGGGCCTTCCAGGGACAGGTCCAGGGGGGTCCAGACCCACAACCTTGAGTCTTTTTTAAGGGTTACTAGCTTGTCTGTGCACAAATGCATGATTATAATAGTATTTACCCTATATGTGTGACCAATCGTGGGAATTGGTGTCCTAGAGGGGAAAAGTATGAAAATTAAATTACAATCCCACCTTTCAGACAATGCAAACCATTTTGGAATATTCCTATTGTAGGCTAAGATATGGGCATTTGAAACCACCTATGCGGTGCACACTGGTGCACCCCTGTTTTAGCATTTGTGCTTCATTTCTATATTATAGCTCCCTGAACCAAACCGTATTTAGTTAACAAAATACAATTTTCTTAATTATCACAATTACTTAAAATAGAATAACTTTTCACACAGATCTCCATTCGATTAACAGTTTTTAGCAATGTAAAGTGAAAGACTTTTGTGGTTAAACTTGACAAAAATATTCTATGCAATCTGAATATTCCTTTTTCTGTTGCCATGGCAACATGAGAACATTCCTTATTGTTACACCCTTTTAAGAAAGGACGTTCCTTGCAATATTACCCATAATGCAACTTTCATAAATAAATAGAATGTTTTTTTTTGCTCATAATCTTAATCTCTGGAAAATTCTGCCTAGGTCACATTTTAAATGGAAATATGCATCATTAGCTTGTTTTCATTGATAACTCACTTAATAATGGACTTAGAGCAAAATAACTAATATCCCTCTAGGTTACCATATCCCATGACTGGTCACATGTATTTGTTATTATTTCTGTTTCCTGCACATCAAAGATTTTCCAACAGAAAATAGTTATACATCAAGTAAATATATAACATACACAAATCTTATAATTGGTATCAGGCATTAATATCAAAATATCATATGCACAATATAATAAATACAATGATTATAAAAGTGCTATCCCCACTTTCCTAAATCCTGTATATGCCCATGCCTTCTATTTAGTATGTATTAACATTTTAAACAACTTTAGACCCTCAAGCCCACCACCTAAAAGCAGTCTACAATCATCTTTGACCGTTTATTTAGCTCAAGGTACTTCTAAGTAGTTCAGTATTATAGGAAAACATACAGAGGTTGATAGTACAATCCTGAATACAAGGTGGGCGTTGAAAATCTCATCGAATATTCAGGGTCGTACTGTCAACCAAGGGTAGTTTTCCTTATTTTATATACCATTATTTTGTAAGTTATAAGGGAAATATTAAAGAAATTACCAGTGGAGCAAAGTGGGCAGTATCACACGTATCCCTAAAATTCTTGATTTTTTCTCAAATACAGGGCTCTATCACTATCTTCATTTAATCAGACTGCATTATTGTACCAAATACTAAAAAAGTAATCATGCAAATCCATTCAGAATTCACAAAATGAAGAGAAAACATTTCACACAGTGAAGCAAGGTAGGCAGTATATAGATATACTACCCACTCTACCAATACACAAAAAATACTGAATGACAGTGTCCAGTTAGTATTCATAACGTATCTCAGCATTGGTATTTAATATTAGACTATAAACTGTACCCACCCACTTGAGGACGGTGTGGAAGGCATGGTGTGTATTGACGATGAGCATGGAGTTTGCCTCATACTGTAAGGTGGCCTTCTGCCTCCCCCAGTCGGTGGGCAGATAGTCATACATGGCAGGGGCAGTCACAGCGTAGTTAGAGTGGCCACTGTAGGCCATCAGGAGTACTGGGGACCGCCCGAAGCCCAGCTGTGAAAATGCATCATAATTATTGTTACTGTCAGCGATACGTTTTGAAGGTATTATGGAAACTGTTGTCATGAAAAGCAATTATAAACAAAAATATGGTTAAAGAAAATCCATATTCTTGTCCAAAATGCAGTTTTGGCCATTTTTAGGTTTTATAATATCATTTTTACATAAAAGATTTTGTTGCGCTACCTTCAAAACCTATTGCAGACCCTCAAGGTGATATTGGAGTTTTTTTTGGTTGCCTCTCATGGAATGACAACCATAAACTGTTCGTGATAACTATTTTGAAGATTATTGACTATATCCAAAATGTGACCACAACATAGACAATTTGTTTTCCTATTCTTATTCAAAAGTGCATTCTGAGCTTATTTGAAAAACCTCTTAAGTCTGGAGACAAAACTGAACTCATTAGTGTGATAAGTATTATTTTGTTATACTAAATATTGATTATTTCTTCATTGGGACAGAAAATTCTCCATCTAAAGAGCATTCAATGTGATGATCTCAAATTTGGCACATGTTAGATTAAACTGAAATAAATTTGACAATTTCTGGCAATAGTAGACAAGTGAAGCTGCCAGAAATTACCCTTTTGTAGTTGGTTTAGTCTCACCCAGAAGAGGTAAAATCTGAAGGCTCAATCTGAAAGTGAAAAGCCGAATGAGTTTTTGTCTCCAGACAAACACTCCCACTGGCTTCTTTAAATACAATTATCACCTAATTCAGAATTGATTAAAGCTTATATCATGTTTTTTTTGTAGGTATTACTGGAAGAGATGTAGTTGATCCTACTATAATTGGGAAAAAATATTTTTCAAACTGAATTAGGCCAAAAGAAAAATTGTTGTTTGAATGTGCCAACCTATCGACCCCATCCTATTTTAGGCATGAAAGGTGAATGCAACTTTTATTTTTGCCGTAGTTCAGAATGCAACTTTTAAAAAAAAGATATAAGCACTTAAACACATTTTGTTACCCACTTTGGGGGGCAGGTCCCTATGGAGCCTGATGGATGAGTCGAACCAGAAGATGGCATCATGCGTCTCCAGCACCTCCTACAGGGACAGAAGGAGGTAGATTTACTTTATTGAACAAAGTGAGGTTCTTTTATGGTCCTTCCATTAAGTATGTAAACTTTTCTGAAGTTAACTGTTTATACATAACATATATGTTATGTATAAACAGTTAACTTCAGAAATTACTGTTGAATACTACCTGATTGAAAGGCTATGCTATAGACACAGGCCTACATTTCTCATTTTGTAAAGGTCTAGAATAGGATGATTGCTTTTGGAAGCAATAAAGCAAGGCGTATCTACAGAAAAAGGTATGAAGATGGGTGTTGGATGTATAACTTTGTTACAGGCAGGTTTCTTAGGTAATAAATGGTAAGCGGTACACATTGAACTATTGTGTTTTACTTTACTGTCATTTGTAGGAGAGTATTTAAGCGTTATAGTTCCATTAATTATGCCTCTATGTTAGCTAGTTGCAGTCTTCTCTCCATTCGAACTGCAGGCCACCTCCACATGTAGTTCTCCATCAAGAGGTGACAAAACACTCATGCGAAAGGATGTAGTTTATTCAAGTCCCAACAAATATAATAACTGAGCTCCTGCTGACAATTATCAGTCCAAGAGGCTTAGTCTGCTCAACCCTCACAGCGAACTCTCTTAGTCATACTGCCAGCAGGTCCACAGAAACTACTCAACAGAATCCCAGTTTCTGCAGCCTGTTCCTATCTGAGGTGTTACTTATCCACTAGCTTGGTACACTCTGACTCTCTGCTTGCTGCTGACTGTGCTTTACATTGGTCCCTTGACTTTGCCTACACTCTACAATCACCTTCAGGAAGAGTTACACTCTGAGCCCTAACTTTACTCTAAGACATATTGCTATGTTAACTATGGACTGGCACCACAGCAGTACAACATGTCTTTGTCTTTCAGTGACACTTCGTCAATCAGCAAATGTTTACTTTTGTCTAACATTTAAAGACTCTGAAAGCAGGACACGTCAATTCCTGAGTTAACTGCTTACCTTAATGATGAGAAACTTCCATGCATATGTTGATAAACGTTTTACGTGTTCAGGATATTTAGAAAAGTTGAATTGACGATATACAGTTTGGCACGGACAACCTTTTAAACCTTTAAACATCTGAAATGAGAGAAAAAGAAATATATAAACTTATAAATGCTTTTTAATCAGCTCAATTATCCACAACATTGACAAGTTCTTCAACAAGTCATCTTCATTTAAAACTGTTTATTCAACTATTAGCTCATTTGCCATGTTACTTCTTAAATCTATGTATAAGCAACACAGCAAATGAACCTCATAACTATCAATTGAGCATGCTATGTTGTTATAACATTTTCAGTAATGTTTTGTCTCGCTCTGTTTTGTTATTGCTATATGGTTATGATTGCTCCCAATGATATTGCTGTAAATATACTGCTGTGATATTGCACTATGAAGTTATTGAAATGTTCTGGTAAGATTTCTCAACTAAACTGAACGTCATCATAATGTTCTGCTTTAGTCGCAAGGGATTTAACATCCAAAAAAGAAATTATAATACTGTTCTGATTGGGTGAGGTCTTAACCTTCCATCAACATACTGTTACATGCCATTCTAATAAGCAACACAACATCCAAACCCATTTCTACTCACTGATTGAGGCCCCATTCCAAGATCATACACGATGATTTTCCGTCCAGGCATGTGGACCTGTGCCCAGAAGATGGCCTCCAGGGTGCTGCTGTAGTAGTCAGGGGATGCCGCTGTCACCAGAACAAGACGATCTCTGACACCAGTGGGCACGTGACGGAGGGTGCGCGTGCCAACCAGGCCATAATGGCGGAGGAGGGCTGGGGAGAAAGGGAAGGCGAGGCCGAGCTGGGAGGTGTTGTAGGGCGGACTGTACCGGGGGTAACCAACAACGGACCAAGGATCCTTAAAGAACCATGAAGATAGAAGAAATTGAAAATTAAAAGTGGTCTGCCAATATTATTTTGGTATACACTTTCAGGCCCATAGCCAGGGGGGATTCCAACATACAACATACTGACATGCGACATAGGTTTTTTTTAAAAATTTGACATGTGACATTGGGATCCCCCCATCCAGACCCCCGATAATGGGGTTGTTGATCGGGGTGTCCCAATGTCAAAGTGTCTAATTGAAGAAAGGCCTGTGTTACATGTGTTTGTCACTAATGAATTGCTGTGTCCGAAGTCAATTTGAAGAAATCCTCATTTCCCTTGTCACTGTCTTTTTTACGGTCCTGTCACATGTCACTAAGCCCCATGTCGCCCTGTTGATTTAAGAAATTGCCATGTCACCCATAGATTTTAGGAGTCTTGACCCATCTGATAAATGATCTGGAAGGTTAGGGGATAACCCCTGAAGATTACTTCAGAAAGGGGCCTTCCATTTAGTACGTACGCAAATTTTCCTAAATTTTAGACCCCCTCACCCCCCCTGGACCAAAGTACGCATTGGAATTATACAGGAACGTACACAATTTTTTTTAAATCTCAGACCCCCCCCACCCCCCTTGCTGCATACATACTTAATGGAAGGCCCCAAATACAAAAAATAAAAGTATTATTCTGGCTGGAAAACATGTGAACAGGAATAAAAAAACACTATCAGGACATTAAGTTAGCTGTATATATAGAGCCCTTGATGATGATGGTGGTGGTGTGGTCAAAAAAACATTATTGGACAATTTTTCATGATTTGATGCTGAACATACCTTTCTAATAATAAATTAGTACATTTAACAACCAAATCTAATATTCAATACTGTATCTCAATTAACTACAAGGTAACGGTTGTTTGGGGGATCTGCTTTTTCCAAAAATCTTTAAATTCTTGGTGTGTGGGTTTCTAGGTCAACCCCTTATTCTTATAGGGGGAATAATCACTGTGGGGCAGGAATGGTCAGTGCCGCATTAAAAAATACTAATTTCAACAAACTAAGGTAGGTTTTTTTTAAAGAACACAAACTGCAATAGTTAAGAATAGCTTCACAAACTTATTTCATTTATATAAACAATGTATTTTGATTGGCTGAATCAGGACCCTCATAGGCCATATACTCACTTTGGTCTGGTGGTGGTGTCCCTGGTGGTCAGTCCCTCCCAAGTCGGGCTCCCAGAGCATATGCAGCTGGAGAAGCAGGAGGAGTGACCCGACCACGGGCACCCAGAGGATGTGCACCGAGGGAACGCGCCGCAGCCGACGCCACCACCCCATCTGCCAACAGGAGAACAAGAACAGGGGATGAAGTATAGTTTGTTTATATCATGGTCAGGGGTGGATCCAGGAATTTGAAAAAGGTGGAGCGTGCTATAGCAAATTTTTTCTATATATGTATATATATATATGTGTGTGTGTGTGTGTGTGTGTGTGTGTGTGTGTGTGTGTGTGTGTGTGTGTGTGTGTGTGTGTGTGTGTGTGGCTGCTTCTATCTGTCCTTACTTGGTTTAACATGTACTGTCCGTATTGTTGCCAGCTGGTAGCTATAGGGTGCATCTATTCTACTGCAAGTAGTAGCCCTTGCATACTGTGTTATGGGGTCGGCAGAGGAGACAGACCATTACTAATAAGTTGGGGTTGGGGATGGCGCATACATGTATGTATGTATGTACATATATACAAGGTCTCTCCAATGAATACCGGGGCTTTGGTATCCATACGGGTCATATTCATGATCACTCAACTAGCAGAACATGAACCTGTTGCACGGGAAGTTTTCAACATAATGAAAAAAGTGAAGAGCCTTTTTCTTCGCTGGTATTATCTAGCTTTCCAGAGACGGCGTTGACTCCCATTCATGTGCGTAAAAGAAAAATAAGAGAGCTGGTATTCCTGAACACTGGGAGCTACACATATAAGTGAATAGTGAATGTTTGGCCCAAGGGGCGGATCCAGATTTAGGCATTATAAAAAGTGAAACTTAAGTGAAGGTAAACTGCCTCGTATAAGGATGTTATATAGCATACTTATTCATCTATATGTCAATATAATTATTGTATCTATATATGTCCCCAAGTAGTACCCTCACCTTGAATACTCATGGGATAATCCTTGTCTCCCTGCTTCCTGCCCCCAATGAGAGGCCCTGTCCTTGTACTTGGTGGCCCTATAGTCCTCAGAAACACTACACATGGCATTAAGAAAGAGAATCTAGATTACGGGGGTGACCTGGTCGGGGACTCAACCACGAAACTGACTAAAGGCCCTATTACACTACACGACATGGGCTTCGACATCCTTGTAATATGAAGATTATTAAAGACAATTATTCACATGCAGGAATGAAATGATTTGGAGTATATTGCACATATATGTAACAAAGAACTTTGTCTCTAATATGTATGGTTTCTCTGCGACATCATCATATCGCAACGTAAGTCGTGTAGTGTAATAGGCTCTTACGGTGATCGCTGGTGTGTGACATTCACTGTCAGGTTAAGGTGGGGAGAGTCTACTGTTATTTGAGCACCATTTTTGTGGTGCCAACTCCAAGCAATAGGAGTTGTTAGGGGGCTTTCCATTAGGTATGTCAGCATCGAGGGGGGGGGGCGTAGCCAGCACCAAAATCAAAGGGGGGTTCCAGCTAAATTTAAGGGGGTTCCACCAGTGCTTTTCTATTATTATTATTATTGTTATTCTATGTGGTATGCATCGCATGATCAAGTTACATATAACAAGCTGTACAGGGATGTCACTGTTGTGATGGCTCCTACTGTTGAATCGAGGCTGTTCTACTGGACTGATTTTAATTCGGTAAATGGTTCTTAGAAATAGACATTTAGATCTAAAGTTCCTGAATTTTCAGCCCATAAAAATTATCAGAAGTGGGTGAAAATTGATGCTTGATTCTTGCACAACAGGGAGAGTTTGACCAAACCCTCCTTGCACTGCTGAGGGACTTATGTGACAGACCAATGAGCGCTATTGGCAAGTGGTCAACAACCCAGGACAGGAACAATTGAATAGAATCTCCTGTGCTCCGTCGCATAACCAAACTCTTGCAACAGCGAGAGCACAGCGAGTGTTTAGATTCAAGTCTTGCGACAGCAATATCCTTATGGTTTGCACTGTTACAATCCTCACAACAGCGATAGTTTTGTACACTTTTTGGACTCATTTATTTGACTGATAAATACATTACCGCTACTTGCCTCCTATACATTTCAGTAGCCAATGGACACATCTAACATACAGTGGAAGTAGAATATAAAAATCCCAACCCCAAAATGCCCCTCTGATACATTGAAAATTCGGGTGTGCCAACCCTCGCAACAGTGAGGAAAGTTCAACACGGATGGGTCTCATTTAGGTGGACAACCCTCGCAACAGCGAGGGGGGTTATGCAACGGACCACTGCAGAGCTTTCAGTTATCTCCTATAAGACCAAAAGGATATACAATCACCAAACGGTATATTCCAGATTCATGTTGATTTCAGTTGAGTCAGCAATATATTAGACACTCTCTGTTGGAATACTACTGGGTTTCGAAGTAGATGCAAATGCAACAAAAATCTTGAATCAATTTCCGGTAAGGAATCTCTAGGTATCCATATGTATAGAATGAGTGATTAAGTATATATCTATTTACAAAATGAAGATAAACACTTTATTTTCATGTAATAGTCTTTTTTTATTATTCGGGTAAAGGCTTCACGCAAATACATGTTCTTTCAGTCAAAGAATAACATTGAGAGCCATGAAAAAAGATTAAAAATGTATATGAGAAACAGTGATACAAGAATGAATGACGGTTGAGATGAAGTAATGATATCAATAGAGTCACATAATATTTTAGTAATATCCAGTCAGCCCTGTTTTATCCGAGATTTTTTGCTTTGAGTATCACTTTTGTTAACGTTCTCTGGGTCCCCATTGGGATTCAGTCCCATGACTTAATCCCTCGATGCATGGGACTCTTTGGCATGCGTTCAAACCTCCGGATTTTACTTTTAAACTTGACTCTACCTCTGCTTCGCAAATGAACCCTGGGTCTGACTGAGCCCACCAACGTACCATTGAGCTGGGTGGTTATATTTTGATGTTCGTTTATTTATTGGGGAGTATCACTATTAAAGTTCGTACTTGTTCATATCCTGTACTGATTCGTTTATTCATTATTCGACTGCGTGATATTATATCGCTTATCGTGGATCTTTCGTTTACTTGAAGATGTTAATAAAAGTGTTATACTAAGATAATGGGGAGTTCTTAGTGATTATTCGTTGAAGTTGCTAGCTTTCTCCAGATAGATGTTATCCTGGATCAAAGTTCAGTTCGTAGTGGTAGAGATTCTAAGTAAAGGGGCTCAATCCTATACAAAGAACACGCGCTTGGCAAGAGGTCAGTTTATTACATTCATGATAATATTCCGAAGGTACAAGTATACAGTTCTCCATCCATACAGTTCTTCCTTTTCTTTCACAATTCAAACACATCAGTAACAATCCAACCAGGTATAGCTTTGGTCAAGCTTCCCCTTTCGCAAGGTATATACGCTCTTACACTGTTGAGAGAGTCACCTCTCGTCTACCGGTAACGGAGACCATTGGTAGGATCTCCGTCACTTCCAGCACGTAGTCCGTAAGCCTAAGCCTAAGCTGTCCCAATCCTTACTATCACCTGTTCATTGTGGTTACTACCATCTTAACACTACCCGTGTGATCCGTATGTCTGACTATTGCTCCATGTGTTCTGTTCGAACTCTATCTTGGTCTGCTCGTCTGTCTCAAGTCTCATACCGCTTATATAGCGACAGCCAAAAGGCTTGTCGCTATGCTCATTTACACTATTACTTAATGAAGTCTTACTTATCTCTCATACTATCCATTCTTACTCACATAAACTAACTCTATTTCTAGCTATCATATAAACTAATGTTGACGGCAAGGCCTGCTGTCCTTAGCATCTTTTAGTTAGATGTTTCGATCCATAACGCACCCTTACAGGTCTCCATCGTCATTCGTCGTACCTGTGCGTACCTGCAGGACGTGCCTCGGCCCGGCTGCAGTCCCTACGCCTGGGGGCTTTACCACTCTCCATATACTCTAACTATGCCACTAAACGATGTCGCCGCCTGGCGTTTAGCACACGTATCAGCGTTACAAGTTCCACTATAATATTCTTGCCAATACAAACGAGTTTACAATATTTTATTATATACTATTCTAGTTTTTCTTGCACTGTACCTCAGTGCAGTCGACGGCGCTTAAGATCAGAGACACCTGCAACGTAGTTGTCGGTGGTTCTGAAATCAGCTTTCCGTTGTTTGAGGTAGTTCTGTGTTCTCTCTCTCTAGGCTATACTCGGGAAACTTAGTAAAGTCCCCTCTCCTGGCTGAGCGACTCAAAATTTCTTCGAAGGTATATCAGTCTATCCATAGTCTCTGTCCATGGATCGACCTACACTCTTCCACCAGTCTCCATTTCCGGAGAACCGATGACCAAAAGCAAATAGGGGTGGTTCCTCGTATGAAGTCTTACCCCAGGACGTCCCGAGACGGTTCTGACATCCTAAACCCTGCAACGCAATAAGGCAAATCAAGCAATAGAGTCTTCCTGCTCATTTGTGATGGTGCTTTTAGCGTTTTAACATCATTAGTTTGATGAAACTTTCTGCATCTTTAGCATCACAATTCTTTCTCTCCTTTTATCTAGCCAAACTTACTTAATTCTTTCTAAAGCTTTGTGCCCCTACACTATTCTTTTATGTCAATTCTAGTGTGCTTTCTATCTGTTACCTTTCTACCTTAACAATATCAATTATTTAGCTATCCCATGATCTGTTCTCCCTGGATGTTAGTTTCTTTTCACCCATAATTCCTTTGGTTTTGTACCCGGGTCGAAATTTCCATCCCGAAAAATAACCTATCTGGGCCTAACCCTATAAAGAGTAAGATCAAGTAGAATGCTGAAATCTCATACGGCATACGTCCCTAAAGAAACTTACATAATCTAATCCATACTCACATTTTAACCTAAAACATTCTAATCACAATTATATCGAATGGAGCAATACAGGCCGTTCCATCCATGCCAAAAGACACGTAGTGAGGCCCAAGTACTTCAAGGAGTATTACCCCATCATGATAATGTTGGACACGAGCGAGCAGGTGGTCCTCTTGAATCACAGCGTGTATATAGAGCTATGATACCAGCTGCTAAAAAGCAAGCGATACATGTTAATTATACGAGATTATATGGATGTTCCATCCAGTTAAAGCAAAATACAGTGATTATGACATGGTGCGTTATCTCACAAATGACAACATCTAACCTACTATCAATAGAATAGTAAACAATAGTATTACAGTAAGCGATACAAAAAGCGGTTACTCGGTACAAAGTTCGTTGGAATGTTTTGTATGTTGTTTCTCCGGTGTCAAACTGACACCATCATTAGATAACATTATTTCGGCACGTACGTGATACAATCAGTAATCTGACTAGTATTATATATACATTATGAGATCAAGTTCGCCACTTTCTATCGTTTTCTTCTAGCAAGTGCCAATACATCCCGCATGGTACCGGCCCGCAGGGCAGCCCGTTAAGGGATTAAATTGACTGCTGTGGTAGGCGTCCACCCCGGTGCCTTTTTAAAGAATGTTGCTGAGGTCTCGTGCTGTCGCCATACGATACCCCCTCAACACTCAGCTGCCGCCCGACATTCCGACACCATGCCTCCCGAATGGCAGTACACACTCTGGCTTACTAACATAGAAATAAACAGTTATCAGGGTGTGGCGGAAGTACCAATAGTAATTTCCTATTGGACTACCACAACGCCCGGTGTAAAACAAATTATGTTCTCGCTTCCTATTGGGAACAATGCCCCGGTTCTATCTATAAAATAGGCGGAGTGCTCCCCTCCAGTCTGCGAAAACCATCCCAATCCATCTTGGGAAAAATAAAATATAACTTTCAAAATTTTAGTGTCCTAAAGGTGATCGTAATTAGATCATATTAGCTTTAAGAAATTTTAACAACTAAAGGTCCTACGCTAAGCATTACGGGGCACCGTTGCGCAGAAAACACCCGGTGAGGCTCGTCCAGAATCGTCACCCTGAGTTCGCCCTGCCTACCCCATCATGTGTTTCACAGTTACTTAGTAGTGATTGTTCTTAATTAACCAGTCTTTGAACTTATATCTGCTAGTAAGTTCCCTCCGAAGGAGGACTCTGGTCGTAGTGGTTCGTATACGGCGCCTGTGCCGCGTCTGTCTTCTTGGTCTGGCAGTTGCCTGAGTCTATCGGAAAGTTGGTGATTGAACCTGGTGCGGTCGTCGTTCAATTTGTTTGCTAAGTCCGTCTCTAGGTTTGGGTTGACCGGTGGCGACGGTGCTTGTCTCTTTATCTTACCACCGATCTTACTCCAAGATCCATCGAACAAACATGGCATGTTTTTAGGGACAGGATACGCGGTCTTATTAAGACTAATCATGAGCCGAGCCATTGACACCTGCTTGGCCGGACCCAACATCATGTTGGACAGTTTCTCGCGTCGGAGGCAGTGGGATCGTTGTCGGATGTTCGCCTCTCCTGGTTGCCGCCCCCATCACCTTTTGTCCCCACTTCATCGACACCCGGTGTTTCATGAACAGGCGATTTACCACAATGTCCTCGATTAGGGTGTCTCCTTCCGTGAAGACATGCGTGTTGGGTATCATGATCTCCCCCAGGAAGATCATTTCGCGATGTGACGGGGCCGCTATCTCCAGATACAACCCATCTCCGCCAGCTTTCGCCCGCTTGCGGTGCCTCCTCCACCACATCACAGCGATGAACAGGGCCAGCGATGCGATCGACAGTACCAAGGTGGCCGATGTCATGTTGGACACAGTCGACGTTACCGGGCATGGTGGAGGGGTTGGTGGGCAGTAGGGTTTCACCCTCAGGGCCGATGCCCCAACGGGGCTTCGGATCGCCATGTAGACGGCTGCTAAGGGTCCCTTCAGTTTTAAGGCACATCCGATGAGTACTATGATGATCACCACCACTATCGCCAAGGCCAGATACGCGGGCCAACTATTCGCTGCAGCCCATTGTGCTCTTGCGGTTCGAGCACTGTGCGCCAATCTGTCTCTCCTATCGTTGATACGTCCCATGAGCTCTGTCAGGGGTATTTTGTAAGCGTATCCTTCCGCTTGCCGTTTCAGCCGTGATCGCAGTTCTGCTGGTAATGGATCCTCCGAGATCATGAGGGGTGCATCAAGGATCCGATCCTCCATCTCGGTCAGTTTCCATGTCTGTACCCGCAGCCTTGCTTTCAAGAGACCGCTGGATGGGTACTGTACCGAATATTCCTTAATCTCGCGATTACAGTTTCTCAGGCTAAAAGGCACCCACGCCCCCCGTATCTGGAAGGCGCAGTCGCACCCGAGTCTCAACTTCGCGAAATGTTCGATCTTCTTTTGTATTGGAGGCCGGTTACCACAAATTAATTGTCCTTCCGCTTCCGCACTCACGATCAGTAGTTGTCCATCATCCAGGTATATGGCCATTTCGCCGAAGTCAGGATTAAGCACGTAATCCAGTTCACACTTGCTTTTGATAGTGTCAGGGTCGTCGCGCAGCAGCGCCGCGATGCAGGTGGTCTCTGACACTCGTTTCATGTAGGGTACATCCTTGCACAGTATGACTGTCTTTCCATAGCATCCCACCAAGTTCGCTGTCTGCATCGGAATATAGTAGTTGCCGCTGACCGACACTGCGATCTGATCTGGCAATCCCACTATTTGCAGCGCATCTCGTTCAGTGGTACCCTTGATTGGTACTGGTACTGGAAATGTTCTAACGGTGTAGATGCGGAACATATGTTCGTCCGAGACCAGCGGGATTCTGATGTACACCTTGAGCGTCTTCACGAATCCACCCCGCTTGAGGCTCCCCCTCACGAACATCGGGCGCGCGTTGTCATAGTAGAATGCGGGGTCCCTGAACGCTACCGCAAAGCGTCGTTTTGTTCGTACTATCATTTGGCTTTGCTCTAGGACTGTTCTCCTTGACCATTCGGGCCATCTCCTGAGCCATTGCGAATCCAGGTACGTTGCGTTCCAGGAAGGCCGAGAGGGCATCCGCTCCCAGGGCGGCTGCCTCTCTCTCACACTCTCTTACTATGGCCTCTAACAAAGACTCATCTTCACCCATAATTTCTGGTATCGATAGTGGAGCCCCGGTGCAGTCCACGTCGGATCCATTGTCACCCCGGGAGATCGAACAGATCCGGGCGATAGCTCGGGATCTTGCAGAACAGGTGGGCTCTTCTCTAGACGCGCCGCTGGGTCTCGCGCCTGCTCCTACAGTACCGCTTCCTCCTGCAGCCGCGTCTTCTGCAGCCGCGCCTTCTGCGCCGGCCGCCCTTGTTCTCCCGGCGTCCAGTGTGGACTTTATCAGGGACCTTGTGCTGCTGTACCGGGAGGTACGTCGGCTCGTCCAGCGTTGGCCAAACGCTCCCTCTCTTCCGGACTGGCTGTAGACTCTTACCCTCATTTACTCAGAGTAGAGAATAAAATAGTTTGTAGCCTTTGATACACTTCTACTATAGATTTGTCCGTGTCGTATAACTTTTAATATTTCACGTGAGTTATAGCACAGTACTATTTTAGAGAGGTAAAATGTTCAAATAATCCCCTCCGACGGGTGGTTTTGTCTTTTGAATGGAACTCCTGTCCCTTTTCAATTGCGTAACGCACCTTCCATCGGGTCCTAGTTGGAGCATGGGTTGGTAGTTCTGGGGTTGTTCAAGGCAGGCGGAAAGGCACTGTCCCATGATTGAAACAGTATTTCCGGTCTCCGATACGTAATGGGTGCGGGTAATTCGCCCAAACTAGTAATTACAGCGTTCTTTACTTCTCCGCACGATCGAAGATTCATCGTACTCAGCATGTCCTGCAAACATGTCGGGCAACAGCAGTGTCCGTTCGGGCGTTCCATGTAACGGTGTCCGTTATGCATTCGCGGCGTATAGGGCATCGCCAGAACGTCCCCCTGCAGTGCCTCAACCCTCAGTCTTAGGTTCGGCGTCCCAGAGACGGCTCGATAGAACTGGGCGTCCTGCTCAACAACAGGTATATACACCACATGTAGGTTTTCCTTGAGTACGTAATGTTCAACAAAAAGACAAACTGTTAGTGACTTTCCCAGCGTTGGCTCCCTATCGTTACTGGGAAAGAAACAATGTTCCGCCGTTCCGAGGTTGCGACCAAACATGGTCATCCCATGCTCTCGGTCCCTCTTCCAACATGGTAGGAAGGGAATGTTGCCGTGCGTAATCCACTCCGTCCGGTTGTAGGGTCTCAACTCCCGGCGTTGTCGCAACTCCTTTGTGTCGTATGGTTATCGGCCAGTGAAAAGATGAGCGAGGTGGTTATGACCATTTCCCTCGGCTGTTCATCTTTGACTGGACCCAACAAAGGTATCTCAAGTCCTTATATCTCGGGTCTCAACACCAAATCAATTCAGAATAAATTATCGTCAGGTAAGGGCGTCCAGACCACGTATGACTCATAGTCCGATACCATCCCCCAGTTGCTCACCATTTGGCATCCTTACGTCATGGCAGTTTTTTTTTTTTTTTTAAACAGTCGCGTCTCTCTCTAGCGACTTTCGCGAAACACAATGGCCTTTGTTTCAATATTTCGATTCACCGATTTCACTTTTACCGATAGTTTTAATATCTCTCAGGACTTTTATTTCGAACAAAGTTCAGGTTCCTTTTACTTCTCTTAGCAGGTTGACCTTACCTGTTCAGGTCCGTCTTTATCTACCATTAACTTCTCTTTTATAGAAGTGGTCCGATCAGAATTTTGACTTTTAGACCTTTACCCCGAAATGGGTTTATTAATGTTTTTTGTTTTCTTAAGGTGTCTTCACGTCCCCGTATTGTAGGGTTAGTGGAATTGTGTCCCTTATATGAATGCCTCCTTTTAATTAGTATCGTAACTTTATTTAATTCATTTTTAGTTACAAAGGATTGCATTTAGGTGATACACGGCCAGCCCTATGCATCCCTGTCCGTTGACGGTCTGTTTTCTGCTATTTCGCGGTAGTCCTTTCGTTGGACATTCCTTAAATTATAGTGAGGTTTTTGTTGAAGGGTACGTTTACCCGACGAGTCAAGGGAAGAAACCTTCTCAACGTTGAGAGGTCGTTCTTTTATTGAATCCACCGTATCGCTACGGGACCCATCCGGTGCCGAGTTCTTACGTGGTCGCCCGCGTTTGCGTGGGGCCCTGCCTGTCTCCTTGGGGGTCCTAAGGATCATGGGTAGTGTTCTTTTTAGGCATCTCCCCGGAGATTTCAGGCGTTTCAGGCGGTGGAGGGTCTCGGGAGGCTGTACTGGTCGCTCTTCCCGACGGATGCTGATCAGCAGTTAACTCGCTTCCTTCGGGCTCCTTGCTGCTATCCTCCGGAAGCGAGTGAGAGCGCAATAGATTGGTCGTTTCGCCAATTAGTTCCTTTTTATTCCCAAATTCGCGACTATCCGTGCGAACGTTTTCTTTACACTCGGCTGGTACATTTGTTTCCCCAGCATGTGTGCTAATGTCATTCGGACGCGTAACTTTATCGTTACCTGCAACGTCCTTGTGAACGTTTTCACGATCATTTGTTTGTTGGCTTGTTACCAACGACTCTCCGCCGGCTTTCGGGGAGTCTCCCTCGTCACGGGACCCACCAGCAACAGGTATATGTTCCTCTGTTACTGGGTCTTCCTGGGCTTGGTTCGACTGCTGATCAGACTTATCTTGAAGCACATATTCTGGAGCGACTGGCTTGTTTTGTACGGGATTCCAGGGCACATAAGCACGTTTGAGCTTCGATACGTTGACTAAATGGGGGATTTCCCTTCCGTCTGCTAATGAGGTTAATCGAACTACGTGATCCCCTTTCACTTCTTCTATCCTAAATGGTCCCCGATACCTATTTGAAAATTTAGAGACTCTATTCCCTGCGCATAAGGGATCGTACATATAAACTAAGTCTCCTGCATAAAAGACAGCGGGGTTTGCTCTTTCATCGATACGAGCCCTCAATTCACTTTCATATTTCTCAACAACATCCTCAGCCATATGTCTAAACAAAGCGATGTTATCCTTTATTTCTAAGAATGCTTCATTATCATTAAGTGATATGGGAATTTCATTGTGCTCAGGCATTCCCATACTCACTGGGTCTCGTCCATACAGTAATGTGTACGGTGCGAAGCCCGAGCGAACACTGACCATTGAACGCAACGTCCACAGAGCGATCGGTATTAGGTCTGGCCATGTAGTATGGTCGTCCGACACATAGCAAGCCATAATGTCCTCAAGGCTTTTGTGCATCCTTTCTACTCTAGCGTTTCCTGTCGGCATCCGGCCGGTGGTGAACGTTTGCGTACACCCGACTCGACGCGTGACTTCTTTGAAAAAATCAGACAAAAACGTAGCACCCCTATCAGAGTGTAATCTCTCAATCCTACCATATCTGCACACCAGCTCTTGTAGGAACACCCTGGCCGCTGTTGCTGCTGTGGAGTCCTTGGTGGGGAAGGCCTCTGGCCAACCCGTGAGCAAATCTATAAACGTCATTATGTACCTGGAGCCATCCCTAGCACGTTTAATAGGACCAATAAAGTCACATTGTACCCATTGCCAAGGATATCTAGGCCTATCCCAGGATTTTGCTAATGCTTTGAAATGCGGTGCTCTTTTCCGCAGAGCACATACTCGACATGATTTAATATATTCGGCTATGTCCCTATGCACACCTAACCAATAAAATTTAGATGTAACCTTCTGTGTTAGGGCCTCTGTACCTATATGACCGCCTGCCAAAATGCTATCATGTAATAGCTTTAAAATTCGTTCAATAAGGCATGGGGGTACCATGATTCTTGGGGTCAATTTGGTATTCTTCGGTTTATGTTTCCCATGAGGTATCGTGAATTTACACAGGATCCCAGGCGGTACTAGTCCCAACGTTTCCGCTCGGGCTACTATAACACGCGCCTTGTCCGGATCCTCTGGGAGTTTGTCATTTCGTATGTATTCGATTAACGCTCTACAGTCCCCATCTCTTGCTTGTTGAGTAATAAAGATTGAGAGATCTATATCAGTTTGGACAGGGTATACCGCCATCAGTTCATAGTCACTTTTACCGGTAAGTCTTTTACTGTTAAGGCTAGCCGACAAGAGCTCACAACCCACTTCTGGTTCAAATTCCTTGTGGGATTCAGTGATCTCGTCTTTTTCTTCCTCGTCTGGTTGGACTCTTGATAAATAATCTGGCAAGTAGTGCGTTGCCCCTGGCTCATGTTTTATATCAAAATCAAAGTCAGTCAGTGCTAACGCCCATCTCTTCAATCGAGAGGATGGTGCCTTATAAGCGTTCTGTAGCAGTGGTATCAGGGGCTTGTGGTCCGTAATGATAGTAACCTTAGCGCCTTGTAACATATCTTCATAGTTTTTTAATGCTTTTACCACTGCAAGCGCTTCTTTCTCAGTAACTGTGTAATTCAATTCAGCTTCTCTAAGTGCCGTTCCCCAAAACGCTATAGGTCGGTACATTCCTTCTCGTAGGTGGCATATAGCAGCACTACACGCTGTGTCTGACGCGTCCGTCAACACATAGAAATGTCCGCTGATTTCTGGATGTATCAGTAGGGGAGGAGTCGTTAAGCGCTCCTTTATAGCCTGAAAAGCTTTCTCACATTCTTCTGTCCATTCAAAGACGTTTTTTATTTTCAACAACTGATTCAGAGGGATACTAAGGGATGCAAAATTAGGAACAAATGCCCTATAATAGGTGCAAAGACCCAGAAATGATTTGACTGTCTTAACATTGTGTGGTCGGCGGAACGCTTTCACCCTTTCCACTATCTGTGGCTGCGTCCGCAAACCCTCGGCGTTGACTCTATGACCGAGGAAGTTTATTTCAGCGCGGCACCACTCGCACTTGGACGGCTTCAGCTTCAGCCCTGCGTGCTGCAGTGCCTGCAGTACTAGTTCTACGCTATGTAGGTGTTCTTCGAACGTAGAATCGTATACGATCACGTCGTCCAGGTATGCCAGGCATACTCTTGGAACTAGCCCTTTCAAAGCTATGGCCATAACCCTAGTAAATTGCCAAGGAGCCCCGACTAGCCCGAAAGGTACCCTCTTATAGTGGTACACTCCCATGGGTGTCTCGAAGGCTGTGTATTTCCACGACGCGGGTTCTATAACACATTGATGGTAACCACTCAGCAAATCTAGGGCCGACCAAATGGTCGGTCGTTTGTAGGCCATGTACAAGAACAATGATCGGGCCGTGGGCATCGGGAATTTATCTTTGAGCGTTATCATGTTTAACATCCTAAAGTCTGTACAGAGACGTGGTTTTCCGTCCTTTTTCTGTACTACTACCAAGGGACTGCGCCAGGCAGACTCGCTAGGTTCGATCACTCCTAACTCTATCAGTTGTTTCCGCTTGATCCCTTTGGTCTTCCCTTATGTCATCAGACATAGTGGAGTGCAACCTGAGCTAGGATCCTTTCCAGCCCTAGTGGCTCACTCTGCTTCCCAGAATGTTCTTTTCAAACCTGATGTTTTCTGATCACAGAGAGCATGGCTCAACCATAACCTACACTAATTCAAGAAATGATGTCTTGAATAGGCATGTTTAGCTTTACCATGGCCTGACTGTACATTGAGCCGTCTCTTTACCGTTATGTCGAGGCAAAGCTGGGAAAAGAAATCCTCGAGGCATCAGAGACAACCGGCCAGCGACCAAGTCGATAGCGATTACCAGCTCCCGGGGTAAACCCGGTCGGTCACCGACGGTCTGATCCAGGTGAATCTTGCCAACCCACACTGAACTTTGACCGTTTTCACTGGCCTTGCCTGTTCACTTCTGAGTGATGTTACTACTGTCAGAAGCTTAGGTGAGGTCTGTCGACCCCGTACCACGCACATACCACTTACCGGTGGGAAACTGGTAAAAAGTCCGGCAGCCCGATATGCGCGCCGACTAGACGGTACCACAGTAGGATGTCCATTCATCCTTCGTTAGTCACGGGGGCCTTCAGTTGTTGACCAAACACTCCCCTGCACTATATTGATGAAATTTAACGTGACCCCGGACTCTCGTGAGCCCACTGCCGCCTGTTGCAAGCTACCGTCGAGGAGCTCACCCTCTCAGTAACTTGCTCATCAATGATATCCATCTTTTGAGGTGAATACCGATACGGTCGTGATGAGATTATCCCAGCTTTACTATCGATTTTAATATCCATAGGGGCAATCTCACATTGACCTAACTCCGCCATTGAGAAGGCCAAACTACCTCTATTTCGTCTAAGCATTTTCTTAAACATTTGCTTTTGGTCCCCACTGAGGCACGACTCTGACAGGTCTATACGGTCAATGTCGTCCTGCTCGCGAGACGCGGCCTTCCGCGAATGATTCTCACCCGTCACAACGCTCCCCTCGAGGGTTTCTATGGCAAAGCCAACAATGCCCTTCGGGGTTCCCGTTCTAATCAATTTCTGTTTATTAATAAATTCTGGTATCTGTTTTCGATGGTTAAAAGGGATTTGCCCCATTTCACAAAAACCCAATACATCCGTGGGTAGCACATACAAAGGTCTTTCTAGCGGATTCAAAATCTTCATCCACCATTTTCTACCACACTGATTCACTCCCGCTTCTACCACTACTGGTGCGGTTACCGATGGGGCACAAAAAACAGCGTTATTGTGGGTGACTGGGTGCTTTTTCCAGATGGTGACTGGTATTATTTGTTCAGTGTGTGGTTTGACTTCTACTTTTTCTAGACTAAATATCGGGTGTCCACAAAAAACATCCAAGTGGGGCCCCGGCAACGACAGGTCCGACCGCAAGGCTGCTAACAGGTTACGGCCAATCACCATGTCATGACAAAGGGATTCCACCACATGGAAATCGTAGAACACTCTAGAATCTTTAATTTTAATCTCGAGCCTTATTGTTTCTAATATGATCTGAACAGTATTATTAGCTAAATTAACTTCCTTTTCTACTACAGGGATGATGTCGTGTATTGCCGACTTAGCTATGGTCTTTCTAAATTTGCCTGAAATGAAGCAATCACTAGCTCCTGTATCTACCAATGCTCTGACCGTTTGATTTCCTACCTTTACCTCAAGCAAGATAGGTCCATTTCCTCTATCAGTTTTCTCCGGTCCGTCCGCCAGACAAAGCTCTAGCTTTATTGGCGTGGCGGACCTGCTAACCAGTTTCCCGGCTTAGTACTACCCCATTTCTTTCCCGGGCTAAGCGCTCTAAATTTATCCCGGAGAGCTTCTTCTCTCAGCTCCTGGAGCTTAGCTCTTAACCACAAGCAACTATCTGTGTTATGTGATCTCGATTCGTGTACCGCGCAATATCTGTTTCGTAACGAAAGTGGTTGTTCGCGCATTCTTCTATCTCCCACATTTCCAAAATGAAACGGGTTACCCAAAGGTGAACCCCTTGATTGGTCGTATGCTACGGAGGACTCTACCTCCTCTCGATCGTCATCAAATGTTACCCTACGAGTCTCTCTACCCGCTGGGCTTTCAGATCTGAGATCTGGTGCGGAGCTGGATGAGTAGCGACGGCTCGGTCTACCTTTCTGCGGTTCGGGACTAAATCTACCCGTACCTTGCTTCACCTCAGTTCCTAAATCTTTTATTCTTTCTCCTTCCTTTCTATCATCAAATTTCCAACTCCTAGATTGATTAAGAGCAGCTAACAGGTTATCGAACTTACTTACTAACATTCTCTCTTCTTCCTCAATTTCCTCTACACTACGTGGTGAGGTGTCCTGTGTCTGTATGTTGGCCAGGGACACCTTCAATCCTCCTTTCTTACCCCTTTCTAAAGACTCCAATTGAGTGGCGGCTTGCACCGCCACGTCGAAGGTGTCCGGGTTCAGTATCGCTACCTGTTTGGCTATGGTTGGTAACAAGCCGTCTATGAATACTGCCAATATTACACTTTCCTCAATACCTGTCCTAAACTGTTGCTGTCTCAAACCTCCAGCGAACTCAATCACCGACTGATCTGACGTTTGTTTCATGTTAACGATATCTTTGTATCGCTGCCACGAAGGACGTCTGTCTCCGAAGATAGCTACCATAGCTTCCTTCAGGTGATCCGGTGAGTCTCTCTTAATCGGCGAGAGGGTGTTCACCCAATCGCGTGCCCTATCCTTAAGACCATGTAAGGCCATCGCTAATGCTTTATCCTGGTCCCATCCATAGATCTTTGACATATTTTCCAACTCACTAAAATACTGGTCCACCCTTTCATTTGGTTTTCCCGAAAACTCTGGGAGTTTTAAACTAGGTCCCCCTCTATCTGCCATTCTGAATAGCTGTCTAGCCACGCCTCCGGTATCTGTGCTCTCTTCTTCTTCTTCGTGCTCGTGCTCGTGCTCGTCTTCTGACGATTCTGGTTCGGGTGGGGTTCGAGTCAAGTCTTTCTCTACAGTCCCGTGTTTTTTCTTTGTATGTTTTACCTCACTAATACCACCTTTCCCGATTTGTGGAAAATGTCTTCCAATGGGCGTGGAAGTTGCGCCCACGGCAGCGGGAGTAGAGGTGGTCGGCAAGGATGCCCCACTGACTTGCTCGGTTCTTGTTGTATCACGATTTTGAGGTGTCGGTTTTACCGTGTGCGAGCGGTTTTCCTCTAGTATCGTGGAGGTTAGCTCATCCTCCGACTCACTGGCCACTGAGTAATGGAGTAGGGTTGAGTTGTTTGAGTGTTCTGCAGTTTACTCCTGTAACTCTCGAGATTCCTGTCGCAGCGATCTCCCGGCTCATAGCCTCAATGGAGACGCAAACGGGGATCCCGATTCCCGTTCAGAGCGGGAGCGATTTGTGTCGCTCCTTGTTCCTCTAGGTGATGTTGGACTTTGTACAAAAGAGGTTGAGTGAAGAAGCCTTTGTCTTCCTCTAATTCTCCTCTTATTCCAATCTTATACGGTATATATGATCCCTTATTTCTTAGCTGATGTTTTTCCGGCCAATTGGGTTCGGCACCCCCGGTGGCGCCCAGTGGCTGATCAGACCACCATGCGCCTTCCTCGGAGTCCGTGTCGCTGAGCGTAGGCTCGGCTCCCTTGGGCGGTCCAATTCCAGGCCGTAGGCCGGCACTCATGTAGGCGAGAGTTTCTACCGTACCTCCAGATTGTTCTTTTTCGGGATTTTCTCCACCAATTGAGCTGGGTGGTTATATTTTGATGTTCGTTTATTTATTGGGGAGTATCACTATTAAAGTTCGTACTTGTTCATATCCTGTACTGATTCGTTTATTCATTATTCGACTGCGTGATATTATATCGCTTATCGTGGATCTTTCGTTTACTTGAAGATGTTAATAAAAGTGTTATACTAAGATAATGGGGAGTTCTTAGTGATTATTCGTTGAAGTTGCTAGCTTTCTCCAGATACAAAGAACACGCGCTTGGCAAGAGGTCAGTTTATTACATTCATGATAATATTCCGAAGGTACAAGTATACAGTTCTCCATCCATACAGTTCTTCCTTTTCTTTCACAATTCAAACACATCAGTAACAATCCAACCAGGTATAGCTTTGGTCAAGCTTCCCCTTTCGCAAGGTATATACGCTCTTACACTGTTGAGAGAGTCACCTCTCGTCTACCGGTAACGGAGACCATTGGTAGGATCTCCGTCACTTCCAGCACGTAGTCCGTAAGCCTAAGCCTAAGCTGTCCCAATCCTTACTATCACCTGTTCATTGTGGTTACTACCATCTTAACACTACCCGTGTGATCCGTATGTCTGACTATTGCTCCATGTGTTCTGTTCGAACTCTATCTTGGTCTGCTCGTCTGTCTCAAGTCTCATACCGCTTATATAGCGACAGCCAAAAGGCTTGTCGCTATGCTCATTTACACTATTACTTAATGAAGTCTTACTTATCTCTCATACTATCCATTCTTACTCACATAAACTAACTCTATTTCTAGCTATCATATAAACTAATGTTGACGGCAAGGCCTGCTGTCCTTAGCATCTTTTAGTTAGATGTTTCGATCCATAACGCACCCTTACAGGTCTCCATCGTCATTCGTCGTACCTGTGCGTACCTGCAGGACGTGCCTCGGCCCGGCTGCAGTCCCTACGCCTGGGGGCTTTACCACTCTCCATATACTCTAACTATGCCACTAAACGATGTCGCCGCCTGGCGTTTAGCACACGTATCAGCGTTACAAGTTCCACTATAATATTCTTGCCAATACAAACGAGTTTACAATATTTTATTATATACTATTCTAGTTTTTCTTGCACTGTACCTCAGTGCACCATCATTAATCTGTACATTATAAAAGAATGATGCTCATGCCGTTAAACGCTAGTTGTTTGTTATGAGGTTAATTGATAATAGGGGAACTGTTCTTGTGGCAGCTAAGTTCACGGAATGGGCGTTCAGATCAACAACGCGAACAACGCTTAGCTGAAAGTCAGGTTTATTCGTGGATCACATTAATGCGTACAGTGGCCGGTCTGATGATAGTTTAAGATTCCTAGGTTCACAATTCCAATCAATAGAGAGTAAGCTTTCTACTGAGAGTCCGCCTGATCTCACATCCAATCCACAACACAGTAGTACTTCCAACAGTCACCAGATGTCCTTTCTATGTATAGCTACTCAAACCCCTCGAATCCCTAAGACTCGTATTGTCCAAATGGTATCAAGTAGTGCTCTTTTCTATAACCATAGGTTCTGCTCTATATATATCAGTCTGGTTTATTGATTTTACCCGAGCATTGGTACTCGCTGGGAGACAAACCCTGTCTGCTATTGCCTAACAGGTGTATTTACACCTACCATCAGTCCATGCTATATTTACACTATATGATATAGTAATTCACATAATTTTGAATACTTTATGATATTCCCTCTATGGAACTGGTGACGTTTCTTCATTCTATTCCTATACAATATATGATATGCACAAGATGTTTTACTAAATACCTTTGTGCACCGTCTCTTTGAGGGGGTATTAATATTATATATAACAGAGAGTTCCTCAGTAGTGGCACCTTGGTGTTGGTTATAATCTACTACTTTCAGTGCTTAACACATACACATGTATATAAATATATATATTGCTCCAGCATGATTAAATCTATGAGTAGTTAGAGATTGGTGACCCGGTCTCACCTACATTGATTGGGAACAATGTAGTATTGCCCCCAAACCCTTAATTGTACACGGTGCACATGACACAGGCCTTTTAGGGTTTAGTGACATGCGATAGTAGATTTTCCTAAATTATACATGGTAACATGGATGTTTCTTAAATTCAACAAGGTGATATATATGGACACCTCTTAAATTTCTAGGCCCCTGTATTGAGAATTATATTGTTGTATTGGGGGCAAAAGTCCTAGGGGGGCAAAAGTCCTCGGGGGCAAAAGTCCTCGGGGGCAAAAGTCCTAGGGGGGCAAAAGTCCTCGGGGGCAAAAGTCCTCGGGGGCAAAAGTCCTTGGGGGCAAATGGTTAGGGGGCAAAAGTCCGGGGGGCATAAGTCCGGGGGGCAAAGGTCCAGGGGGCAAAAGACCTAGAACCGTAGTTAGAGACCATACCCCTACACTTTTACTGAAGCAGGTGTTCTTTTATACGCAGTGTCCCATAGGCAGGTCACCTCATACAATGGCCGATGGAACTAGGCCTTTGAAAACCCTGCCGTTGACCACAGGGAGAATGTCTAATACTACAGCAGTAGGACAGAAACTTCAAATGCCAACCTTTGGACACAACGCCAACACCCTACCACTGCACCACCAGAACACCCTGTCCTATCTTGATAACACTTTTAAGCTTTGTACCTATAAACTTGTGTCTGATGCTGTACACTCATGCCACCTGGTATTCAGAATTTAAACCAATGTTCCAATTAGACTGGGTTTCTCAACTGTGTTCATGTGGACATAATAACACTGGTGAAAATGCATAATATTGAACTATAGAGGTTCAATATTAAAGTTAGGGATGCTATTAGATGTCATATTGCACTGAGGTACAGTGCAAGAAAAACTAGAATAAAATATATAATAGAATATTGTAAACTCGTTTGTATTGGCAAGAATATTATAGTGGAACTTGTAACGCTGATTCGTGTGCTAAACGCCAGGCGGCGACATCGTTTAGTGGCATAGTTAGAGTATATGGAGAGTGGCAAAGCCCCAGGCGTAAGGACTGCAGCCGGGCTGAGGAACGTCCTGCAGGTACGCACAGGTGTGACAAATGACGATGGAGACCTGTAAGGGTACGTTATGGATCGAAACATCTAGCTAAAAGATATTAAGGACAGCAGGCCTCGCCGTCAACATTAGTTATATGATAGCTAGAAATAGAATTAGTTTATGTAAGTAAGAGTGGGCAGTATGAGAGATAAGTAAGACTTCGTTGGGTAATAGTGTAAATGAGTATAGCGACAAGCCTTTTGGCTGTCGCTATATAAGCGGTATGAGACTTGAGATAGACGAGCAGACCAAGATAGAGTTCGAACAGAACACATGGAGCAATAGTCTTACATACGGATCACACGGGTAGTGTTAAGATGGTAGTAACCACAAAGAACAGGTGATAGTAAGGATTGGGACAGCTTAGGCTTAGCCTTACGGGCTGCGTGCTGGAAGTGACGGAGATCCTACCAATGGTCTTCGTTACCGGTAGACGAGAGGTGACTCTCTCAACAGTGTAAGAGCGTATATACCTTGCGAAAGGGGAAGCTGGACGAAAGCTATACCTGGTTGGATTGTTACTGATGTGTTTGAATTGTGAAATGAAGGGGAAAGAACTGTATGGATGGAGAATTGTGTACCTGTACCTTCGGAATATCATCGTGAATGTAATAAACTGACCTCTTGCCAAGTGCGTGTTCTTTGTATAGGATTGAGCCCCTTTACTTAGAATCTCTACCACTAAGAACTGAATCATGATCCAGGATAACATCAATCTGGAGAGAGCTAGTTACTTCAACGAATAATCACTGAGAACTCCCCATTATCTTAGTATAACACCTTTATTAACATCTTCAAGCAAGCGAAGTATCCACGATAAGTGATGTAATATCACGCAGTCGAGTGATGAATAAACGTATCAGTACAGGATATGAACAAGTACGAACTTTAAAAGGAATACTCCCCAATAAATAGACTAACATCAAAATATAACCGCTTAGCTCAATATTGTTTGTGCGCATAGATATTAGCTAGCTCCATATGCAGTCTGTCGCCAGCCAGACTGGGAGTCCTATCCATAACGTAGTTCCGCATTAGGGTATGATATGGCAACATTATATGACTTCAATCAGATAGGTTTAAGTATGAATATAATATTACTGAATGCATTGAAAATTATTTGTGTCCCAGAAAATGTTCAGTCCTAAAAGCAGCCTCCATTACTCCGTGCCTATATCTCTGCCAAGCAGTATTTTCAATTGCGAGATGCTTTGTTGTATGTTAGAAATGATGATTTAAGAAAGTGAGTTGTAGTTTATTTATGATTTGCCTTAGAAGTTGCCCTGCTGAGGCCTTTTATATTTTGAGGCAATCATATGACTTACAATACTGTTCTGCCGCTGGACCCCAAATTAATCCTTACCGTTGGATACACTTCCTCATTTGACCCTTGGCCTCTGACCAAGTTGGTTGATTGGTTTGACCGATGGGGGCATGCTGGGGGAGTGCTGGCTGTCTAATTACCATAATCTTTATGTTCAAGTATTTGATATGTGTTTGTATAATGAAGGAAAGTATGATATTGATATATGGGTGGGGAGGCGACTTGCATATTTAATGCCTGGATATGTGTGGATATGTGGTTTTAAAACAGACATATTTTGACAGACTGATATTTCTGTAAAACATATCCACAAAGGAGGGTTGCAATGAATAGTTCATGTCCACATAAGGTGTTTTATTGAAAATTTGTGACATTAGCTGACATGATTATTGCATGAAATGTCTTAACCTTTTATGTATATGCATGGTCTATTCAACCTGCAATTAGTTTAGATTGAACAGTTTTATACATCATTGTGTATAATTCTTCAAGAATATCTTGCCTATATCGAGTGAAGAGGTCAATGTTACATCCATTTTGGGTATCAGTCAATCACTCATTTCCCTCACCTGAGGACAAAACATGAGCAATGTCATTCCCTTTTCAGAAATGTGCAGACTTTGTATGAAGTTGCCTCCCTGGGCTCTGCACGGGTACCTGATCAGCATGGGGTGTTGTTACTTTTTTATTGTTGTTTCAAAGATGGGGTAACAAAGCCAGTATCAGCAGTTATCTAATTATGAGTAGTATCCTTTTTGGTCGAGTTCAACACATCGAGCAGAAAATAGGGTCGAGTTCGACACATCGAGCAGAAAATAGGGTTGAGTTCAGCACATCGAGCGAAATTTAGGTCTTGTTCGACACAATTAATGCTTGAGTCAATGGTAGAATGTGCCGGTCTTGTTCAACTCATCGAGCAGAAATAGGGTCGAGTTCAACACATCGAGCAGAAAATAGGGTTGAGTTCAACACATCGAGCGAAATTTTAGGTCTTGTTCGACACATTTAATGCTTGAGTCAATGGTAGAATGTGTTGGTCTTGTTCAACTCATCGACTAGATTTTAGGTCGAGTTCAGCACATCGAGCGAAAATTTAGGTCTTGTTCAACACACGAGTGAAATTTTAGGTCTTGTTCGACACATCGAGCGAAATTTAAGGTCTTGTTCGACACATCGAGCGAAATTTAAGGTCTTGTCTGATTCATAAGTTTGAATGGAATAATGTGTTGTTCGACTCAGGTCTTGTTTAACTCAAATGTAGTTTCAAATATGTGGTTGCCATCTAGTGAAATGTTAGCGAATTATTAGTTTAAACTGCCATCTATTGGATTGTTATAGAGTTGCTTGTAAATGAATTTAAATAACGTGATTGTTAAAGCTCACACGCAAAAAAAATTTCAAAATTCGGAAAACCTAATCTACTGTTTTATTAACATATATCCTAACGTATGTCACTGTCGTAGTGGGCCTGTGCACTCAAACAATAGGCTTAAGTCATATTGTTCTAAGTGCGAAGCCAGTCTCACACTTTAAGTGCGAATTGAGTGGAGGCAAGCTTGAACAAGCCTTGTGACGTCACGGGAGGCATTGGTTTACCACTTAGCCCAATGGGCAAAATGAAAATGCTTGTTTCTCAAAAAATATAAATCAGAGCTGCATGAAAATCTCAGAATTTGAAGTCATGTATGTATGTTATACTCTATAATTTTTGCTTAATTTTCTATGGGGTAGTTTCACCATTGTGAATTTTCAAACATGACTCACTGCCATGGGCCAGGTCGGCCTCATGCCTCCCCTTACGTCAGAGGGTGTTGTTTACACTGACTGGCAGTGAGGTGACTCCTGTGCGACCAGGACAGGCTGCACTATTTGAATGTGTTGTATTTCATCAATTATTGTAAAAGAAACTTTATTATTCTATTACATAGTATTACTAATGTAAAATGAGTGTTCTTTGATGACTTAATTTGTCTTTTCGCGTCTTCTTTAATGAAGCATATAATATTAAATAGTTTGGTGATTGGTTTTGGTGATTATATTTAGAGGTTAAGAATCATATATAATTCATTAGTAGTAGATATATTTAAAATGGTTTATATAGAGTTTTGGTGTTGTTTGTTTTTATAGATTGGTATAATCTATGTATCGTATTAATGTTTTATTTGTATTGTTTTTGAAAATAAAACTGTTATGTGAACATAATATGAGTTGATTAATATGTTATTTTTAGATTTAAAAGTATTGATATTGAATCTTTTGTTTTAATATGAAAATGGTATTGACCTAGATAATATAAGGAAATCGTTGTGACAGCGTATAACATTTGTTGTTGTGTTTTTATTATTGAGGGTCTAGATTCTATAAATTGACGTGATAGTGCTACTTATCAGAATTCTGTTCCACTGGAGTAATGAGTTGCTCTTAATGACCTTCTGTTTAATGATTATATTATCATTTAGAGATTTAGTTTCAATGGTTAATCTTAAGAGAGTTTATGTTGGCTATTGAGGGTTTGGTCTAATTTGCAAATTGTGATTTTCATTAAATATAGGTTAAGAATAGCGTTTTGGAAGATTATTTCTGGAGTTTCAGGATTAGATTGGTAGGTAAAATGTATTTTATTTTGAATTTTGAATTTTTATCAATTTGAATATGATTTCTTTTATGTGTTTTTAATTTTAGTTTTTTTTATAGGTTTATTGAAGACTGATCGTTGAGGGACGAAACTTCTTTTGACTTTGGTAAGGTGGTATTTCAAAACTATTAATTTCGTAATCTAGATTTTCGATGTTGAAACTTAAAGATTTCCAAATTTGTATTGGTATTTGCGTAATTGTTTCTGAGCTTGATTCTTAGTACGTTGGGCGGACGTCGAACCAACGCCTCTCTTAAAAATGTAATGTTTTGTTATAGCAGGTAATAATTCTTCTTCTTATTTGTCTTCGGTCCTGTTTCAGCGTAGATCTGATTGAGGTACTGAAAGGTATTTTATTCAATAAGCCTTTTACTTTGAAAGTATTATGATGTTTTGAAAGGTATTATTGAATTTTTATTAAATTATTAGTAGAGTTTAGTTTCTTTTTGAAATAGGTTTGATGTAATCTTATTTAAGAAAAATGCATAATATTGTTTGTCATAATATTTTTGACTGAATTTTGTTAGATTATTTTGTGAAATGTAAATGGAATATAAAGTTTGGAATTTTAAAATTATTGTTTGATTTTGCTTGAAAATTTGGTATTTCATAATCTTTCATAATCCTTTCAGTTCCTCTGTTCCTTTGGAATGTTTGAACGTATTGTGAACGTACTTGCTGGAATTTGATTGGCTGATATTTTGGGACTTGGTATAAATAGTTACGTAGGTATAAATGGTTGCGTCACAGGGGTTGTTCGCTGTCGTAATCTGAATCTTCTGATGGGATAAGTCGAAGATTTGTTTTATTATAGTGTGCAGTAAGGATTCCTTAGGATCTCTAGTGCGGATTCATATAGGCTTATATGGATATATCGGATATGAACGTAGAGGATAATTGAACTTCAACGGATTCACAGGATAATTTAAACAGTACAAAGACAATTATACAGAGAACAATTGAACTTTATTGGATAATCAGTACTTGGATATTTCTTCGAGACTCTTCTTCGTTACAACACCGATAATACGAGGCTAAGGTAAGTTGAAAGTTTTATATTTGATTTTAATAGATATATTGGTTATGCATTTTCAGATATAATGTTAGGATAAGTATTCTTGGATATTATAGGTTCAGATTATTTGTTTGTTTGTTATATAATAGATGAAGTTTAATTAAAAGGTCAGTTGTATATTCGATGAAGCTTTGTTTGTTTAGTAGTTCAAGATTTAAAGAGTTGTTTGGATCGTTGGGAGTTCAAGGGGATCATCATAGAGTTCAATGGTTTCGGGGGGTAGTAAGCGGGGAGTGTGAGGTCTATAGTATTGTCGGTTCTTTATTTTTCTAAGTCTGTGGATGGTGCATGATAGAAGCGTTATTAGGATGATGAGAATTGAGCACAGAGTTCCGCCAGCAATTTTAAAGATCAGTGATTTAGTTGGAGATCGGGTGATAGCCTGAGGGGTACTTGAAGGTGTTGAGTTTAGAGAGAGAGGCTTACTGGTAGATAGTACTGCCGAGGTGGGTGTTGAAGGCTTGGGGATTGTTTTTTTGATTGTGATAGGTGTGGGATTTGTTGGATTTGGTGTTGGAGAGATGGTTGGTGTTTTGTTTGGAAGAGTCGGTGACAGGATCATTGGTGTTTGAAGGGTTGAGGCTGGCTTAGAAGAGGTTGCTGGTGTTAAGGGGTTTGGAGATGGTAGTGGTTTAGGGGGAGACGGTAGTGGTCTAGGTATGGGTGCAGGTGTTTGAAGGCTAGGCGGCGACCGTGGTTTAGGCAGGCCTGTTTGAAGGGCTGGTTTAGGCAGAGTGGTAGGTGTTTGAAGGCTAGGCGGCGACCGTGGTTTAGGCAGGACTGTTTGAAGGACTGGTTTAGGCAGAGTGGTAGGTGTTTGAAGGCTAGGCGACGGCAGTGGTTTAGGCAGGGCTGTCTGAAGGGTTGGAGATGGTTGAGACGCTGGTGTTTGGAGGCTTAACGATGACAGTGGTTTTGACTGGGTCGTAGGTGATAACGTTGGTGCTTGAAGTGTAGGTGATGGTTTAGGTGGAGCCGTAGGCCATGTCAGTAGTTTAGGCGAGGTCGTTGTTGTTGTTAGAAAGGTAGGTGGTGGCAGTGGTTTTGGTAGAACTGTTGGTGCCGGAAGAGTTGGTGCTGGAAGAGTTGATTTTCTGAAATAAAGAATTAGTTTGGTCGAATTTAGCTGAAATTATGTTAGTTGGAAGTACGTTGTAGCTAATAAATAGTTGAAATTATTATGTGATTATCATAGTGGTGTGGTCAGAAAAATATGTATTCCAACAGTTAAACTTTTTATGGGAATTTTAAAATCTGAAATTCAATGTGTCATTTATAAACATTTTCTGCTTCTTTATTACGCCATTTATTATTTCAATGTGCTTAGGATGCATAACACGTCCTTAACCTGATCACTAGGTGGTAGTTTTGGTTATAGGCCTATAGCTGAAATTACGTTGTGATAGGCGGGTTGATGAGCAATGTGGTCTGGTAAGATGACGAGGGTAAAGTGACTTGAATCTTAGGAGGGATTTCTTGATCATTTTTTGAGTATTAAGGCAGGTAGGGTTTGCGGAAGTTATAGGTTTGATGAGTTTAGTGGTAGTTTATAATTATGAAAGTTTGTAATTATGAAATTCAGGCTTGTATAGGGTTGGGAGCCTCAAGTAGTTTCATTAGTGTTCGTAATTTGACTAAGCGTTTAGTTACAATTTAAGTATTGATTCGTTCTTACATTTAGCATAAGTTTATGAGTTTGGAAATTAGATTGATTTAAGTAATAACTTACGTGCATATTCCGGATTCACATTTGTACTCTTTTTCGTTGACGGTCATTGTCGTGAGAAAGGGAAACGCCGCAAGATCGTAGTTCAGTTGAGAATTTGCTGGGTCGGTCGTTTCCAATTTCAGTAGTTCTGCTTGGATTGTTTCAATCGATAGATGTGTTGGAATGCAACTGCATTCTAAAATTCCTGGTTCTGTAATGGTCTCACAGTTGTTTTGTACAGTGCACGTGGTGCATATTTTGGTACAAATCATTAAGAAAACTAGGCTTATAAGAAGAATTTTCGCCATTTTGTAGTGTTCTGGGCTCTAGGTTAGGCTCTAGGCTGCTGCTGGTTTGAGTGCTTGACGGTTTGATTCTGAGTATAATCTTTGTGGGGCATTCTATCAAGTATTAGCGTTTTATTTTGTTTGCTTTATCTTAATCTTAGGGCAAGATTTATCTAGGGGCAGAAGTATTAGGTTTAGTCATTATGTGCATCTGCTGAATTGCTGCCCTCTGGTGAATGTTAATGTCGGTAAAGGTTTTGTAAATGTGCTGCCATCTATCGAATAATTGTTTAGGTTTGGAAATGTATCGCCCTCTGTGGATTAAGATAATGAATTTCTAACAGAGGTCTTTGGTGTTTGTTTAGATTGTGTCAGGAAGATCGTGCAGTGCTGGTTGGGTAGTTTAAGCTGAAGGAATTAAGCGGTAAGTATAATAGTATATATTTACAAATGAGTATTGTTATAGATTTTGTAAACGAATTTGGTATTAAGTGTTCTTGTTTTTTTTGTAGGGTTATTGTCAAAATTATTAAGCGGTGTTCTTTTTATTTGGAGTTGCTTAAAATTTGTCCTTGTGATAGTTTAGTTACTTTTTCAGTTGTTGTTAAAGCCGTGACATTAGCTCAAGAGATTAATTCAAAATTATATAACAAGATAACATTAAAAGATTTGTGTTTAGAAACAATTGTGAATATTGCTCCTAAAATTACTAAAGATGAATTAGACACTTTAGGATTACCCTGGATTTTAAAAGAAGAAATTCTGAATTTTGCTGAGTCACAATCCGAGGAGTTTGATGAATTTGCATATTTGTCAACGGTTGTAGTATTGTTTAGACATCATATAGGTTTTAATGTGCTATATACTGAAATTTAGTCAGCTTTATTAATGGGTTCTGCTTTTAGTTTTAGCTGTATTAATGAGTACTGCATTAGTATTAAATTTTTCTGAGTCAAAGTGTAAATTTTGTTATTTTTATAAATTGAAGAGGTCAGGGAATTCATGTAAAGAAAATCGTTGTTTTTGTAAAGTTTGTGCTAGTCATTTTTATTCTTTAGATTTTGAATTGGTTCCACCTTGTATTCCTATTTTAACATCTTTAAAGGATAAAGTTGTTTCTAAAAGATATATTTTGAATTTAAATTTTAGATTATTAACATTTTATAAGAAAACTCCACTATATAAGAGATTTATAGCTGATATTCAGCTTTTGGTTTATTTGCATTTTGCTTACTTTTGTTTTCACATTATAAGTCATGCGTCATTTATACTTTGTTTAGATGACAAGTGAAGCAACATATGTTTTAGTACCATCTAGTTCGTTTCGATATCAGACTTGTCTTGATTTTGATAAAATTACGAGGCTGAATGGTACAGTTACTGAAATAAGGTGTTGTTGTCACACTTGTATTAGTTTGTATCTTTATTTTACACTTTTTGATCCTATTCCTCATTGCCATCTTATTTTACTTTATTCTAAAGGCAGGTTTATTTCAAAAAGAATTGCTTTGAATGAAAATTTAAAGATATGTTCATTTTATAAAAAGGTAATAAAAGAGAATTATGATAATGTAGCTGAATATTATAATAGTTTATTGTTTGCTCATTATGCTTTTTTTTCTGCTGCTATTACAAAGCATGTCGGCTATTCTTTAGTTTCAACATTAAGTGAATGTATTGTTGTTATGCCATTTTAGTATGCGATGTTTTGAATGAAATCTTTTGAGCGCTTTCAGTTCAAGTCTTATCTTTGTTTTTATAAATCTAAGCGGTTGAAGAAATTGGTTATAGAATATAAGTGCAATTGTCCAACTTGTATAAGTTTATATCTTTTTTCTTTTCATTTAAAATTAATTCCTCATTGTCATTTTATTTTATTGAGTTTTAGGGGTAAAATAATTTCAAAAAGAATTGCTTTAAAAGAGAATTTCAAAATATTATCATTTTATAGGAAGTCAGAAAAAGATAAATTAGTTAATTTTGTTGAATTGCAACGAAGTTTATTGTATATCCATTGTGCTTTCTTTTGTTCAGTCATTATAAAGCATGTTGGATATTCAATAACTTCAGGTTAGGTTGTGGTATGAGAAGAAGATTTTATTTTTATAAATATATTTATTCAAATACTTCAAAACGTTTTAGAAAAAGAATTTGTCATTGTGCGCAGTGTCAACATTTGTTGGATCTTTATTGTTGTAAGAAATCTTGTCATTTTATTTTATTGAGTTTTAGGGGTAAAATAATTTCAAAAAGAATTGGTTTAAAAGAGAATTTCAAAATATTATCATTTTATAGGAAGTCAGAAAAAGATAAATTGGTTAATTTTGCTGAATTGCAACGAAGTTTATTGTATATCCATTGTGCTTTCTTTTGTTCAGTCATTATAAAGCATGTTGGATATTCAATAACTTCAGGCTAGGTTACGGCATGAGAAGAAGATTTTATTTTTATAAATATATTTATTCAAATACTTCAAAACGTTTTAGAAAAAGAATTTGCCATTGTGCGCAGTGTTATCATTTGCTGGATCTTTTTTGTTGTAAGAAATCTTATACAGGTTTTTTTAGGTTTCATCAGATTCTAACTAAACGTGAAATTTTGAATATTAATGATAGAATATTTGCGTTTTGTCGAATGAATCCAGCAGAGTTTCTGATTCGATCATCAGAGTACATGTTAGGATATTCAGAATTTTTTATCAAAATTGCTCAGATTTATTTAATTGTAGTGCAGCATGAAAAATATAGATTAGCTTATAAGCGTCGTAGGAAAATATAGTTGAGATTGTTATTCAGATAGTGATTAATTGTAGTTCAGTATGAAATATATGCATGAAATATATAGCAATATATAACTATTATAGGTAAAATTTGCTTAAGGTTAGGTGTTTCGTTTATAGATGCAGATAAGTTATAGTATAAATTTAGTTATTTTCAAAGTCAATTTTTATCCGAAAATTAATTTTGATTTGTTTGCAATTCATAGAAATATTAATGTTTCAACTGTTCTTTATAGAGGATCTTTAACATTTAAAAGAAAATCTTATACATTAAAAGTAACAAAGCATGGATTTTGTACTATTTATTTAAGGAGGAATTTTTCAAGTTTATTATCTGATATTTCTAAATTAGCTTTAGAAGTTTATGATTTTATTGAATTATATTGTACATGTGAAGAGGTAGCAGATGATATTTCTATTTTTATAACGCCAAAGAATATTCAGATAACTTTTCAAATAATTTTTGTTTCAGAAAGGAGTAAAAGTTTTATGGAATTTTGTTTTAAGATAGTGGAAAGGTTTTCAGATAAATATAGTTTTGAGATTAAAGAGTCAAATTCGAGTGATTCTGTTTGGCTGCCATATACAGGAACTGGCTCATCATATTTTTCAAGTTTTCGTTTAATTTTGAATAAGCTTGAAAGTAATTGTATTTTCACATTTTCACATACTTTTAAAGGTAGTTGTTTAACAAGTAATGTTTTATATTTTTCTGAAGTTTGTAATGATATTAGGACCTGCTATTTAGGTATCTAGATATTTAACTTATGGCCAGCATTTTAGATGAATTGCTATTGTTAGTGGTGGGGTTTTTATTGAAAGTTAATTCTGATAATAAGCAGTTTTGGCATAAAGTAAAAGTTGATGATACTCATCCTTTTCATTATATTTTTTTGCAGTTGAAAGAGCAATTTATAAGTGAAAATAAATTAAATATATTTAAGGATGAATTAAAGGCTACTCTTCTTGAACATTTAAAGAGTAGTCAAGCAACAAGGAATGTTGCTTATTTGATTATTTTTAGTGATGAAGAGAATTTAAGATTAGAGTTGCGGTCTTTTCAGAGTGTTATTTTGCAGAAGCTTGTAGATATTTTAAAATTAAGTATTGTAGTATATACTGGTTCTGGTCGATCTAATCATTTTTCACCGTTTGACCACTTATTTAGACAGGGTTTACCTTTGGTTATTCAGTGGAATAAAGATCAAAATAAATTTGTTCAAACAAATTTAGGCTGTCATAAGTCATCAAAATTTTCAACTAATGAAGATTTGATTACTAAGAAATCTTTACAAAAATCATATAAGAAAAGAAAGATAAATGGTAAACAATATAAGAGTGTAGAGAGGTTATCTACAAGTGATTCATCTGAATCAGATGAAGATAGAAAAAAGGAAGATATTGAATTGAAGCGAAAATGTAAGAATGTTAATAGTGATTGTTCTAGTGTAAATGATGATTTGTGTGTATCAGATACAGATGAATATGAGGAGGTTGAAGAGGTTAATAAACAGATAAGTGACAAAAAGGTTAATGATTTCCTATTTGAGCTTAACAGATTAAAAGAGACTCAACAAAGTTTTGATAAAAGTCAAAATGATTTTGTAGATGAAGGTAAAGAAATAGGACAAAGGAAAATAGATAAGAATTGTTTTGGTAAAGAGTTTGAGGAAAATAAAACAAGTAAGAGGAAAAATATATCAGTTAATGTAAGTGAAAGTGGAAAACATCTTCAAGATTTTTCAACATGTTCAGTGTTGTATCAAGAATCTAAGGAAAAGATTGATGCTAATATTTCAAAATTTGTTGAAATTACTGACCGATTACGTAAACATGCATTAGTTATTCAAAATAATCTTTTGCCAGGAAATATTGAAACTTGCTTATGTTGTCCTGTACATTGTGCTCAGCCTTTGATTAAAGCTACAAAAGATAAGAGAGGTCCAAAAAAAAAAAAAATTTAATTTTATGTAGCGAGTGTAATAAAGAGTTATTGTCATTTTCGTTATTACGTTTACATAAATTACGTTTTCATTCAAATTATAATCCAAAAAGTCATTTGTTTATTCCACCGCCTATAAGAAATTATTCTACCATTTCTAGGAAATTTCAAGCGACGTAATATTGTGAGTACAAGATGAGAATGTGTTCTTTAGCTTTTTTCCAACTTATGCAAAGTTGTTTGTACTTTTCAGCTTTGGTTTCTTTCTATGCAGGTAATATTGATCTTCCTTTAGTAATTGAAATTCCAGAACAAGATAGTTTATCAGAACAGGAGTGTATTGGAATAATTAAGGTTATTTCTGAACATGACGAAGAAGATTGGTTTCGAATGTTTAATGAATTTTCTGTTCAAGCACTTTTATTTTTTTCATCTTATTTCCATTGTGATGCTATTTTGAGTTATATTCAAAGTACTATGTGGACAAGTAAGAAGAGAATTGTAACTACTTTAAAAATGAGTTGTTATTTATTTGGCATAAAAGACAAATTTACTCAGAGTATTTTGAATTCAATATCAAATTATTTAGGTACGCCAGAAGATTATATAATTTATCTTGTTAGACTTATCCATATTAAAGGAGAGAGACATGCAATGAGAGCATTATATAGGAAATTGAGGGATGTATCGCGGTATAGAAGATTGATTTTTTCAAAATTTGATGTGCATTGTATATTTTGTTTGTTTCCAATTATTTTTTCTTATAAAGGCCCAAATTGTGAGATGGTTTTCCTTCAATGTTGTTTTAGACCAGTTCATATTTCAGGTTGTTTTGAAGGATTTCTTTCTCAAAGTTATGATATGGAAGTTTATTGTTTTAAATGTAGAACTAAATGGCGTGAAGGAAGACCTATTTTAGATAATAGATCTAGATTGCATTGTATTGAAGAAAGGTTAAGTTATGTTCCAGATCATTTAAGACATATTCAGAAATATTCTTCAGAGTTTTTATTTGACAGGTAAATTGTTTTGATTTTATTAAAGGAAGATCAATATGACGGTTTTAGTTTTAAGGCATATTTAACTATTTATAAATTGCTTTGAGATTAATTAAGTATGTGAATTAGTTAATATAGGTTAATGTAAGAAAGTAGTTAATATTTATAATAGAATAATGACTGGGAAGATAGTTGATGGGTTTTATTTATCTTTAGTATCAAATGTTACTCATCCTACACGGCATAATCTAACAAGCCATTTTTTTACTGAGTTACCTGTTGAAAAAACATGTAAGGGTTATTGGGAAGTGGCATTAGTCGAGATAGACTTTCCAATATCCTGGTATAATGTGCCAAGACATCCAGAACAAGGTCGAAATTGGGTTTTAAGTAGAGATATTTTTAAATTAAAAGATCCTCGTTTTCGTGTAATTAAATCTATAGATCAAGTAGATATGACTTCAATTAAGAGGGTTACCAAATCTTTTGCTCATAAGTTTGGAAATTATACAATAAAGTCATTAATAAATGAAATGAATGATAGATTTATAAAAGCAGATAAAACTGCATCGGAGGGGAGTGAAGGTTATCTTAATTATCGGAGGTGGACAAAACTTTATGTTGATGATCAAAATTTGATTTGCTCATTGTATGTCGGAACTGGTGATACCGTATTTTTGTCAACATATTTAGCTCAAGTTTTGCGTTTAGATCAATGTAAAGGAGTTATAAATTGGGGACATTTATGCGAATTTAAAGGTAATAGGTTAGGTAGTACTGTTGGAGGTTTTAATGATGTATTAGCTTTGGATAAGGGAGGAGCATATAATCAAGTTATACAGGCTCAATATGGAACAGAATATGTTGGATTAGGTATTCCTGTTTTTCCTACAGATTCAACAAATATTTATATTTATTCAGATATTGTTGATTATGAATTTGTAGGCAATGTTGAAACCAAATTATTAAGAACTGTTCAAGCGTTTGGCAAGTTTGGAGATAATGTGAAGCATCGTTATGATTTTCCTTTATATAAGAAATTAGCTTATGGTAGATTGAAAGAGATAGAAATTGTTATTAGAACTGATCAAGGAAAACCTGTTGAATTTGAGTATGGTAATGTATCACTTACATTGCATTTTAGGAGACTTGAGATATAAAAAATTACCTTATGATAGATATAAAGAGATTGGAATTATTGATAATTCTGATCAGAGAAGTATGTTCAGGTTGAAGTCTATTCAGATCAAGCAAGAGAATGTATTTTTACTTAACGTATAAGGAAAATTGATATGAGGCCTAAAAGGGTTTTAAATAAAGATTTAGTGAGGAGACGTAGGGCTTTAAATAACCTCTTAGTTGATTATGATTTTGTTCCACAGAAAAAGCGTATAGATATTGAGTTATATCTGTATTTAAAATCTAAAGTTTTGTATAAGAAACTAGTGAAAGAGCTTTCTCGGCATGGAGGTATCAAATTTCAACTTTCTTTAAAGGTTTTATTAGGTAAATATAAGGTAGATACTGAAGAGTACTTTGAATGTCAACCATGGTTTCAGAGTCGTGTTACTCAGTTGTTGACTTTCCATTCTATTAAAGATAAACTTAATGAAGCTAAAAGATTAATTTTAGCATTTTTTGATGGGTTTATTCAGATGGGGTCAGGTTGGTTTTTGAAAGAAATTCAACTTTTACGTTTATCAGTTTATAGGTTTAATCCTTTTGGCGGGTGTGCATATATATCTCTTCCACTTCCTAATAAGCATTCACTTGTTAATATATTATGTGAAGATAATAGATGTTTTGTTTATTGTGTATTAGCTGCCTTTAAGAAATGTAAGAATCCTAGCAGATTTTCAAATTATCTTGATATGGTTTCTACTTTAGATTTATCTGGTCTTTCATTTCCAACAAAATTAAGTGAAATACCAAGATTTGAAAAGAAAAATGGTATAACTATAAACGTTTTTGGTATACATTTTGTATCTCTTACGTATGTTCCTTTTCCTATGTATATTTCAGTGAATTTTGAAAAAAGTAATCATAAGAAGCATGTTAATTTACTTTTATATAATAATCATTATATGTTGATTAGGAATATTAGTTCATTTCTTATTCCATTTTTTTGGAAGAAATCAAGATATTTCTGTAAAAAATGTCTTATTTCATTTTCAAACAAAACATCATTTAATCTTCATGAAAATGCTGATTGTACAAGTAAAGTATTTACTGGTCAACTTTATCATATGCCGTTACAGGGAGAAAGAGCTCGTTTTGTGAATTATGCTAAACAAATTAAAAACCATTTTATTATTTATGCAGATTTTGAAACATATAATGTTGCTTTGAATAAACAGAAAGGTAAATCAACTTTGAAAACAGAGCATAACCTTAATGCAGTGGGAGCTATACTTTTATCAAAATATTCTGAATATTCAAAACCACCTTTTATTTATGTTGGACCAAATGTTATTAAAAAGTTCATAGAATATATTTATCAAATGAGGGCAGAAATTTCATACATATTTGAGAAAAATAGGAAACCATTAAATTTAACACCTTCGGATATTTTGCATCTTTCACAGCAAACATGCTGTTATCTATGCGGCATTAAATTTAGGAAGGGGATGAAAAAAGTAATAGATCATGCTCATTTAGGGAGAGAGGGGAAAGGAAGAGATGTCAATTACGCATGTAATACATGTAATTTAACATATAGTGCACTTAAATTCCCTTTGTTTAAAATCCCAATCGTTATGCATAATTGTATGAATTATGATTTACATTTTGTTGTTCAGAATATTTATAAGTTTATTGCAGATGATATTACTGTTATTCCAAAATCTTCAGAAAAGTTTCTGACAATGTTTTTTGATAGTTTTTACTTTATTGATTCATTTCAATTCTTACCAAATTCTCTTTCTAATCTAGCAGATTTATTAGTAAAAAAAGATGTAAATGATTTAAAGGAAACAAAGAAATATTTTCCAAATGAGAAATATTTACCTTATGTAATGCGTAAAGGGGTTATGTGCTATGATTATATAGACTCATGGAAAAAGTTAGACGAGTGTAAGTTACCTTCACGTAAAGCTTTCTTTAATTCATTAACAAATAAACATATTACATCAAAAGATTATTATCATGCTTTAGAAATGTTTAAAATTTTAAAATGTAAGACAATAAAGGATTATTTGAAACAATATTTGAAGATAGATGTTTTACTATTAGCTGATGTATTTGAATCATTTAGGGAGCAGTCTTTGGATTTTTATTCTTTAGACCCTGCGAAGTATTTAACAGCACCATCTTTGAGTTATGACGCGATGTTAAAGTTTACTGGAGTTAAGTTTGATTTATTAACGGAATATGACATGTATGAATTTTTTGAAAAGGGTATTCGAGGTGGAATAACAAATGTTATGAAAAGGTTTGCTAAAGTTAAGAACAAGGGGGAACATATACTTTATGTTGATGCTAATAATTTGTATGGTTATGCTATGGTTCAACCTTTACCTTTTAAAGATTTTGCTTGGATAGATCCTAAGAAATATTGTAGTTTTGATGTTTTGAAAATAGAAGATTCAGCACCAATAGGATATGTATTAGAAGTTACTTTAAATTATCCAATAGAGTTGCATGATTTACATAACATGTTTCCTTTGGCGCCAGAGAAGATAAGTATTGATTATAGTCAGCTTTCGCCCTATGCAATTTCTGTTTTAAAAGAGTTTGATATTAATTATACTAAAAGTACCGTTAAGTTAATTTCAACGTTATCACAAAAGAAGAGGTATATTTTACATTATAGAAATTTAAAGTTATACTTGCAGCTGGGACTGACAATTGAAAAAATTCATAGAATTTTATCTTTCAAACAATCTTGTTGGATGAAGCCATACATTGAATTTAATAATCAGAAAAGAAAGGAGTCAACATCTGATTTTGATAAAGAATTTTTCAAATTAATGAATAATTCTACTTTCGGCAAATGTATGGAGAATGTTAAACGAAGGGTTAAGATGGTTTTAACGTCAAATCAAAAGAGATGTTTAAATATAATAAAGAAACCAACTTTTCAATCATTACATATATTTAATTCGAAATTTGTAGGTGTCCAGTATAGGAAAGCAGAACTTAAGTTAGATAAGCCGATTTATGTAGGTTTTACTATATTGGATTTGTCAAAAATGCATATGTTTAATTTTCATTACAATGTTATGTTAAAAACATTTGGTTTAGGTTCATTACAACTTCTTTATACAGATACAGATTCATTGATGTATAAGATTATTCATAAACGTTTCGATGCACTTCTTTATGAAATAAGGAATAATTTTGATTTTTCAAATTTGGATAGAAATAATGCTTTGTTTAGTAAGGAAAATTTTAAAGTTTTAGGGAAATTTAAAGATGAAACTGCAGGGAAAAAGATACTTGAGTTTGTTGGTTTAAGGCCTAAAATGTATTCTATATTGTTGGATAGTGGTAAGGTTATAAAGAGAGTTAAAGGAATAAAAAGAAGTTGCGTTGAAGATTTTTTACATTCTGAATTTAAAAAAGTTTTATTTAAATGTAAACGAACTTCAGTTACTTTTCATACAATAAAAAGTTTTAAACAAAAGGTATATACAGTAAAGGAACATAAATCAGCTTTGTCTCCATTTGAAGATAAGAGGTGGTTGTGTTCTGATGGGATAGATACTTTAGCTTATGGTAATTATAAAATAAAAATTCGGAAAAGGAGATATAAGGACATTGAAGATGATAATGATATTAGTGAAAAATTAGATTGTGATTACTTGTGTTTGGACTGATTATTACTTTGTGTTTGGACTAATTAGTATACTTATTGTTAATATAGTAACTTATTGTTATTATAATTGTTAGTGGATAAAATGGATAAAGAAAGGGAAAAGTCTAATAGGCATTTTGTTTTTTCATTTGGGAGAAGGAAGCGACTAGATATAACAGATTTTAAAGATGAGGTTTATATACATATTAATGATTTGTATAAAACTAAAAATTTGTCATTTACGAGACAAGAAATTAAAGAATTGTTCGGATTAAAAAAGCAGGTAGAAAAGAAAATAAAGAAAGTTCGTGCTGTGTTAAAAGAAGAGTTAAGGGGGAGAAAGGATGAAGAATCTTCTAGTGTTGTATTAAGTAGTGATGATGAGGATATATCTGAGAAGAAAAAGAGGAAGAAGAAGAAGCAACGTAAGAGTAGACCAACTAAGGTTGCGAGAGTGGATATGTCTTCTGCTGATGAGGAAGAGGAGGAAGAGGAGGAGAGTTCTTAGAGAAATAACTTTGTGATAGGGTAGATTTGTAGCTGTGATAGGGTAGATTTGTAACAAGGTTAGGATAAGATAGGTATAGGCGTGAATGATATTAACATAATGGAGACCTGTAGAGATAAGAGTTTATCGTCAATATATAGGACTGTGAGATGTTTTAAGTGTGGTTTAGTATATGATTATGCGTATAATTTTAATATGGATGATGAAAGATGTGATTCATGTTATCAGCAAGACAAGGCTAAAGTGACTACTACTGTTATTTTGGATGATGATGATGGTGATGATAAGGAAATGGAAGAAGTGATTGCAAATGTTGATGAGGGTTTTTTGGATTATAATGAGGAAATATCTGAAGATGTTAGTATTTTAAGGAGTGATCCAGTCAAGACTGAAAAGGATTTGCCAGATAATTCTAGTATTTTAAAGAGCAATGATTTGATTGAAAAGGATATGCAAGATAATACTAGTGATAGTGATAGTGATTGGGAGATGACACCTGAACAACGATTAATCACTAATATGTTCATAGCAAAATGGAAACGATTAGAAAAAGAACGACTATGTAAGATAGCTTTAATGGAGAGAGATAGTGATGATGATGATGAGTTTACACCTGAGGAGCTAGAACATATAAGATTAATAGATCTTAGGCGTAGAAGGCAGGAAGATATGGCAAATGATGAATAAATGTTTCTGTGATTAGGTTAGTATGACTGAAGTATCAAGCATATTCAACATTAGGTGAAGTATCAAGCATATTCAACTTACAAAGGTAAAGTATTATTATATTATTTGCTATATATCATTATGGTTTTACAAAATTGTAATTATTGTGGCGATGATCGTCCATTTGTTGACGGTAAAAAATATTGTGAGATCTGTGAGGAAGGAATGTTTAAGGAATGTATTAGGTGTCATTTACCATATGATCATCCAAAATATTTTACTTTGGATGATAAAAGATGTAATTCATGTCAAAATAAGTATGTGAAGGAGAAGGATAAAGTTGCATCAGCGAGGATGACAAATTTAGAAGAGAGTGAGAGTGAAGATGAGCTTATAGATGAGGATAGAGAAAAGGAGATGGAGACTAAAGATATGAGTGAAGATGATTATGATGATGAGGATCTTGTTATTAATCTTCCAAAGAAAACAAAGAGGAAAATAGTTAGTGAGGATGAAGTTGCTCCAAAAAAGATTAAGAAGACTAAAGATATGAGTGAAGATGATGAGGATCTTGTTATTAATCTTCCAAAGAAAACAAAGAGGAAAATAGTTAGTGAGGATGAAGTTGCTCCAAAAAAGATTAAGAAGAGAGTTTATAAGAAGAAGAAGAAAGATAATGTAAATGATGAGCCAGTTCCAAAGAGAAGGGCTCCAAACAAAGCAAAGAGTGCACCGAGAAAGCCTAGAGTTCCACCAAAACAGAGGTTGACAAGACAGGCACAAATTTATGGTTGTATTCCACTTTTTTTTGTTAAAACTAAAGGGGGGGAGACTTTAGCAATGAATCCTAACTTAGTAAAGTCAGGATAAATCATATTATATTATAATATTATATTATATTCAGCGTGAAAGCGCTGAGGTGCTTACGGACTCCCGGAGCACTATATTTTAATTTACTATCATGTTCTAGATCTGAGTTTCAAATAGTGTTTAATGGGATGTAAATGTTTGGATAGCCAGCTTCATCCTACCAGCTATTTGAAAAAATCAGTGAAAGAATGTGAGTTTTGTATATATTGTATTTAAGCTTAGCATGTGATTGTTGTTTATATTAAGCTTAGCTTGAGCAATAGTATATTAAGCTTAGCTTGAGCAATAGTAATTAAGTTTTGCTTGTGATTGTTTAATACTTAGTTTGAAATGTAATTGCTTTAATTGAGTAAAATGGAAGATTATTTGAATAAAAGGGATTTATTAGCATCTATATATTTCAATCCCTTACATTCATCTTCATTTTCTTCTATTCGAAAATTATATTTATCTGCAAAAGCTATTAATCCAACTATTACTTTGAAAGATGTTAAAACATTTTTACAAAATACCGAGACATATACTTCATTTAAACCTGTTCAGAAAAATTTTCAAAGACGAAAAATAATTGTACGTGGAAGAAATGATCAATGGCAATTAGATTTAATGGTAATTCCTAAATTGAGAAATGATAATGATGGTTATACTAATATTTTAGCTGCTATTGATTGTTTTTCTAGGTTTGCTTATGTTGAACCTATGAGAACTAAAATGTCTTCAGAAACATTATTTGCTTTTAAAAGAATATTGCAAAGAGCAGGGGTTAAACCTCGTTTAATTCAAACTGATTCTGGTTCAGAGTTTAAAGGAGTTTTTAGCAATTTTTTAAAAAAGAACAATATTCAACAGTTTTCAACTTTTCAAGATCCAAAATGTGCTATTGTAGAGAGGTTTATTAGGACATTTAAAAATAGACTGTTTAGATATATGAAAGCTAAGAAGACAAGAAAATACGTTGATATTCTACAAAATATTGTTAATGGTTATAATCGATCTTGTCATAGTACGTTAGGTGTAAGTCCAATTGAAGTAAATCAAGGAAATGAGCAGGAGTTATGGGAAAAACAATATAAAGATTATTTATATAGTAAACAAAGATATCAAGGCTTAAAAGTCGGTGATAAAGTGAGACTAACTAAATATCGAAAAGCATTTCAGAGAGGATTTTTATCAAATTGGAAAAAAGAAATTTTTCAAATAGCTTATATTCTTAATACAAGACCAGTTACATTTGTTTTGCAAGATAAAGATAATCAGATATTAACAGGTGTAGCTTATATTCAGGAAATAGCTAAAGTTGTAGGGGCATAGTTATGTCGTCGGAAGAGCATTTTAATATTTTTGATGCAAGATTGAAAACTCCGTTTTCAATGATTATTGCTGGTCCTAGTAATTGTGGAAAGACTACTTTTGTAATTGATTTGCTTAAGAATAGTGATAGGTTAATAGATAAAGATTTTGAATATATTCATTGGTTTTATGGTGAAACATTTCCGCATGATAAATATTTGTTAGAGAAAAATGTACAATTTCATCAGGGTTTACCTGATTCTTTTGATAATTTTGTAGATTCTAGCAAAGAGGGTCTTGTTGTGTTTGATGATTTAATGTCCGAATGTGGTAATAACAAATTGATTTCAGAATTTTTTACAAAACGATCGCATCATGAAAATGTTAGTATTGTATTTATAACACAGAATTTATTTCAAGATGGAAAAGAAAGAAAGAATTTTTCAAAAAATGCCACTTATTTGTGTATTTTTAATTCGCCTCTTGATCAAACAATTCCTTATTCTCTTGCTAGAAAGCTTATGCCAAAGAATCAACGTAGTTTTGTTAATATATTTGAACATGCTGTGAATAAACCTCATGGTTACCTTTTCATTGATGGCCATCAAAAGACACCTAAAAATGCAATGCTTCGTGCAAATATTTTTGGTTTAGTGCAGCATGTTTTTATTCCTCAAGTTAAATAGTGTTGAGATTGATAAGGTTAATCTTTGAAAAGTAATTTGTTTGGATATTATGGCACCACAAAAGAAGTTGATGGCTCCGCAAAAGAAAAAATCACCTCAAAAGAAAAAGCAGAGACAAAGTAAATGTAAGAACAGTGCTTATGTACATAGACATTACCTTACTTTACTTTGTTGTGCGGGCCATAGTGTAAAGAAAAGAAATCAAATTTTAGATTTAGCAGATGCTAACGATATATTTTCAATTTGTGATTGTATTCATAATGTTTTGAGAGGAAACGTTAAATTGACTAAGTCACAGTTTGAAAAAGTAAAGAAGTTTAAAGAGGTTATGAGATATTTACTAAGAAAAAATCTTTCTTTGAAGAAGCGAAAAGATACTTTAAAACAAGACGGTGGTTTTCTTCCATTTATCTTACCTTCAGTGTTAGGTCTTTTATCTAAATTTATTATGCCAGTTGCAGGTGGATTACTTAGTAAAGTGGGGCAGATTGGTAAAATTTTATCATAATGATTAATTGACTTAAGGTTAAACTGGATAATATTGGTATTACAAGATTATTATAAATAGCTCAGATGGCTTCTTTTAAAGAAAGTGTTATTATACCATATGTAATGTTTAAAAGTTGTAATTTTGATGAAAAAACGAAGAAAGATAATTATGTTTTATCTAGACAAAATGAATTAATGCAGGAACGTATGTTTCAAAGACAAAGTTATCCTACTTTTTCATCATATATTCCTCAAGATTATGAAACTATGAGGAGTAAGCATACAAATATTTTTGATGAAAATGAATTAACAATTGAGGAAATTTTAGAAAGAATAACTTTATCACAGAAGCCAAATGTTGGTAGCATTTTAAAAGCAATGAAAAATAAATCTGCATCATGGGATGAAAAAGGACAATTAACATTAGGAGATGAAGTAATTAACGGTTCAGATATTATTAAATTAATGCAATATTTTTCTAAATCAAAAGAATTTAAAGCGCAACCAGTAGGAGCTGATAAAGTGTGGGATTTCTTAATGGATATAAATATTCCAAAATCTTGGATAAAGTTAAGACCGAAGAAAGCTTCACCTATAATGGAATACTTTTCGCGTTTTCCAGAAAAAAAAGATGAATTACCTAAACCTAGACCTACTAAAAAAATTGAAGAATATTTTCCACGTATTCCTAAAAAGTCTTCTCCAGTTTCAGTAGGTAAATATCCTTTCGAAGAAAGTAATAGAGCTTGGATTTCTGATGCACTTAATACTCCTTACTTAATGAAAGATAAAAATGAAAATTTAAATCAGGGTAAAGCTGGTGTTCATGTGGGAGAAATAGTTGAGAAGAAACCACCTAAGTTTGATGTTAGTGATTTTGAATCAGATAAGGAAGAATTATTTCATAAGAAAGTAGCAAGTCCTACATCAGATGAAGAATTTGTTACTCCAAAATTAGATTTAGTTAAACGTAAATCCAAAGAAACTGGGGGAAAAAAGGAAAAAAAGAAAAAAAAGAGAAAGGTAACTAGTGTTACAAGTAATGTAGATGAGGAAGTTTCAGTTCCAAGTCCAGAACGAACATCATCATTTGGTAGACCAATTAAACGAACTTTAAAATGGGAATCTTGGAAGCCTTAGAAAGTGAATCTTGACCTACTTGAAATTACTTTAAGATTATCACTTTCAGATCATTATGAATAATTTCATTAAGTAATAAATCTCAGTAAATTTATGTTAGGTTTATGAAATAAGAATGCAAAAGTATTGTGGAAAAGATTATGTTGGGCATTATAGAAATTTCTTTAAAAATAATGCAAAGACTCAGAAAGGAGGGTATGCAACATTTATTCCTCCATATATTGGAGTTCAGCATCAACGAGGTTATGGCATTGGAAATATATTCGGCTCTCTTTTAAAGGGACTTTCTGGTATGGCGTTACCAGCTTTTGAATCTGCTAAAAAGCATTTTTTAAAAAGTGCAATAAAGGGTGGTCAAAATATAGTTAAAGATGTTATTGTGAATCGAAAAGGTATTAAAGATGCATTTAAAGATGAGGCTACTAAACAGTTTAAACAATTAGGTTCAGATTCTATTAATTATTTAGCATCTAAAGCTAAGAATAGATTTAATGATGCAGATGATGGTGAGTATGAAAATAGAAGAAAAAGGAGAAAGGAATATGATGAAGTTCCTAAGAAAAGAAGGAAAACAAGAAAAAATACTACAAATAAGAGATCAAATAGAAATAAAGATATTTTTAGTTAAATATAATTCAAGGAAATCTGCCTGAGATACACTTTATCTTATGTTATGTTATGTTTATATCAATTATTTTTGATCCTATAATTTGCTGAAATTTTGAGTTTAATTAAAATGTCTATGTTTAATGAGTCTTGTGTTTGTGTAGATGATAGTTTTGATTATTATAATGTTCCACCAACAGATACAACTGCACGTAAAAGTTTTTATTCTAAAGTTTTTCCTATAAGCTCTTTAAGTCAAGGCGGTCCAATTGAGTTTGCCTTGAAGTCAAATAAAGCTGATTTTATTGATTTATTTCGAAGTTTTTTACAATTAAAAATAAAAATTTTAAATTCTGACGGTACTGCTCCTGGTGCACCAGCTGTGGATCAACAAACTGGTGCAGTAGGTCCTATTCCAAATTTGTCAAAGGTGTTTCCTGCAAATTATTTCAGTGGAGCTTTGTTCAAAGAAGTTCAATTGTATATAGGAAATAAATTGGTTTCATCAAGTAATAACCTTTATCCCTATAAGGCATATATTGAAAATCTTTTATCTTTTAGAGAATCTGTCTTAAAATCTTGGGGTGACTTGACATGTTATCATAAAGATACAAAAGATTTTAATGAAGTTTCAAATTTTGATGCTGCGCATAACCAGGGAGCTAAAAAGAGATTTGAAAAAACTCAATATGGGAAAAGTTTTCAGTTAATTTGTAAAATTCACAATGATTTGTTTAATCAGCAAAAGAAATTTCCTGGAGATATTGATATGAAAGTAAGGTTAATACGAAATGATCCAGATTTTGCATTGATGGCCAAAATTGAAGATGCAAAATATAAAATTGAAATTGAAGAAGCAATTCTTCAAGTAAAAAGGTGGACATTAGAAGACACATTTTTAGATGAAATAGAGAATAGTAGAAAGCCAGATAATTTTATGAAATTTCCTTTTCGGCGAGTTGAGGTAAAATATTCAACTCAAGCTCCTAACAAAAGTATTCTTCAAGAAAATCGAATGATTTCAAACGATGAATTACCAAAAAGAATTATAGTTGGTTTTATAGATGCACGCGGGTTTGATGGAAATTTGAAACATAATCCATTCTATTTTCAAAATTTTGGACTGACAGACATTGTTATACAAAAGGGTGAAGATGTTTCTCCTTTTTATGAAATGAAGTGTGACTTTGACGCTGATAAATTTTATGAAGCTTATATGGCAATGCTTTATGCTACAGGTAGACTTTTTGAGAACGATCCTATAAGTATAACTCCTGAAGAATTTAAAAATGGTAACACATTATATTGTTTTGATTTATGCAAAAGTTTACCAAATTCAAATTCATTTGAATTATCAGAAAATGGTACTATTAATGTAATAGCAACTTTAAAAGAACCTAAGAATCATGGTATAGTAATGGTATTCTTTAATGAATATGACAGCATGCTTGCAATCGGGCCTGTAAATCAACCTGAGGTTGTTATGCATTCTTGATTGCTTACTTGTTTGTAAATAAATAAATAGTAAATAAATATTTGACTAAGTGTGCTGGAATAATAAGTATGCTTGGATCAGATATTTATAGAGTTTTAAAATCTAATATAGTTACGTCTAAGATTTTTAAAGGTGTTTATTCTTCGGATAATTTATCAAATATAAGAAATGTGAGGTATCCTGCTGCATTTATAGTTAATACAGATGAAAGTTTTAAACCTGGTGAACATTGGGTTGCTTTCTTTTTCAAATCTTCTAAAGCTGTTCCAGAGTATTTTGATTCTTATGGTTTACCTCCGTTTAAAAAAAGTTTTTTAGTTTTTCTACAAAAAGGTAAACATAAGGATAAATGTAAATTTAAGTATTCTTCTAAAACTTTACAAAGTTTGTTTTCAACTGCGTGTGGACAATACACTATTTATTATGTGTTTCAAAAATGTAAAGGTAAAAGTCTTATAAAGATTTTGCAAAGATTTACTAAAAATACTTTGAAGAATGATGATTTTGTTACTCGTTATGTTGAACGATTGAATAAACAATCTATAGATAAAGTTGTACGTAATGTTGATAATTTAGAATGTCATTATCAATGTTCTAAATATATGCAAGATGTTATTGAATCTTTAAAAACATGATTAAGAAATATGATTAAGATTAATATTATTAACTATGTTTAAGTATTATTTGAGTAATAAGATTAACAATATGGATATAATTAATAAGAACAATTCGAATGGAATTAAACCATCAACAAAATTAAGTATTGGTGGTTTATGTGTATCGGCTGCTCTTAGCTTAATTGTAATTGTACTTGAGATAAAAAGACCAAACTTAACTCAGCAGAAATACTTGTTAAATTGTGTGATTACTGGAGAATATAAACAAATGTCAAGGTTATTTCTGAGATGTGAAACTCAACAATTACAGTCTATTAATCAATTAATGCAACCTGTTATTGGAAAGGTTTCTGCGAATGCTTCGCAGCTTATGCAACCTGTAATTGTTAGGAATTTTTCAGTTACTGAATTGCAACCTGATATTGCTAAGGTTTTTGTAAATGCTTCACACCTTATGAAACCTGTTATTGACAGGAATATTTCAGTTTCTGAATCACGGTTGAAACTTATTAACGGGAATGGGCCGACCTTTGCAAATACATTGCAGCAAAATATTAACAAGAATAGGTCAACCTCTGCAAATATATTGCAACCCGTTTGGTAAATTCATGTAGGAGGAAGTTTGATTTACAATTGTGTAATAGTGTAATATGCATTATTATATATTTTGTTGACATTATTACTTATATGCAGACAACATTATTCTCAGAAGGAGTTTGATTGTCTGTGTAGCAATAGAGCTACGCTTCATAAGGAAGTTTGTAAGTAATAATGTTTCAAACTTTTTCCTTAAACTATATACATGTGATTTCAGTTTCTGAAAATGTATTTTAACTAAACCTATCTGCATTGTAACCTGATAGGTAATGGTATTTAACTAAAATGAGACCTGTTATTGGCAGGAATATTTCAGTTTCTGAATCACGGCTGAAACTTATTAACGGGAATTGTTCGACCTTTGCAAATACATTGTAGCAAAATATTAACATTAGGTCAACCTCTGCAAATATATTGCAACCCGTTTGGTAAATTCATGTAGGAGGAAGTTTGATTTACAATTGTGTAATAGTGTAATATGCATTATTATATATTTTGTTGACATTATTACTTATATGCAGACAACATTATTCTCAGAAGGAGTTTGATTGTCTGTGTAGCAATAGAGCTACGCTTCATAAGGAAGTTTGTAAGTAATAATGTTTCAAACTTTTTCCTTAAACTATATACATGTGATTTCAGTTTCTGAAAATGTATTTTAACTAAACCTATCTGCATTGTAGCTCGATAGGTAATGACCAAGACCACAAATTCATGTAAGAGGAAAAGTTTGATTTACAATTGTGTAATAAGTGTTACATGCATTATTACTTATATGCAGACAACATTATTCTCAGAGAGAGTTTGTCTGTGTAGCAATAGAGCTACGCTTCAGAAGGAAGTTTGTAAGTAATAATGTTTCAAACTTTTCCTTAATGTGTGAAGATCATATATTGAAATAAGAGGAAAGTTTGATCTGACATTATTATTCTCAGGAGTTTGATTGTCTGTAGCAATAGAGCTAAGCTTTCCTCAAACTTAAATATTATCATAATCTTTACAGAGACATCTTCGCAGAATTTATATTATGTTTGCGCAAACTTGAAGGATGTGCGGTTCACTCAAGACTGGTTTGAAGATCGTGCGCGGTTCAATCATGACTGGTGTGAAGATCGTGCGCGGTTCAATCATGACTGGTGAAGATCGTGTCAGGTGCGCTATAAATATGGTTGAAGATCGTGGAGAAGATGTGCGTCTACGATGTTTGAAGATTGTTGTAATCAAGACTTGAGATGATTATGAAACTAATTGTTTGTATAATTATGAAACTAAATGTTTGTATGATAAAGCTAAGAGCAGTCCGAACATATTTTAATGTAATGTTTCAATGGTATATGATAAAATTGGAATTTAACAACATTTATGCTGTTGTGTTTTTATTTTTATAATATATGGTAAACATAGCGAATACTTAGATCACATATTAGACTAAGTAAACCAGTAACTAAGTAATATATAATACCATTGAGATGAATATATCTGACATGTACGAATATATATATATATATATATATATATAATACCATTAAGATGAATATATCTGTCAAGTATTAATACTATTAGTAACCGAGTAGGAAATATTTATCGTCGTGACAAATTATCGAATATAACTACTAGTAGCCGAGTAGGAAATATTCGTTTGGATCTATTAACTTTGGTTTGTCTATTGACTCGTGGGTTGTGTAAAGGGCAACCAAGTGCGTGACCTGCAACACTTCCAGCACGAGTCTATCAAAAATTACCTCTAGCCTACTGACAACTGAGAGGGCGTATCGGATTAACGCTTAGTTTGAATGTGAATGGATGACAAATTATAATGTGTAAGGAGCTTCATTCAAGTAATTTGGAGTAGGAATGGTGTTCCTGAAAATGTAGTTTTAATAACTGAATGTTTACGTGCTTTTGAAATTTATGATTATAAAAATAGTATCGTAAGCATATTTAAGTTGTTTATTTTACATTCTTATATTTAATTCAATTGAAGATTCTTTAGTTAACATCTTTTGTTAAATTGACGTGCAACGTTATTCCGCGAGTAGTTGTGACGACATCTTGTGAATTACTTGACCTTAATTGATCAATTAGACATTTGCGCCACCTAGCGTATATAATGGTGTATTGACGTAAGTGACTACGTCACTAGAGATTATAATTATTATAAAGTACTTAGTTACTGGTTTGTACTTGGTTGCCATCTACACAACTCATGAGCCGATAAATAATCAAAAGTAATTTAAGTCATTCGACTCTTATCTTCCCTTAAATTATATTGTGATTACTGATTATAGTACGATTGATATAGGTCTTGTTATCTGCAATTCCAAAATGAAATCTAATCGTGAACTTAAATTTGCTAAATTAAGTACTGAGGCGATAACTCCAACAAGAGGTTCAAAAAAAGCAGCTGGATTTGATTTATACAGCGCTTATGATTACGTTATAGCTCCAAAAGCAAAAGTATTAGTTAAAACTGATATTCAAATTGCACTTCCTGAAGGATGCTATGGCCGTATTGCTCCACGATCAAGCCTTACATACAACCATTTTATTGATGTCGGTGCCGGAGTAATTGATCCGGATTACCGTGGGAATGTATGCGTTATCTTGTTTAATTTTGGTGAAGTTGAGTTTAAAATTGCAAAAGGTGATAGAATAGCTCAGTTGATTTTAGAGAGAATTTTTATTGCTGATTTGATTGAAGAAGTATCATTAGATCAAACTGAGAGAGGAATAGCAGGCTTTGGTTCAACTGGAAAGTAAAGATAACCTTTGATTCATTTGTAAATGACCTAAAGATGTAAAGATGTAATGATTTTAGAGAGAATTTTTATTGCTGATTTGATTGAAGAAGTATCATTAGATCAAACTGAGAGAGGAATAGCAGGCTTTGGTTCAACTGGAAAGTAAAGATAACCTTTGATTCATTTGTAAATGACCTAAAGATGTAAAGATGTAAAGATAAATCAAAATTATCATATGACTTTAATTCTAGTGTTCTTTATTTATCAATTGCATAACCTTTTAACTCATTTGTACGAGTATGTAGCGAGATAGACATACCTTGAAAACTATTAAACTTTCATTTATATAGAATCTCTTTTAAAACAGTTTGTGGCATAGGAAGTGAGTGGAGTTTAGAATGTTCCGCTCACGAGAAGTGAAAATTAAAGTCCAGCTCGCATCTTCGACGCAAAAGTCAGGTCTTGCCCGGCTCACCAGCTCCAAATCAACCAAATATAATCAAGTCTCTTTTATAGCAGTTAGTAGTAAATGTTTTGCTGGTGAGCCGGGCAAGACCTGACTTTTGCGTCGAAGAGGCGAGCTGGACTTTAATTTTTACTACTATTATGCATGGTCCATTGAAAGAAATAGGGGAATAGTGATGAAATATCTTACAATCTATTGATATAAGTCAGGAATAACTGACAAGCATGCATCCAATACCATATTTCAATTATCTGAAGAAAATCTGGGCTGCATTATGGTTATTCAATTATTTCCAGAAACTCACTCTTTCGCAGCTTTGAAAGGGACAATTTAGAATGATACATGTACATCTTCAATTATGTTCGATAAATTACACTAACTTCAGTAGAATTCAAGTAAATAAAGAGTCTAAAATTATATTTATTTCATTTTATTTAATCATTTTATCATAGAAATAAGATATTTCACATAATAAAATAAAAAAATTATAAAGATCACAAGCATTAAAAATTATCCAAGTGAAAAGGGAAACTCTGAATTATTTTTTTCTTTCTATGTGTCCCCGACATATTGAAGGGAACTACTGGGGATATGGATGGGGAGGGGGGGATCCTGTGTCGCTTGTCGAATTTAAAAATTGGCCATGTCGCCCTGTCAATTTAAGAAATGCCCCTGTCGCCCTGTCGAATTTAGGGATCTAGACCCATAGGCTACTACTGAGAGATTACACTGAAATACTGTTGGAGTTTATAAACCAAGTAGAGATAGGGACAATCACCTGTAAAACATCTATGATGAACTAGTTCTACCAACCACCAAGGAGGAAAGGCTATAGCTTCGGCCTCATCACAACACTAATAAGATACCTGGAAATAACAATACTATAGTTGTAACTATCTAAAATCTCTGGTGCAGCTCTAGTGGGCAGCGGAGAACTTAGCCCTTATCAGCATTAAATTAAATGTTGAAAGTGATAATACGTCCTGTGCTTTATTGGTGAGCTGATATGTTTTTGTCTATTTTTGAAAGAATAAAATAAATCAATAATTTAATTCCGACATCAACGAAACGACAATTTTCTTAAGTAGTGGCAGATGCGGAGAGAGGGGAGTCCCCCTCGCCCTACACCCATAGGGAAAAATTGGCATCTTAAAATTTTAGACTTTTTTAATGTAAAATGCTTTCAAAAAGTCATGAGGGAAGATTTTTTCCAATAGCGCCCCCCCCCCCGTATTTTTGGCCCTCTGTTTTGTCCACCCTTGCTTATAGGCTACTGTTTCTGCAATTTGTTTTTCCTTCTTCTTTTCCCCCCACTCGGTGTGATTTAATTTCTATAGGAGTGGTCGGGGATCCCATAGGGGGTCAAAAATAGCATGACCTCACCTTTTTTTTTTTTTTTTTTTTTTTTTTTTAAATTGAACTATTGTTAGTGTTTGATTTAAGACTGCGTGATGTGTATAATTGATTTATCCATGAGTCGTTCATCCAGGTTATCGAGCCAATCAGACTGCGCTCAAAGTTAATTCATCCATCCCCCAATAGTTCAAAAGAAATGGACGATGAGGGAGCTCTTAAAGTGAAAGGGGGTTTATTCAAGTAAACATCTCATCCCGAGTCAAAGCCACAGTGAATAAGTCTCCATCAGTCCACCTTCCCATCTCCTACTCAGTGATCAACCACATTTAGAATACAAGTTGTTCCAGCACATCCTAGACCACCCTAGCGCTTAGCTCTATCACAATCCTTTGTCCGAGGTAGTTGGTATTGGTAAACTCCATTATATTGCGCAGGAGCTGGTAGGCATAGCTCCGAGTAGCTCAGCTAATGCTGCTGACTTTCTCACTAAAACTCTACTAACTGACTCGCTCCCTACCTTGCAACGCCTTTTATACTGGTTAACAGATGGCGCTAGGAGCGTAAAACGTCTCTTCTCAGAAGTAGTATGGTTAGGCCTGATCCTAACTAAATTATAAAGTATGATAATATATTAAAAGTACTAGGCTATTAGTACAAAATCTCTGGACCCCTCCATGAAATTCATTGGAAGGCTTGCATCATGCTTTCGTCTCGTCGCTTATTCAGATTCAATGACAGGGGCGGATCCATAGATCATAGTCTTTCACAAGTGGGGGGGGGGGGGGGCATTAGGCTTACAACAAGAAAACCTCCGGAAATTTTACATTGAAAAAAAGAATTATATATTTGGCCAAAATCATGGGGCCCACCCACCTCTAGATCCGCCACTGAATGAATTGATTTCAATAATTTATACCCAGCCAATGACGGCTGGCTCAATGACTCATTTACTACGAGATGAGTAACTCAATCACAGTGAGTGAATAGTCAACGCTGAGAAAATGAATGAAACGAGCACCTGCTCAATGAATGACCCAAACTCTGACAGGAGAGCGTCAAAGGCGCTAAAACCTCCTCTGCTTGAAGAGTGTAGAACCTGCTTTCGCGCGAATGCTTGGACGATTCTATTTTGAGATTTTGAGGGGAGGTGAGTACCACTATTCAATTTCAAATAGATACTATTTATTATATATAGCAGAACTTATCTAAATATATCTTTATTACAGTAATTCATACATCAAATTCATTCTCAATTTTTGAAATTATGGTTATTTTCGCTCCCATTTTGATGAGATATAGTTTTGAACACCCCTATTGTACATAATAGATTCGTCCATGTTGGTAAACACTCGGGCGCCGCCATTGTGAATCATAAGGTGGAGAAACGTTGGACGACGAACAACAAACGTGGTCAACAATAAACACAACAGACAGAATTTCTCCTTAATTACATTCCTGGGAATTATAAATACCCTAGGGACATAAACTTTACCGAGCTAGGACCAATTTGATACCACATATTGCCTACCCGTGATGGAAAATGGTTTTATTCTCAAGCGGTCAATTTCTCCTACCGTGTCCCCACTAGGAAATTTTGGACCCGCCTTGCACCTTCAAGCCGAGGTCGGAGACCTCATAGAAATCGACCGAAAAATCTACACACAATGGGCAATCTATATTGGTGAAGGAAAAGTGGTTTATGTGGCTGGAGAAAAGTCAGATTTCCCGACAAATGGCGAGGCTCGTGTTCGGAAGTCGACTCTGACGGCGGTGGCCAAGGGATGCCTTGTCAGGGTCAACAACAAAATTGTGCCGGCCAAAGAGAGGAGGCTGGGGCCCCTGGGGGCCGAACTGGTGGTCGAAAATGCACGAAGACAAATCGGTCGACGACTTGAGTTCAATCTCTTTGAGAAAAATTCAGAACATTATGCAACGTTATGGAAGTTCGGGAAAGGCTGGAGCGATCAGGTGAGGAAGAAACCACTCTTTTTCAGTTTTTGCTTTGACTGAGAATTTCGAGTCTCTTATTTGAAAAATAACCCAAATCACTCGTTAAATCTTTGTCACCCAAGAGAAAATGTGTTGCTTGTGGTGGTGCCTGGCAAGAAATGCACCATAAATCGGTACTAGAAGTCCATTTATAAGCCCAAATGCACGTTGTCGTTTGCGGTTTTCCTCGTGGTTTTGTCGGTCGTCGACTCGTGACCGTCCGTTGGAGCTGGTTTCAAACGGAAAACCGCAGACATTTACATCCCATTTCCTGTTGAATTACTCATCTAACATCTCTATTTTTACCCTATATTATCTCCCTCTAACATGATTTTGACAAAAGTGGGTCAATTATGTCGATAAGAAGACGGGAATAGGGTTAGAAATAACGTTTGATTTGTGGAAGTTGTGGAAAAATCCACTGGCATATTAATGAGGTCACGCGGCGACCTTGACCCTGACCTAGTTGTGGGTCAGACTCACTCTCCAAGCAGAACCTTGATCTTGTCTGAGTCCTCTGTGATGACTAGAACTCGGCCCAGAGAATTAGGGCGTTATATAAATAGTACAATCAGCTGGGAGCACGCTTTTGGGGGCTGAGGGAAATATCACAATTTCCCTGCTCTAAAAAGTCAGTCACGCGTTTGTGACTGAGTCGTTGACATCTGTGTGTGTGTCAAGTGAATGGAAATAGCTGTAGAAAATATGAAAAGTTTGGAGGTTGAAAGTGAAAGTTGATCAAGCCATTGCAGAGGTTGACAAATCGTGTTCAGACCTGGTTGTCCACTGGGAAACCAACAATACAACATACCTTTACCTTAGCTAGTTGCCAAGCTGCAAAACATAGTTTTGATCTGCAAAACAATCCATCAGAGAATTCCAGTAGTTTCCATAGTTTGAATGAATGGAGGCGATGGTTTATTTCAAATTTCAGAAACATTTTTTTTTAAATAGAGTATTATAACAAATATGTAGAGGTGTTTTTGGCTAAAAGAATCAGAGCCTTTATTGTAAACAGGGTACCAATAGCACAGGGAAAATGGCCAAAAAATATCCCTGACATGGAAAACACAGGAAATTTGTCAAAACACAGGGAAATCATACTAGAGATTTTCATTTGGCCAGGTCCTGAAATTCCTGATTCTCAAGATATTAGGGATTCAACTTTTTGTTGTTTGGTTGCACGCAGAGACTTTGGAATTTGAACAACCTGTTGGATATGACAAGGGAAAAATTGCCATGGAACAGGGAAATCTCATGGAAAACACATGATTTGGAAATGGAATTTGGGTTGGTACCCTGTAGGCCCTTTAATTATAAATTAAAACTGGGGCTCTTTGGTTTTGGAGCCGGGATCCCTATCTCCATAGTATGGGAGTCTGATTTAGTAACATTTGGGGGAACCGTATACAGGTCTAATTTTTGTTTCTGAAAACGAAGGGGTGCACCCTGATCTAGAATGTTCTTGGAAGGCGAGTGTTTCGCTTGAATAATGCAGATACCACACGCGTGCCTTGGTGGCTGTAGTCCGTCCCTGACCTACTTAGCTCTTACATAATAGGTCCGTACACCCACAACAGTCCATGGCTTTTATTGGTCAATTAAAATTTGCAAGGAATTCTTTTATTGGCCCTCTATAAATGGCATGGGGAATCCCTTTGATGGTTCCTGGCCTGCTGACTGCTTTATGATCCTCCCTGCCATAAACTAGCGGCTGCAAAGCATGCTGGGATTTAGGTGGGAATTCCCACCTAAAATGGTTGCCGGTGTACAGACTCACTTTGGGAAACAGTGGGTCTGAGGAAACAGACTATGGTGGCTGAGGCTAGAAAGGGAAATTTCCATTTTGCTTTAAAAACAACTATCCTGCCCTAGATAATCAGCGACGCCGTGAGGGCAATAGATCTAGAAAGATGTCGAAAACTAGGTGTGGTTTAGACACTCGACCCTCAGGGGGGTGAGGAAATCCCGATGTCAGTGACATTAATGTCAATGACTTGGATGACCTGTTTAGTCCCTGAGGTTAGTCACCCGTGTAACAGGATGTGGAAACTTCCCGATATATATTATGAAAGTTTTGTGTGGCCTTGGATATTAAAAACCTGACACGCGGGTCTTAAAAATTCTTACAATGTTCTCTGAGAATTAAGGCCTTTAAAGGGTCTTGAATTTATTCTTTTTTCGGTGCACATGGACAACGGGTCTTAAATTTTAGGAACCTTGGTCTTTTGTATAGTCTTTCAAAGTTCATAAATTGATTTTCAAAAATGCGTGGGAACCCTGCATGAAATCCCATGAAATATGGTAGAACCTGGCTCGACATTGAACGTTTTTTAGATTTTATTCTGAGGTTACTCCTCATTAGTTCAACCAAGAATATTATAGCTATATCGCCGGGTTCCTACCCGAGTGTACGGAATTGACTATGCTTCCAGAATTTATTATCGGATCTTAGGACTTAGCATTTCATTCAGCTTATCCGCTATGCATAACATTAAGCATTAAAACAAGTGCCTATCGAAGAAAAATACAAGAAATTTATTGTAGTTTTATTGGGCTCTGCACCTGATGCAATGTACTAGTACATTCACAAATACATTAGGCCAAGGCTGGGACAAAAAAATAATTATTTGCCCCAGCCCTCAAGTTTTTAAAGAATTTTTGGTCTAAAGTATCAGAATTTTGTAAAATATCACAGAAATCGGATTCCTTTTCATTAACAGACTTTAAAAAAAAAATATGGAAAAAAAATAATCCCGGCCTACCTACCCTACATTTTTTTAACTAAGGTTACCGGAACGCAACTTCTTTTTCCTCGCCCTTATTTCAGATACTGCCCACTAGAATAGATGACTGTAAATCTCTGATGACACATTCTGTTCTTATCGTGATTATAAATAATCGAGGTGTTAACCTCCGGCGTGACCTTTCCAGGTAGCGGGGTTATACAACAACACGGTCACAAAGGGGGGCAAGGCCAATCTCTCACCTTATCTGGTGCTTCAATGCAGGTGTCACTGATATCTGGCCACTTCCCGACGAACCTCTAGTCGTGTGCCATCAGAGCTATTCCTGTACTGTATTTATGATGGCCTATGAATCAGACTGCCATTATTAGGCCCTAAATGGCTAAAAGAAATATTGTGTTCAGGTATCTGAAATACCCTACAAAAAATTCCGGACTTTAATGTTTTTAAAGACTTTAATTTATAGTAATTAAAGTCTTCAAAAACAACATTTATGTGATTTTCTACAAAATTCTAATTTTTTTTGTAATTTACCAAAATATTAGAATTTTGTAGAATATCACAGAACTGTTCGCAGTGTTTCACTAAAACACATCCAAGAAATCCCGACCTACCTACATGATTTTTCTAGACTGATCTTACTTGAACAGAAGCATTTTAGTGGGAAGAAAATCCGTTAGCAATTTTATAATTCTCGAAAAGTATGGCTCACGTGAAACTGGTTTCGGTTTCAATGCCCGACGTAGCTTTTCAACCACAACCAATAGAACATGTATGAGAAATAAGAAAACCTGACCGCTGTACAAGAACCAACTTATGGTTTAAAGTGGCCTTATTGAACATGTAAATAAACAAGTACAGCTTGGCGACTCTGGTATTGATAGCGTTCTTATCTTTGAATAGATTCGCTACTGTTTCGGACTTTACCCTCTTACATGTATTATGTCAAAGCTCCGCTTAGGCGACGATATTCGGTAGAAATTTTCGGTGCGAATTGGGTGTCCAATCTGAAGTATTGAAATTCTAATTTAAAACTAGTTTTCATAAACATCAGGTTCAAGCTTCGTTCTGCTTCCTATTTTTAAGAGGCTGAGCATTATTAAAGAATAAGTTTTCAATATCAGTTTTGTGATTGGCTGGCATATTAACATCCTTGGAGCATATGAAAGGCACCCCCTGAATCTAACGCGTTGTGAATGAGACATTTAAGACTCTTTAAGAGAATAAGTGGGAGAATTTTTGGCCTGATAGTGTTATCCCTATTATAGTATATCATGATTTTATAGCGCTTGACACTCTCCAAGAGTGTGTCCCCACCCCAAAGTCGAGTGGGATGACCACCCGGAAAGCCAGTTTGTTTCCTGTTTAGTCAGCACAGTTTACCGCCCGACTAAGTCTTTAGTGCAGTCCGGAAAGATTGTTCTTTATTTTCACTTTGGGAGATTTTGTTTTTCATCATAAGTTTTAAGTTATACCCGAACCACAAAAAAAAAAACATAAGTATAAAAACTTATAACTCCCAACTGTTTGAGTGGCCGTTATTTTTGCCACGCCCCGGGACTTGAAACCACATCTTTTATGGGTGGCCTGCTGCTTGTATTCTGATTACTGTAGGCGTTATGATGAGGGCACCGGTGTAATAGTACGTGCTTATTATTTGTGGACCCCAAGTCCACAAATGTAGCCATGGCAAGGAACGTCAGTAAAAGCCGGTTGTGACATCACCACTGCCCTGTATATAGCATAGGAAAAAACCCTCAGACAGGGCATTTCGTCACCAAATTCGGAGGTAAAGTTTATGCACCTACAGCCTAAAGAAAAATATCAGTATATGTGAAAACATCTCTAGTTCTGAACTTGGGCATATTGGAAAGAAATATTAAGTATTAATACGGATTCAGCCTATGTTTCTGAGTTGTATTTTCGTGGGGAGAGCCTCCCAGCACACCCAGTGGGTATTGTGGTAACATGTGTTATCCATCACTGTCGTAGACTGGGGGGGGTGGGGGACCTGTAACCTGAGTAGGGTGATAATCGTTTTTGCAGGCTGAGGACTGTGGGAAAAGAAATAGTAACCTGAGTAGGGTGATAATCGTTTTTGCAGGCTGAGGACTGTTAAAAAGAAATAGCTTTAAAAGGTTTATTCTTTTAGGTATACATGATAACTAAATACATATCATTTGAATATCTAATAAAATACAGGAAACTAGTTTTATTATGTTTTAGGATCCTATGTATGGCATGGTTTGATTATTTTAGGCCTGCACACATTTGCAATTCAAATAATCGGTGAAATTGTCACTATAGTGTCAGTTTCCCCTACCTACCACCAAAATACTTGATATATATTAAAACCGGGGGTCCACAATGGGAGCATGTATGCAATACATGCTCTTGGGCCTTCTTGTATTGTAAGGCCGAGTGTGGGGACCTGTTGACGAGGTTCTCGTGTTCTGAGTGGAGTAGGCGTGAGGATGAGTTCATGGGGGCACCAGTATCATACAGGCTGTAGTTTAGTTGGGCCCGGGAACGTGGGGTCGGCCGATATAATCACCAGCCTTTAAGGTGTTGAATCGATACTTAGGCTAGTGTGGTTTAAAATACTCTCCCGTGTATATATGTATCAACCGGGCTGCCCACACACGTCTTAAAAGGGATTAAATTGACCACAAAGTCTTAAATTGTCCTGTTGGTCTTAAATTGATTTCCAATAAAACTTTTTTTGTTTTATTCATTTATTTTTTTTGTCACTAACACTACATCTCATGTCTTTCGAAATTTCCAATGAAAAGCGTGGGCATCTTATAAGTAAAGTATGTTCAACTTTATACGGTCTTAAAAGAACATACACTAGTTACTGAATTTATGCCAGCAGCTTAAAGGGGAAGAACTTGTTAGGGTCCTAACGAATCCCTCCTGCTGAGGGTGTTATGACCCTAATGAGGTACTCTTGAGGTCAGGGGTGTCATCTGGTGGGCCCTGACCCCCTGACATAACAGCCTCAACAGGGGAGGGGAGTAACACCAGATGGGGAACAGCCACAACTTTCAAATTTAACTGACATATATTCAGAAGAAATTTTCTGCTGGGGTTAGTTATAGAAAGATATTTTTCTTGATTTTCAAAATAATGATGCTTGGTATGTTCATAACCTAGACTGAACAGAAATCAGACTCATAGAGTAGTTTATTACTGAGATATTTTGAATAAACCTAAAGTTTCCAGGAGCCCTTTGAACTGTTGGAATGATGACCCCCCACTGACATTATGGCTGTTCTGCCCTTTATATACACCCCCTTCCCCTTTAATGTAGTGATCATCCCACTATGGGTCCAAGCCATGCATTAATAAAGAGTTAGATTACATCCCTACACCCTGTACTGCCCGGGCTGAGGTGGCCGGACGTTAGTTGCCATGACACACCCTGACTAATTGATGACTCGGCAGTATCATAGCCCGTTATGCACGATTGGGTCTCGCGTCCCAGGATGACTAATTTAATATGCCTCATTCTGGTCTATTGTTGTAGTGAACCACGCACTTGCATACTGGAAAATATTTGCATTGAGTCCTATATGTCCCACTACCCAATTAATTTTGAAGTATTCGTCAATATAGATGCATACATAGATGATGAGGCAGTGTTTCGTGAGGAACAGTGGCCAGGCATCAATCTGGTGCAAAAAAAAAACACATGTTTGTTAGGGAACTTGAACAAATATTATATATCTCGCACTGGATATTATATACCTTGACCTGCGTCGTAGTTGTAGGGAAGAATTGTGATCTGAGCAAGGAATTAAAAAAAAGCGTCATCGATAGCTGAGTTAGTTAAGAATGTAAACAAGTCCTATTATAGCCACCATGATTAGACTGATAGATTATATTACGGCTTCGTTTGACGCAGGAAGAGTAAAGTTACTGTTTCCATGGGTACAGTGAGAATAGAAGTGATGACGACGTGGTCTGATAGAGTGTAAAATGATCAGATTGATATTCAATACTAGGTCAGTGTCCAGAATTCAGGGTGTACCCTGCACTCAAGATGCATGTTTTCGCAACCAGGTGCATGATTTTTTAGAGTGTGCGCCCAGCACATACATATATATTTGATAGAATAAATGGCTTCATATCAATGAAGGTGAATGGAAATGTGTCCAAGTGCGCACTTACAAAAGCTATGCATCTGATAAATACCCAAATTTACGTCTTATTTACGGATGCTGTAAGTCACATTAAGATAATTTTAATGTTAAGTTTCTTTTCTTCTTTTGAAAATATACTTCTTGATTTATGTTTGTTTTTCCCAATAAAATTAGATGATTATTTGATATTGTTTCTAAAATGAATATCACTAATCAGTTTTTATTTGTTTTTCTTTGACTAGGCGGACACGGCCCACAAAGTGATGAGCATTTTCAAGTCTCAGCAGCCCAAGAAGTACCCACACAGTCGTCACTCGGCCCCGGCCTCCCTGCACGCGGTCGTCACCGGGCTCGCCGCCATCTTCCACAATGGTGGCTCCCGGCTCTCCACGCCCCCTGCAGGGCTCCCCGCAAACAACAACAGGGTGCGACGACAAAACAGCCAATGAGGACGGTCAAGCGAGAGTCGAGGAAAATGAAGGGCCTCGAAAATAACAGTGTGGTTAAGGAACTCGTGGGAAAATGCCCCGAAGCCTAGTAAGTTACCACGCGCGTAGAGAGGTATCTCACTTGACCATCAGAAAACTCGGGCTCCATGGAGTTTGACATACAAGGAGCACACCAAGAAAATACCTGAAAGACAACAAGAACAACCTCCATGCTGAGAAACGAGCAAACCCAACTGCTGAATCAATGTTTGTGTGAAACGGAAGGCATGCATAGAAGCCAGAATATTGTGGCCGTACAGATTTACTTGAGATATATTTTTGTACGGTAGAGGGGGGGAAATTGCCTTATTCTTGACCCGTGCAAAAGATAGGGGAGCGCCTATCAAAATATAAGAGGTGCCTTTGGGTCATGATTGTGCAGTTTTTTTCTCCAATGTTGTGCCTTTTAAGCATGCCTTCTGGATATGTTATCAGTGTCTGAAATTAAGGTTTGAATGTGTGCACTCTTAATGTGCATAGCTTTCAAAAGTGTGCACCCAGTAGCCGTTCCCCGCACACTCAGTGATATAAAGGTATTTATTCTCTCAAAAATGTGCATCCGCAGGGTGCACACTTTAAGAAAAATTATGTATCCAGCGACAAAAGCATGTATTTTAGGTGCATGGGGCATCCGTAATTTCAGACGCTGGTTGTATACTTGATACACTAATGATCATAAATCATTTAACAGCCATTTAACCAATCGTTGCCACGGTAAAAACAAAAAATACGCTAGAAACACCACCGAAAATATGCAATAACGCTTAGATATTGTGTGCCATCTGATTACCTTACAGATGTTCGAGAAGATGTGAAACAAAAAGTCCCTGTTTAATGTTTGTGAACTATAATCGAGTATCCATAGGTGCTTAGTTACAACGACTGCCACCAGGGCTCCTCACTTACATTACTCCCAGTCCGCACTGCCCTCTGGTGTTCGGACCGGGAACTAAGTTGGTAAGGATGCAGTTGATCTGAAACTATATTATATACGTGTATATATGATGAGTAACAGGTTTAGGATTTGGTGAAATTATCATGTCAATCATCGGAACAGGGGAAGGGAAAAAATCACTTTTTAAGCAATGACAGAATTATGGTTTACTTCCAACAAGTCGGCCCCAAGCAAAACTTGGGAATCAACCAATTTTCACCAATTTTCTTAGGTATAAAGTGCGTACAACGCATTCACGCACACTTACGAAAGTTGTGATATTGAAAGTCGGCCGTGTCCTCTCGCTCCGAAGTAAACTTTTAATTTTGCTCATTGTAGGCAATAATATAATTAATTAAAAAAAAAAAGAATGACTAACTTGTACATGGCTACTACCCATACGAAGCAATGAAGGGTTTTGGGGGAGCTGCTTTGATGATTATCTATTGTTATACTGTGATAGGGACGAGTCCTAGACTTGTTGCAGTGCTTCAGTCCTGTATATAGAGAGATAAGTCAAAAACTATATTATATCGGTTAGGTGTAGAGTAGAGTAGAGCCATAACTACAGTAATAATATATTTAAATGTGAGACTATGAAACTTAAAAAAAGAAAAGAAAAAAAGATTTATTGAAATCTGTGATTACGGCGGCTACATCAAAAAAATACTAGTGTTGGGAGAGCAATATATGTTGTGTGAATTTTAATTTGGAAACAAATATGTGTAAGTTTTTTGTCAAAAGACGGTTGATTTCATATGTAGATTGTTACTTTATTAGATTATGTAAGGATTTTCCAATCTTGATCTAAAACACAAAACGAGATTATACAAGTTGGCAGCTAGTCCGGGTCAAGTTGTGAATAGCGTTTTTCATCGGAGGTGGTTGGTTTGGAGAACACGTTTTGAAAACTTTTCTGTTTTCTTTGTTTTTAATACCAGTTTTGCTACAGTACTTTATTTGAAACCTGTTTGAGAAAGTCATGAAGTCAACCAGTTTTATAAGTGAAGGCATTGATCTATTTGCATAATATTGCTTTTCAAATTTGCATGAAATGTTCAAGCACATTTTCTTTCGTAAAACACCCACAATCGTGAACGAATCATGTACTTTCATGAACGATTGATAACAAAATGTATTGGGAAAAAAATAGGAACGTTTCACCTTGGAAACGCGTAACAAAAAATTAACAGGAAAATAAGATATTGGTCTTTACATGCGGCAAATATATATGACATTCGAAGCTAACTACGGTTTAATGTATTCTTAAAGCTAATTGTTAAGTTGATTGGTTCGTTCAGTCTCAGAATAGCTGACGTCACATTGCTTGATTATTAGTGTACATACAATAAGAGAAAAATTGAGACTTACTGTTTTGGTTATAGTGGATGAAGGAAAGGGGTACGCAATAGAAAGAGCCCTTCTGGATCTGTGAACCTGTTGTTAGTATAACCTGGTTTACAGAAGTGGACCATAAGCATGATGTAATGTATCAAGTTAACATGTCACCTATTAAGAAAGGGTTTCTAATTTACTTAAAGGAAAAAGTCAACGTTTTGTAATGGACTAGAATGCCTTTTTGTTTTGTTTTTTTGCCTGCCTACAGTTTTGCTTTTCCAGCCTGCGTTTACGTAGGAGAAGCATAGGTTTTTCTTTACTATTGAAACAAATTTTAACAATATCAGTCCATGACTACTAAGGGAGCATTACAGATCATGCAACCCAAAACGACAGTTTATATATCGTTCATAGACTCACCCACATGGGGTGAAAGCTTCAATATTACACGCATACATAACGAGTATGTAACATTCTGATATTGAAGGGACCAAACCAGTCTTAAGACAGTTCAAAGTCATTCCAGTTTCTAGTTGTGATAGACCTTTCTTTTGTGTTACGACGTGTTCGAGAGTTGATCAGATAAATATGAGACCAAGAACAGGTGATACTTCAATAAACTTAGCTACGGCATTGGCAGCACTGCAGTGAGACAGGGAAATTTACTGTGATCAAAATTGACAACAAACTAGACAGGCACAATAGAAAAAACAAGTATACAGTTCTTGCGAGAGATTTCACTTGAGATTCTTGGGTAGATCCCAGTACAGATGCCTCATACGTTAATTTCTACAATATTACAACTGGTCGTTACAACTATTACTAGCTCAGAATATTGGGAATGCAATACGATGATGTTAAGCTTACAATGTAGACTTCATAAAGCTATCCACTTTTAGGTTTAGCTGAAGTTAACATATAGGGCTACTTAAATAACCTTCATTTTGAACCTCCGTTTTGAAAGAATATCCTCGAGCTTAAGATTTAAAGCAAGCGCTCCATTTACATTTTTTAGTTATATCTTAGGTTGTACCTTGTATTTCTATATGAATACATACATTCTGCACGTGGTCCCGCTATCCTGAATCAAATTGTGTTGGCTTAAATCAGTGTCACGCTTTAGGGTTAAAAGGGAAAACTGTCCCCTTTTTGAGCTATGGTGTTCGGTTGACGTACTGTACCAGAACCTTTGTCTCGACTCCCTAAATCGTGACACTGCCGGGTTGAAATGCTTGCTATATTCTGTTACTGTCATATAATGGCGTTGTAAAGTTGCTCTTTGTACTTGGCCATACATACTTTGTGAACGCTTAAGTTGACTTGAAGTACCGCTTAACTTAAGCTTACAGGGTGTTTAGTCACCATTGTCTATACGCGTGTGAGTTTGCTCTAAGCTTATCTGGTTATCCTAACATGTGCAATAAGTATTAATTTGTGGTCAAGGTTTGCAAATTAAACGCTTTTTCTCATTCATTGGATATTGAAAAGTTTGGAATCTCCACTCAAAATTGTTGTTTGTAATCTGAACGTGAGGACAGTTTCAAACTAAGGATATTGTTTGTTGGTTGCTGCCTGTATACTTTGGTATGTGTGCTACTCTTTGTATGACCTTTGCTTAGACGCTTAAGGAAATGTATTTTTCCAAATGATGTGTTTCCATATGCATACGAGTTTCCATTTGTCATTATGAGATTTAGCATTGTATGTTCATTATAATCATTTTGAGCATTTGGCTCCTTGATATTTGTTACGTGTTTTTCTATTTTACATTTATTGACATTATACTCTTCTCACCCCCTTGGCTTTTTAGAATAGGACAGTGTACTGGTTACTTAGAAAGTGCGAGAGACGGAACTGAAAAATAAGGCTGTCCTTCTTTTTTGGCCCAAATCTGCATCCTTTCCAGCAGAAAAAAACCTTGCCATACGCGACAAAAATTATCTCGATGTAAATGCAGTTGATACCTACTGGAATGCTATGTTATTTTCAAAGATTAAAAATCTGTTTTTGAATTGAGAGTTCTACCACAGCTACATATTCTACATATATTATTAAACAAATGAAGAAGTCATGTGATTATAAAAAGCCGATTTGAATGCATCTATTGGAATGCTATATTGTTTTCAAAGATTAAAAAATCGTTTTTCTATTAATTTGATAGTTCCGTCGCAGCTACATTTGCTACATAATTGATTGATAAATCAGGAAAACGTGTAATTATAAAAATTTGATTTACCCCATAACAGAAAATCGTCTATTGTGAACATCGTGCTCATTGGTGGCCGCATGTAATGTAGCGCCACCGGGGGTGATCGGTGAGAACTAAGTTAAGTCGAGGCAGCCGTATATGAGATGTGAGAGTATATCTTTGGTCTATACTCGTTGGTAGAACGTAGGATTAGGAAAGATTAGGTAGGATAAGACGTCGGTAGTGACGCTTTGTCAAGTGTTGTTGACTAATAAAAGATGATATGAATAAAATATGAGGTTTTTGTTGTTTTTATGAAAATTATTGTTTGTGAAAAAACCGATAGGTATGTAGCCTTACATAGAAAGAGAATGCATTATAGACACTCGAAAAAAGAAGCAATGTTACCGACCATAAAGGAATGTAATCGTGTAGGAATGTACACATTAAAACAGTGCTATATGTTGGCTGAGTGACCTCAAAGTTCTCCAGAGGCAAACACCTTTACAAAATATTATGATCTGATACAAATTAAGTACTTATACCAAAAACTCGGTCCTAAGCTACTCAAGCATAGATATTTAATAATCCTACATTTCCTTCCTGACCTCCAGTCGTTGCCATGCAGATACAACGGGAGCCTGTAACACACTTTGCCCATACATGCCCCTCTTCTATAAACGTGCAGATGACGTGACGGGCCAACAATGGATTGGACACCATGTTGGTGATCAATTTGAAAGTATTACTATTCATTATTTAATCATTTCTATTAGCTCGCCCCCACCTTTTCAAAAAGCTGGATCCGCCACTGCAATATTTAAATCAAGCGCAAAATTACTTTTAACGTAGCAGGCTATTGCGGTTTTCTGATCACTATTCGCTTATTTTTTTTAATCTTTGTACAGTAAAAGATCTTAACATTTCCCATTTTCGGCCTTTATTTAATTTGATACGCCTATTCGACAAATATGATATTCATCATATGCTATTCTGTAGATATTGGTCATATCTATTTCTCTTAGATGAAATTCACCACAACCCCGACAGTCTGGTCTGAAGAACTCGTGACAAGCGAGTTGGTATCATGCCTTAGTCCAACTCAGGCCTGTAGTAAATTACAATCTAGTTTTAACATAATTATAATTCTTTTGTTATTATTCATTTCATTTAACATATGCCTCATCAAAAGTCCACGTCGTTTGAAATAAAAAAAAACAATTGCAGCAATCCATCATGCAATTCTAATTTTGATAAGATAGTTTTAAAGGTTAATAATGTGATACTGAATTAATTTAGACTGAGTGCGTTCTTTACTCTTTAGTTTTTTTGCAGAAATGTAACTTTTGATCACCACATTGCTTTATTTTTTTGCTGCCATTAAGAGTTTTAATGTTGAACTGCGCAGCTCAGTGAAACGAAGTAACTGTCCTATTTCTAAGATTTAATTTCTATGTAATGAGGAACATGTCTCAACAAAATATCCAAAACCGTCGCCACTGGCGGATCCAGGATTTTGAAAAGGGGGGTGGGGGCGGTATCGGAAAGAAATGTCCTTAATGACTTTCTGGGCGACCTTTGAATTAAAAAAAAAAATCTAAATTTTCCGAAACAAGGGAGGGGCGCCCCCCCCCCCCCCCAAGCCCAGTGAGAATTGCTGCCCACTCAGGTGGTCAAGGGCCTGCATCTATTAGTAGTGTATGGAATGTGTATGTGGCAGGGAAGGGGGTAAAGGGTAATTGTGGTTGTGGTGACTGAGGTCCAAAACAATTCTCCTGGGTGAGTACCTGCAATTAACTTGTTTTTAGAGTTGACCTCCTTCCAAATAAAAGACTAGCAAGACTCAACAAATTCCTTAATGTACCTAAACTACATCTTGTATCATGATATTATGAGATTCTATGTACACGAGGATTTTCACGAAACACGAGGTTGCAGATCGACCTCGTGTGTATAAGGATCCATTATAGGCACGAGGTCGTTATTTTGGGCAATTTCACGCACGAGATAAGAGAGGAAGGAGAGGGACAGGGCCGGGAAATAGAACAGTTCAACTTCAGAGCCGGGAGATGAGACAGGAGAGGGCTGGGAGATGGGAGGAGAGGGCCGGGAGATGGGGCAGGAGAGGGCCGGGAGATGGGGCAGGAGAGGATATACATTAATACTGTTGTCAAAAGCCGTATCAAACAATATGTTCCTCCCCTGTCTACCTTTGGATATCATAAGGCAATATTTCCCAGTATGAATATACGCTCTATATTTCAGACTTTTCCTAAAAACATCTTTGTCACTGAAAAGTCCATACACGAGGATGGGGACCGACCTCGTGCATATAAGGGACCTTAATACGCACGAGGTCGTTTTTGACCTCGTGCTTATAGACGGTAGCGGAAGGGAAGGGGGGGGGGGGTGTTCTGGAACGGGGCTTGGCCGGGCTGAAATCTGTACTTTGATAGCGTACTTCACACCAACAATTAGGATACTGATAGACCTAAAGACATCAGAAAACAACACACAGAAGGTATAGAACTACAAATCTTATAATGACATTCATCAAGACTTACTGGCGGATCCAGCAATTTGAAAAAGGGAAGAGGACGCTTTTGGAAAACAATTTCCTTAATTGATATTGGTCCGAACCTTACGTTAAAAATCGCACATTTCCAAGAAAGATAGGGGCTCGCGTCCCCGCACCACCCTCCTGGATCCGCCCATAAAACTGTTCTTATCTATTCCTCCTACGATACTTTTGATTTTTTTTAGCTACATGTATTATATTATACCAACGCTTCTATTTTGTGCCCCCAATTAAAGGCAGAAATGATATATTTAAGATATTTAAGATGAATGCTTTCAGTGGCGGATTTAAGTGCATGGGGGCACAGGGGACGCTTGAAATACCCTATTTTTGGCCATATATTGATAATTTTTTATGGAAGATTCCTACCCCTGCTTTTTACAAAGATAGAAACCTCCCGCATCTTATATCAAAGGAAAGTGGGGGATTTCTAGCATTAATTTGTCTTACCAGGTTGGAGCCTTTGGGGCTGTAGCTTCACAGTTGGTATACATACACGTATATTCAAAGACTGAGACCCCCCCCCCCCTGCCCCCCCCCCCCCCCCCCCCAATAATTACTGAATTCTGGCGGTAGGCCTACAGACTCAGGGGCTTGTTTTTTGCTCAGAGGACGTTGACCCAGACATCCCAAGTCTATACTCCTCTCCAAGCGGATGTACCTTTTTTTTTTTACCAGACTGGAAGTAACGCTAATGTGTTGTGAGAGTAACAACCTACTGGCCTTGGCATTCCTACACTGGGGCTCGTGCCAAACATAAAGATCACCAGGAGGAGGGGGGATATGGATGGGGGAGTCCCATGTCGCGTGTCAAATTTAAAAAATGACCCTGTCGCCTGTCGTTATAACTCAGTTAATACCCATGCCCCATATCGAAAATAAGAAATAGCCCTGTCCCACGTCACTATCTTTTTAAAGCTCATGTTCCATGTCGAATTTAAAAAAAGGGCAATGTCATTTGTCAATTAGTTGCCATGTCGCCGTGTCGAATTTAAGAAAAGCCCATGTTGCCCTGTCAATTTTAGGGGTCTATACCCATAGGGGGAGGTTTTTGTCTGTTTACTTCTATGAGAGTGGAAGGATATAATCGTTACAACTCGGTACGGCAACGTGGGATTTCGTTAAAACGAAATCGGTTTCTAAAAACAACGAGAGAAATGATGTATTGAATACAGAACTATACATGTATATATGTACTATAAACTTTATAATAAAGTACTTCATACTGGTTAAAATCCTAATATTTTATCTTTCTAATTTTATATCTTATTCCTCCCTTATTTTGACTCTTTAAACCAAAAGAAAAACTAAATGGTGCACTAGCACAGAAATTCAGCTTTTTTCTGACAAAATCTCCACAAAAAACCGCGACTGCTAATGGTACAGAGCAGGCGCGGATTTAGGGGGGGGGGGGGACCGGACTTTTTATTTGTTTATTTTGACCAAAATTTAATTTTATTAATGTAAATTTCCTGCACCCAGAGGGCGCGGCTGAAAATTTTGCTATAGCACCCCCCCCCCCCTCCCTTTACTTTTCTAAATCCTGGATCCGCCACTACAGAGTTGGGTCTTCACTTGACTTGGAAAACTTTGAGAACTTTCCTCAATATAAGAGACGGCGATGGTGGTGGTAGTGAGGGGTGCTAGTGGTAATGGCAAATTAAGGGGGAATATACTAAATAAATACGGATGTAAACGCAGGATAAAATGGTCTTAACGAAGTGGCACAGGGACGAATCCAGGAATTAGAAGGGGAAAAAAAGGGGGGGGGGATGCTATAAGAGTTTTTTTGCCAGTCCTCTAGGCCTGTAGTTTTTACATTTTAAAAAATTGCCAAAATGTGGGGGAGGAGGCGTGGGCCCGGCACGCCCCCCCCCCCCCCTAAATCCACGTTGGTGACCCCTAACCACCAGCGTCTTTCAATATAGCATTAGGGGGGTG